>CM028133.1:815095000-816345000 GCA_016271365.2 Neoceratodus forsteri
GGATTTGAAAATTAGCAGTACTGGGTTCATGAGGTGGAGTAATAAGATGGCTATGCCAACAATGTGGTTGCTGTTTTGGCACAAATGCAAGGTCAGGGTCATCTGGGACTTGCAGTTCCACAGGAACATACATGTATGCATCTATGGAGGGATGGGAGCACAGGGCCCTTCCCTAAACAAATGAGCAGTGAAGTCTTCCATGGGGTTGTTAACCCTAATGCTACTCCATTCTATACACTCATGAAACATGCACACCTCTCTGCATCACATCTCAGCTTTTTTGTTACTGCAATGGGGTGAGTGTTAGGGTTGACAACCCCAAGGAAGACTCCACCCCTCATTCGCTTCAGGGGTGGGGTAGGGGTTGGGGTGTGAAACCCTAACATCACATTTCTCTACTTTTGTTGGTTTAATTAGTCCAGGGTATAGTTGCCACAGGCCACCTTCACATACCCCTAGTCCAGTGTGTATATATATATATATATGTATGTGGCTGCATTGCTTTTAGCCCCCCACCGAAGAAGGCTGTAGGCTAAAACTGGTAGGGGGTTTTGAGCAAGCCTTTGTTTTTGCAGCTGGTATCCTTATGAATGATACCAAATAAAAATAAAATACAATTTATTTTTCAAAACAGTGATCACTACAGGATCCTCCTTTAGTTTTTATGCCCTGGTGACCCAAGTTTAAATTCCACCCCTGCCACACATTTGCTGTGTGATCATGACCTCCATTTTCTTAAATTCTTCCTGTTGAACCTTCCGACTGCAATTAATTTTTGCTAGCTGTATTTATTGAAAGATCAAAAGCATAGTTAATCATACATATGATATCACTGGCCGCTAAAACATGTGAATCCACCATTTCTTACCTTTGGAGATGTTTCTGGATTTCCATGCACTTCCAAAAGTGTTTCCAGCTCTAGGTAGTGGGAGAAAACATTTAGGCATTCTGTACACAAAGAACACCCTCCCATACACATGAGTGGTCTGTTTCAATTGAATTGTCTAAACCACACAGATTCAAGCCATGTTATAACTTTCTGCAGGAAAATGTCCCCACAAAAGGCTGAAGATGACTGCAAAAGGTAGATGTTGAGAATTCTATGCCATCTAAAAGCGATGTACATTTTTTTAAATTCCATTTTTGATTTATGGTTTAACTATGGCAAAAAAAAAATGCTGTAGTGGGCTACTGAAAATGAGGTCCCTTGGGTAAAAGATTAGCTAAAGTCCTAACCAAAATAAGCTTAATGATTGCATGTGTTTTCTGAAAAGAAGCTCAGGGCCATACATGCTTGACTGGTGAATGGCAGTTCCTTTCAGGAGAGGATGGCAGAGGCACATTACAATAGTATGAGTCACCTTATCTTCTTTCTTTACTTTCACAAGTTCAGTACTTCATCCACCCAGAAGCATTAAAAAAACAAAAAAACAGCTCCATAAAACATGTGTTTACTTCTGTGCCACAGTCATCACTCTATAAATGTTCAGTAAAAATTTAGCAGTCCTGTTGATAACACTCCAAGTGACTTACATACTGCAACGATTCACATAATGACACCTGTGTAATGATGTCTGAACTTTAATTATGGCTCTGCAGTCAGTCTGCTGTTTGGATTGTTCCTATCCAAGTCCAGGACAGTAGATGCATCTGGCACCTAATTCTAATAGGGCCCAGAGGTCTACTGAAATATTTCACCTGGGACCAAGAATAGTAATTACAGCATAGAAAAGCAAGTCCCTAATTACACACGCAGTTTAACATCTGTTTACAGTAAAGGTGAAATCACTTGTACCAACCAATCTCCGGGTTAACCCTTTGCTGTAACAGATCAAGTAAAGACTCACTGCAAGAAAGGGGAATACAAAAAATATAAAAACACAGTGGAATCACGTTGTTTTTTTGTTTTGTATATGAAGAACTTTAAAGAATAATGTACTGTATGTGTCCATATGCTGTCTACAATTATTAGAAATCTGTATGGGTATGTTGCATAAAGTGACCTTTGAAATAGAAAACCTGATAACAATAAACAATAACACTTTGTCCTAATACTGCTGCAAGAAATGAAAGCAACTCAGTGTAAACATATTGAAAGACTGTAACACATCAAACAACATTTTTTTCAGTAAAAATATTGTTTCTAGTTAAACCTTTCCACATTACTTTATCAGGATCGCTGGTATGTAGGAGACCAGTTAAACATAAACTTGGGAAGTGACCACATGGTCCCTTATCTACAATAGAATAAAGTTTGCAGAATGAATGTTGCAACAACCATGCTGCTACAGTTGCTGATATTTATTTTGGTATTGGTTAATGCAGAAGAACCCACTTCAACGAATAACTAATGAATGATTGTGGATCCAATAAAAGGTGCCAAATCATCTACTTTGTAAAACTCTTTTCAACCCTTGGAGTGCACTGATTGGAGCTAATGCAACATATACAATAAAACCATGGAGTAATCAGATCTGATTTATGCTTTGGGATCAAGGGCCACTTTTTTTATCTAGGGTATTCTGCCCCCCACCACCATCACCCACGGATATACCCTGTTGATCAAGGATAAGCTCTATTCAGGTGGATCATCATCATCATCTGGATGGCAGGTTTTTTTTGTACCTACACTTTCTTCTTCTTCCTCCCTCCTCCCCAAGCATTGGCTGTGCCCTTCAGCTTCAGCAGTGCAGTTCAGCCTCAGCATTGCTGTGAACCCCTGTGGAAGGAGTAAGCTTCCTGACCTGCCTGTATGGGTCGCTGCACACCAGCATCTGCTGCCAGCCCTCCCTGGCAGAGGCACACTGCCTCCTGCCGCTGCCTGCTGCCCAGACTACCTCCTGATGTGGCAACCAGAGTCTGGGCTGCTTCTGAACTCTGGTTTTCTGCTCAGCAGCATGTCATGGTACTGCTTGGCCATTGAGGTTGACTGCAAGGGCCATTTAAAGAAAGCATTTAGTGTCCAAAGATCTTGTCATGGTGGCTATAACATGTATAGTAATTATACATCATATGGGCCCAAAATGTCACATAGTCACTTAAATTTTATTTAAATATTCTCTGGATTGTAAACACCTGGAGTGAAATTGAGGAGTAACTGATGCATGGTTATAAAATAGACAGGGAAAATGCTGCAGCTTGATTGGCCAACAGTTGTGCAAGGTGAGTTGTGCAAAGTGAGACAACTAACAGCCAAAAATAAGGGCTGTCCACCGGGGCATAGTGCAGATAAAAATGTGATAATAACCCTTTAGAATGTTCAGGTTTTAAACAGCAGTCATATTTTTCTGCAAACAATTAACACACTAACTAGAGGTGTTTGACTACCTTAGTTCTAATATTTGGCTGAGTATTTGTATTCGGGAGCCCAGTTATTCATAATTCATGCTTCGTTATTTTTTATTCTGCCACTGGGACAGTGCATGAGACTTCAAGATCTCTTGAGGCTTCCTAACCAATCAGAGTCCACTTTGGAAGCTGGTTGAAGGAAGTTCATGTGACCCAGCACTCACAGAAGCTACAGCCAAGAGAAACATAAGTCTGAGCTGTTGTAAAATAGCAGTCTACTTCCATCCACTTGTTAAAGTTAGCCAAAAAGCAGAAATCTTTACTTTTTTGTTCCTTTTTCAAATCCCAAGCTTGTGAGGGTACTTTTTTCACACTTCTGTGTGATAATTTTCTGTGTTTCTCAGAACTGCTAGGAGTGTTTTTTTTCCCTAAAAAGTGAAACGAAAAGCACTGCTTGGCCTGTTTCATATTGCAAGTGGCCTGGTTCTACTCTGCAAGCAATCTGTCACAAATGAACATATATTTTGACAGTTTTCATGTGTGCACTTTTCTCTGTAAGCAGTGCATCACAGATGTACATAAAAAAACAAATTTTTTGTGCACTTTCCTATTAAGTGGCAAGTGTTAAGCTATAGGTATGGCTCCCTAGAACCCCTAGGTACCTTATTATTTATATGCTAGACTAATTGTAACTAATTGAAGCCTTTGTACACCTTTGTATTACTGGAATTGCTTTGTGTGTTCTTTTATTGTATCTCACCTGTAATGTTCTCCATTGTTGTACTCCACCACCAATTGTTGTCTACCCTCCCTGCGACAAGGTGCCTTTGTAAATGAGTCTTTGATTCAAAGGTTGTAAATCCGAATTGTGAAATAAATAAATAAATTAATATAGTTTCAAAATAAAATAGGATGCTTTTTGTCGGACTTTTGTGTGATACATTCAGCAGCTTAAAGGCATGTTTACAGCTATAGTATATATAGTGGTGCACTCACAGTTGCACAGGTGGCCATGAAGGGACTCAAGCCAGGATTCCTCACAGGAAGTGATTTGATACTAAATTTAAGTATTATTATAAAAATAGACACCAAATGTAACATTGCCAATGAGCTGACAAGTCTCATTCAATAATAATCAAGCCTGACTATAACATTTTCTTTTTTGGCACAAATCCACAAACAAGCTGAATGCACAAATGTGCACAAAAAACACTACTGCACACAAGCATATGACAAAATGGCAACCGCCTAAAAGAGGTGGTGGTGGGAATCTGCCAACTGTGGCATGCACAAAAAAAAAGAAAATACATTTCTTTGTTCAGCGCAGTTGTGCATTTCATTGCATTTAAGTTAGACTACTATGAATTGAAATCCTTAGTTTGCCTTGTTCTTTGTTTCAGACAAGTCCAACTAAGTTACAAATAAATTAAATTTCCATTCACTGAATAAACCCCTTCAAAATCTCCCTTAAGCTGACAAAAGGTGTTTAAAACAAGGCAACTTTAAATCTGGTTTTGTTTAAGTACACACATAGGCTGTGTGTCTGCTCAGTGGGCCCTGCCTGTCACTCCCAGTCCTAGTTTCACTTTGTTCTCATTCTAGCAGTTTTCTTGAAAAACCAAAACAAAAACAAATACATTTTTACACTACAAGTCAAAAAATTGACTCTCTTAGCTTGGGATTTAGAAAGGGAAAAAAAAACAGTCAAGATTTTTGCTTTTTGCCTATATTTAACAAGTGGACTGAAGTAGCTTGCTTTTTCACAGCAACTGAGATGTCTGTCTGTTGTCTGTAACTTCTGCGAGTACTGAGTCATGTGATCCACCTTCAGTGAGCTTCCAAAATGGCCTCTGATTGGATAGGAAGTTTTGGGAGATCTTGAACTCCTGCCAAATAGTAAAACACCAAATAGAGCTGATTGTTCAATTTCTTCCCGAGTAACGAATAGCCTCTTGTTCATGGCATTCAGGAAATAATATTCATTTCTTACACACCCGACACTATGAGTAAACCTGACAGTTCTCCCAGTGGTTCCTAATGGTAGAGGAACTATTTAGCATTAAACTTAATTTTGTTTATTTTAATTGTTCTAAGCAGTATAATTTTTAAAATTTATCTAGATACCTATTTTATCAGTGTAATAAGACATTCCAGGGTGTTTGCTGTTTCATCAAAAGTGCCCTTCCACCACTGGGGTATGTGGTTGTGGCACAGCTACCAACACCTTGTTTTGTCTTATTTTATAAGTAGATCTATTAAAAGAAAGGTCCCCATCCCCATATCAAATGGCTCATCTGCCTAAACTACCCAAATCAAAACTTTTGGTAAATTGTTTATGTTTTTTTCTACTGCACTGAGACTCTGGGTGTAGATTTTCTATCACACATTTTTTCAATTAATCATCTTTATTAAAAATGGTCAGCACCATAAATATACAAAAAGAAAGATAATGGGAATCAGAATCATGCCAGTACATGCAGCATCTGGTTAAATAGTATTGCAATATACAGACAGGGGTATAAGGTAGTTTTGAGCTTTCAGCATAGAAAAATGGAACACATCTTGAAGTGGGAAGGGAGGGGGAAGGGATGGAAGGGCAGCAACCTCGGGACCAGTGTGTGGGGTTGGAAACATAGGAGGGGCATTAACTAGGTGTCTTGCAGGGTACCACATCACCCCAACCACACAGAACCACCATAGGTGGGTAGTAGAGGTAGGTGCTGGCCCCTTAGACTCCCCCCCATCAGTTAAATCTGGAAGCTGCATGCCACCCCAGGTTTGGGAGCAATCCCAAGGAATGGGGGGGGGAGTGCATTCAAGTAGGCCTTTTCTGATGGGAGAAGTGTGGATACATGATGCATAAAGGACAAGCTATCAGGGCTGTACTTCTCCTCCTACTCTTGTCAGGGAACATTCATCCCAAACCTGGCCCAACCCACAATAACTCCTTGACTAGATCCCCTGGGCTTCTTATTGCTTCTATGAATATCTGCAGTCTCCTGAAGAAATTTGACTCGCTCCAATGTTGGGTCACTGTCCACAAACCTGACATCATCTCCCTAGTCGAAACCGTTCTATCTGACTCTACCCCTGACTCCCTTGTCTCACTCCCTGGCTACTCCCTCTTTTGAGAAGACCATGTAGGGAGATGAGGTGGAGGCTGTGCTATTTATATCAAAGACTTCCTTCCTGGTATAGCCCCTGTCCTTAACCTTAGGGCCCAGGCCTTTACCCTAAAGCTTACCTCTGGCCCCTCTAAAGGCCCCCTCTTTCTAACCTCCGCCTATATTCCCCCAAAAATCAAACTCAGGCCCTGGTCCCTCTAATAGAGTATCTCATCTCTCTACCACATTCCCCTGAGCATATTCTCCTGGGTGATCTAAACATCAACTGGCTTAGCCCCGCATCCTCCTCCACCTGCGACTCCTTTACTGCTATTGACCTAACGCAACTTGTTACCCAACCAACAAGAGTGAACCCCACAACGGGATCCAGCACTCTTCTGGATGTAGTCCTCACCAACTGACCTAACCAAGTTTGCAATCTACAAGTCCTTCTGGATGGAATCAGTGACCACTCCCCTATTCTTTTCCGTTGGATTACATCTCTAACCAAACCCACTTCACAGGCCACACTACGGCGGCAGTTGCGACCAGGTGGGCTGAGAGGCCTGAAGCAATTTCTAGCCCAAGTTGACTGGTCTCCCATTGAGACCGCCTCTAACCTTGATTCGGCCCTGGCCTTCTTCACCTTAATGTTTAACAAAGCTTGTGATATCTTCACACCCCTAACCAAACTCCGTTCCAAGGTACACCATACTCCCTGGGTCACTCCTTCCCTACTCCAACTCCTTAGGCACAGGGATAACCTGTGGCACCTAGCCACGGAAACTGGCTGCCCTGCTGACAGACAGGCATATGCTGCTGCCCGAAATAAATGCACCTGGACCATACGCAAAGCAAAGGCTGATCATTATCTGGCCTCACTCACCTCACCTCATCCTGGGGGAATGCTAGAACCTTCTGGGATAACATCAAACAACTAAATGGTGGTACACGCTCTCCTCCGCATTCCCAAATCAATATTGAGGGTATTATCTCTACTGATCCTACCCTTATTGCTAACCATCTCAATAAATCCTTTACTGACCTTAGCTCTGTACTCCCTAGCAACTTTTTTGGCCCCTCCTCCTCACTCTCCAGACCCTGCTCTCACACATCTTTCACTTCCACCGGGTTACTGTCAATGAAGTCAGACCGTATCTGACCAAGGCCCTAAGAAGCAACACCACTGACAGTGACTCCTTGGACCCCAGACTCCTCAGCCTGGCATTGGACCAGGTCATCGCCCCAATCACTTGCCTCTTCAACAAATCACTCTGTCTAGGGCAATTTCCATCAGCCTTGAAAATTGCCACTGTCACTCCCATACATGAGGGTGGAGATAGGGCCCTTTCTGGTAATTATCGTCCCATCTCAATCCTCTCACCACTCTCAAAAGCCTTAGAGAAAGTAGTATCCTCCCAAATATCTGAGTTTCTTACCAAATACAGTATCCTCTGCCCTGAACAACACGGCTTCCATGCTGGGCACAGCACCAATACCACCCTCATCGAGTTTTCTAACTTCCTTCATTCCTCCCTGGACACGGGCTCTCTTGCTGGTGCAGTGTTCATCGATCTGTCAAAAGCCTTTGACACCGTATCCCATCCTCTCCTGCTGGATGCACTCAGCCATGCTGGCTTTGCTGCAGGACCTGTTTCCTGGTGCCCCAGCTATCTGTCTGCCCAGTCCCAGCGTGTAAAAATCAATGGCACTCTCTCTGATATCTGCCCTATCCGATCTGGGGTTCTCCAGGGCTCTATTCTTGGGCCCCTGCCCTTTTCCCTTTACCTCAACACCCTGCCAGGTGCCTGTACTGGTAAACTCCTCCTTTATGCAGATGACACTGTTATCTTCTCTTCTGACCGTAACCCCATCACCCTCCAAGATTCCCTGCAATTATCCTATAAAGACATGGAAGCCTGGTTTAAAGAACATAGACTGGTTATCAATCTTAAAAAGACCAAATCTATGATCTTCTCCCACCCCTAAAACAAAGCTAGTAATTTCCAACTTCAAGTCTTCGCCAGCTCTATGTTCCCACTCGAACAAGTTTACACATACAAATACCTTGGGATAACCTTTCACCCTGCCCTCACATTCCATTCCCATATCTCCACCTTAGTCTCCACCACCAATATTATGTTGGGAATCCTATACCGCCACAAACACTGTCTTCCCCCCGATGCCCTCCGACTCGCAGTTATGTCCTCCATTCTGTCACTTGTTGACTATGGCTTACCAGTCTCGGGGCTGCCGACCAGACCTCGCTAAACAAAATCTGCCTAACCTTAAATAAGGCCTGTTGACTAATCTTAGGTGCTCCTAGACTTACACATACCTGCCATCTTTACTCCCAGGCTAATCTGCTCAATCTTGACGAACGTCTTAGGTATCAAACCTGCATCCTTACACAAAAAACTCTCCTTGGGCTCTCTCCTCCTGGTTTGACTGCCGTTATCCACCGTGTTAACTCCCTAGCTTCAACACGGTCCTCCTGTAAAACCAAGTTGAAGATACCTAGGGCAAGGACCTCTCGTGGACAATGGGCTTTCCACTACCGTGCCCCATCTTGGTACAATTCCCTCCCTGCCAGTATCTCAGACACCCCAACAATCTCTTGCTTTAAAACCACCCTCCAGAACCACCTTTTCACCACTCACAGCTGTTGTTGTTTCTAAGCTATCTTGCTCGCTCTCTGACAAAGCCCCCTGTTGGCTGCTCAAATCCTCTACCTTCTCTACCCTTGGTTCCTGTTACCTCCCTGTTGACTCCTCTAAAACACACTGTATTGATATCCTATGTTTTTTCTGATGTTCTAGTTATTTCCCTGAACAATGTTAACTTCACCAACCCTGTATGTGGTAAACTGTTGATCTCATTTGTCCTCCTGTATCCTCAAAAAAAAAAAAAAAATTGTACACTGTTTCTCTGTACTAAGTTGTTATCACTGTATTCTCTTCTCTGTAACAAGGTACCTTTGTAAACGAGCCTCTGGCTCAAAGGTTGTAAACTGATGCTTAATAAATAAATAAATAAAAGCTAGGTAAGGGGACCACACCTTGTAGTACAAAGCCAGGGTGCCCTTTGACAGGTGCGAGAGCCTTGTGTAAAGAGTCAAGTGGGTTACCAACACTCTCATTCTACAAAAAAAAGAAATGTCAGTCATCTCCAGCAATGAAGGAGAAGGCATCTGACTTCAATGCCAACAGCCACCAGCCACCAGCCACCAGAAGCCATGTCTCAGAGGGGAAGTATCAAGTTTCTATAACACCTTTAATGCATACTATAGTCTAAAGTACTCTGTAAGCCATGAGCAGTTGGCATCAGCTGTTGGACTCACATAGAGATGTTAACAGAGATTGAGGGAGGTTAAGGAAATCCTAGGGAGAATAAGTACAGAGAACAAGTGAGAGGGAGGGGGAAGGGAGAGAGGGAGAGAGAGAGAGGAGAGAGAGAGAGAGAGAGAGAGAGAGCGAGCACTGGGAGGTTAAATGATTTGCTTAAGATTACAAAGTGAGTAAATAAGTGATAATGGTTGGTGTTGAATCCATCTTTCCAGGTTTACAACTTTGAAGTGTGGTCACTAGGCTACGCCTGCTTCCAGAAGACTGGCTGAAAGCTGGACCTCTCTGAAAGGGAGATGATGTATTTCAGTCTGGCTATCTAAGCTAAGTAAACTGCTAGAAAATGTACGAAGTAAGAACCATGACACCTAATAGCCATTTTATTTGCAGCAGTTTTGGTGGTTGCACAAAAAGAACAAAATGCTTTCTTAAATTACAGCCATTCCTAGAAGGAAAACAGAGCATTTACTGTATGATAATGTTATACATTAACCATTTCTTCATTCAATGGGCTTAAGCAACTTGGTGTAGTGTTATACTTGTGCAACTTTATTTATTTATTTAAAATTTCGGATTACATTACCTTTGAGCTATTAGCTCTTTTACAAAGGTTCCACATCAAAAATGTGTGATATATACAAGATACATGCATTCACAGTTGGGTACAGAGGTTTCTAAACATTCAGTACAACTTAAGATAAGTAGCTAATACAAGGTTTAAAGTAGGTTAATGTGCAGTAAGCAGCCATAGGCCTTGTCATAGAACCAATTGCTATACACCCATAGCCTAGTCATTAGGTAACATAGTAGGTTATACAGCCTGTAAGTTGATGTGTGTGGTGTAGCATATGGGATGGTGGGATTCCAGAAATGTAATGGAAATAGAGAATCAGAGCTATTGAAATTACTGGTTGGTAGAGTAAGTAGAGAATCAGTTGATGATAAACTTTTGTGGCTGTTCACCTCTCTGTTCCATGGGGAATGCCACCGTGTAGGAGACTCTGAGGCAAGGAACCCTCAAGGATGGTTCAACCCTAAAAGGTGCTGCAGGAAGGATTGCCTTGGCTAAAGGTACTTCAGAAAGAAGCCCCAAGAAGAGACAGAGAGGTGAGCCACTGGAGGAGAAGGAGGGCAGAATGGTGGGGCAAAGAAAAATGCTTCTGGGAAATATTGGAAGGCTTGACTTATAGAGCCAGGCAGGGGGCATGGCTGGTTGCGCCAGCCCATCGAACCATAGGTGGAGACTTTCAAATTTATTTCAAAGAATTCTAAATGTATTTTATTCTCCTCCAGGTACCACAGGCTGAGACCTCCTTCTCTTCCTCCATGTGTGCTGCCCCCTGAGCCTGAAAACATGCCGCATCCACTTCCATTCTCCACACCCACCTATGACACACCCCATGCTACCACCCTCAACTTACACTTTGGGGCTGGGTATGCCTTTGCACTGTGGTATTTCTTCCCTATGTACATCTGCTTCAGCAGTGGGGGGGGGGAGGTGAAGATGTGGATCAAACTAGGAGTGGTGTGGCTAGGGTCTGGCATGAGGGTGGGCCACTGGAGGAAAGCCTGGGCAGCCAATCTGTGGGCACACCCCAAAGGTCCCTCCCAGCTTCTGCATATCCCCTGCACATTACCTGTGATAACCCAGATATCAGTAATGCTGCCGTGCGCATATCCCTCCCTTCCCTCCTACCCATGGCCAGCCCTCTGACAGCCCAGGCTCTTACCCGAATCCAGGTCATTGGCATTGCAAGTATTAGTGCTATCATTGCACTGGCAGACTGCCATTCTAAACATTTAAACCCAGGAGAAGAGTACACAATGGGGGGTGAGATACTAACAACAACAAAAATGGAACGGGATCTGGGGGTAGTCATATTAGATGACCTAAAGGTGGGCAAGCAACGTGACAGGGCAGTAAGAAGGGCTGGGGAGATGCTGGGATGCATAGGGAGAGGCATCACCAGTAGAAAACAGGAAGTTGTTATCCCTATGTACAGACAGCTGGTGAGAACCCATCTGGAGTACTGCATGCGATTCTGGAGACCTAATCTCCGCAAAGACAAAAACAGGATGGAGGCAGTCCAGAAGAGGGCAACTAAAATGGTGCAGGGTCTGCACTGGAAGACATATGAAGACAGACTTAAGGAGCTTAATATGCATAGCCTTGAGGAAAGGAGGGGAGGGGACATGATAGAAACTTTCAAGTACTTCAAGGGAATCAACAAAGTCCAAGAGGTAGCATCTTTCAGAAAAGAGGTATGCAAAGAACAAGGGGCCAATTTGAAGATAGAGGGGGACGCTCAGGAGGTAACGTAGGAAGTATTTTTTTCACAGAGTGGGTTTGGATGCATGGAATGGCCTTCCGGAGGAGGTTGTGGAGTCAAAAACAGTGGTGAAATTCAAGCATGCATGGGACAGTCATAAGGCAATTCTAGGGGGTTGGGGTAGAAAGAAGTAGGCTGTTGGTTAACTAGGATCTGCAGCTTATCCATTAGGTAGGGAAATGGGCAGACGGGGTGGACCAAGCAGTCCTTATCTGCCATCAAATTCTATATTTCTATGTAAAACTACAGTCGCAATTAAGTGGTGCAAAGTGATGAAAACAACCACTTTGCACTATTGTTCAAATTTGCACCCCTTCATACCCTACACAAAGGAGTTACAAGCCACTCCCTGCTTCATCCCAGTTAGCATTGCACTGATGCAGGGAAAGGGGCAAGACCAGCATGTTAATGAAGCATTGGACTATGCACAGATGCTTCCCAGCACCTGCAAATCCAGCCACATGCCTCAACACCTTAGACCTAAGTAGAAATGCATGAAGCAGTTCTACTGGGGTGATGCAGGTGTGACTGCAATGGAGATGATTGTGGGCCTAAAAGAACTCAGTAGTGGACTGAGATCAGTGAGGGACTGGTACTATAAACACACCACATAGTATAGGTGCTGGGGATGGGGGTCCATTATACACCAGCAATATGTATATTAAAAAGTATCAGTCAGTGGGGCACTGGTCACCACAGATATGTAAAAAAGACAATGTCATTATAAGTGACATTGCAGAGGGACTGGAAGGAAAAGTATGTCTCTTTGCAGATGACACAAAGATCTGCAACAGGGTTGATACGCAAGGTGGGGTGGAAAGGATGAAAAGGGACTTGGCAAGGTTGGAGGAATGGTTAAATGTGTGGCAGCTCAGATTCGATGCAAAGACGTGCAAAGTAATACACCTGGGAAATAAAAATCCAGGGGAAGAGTACACAATGGGGGATGAGATACTGACAGCAACAAAAATGGAAAGGGACCTGGGGGTAGTCATATCAGATGACCTAAAGGTGGGCCAGCAACGTGAGAAGGCAGTAAGGAGGGCTGGGGGTATACTGGGATGCATAAGGAGAGGCATCACCAGTAGAAAACAGGAAGTTGTTGGCCGTCTGTGCAGACAGTTGGTAAGACCACATCTGGAGCACTGTGTACAGGTCTGGAGACCCCATCTCCACAAAGACATAGGGTGGAGGCTGTCCAGAGAAAGGCAACCAAAATGGTGCAGGGTCTGCACCAGAGGACAAATGAAGAAAGACTAAAGGAGCTTAAGATGTATAGCCTTGAGGAAAGGAGAGAGGGGGGACATGTTAGAAATTTTCAAGTACCTTAAGGGAATCAACAAAGTCCAAGAGGGTAGCATCTTTCAGAAAAAGAGATTTGCAAGAACAAGGGGGCACAATTTGAAGGTAGAAGGGTGACGGCTCAGAGGTAATGTGAGGAAGTATTTCTACACAGAGAGGGTTGTAGATGCATGGAACAGCCTTCCTGAGGAGATAGTAGAGTCAAAAACAGTGGGGGAATTCAAGAATACATGGGACAGACACAAGGCAATTCTAGTGGGGGGTAGGAGGAAGTAGGCTGTTGGTTAACTAGAATCTGCAGCTTATCCATTAGGTAGGGAAATGGGCAGACTAGGTTGGCCAAGTGGTCCTTATCTGCCAATATTTTCTATGTTTCTATGTTTCTATGGCAGGTTGAGGCACTGTACACCAGGGATATGTGTAGTAAAAAGTATCAGTCAGGGGGCACTGGACACCACAGATATGTAAAAAGGACAGGTTGGGACACTGGACACCAGGGATTTGTTTATTAAAAAGGATCAGATAGAGGGTCACTGGACACCAGAATTATGTGTATTAAAAATAAACAATTGGGGAAAGGCACTAAATACCATGGATATGTTTATTATAAGCTCATCAGGGCAGACTGTTCCACCCCAAAGAGGGGGGTGGGGTTACGCTTCATTTCAGAGATCATCTTAATCTTACTGCACAACCATATGAGACAACATGCAGATGTGAAGCCCTACATGGGATCCTGGTACTCGAGAAAACAAGAATGATTATCCTATGTGTCTTCAATCTGCCTAAGAGTGGTCTAAATGGATTAATGAACATCACTGACTACCTAACATCCCTAAAAGGAAACAATGAATATCTCCTCCTGGATGATTTCAATCTTGACTGGGTGGGGGAAAATGCTGGGCTGTACTATGGTGTGCTAGGAAAACTATACCTTTCACAGCTGATAACGTGTCCAATGACAGCATCTTTCTCTGGCAATCATCAGACCCTACCGGCCTAGATCATTGCAAACAGAAAGAGTCTGGGCTGCTGATACACTGACTGATGCCATCAGTCACCACATGCCTGTTTACTGCATCTGGAGTGCACATTCGCAAAAGCTCCCTCCAAAGGAATTACACTTTTGAGATTTCTCTAAATTAAACACTGGGGCCCTGTATGCATATCTGCACCAGACTGACTGGTCAACACTCTATCAGACATCAGATGTAGAGAATCCTCTTAACTTCCTCATATCCACTCTTCAAGTGTTTCAGGATAAACATGTGCCCCTCAAACAATGTAGTCAAAGGCTGTATGATCAGATGGATGCATAGTGACCTACTAGCCTCCATCAGAGGAAGGGATAGGACCAAGGCAAAAGTGAAACTGTCTAAGTCTTCGACAGACTGGGCTTATTACAGAAGACAGAGAAATGCCTGTAAACAAGATACGTGTTGCAAAAAGGGACTACTGCAAGCAACGTCTCCAAGCATCTGTTTGTGATTCTCAAGGTTTCTGGAATCACATAAAATCCTTCATGGGCCAGGGCAGGAACTTATTGATAATGGAGATGATGCTGGATGGTACAAATTGTAATAATATCGGCACCATAACAAACGCCCTCAACTCACGTTTCTGTGTCCTCTCTGAATACACAAAGCAAACTGGCCTGACTACAACTCCAATACCATGCACTGAGGAGCTTGTTTCCCCCTCTGTTTAACTTGAGGGCAGTCTTTAAATGAGAAGTACTGTGTCTCCTGAGGACCATCCCTGCTTGAGGGTCAACAGGATCTGATGGGCTGATACCCAAATTCCTCAAAATCACCCCCCCCCTTACTAGCACCAGTCACTAGGCTTTTCAATATATCACTCTGCTCAGAGACAGTCCCTACAATCTGCATGTGTGGTATCCATTCATAAAAAAATGTGATACCAAGAACATGGATTACTGACCCATGGCCATTCTGTCAGTGCTAAACAAACTGCTGGAGAAGAGTGTGGCCAAACAAGTAACTGAACACATACAAAACTATAACTTACTATCCCTGGCACAACATGCTTTCAGGCACATTCACAGCACATCTACAGCACACATCCAATTTACCAATGATGTCAAGATGGCCATGGACAAGGGCATGTGTACATGGGCAGTTTTCATTGACCTTACCAAGTCGTTTGACCTTGTGGAACGCCCACTGCTATTATCAAAGCTATCTACTCTGGGTTTCTTTCTGGATACCACTGCCTGGTTTGCCAGCTACCTCACTGAACAATAACAATTCATGAAAACTGGAAAAAACAAATCTAACCTATCCCATACTAGTGTGGATGGCTCTCAAGGATCTGTTCTCGGCCCACTACTCTTCTCTCTTTTTTTTTTTCTACTTATTTTTTCCACTCCTTACTGTCCCTTCCAATCACCACTCCTTCCGTCCTCAAGGAATGATGGCCCCCACCTCTGCCGAGCAGCTTGGTCTGCCCTAGGTACCACACGCCATTAGGGGGCACCGTGTGGATTACCCCTGGTGGCGAGGGAGATCCCCTTTTCCCCCTTCCCCCTGCGGCAGCTGCATGGGGTCTGCCCTGGTCGGAGGGTGGTAGGCCCGGCCCCGAGGACTTCATCTAGGTGACTGGAGGGCATTTTCCTCCGAGTTGTCTTGTTCCCCTTAACCCCACCCTCTGAGATGCCAGTGCAGAGAGTCTGCGTGCTGACACACACTCCTCCTCCGCGCTTCATGGCATCCCCCTCCCGGCTCCGACAGAGGACCGAGCCACCGTGGTCCTTCAGGAGTCAGTGCATCCACCGACCCTCCTCGGGACGCCAGCGTTCCAAGCGCACCCCTGGCATCCCACCCGAGGGAGGAGAGCATCCATTAGGATGCTCTATCCTCCCTCCCAGCCAGCCCAGGCGACCGGTCAGTTCCCGAACCGAAGTACGCCAGCTAGCTGGCAGTGTGTGTCAGTGCCTCAGCCCTCAGTGCCACCGGGCCGGCTCTCTTCTCTTTTCATAAATAAATTACCCGTCAGTGCTGGTCCCTGTTCAACACTTCTGTACATTGTTGGCATGGTTCTTCTGCCTTAGAAAGATTCTGGTAGTAGCTTGGCAGAAGACACCAGGAGGAAGGACTGCTGTGTGACTGGACTTCTCTACTGGGACTATATTGCCCTCCTTCCTTCTCCTCCACCCTCCCACCCAAAGCTAGTTCTACTTTTATAGGCACAGGATTGGACTGACAACAGGAACTTCCTGTTTGGGAGCAGGAAGTGAGTGATCACAGAGCCACCAAAGACCTACCATCCTAGAAGGACAAGAGTAGCTCTCCGGACCCCTCTAGCTGCTGGAGGTCTGCCTCTGAGCAAGTAAGGGGTCTACTAAGAAATATAGGATATTCTTGTCTCAGAACAGGACAATCAGGAGCTTAAAGGGCACACAGGCAGAAAGTAAGGAGAGAGAGAAAAAAAACAGAGGAAAGAGTAAGGATTGCAAACAGTTAAGGGGCCAGAAATAAGACATGATTGCAGTGGTGCAGTGCAGTGGATGTGGAGCAGCAGTCTTCCAGGAGACGTTCCGGAGGATGAGGTGTTGTCCCATCTGCAGGCACCTCTCTGGGCTGAGGGAGGAGGTTGCTCATCTCCAGGCTGAGTTGGCCAGGATTTGTGGGACCTCCTCTTCCATCCAGGGACCACCAGTGCCACTGCCGTTGCCTCAGAGGTTGCCAAGAAAGAGGAGCAGTTGAACCACAGTGGGCTCAGGGAGGGTGAGGGTGGTGGAACAGAGGTGCATCCCTCCAGTTGTACCTCTCCACAATTCCTATGCCATTCTGGCAAAGTGTGGTTCCTCTATGGAGGCACCCACAGTGGAGACCAAGGAGGATGTTGGGAATCTCCACAAAGGAGACCCACAGGAGGGTGGCAGGGGACCCCACAGGGGAAGAAAACAACTCCTGGTGGGAGACTCCATTGATAGGAAGGTAGAACTGGGGGAGGAAGGGGAGAGGGAGGTAAGGTGCCTGCCTGGCGCCATGGCTTGGAGGGACAGGGAGCGAATCCTCAGGATTGCTGGAGCAGCTGCACAGGGGAGGGAGCTGGATGTCATTGTCCACCTAGGGACAAATGACCTGGCTAACAAAGGGATTAGAGCAGTGCAGGAAGAGTTTGTGGAATTGGGGAGGGGCCTTAGACAAGTAGCACGCATGGTAACCTTCTCAGAGGTGCTGCCCATCTATGGCGTAGGAGAGGCTAGGGTGTTCTGCACCATGGGATTCAATCAGTGGTTGAAAAACTGGTGTGGAGCTCAGGGATCTGGCTTCATTGGGGACTGGGGGTCCACCTGGAGTGATGCAAGCATATACTGGCATGATGGGCTGCATCTGTTCAGGAGGGGAACCAGGATCCTAGGTGATAGGTTTAAATGCTTCATTGGCAAGCATTTAAACTAGCCAAGGAAGCACTGAAAGGACAGGGAAATCTAGCCCCCAAAAAATAATGGTAGTAAGTGCAGTAAACACCAACATAGAGGTGTCGATAGGGAGAAGGCAGGGGTAAATGGAGAAAGTGACAAAGGCAAGAAGGACAGAGATGGGGCAAAAAGGAGTAAGGCCATCAGGAAATGGAGGTAATGAGTACCAATGCCCATAGTCTGGGCAACAAGCTCTCTGAGCTGGTGGCCTTGATGGAAGAGGGATGCCTGGATATCGTAGCAGTCACAGAAACATGGTACACACAGAACCATGACTGGGATGTTAACATACCAGGGTACATAACACAGGAGAGACAGGCAGGGAGAAGAGGGGAGGACAGCTCTCTATGTAAAGGAAGGGATAAAAGCAACTGAATAAAAGAGTAAACAGGGGAGGCGAGGAGGCACTGTGGGTCACCTTGGAGACTGGAAAGGCACCACAATCTGCACAGGGGTTGTGTACAGACCCCATGTCAGGGGGAGGGAATGGACAAGGATATGATAGAAGGCATTCTTAGAATGGCAGAGAAAGGAGAGATACTGTTGATGGGAGACCTGAATATGCCAGATGTTAACTGGAGCACATTTGCTGCAG
Organism: Neoceratodus forsteri; assembly: GCA_016271365.2. NCBI lineage: Eukaryota > Metazoa > Chordata > Ceratodontiformes > Ceratodontidae > Neoceratodus > Neoceratodus forsteri. Next base: position 815,113,411 of record CM028133.1, read on the forward strand.
CCACATCCAAGAGCAGGGCCATTCTTGATGCCCCACAGTGCAGGCCTCAGACAGCTAGTTTCGGAACCCACTCGTGAGGGAGCAATCTTAGACCTCGTACTCTCAAATGGGGGCAGTGAGAGGATCTCAGATCTAGAAGTGGGTTGCCATCTAGGAACAAGTGATCATCAAACAGTGTGGTTCACGTTAAACTCAGCTACAGAGTCAAGCCTCACAAAAGTGAGGGTACTGGACTTTAGGAGGGCTGACTTTGGCAAGATGGGAGAGTGCCTCAGAAAAGCACAAGCAAACAGGCTAGAAGGAGGTGTGGAGCAACAATGGGGAATCATCAAAACTGCCATCACAGAGGCAACAAGCCTTTGTGTGAAGCAAATAAACAAATCAAAACAAAAGAAAAAGCCACTATGGTTCTCAAAAGAGGTGGCTGTGAATGTCAGGAAGAAAAAGATAACATTCAGGAAGTATAAGGAAACACAGAAGAAGCAGGACAGAGAGCTGTACCAGTTAAGGCAGAAGGAAGCAAGGACGGAAGTCAGAATAGCTAAGGCCCAAACTGAGGAAAGATAGCCAACTTGGTTAAGAAGGGGGTAAAACCTTTTATAGGTACATCAGCGAGCGTAGAAAGACAAAGGGAGGGATAGCGAGGCTGAATAGAATGAATGGTGGGTGGGCAGAGGGGGACAGTGAAAAAGCAGGGATACTGAATGAATATTTCTGCTCAGTATTCACAAAGAGAGGAGGAAGTGCCTAATCCAATTAAAGAAACACTCTTGATAGAGGGTCGATCCCAGTCCTTTCACAGAAGAAAGGTTCTGCAAGAACTCCTAAAACTGAAGGTGGACAAAGCAATGGGGCCAGATGGAATTCACCCCAGAATTCTAAAAGAATTAAGGGGGGAACTAGTGAAACCACTGGCTACTCTTTTTAATAAATCATGGGAGGATGGTGTTTTACCCGAGGATTGGAGGAAGGCAGATGTGATTCTCCTTCACAAAAGTGGGACCAAGACAGAGGCAGGAAACTACAGACCTGTCAGTTTGACCTCTGTGGTAGGGAAAGTGATGGAGTCACTTCTGAAGGAAAGAATAGTTGAGTACCTAGAGGCCAGTGGGGCACAGGACCCAAGGCAGCATGGGTTCACAGCGGGAAGGTCATGTCAGGACGAATCTAATAGATTTCTTTGACTGGGTGACCAAAGTAGTAGACCAGGGAGGTGCTGTGACATGGTCTACCTAGACTTTAGCAAGGCATTTGACACAGTCCCACACAAAAGATTAATAGTCAAATTAACCAGCCTGGGAGTGGGTCTGAGGGTGGTAGCCTGGGTAAAACATTGGCTGGACAACAGGACACAGAAGGTAATTATAAATGGAGTCCACTCTGAAGAAAGAGGGGTTACTAGTGGGGTACCGCAGGGTTCAGTATTGGGTCCAGTCCTTCTTAATATGTTCATAAGTGACATTGCAGAGGGACTGGAAGGAAAAGTATGCCTCTTTGCAGATGACACAAAGATCTGCAACAGGGTTGATACACAAGGAGGCATGGAAAGGATGAGAAGGGACTTGGCAAGGTTGGAGGAATGGTCAGAAGTATGGCAGCTAGGATTCAATGCAAAGAAGTCAAATAATGCACCTGGGAAACAAGAACCCAGGGAAAAATACACAATGTGGGGAGGTAGTAACAACAACAAAAAAGGAAAGGGACCTTGGGGTAATCATATCAGATGACCTTAAGGTTAGCAAGCAATGTGAGAAGGCAGTAGGGAGGGCTGGGGGTATACTGGGATGCATAGGGAGAGGCATCAGCAGCAGAAAACAGGACATTGTTATCCCTCTGTACAGACAGTTGGTGAGACCCCATCTGGAGTACTGCATCCAGTTCTGGAGACCCCATCTCTGCAAGGACATAGACAGGATAGAGGAAGTCCAGAAGAGGGCAACTAAAATGGTGCAGGGTCTGCAAGAGAAGCCGTATAAGGAGAGACTAAAGAGCTTAATATGTATACCTTGAGAAAAGGAGGGAGAGGGGGGACATGATTGAAACTTTTAAGTACCTCAGTGGAATCAACAAAGTCCAAGAGGGTAGCATCTTTCAGAAAAAGAGACGTGCAAGAACAAGGGGACACAATTTAAAGATAGAGTGGGGGGCGGTTCTGGGGCAATGTGAGGAAGTATTATTTCACAGAGAGGGTAGTGGATGCATGGAACAGCCTTCCTGAGGAGGTTGTGTGTTCTAAAACTGTGGGAGAATTCAAGAATGCATGGGACAGACATAAGGCAATTCTTGTGGGTGGTAGGAAGAAATAGGCTGTTGGTTAACTAGGATCTGCGGCCTATCCTGTAGGTAGGGAAATGGGCAGACTAGATGGGCCAAGCGGTCCTTATCTGCCATCAAAGTCTATGTTTCTATGTTTCTATACACAAGTGCTAAGGACATATCCACCATCAACTCTAACCTGAAGATAGATTTTGATCACCTACAAAATGTGGCTAAAACAAAACAAACTCTTACTGAACTCCAAAAAGACAGTGGCCATGCTATTTGGCTCAGTGCCCAGAATCAAGGCAAGTCCCTCTACACTAACTATCCCAGGCCCTGATGACTCCCCTCTGGAGGTCATTGATGCTTTCAAGTATTTACCCACCCCTTTGGAGATGGTCCAGTACCGCCCTTTGATGGGTGTTACCCCAGAGGGTCTGATCAAGTAGGCCATTGGAATGCTCGGATCCAGGAAACCTAGTAGTGCACTATAATAGTATGGTGCTGAGTGCCCTGGATTCCATAGCTCCTGTCCGAGTACACCCTCTCCCTCTCCGTCCTTGGTCCCTTTGGGACTTTGACGGGGTTGAGGAGAGTGGGGAGAAGGTTGGAATGCTGTTGGCGGAAATTTCGCCTAGAGGAGGACAGACGTAGGTTGATTGCCCATTACTCAGTCTATCAATCAGAAATCTCCCATAAGAAGACAGAGTTCCTGTCCAAGGAGATTGCTGCAGCAAAGAATCGACTGGCTCAGCTCTTTCGGACTGGGGACAAGCTGTGCAATCCAGCCTGCCTCCAGGGCCGGAGAGCTTTTTCACAATTAAAGTGTGATAAGTTTGCTCAATTCTTTGCAGATAAGGTGTCCTCTATCAGGTCGGAGATCTGTCTGACTCGTTCAAATGAGTACAACGGTGGTCGATGTGAGGGCACAAGCACCCAATCTGTCTGGACAGATTTTGATCAGCCAGTGATCATGGATATCATGAAGATTGTTCGGGAGCTTGTGACCAACTTACTGTAGTTTGGATCCTGGTCCAACCCACCTCCTTGTGGGGTGTATGGATGCCATTGGACTGATCCTTGCTGAGATAGTCTGGTGCTCGCTGGATCAGGGGGTGTTTCCAGACTCCCTGAAGGAGGCTGTGGTGACACCCCTTTTAAAGAAATCTTCCTGCGACCCAGACTGTATTGCAAATTACAGACAGGACTCTAACCTGCCCTTTTTGGGCAAGGTTATTGAGGAGGTAGTTGCGTTGCAGCTCGAGAACTTTCTTACCACCCATGAAGTCTGTGAACCTCTCCAGTCCAGTTTCAGGAAGAGGCATAGTACTGAGATGGCATTGGTTCAAGTACTTAATGATCTCCTAATAGCGAGGGATCGGAGAAGTTGTTCGATCTTGGTCATCTTTGATATCTCTGCAGCATTTGACACCGTAGATAATGGGGTGTTGCTGGAATGCCTGCAGCTGCTCTGCAGACTATCTGGGACAGTCCTCAGGTGGTTCCATTCTTTCCTCACAGGCTGGACTCAGAGAGTGGTGTCTGGGATTTTTTCCTCGGCCCCCTTATCCCTGCCTTGTGGGGTGCCGCAGGGTTCCGTGCTGTCCCCCTTGTTGTTCACAGTGTATATGTTGCTGTTGGGAGACATTATAAGGTGGTATGGGCTGAGTTTTCACTGCTATGCAGATGATACCTAGCTCTACATGTCCTTTGTACCTGAACAGGACAGTGCCATCTCGGTCTTTAACAACTGCCTCACTGAGATCCAGGACTGGATGAGTGCTAACTGGTTGAGACTAAATCCAGATAAGACTGAGGTGTTGGTGGTGGACCCAGGTCAGTGGGTAGAGAAGTTGACTCCTGGGCAACCATCTGGCCTTGTGCTAGGGGGTAACCAGTTGAGACCTTCTGAATGGGTGCGGAATCTGGGCGTTGTGCTTGATAACGAACTGACACTAAAAGTGCAGGTGTCAGCAGTTGTCAAGTCCTCATTTTATCATCTGAGGAACATTGCCTGGATAAATCCCCTTGTTCTGCCTGAGGACCTTCCTACATTTGTTTACGCCTTTGTGCCCTCTTGTCTGGATTACTGCAATGCTCTATACCTAGTGTTACCGGGGGTGGATCTCGTCGCCTGCAATTGGTGCAGAACGCTGCGGCCAGGTTGTTGACAGAGTTGTCAAGAGCTAGCCACATCACATCTGTGCTGCGTGAACTGTGCTGGCTGCTAGTGTGATGGAGGATCACCTTCAAGGTCGCATTGCTGACCTATAAGACCCTACATGGACTGGGACCAAGTTACTTGCAAGACCTCTTTCGGCCCTACTGCCCCCTCCGCCCACTCCGCTCCACTGATGAAGGATTGCTAGAGGTTCCCAGGGTCCATCTGCAGACATCAGGTGCTAGGGCCTTTTCTTTTGTAGCCCCGATCCTGTGGAACTATCTACCTCATTGATTAGAGAGAGCCTGTCCACCGAGACTTTTAAATCCTCACTAAAAACGTATTTATTTGGAATGACATTTGGAGATAATGTTTAGTCTTGTTACTACTGCCTTGTTATTTTATATATTTTATTTGATCTGATGTTTTTCACATTGTATATGCGCTTTGGTTTGTTGAGAAGCGCTTTAAAAATAAATTTTGATTTGATTTGATTTGATTTATCTCGGAGTGACACTGGACCCTACACTGGATTTTAATCTGTACATGACAACTACATGTAAATCTGTAAACACAAAGCTGGGACTTGCCTATAAAATCAGGACTACTCTTATCACTGCAGTTAGACTGGTTATTGCCCAGGGGGTCCTTTGGCTGAGTCTAATCTATGGACTGATGACATACTTGGATGCCAATAAAGGGGTCTTACAAAAATGGAACACCTGCTACAATAGTATCAGCTGTTTTGCCCTATCTGTACCCAGACTTACCCATCATTGCATACTCCACTCGAGTCTCGACTGGCTCTCCCCTACTTCCTATTGTCGATACACTGCTGATTGTACTTTAGACAATATCCAGAAAAATGGTACACCTGTGACACTGGTCAGCATCTTAAGGCAAGCCACACAGGTCTATACTTTGAAGTCTACTGATAGGTCTCTACTAGACATACCAAAGTATGCTACTAAAAAGGATGAGCCAGCTTTCACAGCATCTGCTCCCAAACTCAGGAACTCACTGCCAATATCTGTTAGGAACTCCCAGTCACACCAGATGGGGGACTTTCAGTAGCTGTAGCGTGGATCTCCTAAGGCACCATTTGTTAATTCAGTGTTGTAATAAAGTTGAGACCCCAGAAGGTGCAAGGCCAAGGTAGATTTTTTTCACCATGGAGCAGGTGAGAAACTTTATGCGGTTTGATAGTTGGAGCCAGCCGATCAGAGTGTACAGGTCACATGTGTGGGTGAGACAGTGAGCACCAGTGATGAGCCGACATGCTTTATTTAAGGTAGTTAAGAGGCATCTAAGGGTTGTGGTTGTGGCCGAGCCATAAATGATGAGACCATAGTCTATTACAGAGATCACAGAGCTCAGGACTGCAACCTTCAAAGCTTCTGACGTAAGGTGTGGTCTGTGTTTTGTAGAGAGACCAAGCATTGTATTGCAGCTCTAGCTACATTATCTACATGAAGTCCATAGGAAGTTAGGGTCCAAGCTGTATCCCTAAGTATTTGAAGGACCCCACCTAATTTAGAGTGTTCCCTGGGTGGTGGAGATAGCCAAGTGGTGTAGCTTGTGGGTTATGAGAGCTGCAGAAGAGCATAGATTTGGTTTTCTTGTCATTGAGGACCAGTTTATGATTAAGAAACCATGTCTCTACAGAACTGAAACCAACTTGAAGGTTGTGTTGAAGAGTTGCAGGATCTTTGTGAGTGGAGAATACAACAGCATCATCGGCATATAGTATGATCTGCTCAGAGCAGTGGTAAGGGAGGGAGTTTAAGAAAAGGCTAAAAAGGAGGGGTCCCAGTATGGATTTAAACTAGCCAAGGAGGGAGACACTGAAAAGGAGCAGGAAAATACCAGCCTCCCTCCACAAAACACAGTAGTTAGTGAGGTAAACACGAAAGAAGAGAAGTCAATATGTAGCAGGACAGGGATAAATGCAGAAAAAGGCAAAGGCAGTAAGGACAGAGATGGGGCTAAAAGGGGTAAGGCCATCAGAAAATGGAGGGCGATGAGTACCAATGCCCATAGTCTGTGTAACAATCTCCCTGAACTAGGGGCCTTGATGGAAGAGAGATGCCTGGATACTGTGGCAGTCACAGAAACATGATACACAGAGACCCATGACTGGGATGTCAACATACCAGGGTACACAATCTACAGGAGGGACAGGGAGGGTAAAAGAGGAGGAGTGGCTCTCTATGTATGGGAAGGGATCAAAGCAATGGAACTAAAGAGTAAACAGGCAGTAGAGAAAGCACTGTGGGTCACCCTGGAGACAGAAAATGGCACCACAATCCACACAGGGGTTGTATACAGACCCCCATCTCAGGGGGAGGCAATGGACAAGGGAGTGATCAAAGGCATTCTTAGAATGGCAGAAAAAGGGGAGATATTGTTGATGGGTGACCTGAATATGTTAGATGTTAACTGGAGCACCTTTGCTGCAGCCACAGCCAAGAGCAGAATCATTATTGATGCCCTACAGGGGGCATGCCTCAGACAGCTAGTGCTGGAACCCAGTCAGGAGGGAGCAATCTTAGACCTGGTACTCTCAAATGGGAACGGAGAAAGGATCTCAGATTTAGAAGTGGGTAGCCATCTGGGAACAAGCGACCACCAAACGGTGTGGTTCACGATAAACACAGCCATAGAGTCAAGCCATACAAAAGCAAGAGTACTGAACTTTAGGAGGGCTGACTTTGGGAAAATGGGAGAGTGCCTCAGAAAAGCACTAGTGAATGGGCAAGAAAGAGGGGTGGAAGAACAATGGGAAAAAATCAAAACTGTCATCACAGAGGCAACAAGCCTTTGTGTGAAGCAAATCAGCAAAGCAAAATGAAGAAAAAAAACACTATGGTTCTCAAAAGAGGTGGCGGGGAAGGTTAAGGAGAAAAAGGTAGCATTCAGGAAGTATAAGGAAACACAGAAGGAGCAGAAGAGAGAACGGTACCAGTTAAAGCAGAAGGAAGCAGGGAAGATAATCAGAATAGCCAAGGCCCAAACTCAGGAAAAGATAGCCAACTCAGTTAAGAAGGGGGCTAAAATATTTTATAGGTACATTAGGGAGCGAAGAAAGACCAAGGGAGGGATAGTGAAGCTTAATAAAGGGAAGGGAGGGTGGGCAGAGGGTGACAGTGAAAAAGCAGGGATACTAAATGAATACTTCTGCTCAATATTCACAAAAGAAGAGGAGGGGGAGGTGCCTAAACCAAAGAATAGAAGCACTCTGGATAGGGGGGTCGATACCAGTCCATTCACAGGAGAAAGCGTCCTGAAAGAACTTCTAAAACTGAAGGTGGACAAAGCTATAGGGCCTGATGGAATTCACCCCAGAATTCTAAAAGAATTAAGGGGAGAACTAGTGAAACCACTGACAACCCTTTTTAACAAATCATGGGAGGATGGTGTGGTACCTGAGGACTGTAGGAGGGCAGATGTGATTCCCCTTCACAAAAGTGGGAGCAAGAGAGAGAGGCAGGAAACTACAGACCTGTTAGTTTTACCTCTGTGGTAGGGAAAATGATGGAATCACTTCTGAAGGAAAGAATTGTTGAGTTCCTTGAAGCCAGTGGGGCACAGGACCCAAAGCAGCATGGATTCACAGTGGGAAGGTCAAGTCAGATGAATCTAATTGATTCCTTTGACTGGGTGACCAAAGTAGTAGACCAGGGAAGGGCTGTGGACATGGCCTATCTAGACTTTAGCAAGGCATTTGACACAGTCCCACACAAAAGATTAATAAACAAACTAGCCAGCCTTGGAGCGGGTCCCAGGGTTGTAGCCTGGGTGAAACATTGGCTGGACAACAGGATGCAGAGGGTAATAGTAAATGGAGTCCACTCTGAAGAAAGGGGGGTTACTAGTGGGGTACCGCAGGGTTCAGTGCTGGGAACAGTCCTTTTTAATGTCTTTATAGGTGACATTGCAGTGGGACTCGAAGGGAAAGTATGCCTTTTTGCAGATGACACAAAGATCTGCAATAGGCTTGATACTCAAGAGGGGGTGGAAAGGATGAGAAGGGACTTAGCAAGGTTGGAGGAATAGTCAAACATTTGGCAGCTTAGATTTAATGCAAAGAAGTGCAAAGTAATGCACCTGGGAAACAAAAACCCAGGGAAAGAGTACACAGTGTGGGGGAGATACTAACAACAACAAAAATGGAAAGGGACCCCGGGGGTAGTCATATCAGATGACTTAATGGTAGGCAAGCAATGTGAGAAGGCAGTAAGGAGGGCTGGGGGGATATTGGGATACATAGAGAGAGGTATCACCAGTAGAAAACAGGAAGTTGTTACCCCTCTTTACAGACAGTTGGTGAGACACCATCTGGAATACTGCGTGCAGTTCTGGAGACTTCATCTCCACAAGGACATAGACAAGATGGAGGCAGTCCAGAGGAGGGCAACTAAAATGGTGCAGTGTCTGCACCAGAAGCCATCTGAAGAGACTAAATAAACTTAATATGTACCCTCAGGAAGGTTTTACTATATGGTGCTCGACACCGAGCACCAACATCCTAAAAGCGACTGGAGCTGCAATGCCGAGTGTTGGCATTGCACCGACGGGCCAGGTTCTGTTTTATTGGGGCCAGCCCTCGAACCTCCATGGGGTTTCACCCCACACCCCTGACTCTGGATTACTAACTCCAGGTTGGGGTTGTCTCAGGGGAGGGGGTGATACACCGGCCAGGCAGTCCCAGCACCAGCAGAGACCATCACAGTGATGCGCAGATTTCAGCCAATCCCTGTCGCTGTGATGGTCTTCATACAAATGGGTTCACTGTACTGTCAGAGAACCCTTGAGGAAAGGAGGGAGAGGGGGGACATGATAGAAACATTTACGTACCTCTAGGGATTCAATAAAGTCCAAGAGGGTGGCATATTTCAGAAAAAGAGATTTGCAAGAACAAGATGCACAATTTGAAGATAGAGGGGGGATGGCTCATGTGCAATGTAAGGAAGCATTTTTTCACAGAGAGGGTAGTGGATGCAAGGAACAGCCTTCTTGAGGAGGTTGTGGGGTCACAAACAGTGGGGGAATTCAAGAATGCATGGGACAGACATGAAGCAATTCTTGTTGGGGGTAGGAGGAAGTAGGCTATTGGTTAACAGGGATCTGCAGCTTATCCAGTAGGTAGGGAAATGGGCAGACTGGGTGAGCCAAGCAGTCCTTGTCTGCCAACAAAGTATATGTTTCTATATTTCTGTCACCTTTCCATTAACCAGTTCCTTATCCAATTCACTACTTTGTATCCTTAGGACATTTGTTAAAAAGAAACAGATGGGGACAGTGGATATCAGAGATATGTTTATTAAAATGCAACTGTCAGGATGGCCACTGGATCATCATGGATAAGTTTATTAAAATAAATAGTCAGGGGAGAAGCACAGGCTCACCAGGCATGTGTTTATTAATAAGCACCATCACGGGAGCTACTGGACACCAGGGATATGTTTACTAAAAAGGAACAGTCGGGAGGGGGGCACTGCATCATCAGGATATGTTTATTAAAAAGCAACAGTCAAGGGGGGTCACTAGATCATCAGGGATATGTTTATTAAAAAACAACCATTCTAACTGATCACTGTATTTTGTAATGTGACCTTATGTTTTGTTTTATGTTCTGAAATATCAGTAAAAATTATTACAAAAAAAAAAAAACAACCATTCTTATTGGGGGGGGGGACACTGGACATCTGGACATCTGGCATATGTGTATTAAAAAGGTACAGTCAGGGGGTACCGAACACCAGGAACATGTTTATTAAACAGGAACAGTCAGAGAAGGCACTGGATCACCATAGATACTTGTATTTAAAAAGAACAGTCAGGGGGCACTGCACATGAGGGATATCTTTAGTAAACAGGAATAGCCAGGGTTCCACTGAACACCAGGGATATCTTTAGTAAAAACATAATAGTCATGGGGCACTGGACACAAGGGGTGTGCTTAGTAGAAAGGAACAGTCAGGGTGGCCAAAGTATCACCAGGGATATGTTTACAAAAATGACCAGCATGGACCATGAAAAATAAATTCTTTGGTCCACAAGTTGGCCATAAGCAACAGGTTTGGGAAGTGCCGGGAGAGGGAATGATTGTTGAGGTAGCCTTTCATACCACAGCCTCTGGCTATGTCATTACATTATGTAACTGGAGTAGTGCCATGACAAGAAGCCCATTATGTTCGAAAGTAGTATGCGTGCAATCAAAAACCTCCTTTGTGACTACAAATGTCTGGTGATGATCATTTGCGTTGTGACTTTGCCATTGGGGAGACTCCTCCCCATCAGCTAACTCAGGCCTTTGTGTATTGGGGATGGTGGAATGAAGAGCCTTTTTGCAGGTCTTTAGTCTGCCACCCACAGACTGTGACTGTTTATGGGGCACCTGACCTTGTAGATGAGAGTACCAGCATCTCAAGTATCATGCTACGTTAGCCACCTTTTTTTCACAGACTACCGAAAGTTGCAGATGGAGCTGCTGAAATCAGTGGGATATCTGTCCAATTCAGATATTACCCAATCACACAAAATGCCTCCCCCTTGCCCATGTCCTTCTATATAATGATTTTTCTTGAGTCTGAGTTTTCCATCTCATAGTCATAAAACCAAGGGTCTGACTGTAGTGAGAACTTACAATACATTCTCTGTGTATTCACAGGTGAGTTGCAGTAAGAGCAGGTGCAGTGCAGACATTCTTGGATTACTTCACCAGCACAGCTCAACACTGAGCTAGTGGGACTGCTTGCGGCAGGCAATGAGGCAGGATAGTCCCTGGGTACAATGAATTCCCATATCACTATCCATACAGCATGCACAACAAGTGGAGCAATCAAAACATTTAATATGGTATATGATTTAAAAACACTCAGCATGGTTTATACAAAATTTATTTCAAGACCAGTGCAAATATAACATTTTACTTTGTTTATTTTCACATCTGAGGTGTATTCGTAATGAAATATTTGTTCTTTAAATAATATTTGAAGTGTGACTCTTTTTTTTTTTTCCTTTTGTGTATCTTCTATTTTACCACCAACCTTTGGGGAACTCTCTCGGGCATTCTCCAGTGCCCCCAGCTCTACCACCATGCCTGAGAGGCCTCCATCTTCCTGGCACCAACCCGGCGATCCCCCCGGCTCTGAGTCCCCCGAGGTAGGGCCGCCCTATCTGCCAAGGGCACTCTATCTAGAATTTGGTAGGCTGGGGTTGGCTCAGCCTAGGAGAGGAGTGCGACTGGTGGTGGAGTGTGACTGAGTGGATGGAGGTGCTGTAGCCAATCCCTAAGGTCGGGGGATTTTCTACTGTAAGATTCCCCCTGGGAGTGTGACGTGCGATGACATCTGCGCACGGCTGCCCTGCTGATATCTGATGCACTCCCACCCCACTGTTCTAGCTGGTGATCCTGTAATACCCCTGATCTCCATCGAGGGGTCACAAGGATACCGAGCAGACCCACAAACCCTTCTCAGGGAGAGGAGAGCAGTCTTCCAGATGCTCAATCCTCTCCCTCTCCTGCTGACCCCTGGCTCCCCGAGTCCGTCTCCTAACCCAGGTCACCAGCGTGGCACTAGATGTGACATCCAGAACCTCAACTCTCAGCACCACTTGGCCGGCTGAAGTGTGACTCAGCTGTGTTTTTGTCACTGTGGCCTCTGAGCGTGGTTCAGTTGGTAGCACATCCATCTCTGGACCAGAAGGGCGTGGGTTCTCGTCCCACACTGGGATTGGACTTGCACCTAAAAATCGCCGGCATCCGAGTGCAGTATTGGGGGGTGCTGTACTGCTGGGGTGTGCTGTCCTTCGGATGAGACGTTAAACCGAGGTCCCTTCTGCCCATCCTGCTGTTGTCCTGCTGGGTGCCCAGGTGGAAGTAAAAGAACCCAGGGCACTCTTCGCAAAGAGTAGGGAACATTCCCGGTGTCCTGGCCAACATTCCCCTTCCCATAAAAAACTGGTTCATGCAATTATCCAGGCTGTGTGTGGGTGATGATGTGAGATATGGCCGCCACCACACATTCAGTCACTTCACTACCAGTCTAGCATTGCTTGTAAAGCGCTTTGGATGTATGAAAAGCGCTATTAAATGCTGATTCTTCCTTTTCTTCTTCTTTTTTAGTTTTTAGAGCCACACCATTCAATGGCAAATGTCATGCTATCATTTTTCTGTCATCCCAGCAGCCTTATTTTCAAAGGCCAGAAAATCACGCACATGCAGCTGAAAAAGGTGTGCAATGGGGGAACCCGCTGCACTGCCACAATTTCTGCAGCATGTGTACCATTTTCTAAAAGGGTGCATTTTCACCACCCTGTCCCTGTCACTTCATGGCAGCTTCTAATAATTTTTCTTCACATATGCAATGCCTTGTATGGCTAGTTATGCACAAAAAAGGGAAATTGGCACTCTTGCAGAAAAACTACTGAAAACAGTAATTTATCTGCAGTTTGCATGTGTGGAACTTTCATTCAGGCACTGTTGAGTTGCTCACCAGACTTAATCCACAGCACATAGTCTGGTTCTTTGAAATCCAGACTCATTTTTTTTTCCTGGTGAAAACAGGTAAGTTCAACACACTGGTGCATAAAAATAAACTCAGGCACTGTCAGTTTATATCTTTTTTCTTTAAAGAAGCACCTTTCATCCAGTTGGCCCACTGATGCAGCGGTAGTGTTACCCTTTACAACTCACATGACCCAGACTTGGGAGTGCACTGGAGTTATTGCCTCTGACTGTGGCAACATCATTTACAGCACCACTCCCAAGTCCACTCTTGCTATTCTGGACCCCTTCTTTCACTCCATAAGCTGTTTTACCCTGGACTGTCACCCTCGCGTCCACCACTGCTTCCTATGCTCTTCTCTCTCTCTCTCTCTCTCTCTCTCTCTCTCCCTTTCCTTGATGTCAGGTGCCTTGGCCACTGTGCCTCCTTCATATCTAAATTCTGGCTTGGCTCCCTCCCTCACCTCTCTCCTCCCATCCCCCCTACATTCTCATGCTCACTCTGCACCATGGATTCTCATTCCCTCCCACCACCCCTCCAGGAAGTCTACCACTGGCCAATCTGCCTTCTCCTGTTGCTTTCCTAGCCTCTGGTCCTCTATTCCACTGTACATGTTTTTTGCCTCTTCACTTTTCTCTCTTAAGTCTCTCCTCTGTGACTTTACAACTCACACCTGCAACTGTTCCTGACTTGTTCTCTTAACACAAAAACATAGAGGCTCAGATATTCAAAAGGGTTGCGCATGGCGCAACAGTGTTAAATCATACACAACCCACTGATGTGCCCCAGCATTATATTCAAAAGGGAAAAGAGCGCCGCACAAATCCCAATGCGCCAGAGCACATCAGTAATGTATGCAGGCACAGGTGGGGGGGCGTGCCCATGCATAACCTGCACAGCCCGATATTCAGCCCAGGATGTGCAGAGTCTTGCATGCGTAACCCCTACCTGCACCTGCACAAAGTTAAGCCCCCCAAAAAAGGAACAAATGATGGCCACCCACAGGTCAGCTGCTGCATTGCAGGGTGCAACACGGCAGCTGCAACCTGTGGGTGGCCATCAATTCCTCTGCTGCACCTGGCGGTGCCCCCATGCCCTCGGCATCCATGTGAAGACACCCCCTCCAATATCCTTGGTGGTCAGTGGACCACTATATGCCCGATCACGGGCATCAGTATAAACCCCGCCAATATTCCTGGTGGTCCAGTGGACTGCACTCTGCCTGATCGTGGGCATCTGTAAAACATAGAACAGTCCATTACCCTGGGCACTAATGTGTCCCCCCCCACCCACCCACTGAGCCCCACTGCCCCTCTCTCCCCCGGTCAGCCAGCTGGTGGCGGCACCCCACCACCATGCCACCCATGCACCGCTGACTGACAGCTCGAGTAGGGCTGCATGCCCATTGGTTCAGATGAGCCAGTGAGGCGCGCAGCCATACATGTACTACACAGTCAGATATGAATGAATGAATTTCACATATCTGGACTGTGTGAACGATGAGCTGCGCGCCCATTGGCTCACGCGTGAACCAATGACGTGCAACCGGCAGCGAATGGCGAGTGGCGAATGAAATGGTGCTGCCGACGGGGGAGGGGTAGGCAGAGGGCTCGTGGCGGTGAGGCATAACCCCGGGCTGAACATTCTATGTTCCCACAGATGTGATCAGGCAAGTCGATCACCGGACCTAAAGAGACAAGGACTATGACTGACTGATCCGGCACATGTATCCACTGGACCACCAAGACAATGAAATGAGGATTCTTAGCGAAGACAAATGCCTGCGATCGGGCACAGGTGGTCCACTGGACACCAGGGATATTAGAGGCGTTTTCTTTTAGGCGAGATGCCTGCGATCAGGCTGCAGGGGCGTCGGTCCCTGATGCTGCTGCCTGGCAGGGTGCCAGGTGCAAGTCGTCGGGGATCGGCGCACCTGCATGCTAATGGGATGCAAATGGGGCCATAATGACATGAAAATGGCCCCATGTGCACCTTGCATAAATTATGGCCCCATTTGCATGTCCCCTTTTAAATATCGCAGGTGCTGTGCATGGTGCAATGGCACTTGGGCTAGCACATCTCCATGCTCCACTCTGGCCACTTGCACTGGTGCAGTGCCACTGCACCATGCACAGTGGGGGTGGCCAAGGTGTGATATTCAAAGCTGCTGTGCCATAGCGCAGCTCTGTTGAATATCGCCCAGGCCACACCCCTGCGCAACAAAGTTGAGCTGCGCCCAGACTTGCGCCACAGCCTGGCGCAAGTTTGAATATCTGGGCCAGAATTTATTGCAGATAAGGGCTGCTTGGCTCATTCATTCTGCCCATTTTTTCCCTGCCTATGCTGACACCACAGACCCTACCTGATCTTTGGCTAACCCCCCCCCCTTTTTTTTTCTTTTTTTTTTCAATTGTTTAACCAGGAGTAGCACTCTAAGCTGAAAGCTTGTTTACAGGTACAACCTGGGAGGCGGAAGCACAGGGAAGTTAAGTGACTTGCTCAGGGTCACACAGTATACAAGTAGGGGCTGTGGGATTCAAACCCAGAGCTCTAGATTTGCAGCTCAGAGCCTTAAACCACTGCACTATACTGCTTCCCAAACTTTCTTATCAAGATTCCTTTGTGCCTATCCCATGCATGCTTGAAGCCCACCACTGTTTTTACTCCCACCAACTCCTCTGGAAGAATGTTCCAGATATCCACCACCCTTTCAGTGAAGAAGTGCTTCCTCATATGCCTCCTAAATTCCCCCTTCTAGCTTCACTGCATACCCCCTTGTGCTTGTGCACTTTCTCTTCTGCAAAATTCTCCCTTCCTGTACCTTATTCACCCTGTAAGGTGTTTATAGGTTCCCCCTCTACCTCCTCTATTCCAGGATGTACATATTAAGATCCATCAGTCTCTCCTCATAAGGCTTATGAATCTGCCCTGATATCATTTCAGTTGCCTTCTTCTGGACAGCCTCTACCCTGTCTATGTTTTTCCTGAGATACGGTCTCCAGAACTTGGCACAATACTTCAGGAGGGTCTCACCAATGACTGATCCCCCACCTCCCCCCAACGGTTGCCCGCCTCCCCCAAACCTTGGCAAGCTCAAGCCCAGCATTTGCACTGATGATTCCTGTCCCCCTGCCGATCCCTGCTCAATTTTTGGAATAGTTCATAGCTCCTGATCTATTGCAAATGTGCTCTTCCTTAAAGAGAAGCTGTCACCTTTGGCAAAACTTTGGAAAACATAATAAATGGACACAATTCAGCTTGTATCTCATAAATTGTCTAAAGATTTCTCCTCTGCATTACATGTTACTGAGGAAATTCCCATAAAACCAAGATCATTATCGCTTAGAGTTAATCTGCCTAATGTATAATGTATGTCATACTGTAGCTAACTCTCTACTTGAAATCATAATGCTCTGTTGTGCTATGGAAATAACAGTGATGTCACAAGCAGAGTAACATGACATCAGTTTGGGAAGAAGCATTAGGAGCTGATGAGCCCTCAAGGAACAACTCTCCTGTTTTCATGCATATGATCTCAGTAATAAATAATGGGGATAAGAGACACAGGTCTAAACATATAAGCTACTTTCTGTCCAAATATTATGTTTTCTGAGGCATTAGTGGCTCTTTAAGCACCTTGTTACACTGTGGTACTCTGCAGTAAATTTTGTTGTTTGCACAACTGTTATTTTATTTTCCTTATTACACCGTATTTTACTGTCTACTTTCCCTCATTCTTCTAGGTCAGAATATATCTAGAAATGAGCTGTTGCTGGCTCAGTATGTCTTTCCTGGTAAAACCTTTTGAAATAAATAAACAAGCACTTGTCAATGCCAAAATTTCATGCTGTTGTACATGCCTCCCATATTTTTCTGTGTATATTCCTCTGCCTTGCATTTTAAGGGTGGGCATTACGGTTGGAAACCCTAATGCCCAGGGTGTTTGTTGGTATTTTTGCTCCAAATTTTCAACATGGGCTTTTTATGATCCCACCTCATGAACAGTGGCTTTATCATTTTGTTACTCAATCCCAAAAGGTGATTTCACACAGCGAATGTGCCATTCAGTGCCACAGGTGCAAAAACATGTTTCGGGCAGGATATGAAAAATGCCAGCTATACTGTTCATGAGGAGGTGTGAAGAAATGGCAATGTTGAAAATGTGGAGTGAAAATATGAAAAAGTGGTGAAATTATGAGTGTGCATAGAAACTGCGCAATGCACGCTCATAACGTAGTCATTTTTATGTTGATTGCAAGCAGCGCAAGAAACATATTGGGACAGCTTGCTGAGAAGCAGGCTGTGGAGGCGGGGCACTGTTGTGGCCAATGCCCCCACAGCCTGCAAAGGTTGTCCCGCTTCCTCCAGTGCTGTTGCAAGCTGCTGGTGTCTGCAGTTTGGAACGTTGGCACCAAGTTCTGAGAATTTCGCTGCTGCAATCAGGCTTCACACAGAAGGCTGGGGCCATCCGCTGTAATGAGGGAGTGACCTGCCATTGCAGGACGGGATAAACTCTTGATATTGTTTGTGAATATGGTGCAGCTTTCCACCATGTTCACAAACAATATCTTCCAACTGTGTTTACTTGCTAGCAGGGGCCCTAATTCCCGTCGACTTTGGTGGCCCCGTGTTTCTGTTGTTGCAGACAGGGGAGCCCAGTCCCCGTCAGCATTCTGTACCCCCCCCCAGCTTTTGTTTCTCCTAATGGGGTGCCCAATCCCCATCGGCATAAAAACTTTGGGACCAAAACACCCCAAAATAGCTGTGATATCAGCCTAAATTGAATCCCCCTTTTGCCTGCCATTATATAGCTTACTGGAATTTCTTCAGTTCAAAGTTCAGCTTTGAAGAGTGCAGACGTGTTCCTTGTCCACTAAAGATTGCTGCTCCTGACCTCTGGAGGTAAGTATGGGGGGGGTGCAGGGAGGTGGCATGCACAGAGGAAAGGTGCAGGTTGGGGGAGGGGGGCCAGACGGAATGAAGAGGGACCATTTTCTTTTTTTTCAGGTTTTAAAAAAAAAGACATTGTGGGTCTGTTTTATTTTTTACAGGTTAACTATATGGATTTTGGCACACTGGGGTGGGCTTCCAGTGTGCCAGAGTGCTGGGAGGGGGGATCAAGGGATAATCAATGCCGACCCAGGGATTGGGCACCCTGAGGTCAGAGACTGTAGGGGTGTGGGGGGGTGCATCCGACACTGGGAGTGGGCATCCCAGTATTGGAAACACCACAGGCAGCTTTGTGGCACACTGGGGTGGGTTCCCAGTATGCCACATTAAAGGATGAGGGGGGATGGATGCTGACATGAGGATTGAACACCCCGATGTCGATGGGGGGGATCTGCTAGCGCGATCGATCGAACTTAGAGTAAAAGTGCCTTCGGGCACTGACTACTCCCAGCCTGTAAGGAGCTTAGGTTGTGGCCTGCTCCATACAGGTGGGAGAAAGTACAGAAATGGATACAGTGGGACGTGGAGGAGGCAGGCGAGGAAAGTGACTCCTCCCACCTTTCTGGCATGGACCAGTGGGGTGGCGAGGGGGCAGAGACATCATGATACAAACAGCTGTTTGCTCTGCGGTGCCTTGCAGATGAAGGAAAAAAGCTGTCACATGATTGGTGCAGCTTTTTCTTTTCAAGTGCAGACCACTTCAGGCAAAACAGCATCAGGACCAGCCTGGCTGATGATTGGTGAGATACTGTTGAGCCCCTTGCAGAGTGCTCTGCATTGGACAGACAGTGTCCACCCTACAAAGTCACTATTTCAAGGAGTTCGCAGTGCATGCGCAAACTTAATAAATTGAGAAGCAAGCTAGGGAAGGAGATTGAGTGTCCCAGGGGCAGCCCTTCTCCTTCAGGGTGTGAGGGATGCATTTTTTCACAGTGAGATGACCACCTAGTGGTAGATAGAGAGAAAGAGAGAGAGAGAGAGAGAGAGAGAGATCCCAGTTGGGGACACCAGAAGGTAAGTGATGCCATCAGATGCCGGCACGGTATTATGCTGGTGTTTCTGTGTCACTGCACAGTGGAGCCCCTATGGGGAGAACACTGGAGAAGAAGAAATCGTCCACCAAAAAATAATCCCAGAACACCCTGCAGGACCACACACTACCATCATGGACCACACCCCATGCGATGGTTCTGGACAATCACTGGTTAAGAAGTAAGTAGATGCATAAGTAGGTGATGGGGTGGGGGTTCCATCAGCAGGGAGTGGACCAGGAGAACCAAGAAAAAACTTGATTAAACAAAGAAAAGCCTTTTTAAAAAGGGACGGGGTAGAAATAATTAGAGACTGAGGACAAAAATGACATCAATGTATCATAAATGACTTGAAAAATTGTAGTCAGACATGTAATTAGAGAGTTAGTAGTGCCAAAAATAACAGGCAGATGATTATTATTAATTTTTAAAAGTAGTCATTTGTCTTAGATGTGATGTGAAGAGCAGTACTTTATCTGGGGCCCGGTTTTAAAACTTCCCTTAGAGCGACACAAGTTGTATCTCTCTAGCTCTGTGGCAAATTCTTGGTGCATCAGGGACCCTGCAGCAAATTTTATAAACCGGTGGGGGTTACCTGAACCAAAGAGCCAGGAGTTGCTGTAGCCACAGGTTTGCACTAAACATTTGGCAAACCTGTAGGAAGGTTCCATGTCAGAATAGTGATCGCAAACAGCAATCGCTATTATGCGCGTATATCACTGAAAAGCAAATCGGAGCTATACACGTCCAGGGGAACCGACATCTGGAACATTAAAAGTGTTTTTGTGGGGGGGGGGGCACAATCTGAACTGCAGGGGGTGCATGTTGGGGAAGGGGCACAATCTGGATTTTGAAAAAAAATTAAGTCCTGCAGCTGCTGGCAAAATTTCTATGCTCCTGATCCCCAGCCCCGAACCCAGTACCTGCTGCGCCAGAGCTAGTCACCCACACCACCACACCACATGGCTAGCTTGGCAGTAGCAGGCACACCAGTCCCCTAAAACCCCTTCCCTGTCCTTCCTCTTCCTCTTGCTATTCCCCCTTTCTGCAGCCCTTCCCTACGGTCGCTTTCCTATAAGATCACTACCCTTGTAGGGTAGCCCGGAATGATAGGGCAGAAAATGAGTTGCTATTTTTGTAGTCACTCATGTTCAGTCACTATCATCACTGGATACCTTGTAGGAATTAAGGCAGGGATCTGTCCCATCCCCTCCCTCCCCGGTGCAACACTAGCGGAGCTTGGAGTGTGTGTGTGACTGTGCATGTCAGGAGGGGGCAGGGGCAAGAAGGAGTAGAGGGGATGCCCTATGGGGCATGGAGGAGATGGCAGAAAATGAGTGTTGTGAAGTGGCACCCAGACAGGGTACATTTTGCAAAGACAAGCAGTCAGTCGACTGGTGATCTGGGAAGGATTGACGGGGGAACTGACCTGGCCCCAGGTGGGCACAGCTATGGCACCTGTCTCAGAGGTACCACAAGCCACAAGCCTGTATGTGGGAGCCAGCCTGCCACAATACAGGAGGGGGGGGCTGGATGCCAGGGGACTGCTGTGGTGTCCAGAGAAGGTTCTCATCCACCACTGGCAGCTCTCACCCTTCAGACAATGCTTCCCATGTTCAGGCTTGTGGCTCATGGCACCTCTGAAGCAGGTGCCATGGCTGTGCCCACCTGTCTTAGAAGTACCACAAGCCACAAGCCTGTATGTGGGAGCCAGCCTGCCACAAAAAGGGGGGGCTGGCTGCCAGGGGACTGCTGTGGTGCCCAGAGAAGGTTCTCCTCCACCACTGGCAGCTCTCACCCTTCAGACAATGCTTCCCATGTACAGGCTTGTGGCTCATGGCATCTCTGGAGCAGGTACCATGACTGTGCCCACCTGGGACCAGGTCAGTTTCCCTCTTTATCAACCCTCCCTGGACCTCCAGCTGATAGCCTGCCTGGCACTGCAACATGCACCCCGGCTGGGTGCCACATCTCCGCACTGGTCTTCCTTCATCTCCTCCATGCCTCTTACGCCACCCCCCATGCATGTTTATGCCAACTAAGCCTCACTTGTTGAGGCTCTGGGTCATTGCCATAAATGGGCCCTGACCCAGAATGCTTACCTAGTAAATAAAGTAAATTGAATTGAACTGAATGCTCCTTCCTGCCCCAGCTCCTTCCTGGCAGGGAAATTCAAATCACCACCTTATCACACAGTGGCACAGGGCCCTTAGACCACCTCTTGGGTGGTATAAGCAGAGCTCTCTGTTGTATCCATGGTGGGTCTTGTAAAATTCTAAAAAAAGAGGATGGTGCAGCCTTGCCATGGTGCAGGCCCCCTTGTGACCTGGCACAGGAGCACTTTTACCACAGAAGTGGCGCAGGGTAGCTTGGGTGCCAGGCATCCTGATTTTGACACAGCTTGCATTCAAAAATTGAGATTGCCACAAAGTTTGATGCAAGGTGCCACTTGCAGCATGCCCATTTGGTGCAGGCACCTTGTGTCAAACTTCGCCTTTTGAAAATCGAGCCCCTGGAGCCTGATATATCTAATTCCAGTCCTCTTCATACCTCATCAACACTGTGACTTCACATATTGTGACATCACAAGTGACTGATCTTGAGAAAGTGTTTGGTTTTTCTTGGTCAGTTGTGATATCATTGACAGTGAGGTCATATAACTGATGATGTAGGAGGTGGAATATAACTAGCAATATCAGCCTCAGGTAGAGTCCTGTTCCACAGATCATCCCAGTATTGTCAAGCTGAACATCTTTTAATTTGCAAAATGAGAAACAATACTTTAGATATAAGAAGTAATAGTTCACTACTTTTGGGAAGTAGTTCAGTTACTACGCTACTTTTTTAAGTTCTGACCATAGATTTTCTTGAGCTGTATAGCTGGGGTGTCAAACAGACATAGAAACATAGATTTTGATGGCAGATAAGGACCACTTGGCCCACCCAGTCTGCCCATTTCCCTACATAATGGATAAGCTGCAGATCCTAGTTAACCAGCAGCCTACTTCTTCCTACCCCCAACCCCTAGAATTGCCTTATGACTGTCCCACGCATGCTTGAATTCCACCACTGTTTTTGACTTCACAACCTCCTCCGGAAGGCCGTTCCATGCATCCACAACCCTCTCTGTGAAAAAATACTTCCTTAAATTACCTCTGAGCCACCACCCCTCTATCTTCAAATTGTCCCCCTTGTTCTTGCACACCTTTTTTTGAAAGATGCTACCCTCTTGGACTTTGTTGATTCCCTTGAGGTACTTGAAAGTTTCTATCATGTCCCCCCTCTCCCTCCTTTCCTCGAGGCTATACATATTAAGCTCCTTAAGTCTCTCTTCATATGTCTTCCAGTGCAGACCCTGCACCATTTTAGTTGCCCTCCTCTGGACAGCTTCCATCCTGTCTATGTCTTTGCGGAGACTGGGTCTCCAGAACTGCACTGTATTCCAGATGGGGTCTCACCAACTGTCTGTACAGAGGATAATAACTTCCTGTTTTCTACTGGTGATGCCTCTCCCTATGCATCCCAATATCCCCCAGACCTCCTTGCTGCCCTCTCACATTGCTTGCCCACCTTTAGGTCATCTGATATGACTACCCCCAGGTCCCTTTCCATTTTTGTTGTTGTTAGTATCTCACCCCCCATTGTGTACTCTTCCCCTGGGTTTTGTTTCCCAGGTGCATTACCTTGCACTTCTTAGCATTGAATCTAAGCTGCCATACATTTGACCATTCCTCTAACCTTGCCAAGTCCCTTCTCATCCTTTCCACCCACCTTGTGCATCAACTCTGTTGCAGATCTTTGTGTCATCTGCAAAGAGACATACTTTTCTTCCAGTCCCTCTGCAATGTCGCTTTATAAAGACATTGAAGAGGACCAGTCCTAATACTGAACTCCTGCGGTACCTCACTAGTAACCCCTTTCTTCAGAGTGACTCCATTTACTATTACTCTCTGTGTTCTATTCTCCAGCCATTCCTTTACCCAGGCTGTCATCTTGGGACCCACTCCCAGGCTGGCTAACTTGTATATTAATCTTGTGTGGGACTGTGTCAAATGCCTTGCTAAAGTCTAGGTAGGCCATGTCCACAGCCCCTCCCTGATCTACTACTTTGGTCACCCAGTCAAAGAAATCTATTAGATTTGTCTGGCATGACCTTCCCACTGTGAATCCATGCTGCCTTGGGTCCTGTGCCCCTCTGGCCTCTAGATACTCAACAATTCTTTCCTTCAGATGTGATTCCATCATTTTCCCTACCACTGAGGTTAAACTAACAGGTCTGTAGTTTCTTGCTTCTGCCTTGCCCCCACTTTTGTGAAGGGGAATCACATCTGCCCTCCTCCAGTCCTCAGGTACCACTCCATCCTCCCATGATTTGTTAAAGAGGGTAGTCAGTGGTGTCACTAGTTCTACCCTTAGTTCTTTTAGAATTCTGGGATGAATCCCATCAGGCCCCATTGCTTTGTCCACCTTCAGTTTTAAGAGTTCTTTCAGAACCCTTTCTTCTGTAAATCCAGAGTGTTTCTACTGTTTGTTTTAGGTACCTCCCCCTCTTCCATTGTAAATACTGAGCAAAAATATTTGTTTAGTATCTCTGCATTTTCACAGTCACCTCTGCCCACCCTCCTTCCCTTTATTAGCCCTCACTAACCTCCCTTGGTCTTCTCCTTCTCTCTGATGTACCTATAAAAGGTTTTATCCCTTCTTAACTGAGGTTGGCTATCTTTTCCTCGGTTTGGGCCTTTGCTGTTCTGACTGTCTTCCCAGCTTCCTTTTGCTTTAACTGATACAGTTCTCTGTCCTGCTCCTTCTGTGATTCCTTGTACTTCCTGAATGCTTTTTTCTCTTGAACCTTCACTGCTACTTCCTTTGAGAACCATAGTGGTTTCTTACATCGTTTCGTTTGTTTATTTGCTTCACACAAAGGCTTGTTACCTCTGTGATGGCAGTTTTTATTATTCCCCATTGTTCTTCCACCCCTCCTTCCTGCCCATTTGCTAGTGCATTCCTTAGGCACTCACCCATTTTGGCAAAGTCAGCCCTCCTAAAGTCCAGTACTTTTGCCTTTGTATGGCTTGACTCTATTGCTGTGTTTATTGTGAACCATACTGTTCGATGGTCGCTAGTTCCCAGATGGCTACCCACTTCAACATCTGTGATCCTCTCTTCATCTCCATTTGAGAGAACCAGGTCTAAGATTGCTCCCTCTCGAGTGGGCTCCAATACTAGTTGTCTAAGGCATGCCCCCTGTAGGTCATCTAGAATAACTCCACTCTTCGAAGTGGCTACTGCAACTGCACTCCAGTTAACATCTGGCATATTCAGATCACCCATCAGCAATATCTCCCCTTTTTCTGCCATTCTATGTAGTCCTGGTAGGACGAAACACGTGTCTATGTCTTCTGTTGGCATCCTTTGCAAACTGTGTGAGAGGCCTTTCGGCACCATGCATTTCTGCTTAAAATTGAACCAGCATAATAGTCTGTGGTGATTTGCATATGCAGCCCATGATGCTTTGCATTGTGGGGGCATGTGTGATTTTGTATTTCTTTGAACCTTGGCTTCCCAGCCAAATGCCCTTTGGGGTAACCATTGCATCAGTGCTTGCGCACAGAGGTTTTTTGGTTTTTAAATTGTTTTTTGTTTTAATTGGGTTCACCACAACATAGCCCAGACAGACCATCTTAGAGTAGCTGGTTCATTCCACTGGGGTGTCAAACAGACAAGGCATACTGATGAGTCCTAGTAGGATGAAACACAAGTCTATGTCTTCTGTTGACATCCTTTGCAAACTGTGTGAGAGGCCTTTCGGCACCATGCATTTCTGCTTAAAGTTGAACCAACATAATATTCTATGGTGATTTGCATATGTAGCCCATGATGCTTTGCATTGTGGGGGCATGTGTGATTTTGTATTTCTTTGAAACTTGGCTTCCCAGCCAAATGCCATTTGGAGTAACCATTGCCTCAGTGCTTGAGCACAGAGGTTTTTTGTCTTTTAGCTCTGATATGCTTTATCAGTCAGATGACTCCTAAATACAGATGTCTATTAATATATATTTTGTTCACAGTAATTGTCCATGAATATCGGAGCACTGTATACATTTTAATGACTGTGAAACTACACCAGAATTGACTGCACTGATGGAACAATGTTACCCTTTTGTACTGTATTTTGTTGATCTTTTTCTGTCATCATTGTCTATGTTTCTATGTTTGTATTACTCTCGGACTGGGAGTCTTAATTCACAGCAACACTGTTGGTGGCTTGATATAACAACAACACAGAGCATCTGGAGGACTGCATAGATATAGGGTCTCACAGGAGTTTTGTAGTGCAGATTGCTTTGCACAGAGGGACAATCTCAGCACCACAGAGCTACAGTATAGCTCAAGGCACTCGAGTGTGTTAGGACCAACACAGGCAAGACACATCAGTTAGTAAACTTAATAAAATCAATACAAAAGAATACCATTCATTAAATGAAAAATAATTTTAATAATTTCTTAAATTAGGGACATTAGTAAAAAATAGTAGGAGAAAAATGTTGTAGGTCAGAGAACTGTTTAGTTTACCTATCTAGTCTGTAAGAAAATGTTTCAAAGTTGATGGCAGTGAGAGGAGGAGAAGGCATAAAGTACACAATTATTTGGGGATATCTGGGAGGATTATAAACACACTCAAACACTTTTTATGTTGCATTTTTATTCACATTTGCTGGAGAACTTCAGAAAAACCACATCGCATTGGCAGGGACTTTGCTAATTATATTTGAAATAGGCAGCAGCTGGATTACTTCATAGTCTCGCAGATAATTCCTTCTCATAAATGCATTAGGTAATTGCTACTGGAGTTTCAAAGTAGAGTCACCCAGCTTTAATCTTACTTAAAGCATGGATTTTTGCAGCTTATTCACTGTGCTTTCTAAAAAGTTGGTTGGGAGTACGTGAGCAGTGTATAGGCCATTACTGCAAACAAGACACATTCTCTGATGATGACTGCAAGAGTAAAACTTAAAATAGTAACCTGAAATTCTGGTACAATTGCATGTTTAAGAATATTCTGTACTGTAAATAGTGCCATTGGCAAGTATGTCTATTTATTCCCTTTAAGAGTTCATAAAGAGAATAATACTAAAAAAGTTTAATGAAGTGATTATTTTCTTAACTTTAATAAACCGTACCACTAAGTATTTTTTTCTTGTAAATTACAGTTAAAAATATGTTTTTATGCAGCTGTTTGTCCTCTGCTGCCATCCTCCCTGATCTCAGGCAACAGTTCTCCTTGTGGCAGCCTCCCACATATGACAACTGCTACCTTATTAGGCCAACCCTGATGAGGTCACCACAGTGCAAGGCCCAAAGGTACCGGTAACTACCATCCAAATAGCAGTATGCCCCCGTTCAATAAGCCTGCCACATACCAGCATTCACAGCAGCACTGCAGTCTGGGGAACTCACTGGCATAAAGCTTCCTGTGGGACCACAGGGTAAACCCACTGGGGATCTGCTGTAGGAGTCATTGATACTGCAGGAGCATGGCACCTCTCACCCTGATTGAGGAGGCACTGCTGCCAGCAGCACATCTCCATCATATGGCTGCCTGCTACCCAGTGTCCAAAGGTCACTCTTGAACCCAAGTTGCCAGCATAGTAACATTATGCAATACCACTGGGCCATGGAGTGGCAAGGACTTAGAACATTTTTTAATCTAAATTCATTACTACTTGATAAAAAACAAATAAAGTAGTAGGGAATTTTAACAATAAACATAAGAGTTGGACATAAGTTCATCTAATAATATGACATTTATATTAATGAGTGATGGGGCAGGACTATTACTCATGACTGGCAAAGCCAGAAGAGAATTATATAAGTTCTGCCCTTGAATGCCTATTTTTTACCATACAATTCATAATGTACACCTTTCAGAATAGCTCACTTATGAAATTTCAATTGTTTATTTTTACTTCATCCACTGTGATGTCATCAAGCATTGTTTCAGCATCTCTTTTATTGGTTAAAGAGCAGCTCACGCCTTCAGGAGAACTTTAACAAAACATAACATTTAGACACAGGTCAGCTTGTATTTCACATTAGTTTTGTATTCTTCCTCCCCATTATTTATTACTGAGATAATTTGCATGAAAACAGGGTCTTTGTTACTGAAGAGTTCCTCTGTTTCTGTTGCTCTCACCCTACCTGAGTTCATAATGCCCTGCTTGTGACATCACAGTTACTCCCATGGCAACAGATTGTGATGTCACAACAGAGCTTTATGACTTGAAGTAAGGAGTGAGCTACAGAGGCAGATAAACTCTAAGGGAAATCTAAAGGATAAAAATCATGTACGCATGCAAATTTACTCAGTAATAAATAACAAGGAAGAGAACTATATAGAATACATGTGAAATGCAAACTGAATTGTACCTAATTTTGTTTTTCAGAGTTTTCTTTTTGGCATCAGTAGCTCTTTAAATACAGCACTATAACATATGTAACCTGTGCTATATATTTCTGTGATACAGCTATCATAAAAATATCATGTTATTTCAATTGTATGCATGTCATGAAGAAAAATAATTCTGTTTATCTAGTGGAATGTATTTACATTGGTGTGATATACATATTTCGGGCCTGATACTCAAAGGCACCCCAGATATGTGCAACTTGCACTTATTTGGAATGCATCTCCCCTTAGTTGCGGTGGTGACACACCTTTCAACATCCACAACACCTGAACCCTGCAGTCCACTGCTGTAGAGTTTTGCTGTGGGGCATGGGTGGGCAGAACAGAATTGGGTCACATGGTATTCAATTGGATGCCCTTGCTGGTCCACAAGTGAAACCATTCCTGTGCAGGGTATTGCTTCCCCCAGCACAATTGTTATTATTCATAAAATCAGCTACCAGAGCCAGTGGTGTCCTCAGCCCATGGCAGGAGCTTTTTGGAGGCTGGACAAGAGTGGGCCAAAAAGGCCCAGGAATGTGGTGTGTGGCTAGGCAGAGGAGGGCATGTAGCCACTACTGCTTCCCCCAGGCAGGCATTGCAACTGCCCTCTCTGCTGGCCCTGCACACTGCAGAGTTTGGTTTGAGGAATGGGCTCCTACCAACCCATGCTCCCTGGTTTGCACCCGTCCTCAAGTGTGTCTGTACCCATCCACAAGTAAGGTAGAAAAGGCAAACTAGATAGGCTGATTAATCTTTAACTGCTGTCAATGCCTATGTATCCTGCCTGCCTGTATAGCAAGTCACACTGACAGGGATCATGTGTATGAGGGGGTACAAGTCCCCATTGTGAATGCTGTGGGGTGCACTGATGGTGTGCATCCTGCACATAGAGGGCACTCTTTGACCTTTCTTGCACCTCCACACATGTTGAGGTGCCAGGAATCTTTTGAGGACTGAGCATATTCAAAATGCAACTTTCTGCCTTACTCCAACAATGTTTAAGCATCTTGGGTGTCTTTCTGTAACCTTCCACAATGAATACAATAATATCTTGGCAGTCAATATTTCATGACTGTAACTGTGGCATCGGAAACCAAGATAATGACCCTGAGTGGATTTTTATTGGTAAAAAGGTGAGGAAATGAATGGCCTAAATTACCTCTTTATATCCACTTTTACCTGCCCTTAACAACCCCTATAATTTCCTCTGTGATTCAAATGCTTTGGGGACCATTTGCATTTTATATCTTTCCTGTACAGTAACTATAGTATGTATTTATGCACCATTTGTAAATGTTTTCTCCACAGTCATATTTATCTTTCGCTGTACTATTCATTGTGTATTTATGTACTGTTGTTAATATTTATTCTTTAGTATCATTGTATATCCTGTAAATAATTTTACCAGATTTGTTGCTTTGCTTTCCTTATTGTTACCCCTCCCCTAGAATGCAGCTGAAAAATAGTCTTGTGCCAGTGTGCCTTTCCCAGTAACCAGTTTTGAAATAAAAATAAACAGCAGCACACACC
Source organism: Neoceratodus forsteri (assembly GCA_016271365.2). Classification (NCBI taxonomy): domain Eukaryota; kingdom Metazoa; phylum Chordata; order Ceratodontiformes; family Ceratodontidae; genus Neoceratodus; species Neoceratodus forsteri. The sequence goes on from CM028133.1 coordinate 815,142,304, forward strand.
AAAAATCTTTTTTCAAAGGCACCACAAGAACTGGTGCACAGATCTGCTCAACCAAAGGACAAAACATTTCCCCATAAGGCTTCCTCAGTTGTTAACAATTGCAAGTGAGAAAGGCTTTGGTGAAATGTCTAGTTCTTTTTACTGGTTGTTGGGCAGGTACAAACCCTTCCTCAAGATGCATATGAAATAAAACAGTTTTTAACATGTTCTGCTGTGTATGTTTTATTCTTGTCAATTCTGGGTGAATGCATTATAAAAAAAAAATGGGGACATGGCAGACACCTGGTAGCTCAGTTGCAGTTATGTTGGAGACTAGTGTTCAGAAATGGACTTGGGAGCCAGCTGGGTGGTCTGGGGGCAACACTCCTAGCTGGGGTGGGTTGGTGTCATATTCCGCTACCATAGCAGTCATTTTGTCAGGCCATAGAATTTGCTCTCCCACATAGGTTTACTATGTGTGTATGAGACCATAGCAGGTATAAGCAGGCACCACTGTGCAGTGGGAGGGTGAAATTTAATAGGGCAAAAACATGGATGTCATCAGTATGATGGAGGGTGGCATTCTCGGGACATAGTTGGTGTTGACATCAACCAGAGGTGGTCAGTGGGGATAGCAGCAGACTGGGCTGTGAGGTTGCTCAGGAAGTTTCCCCAGACTGGAGGACTTAGTGGATGGCATCACAAGAGAAAGAGCTATATAAAAAATAAGGGGAAAAATTCAGTAGCCAGATGTCAGAACTGTGGTATTACAGCAGTATAGCAATTGATTCAATGCAATATACCAGTTTTCGGAAGCTGTAGATTGCTGTTATACACGAGTGTGATATCACAAATCCCATTATACACCACTGTGATGTCACAAATCCCATTATACACAATTTTGATGTCATACCCATGTATATTGTGGTTTTTAAAATGATAATCTGTAAAAGTGTCTTTTGATTGAAGTTTTAACAAAGATTCTGTTGGCATGTTCTTTTCTCTTTCACCATCTCTGTCCTCTCTTCCCCCTCATAACTAATTAATAACATTCAGCTATCCATAGTAAATGAAAGAATAACCAGCATATGTGGGTGATTTAATACCCAAGGCATTTAATCGACCACAGGAGCCAGTTATTCCTAGTATATTCCATCTACCTAAGTGTTATTACTAATAGGAAATTGTTTAACCAGGAAAGGCACACTAAACCAAAGCTTGTTTCCAGGTGCAACCTGGGAACACAAGGAAGTTAAGTGATTTACTCAGGGTCACATAGTATGCAAGTGGGAGCTGATGGGCTTCAAACCCAGATCTTCAGGTTTGCAGCTCAGTACCTTTAACCACTGTGCTATACTGCCTTCTGAGAAGCTGTTCTTGAGTGGATTCAAACCTCTGACTCTGTGCTTGTAATACCAAGACTCATCTAGTGTGCCACTTAAGCCCAATTATTATTCTTCAGCTAGGAGTTTTAAAACCAAGATTTTAAAGCACTGTAGGAGCCGAAGTGGAAGGTGCCTTTTTATCACTTTTTTTGTCGACAAGATGTGGATAAACTATTATGGGCTTATCTTACAAGTGGATAAACTATCTTGGTCATGTATGAAATGTGGATAAATTATTGTGAACATGTCTAAATATGGATAATTCTCTAAGGCAGAGGTTGTAGTAGTTTGTGGGCTATTAAATAACAGTTTTCTCTATTCTGAGTGGTTTAAAAAATATACCTGACATATAATAAACATGAAATGCGTCCTTACCAAATACCCCAATACATCTGTGGCTTCCAAATGCATTGCAGTCTGGAACCTTGATTTTGTTACATCTTTTTTTCTTGTTTATTTTTTAACAATTAAAGTACAGTGTATAAAAAGATTTAGGGATCAGTGTAAACTTTTTTTTTTATATACACATTTAGTTTTTGATGACCAGATAAAGTATGAGAGTGAAGGTCAATAGAACCTTTCATGTATAAATATACTTTGTTATACACAGCTCCCATATATTATTCTATACATCATGCCAAAATTAGAGCCAGCTTTAGGTACCAACAGTCACTGCAGTTGCTGGGGGCTCTTACTAGTGTGTCTTCAGCCAGACCTATTGTTGTCCAGTTCATTACTCTTTTTTAATTTTGCAGTTAGTGCTTTTTCTCCCCTGGTCTGGACAGCCCTCATGTCATGCCAGTCATCTTAGCCCCATCACTCTGACTTTCTACCAGAACTTAATGTCATGCAAAGCCAGCGTGTCCTGTGTGCTCATTGGGTGCTGGACCTATGGGTGGCTGGAAGTCATCTAGATGCCCAGAGCTCTTTTTTCTGTTTTGTCCCTACCTGGGGAGGATCCAGCATGGAGTGCTTCCCAGGATGTCCTCATGCATGCTTCTGTGTATAGGTTGTCAGCGGTCACCACTCCTCCCCACCCATTACATGACGGTCCCTGGATGCTGTGCCCACAGCCAACACTAGGAGCCAGGCTAGCACCAGGCACTATAACTCTCCCTCCCCAAGAGAGGAGTGCTGACCTCTGGATGCTCTATCCACTCCTTTCCTGGACACCCCCAGCAACCCAGGTCTGCTCCAAAACCCAGGTCACTGACATGGTGGCAGATGTGGCATGCAGCGCCTTAACCCTCCACACCACTGAGCTGACCACTGCTTTTCTTTTATACAATTTATTTAGCCAGGACAACCAGGCTGAAATGTACCATCTCTTTTCCAGGGGTGGAGTCCAGCTTCATTACCTTTCTAGAGCTGGGTGGATTTGAGTACTGAGAAGTTAAGTAGTTAGTCCAAGGTCACACAGTGAGTATTTGGTTCTCGGGAGGTTTGAACTTGCAATTAAGTGGTTCCCACACTAGTACTCTAACCACTAAACTACACTGTCTCCGATGTTGTTAATTAACTTGCATTCATCTCTGTGACCTGTTAAAGTGCTGCGTCAGGGAATCACTGGGCCTGACATGCATCCAGTATGGCATGATAAAGTCAATTGTTATTGTTGTAGAGCCCAAGCAGTTAGAGATAGAGACAGGTGGTGGTGTGTATAGACTATCGCCACTGAATGACCTTGCTTGGAGGCCCCCAAAACATAAAGGCATCACTGTGCAGAGCCATGGTTGTGGTTTCACACGGATTTTCCTTGCAGCATTTTGCATGGAACTAAATCGTTATCCATATATTACCCCAAGCCTTTCAACATGAAAGCTTGAGCCTTCATTAAAGGCAACTAAATGACTGGCTCAAAATGCATCTACTAAATAATCATTAACCTAGAAACTCTGGCATTGAGCTCATGAACTATGCCCAGCTGTCATGTTCCTCTAAAGTACTTGACTTTTGCACTACTCATGGTCAAATGGTCAAAGAGCTGAATGTCTAGTGCAGACTGTCATTTTCAGCACACACTTCAGTGACATAATGCATTCTTTATAAATGATAACTGATTCTATTTTAGGTTTGCTTGCAGTGCAGGCTATTATTTTGTGCTAGGAAGTCTCCTCTCTTGCAACAATCATGTGGCAGTGCTGAATGTTTGCTTGCAAGCTGTTGCACTGAGTCCTGCTTGTACTCAGTTTTACTGTATATTTACCCAAGATTGATCAGATGAGATGTAATATGTCACTTGCAATGGGGGTCCCAATTTTACACATTTTTGTACTGCATTTATGGAGGATAGCAGAGATGAGATGTTATACCTTTTACCCCTCTCCCACCTTAGAAAGCCCTTACATTAACTTAATTTAGCGAGTGCTTTCTGATAAGGGTTAGTAACGCTAAAAATCACCAATTTGGGAAAGCGCTTTGTAAACGGCTGCCTGTAAAAAATAAATAACAAGCACCTCTGGTCCTACACATTTCTTCTAGCCGTTAGCAGCCTCTGGGATTCAAATTACAACTAGCCTTTGCAATCGGGGGACAATAGCACTGTAGCTGGGCCAATAAACAAGCCCCACATACCTCTTTCAGTGTTCTTAAATCCACTCCTTCTCTTCACAGGCAGGACAAGGGAGCAGGGTCGCGAGGGCACAGGATCTTCAGCTGCCCTCCCCACAGAGTCGCCGACGATGGACCCCCCCCGAGGCACAGGTATGAAGAACACGCGGAAGGAACGCTACTCGGATGCCACAGGCGCCATTTTTGAATTACTTGTGGTGCCTGTAGAAGGAAGCTCTGCTTCCACTGTCTGCTTGCTTCTGCCCCACCGGCGCTGCACGCTGGCTCCCCACCACCCCCATCACCACCCTTGGTGAGCTCCTCCCTTTATAGGGAGTGTCACATGATCGCCCAAAACCTATCAGCCCACTTTTCCACTTGCAGCTTATCAGCTGCCACCACCAGAGGGCTCCTGTCCAAAATCTTTGTCTACCCAACTAAATTTCTAGCTAGGATGCTGCAGCTGCCAACTTTAATCATGATCCTTCAACTGGGAAACAATTCTCCACCACCAACTACCTTCTTATGCATAATGCAGCCATCACCAATGCCCCCAATTCTAGCTCCATACCCCCCCACTACTATGCCTTCGGACACACGCTTGTTCTAGCACTGGCAAATGTTCATTATAGTCGCATCAGTGCAACTTTTCTACCCCCTCAATTTCACATGGGCCTTATGGTTCTAAGCACTTCCTCCTATCGACCCCCCCCCACCAGCCCTTATCTCTTGAACCACAACACGTGTCTGTAAACCTCCCTGGGTCAAGCTTAAAAACCTAATCACCCTTCTCCTACTCTTGTCAGGGGATATAGAGGCAAACCCTGGTCCCAAACCCCCTGTTTCTGCCACCAACCCCCCTTTCTCTTTTCCAAAGGCCTTCGTATCCTTCATCTAAACACCTGCAGCCTCCTATTCAAATCTTGCTTACGCAACCACTGGCTTAACCCTGCGCCCGACATCCTAGTCATCTCAGAAACCTGGCTAAAACCAGCATAATAATGATGTGGAGGTATCCCTACCAGGGTATGCCATAAGCAGGTCTGACCGCCAAGGAAAAAAGAGAGGCGGAGGCACAGCTATGTATATCGCAAATAGCCGTCAGTTCTCTGTAGTGGACCTCCCTGTATCCCCTGGGAACACTGATGCACTATTCATAAAAATCTCCCTCCCCAGCTCAAACCCCATCTATTTGGCTGGCTTCTACTGCCCCTCCTGCACTCCACCCGAGGACATTCTCTCCCATCTGGGCAATCTACAATCACATGCAGCAGGGGGAGAACTTCATATCACCGGCGATTTCAACATAAACTGGATCGGACCTGATAAAACACATCTAAAGACTAAAATCAAGGCCCTATCTCTATCTCAGCTCATAACAGAACCCACCAGGCTAACCACAAATCCCTAAATCACACCTTACTGGAATGGGCACTCACCTCCCACCCGCATAGAATAGTAAGTGCTGGCCTCCTACCTGATTCCATAAGTGACCATCATATGATCTATTTGATCAGGAAGGTTCACTGTCCCCCTGCCCCACCCCCAAAAACATTAGTCACCAGGTCTTATAACTCCCTCAACCTAGCCACCCTCCTGTCTGACCTAAGACAGATAAACTGATCCTTCATCCCTATGGCATCCACCATTGACATAGCTTTCGAGGCTTTCAAAACAAACTTCCTTAAAGTCTAGGATAAACACGCCCCTCTGCAAATGAAAAGAGTCCATGGTGCGCATCTGCCCTGGATCTCGGCAGACATTCTCAAATTATTCCACACCAGGGACCACGCCTGGAAAATTTATAAAAGAGGGGCACTCAGGCCTCCCTCATTACCTATAGATCCCTTTGAAACAAGTGTACAAATAGCATAAGACTAGCGAAAAAGAACTACTTCCAATCGACCTTTAACAAAAATTTAAATCACTCAACAGATTTCCGGAAATCTCTTAAAACCCTGCTTTCCCCCCCCACCCAACTGGCCGCACCAACACTACTAGACCAAGGTTCCCTAATCTCCGACCCTATCCAAGTAGCTGAAGTTTTTAACACTCACTTCACCAGCTGCGCCAATAAGCTCCTATCCTCCCTACCCCACACCCACCATACGGCGCCTCCCCACAACACATGCGCCCCTCTCTCTACCTTCTCTACCATACCGTTCTCCTTCCGCACAGTTACCCAGACCGATGTCTATCACTGCCTTCGGTCGCTAAATCAAAACAAAGGGAAATGCCCCACTTTCATGGACACAAAAATGCTCTACCTCTCCACCCCAGCTATTGCTGCCCCTTTAGCCGACCTCTTCAATCTATCCTTCTCCCTGGGCAAATTACCATCAGTCTGGAAGCTGGCCACCGTTATACCTCTGCCAAAAGCAGGTGACACCTCCTCCCCAGGCAATTACTGACCCATTTCCCTACTTCCTATCCTGGCCAAACTCCAGGAACGTTTGGTCCTGTCCCAACTCACCCCTTACCTAGATGCCTCCTCCTTTTTCACACCATTCCAATTGGGTTTCCGTAAATCCCACTCAACCACCACCTCCCTACTTCGGGTCACAGGCGACATCCTCACAAGTATGGACAAAGGTCACATCACCTCTGCCATTTTCATAGACCTAGCCAAGGTTTTCGACACAGTCTCCCACTTCCTACTTCTCTCCAAACTCACCGCCGGAGGGCTCTCAACCTCAGCCACAAACTGGTTCCACAACTACTTAGTAGGCAGGAGTCAGGTAGTTAAAATAGCATCTCACACCTCCCACCCTTTGCCTGTCCCAACTGGTGTCCCGCAAGGCTTAGTCCTGGGTCCCCTTCTCTTCTCCATCTTTCTGAATGACCTCCCAGCAGCATGCTCACACTCCTGTATACAGATGTATGCAGATGACACTGTCCTTTACTCCTCTGGTCCCACAACCCTCAGTGTAGCATCCCAACTCAAGGAAGACTTCAACGTTATCCAGAACTGGTTTAGGACTAACCAGCTATTTCTTAACTCAAAAAAAAACATATTGCTAACTTTCCGCACCCCTCAAAGACTCTCCTGCCAAGACCCCCCCTCTTTCAAAACCCTGGACAGAATTCCCCTGGAAAACTGTACGAGCTTCAGATACCTGGGTGTATGGCTAGACCAGTACCTAGATTTCTCTGTTCACATCACCTCTCTTCATAAGCGGTTACTCCCTAAACTTGGAGCACTGTACCGCAACAAAAGCTGCCTCCCCGCACAAACAAGGCATGCCATTGTACAAAAAATGATCCTCCTCATAATCGACTATGGCGACATAATTTACTCCACTGCCCCCGTGTCCGCCTTGGCCAGCCTAGACACCCTGTTCCACTCATTCTGCCGCTTCATCCTCGGCTGCCACCAATCAACCCACCACTGCGATCTCTATGCTCGCTAACGCTACCATCCCTACATGACAGCAGACAAACCAACTGTGCCAGATTCGCAGCCAAATTCTGGTCCAACTCCCCCCCCCACCTGACCTCTGCTGTCTCCCAACAACCTGCACCTATGTACTCCCTTAGATGGGTTGACCATAAACTGCTCCATGTCCCATTTATGCACACATCCAAAGGACAGGCCGCTTTTAATTACCGAATACCTCAGTCCTGGAACGCCCTACCAGCCCCCATCCACCATGCACCAAATTCCTCCCTACAAAACAAATTACTCCGAAGACATTTCACCTCCAGTTGTTCATATATCAGCTAAGAACTCTTACTTAAATGTCTCGCTGCTTTATTCACATATGCATTTGAACTGTATTCTTCCCTCTGTTTTCTCTATACTGATTGTAAGTATCCTGCCCCTGACTGTAACTTTCTCCCAGCTATGTACTTTTTCCCACACAATTGTACTGTAACAATCCTTGTACAACTCTGTACTGTCTAAGCATTACTAATATGTAAGTGGGTCCCGGCCCCCAGGTCACATCTGGAATCGAGCATGTTGCTCAGTATGCTTTCCTGGTAAAACTCGCAAATAAATAAATAAATAAATAAATAGATAAATAAATATCTCATTTTTAGTGTCGTCCTGCTTTTGTAATGTATTTTTCCAGGACAGATCATTTTAGATGCAACATTTCCTTTTCAGTGGGGTTCTGTCATAGGGCCCTGTTTTTACACAGTGTTGCAATATATTTACCCTGTATAACCCTGTGGAGATGTAACATCTAATTTTCAATGGGGTCCTGCATTGATAGATATTTACCCAGGATAGCACAACTCAGATAGTATCTTATTTCTAGTGGGATCCTGCTTTTCCCAGTTTGTACACTTTAATTTCCTAGGATAGCACAGCTGAGATGCAATATCTCATTTTCAATTGGGCCCTGCTTTTACCGATTTTTATAATGTATTTATCAAGGATAACTCAGCTGAGAGGCACGTTATATTTTCAGTGGGGTCCAGCTTTTACAGTGCATTTTTCCAAGGACAGAGCAGTATAGATGCACAGTTCAGTGGGCTCTTCTGCAGTGGGGTCCTGCTTTTATACATTTTTACTATATATTTACCCAGAATAAATCAGATGAGATGCAGTATCTCATTTTCAGTTGTGTCCTGCTTTTACACATTTTTAGATTGTATTTACGCAGGCTAGTCCAGCTAAGAGGTAATATTTAATTTTCAGTGGGCTCTCACATTTTGACCCCAAATTTCCAACATAGTCTTTTTATGATCTGTCGTTACAATCAAGACAGGCGCAGTTTTTAAAATACCAACTGAAATGTGATTTTGCAATGCAACTGCAAAAACTTGTTTTGGAAGGGTTTGAAAAATGACACCTGTCATGTTCAGGAGGTGGGGTAACACAAGGGGTACGCTGAACATTAGAGGCCAAATTCTGCAAAAATCAGGTTAAGAGTAGACATTGGAACAATTAAATGTTTCTTCATAGCTTAGTTGTTTTTTCACATGTTGACCCAGATTTTCAACATAGTCTTTTTATGACCCTAAGTCATGATCAAGACATGTGGAGATTTTTTTTACATCCTGTCTGAAAGGTGGTTTCACAGGGTTCCATGTCATCACATCGACAACGGTGTTGTTGACATGCCCGACAGCAACAGGAATAATGCTGACAGTAGGCATTGTTCCCGTTGGAATGAAGTGTTTAGCCCCTCGCACCCCTCCCCATCTCTAGAAAACCAACTCCAAGCTGGAGCTAGTTCAGGGTGGGGGCACAAGACCCGGAAAGAGAGCAGTGATGTGAAGCAAAACCATCACAGGAACCTGGCGAGATTTGTCACTGTGGTGATCTTCGCTATCAAAATGTTGTTCTGATGGCATACCATTTCACAGAAGGATTGCTAAAACATGTTTCAGAGGGGATTTGAGAAATGACACCTGTCATGTTCTTGAGGTGGGGTAACAAAAAGGCTAAACTGCACATTTGGGGCCAAATTCTGCAAAAATCACAGTTATGAGTAAACACTGAAAAAATTCAATGTTTCCTATTAACTTTGTTGTTTCTTAGCATTTTGACCCCAAATATTCATGCTGTCTTTTTATGACCCTACCTTATAATCATGACAGGTGGAATTTTTAAAATCCTGTTTGAAAGGTGACATCGCAGAGCAAATGCAAAAACTTGTTTTGGAGAATATTTGAAAAAATGACACCTGCCATGTTCATGAGGTGGGGTAACAAAAGGGCTATATTGAAAACTGGGGGCCAAAATCTGCATGCATCACAATTATATGAGTAAATGTTGAAAAAAATTCAACGCTTCTTCATAATTTCATTGTTTTGTGACATTTTGACACCAAATTTTCAATGCAGTATATTTATAACCCCTCCTTCTGAACATGGGAGTGGTCATTTATAAAATGCTGCTTGAAACTAGTGGGCTGGAGGGAAAGGTTTGCCTATTAGGCTGGAGCAAAAGGTTTGCCCGTTTGCAGATGTCACCAAGATCTGCAACAGGATAGACACTCCAGAAGGAGTGGAAAGGATGAGAAGGGACCTAGAGAAATTGGGAGATGGTCTGAAGCATGGCAACTAAGGTTTAATGCCAAAAAGTGAAAAATCATGCACAAGAGGAGTAGAAACCCTGGGGAGAGCTACAAAATGGAAGGCGGGAGCTGCTGGTCATCACTAGAGAGGAAAGGGACTTGAGAATCATTATCCCCGATGACTTGAAGGTCAGCAGGCAGGCAGCCGAGGTGGTGGGGAGGGCCAGTGGGATGGTGGATTGTATTGGAAGGGGAGTCACAAGCCAAAGGAGGGAGGTAATAGTTCCACTGTACAAAACCCTGATGTGGCCTCATCTGCAGTACGGTGTGCAGTTCTGGAGGCCACACCATCGTAAAGACATCAACAAAATGGAGGTGGTGTAGAGGAGGGCAACTAGGATGGTAAGCAGTTTACACCAAAAGCCCTATGAGGAGTGAATAAGGGACCTCAATATGTACACAATGGAGCAGAGGAGGGAGCAGGGAGATATGATAGAAACATTCAAGTACCTCAAGGGCATAAACAAGGTCAAAGTGGACAATATATTCCAGTTTAGAAAGAGTGCTAGGACAAGAGGTCATAACATGAGACTGGAGGGAGGCTGCTTTTTTGGGGAAATGTGAGAAAAAACTTTTAAACTGACAGGGTGGTGGATACATGGAATAGCCTGCCCCAGGAGGTGATGGCAGCATGTACTGTGGTGGGATTCAAACATGCATGGGACAGAAATAAGGGAATCCTAGGGGTGGGAAGGAAAAGCTATAGCTAATGACCACGTAGGGTCACAGGCCACTTAGGTAGCATTAACGGGCAGACTGGATTGGCCTGGCAGTCCTTATCGGCCAACAGTTTCTATGTATATATGTATCTAAGAAACATCATTATGTGCCACAACTGTGAAAATGCACTTTGGCCAGGATTTGAAAAATGACACCTGTCAAGTTCATGAGGTGGTGTGAAAAAATGGCTATGTTGAAAAGTTAGGGTCAAAATATAGAAAATTAGAAAAGTTATGAATGAGCTTTGAAAAATGTTAATGTAGCTTCATAACTTTGTTGTTTTGACTCAGAATTTTCAACATAGTTTACTTATGACCCCACCCCAGGAACAAGGTAGGTGAAAATGTTCAAATCCCACCCACAAGGTGATTTCAAAGAATGACTGTGAAATCACCTTTTGGGTAGGATTTGAAAATTTTCACCTACCTTGTTCCTGAGGTGGTGTCCCAAAAAGGCAATATGAAAAGTATTTGAGAAAAATATTTAGAAATTACTAAGTTATGAGTACAAGTTCAAAACACATTGAAATACACTCTACATTGGCTGCACAATACCCGATTTCCTCAGTTCCCTGTCTGTTGTTGAAGAGTGAAGACATGTCTCTGGTTCATCAAGGATTATGGCACTGGACCCCTGGTAAGTAAATAAGGGGTAGGGGGCTGTGGGGTGGTTGGCGTTAAGTGGGAGTGCTTGGGTTGTGGGATAGTGGGACTTCACCTGACAAGATAGGGGGCTAATGCACTAGGGCAGAAATTTGACATCTACATTAGATGTTTATACTGACTGTGGGGGAATCTGGGTCTAGGGGATCCATGGTGCATGGTGAGCAGAATGGGATCCTAGATAGAACTATCCCACATCCAGGGGACAGTAACTGAAAAGAGGGTACAGGGAATGCATTAAGGTTTACAAGACCAAGGGAGGAATACCAGTGAGGAGGAAAGTAAAATGTATAAGCACAAACAAGGAAGGAAGAAAACGTGAAAAGCAAAAGGATAGAAGCAGAGTTAGAGCAGGGGTCAAATGGAGGGGGTATGCCTTAACAACAGGAGCATAGATAACAAACTCAGCAAGCTCCCGGCACTGATGCTATATACTGAAGTGGACCTAGTGGCCATCATGGAAACTTGGGCCATGGATAAAATGACTCGGAGATGACAGTCCCTCGGTATTCACTGTTCAGGAGGTATAGAAGAACTGGCGGGGTGGGGGTTGCACTTTTTTGTCAAGGAGTGCATTGAAGTGGCAGAAGATAGAAGTATTAGTGGTAGCAGAGGGGAACCTGAGTCAATATGGGTGCAACTCAAGATAGCCTCGGGCAGGAAAGTGCACTTAGGAGTGATCTATAAGCCCCCAGGTCAAGGAGAGGAAAGAGACAAAGAACTCGAGGAAGAACTTCAAAGAGGGATAGCTATGGAGAGTGTAGTGGTATTGGGTGACCTGAACCTGGCTGATGTTGATTGGGAGGTCTCTGTGGCCAAGAGTGCCAGGAGTAAGACATCACAGAATGCCTTCCAAAACTGTCTACTGGTGCAGCTTGTTAAGGAACCTACCAGGCAGAACGCTATCCCTAATGTGGTGCTCACCATCTTAGAGATGGTGGTTACTGTGGGAGTAGGAGAGCTGCTAGGGAACAGTGGCCACAACTCTGTGTGGATGGAATTGGCCCTCAGGGCTGGTAACCCCCAATCAAGAATCAAAGTCCTTGACTTTAGAAGAGTGGACTTCGATAGGTTGAGGGAACTGTTCTGGAATAAGTTAGTAGGCATGGAGGACATAAGGGGGTGAAGGTGAGATGGAGGGCAATAAAGGAAGTCATCCTTGAGGCATCAAAAGCAAGCATAAAAAATGGTTTAAGAGACCACTGTGGTTCTCAGCTAGGGTCAGTGAAGCGGTTAGTGTAAAAAAGAAGGCTTTCTATAAATGCAAGCAAAAGCAGTGGTGGCAGAATGGGAGGATTATCTACAGGAAAATAGGAAGGCAAAGAGGGCTGCCAGGGAGGCAAAAGTAGACATGGAGCTGCATCTCGCAGACGGGGGTCAAGAACAGAGAAAAACAGTTTTTTAGATACATCAGTGAAAAATGAAAAAAAGGGTGGAGTATCACATGGCTAGTTGAAAGGGGTAGGGTGATAGAGGGGGATGAGCAAAAGGCCACAGTCCTGAATGGCTACTTCTGCTCAGCATTCATTAAGGAGGACTGCAGGTACATGCCAAACAGCAGCATCAAAGCAGCCGCTAAGGAAATCCTAGAAATAAGGCAGCCAGTGCTTAATAGCGAGAGGGTCCTGAAATGGCTGGCAGCCCTTAAGATAGATGGTATGCCATCTCTATGGTGACAATTATACCATGACTGACACTACAGCGACAACAGTGCCAGGTCACTGTAGTGTTGGTGCGGGACCCAGGCACTGCTTTTTAGGGGTCTTGCACCCTCTCCCTGAATCAACTGTGACTCTGAGTTGATTAATTTAGTTATGGGGGTGCGGCAGGCAGATCCTCCCTCATGGGGGGTTCAGGGGGTGAATGCCCCAAAGAAAACACAGTCCAAAGTGACTGCCTTTATGCTGACTGCAAATGCGGTTGACATAAAGGTGTCGCTGTAACGTTGGTCGACAACGAATTTGTCAATTGACTGTCATGGATCCTGAGATAAATAAGGCCCCATGATCAAATGGGTTGCATCCAAGGATACTTAGGGAATCAGCAGCAGAACTGGCTGAGCCACTGGCTGGGCTGTTCAACAGCTCACTAAGGAGTGGCAAAGTTCCAAGGGAATGGAGAATGGCAGATGCTGTACCACTTCATAAAGGGGAGGGATAGGGAGCAACCAGGGAACTACAGACCTGTCAGTCTGATCTCCATTGTGGAGAAACTGATGGAATCACTAATCAAAGAGGACCTCATGGACTGCGTAGAAAGTAATGGGCTCCAGGATAGTAAACAACATGGTTTCATGGTGGCAAGGTCTTGTCAGACTAACCTGATTTCTTTCTTTGACTGGGTGACAAAGGAAGTAGACAAGGGCCACACTGTGGATCTGCTGTACTTTGACTTCAGCAAGGCTTTTGATTTGGTACCACACAAAACTTTGCTTGAAAAGATGGAAGATCTAGCTACATCTAAAACTGTAGTGAATTGGATGGGTGGTTGGCTAGATGGGAGACAGCAGAGGGTGGGGGTCAAGGGGTAAATTAGAAGAAAGGAAGATTATGAGGGGGGTCCACAAGGATCTGTCCTGGGTCCAGTCCTCTTCAACAAGTTTATTAGTGACATTGGTGAGGGAATCCAGGCAGGCTGTGTCTCTTCACAGATGACACAAAATTATGTGGAAAGGTGGTTAGCGATGATGGAATAAGGGATATGCAGAGGGACTTACAAAAACTAGAGGTGTGGTCAGAGGTCTGGCAGTTAAAATTTCAATGCCAAAAAGTGTAAGATAATGCACCTAAGGAAAAGGACCCCCAAGACAGGGTAATGAATGGGGGGGCAGACTTAGCACTACAGAAGAGGAATGGGATCTAGGAGTTATCATCAGTAACTCCCTTAAACAAATGAGCCAGTGCAACAAGGCCTATAGCAAGGCTAACAGGATGATGCAATGTATCGGGAGGGGCATTGATAGCAGAAGAAAAGAGGTAATACTTCCCCTATACAGATGCCTGGTGAGCCCTCACCTACAGTACTGCATCCAGTTCTGAAGCCTTCACCTCAGAAAGGACAGGGCTATGTTGCAAACAGTGCAGCACAGAGTAAGAAAAATGATTCAGAGCCAGCAGAACAAATCATATGAAGAGCACCCCATGGCACAAAATACTGTATGTACTCACTGGAAACCAGAAGAAAAAGGGGAAATATGGTAGAGACCATCAAGTTCCTTAAAGGAATTAAAAAGGTAAACTGCAGGGAATTATTTACACTGAATACCAACTTGAGGTCATGTGGCCATGAGTGGAAATTAACAGGAGGGATGTGAGGAAATATTTCTTTATGGAAAGGGTGTTGGAATCTTTGAACAGTCTGTCAGCTGAGGTGGTGGGTGCAAACACAGTCAGGGGATTCAAACAGCCATGGGATAGAATGAAGGGAGTAGTGGTTACCTGGGGTGACAAGACCAGGGAGGAGAAATGGGGATAGGATGGGGAGGGTTAGTACCCTGGATGAACAATAGGTTCCAGGAAAGGTTCCAGGGATTATAGGGAATATGGGCAGACTGGATGGACCTCTGGTCTTTTTCTACCATCATGGGCTATGTTTCTATGATAGTAATGGTGGCAGGGGGTGGTGGCAATAAACATTGATGGACCATTTTCTCTTTTACAGGGTGTAAAATAAAAAAAGAACAGGAGGAACAGTTTTCATTACTTTAACTACTAACTCTGGTGATTGGCCACCCCAGTGCTGGTTTAATATTTACAGGGCATGGGAAGTGAGAGGTAGGTGGGCAGGATACTTGGCAGAAAGTGGGATCTGTTTGAAAGAGGCATGGGCCATGGGAATCAATAGAGAGGTGGGTGGGATATTTGGCAGAGGATGGGATTGTTTTTATGGTCAGGAAAGAAGGGCATCCAGCAGACAGATTTTGACACTGCTCTGCTGACTGCTGGGCAGCATCAGGGTCCTAGGGCCAGTCCTGTTTAATGTCTTCATAAGTGACATTGTGGAGGGGCTGGAAGGGAAGGAGTGCCCCTTTGTGGATGACACTAAGATCTGCAACAGGGCAGATACTCTGGGAGGGGTGGTAAAAAATGAGGGACTAAGGTAAACTGGAGGAATGGTCTAGAGCGTGGCAGCTGAGATTCAATGTGAAAAAGTGCAAAATCATGCATTTGGGATGCAAGAACCTAGGGGAGGATTACATGATGGGAGGGGGATACTGATGGTCACCAAACAGGAAAGGGATTTGGTGGTAATCATATCTGATGACCTTATGGCAGCCAAACAATGTGCCAAGGCTATGGGGAGAGCCAGTAGGAAGCTGGGGTGCATAGGGAGAGGAATCACTAGTAGAGGAAAGGAGGTGGCGATGCCACTGTACAGATCATTGGTGAGGCCTCATTTGGAATACTGTGTCCAGTTCTGGAGGCTGCATCTCCATAAGAACATTGACAGGGTGGAGGCAGTACAAAGAAGGGCAACAAAGATGGTGCAGGACCTGCACCAAAAGTCATATGAGGAGAGACTGGAAGACATCAATATGTATACCCTGTAGGAGATGAGAGACCGGGGAGATATAACAGAAACCTACAAATATATTGAAAGGCATAAATAGGATACCATAGGATACCATCTTTCAGAAAAGGAGATATCCAGAAATGAAGGGGCATGACATGAGACTGGAAGGGGGTAGACTAAGGGGTAGTGTGAGGAAATATTTCTCCATAGAAATAGTGTTGCATGTATGTAATAAACTCCCAGTGGAGGTGGTGGGAGCAAATGTAGTGGGGAATTCAGACATGCATGGGAAAGGCATAAGAGAACCCTAGAAATAGAAACAAGGAGGTAAAGCTAGAGATCAAGTAGGGTCTGCAGCTTTTACACTAGACAATTTGTATGTTTCTATGCAGATGAAAGGACAGAGCCACTTGGGATTGGAGCAGCTCTTTCCTTTCAACTACATGAAATTTCCACCCGGAGTTTTCATCAGAAAAAGTGTCATTATCAGCCTTGCTGATCATTGGTCTGTCAGTGCCAAGCCCACAGCTGACTGAGTTGCATTGGACCTGACAGTGACACACCTCTAAAAGCCCTTATTGTAGCAAGATGTTCACTTTGCACGTGAACACACAAGCAAACATAAAAATATTTGTATTCCTGAAACCTGCTTTTGCTTTCACTGCAACAAATTGTCTTTAAGTACACCATATGTTGCTTATATAGGGTCTTATTCACTGTTGTGCTTGTTACACACATGGGGAAAGGCTCCTACCAAGTCAAGCAACTATGCATACTACACCTGGCCTTAGACAGGCATGTGGGCCTGGGATTTGCCATCCCCATCAAGCCCAATGCACAATTGCATAAATTCATGCAAATGGGGGGCAGTCAGAGGGAAAGGCCTAGAAAAGACACTCTGCTTCCAGCTGGAAACCCTGGCCAGTCCTGGAGTAGATTCCTTGTCATTGCAGGAGCTGAGAGTCATGGCATACTATTGTCCAGGTAAGGATTTCTGTATCCTGGTATCAGGGATGTATTATTATCATCACTACAAGGGTTGCCTCTGTGATGCTCTCCCATCTGCTTATGGTCATTGTATAATATTTGTATTATAAATCAACGGTCTGTGTATGCAATTGTCTCACACAAGTTAGCAGTTTAGCTTTTAACCTTCAAGGTGGCAGTGAGGATATCATTGAACTGACCAGGGAAAAACTTAATTAATGCTTTCCTTCCAGAGGGATAGTTTATGGCCTCTAATCAACTGCTGTTGCTTTGATGTTAGTTCCTGAATATGAATTTTATGACACCAGGAAAGGACATAATTTGGCTGATTTCCCTTGGCTTTCTCACACCTTAGTGACAGATTGTGGGGTTGTAAAACCTCAAAGAGAAATGCTTGATGAAAGACTGTCATATGTAGGAAATGGCTTTTTGCTGAAGTTCACATTTATTAAAATATCTTTTTTGTAGATAATTATGCTAAAATTAATTCTAAGGGAGGATCTAGCTGATCATACCAAAAGGAGGTGGGAAAGGAAGAGTTGAAATAAAGTACTGTATCTGGGAAATGTGGTGTATGATTCTAGACTCTGGTAGAGATAGTTCTCTGACTCAGAAAGCACTTAGGAAGGTAACACTTAGAGAATCATTAAGTGCTTGTGGTAGGAGTTTGTATTCTGTAACTTGATTTTTTTTATTAGTAGATGACTGTGAGATTTATGATATAATTTGTTTTGTATTTTATTTCACCGGTTTCACCATTTTTCTAGTAAACACATTTTTTTTTTAAATACTGCCTGTGATCTTCTTTTATTTTACATGTGATTGCTGAACCTGTATTTAAGGCTGACAGCTGATAAGGGCTTGATTGTGTTACTGAGCTTGCTTAAAAGGTAAGAAATACCTAGGTCTCATATAGAGTTCTAAGGGTACATTTTGGAAAAACCTGGCTGGGTGCCTCTGGGAGAAGGATTGTATCGCATCCTCCGAATAGGGTACATATCCGCGCCTGTTAATTAGGTATGCTAACATAAGGTTCACCATTTGAATTCCTTCAGAACTTCAGGCTAACAGGTGATTCAGACCCAAAGCGGACAGGAGGGTTACCCTGTCTGTTACCTATTCACACTACAGAACTCTGAGGTTGGCACTATGGGAGCAGAGGGCCTGACCTGCGGAGTGCATTTGTGACAGATTTGGTTGGCAGTGGTGCAATTTGAAGTATTTGGTAACACAAGCTTCAACAGTTCAGTGTGTCAGCTTAATACTGTACAGCTCATGTGCAAAATAAGGTAGTGATTTATTTTTAAAAAGTAAACAGAACTGTATAATTTTGCTTACAGTCAAAGTTCCAACCTGTTTTATTTTTTTTTTGAAGTGTAAGTTAGAGTAGCCATAGTTAGGGAAGAAGATGGCATCCAACTACAGTGGGTACACTGCAGACTATCTCAGGCAGTTGTACTAGGACAGAGGAGTCCAGCATGAGGGAGAAGCCAACAAGCAGAACCTCGTGGATGCTTTGGTGGCCGCTGGTGCCCAGAGCCTCAAGTCACAGTCTGTGACTAAAAAGGACTGAACCTTGGATGTGGAGGGGCCAGAGTTCAGTGCAGTGTCCAGATCCAGTGAGGAGGACCAGTGCAAGTCAAGGGCCACAGCAGCAGGGGAAGTTCACCAACATTCTTGAGCTGGAAGCAATCAGGCTACAGATGGAGCTGTGAAAGATGGAGCTGGAGTTTGAACAGAAAAATTTCCAACTGCAAATGGAAAAGGAGGAAAGACAGAGACAGCTTCAGTAAGAGGTGGCACAAGAACAGCAAGAAGCTGAACGAGAACAGCAAGAAGCTGAGCGAGAATAGTGGGAGACTGAGTGAAAAGAGTGACAGTGTCAGCAAGAGGCCAAACAAGAGGAGAGAGAGAGTGCCAGTGGAGATTTGAATTGGAGAAGCTACAACTCCCAAGACCAGCACCAGAGCAGGTAAGTGGCCTGGGTTTAACTGGAACTACAGATCTGGGTTACACATTAAATTCCAAATTGATAGCCGAATTTAAAGAGGGGAAGGATATGGATGCCTTTTTAAATTCCTTTGAAAAAGTTTGTATTCAGGCAAATATTTCTAGAGAGTCCTGGAGCTTCCAGCTATCCCTGCTACTTACCGAGAAAGCTCGGGATGCATTGGGTCAAATGGACAATTAGGACAGTAATGATTACAGTAAACTGAAAACTGCACTTTTAAAAAAATATTATTTAACTGCAGAAGCATACAGAGCTAAATTCTGTAAGCTCAGGAGAAACCCTGACATGAGCTATGAGGAGCTAGCCATGAAACAACGTCAGTTTTTAAAATATTGATGGGAAGGAATTGAAGCAAACTCTGTAGATAAAATTGAAAATGCTGTATTGTTAGAGCAGTTTTTTTGAGTATGCCCAGCAGAGCTGGAGACCTGTCTGGAGGACCGAGATCCAAAAACAGTGCAAGAGGCTGCTGAACTCTTGGACCACTATGGCAGGAGCAGACCTGCTCTGAGAGTGAATGGAGTTGGCATGGAAGCACAGAAAGGGAAAAGTGTGCCTTCAGGGCAGCTAAAACCCTCACTGCCTCCACTGAAACCAGGTAGCCCCAGGTTTCAAAGAAAATATTTACCTGAGAGAAGAAATGAATGTTGGGTTTGCAAATAAACTGGGCGTATTGCCAGGCAGTGTCCCAAAGGGACAAATAGTGCACAAAGTAGTTCTAGAAAAGAAGTTGTTTGTTTGTGTGTCCCTGAAAGCATGCCAATAAACATGAGGGAACACATGCACCCAGTCACTGTGAATGGTGTAGTAGTAGTAGTAGTAAAATGTTTATTTATACAGGAAGGAAGACCAACTTCAAACACCATTAGGGCCACTAGAGCCCTCTTTACAAGGTGTACCTGTTTAGATGTCAATAATTAAAACAGCAGTTTCCATTTTCCATACAAAACACAATTGAGCACAAATTACACATATAAATAAATATGTTATACAATAAACATCTTCTAAATACGAATAACTCATCTATTACATAAACAACGGAAATACTTCTCCTGATTCATAGCTGTATTAAATTTTGCTATAGTTATATCCTGAGTTTTAAATTCAGGTGGAAGTTTATTCCAGGTCATAGCTGCCCTGTACTGGAAAACCATTTCTACAAACCTATTTCTATTTTTTTTTTTTTGAATTATCAGATCTCTTGCTCCTTTCTTCCTTAAATTAAACTGATGTGAAGGGCTAATAAGCCTATCTGCTAGGCCTGGAGGAGAAGCAGATTTGTATATTTTATAGACTAATTTAGTCCAGTTATTTTGTCTTCTGAATTCTAGTGAAGTCCAATTTAACTTTATATACATGGTACAATGATGAGTATCATACTTACATCTCAAGACAAACCTGGCCAGACCATTATAACATGTATCCAGTTTATTTAGAGATGTTTTATTAGCACTAGAATAAACCTGACTGAATAGTCAATCAAAGGGATTATTAGTTGGTTTGCTATAACTATCCTAGCTTGAATACTCAAACAATTAGCTACTCTTCTAAGTGCGCCTATCCTGGAATGAACTTTCTTTGTCAGTACATTTATATGTTGCTCAAAAGAAAGCTTTTGATCAACATATACTCCCAAATATTTATAAGCAGAAACCTAAGCTAACTGATTACCATTTGCAGTATATACTTGCAATTTACCTTCTCTGGAATTTTTCTTAAGAATATTATTATCAAACGTATTACCTGAGTCTTTCTTGGATTCGAAATAAGATTGGATGAAATAAACCAATCTTGTAATGTATTTAAGTCTGTCTGTAACTTTGCCTCAACCTCACCAGTATCTGAACCTACAGAAACCAGAACAGTGTCATCGGCGTAAAGCCTAATGTCAGAAAATGTTATTTGACTGGAAAGATTATTAGTACAAATAATAAATAGCAAGGGTCCTAATAAGGACCCTTGTGGAACGCCACATGTCTCAGGAAGAAACCTAGAGCATAAATTGTCCACTATTACCATCTGAGATTGATTTTTCAAATAAGATTAAAGCAAGGTTAATGGTTCTTCAGCTAAACCTATATGCTTCAATCTGTTTAGCAGTATTGAATAATCAACCAAATCAAATGCTTTTGATAAATCAATGAACACCGCACCCACAGATCTAGATTCCCCAAGAGCAGTTGATACTAGATCTATAAACTCTGTGAGTGCAGTGTACAGACACAAGGGTTAAGAGACACGGAGGCATCACTGACTTTGGTAAAAGGGGATCTGGTAGAGCCTGGTCAGCTTATACCAAATCAATTTGTGACCGTGCGAGGATTCACTGAGGAGAAAACCTTGCCACTTGCTAGTGTCCTCCTAGACTGAAGTGAGACAGGCGGGACTGTACAAAAGGTTGTAAAGCTGAAACTTTAGCTGTTGATGTAATTATTGGCAACAATCTCAAACAGGGGATGATGTGTGCAGTTACCCGCAGCCAAGTGGCATAGAAAAGTTGTGGTTCCTTGGACCTCATAGAAGCCACTGTGGAAACCACTGGGAGGCTGGTTCCCCAGCCTGGGTCTCCTGATATGGAGACTAATGAAGGGGGGGGGTCTAAATTTCCCCAGTAGCAATTAACCCCACAGTACAGAGGGTTACTCTGAGAAAGAAGGGGTGACCCATTGTCAGAGGGTTAGGGATGGCAGTGATCCTGAGTGCCCTGACACTAGAGCTCGGAACCCAAGTTTAGACACTGAAGGGGACTTCTCCCATGGCTTGGGAATGTGAAAGGAGTTTGCAGCTGCTCAGAACAGTAATCCTAGTCTAGAGAAGCTGAGGGCTTGGGAAGATTCTGATGAAGCACAGGGAGGTGACAGGAAACATAAGGTTTATTGGGAAAATGGACTGATGTATATGCAGGATGCTAAGACAGAGGGAGGGGTGATAGGCAGGCAGCTTGTCGTTCCCCAGGGGTACCTTGAGCAGTTGCTCAAGACTGCACATGATATTCCCTTATTTGGTCATCTGGTGATTGCATGCACTATGCAGCGGTTGGCCCAGAATTTCTATTGGTCCAACTTCACCCGGTAGGTGAAGGAGTATTGCAGGTCTTGTCACTGGTGTCAAGAAATAGGGAAGGCAGGCAAGAAAATCCAAGCCACCCTAATTCCATTGCCCATAGTGGACCAGCAATTCCAGAGGGTGGGAATGGATATTGTGGGGTCTTTAAATACCCCCATCTCCTCCAGGAAGAAGTTTGTCCTGACTGTGGTGGATTATGCCACCCAGTATCCAGAGGCAGTCACCGTATCCTCACTGAGGACAGATAAAGTGGCAGATGCCTTACTTGGGATTTTCTCCCATGTTGGGTTTCTGCAGGAGGTTATCACCAATTGAGGGGGTTCCTTCATGTTGGACCTGATGAAATGTTTGTGGGAGAAGCGTGGGGTGGTACAGAGATGCACAACACCTTATCACCCGCAAGCCAATGGGCTTGTGGAAAGATTTAATGGTACCCTTAAGTCAATGCTCCAAGTGTTTCCTGAACAGCATGGGAGGGACTGGGAGAAATACCTTCCCTACCTGTTGCTTTTATACAGGGAGGTGCCCCAAGAGTCGACAGGGTTTTCCTCCTTCGAGCTCTTATATGGACACTGGGTACATGGACCTCTAGACTTGATCTTGGAGGACTGGGAAGGCAAGCATGCTGCCCAGGGAACTCTCATAATGGATTATGTCCTTAGGTTTAGGGAAAAGCTGAAGGAGCTTATGGGGACAACCCAGAGCTGCCTGGAAGCAGCCCAACAAAAACAGAAGGCATGGTATGACTGCAGAGCTAGAGCTTGCTTGTACACTGCAGGTCAGGAAATCATGGTCATAATTCTGGTCCGGAAAGACAAGCTGCAAGCCGAGTGGGCAGGACTATATAAAGTAGTCATAAAGGTAAATGACATAAACTATACTATAGAGTTATCTGACAGAAGACATACACAAAGAATGTACCATGTCATCATTATGAAGCCATATACTAATGGGGCTGACATGGTGTTTGCAGTGTGTAGTCCTGGGGAGGGGACGGATGAAGGAGACCCCCTTCTGGACTTGCTGGAAGAAAGCAAGTGGGAGTCCTCTGTGGAGGCAATTAAATTATCACCCCAGTTGGCCTCGGGCCAGATCCAGGAAATAAGTGGATTTTAGCGGACTTTGCTCCACTGTTTAGTGCCAAGCCTGGACTAACCCCCTTAGTGACATATGATGTGGAGGCAGGGAAGCAGGCGCTCATGTGGTGGACAGCATATCGGGTGTCAGAGGCTGTCCAAAATGACATTAGGAGGGAGGTGGAGGAAATGCTTGATTTAGGGATAATCCAGAAATCCCAGAGGCCCTAGACCTCACCCATAGTCCTTGTTCCCAAGCCAGGTGGCTGTATTCATTTTTGTGTGGACTATCATGGACTAAATGCAGTCACAAAGTCAGACACCCACCCGATGCCATGGATGGATGAACTCCTGGACAAGTTGGGAGGGGTGACATACCTTACAACTATTGACCTGACAAAGGGGTATTGACAGGTAGAGTTAACTGCTAGAGCTAGGGAGAGATCAGCCTTTATCACTCTGTTAGGGTTATTTGAATTTAAAGTAATGCCTTTTGGAATGAAGGACGCCCCGACCACTTTCCAAAGGTTGGCAAACCAGGTGTTAAATGGTGCTGAGGAGTATGCCGTGGCATACCTGGATGACACTACCATCTTTAGTGCCAGCTGGGAGGAATGCCTATCCAACCTTAGAGAAGTGCTGGGTAGGATGCAGAGGGCCGGGCTCACTGTCAAAGTGGAGAAGTGCCAGGTGACCATGGCAGAAGTGGCATACCTCAGGGATGTTGTAGGCTGGGGACAGCTCTGTCTAACCAAATAAAAATAGAGGCAATCAAGGCATGGCCAAGACCAGAAATGCAGAAGAAGGTCAGGAGTTTTCTGGGGACAGCAGAGTATTATAGGAAATGTGTACCCAATTATAGCACCCTGGCCGCTCCTCTATCTGATCTGGTAAAGAAAAGGATGCCTAAGAAAGTTACCTGGGAATCAGTCTGTGAAAAAGCCTTTACCAGACTGAAGGAGGCACTGTGCAGTGCTCCTGTATTGACAATTCCAGACTATAGCAGACCTTTTATAGTCCAGACTGATGCCTCAGATGTGGGTATTGGGGCAGTGTTGAGTCAGACATCCAACCAAGGGAAAGACTACCCCATACTGTACCTAAGTAAAAAGTTACTTCCCAGGGAGCAGGCTTTCTCTACTGTGGAAAAAGAGTGTCTTGCCATGGTGTAGGCCCTGAAGAAGTTAGAGCCATACTTATATAGGAAGCGTTTTTAGGTACAAACTGACCATAACCCCCTGATTTGGCTGGCACAAATGGGTAAAACGAATGGTAGACTACTAAGATGGAGTCTTGCCTTGTAAGGGTATGACATGATTGTCTCCCACAGGGCAGGGGCAGCTAATGAAAATGCTGATGGCTTGTCACATCAGTATGAGAAATGAACTGAGTTGGGGAGCTCATATCATGCAGGGGATAGAGCCCCCAAATTCAGTCTAGATGGAGAGGATTGTGATGCTCTGCCAGCTGCTAATGGTCATTGTATACTATTTGTATTATAAGTCAATGGTCTGTGTATGAAATTGTCTCACACAAGTTAGCAGTTTGGCTTTTAACCTTCAAGGTGGCAGTGAGGATGTCACTGAACTGACCATGGAAAAACTTAATTAATGCTTTCCTGCCAGAGGGATAGTTTATGGCCCCTTATCAACTGCTGCTGCTTTGATGTTGGTTCCTGACTATGAATTGTATGACACCAGGAAAGGACATAATTTGGCTGATTTCCTTTGGCTTTCTCACACCTTAGTGACAGATTGTGGGGCTGTTTATACCTCAAAGAGAAATGTTTGATTAATGACTGTCATATGTAGGAAATGGCTTTTTGCTGAAGATGACATTTATTAAACTACCTCTTTGTAGATAACTATGTTAGAATCAATTCTAAATGAAGATCTAGCAGATCTCGCCAAAAGGGGGTTGGAAAGGGAGAGTTGAAAAGAAACATTGCATCTGGGAAATGTGGAATATGATTCTAGACTCTGATTGAGATAGTTCTTTGGCTTGGAAAGCACTTAGAAAGATAACACTTAGAGAAGAATTAAGTGCTTGTGGTAGGAGTTTGTATTCTGTAACTTTCCTTTTTTTATTTGTAGGTGACTGTGAGATTTGTGATATCATTTGTTCTGTATTTTATTTCACCTGTTTTACCATTTTTCTAGTAAACAACATTTTCTTTAAAATACTGCCTGTGCTCTTCTTTTATTTTACATGTGATTGCTGAAGCTGTATTTAAGGCTGACAGCTGATAAGGGCTTGATTGTGTTACTGAGCTTGATAAAAAGGTAAGAAATATGTAGGTCTCATTTAGAGTTCTAAGGATACATTTTGGAAAAACCTGGCTGGGTGCCCCTGGGTGAAGGAGATGGTGCGTATCCAAGCCTGTTAATTGGATATGCTAACATAAGGTTCACAGTTTGAATCCCTCCAGAACTTGAGGCTAACAGGTGATTCAGACCCAAGGCAGACAGGAGGGTTACCCTGTCTGTTACCTGTTCACACTATTGCATTTTGAGGTTGGCACTGTGGGAGTAGAGGGCCTGACCTGCAGAGTGCATTTGTGACAGATTTGGTTGGCAGTGGTGCAATTTAAAGTATTTGGTAACACAAGCTTCAACAGTTCACTGTGTAAGATTAATACTGTACAGCTCATGTACAAAATAAGGCAGTGATTTATTTTTAGAAAGTAAACAGAACTATATGATTTTGCTTACAGTCAAAGTTCCTACTTGTTTTATTTTTTCCTAAAGTGCAAGTTAGAGTAGCTGTAGTTAGAGAAGAAGATTGCTTCAAACTGCAGCGGGTACAATGCAGATCTACATGAGGCAGTTGTGCCAGGACAGAGGAGTCCAGCACGAGGGGAAAGCCAACAAGTACAACCTCATGGGTGCTCTGGTGGCAGCTGATGCCCAGAGCCTCAAGTCACAGTCTGTGACTGAAAAGGACTGATCCTTGGCCATGGAGGGGCCATATTCCAGTGCAGTGTCAAGATCCAGTGAGGAGGACAGCAGGGCCAGTGCAAGATAAGGGCCACATCAGTAGGGAAAGGTCACCAGCATTCTGGAGCCAGAAGCAATCAGGCTGCAGATGGAGCTGGAGTTTGAACAGAAAAAGTTCCAACTGCAGATGGAAAAAGTGGAAAGAGAGTGAGAGAGAGAGATAGCTTCAGCGAGAATTGGAGTGAGAACAGCTAGAAGCTGAGCAAGAACAGCGAGAGGCTGAGCGAGAAGAGCGACAGCGTCAGTGAGAGGTCGAACAAGAAGAGAGAGAGCACCAATGGAGATTTGAACTGAGGAATCTACAACTCCCAAGACCAGCACCAGAGCAGGAAAGTGGCCTAGGTTTAACTGGAACTACAGCACTGGGTTACAAATTAAATTCCAAATTGATAGCTGAATTTAAAGATTGGGAGGATATGGATGTCTTTTTAAATTCCTTTGAAAAAGTTTGTAGTCAGGCAAATATTCCTAGAGTACTGGAACTTCCAGCTATCCCTGCTACTTACCGGGAAAGCTCAGGATGCATTGGGTCAAATGGACAATGAGGACAGTAATGATTACAGTAAACTGAAAACTGCATTTTAAAAAAATATATAATTTAACTGCAGAAGCATACAGAACTAAATTATGTAAACTTAGGAGAAGCCCTGACATTGAGGAGCTAGCCATGAAACAACGTCAGTTTTTAAAATGGCGGGAAAGAATTGAAACAAACTCTGTAGATAAAATTTAAAATGCTGTATTGTTAGAGCAGTTTTTTGGGGGCATGCCCAGCAGAGCTGAAAACTTGTCTGGAGGACTGAGATCCAAAAACAGTGCAAGAGGCTGCTGAACTCTCACACCACAATGCCAGGAGTAGACCTGCTCTGAGAGTGAATGGGGCTGGCGTTGCAGTGCAGAAAGGGAAAAGCATGCCTTCAGGGGAGGCAGAACCTTCACTGCCTCTACTGAAAACAGGTAGCCCCAGGTTTCAAAGAAAAGATTTACCTGATAGAAGAAATGAATATTGGGTTTGCAGAGAAACTGCTCATATTGCCAGGCAGTGTCCCAAAAGGACAAATAATGCATGAAGTAGTGCTAGAAAAGAAGTGGGTTGTTTGTGTGTCCCTGAAAGCATGCCAATAAACATGAGGGAACACATGCACCCAGTCACTGTGAATGGTGTATAGACATAAGGGTTAAGAGACACGGGGGCATCCCTGACTTTGGTAAAAGGGGATCTGGTAGAGCCTGGTCAGCTTATATCCAATCAATTTGTGACTGTACGAGATTCGCTGGGGAGGAGAAAACCTTGCCACTTGCTGGTGTCCTCCTAGACTGGGGTGAGACAAGAGGGGACTGTACAAAAGGTTGCCATATCCGAAACTTTAGCTGTTGATGTAATTATCAGAAACAACCTCAAACAGGGAATGATGTGTGCAGTTACCCACAGCCAAGCGGCATAGGAAAGCTGTGGTTCCCTGGACCCCATAGAAGCCACTGTGGAAACCAATGGGAGGCTGGTTCCCCAGCCTGGGTCTCCTGATATGGAGGCTAATGAATGGGGGGGTAGAGATTTCCCTGTTAGCAGTTAACCCAACAGCTATGGAGGTTTACTCCGAGGAAGGAGGGGTGACCCATTGTCAGAGGGTTAGGGATGACAGTGATCCTGAGTGCCCTAGGGAGCTAGGGAGCCTAGTTTAGAC
The DNA here is from genome assembly GCA_016271365.2 of Neoceratodus forsteri. NCBI lineage: Eukaryota > Metazoa > Chordata > Ceratodontiformes > Ceratodontidae > Neoceratodus > Neoceratodus forsteri. The sequence continues at coordinate 815,169,962 of CM028133.1, forward strand.
ACTGAAGGGGGACCTGTCCCATGGCTTGGGAATGTGTAAGGAGTTTGCAGCTGCTCAGAAAAGAAACCCTAGTCTGGAGAAGCTGAGGGCTTGGGCAGACTCTGACGGAGCACAGGGAGGTGACGGAAAAACACAAGGTTTATTGGAAAATGGACTGATTATATGCAGGATGCTAAGACAGAGGGAGGGGTGATAGGCAGGCAGCTTCTCATTCCATAGAGGTACCGTGAGCAATTGCTCAAGATTGCACATGATATTCCCTTGTCTGGTCATCTGGAAATCACACACACAATGCAGCGGTTGACCCAGAATTTCTATTGGCCCAACTTCATCCTGCTGGTGAAGGAGTATTGCAGGTCTTGTCACTGGTGCCAAGAAATAGGGAAGGCAGGTAAGAATATCCAAGCTACCCTAATTCCATTGCCCATAGTGGAGGAGCCATTCCAGAGGGTGGGAATGGATATAGTGGGGCCTTTAAATACCCCCAGGTCCTCTGGGAAGAGGTTCATCCTGACTGTGGTGGATTATGCCACCCGGTATCCAGAGGCAGTCGCCCTATCCTCACTGAGGACAAAGTGGCAGATGCCTTACTTGGGATTTTCTCGGTGTTGGGTTTCTGCTGGAGGTTATCACTGATTGAGGGGGTTCTTTCATGTCGGACCTGATGAAATGTTTGTGGGAGAAGTGTGGGGTGGTGCAGAGATGCACAACACCTTATCACCCACAAGCCAATGGGCTTGTGGAAAGATTTAATGGTACCTTTTAGTCAATGGGCCAAACATTTGCTGAACAGCATGGGAGGGACTGGGTGAAATACCTTCCCCATCTGTTATTTGCATACAGGGAGATTCCTCAAAAGTTGACAGGGTTTTCCCCCTTCGAGCTCTTACATGGACGCCTGATATGTGGGCCCCTAGACTTGATCAGGGAGGACTGGGAAGGCAAGCATGCCACCCAGGGAATGCCCATAATTGATTATGTCCTTAGGTTTAGGGAAAAGCCAAAGGAGCTTATGGGGACAGCCCAGAGCAACTTGGCAGGGGCCCCAAAAAAAACAGAAGCTGTGGTATTACCGTAGAGCCAGAGCTTGCTCATACACGGTGGGTCAAAAAGTCACGGTCCTAATTCTGGTCCGGAAAGACACGCTCCAAGTCGAGAGGGCAGGACCACACAAAGTAGTCAGAAAGGTAAATGATGTAAACTATACTATAGAGTTACCTGACAGAAGACATACACAAAGAATGTACCATGTCAACAAGATGAAGCCATACACTAATAGAGTTGACATGGTGTTTGCAGTGTGTAGTCCATGGGAGGGGATGGATGAGGGAAACCCCCTTCTGGACTTGCTGGAAGAAAGCAAGTGGGAATCCTCTGTGGAGGCAATTAAATTTTCACCCCAGTTGGCCCCAGACCAGATCCAGGAAGTAAGGCAGGTTTTAGCAGACTTTGCCCAATGTTTAGCTCCAAGCCTGGACTAACCCCTTAGCGACACATGATGTAGAGACAGGGACTCAGGCACCCATATGGCAAACAGCATATTGGGTGTCAGAGGCTGTCCAAAGAGAAATTAAGAGGGAGGTGAAGGAAATGCTTGATTTAGGGACAATCCAGAAATACCACAGCCCCTGGTCTTCACCTGTAGTCCTCGTTTCCAATCCAGATGGCTGTACTAATTTTTGTGTGGACAATCATGGACTGAATGCAGTCATGAAGTCAGATGCCCACCCGATGCCATGGGCGTACGAACTCCTGGACAAGTTGGGAGAGACGACATACCTTACAACTATTCACCTGACAAAGGGGTATTGGCAGGTAGCGTTAACTGCCAGTGCTAGGGAGAGGTCAGCCTTCATCACTCCGATAGGGTTATTTGAATTTAAAATAATGCCTTTTGGAGTGAAGAATGAACCGGCCACTTTCCAAAGGTTAGTGAACCAGGTGTTAAATGATGTTGAGGAGTACGCCATGGTGTACCTGAATGACACTGCCATTTTTAGTGCCAGCTGGGAAGAACACCTGTCCCACCTTAGAGAAGTGCTTGGCAGGATACAGAGTGCCAGGCTCACTGTCAAAGCGGAGAAGTGCCAGGTGGCCATGACTGAAGTGGCATACCTCAGGGATGTTGTAGGCCGGGGACAGCTCTGTCTAACCAAGTAAGAATAGAAGCGATCAAGGCATGGCCTAGACTAGAACTGCAGAAGCAGGTCAGGAGTTTTCTGGGGCAGCAGGGTAATATAGGAAAGTTGTACCCAATTATAGTGCCCTGGCCGATCACCTATCTGACCTGGTAAAGAAAAAGATGCCTAAGAAAGTTACTTGGGAACCAGCATGTGAAAAAGCCTTTACCAGACTGAAGGAGGCACTGTGCAGTGCTCTTATATTGACAAGTCCAGACTATAGCAGACCTTTTATTGTTGAGACTGATGCCTCAGATGTGGGTATTGGGGCTGTGCTGAGTCAGACATCTAACCAAGGGAAAGTCCACCCCATACTGTACCTAAGTAAAAAGTTACTTCCCAGGGAACAGGCTTACTGTACTGTGGAAAAAGTGTGTCATGCCGTGGTGAAGGCCCTAAAGAAGTTACAGCCATACTTATATGGACAGTGTTTTGAGTTATAAACTGACCACATCCCCCTGGTTTGGCTGGCACAAATGGGTGAAACAAATGGTAGACTACTAAGATGGAGTCTTGCCTTGCAGGAGTATGACATGATGGTCTCTCACTGGGCAGGGGCAGCTAATGAAAATGCTGTTGGCTTGTCACATCAATATGAGAAATGAACTGACTTGTGGATCTCATCCCATGCAGGGAATAGAGCCGCCAAATTCAGTCTAGGTGGGGAGGATTGTGACACTCTGCCATCTGCTTATGGTAATTGCATAATATTTGTATTATAAATCAGTGGTCTGTGTATGAAATTGTCTCACACACGTTAGCAGTTTGGCTTTTAACCTTCAAGGTGTCAGTGAGGATGTCATTGAACTGACCAGGGAAAAACGTAATGCTTTCCTTCCAGAGGGATAGTTTATAGCACCTTATCAACTACTGCTGCTGCTGCTTTGATGTTGGTTCCTGAATATGAATTTTATGACACCAGGAAAAGACATAATTTGGCTGATTTCCCTTGACTTTTTCACACCTTAGTGACAGATTATGGAGTTGTAAAACCTCAAAGAGAAATATTTGACTAAAGACTGTCATATGTAGGAAATGACTTTTTGCTGAAGTTCACATTTATTAAACTACCTCTTTGTAGATAACTATGTTGGAATTAATTCTAAGGGAGGATCTAGCTGATCTCACCAAAAGGGAGAGTTGAAAAGAAACTTTGTATCTGGGAAATGTGGTATATGATTCTAGACTCTGACAGAGATAGTTCTGTGACTTGGAAAGCACTTAGAAAGGTAACACTTAGAGAAAAATTTAGTGCTTGTGGTAGGAGTTTGTATTCTGTAACTTTCCTTTTTTTATTTGTAGATGACTGTGAGATCTGTGATATAATTTGTTCTGTATTTTATTTCACCTCTTTACCATTTTTCCTAGGAAATAACATTTTCTTTAAAATACTGCTTGTGCTGTTCTGTTATTTTACATGTGATTGCTGAAGCTGTATTTAAGGCTGACAGCTGATAAGGGCTTGATTGTGTTACTGAGCTTGGTTAAAAGGTAAGAAATACCTAGGTCTCATATAGAGTTCTAAGGGTACATTTTGGAAAAACCTGGCTGGGTGCCCCTGGTGAAGGATTGTACCGCATCCTCCAAAGAAGGTACACATCCGAGCCTGTTAATTGGGTATGCTAACATAAGGTTCAAAGTTTGAATCCCTCCAGAACTTGAGGCTAACAGATGATTCAGACTCAAAGCAGACAGGAGGATTATCCTGTCTGTTACCTTTTCACACTATTGTACTCTGAGCTTGGCACTCTGGGAGCAGAGGGCCTGACCTACAGAGTGCATTTGTAACAGATTTGGTTGACAATGGTGCGATTTAAAGTATTTGGTAACGCAAGCTTCAACAGTTCAGCGTGTCAGCTTAATACTGTACAGCTCATGTGCAAAATAAGGCAGTGATTTATTTTTAAAAAGTAAACAGAACTATATGATTTTGCTTACAGTCAAAGTTCCTACTTGTTTTATTTTTTTCTATAGTGCAAGTTAGAGTATCTGAAGTTAGAGAAGAAGATGGCTTCCAACTGCAGCGAGTACACTGCAGACTACCTGAGGCAGTTGTGCCAGGACAGAGGAATCCAGCACGAGGGGAAAGCCAATAAGCAGAACTTCATGGATGCTCTGGTGGCCGCTAATGCCCAGAGCCTCAAGTCACAGTCTGTGACTGAAAAGGACTGAACTTAGGGCATGGAGGGGCCATAGTCCAATGCAGTGTCCAGGTCCAGTGTTGAGGCCAGCAGGGCCAGTGCAAGCCAAGGGCCACAGCAGTAGGGGAAGGTCACCAGCATTCTGGAGCCAGAAGCAATCAGGCTGCAGATGGAGATGTGGAGGATGGAGCTGGAGTTTGAACAGAAAAAGTTCCAACTGCAGATGGAAAAAGAGGAGAGAGACAGCTTCAGTGAGAGGTGGAGCAAGAACAGCAAGAAGCTGAGCGAGAACAGTGGGAGGCTGAGTGAGAAGAGCGACAGTGCCAGTGAGAGGTCAAACAAGAGGAGAGAGAGTGCCAGTGGAGATTTGAATTGGAGAAGCTACAACTGCCAAGACCAGCACCAGAGCAAGTAAGTGGCTGGGTTTAACTGGAACTACAAGACTGGGTTGCAAATTAAATTCTAAATTGATAGCTGAATTTAAAGAGGGGGAGGATATGGATGTCTTTTTAAATTCCTTTGAAAAAGTTTGCAGTCAGGCAAATATTGCTAGAGTCCTGGAGCTTCCAGCTACTCCTGCTATTTACCGAGAAAGCTCGGGATGCATTGGGTCAAATGGACAATGAGGACAGTAATGATTACAGTAAACTGAAAACTGCACTTTTAAAAATATGTGATTTAACTGCAGAAACATTCAGAGCTAAATTCTGTAAGCTCAGGAAAAGCCCTGACATGAGCTACGGGGAGCTAGCCATGAAACAACATCAGTTTTTAAAACATTGGTGGGAAGGAATTGAAGAAAACTCTGTAGATAAAATTGAAAATGCTGTATTGTTAGAGCAGTTTTTTTGGGCATACCCAGCAGAGCTGAAAACTTGGCTGTAGGACTGAGATCCAGAAACAGTGCTAGAGGCTGCTGAACTCTCAAATCGCTATGCCAGGAGCAGACCTGCTCTGAGGGTGAATGGGGCTTGTGTGGCATCGGAGAAAGGGAAAAGTGTATCTTCAGTGGAGCTAAAACCCTCACTGCCTCTACTGAAACCAGGTGGCTCCAGGTTTCAAAGAAAAGATTTACCTGAGACAAGAAATGAATATTGGGTTTGCAAAGAAACTGGGCGTACTGCCAGGCAGTGTCACAAAAGGACAAATAGTGCACAAAGTAGTGCCAGAAAATAAGTTGGTTGTTTGTGTGTCCCTGAAAGCATGCCAATAAACATGAGGGAACACATGCACCCAGTCACTGTGAATGGTGTACAGACACAAGGGTTAAGAGATACGGGGTCATCCATGACTTTGGTAAAAGGGGGTCTGGTAGAGGCTTGTCAGCTTATACCCAAGCAATTTGTGACTGTACAAGGATTCACTGGGAAGGAGAAAACCTTGCCAGTTGCTAGTGTTCTCCTAGACTGGGGTGAGACAAGGGGGACTGTACAAAAGGTTGCCATATCCAAAACTTTAGCTGTTGATGTAATTATCGGCAACAATCTCAAACAGGGAATGAAGTGTGCAGTTACCCATGGCCAAGCGGCAAAGGAAAGTTGTGGTTTCCTGGACCCCATAGAAGCCACTGTGGAAACTACTGGGAGGCTGGTTCCCCAGCCTGGGTCTCCTGATATGGAGACTAATGAAAGGGGGGTAGAAATTTTCCCATTAGCAGTTAACCCAACAGCTATGGAGGTTTACTCCATTGAAGGAGGGGTGACCCATTTTCAGAGGGTTAGGGATGGCAGTGATCCTGAGTGCCCTGACACTAGAGCTAGGGACCCTAGCTTAGACACTGAAGGGGATCTGTCCCATGGCTTGGGAATGTGTAAGGTGTTTGCAGCTGCTCAGAATAGAGACCCTAGTCTAGAGAAGCTGAGGACTTGGGCAGTCTCTGACAGAGCACAGATAGGTGATGGAAAACATAAGGTTTATTGGGAAAATGGACTGATGTATATGCAGGAAGCTAAGATAGAGGGAGGGGTGATAGGCAGGCAGCTTGTCATTCCCCAGGGGTACCATGTGCAGTTGTTCAAGACTGCACATGATATTCCCTTGTCTAGTCATCTGGGAATCACATGCAGTATGCAGTGGTTGACCCAGAATTTCTACTGGCCCAACTTCACCCAACTGGTGAAGGAGTATTGTAGGTCTTGTCACCGGTGTCAAGAAATAGGGAAGGCAAGTAAGAATGTCCAGGCTGCCCTAATTCTGTTGCCCATAGTGGAGGAGCCATTCCAGAGGGTGGGAATGGATATTGTGGGGCCTTTAAATACCACCAGGTCCTTTGGGAAGTGGTTCATCCTGACTGTGGTGGATTATGCCACCGGTATCCAGAGGCAGTTGCCCTATCCTCACTGAGGACAGACAAAGTGGCAGATGGCTTGCTTGGGATTTTCTCCTATGCTGGATTTCTGCAGGAGGTTATCACTGATCGAGGGGGGTCTTTCATGTCAGACCTGATGAAATGTTTGTGGGAGAAGTGTGGCGTGGTGCAGAGATGCACAATACCTTATCACCCGCAAGCCAATGGGCTTGTGGAAAGATTTAACTATACCGTTTAGTCAATGCTCCAAGCATTTGCTGAACAGCATGGGAGGGACTGTGAGAAATACCTTCCCAACCTGTTGCTTGCATACAGGGAGGTGCCCCAAAAGTTGACAGGGTTTTCCCTCTTTAAGATCTTATATGGACACCAGATACATGGGCCCCTATACTTGATCTGGGAGGACTGGGAATGCAAGCATGACACCCAGGGAGATCCCATAATAGATTATATCCTTAGGTTTAGGGAAAGGCTGAAGGAGCTTATGGGGACAGTCCAGACCAACCTGGCAGGGGCCCAACAAAAACAGAAGGTGTGGTATGACCACAGAGCCAGAGCTTGCTCATACACGGTGGGTCAGGAAGTCATGGTCCTAATTCAGGTCCAGAAAGACAAGCTGCAGGCTGAGTGGGCAGGACCATACAAAGTAGTCAGAAAGGTAAATGACATAAACTATTCTATAGAGTTACCTGACAGAAGACATACACAAAGAATGTACCATGTCAACATGATGAAGCCATACGCTAGTAGGGCTGACATGGTGTTTGCAGTGTGTAGTCCTGGGCAGGGGACGGATGAAGGAGACACCCTTCTGGACTTGCTGGAAGAAAGCAAGTGGGAGTCCTCTCTGGAGGCAATTAAATTGTCACCCCAGTTGGCCCTGGACCAGATCCAGGAAGTAAGGGAGGTTTAAGTGGACTTTGCCCCACTGTTTACCTCCAAGCCTGGACTAACCCCCTTAGCGACACATGATGTAGAGACAGGGACTCAGGCGCCCATATGGCAGACAGCATATTGGGTGTCAGAGGTTGTTCAAAAGGCCATTAAGAGGGAGGTAAAGGAAATGCTTGATTTAGGGATAATCGAAATGCTTGATTTAGGGATAATCCAGGAATCCCACAGCCCCTGGGCTTCACCCGTGGTCCTCATTCCCAAACCAGGTGGCTCTACTCATTTTTATGTGGTCTATCATGGATTGAATGCAGTCATGAAGTCAGACTCCTACCCAATGCCATGGATGGATGAACTCCTGGACAAGTTGGGAGGGGTGACACACCTTACAACTATTGACCTGACAAAGAGGTATTGACAGGTAGAGTTAACTGCCAGTGCTAGGGAGAGGTCAGCCTTCATCACTCCGATAGGGTTATTAGAATTTAAAGTAATGCCTTTTGGAATGAAGAACGCCCCAGCCACTTTCCAAAGGTTGGCGAACCAGGTGTTAAATGGTACGGAGGAGTACACTGTGGTGTACCTGGATGACATTGCCATCTTTAGTGCCAGCTGGAAAGAACACCTGTCCCACCTTAGAGAAGTGCTGGGCAGGATACAGATGGCCGGGTTCACTGTCAAAGTGGAGAAGTGCCAGGTGGCCATGGCTGAAGTGGCATACCATGGGGATGTCGTAGGCCAGGGACAGATCCGTCCTAACCAAGTAAAAATAGAGGCAATCAAGGCATGGCCCAGACCAGAAATGCAGAAGCAGGTCAGGAGTTTTCTGGGACAGCAGGGTACTATTGGAAATGTGTACCCAATTATAGTGCCCTGGCTGCTCCCCTATCTGACCTGGTAAAGAAAAGGATGCCTAAGAAAGTTACCTGGGAACCAGCCTGTGAAAAAGCCTTTACCAGACTGAAGGAGGCACTGTGCAATGCTCCTGTATTGACAAGTCCAGACTATAGCAGATCCTTTATAGTCCAGACTGACACCTCATATATGGGTATTGGGGCAGTGCTAAGTCAGACATCCAACCAAGGGAAAGATCACCCCATACTGTACCTAAGTAAAAAGTTACTTCCCAGGAAGCAGACTTACTCTACTGTGGAAAAAGAGTGTCTTGCCATGGTGTGGGCCCTAAGGAAGTTACAGCCATAGTTATATGGGCAGCATTTTGAGGTACAAACTGACCACAACCCCCTGGTTTGGCTGGCACAAATGGGTAAAAAGAATGGTAGACTACTAAGATGGAGTCTTGCCTTGTAAGGGTATGACATGATTGTCTCCCACAGGGCAGGGGCAGCTAATGAAAATGCTGATGGCTTGTCACATCAGTATGAGAAATGAACTGACTTGGGGAGCTCATCTCATGCAGGGGATAGAGCCCTCAGATTCAGTCTAGGTGGGGAGGATTGTGACATTCTGCCATCTGCTTATGGTAATTGTATAATATTTGTATTATAAATCAATGGTCTGTGTATGAAATTGCCTCACACAAGTTGGCAGTTTGGCTTTTAACCTTCAAGATGTCAGTGAGGATGTCATTGAACTGACCAGGGAAAAACGTAATGCTTTCCTTCCAGAGGGATAGTTTATGGCCCCTTATCAACTGCTGCTGCTGCTTTGATGTTGGTTACTGAATATGAAAGGAAAGGACATAATTTGGCTGATTTCCCTTGGCTTTCTCACACCTTAGTGACAGATTGTGGGGCTGTTTAAACCTCGAAGAGAAATATTTGATTAAAGACTGTCATATGTAGGAAATGACTTTTTGCTGATGTTCACATTTATTAAAATACTTCCTTGTAGATAACAATGTTAGAATTAATTCTAAGGAAGGATCTAGCTGATCTTGCCAAAATGGGGAGCTGAAATGAAACATTGTATCTGGGAAATGTGGTATATGATTCTAGACTCTGACAGAGATAGTTCTCTGACTTGGAAAATGCTTAGAAAGGTAACACTTAGAGAAGAATTAAGTATTTGTGGTAGGAATTTGTATTCTGTATCTTTCCTTTTTTATTTGTAGATGACTGTGAGATTTGTGATATAATTTGTTCTGTATTTTATTTCACCTGTTTTACCATTTTTCTAGTAAACAACATTTTCTTTAAAATACTGCCTGTGCTCTTCTGTTATTTTACATGTGATTGCTGAACCTGTATTTAAGGCTGACGGTTGATAAGGGCTTGATTGTATTACTGAGCTTGCTTAAAAGGTAAGAAATACCTAGGTCTCATATAGAGTTCTACAGGTACATTTTGGAAAAACCTAGCTGGGTGCCTCAGGCGAAGGATTGTACCGCATCTCCTGAAGAGGGTACATATCTCAGCCTGTTAATTGGGTATGCTAGCATAAGGTTCACAGTTTGAATCCCTCCAGAACTTGAGGCTAAGAGGTGATTCAGACCAAAAGCAGACAGGAGGGTTACTCTATCTGTTACCTGTTCACACTATTGCACTCTGAGGTTGGCACTGTGGGAGCAGATGGCCTGACCTGTGGAGTGCATTTGTGACAGCCACCATTGGCATTCTCACCCCAGCTTTCTGTGATATGGAGGAGGGCTGGGGTTTATAGCTGTTGGGCTCTTCTTGGATTTCCTCACCCATGTCAGGTGATGTGCATCAGTTACTGCAGAGCTCTTGCTGGCATACTGGGACCCCTGCCCATGCTGGGCTGGCAGAGCACAGTTGCCTTAGTGAATGCTCTGCCAGTCCAGCTCCTAACATGCCCTGTCCCAGTCCACATTCCCAGTTGGATGCACTGATGTACGAGTACAAGCATGGCCAGAGTTTGCAGGGGCAAGTGGTGGAAAAGGTTTGTTAGTGTATTTGCAAATGTGTCTAAAGGATATTTGAGATGCATGTGTCTTGGTCTTATGTGTAGTTTATCATTGTGTGTATGGCTGAATATCAATGGTGCTGCACAGATCCCATGGCTTTACTAGGTAAATACTAATCCATGTCATTTAAGTCTATACAAAGAAAATGTTATAGTAGTGCCCCAAAGTTGGGGACCCTGCAGAAGCAAAGCCAGAGACCCCAGCGGTACAACAGTAGGAGAAAGAAGGTGCTTGTTCTGAGTATTCTGCTCAACAGTTAATACCCCCCTGTATCCAATTGCCCCAGTTCAGTAACCCTAGTCAAGGTTCCACAGCACATGGCATGTAGTATAAGGTGGCAGCAAAAGGGAGACTACAGCAGTAACATACTGTATGTGTCAGGGACTCCAGGCTATAGTGTGGAGCCACAGGAACACAATGATGTATTCAAAGAAGGGCCAGTTGCCGAGTAGTGTCCCCTTTAGGCATTTTCCCAGTGGCTAGTGGTTGCCAGTGCACAATCCCCAGTATGCCCCACATCATTCTCTCATGCAAGCCCAAGCCAGAGCTGGTTAAATGTTTTCTCTTATTGTCTCCCTCACTGCCTGCTCTCTCACAGAGCTCCCCCTTAACAGGCAGCATGAGGTCATGACAGCCATGTGCTGGTACTGCTGTCCCTGTCCAGCACATGGGCTAAATTCAAATCTAGAACCTGTTGTAGCTCAAACTCAGAGTTCCAGCATTCAAACCCTTTGCCTTCAAGAGAAGATCCAGTAGATCCTCGAGGAGATCCTGCCGGGGGACCACAGCAGTGTAAGAAGCAGCATTAGGCACAGCAACTAGATTCCACCTCAAGGACCACCCACCATGCCTTCCCCCAGCCAGCAGTAGTGCCTGCATTCACCAGCTACCTTTCCTCCCAGCAGGCCACCAAAGGGTGTAGCATGGCCCCAGATAGAGGGACCACCTGGAGGGGACAGGGAAAAGCCCCACTTAAAATAAAAGAGGAAACCTTGGAGGGGCTGGGCAAGCCCCAGTCCTTTTAAGAAAGCACTAGCAGGGCTAACAACAGAAGTGTACTTGTAGACCAGACAGCCACAAGCCAGCTCAAGCCAAAGGCTATTGTAACTTTTAACTGGTTAATGTTCTGTGATACCAGCTCCAGCCAGAAGTGAGAGCAGGGAGCTTTGTCAAGCCAAATGTTATCGTTTGCTTACTTGATTTTAAACAAATCATACCAGGTGATGCTGAGCCCAGTGACTGAGGCTTCACTGGTTGGCAGGTATTCCCACTCACAGGACTGTCCAGAGAGGTGGTGGAGCACCAGCTCCATAGAAGATGAGGTGGGCCAAGCAAGCCCCAGTGACAGGACTGCCCATAGTGTGAAATAATAAAGATCCATAGGAGCCAGTATACTGTGTAACTTAAAGTACCCACAGGGCACAGTGATAGAATCCTATAGAAGCTAGTACACTGATGTTGGGGCACAATAGACTCCACTGGAGGCAGTACTGAGGGGCAAGTGTTCAAATGTCTACTGAATGTGTACTGTCTGCCTAATGAACTGTGTTTAAGGTGACAGTGTTCCTGATGTGAAAGACTGCCTGCTGAATTGCATTTAAAGGTACAGCACTTCTCATTGAGACTGCCCTTCTAAACTAAAGTGTTGTGCTCTGTTTGCCAAACGAACTGCCTAAAGCTGTGTTACCCCATCTGTCTAACAAACTGCCTAAACCTGTGTTGCCTTGTTTGCAAAATGAACTTCCTAAACTTGTTACCCTGTTTACCGAATGAACCGCCTAAAGCTGTGTTGCCCTGTTTACCAAACTGCCTAAACCTGTGTTGCCCTGTTTACTGAATGAACTGCCTAAACCTGTGTTGCCTGTTTACTAAATGAACTGCCTAAACCTGTGTTGCTCTGTTTACTAAACAAACTGTCCAAATCTGTGTGGCATTCCCTGAAATAACTGCCTTAAATTTGTGGTACCCTTTCCAAGCGATTCCTAACTTCTGTGCTGTTTTGTAATATTAAAGTTACCAGCACTTGTTCAGTGAATAGACTGCCAGATCTGGGTGTGTTACACTGCAACTGACTATTGGCCAAAGGAACCTTCCTAAAAGATTGCCTTAAATATCTGTGCATGTGGCACTGAACCACCTCCTTGCTTAACAACCCACAGATGTGAAGTAACCTGATACTTTCTGCACCTACTTACAGACTGTCCAAGTGTCACACCCATGAAAGACTATCTCTGCACATCTGCCTGTGACACCCACAGTCTTCCTGAACTATATTTTGGGGTGGTCAACCCTGCTAGCATTAGGGGGTTAGTCAGGACAGACCCCTTCTGCTACTCTGCCAAGCTACACCCATACCATGTTAAGACATGAAGGAAGCTTAGGAGCTGCACCTGCCCACTAGTCAGGGATACAATCTTGCAGTGGGTTGGGATTTTCTTGTTGCAGGAACAATGAAAGCAGCCAGATCCAAGACTGAAAAAATGTGGCCCGATTCAGGAGCGATGAAAGCAACCAGATTATGTTATTAAATGATGTTGTTACAGAGGGGCATGAGAGAGAGAGAGAGAGGGACACAGATGAGAACAGTGATCAGTGTGTGTGTGTGTGTGTGTGTGTGTGTGTGTGTGTCTCTCTCTCTGTCTCTCTCTCTCTCCATGTACTGCATGTGCAAGACAGATACACTGGAGATACAGCAGTGCTAAGAGGGATGCAACAATTTACCATCCTACCATCTTCCGATCTCTACTATGTAACTGTGCTGCCAGAACTGCCATGTCCCTTCCCACCCACTCGGCCCATGGAGTTCCATGGACTGAGTGGTCAGTGTCCCCAAGTGGGCTCTCCTCCCAACAAAAACCCTTAGCCATGAAAGCATTGCAGTTCTAAAGCAGTTTGCAGTGTTTAACAGCAACATAGACAAAGAACAAGCATTTGTCAATGCCGAATGTTTGCTTGCTGGTATTGGCATTGGTGCTGCAGGAGTTAGAGAGATGCATAATAGGAACAGCAGTGAAGTGTTGAACTAACGCCAACCTCCACCCTCACCCTGCAGAGACTGACAGGCATCGGGGTGTGCCTTTGGGCTGTCGGCCATAACGCTCATGCCATTCCACCTCACCCCACCTTGCAGACACTGACAGGTGTAATGGTGTGCCTTGGGGTCTTCAGCCCATATGCTCACCCCATTCCACAATGATGTAAGCTGAGATGGGTGCAGTATAGGAGAATGGAGTGAACATTAGCGCTGAAGACCCCAAGGCACACCTTGATATCTGTCAGTGGCTGCAGGGGGGAGATGGTGGGGGTGGAATGGCGTGAGCAGTACGGCTGATGACCTCAAGCCACGCCCCTGACACCTGTCATTCTGTACAGGGTGGGGCATTATGGTTGGAAACACTAAGACCCCGGGCGTTTGCTGGTATTTTCACTCCAATTTTCAAAATGGGCTTTTTGGGACCCCACATCATGAACAGTGGCACTATCAGTTTGTTACTCAATCCTGAAAAGTGATTTTGCATAGCGAATGCACCATTCAGTGCAACAGGTGTGAAAATACATTTTGGGCAGGATGTGAAAAATGCCATCTATACTGTTCATGAAAAGGTGTGATAAATGGCAATGTTGAAAATCTGGAGTGAAAATATGAAAAACTGGCGAAGTTATGAGCACACGTAGAAACTGCATAATGCACACTCGTAACACAGTTATTGTTAGGAATTTTTTCACCAGATTTTCAACATGTCCTTTTTGGGACCTCCCCTCATGAAAAGTGGCACTGTAATTTAATTAATCTGTCCCAAAAGTTGATTTTGCACAGCGACTCCGCCATTCTGCATGACAGGTGTGAAAACACATTTAGGTCAGGATGCAAAAAATGGTAGCTGTACTCTTCATAAGCAGGTGTGAAAAAATTACAATGTTGGAAATTTGGAGTAAAAATATTAAAAACTGGCAAAGTTATGAGTATGTGTACAAACTGTGCAATGCACGCTTGTAACAGTAATTTTTTGGATTTTTTTCACCAAATTTGCAACATGGGCTTTTTGGGACCCCACCCCATGAACAGTAGCACTGTTGTTTCATTAATCTGTCCCGAAAAGTGATTCTGCGCAGTGACCACAAAATCACCTTTTGGGGATGGAGAAATGAAATGATATTGCCAGTGTTTATGAGGTGGAGTCCCAAGAACCCCATGTTGAAAATTTGGGACTAAAAATCCAAAAATTGGCTGAGATATCAACCTAAATTGAACCCCCCACCAATTCATTGCCATTATGAGGCTTACCATCATTTCTTAATTTCCCGGTTGGTCTTTGAAGAGTGCAGCTGTGTTCCTGGTCCACAGAAGATCACTGCTCCAGACCTCCGGAGGTAAGTATGGGTGAGGAGGGTGCAGGGAGGTGGGGTGCACAGTGGGAGGGTGCTGGTTGGTGGATGGGGGCAGGCGGCAACAATGAGAGACCATTTTCTTTTTTTCTAGGTTTAAAAAAACATATGTGTTGTGGGATTGTTTTCTTTTTTACAGGTGAAATATGATAAAATGGATTTCAGCACACTGAGGTGGGCTGCCAATGTGCCAGACTATTGGGGGCAGGGGAAGGATCAGTGCTGACCCAGGGATTGGGCACCCCGAGGTTGGTTTAAAAAAGAGGGTGTGGGGGGGGCGCATCTGACATGGGAGTGGGCATCCAATGTTCCACAGTAGTGGGGGTGAGGGCATGCCAGCATGGGGATTGGGAACCCCATTGTCGGCAAAAGATATGTTTGGTCTTCGGGGGGGGTCATCCGACACTTGGAGTAGGCATCCCGGTGTCAGAAATATAATTAGTTTGACACACTGGGGTGGGATCCCAGTGTGCCACATTAGTGAGGGGAGTGGAGATACATGTCGACATGGGGATTGGGCACTCTGATGTCTGCTTTGAGGGGAGTGTGTGGTGGGTGGCAGGAGCCATCAATTATGCAAAGCCCCAGTTTGGCTCATTTATTTATTTGATTAATATGTTTCACCGGGAAAGGCACACTGAACAAATGAGTTGCTTCTAAGTCCAGCCATGCACATTACTGTGCACTGTAATGCGTGTGGTTGGAATGTGTCTGGTTGCCTGGAAGGTGGGGGGGGGGGAGAGAAAAGATCTGTTGCTACAGTGATGAAACTATCTCTGATTGGAGCAGCAGATTTCTTTCAAGTCTGGCGCTCACTCTGAAACTGCTGTCATCAGCAGCTTCCCTGTTGATTGGTGGCTGAGGGAAGCACCCCTGAAAGTGTTCATTAGATTGGCCACAACACTGCCACACCTCTGCAATGCTCTGCTAACCTCAATATGTTTCTTGTGTGCTGCGCGCACAAGCAAACACAAAATAAAATGTATCTCCGTTGATAAAAACTGTTCTGTAAAGTCCTCACCTTCATTTTTCTTTCCCCACTTAGTGGTGTATTATGGGCAAAGTAAGATTTACATAGCTCGCCTTGCAGACATATGCAAATCTTCATACTTTACCCTTAATGCAGTACTGAATGGCAAGAAAAAACAAAAGCAACAAGTTTACAGAATAGTGTTTTTAGCAATGGAGGCACATTTTTTTAGCCTTTCTCTCTCTCTTATTGTACAAAACAGAAAGCTGCAAAGTGTCTTAAAACTGCACTCACAATGTTAATGCATACACAGTATTCAATGTGAATGCATACACTTTCACATCTATGTACCGACAGTTCAACATCATAAAATGTTTTCTTAAGCAATATTCTCACTTTCTCTTCATTTATGCACAACACTTATTTTAATTAAAACCATCTTGTCCTTGTGCTTGCCATGTTACAAGTGCATTAAGCCATGCTCCAACCCCCCAACCATGCATTAATTTCCTAGTAGAAGCCTCCTTTCTCGTGACTTAATGCTTACTTATACTATCATAGTAAAAACATCTGAGCAGCTAAATCACATCATTAATATGACAACAGCTGAGGTTACTAAAAATGCATTGATATTTCTCTGCAGTGATTTTGCTACAATAAGGCTTCCTGTTTTACAGCTGAAGCACCCATATGAATATGTTAATCACCAGGAATAGGTGGAACTTGAAGGATTTGAAGGAGTCCCAACCTCTTCTATATGTTGGCAGGTAGATGATGTGAGAACAGAGACTTCTGGGTGAAAGGTTTGTGTGTAACCTAGATGTTTTTTTTTTATTTTATTCTTTTGGTAACCAGGTAAGGCCCACTAGGCACAAGTGCCTGTTTTCAGGGGCAACCTGGGAGCACTGGGGTGGTTAAGTGGCTTGCTCAGAGTCATACAGTATGCAAATTGGGGCTGTGGGAATCAAACCCAGGTCTGCTGGATGTACCAAGGTCATTCACAGCTCATTACTCTAACCTCTAGGTTATACTGCCAGCCCAGATGTAACAACTTCTCCTACCAGTAGAGGGAGAGGGCTTATTTACTAGAATGCCATATCACAAAACCTAAAGAATGGTGGAGGATCTGACAGCCAGTGGGTGGAGCCAGAATGCCAGTTCTTGGGTACTGGCAGATGTATGTCAAAATGGTATTGTGACAGAAGGGTTAGGTATGCCTCTGGGGCACCCTGCCTCAGGTTGTCAAGCTACCTATGCAGGTAAGAAATCCTCAGTATTAGCAACTTTCTGTAGATCCAGTGCATGTGAGAACAGCAGAACTCATTATCTGGTTGTTCGGTAGCCTACAGGGACAGACATCAGGAAAGCAATGAAGACTCTGGGGATTTGGAGTATGAGACCATTTAATGTATATCACCATTAATCCCTGTGAGAGTGCAAGGGATTACTGGGAGAGAGTATCATAAAGGACTGCCCCTCAATGGAAGTTCCTGGCAGCCTTGTGGCTTACAGAACAGCTTACCAACCAGGTGTAACCCTTTGGGGGCAATAGTGGCCCTTTTCCTGTTTTTAAGAAGAGGAGCTGCCAGTAATGCAGAAAACAATTACAGCTCTGGTGACAGATGTTGACCTGCTGTTGTAAGTAGGAGATATGCCTAGTACTGTTTCAGAGAATCCCAAGTTGGGATATGAATCAGAGATGCTGTCTCCGGCAGAAGGTCTGGGGAGATTGGTAGCTGCTGTCAGAGGGAACGCTGATATTTTCAACATTGTGCTGATGCTGAGCACACCATCAAGTCAGAGTACTGTATGTGTCTGGTAAGAAAGAGAGGAGCCCAAAGGAGGGGTGGCCCTTAGCCAGTCACACCATTATGGAAGTCCCTACAGCGATGCTGCCCCCTACACAGTAGCAGTCTTGACTCCAAGTTGTCTCTAGTATGTGTGAAAATGAGAATAACCCAAAGTGATTAGCAAGATGGGTGATCTGGTAAATTCAGATTGCAGAGTACAGAGGCAGTGACCTGACGTAAGCTCAGCCACTGGCAAAATATAAAAAATAACAGGGTTTATGGGCATAATCAAAGTGTATGAACAGGGTACAACTTTTTGCCAAAGGAGCATTGAGATTGTGACTTGTGTCTGTGATCAGAATCTAGCCTATCTTAGTAGTACTGACATGGAAAGTGTTTCAGGGACTCTGCTCCCTAAATGCCCGGAAACGTAAATGTAAATATGTTAGTAAATGAGACAACAACACTTTTTGCCTACAGAGTGTTTGTTATTGCACCCACAGGACACATTCAACTTCAATGTGAAAAGTGAAGAAAAGGAGAACGTATATTATTTGGGAGATTTGGAGTGGCTGTATGCGGGAAGCAAACAGATACCATCTGCATACCACTAGACACCAAGGTACTTCTGGAGACAAGCCCCACATTCTGGTTTCTGCCTGACACTCAGACAGGGTTATCATAGTGTTTCAACCCTTGGCTGAGAGGAGAAGAGGATATTCAGTGCTCTTGCAGCTTACGGGGCTCTCATGACTGCCTGCCATCTAGTGTGAGAGTAGTGGACCGGGAGAAATGAGAAGACAAGAGAATGTGCAACAGAAAAGCATGTGTTTGTTCCTTAATAGAACAACCAATAGCATCTTCTGACCACAAATATTATATACGGTATCTTTAATAGTATGGCATGGGTACAGTACAGTATTTCATTTTCTTATTTTCTCAACTTTTAATATACACTGTATTTTCATCAATATATCCTAAAAAATTCTCCATTACCACCTGTATATCAGTATACATTTTACTATTGATAAATCATGTTATTACTTTTGTGATATACCAACATACGGAAAAGCACAACTTTTTTACAAAACATTTGGAATACACTTCCAAAACATCAATATTATGGGTCAATTTCTGCCTATTTCCTGATGATCTGTACCATTCCTAACCTTCTGTATCTTCATCTTATACCTTTAATTGCATTGTAAACATTTCACTCTCATCTTATACCTTTAATTGCATTGAAACATTTAACTCTCAGATATTTATTATGCATTTATTTAGTTTTGTTAACCACATAAGTGCTGTAGACGTTGATGCCTATTTTGGGCACAGCCCAGATACATTTTACTACAAATTAATAATACTATCAATTATCAAACCTATCCATTGTAAATCTAATAAACAACAAACTGCCACACTTTACAGATGATTCCTAAATCCAGATTTAATTTGCCCATAAATGTTGGATGCTTTATGTTCCATAGGTAATGAGTTTCAAAAGGTTGGTGCAAAGTACTGTAACTGAAGCATCCTTGTTTGATCCTACTTGATACCCATGGGTTCTTTAAGTAGTAATGGTTAGCTTGAACAGTTTAATCTCAGGTTATATGAATAAAAGGGGATTGTTGAAGCAAATTAAACAACTGGGTTAGAGTTTGATTCTTAATCCTACTGAAAATAGAACAACCTAAATCATAAGGTTCTTTAGCTAAGGGAGAAAAGAAAAAAATTACTCACCTTAGTAATTATGTTTCTTCTAATGGAGTCTTGCTGTATTTTGAATATTGCAGTTAGCCCCAGCACTCAAACTGCCCCGGAGAGTAAATGGTTAATTTTCTATGCAGAGCATAGAACGTTGATCTCGAGCTCAGTTCAGACCTCTGCCTGCTGCACTTTGAAGCGCAACTGTCAGATTCTTATGAGCTAATACTAACTACTATGTGGAAATTGTAAAATTTTTATTAGCCAAATGGCAACCAAATATTTTGGATCCCCAAAAGACTCAAGTCAAGAAATCCAAAATCAAAAACCAGGTAGTGAACAACTTGAGACTGTTAAATTAATAATATAACCCACTCCCCCTCTCTAAAAGGAGGGAGTACCCAAATGCACCCCTGGTGTGCAACACTGCATCTGCCAGCCCACTTCCCAAAAACAGGTTCTGAGAGGGGAGGTAGGGAGGGAGGTCAGAATACAGCAAGACTCCATTAGAAGAAACATAATTACTAAGGTGAATAATTTTTTCTTCAAACAAAATGAAGTCTTGCTGTATTCTGACTATTGCAGACTACCAAGCAGTATTTCCATGGAGGAGGGAATCGAACCTACCTTGGGAATAGGCTCTGCAGTACTGCTGTACCAAACCGAGCATCACTCCTAGCCTGGATGTCCAGGGACTAATGCTTGGTAAATGTATGGACTGTTTTCCAGGTGGCTGCTTTACATATCTCTAGCAAAGGAATATCCCTGGCCGCAGCCAGGGAAGCAGCTGTACCTCTAGTCGAATGAGCCCTCAGGCCTGAAGGAGGTATTTTGCCTAGCTTCTCATAGCAGAATTGAATACAAGAGACAATCCACCTGGCAATAGTTCTCTTAGTGGCAGGTTTGCCCTTACCCACTTCCCCATAAGTGAGAAACAACTGAAGAGAGTCAAACCTGTGAGCCTTAGTACACTCAGGGCCAGATATTCCAAACTTTGCGCCAGGCAAAAACCGTTTGCACAGGTTTAGTGAGGGATTAGCGTGGGTCTGCTATATTCAAAAGGCCAAATAGCGTGGGCAAACTGCATTAGCGCTGGGCAAAATCATAATGTATGCAAGGGGCAAACTGACATGAATACAAGCACAATGCTATATTCAGCGACTAGCGCCGTGCAAAGTGGTTTTGCACGACTTAGCGTGACACTTAGTGTGGTGCACATTACCGCCCAGGAAAAGCTAGTCTTAACCTTGGGCAATCAGCTTTGCATGACACTATGGCTTTGCGTGGTGTTTGCAAGGGTTTTGCACGACCCTAACAAATAAATATGACACATAGACAAAGCCAAATATAGAGGAAACATGCTGCTAACTGATGGCATCACAATGATGCCATCATCTGCTACCAGTCCCAGCCATGCCAGACAGTAAGTGGTGACCCTGCCGCCAGTGGACAGCATGGCAGTGTGGCCATACAGCACACACCTGAGGACCACTCTTCTGTGGACACTAACAGATGCCAGCACACACATGCAGCACTGTAGGCATGGAGGATATTGAGGGGAGAGTGTATGGGTGGCCAGGCTATGCCACAGACCAGGTGTGGCCACAAGGCTGGGACACATCATGCAGTGCACATGGACCAGTATTGGGAATACCCCAACACCAGTGTACCTTTTGGATAATATATGCTCCCCTGGCCACATACTGCACAGCTGTACAACTGCCACAGCACACAAAGCCAGATGTATATGTCACTGTGAGCATCCCATGACAGAGGTGCAGCTTCCGTGGGTCACACAACAGTGTAACAGTAATGTCCACTGTCAGCAAACACCTGGAGTTTGGGCCTCTCACTGTGTATAGTGCAGTCATCATCACTGCCCTACACACCATAGGCATTGCTGTGTCCACACACTACTAGCCCCCTTGCTACTGTAGTGTCTGCCGTGCACTGTAGCATGACCTACAGTGTGACAGTTGCATGCAACACCACCACCATCTGTGCCTATGCTGTGTTGCCCCAGCACAGCTACAGGCAGCAGCACATGTGGAAGTAGTGCTCAAAACTGTATAATATTCCCCAAACTGCGCAGTGCTAACACGTTTGAGTGGGTTTAGTGCAGGGCTAAACCTTTAGCCTGGCGCAAACAGCATGCAAATCAGGGCATAATGAGATGCTAATCTGGATGTTTGCCCAGAGACTATGTAAGTAGGCTCATTTGCATGTCACTTTTGAATATGGCAAAGTTTAGCGCTGGGCAAACATGTTTGCACTCAGGCTAACGGTTTAGCCCTGCGCTAAACCCACGCAAACATGTTAGCGCTGTGCAAACAGTTTGGGGAATATTTTACAGTTTTGAACATTGTACTTTCACATAAGCTGCTGCCTGCAGCTGTACTGGGTCCACGCATTTGCTGGCACACACATTGGCCTCATAGTTCACCTCTACCTACCTTCACATCGCTGTGCACTGTTTTGCTGTTGTGGTTTGTACTTCCTGGTTGCCATATTCAGACCTGTCTTATTCCAGGGCTAAGTTTGCCCTGCACTCCCAGCCCAGTTTACCCGGCCTCATTTCCATGCTATATTCAGAAGCTGTTTGCCCCGGACTATTCCTTTTGAATATGGCTTGCTTTGTGCTCCGGGCTAAGTTTGCCCACCGGGCAGTGCTAATTTAGCCCCGGGGCAAAGTTTTGAATATCTGGCCCTCAATGTAGCAACTAAGGGCTCTTTTAACATCCAAACTGTGTAAACTTCTTTCTCCTGAAGAAGAATGATCAGTGAAAAACACAGGGAGAGACAGAGATTGGTTCAGATGAAAATCTGAAACCACTTTAGGTAAAAAAAACCCTATTAGTTCTAAGGGCCACCTTATCTCTACGGAATGAGATAAAATCAGGCTCCACTGACAGAGCTCGCAATTCACTGATACACCTGGCAGAGGTAATAGCTACCAGGAACACAGTTTTCTAAGTCAAGTACTTAAGCTCTGCTGAAGACAAAGGCTCAAAAGGGGGTTGCATAAGCTGAGCAATGCAAACATTAAGATCCCAAGCAGGGGTAGAATCCCTAAAGGGGGGATTGGTATGAAGCAATCCCTTGAAAAATTTACAGAATACAGGGTGAGATGACAGTGAGGAAGGTTTTCCCGCTGACAGAAAAGCAGAATCAGTTGACAAATGTACTTTGAGAGTAGCTGGTCTGAGGCCTAGGCCATTAAGATGAACCATATAATCCAGAACTGTAGACAATTCAGCAGTGTCTGGGGATATATGCTTCTTGGAACACCAAATGCTGAATCTTTTCCATTTGGAGTTGTAAGTTTTTCTGTTTGCAGGCTTTTGAGAGACTTTGAGAATATCCAGAACCCCTTGAGACAGATGCAAATCTGCATACTCTAACTCTTCAAGAGCCATGCCTTGAGATTGAGCGACCGAAGATTGGGGTACCAAATCCTCCCCTGAGAGGAGGTTAACAGGTTGTAATTCCTGGGAAGAGACAGGGGAAGATGGACTGCTAGGGACAGCAACAGGGGGTACCAAGGCTGCCTGGCCCAGTCTGGAGCAATCAGAATCACTTTGCAAGGTTGTGACCTTACCTTCACCAGAACCTTGAACAGTAGAGGAAAGGGAGGAAAGGCGTATAGAAATTTCCCTTCCCAGTTCAAAATCAGAGCATCCAGAGGGACTGAGCCCAATACTGGGGGTCTGCAACAAAACAGAGGAAGTTGGTGACTGTCTGAGTCTGCAAAGAGATCTATCACTGGAGTGCCCCACCTTGAAAAAATCATTTTCAACACCAGAGGGTCCAGGGGCTATTCATGATGGCCCTGGGAGATCCTGCTCAATGCGTCTGCTAGCACATTGTCCTTCCCTGGAAGGTGGACTGCTATCAGAGAGGTCTGCAGAGAATAAGCTAGGGACCAGAATTTCATAGCTTCTGTGCACAGGGCCATGGACCAAGTGCCTCCCTGCTTGTTGATGTACCACATGGTGGTGGTGGTGTCTGTCCTGACCTGAACCACCTTGTTCTGCACTGACTGAGAGAAAGCTTGCAGTGCCAGAAAGACCGCCCTGAGTTCCAAGAGATTGATATGAAGAAGGGATTCCTGAGGGGATCACAGTCCCTAGGCTGTGAGAGCCCCCAGATGCGCTCCCCATCCCAATAGAGAAGCATCCTTGGTTAGGACCACAGAGTGAGACTGAGTGATGACTGGGACTCCTTGCCTGAGGTTGCCCTGATCCTGCCACCATTGGAGAGCCTGGATCAGAGTCTGGGTCACTGGAACTAGTTTGGTTAGAGAATCTTTCTTCTGAGACCAAAAGGCCCTCAGGTGAAACTGAATGTCCCTCATCTGAAATCTGGCCCCTTGAGCCACTGCTGTAGAAGCTACCATGTGGCCCAGAAGTTGAAGGAAGTGCCTTGCTGGCTGAAAAACCAGAAGGTGGAATGAAGAAGCCAGCTCTACAATAGCCCTTGCCCTTTCCAGGAGAAGAAAAGCTCTTGCTTTGACTGTATCCAACTCTGCCCCTATGAAGGTGAGGAGCTGTACAGGCTCGAGAACTGACTTAGGAAGATTGAGAAGGAATCCTAGGGAAGTGAGCACTTGCTGAGTTACTTGAAGGTCTGACTTGACTTGATCTGGGGACTGACCCACAATAAGCCAGTCATCCAGGTATGGAAATATGGAAATATTTTTCCTTCTTAAAAAGGCCACTACTACTGCTAGGCATTTTGTGAATACCCTTGCAGCTAATATCAGGCCAAAGGGCATAGCTTTGAACTGATAATGGCCTGAAGGCAATTCGAATCTGAGGTACTTTCTGTGGGAGCACCTGATGGGAATGTGAAAGTAGGAATCTTTTAAGTCCAGGGAGGCTAGCCAATCCCCTGGCCTTAGAGAGGGAAAGGTTATTCCTAGAGTCACCATTTTGAATTTTGGTTTTAAAAGATGTTTGTTCAGGTATCTTAAGTCTAGGATGGGTTGCCACTCCCCTGTCTTTTTTGGGGTAAGAAAGTACCTGGAATACAGACCATTGCCCCTGTGCAATGTAGGAACTCACTCTACAGCCTTTAGAGCCAGTAGAGATGAAACCTCTGCCTCTAGGGCAATGGTATTGCAGATGCTTGCAGGTGGAAAAGATCTGGCCCTTAGCTTTGGAAATTTCTTGAAGCTGAGAACCAGCCCCTGGCTTACCACCTCCAGGACCCACTTGTCTGAGGTAACAGACATCCAGTCCTGGACGAAGTAAGCCAGCCTGACTCCTACAGGAATGGGGGAGTCGACCCAGGCTGACACATCAGGGTATCTGCTTGGCAGGAGCCTTAGGTTGAGGGATGAATGCAGCCCTGCTCATCCCCCTTC
Organism: Neoceratodus forsteri; assembly: GCA_016271365.2. NCBI lineage: Eukaryota > Metazoa > Chordata > Ceratodontiformes > Ceratodontidae > Neoceratodus > Neoceratodus forsteri. The sequence continues at coordinate 815,194,584 of CM028133.1, forward strand.
TGCCTCTCCCTCTGAAGAACCCCCTCTGAGGAAAGGGAGAAGAGGCCTGTGCTTGGTAGAAAGGCCTATGAAAAGGCATGCCCCTAGCCTGCTGCCTTTGAGGAGTTGCCTGCCTTTCCTTATCCTGTGTACTCCTATAGGTGGTCCAATACTCATCCATCTTTTTCATGTAATTCTCTGTCTGCTCTGCAATCAGAGAATTACCCACCACAGGGAAATCCATGGCCTTAGCCTGGGTGTCCTGTGAGAGACTAGTACATCTGAGCCAAGCCATTCTCCAAAGAGCCACAGATGTAGCCATGACTCTAAAGAACACATCACTGGAGTCCACAGCAGCATGGAACTGTACCTTAGATGCCTCATTCCCATCAGCAGCCACCCCCTCCAGCTCTGAGGCTAGCTTGGGGGAGGTCTGCTTAGCCAGTGCCAGTACAGTGTCCCACCTGGACTTCTGGTACCTGCCTGCATAGGCCATATAATTAGCCTGCCTGAGTGCCATATACTGTTTCTTTGCCATGGCATCCAGTTTCCTAGAATCTTTATCTGGGGGGGGGTGAAGCCAAGGGTATATTAGCCTTATCACAGGCCGCAGCCTGCACAAACCCAACATGGCTGCATTGTTGATACAAGCACTCTATACCAGAACCTGATAAGGTGTACCTTTTGTTCATCCTTCTGTCGACAGGAGGTACAGAATTTGGAGTTTTTAAAATCTTTTGTGTCTGTTTCCCAAAAGACTTATGAAGGGGAATAGACAGTCTCGTGGACTCTGGGATGTCCATCATCTCCACTTAGTCAGGTTCCTCTTGTTCATCTACAGCTTCTTCCACAGGGAGCTGGAGGGTTTCTGCCACTTTCCTGTAAAACATGTAGTGGGAAGGGGACTCAGAAAACCTAGGAGGGAAAACACCAGAAGGCCTGTCTGGGGAGATGTCCGGTTCAATGGGCTCAACCAGACCTCCCACACCATCGTCATCATCATAATCTTCAACCCGCTCCAAATCCAGTTCATAGAAATCTTCAGTGGTATAATCTTGAACTGGAGGAACTGACTGAACTGAGCACCTGCCAGAAGGCGCCGGCTCAGATGGAACTGGACGAAGCAATTCTACAATCCTTATTGCATTGGCAATCTCTTCAGCGGTCGGAAAATGGGTCTCTGAAACTGACCCGGCCAATTTTTCTTTTCTTTTTCTTTTTGTAGGAACCGATCCCTAAGGATCGTCTCTCCTCTTACCCGAAGAAGTATTGCCTTGGTCAGAGGGCACTCCCTCAGGTTAGGTCAGAACCGAACCGGGCTGGCCATCCAGGTCAGTGGACTTCACAGCCTCCTTATCCCTGAGCCTACCTAATCTTTTTTACAGGGTAGACTTAGGGAAATCTTTACAGATTTGGCAGTCTGAATCGAGGTGGTCAAACCCCAGACAATCAACACAGGTGATGTGGGGATCAGCCTTAGCAAAGACCTCCCCACACACACTGCAGTGTTGAAACCCAGTGGGCCCGGTTTTTCTTTTGGGTTTCTCAGACATAGCCATCCTAACCACAAACTTACCCTTTTTATGGCAAACAACCAGGCAAGACACCCTTATTGGTTTCTAACCATGTCACTGGTATTGGAAAAAAACACAAGAAAATGCAGTTTTTTTAAAACCGATAAGGACCGGTAACCACACTCTAAGTTTAAAAACGAAGACAGAATATATAAATCAATAAATGGCCGGTTCAGCCAAACCGGTCGAAAAATCAGTTTTACAATTTTCACAAGTTTACTATGTCTAGTTCACTACCTAGTACTTACTGTACCACAGACAGAGATCTGAACCGAAACTTGCGAAAAATAATCGGCAAAACTGAGGACTTTAACTGACTTACGAACCATGAGCAAAGGAGAAATCTCCGGAGCGGCCATTCAGTTAGGTGGAGTAAAGAATCTGACAGTTGTGCTTTAAAGTGCAGCAGAAAGAGGTTTGAACTGAGCTCGAGCTCAACATTCTATGCTCTGCATAGAAAATTAACCATCTACTCTCCGGCGTAGTTTGAGTGCTGGGGCTAACTGCAATAGTTAGAATACAGCAAGACTTCATGTTGTTTGAACCAACCTATGTTAGAATACAATACATTACAGTGACTAAGATGATTAGCTGATAAAGCAAACCTACAAATGTTGTTGCAAATTATGTTCCGATTTGAAATGTAAAAGTAACAAATAATCTTTCTTTCTGTTGCATGTCACATCAGCAAAAGCAGTGAAAGATCGTAAAATTTTGTTCCTAGCCCTAAAGGTTCCAAGGTTAGCCATTACATTTCAAACTGTTAGGGTCAGAAACTTAATAATTTCTGTTAAAATGAAAGCTTTGTTGTCAGATGTACCTGGAAAAGTCATAATCAATATAGTTTTCATGTATCAATACATGTCAATGTAGTTTATGTTGACATACATTTGCTTGCTGTATATTGACAAAGTTGCCTCAGATCATCTGTTCTTTATTTACAGTTAATCTTTTTATTAAACTTTTTCAATAACCAGCAGCACAGAACAAATTTAAACAATAACACACAGAGGACCTGAAATCACATAAAATATAGGCATGAACCATAGTAGCACAGAAATACTGTTGCATAGTACATGAACAAGGATAGTAGTGAATACAAATGGATACATAGGGTTAGCAATAGCGACACATGGGAATAAGGAAGAGAGGCCATATATGGGGCATCTCAATGTGGGCAGAGCAGGTCCTTATTATCTCTCACCAGAAGCAGGGATCTAGCTCGCATAAAGTGGAAGCAATGTACACTGCCTAGATGTTGTAAATGAAAGACAAGGATCCTTTTGCTACATGAAACATCCTAGCCAGGATTGCATGCTGTTCCTCAAATCATCCATTGAAAGATGATTTTAATTTTAACGTATGATACCCTTTAAAACATGTCATGAACAGAGGGCTATCTGTTCCTAAGAAAAACTCCACATACGGTGACATGAGTGTACCAGCTAGCTCTTCCAGATCATGGAACCAAATTCCAGTTGAAATACTGTAGTGCAACAAATTCTGTTCTTGAAAAGTGACTTTAAGAAAGTGCTCCTTCATTGTTGTAGCTGTATAAGATGATAAATTGTATTTACTATAAAATTGTGTATAGAAATGACAATTTGTTATGTAAATTTGATGTATTTTTACTGAATGATGGTTGCAAATATGACCAAGTATCCTAATCTGTGTGCTTCTGGATAATAATCATAAAAATAAAACAAAAAATCTGTACAGCAGTGCATTTTGAAAAAAAATTCTTGTTGATGTACCCACTCACTAAGTTGGTCTCTGGAAAAAAAAAATAGATGGTGACTAACAAAAACTGCTGCTTTAAGAATTTAGCAATGACAAAAACTATATCACAGAGTTCTAAAATGGTCCTTACCACCAAGATGTACATCTGAAATGCTCACTGGATCTACAAAAAGGCCAGTAATGATGGAACAATAGCAGCACTGTGGCCACTATTTGAACATTTCCACTGGTAAAGAGACTTACAGGTTCAGTGCAGTTCTTTCTTAATCATATTAAAATGAGCCCAAGTATTCATTAAAAAAACTCATTTCTAGCCCAAATGTTTTAAACATTAGACCTTTCTAAAGGTAATTTATTTGTAGTGGGATAACTTTAGAATGGTTAATGCTAGGAACTTAATTTTTTGATAAAACATTGGAGTCAGCTATTTGGATATATTGATAGAGAGTTGCAGCCTGTGATAATTGCAATACATCCAGATATATCACAGTATGTCACAGGAAACTCCATTCATAGGGATATACTGCAGATTGTAACTGGCTGCAACTGTATCATGTTGAAACAGCTATCATATATTGATTTAGCAGTGTCAGTGGCTCAGTAGGTAGCACACTCGCCTCTGAGGCTGGGAGATCAGAGGGCTGTGGGTTCAGTTCCCACATCTGGCACTTGGATTAATATCCCAGTACTGACACTGTAATGCAGCATGAGAGGGGTGCTGCATTTCTGAGGTGCCGTCTTTTGGATGAGACGTTAAACCGAGGTCCCATCTGCCTGGATTGGTGGTAGTTCAGGTGGATGTTAAAGATCCCATGGCACTTATCGAAAGAGTAGGGGAATTTCCCGTGTCCTGGCCAAATTTCCTCATTCACTAAAAATACCACCAACAGCTTAATCTGGTTCAAGGTCAGTTGGCATTCATCTGTATCCCCCCTCCCCCGGGTCGTGCCTGAAAATAGGCAGGATTTGTCTAGTGCACTTACCCGGTCAACAAAAGCTAAATAAATAAATAAAATTTTTACCAAGGGAAGAATCATTGGACTGAAGAAAAGTGGTTATCCAGCCCCCTTGTTTTATTATCCCTGTAGCTGAAGTTAGTCTTCCCTTGGTGACATCATACTGATGTTGCAACTCTTCTAAGTGCCATCACATAAACAGGATGTTCCATAGGATGTCTAGGGATAAGCTTTTTATTCCCTCTGGAATGGTGTATATAATGCCAGCAGAACACTTGTGGCTGTGCCACTCATTGTTAGGCAGCTTTATTGGAATCATTTCAGACTGAATGAAAGGCTTATTCCTGGATGTCATATTAAATATCCTCTAGTTCTACAACACTAGTGAAGCGAAACATGCATCAATAAATGAGTAATTTTAGCTGATATATTTTAAATGTTGCATGTGTCACAATCATTTATTTAACAGGTTGTACATGTCACAGTCATTTATTTTAGATGTTACACATGTCAAAACCACAGATTCTAAAGTTGAAGCTGCTTTTCTCAGAGCCAATCAGAAAGTGACTTTTATACGCCTGATAATATTTATTTATGTATTTATTTATTTGTTTATTTATTCATTCCAAAGGTTTTTCCCAGGTAAGAAATATTGAGTTGTTAAGAGCTAATTTCCAGATGCATCCTTCAGGGAAAGGGGAAGGGGAGTGCAGCACAACTCTGAAACAATAAGATCCAAAAAAATTAAATAAATAGCAAGTTTACAATGGCTGTGCAAACAGGCAAATATTAATACAGATTATAAAATGGGCAAGGTAAATCAACCAATCAGATAAGCAGCTCAACATGCATGAAATATGTTCCATGCATGGGTAAAAAAAAGAACTGGCAGTAAAAATGCCAAGATCTTAGTGCCATGGAATGTTGGCATTTTCACTGGCAGACATCTTTTCTTTGCCCATTGCTGTGAAATCCACAAATCACTTGCTAGGTCTGAGAAAATGAATGTCAATTTCAACGTGAGCATGAGTGATAACGAACTGGAGAGAATTTTCAGTATGCCTGAAGACCAGTTTACAGAGGTGACTGAAACCAACAAAAGTGCCACAGTAAGTAAAACAGCTGAAATAGAAAATGTTGTGACCAGTACATCGTGCCACCTGTCATTGACATCTGAGGTGCTGAATGAACTTGAAGATGCCAAGAATGAGCCCAATACTAAAACAAGCATTTGTCAATGCTGAATGTTGTCTCGCTGGCATTGGCATTGGCAGTGGTGGAGCTAGAGATGCATAATAGGAATGGCAGTGAAGCATTGAAGTGATGCCAACCCCACCCCCACCCTGTAGGGAGCGACAGGCATTGGAGTGTGCCTTTGGGTCATCAGCTATAATGTTCATGGCATTGTACCTCACCCTACCCTGTAGACACTGACAAGTGTTGTGGTGTGCTTTGGGATCTTTGGGCATCATACTTACCCCATTCCATAAGGAAATACGCTGATGTGGGTGCAGTATAGGAGCATGGAGTGAAGTTTGTGGCTGAACAGTGCAAGACACACCACAATGCCTGTCAGTGGCTGCAGGGTGGGCGTGGGGTGTGGAATGGTGTAAGCATTACATCCGATGATCCCAAGTCACAGCCCTGATGCCTGTCAGTTTGTACTAGGTGGGGTGCTACAGTTGGAAACCCTAACACCGTAGGCGTGTAGTGGTAGTTTCACTCCACATTTTCAACATGGGCTGCTTGTCAGGCCACCTCATGAAAAGCGGCACAATCACTTTGTTAGCTGAAATGTGGTTTTGCACAGCGGCTGTGCCATTTCACAACAGAGGGACAAAAACAGTTTTGGGCAGGATGTGGAGAATGAAACACTATATTGTTCATGAGGAGGGGTTAAAAAATGGCAACTTTGAAAATCTGGAGTGGCAATATGAAATATTGGAGAAGCAATGAACATGTATACAAACTGCGACACAGACATCCGCAACCCAGTTATTTGTGGGAGTTTTTTAGGCACATTTTCAACATGGTTATTTTAGGACCTCCCCTCATGAACAGTAGCACTGTGATTTTGTTAATGTGTCCCAAAAGATGATTTTCCACAGCGAGCACGCCATTGTGCACCACAGTTGCAGAAATGCATTTTGGGCAGGCTGTGAAAAATGGCAGCTGTATTGTTGATAAGGAGGTGTGCACAAATGCCAGTGGTGAAAATCTGGCATGAAAATATTGCAAATTTGTGAAGTTACAAGGCTGCATGGAAACTGCGCAATGCACGCTTGCAGCACAGTCATTTTATGGACTTTCGGCACCAAATTTTCAACATAGGCATTTTAGGACCTCTACTCATGAACAGTGTCATCGTCATTTCCTCAAACTATCCTGAAAACTGATTTCACACATCGACCATGCAATTCTGCACCAGACATGCAAAAACACATTTCAACCAGGATATGTAAAATGACAGCTGTACTGTTCATAAGGAGGTGAAGAACAATGGCAATGTTGAAAATCTGGAGTGAAAATATTATAAATTCACGAACTTATGAGCGTGCATGCAAACTGCGCCACGCACGCTCGTAACACAGTCATGTCATGGAGTATCATCACCAGATTTTCAGCATACGCATTTTAAGACCTCTGCTCATGAACAGTGTAACTGTCAGTTTTGTAATTTGTCCTGAACACTGATTTCCCAAATCAACCACGCTATTCTGCGCTGGAAGTGCGAAAACACATTTTGGGCAGGATGTGAAAAATGACAGCTGTACAGTTCACAAGAAGGTGTGGAAAAATGCCAGTGCTGAACATGTGGCTTGAAAATATTGCAAATTCGATAAGTTACAAGCGTGCATAGCAACTGCGCAACACGCGCTCGTAAAAGTCATTTTTTGGATTTTTCCTACCAAATTTGCAACATAGGCTTTTTGAGAGCCCCCCTCATGAACATCCATGCAGTGACTGTGAAATCACATTTTGGGACCAAATAATGCCATGACAGTGCAAGAATTCATGAGGAGGGGTCCCAAAAACCCCATGTTGAAAATTTGGTGCCAAAATTCCAAAAATGCCTGAGATATACCTCAGAGTTGAAAAAACCCTATTTATTCCATTATGAAGCTTACTGGCATTTCCTCAGTTTGTGGTCAGCTTTGAAGAGTGCAGACGTATTCCCGGTCCACCGAAGATCGTCGTGCCAGACTCCGGAGGTAAGTATGGGATGAGGAGGGGTGTGGGGAGGCAGGGTACGCAGAGGGTGGTGCGGGTTGTGGGAGGGAGGGCAGGGAGAGCGCAAGGGACCATTTTTGTTCACAGGGTAAAAAAACATTGCGGACAGTTTTTTTTTTAGGATATTTGGCATGCTGGGGTGGGCTCCAGCATGCCACCTAACTGTTTGGTGGGGTGCTACAGCCGACGGGGGATTGGGCACCTCGTCGGCACACAACAAAAGGGGGGGTTAATTTATGCCGGCAGGGATTGGGCACCCCCCTCAGCATATAACAAATGGGGGGGAGTGCTTTATGCCAACAGAGAATGGGCTCCCCCATCAGCACATGCACTGAGGCCACGGTAAGCTGGCAAGGGGATTGGGCACCCCTAAAGTCAGAAGTTGAGCAGCCACCATGCTTACAATGTGGCTGAGCATGTCGGGCGGTCCACTGCATCTGACAAGCTTTGCTGAGATTGCAGCGGACCTTTCCTTAGATGTGCTCACCACATTATGTATGCATGGTGTGGCGCCAGCATGCAGGCTGATTGGGAAATGAGGGACACACCTACTGATGCGTGCTCTGCATTTTCCCAACAGTGACCGCACCTCCAAGTCTGCACTACCACAAGATGTTGGCTGTGCAAGATGCGCCAACATAAAAACAACCACTTAGGCAATAAAAGTATTCAAAGACTGGCAAGCTACAAAAGGAATCGACATAGACTTCAAAACTGCTACCAGTTCTGAATTAAATTAAGTATTCTGGTGCTTCTATGCTGAAGTGCGAAACAGTGACAGAGTGGAGTACTCTATCTCCAGCTATTGCAGTCTTCGTTCATCACTGAACTGGCACCTAAAGTCTGTGTCAATAAACAGGAAATTAAATATAAATATTAATCTGACTTTCACAACAAGCAACAACATTTTCGTATCTGTCACGAAGCGGTACAGACGTCGGCAGAAAGATATTTCAAAACATCTCCCTGCCATCAGTAAACCCAACCTAATTGTGTTTAAAATTACCCCAGTCTTGTCTCCCAGCACAGCGCCTGGCCTGCTCTGAAAAGTATGGCTAGATATACAGTTATATATGTCCAGGCGCAGTCGGGAGGGGTTAAGAAATCTAAAGCCTCAGAGTTTTGAATTCAAAATAGACAAAAATGGCAATGAATATGCCACACTTACATTTAATGAGGCCACCAAAAATCATAAGGATTCCCTTGAAATGAACAAGCAGTTACACCGAGGATTCATTTATGCTCAACCTGGTTCCCCGCTCTGCCCTGTTTCAAGCCTGAAAAAATACATCAGCAAACTGCCGCCAGCAGCCCCAGCCCTGTACTGCCATCCCCGATGTCTTCCACAGCATTTCTTGGACTGTACTGACACATGGTACACTGAGCAACCACTAGGAATAAACTACCTCTCAATTTCAATGGCAAGAATCAGCAAGGAAGCCTCATTAAGTGAAATATACAGTAATCATTCAATTCGCACTACGGCACTAAACTTACTGTCACAGGCTGGTTTGCAGAGCCACAAGGTTATGGCGGTTACTGGCCATCACTGCAAGGTTAGCCTTCGATCGTACTGGGCTGCATCTTTCTCGGACAGACAATGCTGGAGCAGTATATTAGGGCAAAATACCGAAAAGGAAACTGAACTGCCTAAACGTGAACAAACCAAACTGCCTAAACATGAGCCACTAAAAGAGCAACCAACAGAACTGCAGTTCAAAGAGAAAGAAAATGCCACAGTGTCACCAACAAGAGAAAGTACAGATTTTAAAAATGGCATATTCGACTTCAGTGGCCCCATGAGTCTCAATAGGTCTGTCAATTTCTACAGTACCACCAAGTGATTTTTTTTTTTTTTATGATCAGTCAAGTTTGACAACAGTGCAACCTGGAGTAAACTGCATTTCTGTTTATTTTTTCCCTAAAGTTAAAAATGCTCATTCAGTATTTGTTGTTTTTCAGTAATCAGCAGAGAACTATGTTATGCTGCGTAGGGATTTCCTGACAAAATAAATGATTTTACGCAGAAAATATGTATTTTATGTGGGGTTTTTCAGCATAATGCAATGTATACCCATTTTATAAGTGCAATAAGACACTCCAGGTGTGTTCATGGAACACATTTTACCGCACTCCAGGAGCTAAAGGCACTCAGCTAAGGCCTCATGCCTCATTACACCCCTGGCCGTGTGGTAAAATCTGTTCCATGCACACCCTGTCGTGTCTTATTGCTTACATAAACATACAGTAGCTATGACCTATGGAGTAGAAACACAGATTAACAGATTCAGTACAAGGTAAAAAAACCAAGGGTTAAGGCACAGTCAAAAGATGAGCGAATAATGGGGGGGGGGGGTTCTAAAGCCAAGGGAGCATATTGTGGTCGATGACAATTGCAGAAATGAGTTTTGAAATCATGAAGGATGGATTTAAGGGAAAAGAGGAATGAAGCAAAGTGGATAGCAGAGGAAATGGGAAGTCAGAGCTCATGGAAATTGAAAGAGAAAGCAAGTTGGCTAACAGTAGATTTCATGTTAGGGAGGATAAGGATGCAAGGGTCAGAGTTCTGAAGGGTGTAATTGGGGGCAGAGGTGGATAAAAGGAGGGAGTTATGGTGGGTGTAGGGAGTCAAGCCAGAAATTGACAATAATAGTAGTGCAGTAGAAGTGGCTTCTGGCATCAAGGGAGAGGAGGGATGGAGAGAGAGGAGAACAAGAAGCAATGGTAGCTGCAATGGGGACATCCAGGGAAAAGTGGCTGAATGAGTAAATAAGGGGCTTCAGTGTGGCCAGTGTGGAATTGGAAGCTGCACTGTAAACAATCTCATCATAATTTTTTTTTTTTACCAATTGTTTTACCAGGTGAGACACACTAAGCTGAAAGCTTGTTTGCAGGTGCAACCTGGGAGCACGAGGAAGTTAAGTGACTTGCTCAGGGTCACACAGTATACAAGTGGGGGCTGTGGGATTCAAACCCAGGTCTCCAGATTTGCAGCTCAGAGCCTTAAACCACTGCGCCATACTGCCTCCTCAATAACTGATGCTTGGGTGGATCATTTTTGAGAGGATTTCTTTGGGGGCAGGAAGTGGGATGCATATTTTATTCATTTAAAAGCCCAAATTTAGGGTGGTGTGTCTTGTGGGTGGCATCCATTTGCTCAGAGAAATAGAGGTGATGGTCCAACCATACCCTAAAGTATTTAAAGGAAGAGAGGTCCTGAATCACCACTCCATCAAGGGTTACAAAGGAGGGGAAGGGTGAGAGTCTGGCCAGCCTCTGCCTGATGCCAATGGTCATACAGACCATTTTCTTGGCATTGAAGGGCAGTTTATTATCCTTGAACCAATGTTGGGTGTTGGAGAAATCCAATCCACATGTAAGCTGAGAAGCCAGAAAGCGGGGGTAAGTGCACCAGAGGTATATGGCTCTGTATTGCTGGTGTACATGTGGATGGCCACAATGGTATGGGCATTTGGGAAGCCATTTATGTAAATGGAGAAGAGGATCAAGTCCAGGATGGAGCTTTGGGGCACATCTGAATTGGTGGTGGGGGAGAGTGTGTGTCAAGTGCAGAGAGTTTGGGACCTTCTCTCAAGGTAGGAATGTAATCAACTACTTACAAGGTCAGAAAGCCCTGCCTTTTAAGTGTGTCCAAGAGAATGAGAGTGAAACATTACTGGAAGCTTTGGCCAGGTTGACAAAGATTGCAGATGTAATCAGATGATGGGCTGTGCCAGGTAGAATGGAGGCAGTAAGCCAGAGGAGAGAGGTAGAGGTGGAGTGTGACTTCCAGAAGCAAAACTGAAGGAGTGGAAGAAGGAAGAGAAGTCAAGCAGAGAGGTGGGTTTGAAGAGGACTAAGTGTCCCCGGAACATAGCTAAGGTAGGGAGAAGAGAGATCAACTGATTGTTCCCAGGAGAGGAAGCATCTCTCCCTTTAGGAAGAAGGATAGCTATTGTCCATTGCTGACCTTCAAGGACAGTGGCCAAGGAGAAGGAGAGGCTGAGGATAGTAGTGATTGGGATAGCAATGGCAGGAACAGAGAGGTGAAGGAGCTTAGGATCAAGGCTGTTGGGGCTCAGACCTTTGAGGGGGTTTAGAGATAAAAGAGTCTTGAGTGAGGCAGCCATATTGGGTGGGGGGGCAGAGAAGTGGGGTGGAGGGAGGAAGGGAAGGAATGAGCAAAGAAGAGGGATGGAGAAACTGAGGAAGCGAGAACAGGAGGTGAAGAAGGCATTGGAGGAGGCTACAGCAACAGGGCCAGAGATGAGGGTGTTATCTAGCCTGAGGAGTGGAGAAGAAGACTGGGTAGTAGGCGGTAAGAATAAGGAGTGTATAACCTTCTAGGACTTAGAAGGGTGACTTAGATTGTTCTGAAATGTGGTTATGAAGTATTTGGACTTTTCAAGCCTGTTAGGTTTCGTGCAGTCAAAAAAACAGTTTCTGGCACACACTAACCTCAATAGAGGGACGCAGACTTCAAATGAAGTTAAAATAACATTTTATTACCACAGAAAAAACCTACAAGCTGCTAGCCTGATGCCTGACATGTTTTGGACTAAGTGTCCTTTTTCACAGGAGCCTCTGAAAAAGGACACTTAGTCCGAAACAAGTCAGGCGTCAGTCTGCCAGCTTGTTCGTTTTTTCTATGGTAATAAAATGTTATTTTAACTTCATTTGAAGTCTACATCCCTCTATTGAGGTTAGTGTATGCCAGAAACTGTGTTTTAGAATGCATGGTGAGTTTCTTGAGCACCACACCCCAGTGCACACTTCTAAGGTACCCACCCCAGGTCTCATACAGACATTGCAAATGATTCTTTAGCCAGGTCAGCAGGGGAGTCAGTGAACTGCTGAGTCTGCAAGACATGGTTTCTAACTTGGAAGCAGGAAAGCAGTGTGAATGAGGGCCATGGAAGTAGGAACCTCTGTTCTTGTTTTTTTTTCTTCCTAAGGGGGTATGGTAATCCCAGGCAACTGTGAATGTAGAGTGGAAGAACTGGAGGGTAGAGCTGATATTGTTAGCTACTGAGACAAGAAACCAATCAGTTAAGAATAGATTAGCATGGGGTGAGGAAGTCATTTTGCCCTTGTACATGTCCCTGATGAGGCCGCACTTGGAGTACAGTGTGCAGTTCTGGTGCCCATATCTGAAAAGGGACATCAAACTATTGGAGGGTGTCCAGCGTAGGGTGGTGAAGATGATCCTGGGGATGGGGACAAGACATACAGTATGAGGAGAGATTGAGAGAGCTTAACATGTACACTCTAGAAGATAGAAGGGAGAGAGGGGATATGATTGAGACATTCAAGTACCTGAAGGGCATAAACAGAGTTAATTGAGACAGCTTGTTTAAGTTAAAAGGAGGGAGGGTCACCAGGGGAACACAGCTTGAAACTGGAGGGAGGAAGGTTCAAGAGAGAGATGAGGTGGCATTGTTTCACAGAGAGGGCTGGTTGGAATGCGCTACCAGAGGAAGTAGTGGCACTGTGGATGGTGGGCAGTTTCAAAAGAGGGTGGGATAGGGCAAAAGGGAGGGTCAAAACCATAGAGAGGGTGGGTGGAGGGAGGTCTGAAGTGGGGGGCACTAAGTTAGAAGGGGGAGCAAGGAGAGGGGCAGCTGCAGTTTAATAAGACAGCGTGCTGCACACTTGAGCAGATTATATAGACTGAATGGCCTGCATCTGCTGGCAATTTTGTATGTTCATATGAGACAAGAAATCAAGTACTGTAAATAAGCAAACATGAATAAATGTAGAAGGAGCTTTAGGTTGACCATTTACGCTCATGCAATCGACCATATGGTGGTCACTGAGGGTGTCAGGAAGGGCGCCAGTAACCACAATAGGGTGAGGGTGGAAGAAGAGAATCCAGCTGAAGAGGCAGTGGTTAAGGTTTTAAGACTGAGATTGGTGGGGTTAGAGATCAACTGGAAGAGTTGCAGGGATTTTACATTTTGGCGTAATGTATGAGAAGAAAGGGATAACCAGTTGATATTGAAATCCCCAAGAATGAGCAACTTGCCTGAGAAGGAGTGAGAGGACATGATATAAGAAGCTCAGTTATGGAGGCAGGAGATAAGCCAGGGGAGCAGTAGACCCCTGCAACAAATATAAGGACAGAGAAGGGAAGAGTTTAAGTAGGAGCAACTCATAGACAGAGGGAGAGGAGACCAAGAAGACTTACTTGAGTTGGATGCAAGTGAAGATGTAGATAACTACTCTACTGCTTCTCTTAGGTTGATTTTGTCTGGCAATTGTGAAGCTGGAAAAGCAACAGAAGTATTGTGAGTCTTGGCAGAGAGCCAGGATTCTGAGATAACTAGGACATCTGATTAGACGTTAAGCATAAGGGTTGCAGCTAATCTACCTTGGGGAGGAGACTGTGGATGTTTAGGTGAGTCACATGTAGCCTTATAGAAAGCTCAGTAGGGTTGGAAGAGACAGGACCAAGAATAAGCTCAGTATCACCAGTGTTCATAAGCAGCAGGGAGATGAGGAGCTCAAGTAAGCCTATGAGCTTCTAGGAGGGGGAGGATGGCCATGGGAGGGAGTGGTGTAAGGGGTGAAGGAAAGGAGGTAGAAGATGCCAGAGGACTTCAAGGTAGAGCCAAGGAAATGGTAAGAGACAGCACCCAGGTTGCTGGGAGAAGGGGACAGGGTGGATAGGAGGAAGGGAGATTTGGAGGACAGTGGGTGGCTAGAGTAGGAGACGTGCATGCATTGGAGGAGGTAGGAGGAAGTTAGGAAAGGGTGAAGAGAAGGTAGAGGAGGGAAAGGGTAAGAAGCAACATGGAGGGGGACTTGGTTAACAAATGACCCTTACTTGTGAAATATTAGGGGCCAGATAAGAAGCACTAGACTGCAGAGTAAGCCAGAACACTAGCAGCTGCTGAAGATGAGAAATTTAGTCTCTGTTCAGGAAGGGATGCAGTAGTACATAGCAGCAGCTAGAACTGGGATGAGACCTTTACCAGGAGGGAGGCTACCAAAACAACAGCAGTAATGGGGGATGTAGGCCTCACCCAATTAGGGAGACAAGTCAGAAACCAAAATGGAGGGGGAGCCACACCTAGATAGGGAGGCAGCTAGTAGCAGTAGCAATAAAAAGAGGGGGAGTAGGCCTCACCTAGGTAGGTTAGGCCGCCAGAATCAGTATCTGTAAGGAGAATATATAGTCCTCCCAGAAAGAAGGCAGCTGCAGCTGAAAGACACAGGGAACAACAAAAAAATGCAGTGCAGAAGAAACAGACTGTGGTGCAGCTCTCAAAATGTCAAAGGTTGAGACCCCCTGAGGAAGAACCATGTTGGTTTGAAGCACCGTGTTATTATTTCTACATTCTCTTAATATGGCCAACACAGTACACACAGCAGCAGAGCTATCTACTTTAGTCTCAGCCCTGTTCTTGTGCACAGCTTTTATTTTATCTCAGCTTGGAGAAACAACCCTGACTAAACTGATAAGTGCTAATGGGCAAACACAAGTAACCCAGAACCAGGGAGGTCACAGTGCAGTTACTGAATGAACTACTTGGGT
Source organism: Neoceratodus forsteri (assembly GCA_016271365.2). Lineage (NCBI taxonomy): Eukaryota > Metazoa > Chordata > Ceratodontiformes > Ceratodontidae > Neoceratodus > Neoceratodus forsteri. Next base: position 815,209,601 of record CM028133.1, read on the forward strand.
AATCACCCACAAACAGCAACTACAAGTGCTCAGTTCAGGAATTACATTAAGCATATAGACTCTTATACATGTTCTGGTTGTGATGAGGTTGTAGGCTCTTACCTAGGCAGATACAGATACACACTGATCGAGCAGAGTAGTTGGCTGATGGCTGGCTCCACAGTTAATGCCGACAGTGTCACACCTTTATGCTCCTGCCTTTGTGCTCTGTCCTGCAATGCAGAGGATTGTTAATGAGAAAGGCCCTCTTTCAGAGGAAGCAAGCCAGGTGAGAGGAAAGAAGAGTCCTACAGCCAGATTGCTGCTGTTGCAGAAGGTTTTGTCCTGTGGCTCTTCCCTCTTAGCTTGGCTGGTGGCTGGGACAGTGCTCTGTGGAGGGAGGGGAGTGAGGAGAGCAAGAGACCCTCATGACCCCTGGAGTCATTGGGACTGGATGAAAGACCCATGTCTGATAAAAGTGTCTTGTGCAAGTTGGAGTGGAGACGTGCCTTTGAATTTGGTGTGTTGTGCTGACTCTGACCACTAACATATTCCTGCTGCCTGACTTGACTGCTGTTGCAGAAGGCTTTGTCATGGGACTATTTTCTCTTAGCCTAGCTGGTGTGCAGGAATACAACTGATGGAGGGATAGCAAGAGTCTTTCATGACTCTTGGAGTCCTTGGGAGCAGATGAAGGACCAATGTCTGGGGGAGCATAGCTCCCCTATGGATGCACCCACAGAGGAGACTAAGGAGGCTGAGGACAGCTGTCACAAGGGAGGCCCACAGGAAGGAGGCAGAGGACACCACAAGAAAAGGAAGCAGCTCCTGGTGGGGGACTCAATTATCAGGGGGATAGAACTGGGAGGAGCTGGGAAAACTGAAGTAAGGTGCCTGCCTGGTGCCATGGCTTGGAGGGACAGGAAGCGCATCCTGGGGATCACGACAACAGCTGCAAAGGGATTCTGAGCTGGACGTAATTGTCCACCTAGGGACAAATGACTTGGCTCATCATGAGGTTAGAGCAGTGCAGGAGGACATTGCAGAGTTGGGAGGGCCTAAGACAAGTAGCACACACAGTATCCTTCTCAGAGGTGCCGCCTGTCAAAGGCATGGGTGAGGCGAGGGTAATTGGCACCATGCAGTTTAATTAATGGTTGAAAAAATGGTGCAGAGCACAGGGGTTTGGCTTCATTGGGGACTGGGGTTCCACCTGGAGGGACAACAGCCTATACTGGCAGGATGGTCTGCATCTGTCCAGGAAGGGAACAAGTCTTTTGAGCATCGGTTTAAATGCTTCATTGGCAAGCTTTTAAACTAGTCAAAGGGGGAGGCACTGACAAGCAGCAGAAAAATCCCAGCTCTCCTACAAAACAGTGTACTAAATGAGAAAAAGACCAAGGTAGAATGGTCAGTGGGGGATGCTGCAACAGAAGGTAAAGCCATCAAAAAATGGAGAGCAATGAGTACCAATGCCTGTAGTCTAGGTAACAAGCTTCCTGAATTAGTGGCCTTGATGGAGGAGGAACATCTGGATATCATGGCAGTCACAGAAACATGGTACACACAAAACCATGACTGGGACGTAAACATACCAGGATACACTATCTACAGGAGGGACAGGGAGGGTAAAAGAGAAGAAGTAGTTCTTTACATAAGGGAAGGAATAAAAGCAACAGAACAAAAGGGTAAACAGGGAGAGAAAAAGCACTGTGGGTAAATTTGAGGCAGACAATGGCACACAATCCGCATAGGGTTGTATACAACCCCTTCTCAGGGAGGAAACGGACAAGGAAATGATAGAAAGTATACTTAGAATGGCAGAAAAGGGAGATATTGCTGATGGGTGATCTGAATATGCCAGATGTTAACTGGAGTGAAGTTGCAGCTGCCACTCAAGACTGCAGTTATTCTAGATGCCCTACAGGGGCATGCCTTAGACAACTAGTACTGGAGCCCACTAGAGGGAGCAATATTAGACTTGATACTCTCAAATGGAGATGGAGAGAGATCACAGATGTAAGTGGTTAGCCATCTGGGAACTAGCGACCATCGAACAGTATGGTTCACAATAAACACAGTAATAGAGTCAAGCCATACAAAGACAAAAGTATTGGACTTTAGGAGGCTGACTTTGCCAAAATGGGTGAGTGCCTAAGGAATGCACTAGCAAATGGGCAGGAAGGAGGGGTGGAAGAACAATGGGGAATAATAAAAGCTGCCATCACAGAGGTAACGAGCCTTTGTGTGAAACAAATAAACAAAACAAGACGATGTAAGAAACCACTATGGTTCTCAAAGGAAGTGGCAGTGAAGGTTCAAGAGAAAAAGAAAGCATTCAGGAAGTACAAGAAATCGCAGAAGGAGCAGGACAGAGAACTGTATCAGTTAAAGCAAAAGGAGGCTGGGAAGGCAGTCAGACAGCAAAGGCCCAAACCGAGGAAATGATAGCCAACTCAGTTAAGAAGGGGATAAACCTTTATAGGTACATCAGACGAAGGAACCAACGGAGGATAGTGAGGCTTAATAAAGGTGAGGGAGGGTGGGCAGAGGGAGACTGTGAAAAGGCAGAGATACTAAACAAATATTTTTGCTCAGTATTTATAAAGGAAGAGGGGGAGGTACATAAAACAAACAGTAGTAACACTCTGGATACAGAAGTTGATACTGGCCCATTTACAGAAGAAAGGGTTCTGAAAGAACTCTTAAAACTGAAGGTGGACAAAGCAATGAGGCCTGATGGGATTCATCCCAGAATTCTAAAAGAACTAAGGGTAGAACTAGTGACACCACTGACTACCCTTTTTAACAAATCATGGGAGGATGGGGTGGTACCCGAGGACTGGAGGAGAGCAGATGTGATTCCCCTTCACAAAAGTGGGAGCAAGGCAGAAGCAGGAAACTATAGACCTGTTAGTTTAACCTCAGTGATAGGGAAAATGATGGAATCACTTCTAAAGGAAAGAATTGTCGAGTATCTAGAGGCCTGAGGGGCACAGGACCCTAGGCAGCATGGATTCACAGCGGGAAGGTCATGCCAGACGAATCTGATAGATTTCTTTGACTGACTGACCAAAGTAGTAGATCAGGGAGGGGCTGTGGACATGGCCTACCTAGACTTTAGCAAGGCATTTGAAACAGTCCCACACAAAAGATTAATATACAAGTTAGCCAGCCTGGGAGTGGGTCCCAAGATGACAGCCTGGGTAAAGAATTAGCTGGAGAATAGGACACAGAGAGTTATAGTAAATGGAGTCCACTCAGAAGAAAGGAGGTTACTAGTGGGGTACCGCAGGGTTCAGTATTAGGACCGGTCCTCTTCAATGTCTTTATAAGCTACATTGCAGAAGGACTGGAAGGAAAAGTATGTCTCTTTGCAGATGACACTAAGATCTGCAACAGAGTTGATGCACAGGGTGGGGTGGAAAGGATGAGAAGGGACTTGGCAAGGTTAGAGGAATGGTCAAATGTATGGCAGCTTAGATTCAATGCTAAGAAGTGCAAGGTAATGCACCTGGGAAACAAAAACCCAGGGGAAGAGTACACAATGGGGGGTGAGATACTAACAACAACAAGAATGGAAAGGGACCTGGGGGTAGTCATATCAGATGACCTAAAGATGGGCAAGCAATGTGAGAGGGCAGCAAGGAGGGCTGGGGGGATACTGGGATGCTGAGGAGAGGCATCACCAGTAGAAACAGAAGTTATTATCCCTCTGTACAGGCAGCTGGTGAGACCCCATCTGGAGTACTGTGTGCAGTTCTGGAGACCCAATCTCACAAAGACATAGACAGGATGGAAGCTGTCAGAGGAGGCAACTAAAATGGTGCAGGGTCTGCACGGAAGACATATGAAGAGAGACTTAAGGAGCTTAATATGTATAGCCTCGAAGAAAGGAGGAGAGGGTGACATGATAGAAACATTCAAGTACCTCAAGGGAATCAACAAAGTCCAAGAGAGGTAGCATCTTTCAAAAAGAGGTGTGCAAGAACAAGAGGGCACAATTTGAAGCTGGGGGCTCAGAGGTAATTTAAGGAAGTATTTTTTTCACAGGGAGGGTTGTGGATGCATGGAACGGCCTTCCGGAGGAGGTTGTGGAGTCAAAATCAGTGGTGGAATTCAAGCATGCATGGGATAGTCATAAGGCAATTCTGGGGGGTGGGGGTAGGAAGAAGTAGGCTGCTGGTTAACTTGGATCTGCAGCTTATCCAGTAGGTAGGGAAATGGGCAGACTGGGTGGGCCAAGCGGTCCTTATCTGCCGTCAAATTCTATGTTTCTATGTTTGGTGCTAGTCGAAGTGGAGTAGCACCTTTGAATTTGGCATGATGTGCAGACTCCACCCACTAGCACAGTCCTACAGCCCAGTTGGCTGCTGTTGCAGAAGGCTTTGCCCTGGCGCTGTTCCCCTTGAGCCTGATTGGCAACTGGGAATGCAGTGATCAGTGGGGGGAGCAAGACACTGTCATGGCCTTGGGTGCTTGACAGCAGATGAAAGGTTGGCATCTGGTCCTGGTCAGGTGAGAGATGCACCTTTGAATCTGTTATAATATGCTTTCTCCTTCCACTAACGGTCCTGCAGCCTGATCGGCTGCTGTTTCAGAAAGCTTTTTTCCTTGGGCTTTTTCCTCTGAGTCAGCTGGCATCTAGCAATGTGTTGACTGGTGGGAGAGAGGAGGAGGAGCAAGAGATCCTCACAACTCCTAGAGTCCTTGGAATCCGATGAAAGGCCAGTATCACAATAACATTGTCCTGTCCTAACACCATCTGCTAAACTCAAAGAAAAGCAGTTAAATATTCACACAAACAGCTGATTTGAGAGTGATTACTTTAGAAATGCTGTTGTGTAAATTGAATACACACTGACCTATTTGAAAATACAAAGTTTATCTTCACGTGTGAGGGAGCAGGACTTACATACTGTAACTCATGGCTTTGCCCCTATTGAGTTATGGTCCTACTACTCCCATACTCATGAAGATAAATTGTGTAATCTAAGTCAGGCCATTGTGGATCCCATATATATATATATATATATATATATATTTTTTTTTTTATTTAGTTTTTGTTGACCGGGTAAGTGCACTAGACAAATCCTGCCTATTTTCAGGCACGACACAGGGGAGGGAGATACAGATGAATGCCAACTGACCTTGAACCAGATTAAGCTGTTTGTGGTATTTTTAGTGAATGAGGGAAATTTTGGCCAGGACACTGGGGAAATTCCCCTACTCTGTCTGCAGGGGACTTTGCCATCTGCTGCAGAGTCAGTCTCTGCCTGGTTGGTCATGGAGCAAGATGTGGTAGAGTGTAGTGCGCTTGCTGAGCTGCCTGTGTCAGCTGCTGTTTCTCTGGGAGTGATTCCTGTTGTGGATTCTGCCTTATGAATTGCTGAAGTGCCTTCGGAGCCTGTTTCTGACCTGGTTGCTGTTACTACACTACAGGACGTGGATTCGGGACCTTTCTTATCGCCTACGAGAGATGATGCAAGTACGGCTGTCACTGCTATGCTTTCCCAGGATGTGGTTTCTGTTGGCCATTCCTTACCAAGTGGTTTACCTCTTTCTATGCTCCTGAGTGCACAGGGAGGTATTGTGGAGTCTGGCGGGAATTGTCAGGTTACGCTGCTAACCCAGAATACTCCCGAGTCAGGTGTGGCAGAGGGACTCTCAGGGAATGCTTTCGTGCCTACGCCGGTGATATTTCAAACGGAACACCTGAAGCAGGACGGTGTTTCTACTTTTTCCTTTACTGCTCCTCAGCGAACGGTTAAACTGGCAGCCTCCAGAAAAGGTTGGGTGGACTCGGTTCCGGAAGCTATGGAGCAGTGGTCAGTGGAAAATTCTCTCCGGGCAGTGGGATGGGTGCGTTTGCCTGTCTCCCGGCAGTGGACTTCGAGGTTTGCCCCGATATGAATTCCTGGAGTTCAGATGGCTACAAAGTCTCCGTTGTCTTCTCCTATACCCTCGCAGACTGTGCAGGACTCTTCGGCTGACGTATCGGATTTTCATTTAGATACTGACTTGGAGCTTACCCCCAATCCTAACCTTGTTTTTCCTTTACGTCCTATACTACCACCTCAGGACCCTATGTGTACTATTTCTCTATCCCCTGTTCCTTCAGGTGGTGGTCATTCGGAGCCCCCCCACCTCCTGCTGCCTCTTCCACCCGGTTGTTGGGCGGGGGGAGAATACGACTTCTTCAGGAGGTGACAATGCTGGCTCCTCTAAAACATATGCCTCCTTTTTTAAGAAAAAGGTGTTGCCAGCCAAAAGACATAATGCTGTTCGTATTGTGTATAAAGGGGGTCTTGAAGTGTTTCCTGATAGGGAATATGTGGGGAAAACCTTGCTTAAACATAGTTTGCACTTTTTAGCTACTGAATTGTATGCTCTTATTCATGTTTCTGGAGAACGTTCCTTTGATGTTAGCTTTAAGTTACAGGCTGGGTTGGAGGCGTTTTGGAACAGGCATGGGACGGTAAAGAATGCTCCGCTATGGGCCCGTTTTGGACCTGCTCAGAAGTCTGTCACAGTTCTTTTTCATAATGAAGGTGTTAGTGTGACTGACTTACTTTTTTGGCTTCAACAACGGTGTACTGTTTTGGGGGCCCCTGAGGCTATTTTTGATAGTGAAAATATTTGGACAGGGGGTTGGAAGTTTAGGGTTATTCTTTTGGAATTGAATGGTTCTTTACAACATTTACCAAATTCTTTTTTTGGGGGGAGTGACCATGGTGTTTTGTTTTACCCAGGCCAGCCTAAATCTTGTTATAAATATGGTGCTCCGGGACACCTTAGTGGTGTCTGTGATAAAATCCATTGCTCCCTGTGTGGTAAGCTGGGTCATATGTCCATGCATTGTTCTGAACCTGCCAGTTGTAATTTATGTGGCCTTTTTGGTCATACCTATGGAGAATGTAACCAGGCAGCTTCTTCCAAATCTGGTTCTGGGGATTTGGAGGAGCAAAGATTAATGGTTGCAATTGCTCAACGGATGCATGTCCAGACAGGGGACCCCCCCTTGCCCTCAGATCCCCAAACTTCTTCTACCCTGTCGATGTTGCCTCCTCCTCCTGAATTCTGTTGTGAACCCCCTCCAGTAGTCCAGGGGTCTCAGGTGGTTCCTATGTCGATAGAGCCTGCTGAACCCTCCCCTTTTCCTTTGGTCCTTCCGTTGCAGGAATCGGGGACTTTGCCTGTCTCTTCCTCTCCCGATGTGCCGCCTCCACCTCCTCCTCCGGACCTTGCCGTTGATCCTGAATGGCGGGTAACGTGCCACCGGAGTTGGAGACAGCCAGACCCCAAGGTTCACAAAATTTCGGAAACTTCCAGTCGCTTTCAACCTTTACTTTTGGAAACTGATTCTTTGGATAAGAACTCCGAAGTCTCTTCAGAGGGTTCTCAGTGTGCTGACCCCTGCTCTGATTCTGAATCTAGTGTGTTGAGTGAGCAGGTGGTGGGCCCCCTGAAAGGTAAGCCTACCCCTAAAGGGAGGAAGAAATGGGCCTCTGGTAAATCTAAATTACTTAAACCCCCTTAACTTTTTTCAATGAGCTTTTTTGCCCAGCTAACTTTTTTGGCGGTTAATGTCAATAGCATTAAAAATCCGAAGAAACGTGGTGGAGTCTTTTCCCACTTAATGTCCACCCATGCGGATGTAATTTTTCTACAGGACACAAGACTACACACTGCCCTTGAGGTTCACCATGCTAAAAGCAGCTGGTACAAGGGTCCTTCTTACTGGTCTATTGGTTTGGGTGCATGTACTGGGGTAGGAATTTTGTTTAACTTACCTTTCCGGCTCATAAAATTGATAGATTTAGTGCCGGGGAGGGTTCTTTTGTTGGATGTTAAGATACGTAACACCTATTTTCACCTTATTAATATTTACACACCACAAAAGAAAGCTGACAGGGTGGACATTTTTTTTCAGCTTCAGACCATTTTTTTTCAGCTTCAACCCATTTTTTTCAGCCTTCAGTTAAATGGGTTTTCTTTTTTCTGCACAACCTGTGCTTTGGGGCAATGACTTCAACTGCGGTCTTATGCCTCATGATCGTGGTGGTGGCACGTCTACCAAAAAGATTTTTTGTGATATGTCAGCTTTGCAGTCTATGGTTTGTTTGGCTCATTTAAAAGATGTTTATAAATCATTTCATTCTAAGGGGCTAGCTACATTCCAGAGAGGTACACATGCTACCGGAATTGATTTTTTTTTTCTCAATGAATGGGTTCCTATACTTGCTGTCCAAGTAGATTCAGTGGCCTATTCTGACCATAACACCCTTTCAGTGGTAGTAGGTGCTTGGGACCCCCCCTTCTGGCCCGGGTCTTTGGAAGTTTAATACATTATTACTCTCTGAGGGTTCACTGCTCCAACAAATATTATATTTACTAGGTGGCAAAAAAACTCTATTTAAGTTATTTGATAATCCTTTTCTCTGGTGGGATAGTTTGAAGTCTGATTTACGGACGCTTTTATTAAGTGACAGCAAACATATCTCGGATTTAGAGAAGGTGAAATATCAGACACTCAGACAGCAGTTGCAGCAATTGCTGAGTTTCGCATATACTACCACACATGATTATGGGGATCAGATTTGCCTTATTAAACAACAAATGCAAGAATTTCATGAGAAGCAACTGGCATCTTTGACTATGCAACAGCGTTTTGGGACACAGGGGTCTTTTGCAGAGGTCTGTCCTTTTCTTAGTTGCTCTTCCCGAATTCAACATAAAACTATGTCTGCTGTTTGGGATTCTGCTATGGTGACTGTTATGAAACAGTCAGATATTATGTCAGTAGTGTCTAAACATTTGGGACAACAGTTTGATACGCAGTTTACTAACACTGCTGCTTTCTCCCACTGGTTTACTTTTTTGGATATTCCTGCCCTCTCTGGATCTGCAGTTGCTGCCCTTACCTCAGACATTTCTCCTAAAGAGGTCTTGGAGGTGGTGGCTGCATTACCCAGATGGAAGGTACCGGGTCTAGAAGGACTTCCATCAGAATTATATGCATTCATTATTCCTCATATTTCTCAAGAGTTGGCCCAGGTTTATAATTTTATGTTGCAGGAGAGCTATTTTCCCATCCACACAATTTTGGGGGTTGTAACCCTGTTGTATAAGACAGGGAATAGGGAAGATTTAGAAAATTGGAGGCCGATCTGCTTGTTAAATGTTGATTTTAAAATTCTTATGAAGCTATTAGCCCTACGTTTATCTGTGGCTGTGTTGTGTGTTGTTCCCCGTACCCAATCCTGCACTGTTCTGGGCAGAGTAATTACGGACCAACTTATTGTACTAAGGGAAATTTTTTAATCTGGCTCATTTTCTTCTACCACTGGATTGGTGGTGTCTTTGGACCAAAGAAAAGCTTTTGACTCTGTGGAATTTGTTTTTTTATGGCACACTCTTCACAGATATGGTCTTCCTGTTTTGTTTATTGCTTGGTTGCAGGCTATTTATCATTGTCTCTTTATCAATCCTCTGGTGAATGGGTTTTTGGGGCCTTTGGTTCCGGTGAAATAAGGTGTCCATCAGGGGTGTCCCTTAAGCCCTTTGTTATTTGTTGCTTGTATTGACCCTTTACTTCAGTTGTTGAATGATGTTCACTTTTTTACTCCGGTTTTGCTATCAGGTCATCATGCCCCTTGGACTGCCACTGCTTATGCAGATGACATTTGTATATTCCTAAAATCAGAGGCAGATTTGAATAGATCTCTAGAGTTTTGTACTTTTTATGGTAATGCTTCTGGTATACACCTGAATAAAGATAAATGTGTCCTCAAATGTTTAGGGTTGGAATTTTCTGCCACTCATATGGCTGGCATACCAGTGACGAAGGGTCCTATCTCTATTTTAGGGATTGCCTTCAATACTGGTAGACAGGATCTAGTTAATTGGGATTTAAAGCTTACACAGGGGAAGACTTTGGTGGAGGGTTGGAATAAGTGCACTATGGGTAAACTTAAATGGGTATACCTGATCAGGACTTATTTGTTTGTAACCCCCTTGTTACCCAGGGTTACTAGAATCCCAGTAAGACCTAGTGGTAGGCAGGGAAGACAGCTTGTGAAACTCCAGTTAAATGGGTTTCACACTGTCTCACTCTGCTCTCAGTCTCAGCTGAGACTGAGGGATGACATCACCAACAGAACTTTCACAGCTGCATGAGCCACATTGGAATCTGCAGCAAAGGGAGTTAGATAGAACGTTGGGAGTTTTGAAGTCAGTGTCTTCAAGTCAGTCTTCAGTGAGAGTGTGAGAAGTTGGGAGCTTGCTGGTAAAGCAGCTCACTGAAGGCTCTAGGAGCCTCAACCCTGACAGAGGGCTACTTTTAAAGCAGAAAGGTGTGTGTCTCCACCTTAAAGAGAGACACAGAAGATTACTGAAGTGGTGGAGACCGCTGTTTTCGGTCTCAGTGCCCCCTCCCTCCGAGGAGGGGAGAAAAGGTTTCCCTGCAGATTCCTGGGGCAACCCTCTAGTTCTGCTTGTGGAGGAAAAGCTGCCTATGTGTTCCAGTATTTATTTGGGAGAAAAGAAGATTTGTGAGTCACCTGTGGGGCACCTGCAATGTAAGGGTGAGTGTCTGCTCTGGCTAAAAGGGCATATGTTTTTCACCCTGGGACTTGTGTGACAATGTGGGGATTGAACTACTAAATATTGGGAAGCCTAGAGTAATGTGCTAAGCAAGTTAAAAGTAGTGTCAAGTTCCAGAGTTTGTTGGGATGTAAATAATATGTAGAGGGGATGTGACAGACGTCTACCCATAATCTACATTTGAAAGTTCAGTACAGAAATTGTTCAGTTTTCCAGAGAAAGGGCTGGGTATGGGCTGTGGGAGCTGGAGGTGGGTAGCTCCCCATCTTTAGTGACCAGGTCCACCTCTATGGATTTCTTCTGTGGATTTTTACTTTGCCTCAGCACTTGGCCAGTGATGGGGGAAGTACCCAGACATGGGATTGTAAGGAAAATTCTCGCAGACTCTAGTGTGGTGTGGGGAGCCACGACAGGATAATTGGTTCATTCTACCAATGGACCATGAACAGGATAATTGGTTCATTCCTCAAATGGACCGCAGATCAAGTGGCCAGCGGGGGAGCCGGGCCAGTGGGGAAAACCCAAGAGTGTACAAGTTGGGCTGTGTACCCAGAGCTGCGTGCAAGTCCGGGCTGTGTGCCTGGTGGGTTTAGAGCCTGAGAGCTGGAAATAGTGATAAAGTGTTCTGTTGTCTCTAATCTGCATTACCAGGAAATGTAGCCCCATGGGGGTCCGTCTATGCTTTGTTTGTTCAGCTTGCATGTGAATAAAAGCCACACTGAAGAATCCCATTCTTGGTTCTGGACATTACAGTTATTGCTTCCTGTGTTCGGATTTACTTGGGTACCCCTGTGCAGAGTAGCCCAACCTAGGTCCCCCTGTGCCGAGTAACCTCATCCTCCCCGAACCCAGTCCCCACCAGCTACAGCTGTCAGCTTCAACAGCATGCCACCTGTCATTTTGCTTAAAAGGCAGGGGTGAGGGGTTACATGTTGCCTTTGTTTTATATATGTGAGAGTAATTTTTCCCCCTCCAAAAGAGCGCAACGTCACTCTTTCCAGTTTATTTTTCAAGCAACCTGGTGTAGTAGATTGAATCCTATTAAACGTAACATATTGTATCTTAGGGTGGTGGATGGTGGATTGAATATGATAAATCCAATTCTATTTTTGTTTATTCAATTTTTGTTTGCTAACTTTCATCCCATTTGTAGTGGGCGGACTATTGGTTGGTCATCTTTGTTTAAAAATCGAATTCGGGCCTGGTATGATGGATGGGTGTTTGATTCCATGAAACTTTTTAAATCAGTTTCTTTTTCATCTGATTATTATAGATTTATTTTTGTGTGCCTTAAACGTTGGGGCATTACATCTCAATTTATTTTACATTATTCAAAGAAATTGCTGTACTCTGTGGTGCAGGACAAGCATTTTACGGAATCCATTACTCTATCTTTATGGCCACCATCTTTGACACCTGATGTTATGCGATTGTTTCGTAACACCCGAGTGCCTTGCAAATTTCAAGATGTTCTGTTGCTTTGCTGCCACGAAAAGTTAGATGTTAAATCGAATCAAAAACCAAAAGCTTTAGATGAAAGATTTTGTAGTAGGCCTCAGTGTGTGGCACAATCCGAGACTATGTCTCATTTATTTTTTATGTGTTCCTTTATTAGTTCTTTTTGGTCTTATGTGGCTCTTTGTTGGAATATGTCACCTTTTCAGACAATTTCTTATGAAACTTTGATTTACGGTACTTATGGTAGAGAATGGTCTTCTTGAGACTCTAGAACCTTATCTGTGCTATTTTCTATTCTCAAATGGTATATTTGGAATGCTCATTGTTTGTTCACACTACAACAAAAAATACTGACATATGATGATATTGTGGGGAATGTTTGTAAGGAAATGCGCTGTTTGTATTATAAGGAAAAAGCTTTCCAAACTGCTCAGTTTATTCGAACTGTATGGCGCAACCTTCCTTGGATAACTGATTCAGATGTTCCAGTTACATGAATTTGTGATTTTGTGTTTTGTTTTCTTTTTTTTCTCTTCTTGTTTTTTGTATGTAATTTTTTGTGGTGATGTTGTACAATACTTAATAAAAACAAAATTCCCCTACTCTGACAGTAGGGGGTTTGGCCTTTTCGTTGAGATGGCCACTCGGAGTCTGGCATTGGAGGGTGAGGATGTGCTGGAGATAGGGGAGCTGGTCTCCTTCCCTATATCTCCTCAACAAGAGACCGCTGTGGAGCAGAGCACTGCGAGTGTGATTCCTGGTTCTCTTGCCAACTGGAATATGCAGCAGTCCGAAGAAGTACCGATTTCAACTGGATTTAATGTGGAGAGTGAGCCTGTGGTTTCTGTAGCAGGTATAGAGTGAGCTGAGGCTCTTTCGACTGGTTTCCTTTGGGTTCCAGTAGCTGGAAGTCCTGTCAGCACAGGAGTGCAGTCTTGTGACAGGGCACAGCTGTGAGCACAACGTATGCCATCAGCGTCAGCTGGAGATGGCTTGCAATCTTCCTGTAAGGCGTTGTCAGGAGCTGTCGAGACTGGCAGCTGTGTGTTGCTTTAAAGCAAGTGCCTAGAGTCTCGATACAGCTCCCCTGGATGTTCCATGAACGTTTTGCCTCCTGTTGATTTTACCGGAGAAACTGGCTTACCGACTGCTCTCCCGGTGACAGACTCCAGCCCCCAGGATCGGCAGTCGGTTTCTATTTCACACACGGACTCATCGGCAGCAGCTTGTAAAGGTACTGTGGAGGTTTTATCTGGTTCTGGGTCTTCAGAGAGCGTAATGACTATGTTTCAGCAGCAGGACTTGAGGGGGCAAGTTGTTTCTGCAGATGTGGGGACATGTTTTGATGAGAACTTGTCTGCTTCGGGGGTGACAATTGCAGATGCTTTAACAGGGGCGGGTTGGGAAAAATCACCGTTGGATGATTTATGGACTTCTCCTGACCATCATAGCCATGCACCACAGGGGGACTTATTAGATTTAACGACCCATTGGAACTACCCTCAGGCCTCCTTCTCACACAACATCCAGAATAGAGGTAGGTGGGTCTCGAACACTGGAAACTGAGGGGCGACCTCAGCAACCCCAGCCTACTGCTATGATGGGGGATTCTTTCCCTGACAGGCCTCCTGCCTCTCCATTACCTGAGTTATCCTCAGAGTTGGTTCAGTTAGCTGAGCCTGTAGTGATTCCCTCGGGGGCATGGGCAGGTCTGGCTCAGGACACTATAGTCAGTGAAGCTCCTACAACTTCGTCTAGGGGCTCCTTCTCGCAAGCTCAGAGACCTTCATCATTGGAGTCTCAGTCTTCTCCAGTTCCTGGACTTACTACTGGCCCGCAGAAGCCTCGCTCCTTTGCTGAATTGTTTCATCCTCCCCCTGAGCAGGTTAAAAGGCGTAATGCAGTTCGATTACGCTACAAGGGTGGACTGGACATTTTTCCAGGTCGTTTATATGTTGGGAAAAATTTGATTAAAATTAGTTTGCAGTTTTCTCCCTCTAAAATATATGCCCTAATACATACTTCAGGGGACAACTATTTTGACATCAGTTTCAAAACTTCTATGGGTTTGGATACATTCTGGCACATACACCAGGCAGTTAAACATACCCCTCTCTGGTCACCTTTTTTGCTATACCCCTCACTAAACCCACTATAAAAACTATTACAGTCTTATTTAAGAATGAGAGTGTGGCAATTGATGATATTGTCTGATGGTTATCTTCTAAATGTACTGTGTTGGGCCTACCAGACCCGATTATTGATTCTGAGCTCTTTTGGACAGGGGGTTGGAAAGTACAGGTAAAATTGCCTGTTGTGAATGGTTTAATTCAACACTTACCCAGCTGCTTTTATTTAGACAGGGATAGGGCTTTTGTTTTCTATCCAGGACAACCCAAATCCTGTTTTAGGTGTGGGGCCCACACACACCTCAGTAATGCCTGTGACCGACTGAAATGCTCTTTTTGTCTGGGTATTGGACATGTAAGTATTAATTGTCCACATCCCACTTATTGTAGTTTGTGTGAAGCAGCCTCTCATTCTTTCAAGAAGTGTCCTTGGGCCACCCACAATAATCCTGCTATGCCTACGGAAAGCCAGGATGAGACGGTTGCTAAGGCCTAACAGTCAGGTCAGGCCAGGCCTGCATTTCAGCCTTTTGCTCCTAAGTCCTCTCCGCACCCTTCAAGTTCCACTATACAACAGGGTACCCCTGTCCTGGCTATGCAACCTTCCTGTGCTCCCATAACTTTATCAAGTAAGGTAGCCAGTGGGGAGAGTTTGGTACTCTCCTCTGAGGCCTCCTCTGCGGTTGTGACAGAGGCGGACTCTGAGATGAATGGTGGGTTGACTGCTATTTATGATCCCAAAGAAGTCATGCCCCCCCCCGAGGATCTTGACTGGGTGGTGGTAGGGACCAGGAGACAGATGAGAAGCTCTCTTTTGAAGGGCGCTCTCTCATCTTCTGACCAGCAGTCCTCTGATTTGATAGTTAAAAACAGGTTTTCAGTACTGCATAAATGTAAGCAGACTACAGAAACAGAGGATGAGTCTGATGCTTCGTTGGTTGCATCTTCTCAGGTTAAAAAATGTTGACGGACACTGATCAATTGTCTGGGGATACTCAGACGGGCAGGAAAAAGAGGTGTAAAATGAAATCTCTGGGGAAAGGGAGAGGGAAGAAAAAGTCCTAAAGCTTAACTAGCCAATATGGGGGAGGTTGTCTCATTTGGCAGCTTGAATGCCAACAGCCTCAAAAACCCTAAGAGGCGACGGGCCATTGTTTCTTTTCTTCTCGCTTTACCATTACACATTATTTTTATACAGGATTCCAGGCTTCATTTCCTTCAAGAAATTGGTCAGGCGTCTCGAGACTGGAAGGGTGGCCTCTCATTCTGGTCCTTATCTGAAGAAGTGTGTGCCGGAGTGGGGATTCTTATAAAGGAGGTGGGAGTGCAAGTTACTAGGCTGGTTGACCTGATTCAGGGTAGAGTCCTCATTCTGGATGTCATTATTCACGGTCAGGAATGGAGACTGATTAATATTTATAACCCTCAACTCAAATCTCATAGAATTAATACTCTCAAATCTATCCAACCGTATCTTCATTCATCAAAATCTGTAATTTTGGGGGGGATTTTAACTGTATTTTGGCTTTGGCAGATAAAACTGGGATGACTCAAAAACTGTATTCTGATTCCAATTTTCTCAGAACATTATACAGGACTTCCAATCTTCAAGATGGGGCTTCTTTTGGCCCACAACCTCTGGCACACACTTTTCATTGTGGTAGACTTTCCACGAGGATTGACTATTTTTTTATTTCCAGCTGGTTATCCAATGGACAGTTTGCAGTCCTCCCATGTGAATATTCAGATTACTGCCTGAAACTTTGTCTACTGGGTGCCCCTGTAATAAACCAATTTCTCATACCTTTTGGAAAATTAATATCTCTATCTTAGGGGAAGAAAATGGGTGGCATAGCCTATATAGCCTTCTCCAGGACAAACTTTCGGTGTTTTTTTATATGATAACCCAGCCTTCTGGTGGCAAGATACGAAATTAGAAATTTGAAAATTTTGCCAAAAAGGTTTCCAAACAGTATTCCTCGAATAAGTATTTTCAGTATCTCAAATGTCACTGTCAGTTACAAA
The DNA here is from genome assembly GCA_016271365.2 of Neoceratodus forsteri. NCBI lineage: Eukaryota > Metazoa > Chordata > Ceratodontiformes > Ceratodontidae > Neoceratodus > Neoceratodus forsteri. Next base: position 815,225,797 of record CM028133.1, read on the forward strand.
AATTATTATCTTGGCAAACGGAATTCCGATTAGATTACTCTGCACAGATCCGGCAATTAAAATCTGAAATGCGCACATATCAATATGATAGGACCACTTCTTTGTTCTTAGAACAAAAATATGGAAGGAAAGGGGCGGCTAAGGTAGTTAACCTGTTTGATAGTAGTCACCAACAGGTAGAGTCCAAATACATGCCCTCTTAACTGTCCCATACTGGTATTCGGATCTCGGATAATCAAAACATTTTGAAAGAACTGTCCTTTCATACACAGGCTTTGTATGGCCAGGGATATGAACCTCAGAATTGGAACAGTTTTCTTGATTCTTTACATATCCCTTTTTTATCCCTTGAGGAGGCACAGGAGGTATATTAGCCCATTACCAGTGTTGAGGTTGATTCTATCATTAGTCATTTAAAAAATACTGTGACTCCTGTGCCAGATGGTATTCCTAATGAGTTTTATAAAAAAACTAAATCTTTCCTATTACCCTATCTGACAAAGGTGAATAATGTTATTATACAGGGCCTTGTTCCTATTCCTGTTGTCCTAGCAGACAGCAATCTAATTTTTTTATTTAAACAGAAAAATAACAAAGACTGTTTGGAGAACTGGCGTCCCATTAGTTTATTAAACTCAGATTGGAAATTATACAAAATTGTATCAGTTAGACTTTTGCGGATTGCCAAGAAGGTTATTTTTTACACCCAAACATGTGCTGTCCCTGATAGATCTATGCTTATGAATCTGAAAATTCTCCATGAAGTTTTTGATGGAAATAGTACTCAAGGATATGTCCTTAGCCTGGACCAGTCTAAGGCCTTTGATAGGGTCCCTCATAATTATTTATTTTTAGTTTTAGAACAGTGTGGAGTTCCACCAGAGTTTGTCTCTTGGATTAGGAATCTGTACCGGTATGCCTATATGACCCGATTGGTCAATGGGTTACGAGGCTCCCATATTCCGGTTAAAGAGAATGCGTCAGGGTGCCCTTAGGCCCCCTGTTATATGTTTTTCTATAGAGCCTCTTTTGAGAACTTTGAATGAGGCTGCTAGTATTAGACATATTTCAGAGACATCAGAATTGTTTTTTCCCAGTACATTAGCATATGCAGATGATATCTGTATTCTAGTAGCAGATCGGAATTCTGGTGAGCAGGCCATTGAGATTGTACAGGCCTTTTCTTTAATCTCTGGCTCCACCTTAAATACACAAAAAAGTGTTGTTTTTTCTCTTCGTATTCCTTTGCAGGATGTTTACCCCGAAATCAGAGAGGTACTTATCCAGTCGGTTAAAATATATATTTTAGGCTTGTATTTTGGCCTACCTGCTGCAGCAGACCATAACTGGCTTTCGGCTATTGCTATAGCGGAAACCAAAATTGGCAGATGAAAATATTTTCCAATGTCATGCAAGAAACGCATCTTTATGTTAAAAACTTTTGTCCTCCCTATTTTTTTATTGGTGAGTTATATTTTTCCCCTCCTTATGCATTTGGAAACCTGGCTTTATAGTTTGTTTTTTCAGCTGTTATGGGGTAGTAGGCTTAACCCGGTGAAGCGGTCTATTACCTATGGCCGATAAAACAAGGAGGCCTTAATATGATTAATCTGGTGTTGTTTTTTTTTCACTATCTTTGTCATTCCAATATATTCCCATGCATAGCTGGTCAGCGGGATGTCTGGGTACAAAGTTTTACGACCCGGTCTCAATATTTTATAGACAAGTGGCAAGCACCTAAGTGGAGGCCTTTTATTAAAATTCCCCCAGGGACCTCCAGGTATCTGATTGAGCTCTTTAAGAAAATAAAACAATGACAGGTGCCCTGTAGGGTAGGGGATTTACAGAATAGAAAAATGTTATATTCTGCCATTTTGAACAGGATGTTTTTGTGTTCACCGTGTTTCTCTTTACCTTGTGACAGTACATTCTGACTAAACAATTGACAGATAGCAGGATCCTGGACAAAATGTGTGATACCTTATGGTTATGTTGCCTTGGTAAACTAAATGTTAAGGGAAACAAAGCCCATAAGCAGTTAGAAGAGAGATATTGTATTAGGGAGACTTGTTTATGCCAACTGGAATCTATGTCTCACCTGTTTTTTGATTGCCCCTATATTACTTCTTTGTGGCCTCAGCTGGCACATGACTGGTCTTTGCCAATGCTTGCTGTAATAACTTATTCAGATTTGATTTATGGGAATTTTGGGCCTGCATGGGCAGCCTTTTTTCTGGTACACTTAGAGTTCTTTTTGCCCTGTTTAAATGGTGTATATGGCACAATACATATTTGTTTGTATTGCAGCAAAAACATAATACATCATATGAATTGAAATGTCAAATTAAGAAAGAAATAGCCTGTTTTTATGTCTCTGAGAGAAAATCCTTGCCTGATGCTTTAGTAAGGTTTTGGTGGAGGGCCTTGTCATTGATATTGTTTTGAAGAGTTACTTGAGTCATGTCAATATGGAGGTTGTTGCTCTGTTTAGCTGTCATTTCATGTAGATCTTTTTTTTTTTGTTATTAATCTCTGTTGACTGATCCTGTGTTTTGTTAGACCTGTATTCTGCTTGCCTGTATCATTTGTAAAATTTCTGTTGATTTTCTTTTTTGTATTATATTGTTTTCCAATCAAATATTCCCCTACTCTTTTATTTTGGGGGGGGGGTCCTTTTTCTCTTGGGTTTAGAAGGGAGTTCTACTTTTGTATTAGACAGGCTGTTTGGATATGTATGACTGTAATACTTATTTGCTTTTGTTATGATTTGTACTTTTCTTTTGTGTCTGGCAACACTGTTTTGTATTGATTTGATTAGTTATTCTAATAAAAAATTCCCCTATTCTTTTCGATAAGTGCCATGGGATCTTTAACATCCACCTGAACTACCACCAATCGAGGCAGATGGGACCTCAGTTTAACGTCTCATCCGAAAGACGGCACCTCAGAAGTGCAGCACCCTTCTCATGCTGCACTTCAGTGTCAGTACTGGGATATTAACCCAAGTGCCAGATGTGGGAACTGAACCCACAACCCTCTGATCTCCCAGCCTCAGAGGCGAGTGAGCTACCTACTGACTCACTGATACTATATATATATGAAAATGTAAGACAATTTAAACATGGTTTTAGAAATACATTTTTAAACACTTTCTAAATTTGGTTGCAGCCTATTTCATAATGATCTGTGCCACTGTTCACCTTTTATACCTTCATCATATTATGCCTTTGATGACAAAATGTGATCCCAGTGTCAGAAGAAGATAAAGGCTGGGAATTAAGGCACTGTACACACGTCAGGCTGGGTTTACAAATGTTAAATTGGAATTTATATAATGTATGTAATTTTATTTTATGTTTTATTTTATTGTACAGGCGCCTTGGTTTTGGAAAGGTGCCTTTTTATAAATAAAAAATTGATTGATTGATTAAAATGCGTTAAATTCATTGTGATAGAGCACCCATACAAAACAGTTCAGTACATCCATACTAGTGCAGTTCTATATTGTAATCTGAGTTTTCATCTGCATTGCATAGAGCCATGTTTCACGTGGTGCACTGCGTTCCAGACCAGCACCAAACCTTGACACAGATCTGACTCTTTTCCACATTAGTAAGTAAACTGTGTATACTTCAAGACTGTGTTTGAAACAATGTTCAAGCCTACCTCTGAGGTAGGATTGAACAGTTTTTAAATACAGTATATACTTTCTGTAAAACCATGTTAAGCGTGCATGTAAACTGTATGTTTTAAAATGATTTTACAAAGCTAAACCATTCTAACTTCCCTGGTCTGGACAGGGCCAAAAGGCAGCATTATGAATCATAAAAAAATACTGGAAACATGTTATTTCAACATGTCAGCTTGCATCTGCACCCCCCTCCAACCCGGACAAGGATTAAAATAGGGAGAAATGTTTAGCCTTCTTTTCCAGGTCAACAAAAACTAAATATTTTGTATTTATTTAATTTATATAAGGCTGAAACCATGCTTTATATAAAGCATAATTATGAAAGCAGAAGGCCAGGATGAATACTGTACAGTACTTAATAATAAAGGTGTTATTAGCTATAGCTAACTTTTGCTATCATAGCAAGGAGGCAGCTGACTGAGGCAGCTGGAGCATTTTTAACTATGGGTTAAGTAGACAGATGCTACATTAGCAGTGTAGGGTCTGCAATGTAAATTGGGGCCTTCAGTCAGTTTATAAAAGGTGCAGTATGTAGCAGTATACTGGGCTGAGTTGAGCAAAGGCAGCTAAAAAATGTCCCTGCAGTTAACAGGGGGAATAGCTGTTAACTGGGTGTGTGGCTTAGGTAGAAGTGAAGCAGCTACCTGCATTTAGATGTCACATAATTTACCTCTTGTATCAGCCTCTCCTGTCATGCTCTTGTCCTATTACCTGAGTGGCAGAGAGCAGGAATGGAGTATTTGCCCAAGAAGTAACTGAAGGAGATCTGCATTGCCAATCAGGTAAGTGTCAGGTGTTGTAGCCAGCAGTAATGAAGAAGAAAGGTAACCTAACAACTCCCAATCTGGGGTACACCTAAGTATAAACAGATCCTCAGCAACTGGGTAAGTTACCTCTAATATAGGACACTGTATGCTAGACGATTGTGGTGTTGTAATGTATCTGCTAGAATACCTGACCAAATACCATATAGGATAAGAGTACAGGGCCTATGCTAGGGATGTAGCATTGAGAGACAGTAAACTTGTAATAGGTAGCTTCCTTACCCAAACTACGTACATGGGAGAGGGGTACAAGGTAATAATCCAAGAAGGATAGCCAGGTGGCAAAGCAGACAGGAAGTAACAAGCCTTTTTCTAGAGTTCTCAAAAGGCACTAGGCAGTTAAGAGAATACAGGTTGTTATCAGTGGTCTAAGGTTATCATATATCCAGCATGAAGGAGGTTCAGCAGTGAGCTAGTCAGGTGTGGCAACTGTGGGTCACTCTTCTCCAGGGTTAGGCTCTGGAGGAGGGGACACTGCCCCTTCTGCAGGACCTTTTAGAAGCTCCAAGTTCAGCTGGTAGCAGCGAGACAGGAGACAGCTCAGCTGCATCACTGTCTCAGCTGAAGTCCATGTCTCTTACTCTCACTCCCACAGGGGCCCACTGGTCCAGGCATGTGGAGAATGGTGGGGAGTGGGAAGGGGAAAGGAGGAAGAAGTAACCACAAGGAGGTTGATCAACCCCACACCATCAATATGGAAAGTTGCTTTGTACCCTGGAGGACACTCAGGTACTTGATTCCACTGGGGACTTTGAATCACTCATGGATAATGGGAAGGACAACTAGGTAACATCTGGGGGGACAAGCAGGATGAAGTCAGCCAGGAGAGTCTCAGTGGCTGGGGACTCAATGATCAGGGGAAAAGAGAGAGTGGTGGGAAGGGATGGTCATGTGCCATTCTGGTGTATTGGCAATCCTGGATATAGACAGGATAGGGAGGATGGCATAGAGAGAGGGGGCGCTGGGGTGCTGGTACACTTGGGTACCAAAGACCTGGTGAATCAGACTGTGAAGATGGTGAAGCATAATGTTTATAGACTGGGGGACAGATTGAAATCACAATGAGCTTCTCTGGCCTTTTCCGAGGTGTTCCCTGTATGGAGTGGGTAGGGGGTAATACAGAATAAGGAGGGATCAGATTGAGGAGTTTAATGGGTGGTTAAAGGGATGGTAACAGGAGATGGGATACCACTTTGTGGGGGACTGGGGGGACTTCTGGGACAGGAGGTTCTTCCAGGGTGAAGATCTTCATCTAGGATGAGAGGGGGAGTGCGCCGGGACAGAAGTATGATGTCTTCATTTGACAGTTAAACTGACTGTAGAGGAGACTGAGGCTAGAGGAACCATGATAGAAGAGAGGAAAGGGAACCTAGCTAGTACTCACCATAATCTGGAGGCTTGCAGCAGCACAGTGGGCAAAAATTAGGTTGAGATTCAAATTAGGCTAGAGGAAAGGACCAAGTAGGGAGGGCTCAGAAAGCCTGCAATCAGCATGAGAAACAAGAAGTTAAAGATACTAGGGAAGAATAAGGGAGAAAGACAAGTAAAATACAGAAGTGGATCAGGAGTAAAGATGGAAGGAGGTCTGCCTTAACACCAAGAGTCTTGGTAATAAAATCAGTGAGCTCCATGCAATGGTGGCAGACACTGAACTGAATCTCATAGCCATCAAAGGGACTTGGTCCTCAGGGTTGGAAAAAAATGGCTGGGACCTGGCAGTCCCTGGTTGCACAGTGTTTAGGAGGGATATGGGAAAGGGTGAAAGGGTGGGGAAGTGCAGCCCTATATGTCAGGGAAGGCATAGTGGCTATAGAAGATAGATACATCATGAGAAGTAATAAGGAGATAGTCACTGTGAGTGCAGTTCACTGCTGCCTCAGGCAAGAAACTATAATTGAGGGTCATCTATAGACCACCAGGAAAAGGGGAAGTGAAGGACAGAGAGCTTGGGGAAAAACTAGGAAGAGGAGTAGCAAAGGGAGAGGTAGTCATGGTTTGTGATCTGAACCTGCTGGATATTGATGAGACAGGTTTAGCTACCAGAAGCACCATAAGTCAGGCCCTTCTGGATGTATTCCAGGACTATCTGCTGGTGCAGCTAGTTAAGGAACCCACTAGGCACAATGCCATTCTAGATGAGGTGCTCACTAACCTGGAGGTGATAGGATGTGTGCAGGTAAGGGAGTCACTAGGCTCCAACAACCACAGCTCTATTTGGTTTGAGCTGGCCCTTGGAACTGTAAAGCCCCAAATGAGGGCTGAGGTCCTTGATTTCAGAAGGGCAGACTTTGATTGGATGAGGCAGTTGGTCCGGCAGAAGTTTGCTGGAGTAGACAGGATCAGAGGTGTGGAGGATAGGTGGGGCAATTAAAGGGGCCATTCTCAAGGCATCTAAGTCATGCATGAGACTGGTAACCAAAAGAAACAGGTAGACAACAAATATGGTTATTGGAAAAGGTCAGGGAAGCAGTAAGGGCCCAGGAAAAGGACTTTGCTAGGTACAAGGACATGCAGGGTGAGTAAGAACTGAAAGAATACCAACTGAGAACTAAGGAAGCAAAGAAGGTGGTTAGGGAGTCAAAAGTAGACAATGAGCTGCATATTTTTAAAGGGGTCAAGGGTGGGGAAAAGCAGTTCTTCAGATATGGTAGGAAAGAAAGAAAAAGAAAGAAAGAAAGAAAGAAGGAAGGAAGGAAGGAAGAAAGAAAGAAAGAAAGAAAGAAAGAAAGAAAGAAAGAAAGAAAGAAAGAGAGAAAGAAAGAAAGAAAGAAAATAGAGGGGGAACTGTTTGGCTATCTGAGGGAGGTAAGGTAATAGCAGAGGATGTACAAAAATCAGTCATCCTTAATGATTGCTTTTGCTCTGTCTTCACAAGGGAAGACAGCAGTCCCCTGCCAGAGAATAGCATCAAGGCTGCCATAAATGGAGTCCTTTAGATGAGGCAGCCAGTATTTATCTGCAAAATGGTCCAGAAAGGGCTAGCAGCAGTAAAGATAGGTAAGACCCCTGAGCCTCATGGGATGCATCCGAGTGTACTCAATCTCATCACTGCAGCCACCAGTTCCATGATGAGAGGATGCTTTGTCCCACTGCTGGGTCCCCCTCTCCCCTATTGCTGAAGCTGACAGCCACAAAATGGAGTCCCGATACAGTTGAAATAGCCAGGACCGAGGAAGCAAACCCTCAATCCCTTGCAGCCAATAGATGCACGAGGCTGCAAGGTGCCAATTTCAAACTTTAAGTTTTCTTTTTTCTGGCTCCAGACTGCTACTAATAGTGCAACTGACTGCTGAACACTTCACATCACTGCAGCCACCAGCTTGGAGATAAGACAAGGCTTTCTCCCACTGCTGGGCCCCCTCTCCCCTATCACCAAAGCCGAAAGCCGCAAAATGAATCCCTAACCAGGTTGAAATGGCCGGGACCAAGGAAGTGATGCCCTAACCCCTAGCAGCCAATTAGAACCTCTGCACCTCCTCTGTAAATGGATCACAGCCTTAGCAGTCTTCTGCGCTTGCAATCCGCAGTGCTAAGGGCTGCAGCACAAATGGTGTCCACTAGTGCTGTGCAGAACTTTCAAATTCTGGTGGAACTAAATTCCGTAGAATTTTCAAAAGTCCACTGAAATTCACCTGCATTTCACCAGAAATGGAATGGTGGAATTCTACTGCACTAAATAGTTGTGGAATGATTTTCTGAAGAAAAAATGCCGTTTGACGGATCTCATTATTTTGTGCAAAATTGTTGCAGAATTGTTTTCCACAGAATAATATTCTGCAGATCACTTTAGATGAAATTCTGTGGAAGAACCAGTGAAATTCCGGTAGAAATTCCACCAGCGAAATGGTCATTCTGCACTAATATTACTGGCGGAATTCCACATTCCACACAGCACTATTGTCTACTATTGGTGTTAGCTGTGGGAGTTGGCCATTGGCCAACCACACTGCTCAAAGTAGAAAACTCTGCCTTCACATTTAATCAGACTGCCATTCTCTGGACACTGTCATGCAGGTAACGGCTTACTACTTAGAAATATTTTCTGTTATCACATGCCTTGGCACTTAGGGAAAGTGATTTATTTCATGATACCTGCTTTTGTATTTTATTCCCAACCCTCTGCTGATATAAGGAGTTGATACTTATTGATACTCTTTAGATGGCAATATTCTGTTGTGTATGGCTAAACCAGTGCATCCAGTGTTGTTGTATACCAATTTGCTTTAGCTATGTTAGTCTAAATGGTCACGCTATTATAAATATTTTCCTGCTATACAATAGCTAAAGCCAATTTCTCATTTCCAGAAGTGGGGTTTTAGTCTGAGCAACAACTTTTTCCCCTCTATCATACACCTACCTTACAAGATGTGGGTGGTAATCTTACTGTTGTTGTTCCCCAGGGCAGACCCCATCCTCAGAAATAGGACCTTACCTGTGTCACCACACAATTACACTCAATAGGGACACAGCTATTTATGTTTGACAGTGGTTACCTCTGGCCCCACAACTGTTTCAAATTTGCAGATCATCTGGTGACCCCTTCCCCGTTATTCTGTACCTCACTTATAATACTCTTGAAGCCTCACAACTGTGCCAACCATAGCATCAATTCATTTCTGCTAACAACCCAGCTGTTCTTGTCAAAGGGTAACATAAAGCTTCTAAGAAATAATTTTAAACTCTTTAAACACATCATCATTCTGCTCCTAATCTGCTCTAGTAATGTTGAACTCAACCCAGAGCACCATGATCTTTGCATAACTCCACCCAAATTTCCTAACCTACCTGGATTAAAAATGTTAACTATTAATGCATGTAGCCTAATTAACAAGATTGGTAGTGTGAACGTATGGATATGCATAATCAACCCAGATATCCTGCTACTCACTGAAACCTTGCTTAATAGTTTGATGGACCATAGTGTCTCGAAGATCCCTGGCTACAACCAATATTGGCAGGATAGAACCTCAAGCAGTGGCAGAATCCTCTATGTAAAAGATAAGTTATCCTCATCTATTATCAACTCCCTTTCATCACCCAGGAATTTGAATGCCTTGAGCTCCACTAGTCATATCCCAAAATGAGTTCATCAATATTGTCAGCTGCTACAGGCTCCCCTCTGGCAGCCTAAAATTAGATTTCAATTTAGATTGCTCAAATCACAATCTAATGACCTTAAGATGCTCTATGATGATTTTGGTCTAATGTTGGTGGTTACTGAACCTACAAAACCCACCCATAGGAATCCTTCCTATTCCTCACTACTGGACTTACCAACAGAACACAAAAGATTACATCCACAGCTGTATTTGATAATGACTGTAGTGACCACAATGCAGTAGCTTGCACCAGAGGCACATGGAAATGTAGAATCTTCCTTCTACTGTACTACAATGGAAAGCTCTCTCATTTCTGTGTGGCAAGCTACTACCAGGATCTGGCAAACATTAACTGGCAGCACTTTTACCTGCCCTCGCCCCACATGTAGCAGTAGATGTTTTTAATCAACAAATTCTCTCCATAATAAATTGACACTCTCCACTAATTAAACAGAGAATCAAGAAAAAGATCTGCCCCTGATTTACTAAAGATGTCAAGTAGGTGATGAAGGATTGGGATAATCACTGGGCTATAGCCAGAAAAACTAAATTGCCCCAGGACTGGATGGTGTTTAGGCAAAAAAAAAACTATTACACCAAACTAATCCGTACTGCCAAATCAGATTACTGCCTAAGCCTTCTAGAAGCTAACAAAACCAATCCTTTTAAATGTTGGCAGATAATCAAATCCCTTAAAGAAGGAGATTCTCCTTATGCACTAACATGTAAGATTGAGACGAATGGTAACATTATTACTGATAAGCAATGTAACCCGGGTGCCACCTCCCAATGGGCTACTACCCCCTGCTTGCTTCCCTAATTGCAGGTGGAAGGGCTTGGGTTTGGAATTAATGGTTACTGGGGATTCTTGCCCAACAGTATAACTACAACCACAGTGCCTCCACCCAGAGTGATATTTCAGTGGGTTAGATCTTAAGCTAGTACAACCCTCTGGGAAGTCGTACCAACCCACAACCCCAACTAGTGACCTTACACAATAGGTTTCACAAACACTGCATCTGGAATTCTAAATGCAATTATTGGTGAGCACTAATAATGTGTTCACAGACACCACACTTACCAGCAGGGTATCTGGACCTCTTGCATGTACCCTGTGCCCTGCAAAGAGACAGTATACCAGCAACAGTAGTATAGCTTTTGGCTGACACAATAACCTGAAGCTAATTAATAATATGCTCATGGACCAGTAAACAGTAAATCAGGTTTATTTAGGGGAACTGAACAAGGGAGGTGGTGTGAATTTAGATAAATGATTAGGGCACTATACCTAAATTGATAGCACTATACAAACATTACATTTGACCCTGTATAAGACAGTTCTTTTAGCTGCTAGGTACCCAGTTTGGAATTAGGTGCAGACCTGAAGCGTTGCTGCAGGTAGGCCAGTACTGTAGCTGGTTGGGGCCCTTAAATAAAGAAAACTGGCTTTTAGTTAGAAGAAATACTTTTAAACAATAAGGCAATTGTAATACATGGCCTGCAATCACAGTCAAACACCAATGTGAATTCAGAAGGCAAATCAGATGACACAAAGTACTGTAAGGATTGTTGCAGGGTAAAATCCCTGAAGTTACTCATGGTTCCAGGACCAATGGAACTGATGTCTGTAGTCAGGCTGGATTCATTCTTGCCAGTCAGGAACATGGGGACAAGGGCCGACATGACTCACCTCCACTTCACGGCCTTGCCCACAAGGTGGCTGCAACCTGCATTTCTTCTCTGCAGGGGCTGACTTCCCAAGCTGGTTGTTAGCCAGGATGGCTGGTGAATTGCAGCAGCAGTTCCTGGGCCTTCTGTGATGCAGGCCCAGCACACTCAGTTCGGTCTCTGGCACAGTTCAAATGGCACACACAGCTTACTTACTTCAGGAATCTCACTCTTTTTACTGTAAGCTGGAAAATATCTCTGGTCTCCCCTTTTTCTGGAAAACATGTCAGGATATAGTTTCAGAATTTGCAGGCTGCACTTTATCACACAGGAGTCCCTAATGCAATCTCCTCACAGCAAGTTCTTACACAATGAGACAATTCAGGGAAAAACGCTTCTTTTTGAAATAGCGTTCTTCTAATCAGCATTGTTAGCTGAAAAAAGTTCTCTTTCTGCTTCAAGGCAGTCCTAGAACTAATGATCCACTCAGGATTCCAAGTCTGTCACAGGGAAATGCCGGCCTTTCCCATGTGACTCTCAGCTAAGCCACACAGGTTCCCTACTCTGTGAAAGCTAGAGCTGATCTCCCCTGTTCAAAAACCGTCCCACACCAAGTCTGGGATTCCTGCAATCTAGTTGGCTGCCTACACTGTCAATCACTGTCCCAGAGCACCAGTTAAAATAGGCGCCAAGCAGCAAAGTTCACAGTTTCTCCCAGAAGGCATTGTAATGAGGACTCCTAAGGGCCTTTAGAGTTCTGATTGGTCCACAAGCAAGATCCCAGTCCAAACATGGCAGCTCCCATGCCGAAGAAGTAAACAGTCTACATTCACAGTTCATTTTAAATGCAGCAGCACGGATTTGAAGATAAATATTTGCATAGCATGAAAGGGCTCCTTCTGCTCTATCAAGTGACAGCAGAATGGAGATGATCAGGGTTTTGCTTGGCTGGTCACAAGCTTTGTTCCAATTGGATCCAACCCAGGCTATGCACACTATACACACAGCTAACTCCTTAAAGGGATCGAGCAGTCTCATGGCACTGCATATTCATGCAGAACAGCATCACAACATTACTGCACATGGATTTACCTTCCCCTTCTGTATGTCAGCCAGGCAGTGGGCATTACTGGAGCCCAGGGAGATACTTAAGGTAAGCCCCCTAATTTGGGGGTGGGGTTACAGCAACTCATCCTGGAAGAACTTTATTCACATTTTGCATCTGCTAGAATGGCTTTTGACCAATCACCTGCTGCTGCAACCCCGCTAACAAGTCTTCTTGAAGTTGTGTAACAGGGTGTGCTTTAAAACAACCGAGAGCTGCATACTATATTGGACTAGTAATCTGCAACAAATCTCTCTCTTGCTTACATCTGAGGGAAGTTTTCCTTACTTTATAGTCTTACAATGGTATTGCTTTGTGTTTAATTATTTTAGTTTTTAAATCAGGAAGGGGGTTTTCAAAACTGCTTATCTTGTGAGCAACTTCAGATGGGTTGAAATAACTGCATATTTGATTTTCCTTTGTAGGTAACTGGACTGTCTACTAGTATTCTGTGACAGTTTGCATCAAATTACTTTTAGATAGTTTACAAATCAGTTACTGGAGGTTAGTTGAATTACTATAAAGGGCAGTACTCACCAGGGTGGTGGAGCAGTGGTGTATTTGATTGTTTCTAACAGTCACCAGTGGTTGTGGGCTATCCCCCAACCCCCTCAGGCATGACATTTCCTTTATAGCCAAAATTCTGACATCACTTCCTCAACAGGTCTTGGGGCAGAACTGTCATATTCTTAAAAACTCAGCACAGTGCATAAAGGGTAAGTACACACCACAAAAAGAAAAAAAAAAATATATATATATTACATATTGTATATTATAAAGGAGAGGGACATGTGGGGAGTGATGCAATGCACTGGCTGTGGGGCAGCAGTTTTCCAGGAGGCATTCTGGAAACTGCGTTGCTGTCCTATTTGCAGGCAACTGTCAGCTCTGAGGGAGGAGGTTGCCCACCTCCAGGCTGAACTGGCAAGGATTAAGGAGGCCTCCCCCAACCAAAGAGCACCACTGCCATAATCCTTGCCTCAGAGGCTGCCAGGTATGAAGAGCAGTTGGACCACAGTGGGTTCTGGGAGGGTGCGGGTGGTGGAACAGAGGCGAAGCCTTCTAGTTGTACCTCTACACAAACTATACACCAGTCTGGCAGAGCAAGGTTCCTCTATGATGGCACCCTCAGTGGAGACCAAGAAGAATGCTGAGGACATCCACAAGGGAGACCCACAAAAGGGTGGCAAGGGACACCACAGGGGAAGGAAACAGCTTCTGATAGGGGACTCAGTTGTTAGAGGGGTAGACCTGGGGAAGGGAGAGGAGAGGGAAGTAAGGTGCCTGCCTGGTACCATGGCTTGGAGGGACAAGAAGCGAATCCTCAGGATTGCAGAAGCAGCATCACAGAAGAGGGAACTAGATATCATTGTCCACCTTGGGACAAATGACCTAGCTAGGCATGGGATCAGTGCAGTGCAGGATGAAATTGTGGAGTTGGGGAAGGGCCTCAGACAGGTAGTAAGCATGGTTACCTTCTCAGAGGTGCTGCCAGTCCATGGCAGGGGTGAGGCTAGGGTACTGCACACCATGAAGTTTAATGAATGGTTGCAAAACTGGTGCAGAGCACAGGGTTTTGGCTTCATTGGGGACTGGGGGTACTCCTGGAGAGATGAAGATCTATACTGGCATGATGGTTTGCATCTGTCCATGAAGGGAGCCAAGCTCCTAAGTGACAGGTTTAAATGCTTCCTTGGCAAGCTTTTAAACTAGCCATGGGGGGAGGTGCTGATAAGAGGCAGAAAATTTCAAGTCTCCCTTCACAAAACATGTCAGGTAGTAAGGTAAACACTGAGGTACAGTGCTCAACAGAGGGCAGGACAGGGGTAAGTTGAAAAACAGACAAGGGCAATAAGAGCAGGCATGGGGGGGAAGGATAAAGCCAACATTAAATGGAAGGCAATGAGTACCAATGCCTGTAGTCTGGGAAACAAGCTTCCTGAGCTAGTAGCCTTGATGGAAGATGAATAATTGGATATTGTGGCAGTCACAGAAACATGGTACCCAGAGAACCATGACTGAGATGTCAACATACTGGGGTACACAGTCTACAGACGGGACAGGGAGGGGAAAAGAGGAGGTGGAGTAGCTCTATACATAAGGGAAGGGATCAAAGCTACAGAACTAAAAAGTAAAGGGGGAGGACAAGAGGCACTCTGGGTCACCTTGGAGACAGGGAATGGCATCACAATCCGCACAGGGGTTGTATACAGGCCCCCATCTCAAGGGGAGGAAATGGACAAGAAAATGACAGAGGACATTCTCAAAATGGCTGAAAAGGGGAGATACTGTTGATGGGGGACCTGAATAGGGCAGTTGTTAACTGGATGACATGTACTGCAGCCACATCCAAGAGCAGGGTCATTCTCGGAGCAGGCCTTAGACAGCTAGTGTTGGAACCCACTCTGGAGGGAGCAATACTAGACCTGGTACTCTGAAATGGAGAGAGAATCACAAATTTAGAAGTCAGTAGACATCTGGGAACAAGTGACCACTGCATAGTGTGCTTCACAATAAGCACAACCATGGAGATGAGCCATGCAAAAACAAGGATACTGGACTTTAGAAGGGCTGACTTTGGCAAAATGGGTGAATACCTGAGGAATACACTAGCAAAGGGCCAAAAAGGAGGGGTGGAAGAACAATAGAGAAAAATCAAAACTGCCATCATAGAGGCAACAAGCCTTTGTGTGAAACAAATAAAGAAAACAAAGCGGAGTAAAAAACCACTATGTTTCTTAAAAGAGGTGGCAGGGAAGGTTAAGGAGAAAAATGCTGCATTCAAAAAGTATAAGGCATCACAGAAGGAGCACGACATGGAACTGTATCAATTAAAGCAGAAAGAAGTGGGGAAGGCAGTCAGAATAGCAAAAGCCCAAACCGAGGAAAAAATAGCCAATTCGGTTAAGAAGGGGGATAAAACCTTTTATAGGTACATTAGGGAGCATAGAAAGGTTAAGGGAGGAATAGTGAAGATTAATAAGGGAGAGGGGAGGTGGGCAGAGGGAGACAGTGAAAAGGCAGAGATACTGAATGAATACTTTTGCTCAGTATCCACAAAAGAAGATTTATTTTATTTATTTAGTTTTTGTTGACCGGGTAAGTGCACTAGACAAATCTTGCCTATTTTCAGGCACGACCGGGGGATACAGATGAATGCCAACTGACCTTGAACCAGATTAAACTGTTGGTGGTAT
Source organism: Neoceratodus forsteri (assembly GCA_016271365.2). Lineage (NCBI taxonomy): Eukaryota > Metazoa > Chordata > Ceratodontiformes > Ceratodontidae > Neoceratodus > Neoceratodus forsteri. Next base: position 815,241,381 of record CM028133.1, read on the forward strand.
TTTTAGTGAATGAGGGAAATTTGGCCAGAACACCGGGGAAATTCCCTTACTCTTTTCGATAAGTGCCATGGGATCTTTAACATCCACCTAAACTACCACCAATCCAGGCAGATGGGACCTCGGTTTAACATCTCATCCGAAAGACGGCACCTCAGAAGTGCAGCACCCCTCTCATGCTGCACTACAGTGTCAGTACTGGGATATTAACCCAAGTGCCAGATGTGGGAACTGAACCCACAGTCCTCTGATCTCCCGGCCTCAGAGGCGAGTGTGCTACCTACTGAGCCACTGACACTGCGAAGATGAGGAGGAGTTACCTAAACCAGACAATAGAAGCACTCTGGGTAGGGGGGTTGACACCAGTCCATTTACAGAAGAAAGAGTCCTGAAAGAACTCCTAAAACTTAAGGTGGACAAAGCAATGGGGCCTGATGGGATTCAACCCAGAATCCTAAAAGATCTAAGGGAGGACCTAGTGACACCACTGACCACACTTTTTAACAAATCATGGGAGGATGGGGTGGTACCTGAGGACTGGAGGAGGGCAGATGTGATTCCCCTTCACAAAAGTGGGAGCAAGGCAGAAGAAGGAAACTACAGACCTGTAAGGTTTGACCTCAGCTGTAGGGGAAATGATGGAATCACTTCTGAAAGAAAGAATTGTTGAGTACCTAGAGGCCAGCGGGGCACAGGACCCAAAGCAGCATGGATTTACAGCAGGAAGGTCATGTCAGACGAATCTAATTGACTTCTTTGACTGGGTGACCATAGTAATAGACCAGGGAGGGGCTGTGTATATGGCCTACCTAGACTTTAGTAAGGCATTTGACACAGTCCCACACAAAAGATTAATAATCAAGTTGGCCAGCCTGGGAGTGGGTCCCAGGGTGGTAGCCTGGGTAGCAGACTGGCTGCTCAACAGGACACAGAAGGTAATAGTGAATGGAATGCATTCCAAAGAAAGGGGGGTTACTAGTGGAGCACCTCAGGGCTCAGTACTGGGTCCAGTCCTCTTTAACATCATTATAGGTCACATTGCAGAGGGTCCTGAGGGAAAGGTATACCTCTTTGCAGATGACACAAAGATCTGTAACAGAGTTGATACACAATGGGGGGTAGAAAGGATGAGAAGGGACTTGGCAAGGTTGAAGGAATGGTCAAACATATGGCAACTTAGATTCAATGCAAAGAAGTGCAAAGTAATGCACCTGGGAAACAAAAACCCAGAAGAAGAGTACACAATAGCAGGGGAGGAACTAACAACAACAACAAGCATTTGTCAATGCCGAATGTTTGCTTACTGGCATTGGCAGTGGTAGTGTAGAAGTTACAGAGCTGTGTAATAGGAATGGCAGTGAAGTATTGAACTGAAGCCAACTCCACCACCACCCTGCAGAGAGTGACAGGCATTGGGGTGTGCATTTGGGTCGTCAGGCATAGCAGCCACGCCATTTCACCACACCCCTCTGCAGAGACTGACAAGTGTCACATGTTCCTTGGGGTCTTTGGCCTTATGCGCGCACTCCCATTTCATTAGGAAATACGGTGAGATGGGTGCAATATAGAGAGAATGGGGTGAAGTTTGGGGCGAAGAGTCCAAGGCATACCTCGATGCCTCTCAGTGACTGCAGGGTGTGGAATGGTATGAGCATCACAGGCAAGAATCCCAAGTCACACCCCTGATTCCTGTCATTCTCTATAGGGTTGGGCGATTTAGTTGAAAAGCCTAATACCTCAGGCATTCGTTGGTATTTTAACTCCAAATTTTCAACATGTTTGTTTTGTGACCCCACCTCATGAACAGGGGGAATATCAGTTTGGTAGCCGAAAGCTGCTTATGCACAGTGACTACGGGATTTAGCTCCACAGGTGCAAAAATATTCCGAACAGGCTGTAAAAAATGACAGCTGTACTCTGTCATGGGGAGGTGTAAAAATGGCTATGTTGCAAATGTGTAGTAAAAATATTTAAAAAAATGGTGAAGTCACGAGCGTACATAGAAACTGTGCAACGCACACCCGTTATATAAGTAGGTTGGGGATATTTTATAGCAGATTGTCAACTCAGGCATTTTGGTGCCTCCGATCATGAACAGTGTCACTGTGATTTTCTTTATCTGTGCCGAACAATGATTTCCGACAGCGACCACGCATCTCTGCACTGAAAGTGTGAAAACACACTTCGGCCATGTTGTGAAAAATGGCAGCTGTACTGTTCATAAGGAAGTGCTGAAAAATGCCACTAGTGAAAATCTGGACTGAAAATATTACAAAGTCATGAACTAACGAGGATGCGTGGAAAGTGCACAATGCTCACTCGTAACACAGTCATTTTATGGACTTTTGTCACCAAATTTTCAACATAGCCATTTTAAGACCTCTGCTCATGAACAGTGTAACTGTGATTTTCTTAATCTGTCCTAAACATTGCTTTCGCACACCAACAGCACCATTATGCGCTACATGTGTGATAACACATTTGGGTGACATATGAAAAATTGCAGCTGTCTGTTCATAAGGAAGTTTAATAAAATGGACATGTTGAAAATCTAGAGTGAAAATATTAAATTTGCAAACTTACGACATGCATAGGAACTGTGCAACGACGTAAAAAGTAATTTCTAGGCATTTTCCACCAAGTTTTCAACATAGCCATTTTAAGACCTCTGCTCATGAACAGTGTCACTGTGGTTTTGTTAATGTGTCCCATACGATTGAGCTTGCACACCGACTGCGCCATTGTTGTTACATGGGCGAAACACATTTTGGGCAGGATGTGAAAATGACAGCTGTACTGCTCATAAGGAGGTGTGGAAAAATGGCAATGTTGGAAATCTGGGTGGAAATCTGGAAATTCGCAAACCTACAAGCGTGCGTGAGAACTGTGCTAACCTTACACTAAGTAAAACAGTCATTTTGGAATTCTGTCACCAAATTTTCAACATTGCCATTTTAAGATCTCTGCTCATGAACAGTGACACTGTGATTTCCTTAATGTGTCCCATACACTGAGTTCGCACACCGACTGCGCCATTCTGCGCTACAAGGGCGGAAACACATTTTGGGTGAGATGTGAAAAATGACAGCTGTACTTCTCATAAGATGGTGTGGTGAAATGGCAATGTTGAAAATCTGGAGTGAAAATATTGAAATTTCGCGAACTTACGAGCCTGCGTAGGAACTGCGCAACGCACACTCGTCAAACAGTCTTTTTTTGGAATTTTGGCACCAAATTTTCAACATGGGGGTTTTGGGCCCCCTTCTCATGAATAATGTCACTGTCATGGTGGTATTCAGTTCTGAAGGGTGATTTCACAGTCACTGCGCAGTCACTGCGGCGAAATCACTCCGAGCCGAAAAACACCATGACGGTATTTATCATTCATGAGAAGGGTCCCAAACTGTTAAAATTAGTAAAATCAAAATACCTGAGATATGCAATAAAGTTGAACCCTCCTATCTAGCCCATTATACAGCTTACCGGCATTTCCTCAGTTCGCGGTCGCCTTTGAAGAAGTGCAGACGTGTTCCGGTCCACGAAGATCGTTGCGCGGAGTCTGGAGGTAAGTAGCGGGGTGTGGGAGGCTGGGTGCATAGTGGGTGGAGTGCGGGATGTGGGAGGGAGCTGGGAGGCAGCGCCGTGGGACAGTTTTGTTTCAGGAAAAAAAAAAAGGCGTCAGCGGGACGCTTGCCATGCTGGGGTGGGCTCCCAGCGTGGCACAATGACTTTAGAGGCGTTCAGCCGGCGAGGATTAGGCACCCCGTCCGCCAACAAAACCCTATTAGCACGTTGCCAGCTAGGAAGTGGGCTCCCAGCATGGCACAAGGACCTTTGGGGGTGTTCAGCCGATAGAGATTGGGCACCCCGTCGGCAAAAATCGTATGATTGCCATGCTGGGGTGGGCTCAGCAGCGTAGCACCAAATACTGGGAAGGGAGGAGGCGATGCAGCGCAGCCGGCGGGATTGGGCACCAGTGGCTGCTACGCTGCGTCTGAGGTAATGCCGCGCTGCGGCTGGGGGGGCGGCGAGGCAGCTTCTTATCGCTGCTCACTCAAGCGTAGCTCCCCTTTCAACTGTATGCCACTGCATTTTGGGCGTGTCATGGGCAGCTCCAATGCGCTGGCCAGAGGCTCGCCTGCCAGCTCACTGCCAATGGAGGAGGAGGTGACACACCTCCGAAAACTCCGATGATGGCACTATGTTTCTTGCACATGCGTGCAAGCAAACATAAAAATGGAAAGGGACCTGGGGGTAGTCTTATCAGATGATCTAAAGGTTGGTAAGCAATGTGAGAAGTCAGTAAGGAGACCCAGGGGGATACTGGGATGCACAGGAAGGAGCATCACAAGTAGAAAAAGGGAAGTGATTATCTCTTTGTACAGACAGTTGGTGAGACCCCATCTGGAGTACTGTGTGCAGTTTTGGAGACCTCATCTACGCAAGGACATAGACAGGATGGAAACAGTCCAGAGGAGGGCAACTAAAATGGTGCAGGGTCTGCATCAGAAACCATATGAAGAGAGACTAAGAGAGCTTAATATGTATACCCTTGATGAAAGGAGGGGACAGGGGACATGATAAAAACGTTCAAGTACCTCAAGGGAATCAACAAAGTCCAGGAGGGTAGCATCTTTCAGAAAAAGAGATGTGTAAGAACAAGGGGGCACAATTTAAAGATAGAGGGGGGATGGCTCAGGGGTAATGTGAGGACATTTTTTTTCATGGAGAGAGTGGTGGATGCATGGAACCGCCTTCCTGGGGAGGTTGGGTCTAAAACAGTGGGGGGGAATTCAAACATGCATGGGACAGACATAAGGCAATTGTGGTGGGGGGTGGCAGGAAGTAGGCTGTTGGTTAATTAGAATATGCAGCTTATCCAGTAGGTAGGGAAATGGGCAGACTGGGTGGGCCAAGTGGTGCTTATCTGCTGTCAAAGTCTATGTTTCTATGTTTCTATGTTAAGCAACCCTCACCTAATAGTAGTCCTAATCCACTTTTCCTGCATTCAGATTATAGAAACATAGACATTGATGGCAGATAAGGACCGCGAGGCCCATCCAGTCTGCCCATTTATTTATCTACCTTATGAATGTGCCATCGGCCTTTGCCCTGTCAAGGGCAAAGACCGATCACCTATACCTACATACAGGTGAAGGATATGTTACTTACCCTTGACACCAAAAAGGGCCCCAGGGCAGACAACTTGGAACCATTTTTTCTGAGAGCTGGGGCTCCAGTGTTAATTGCACCCATAACACATGCATTCAATCTATTCCTAACCAGTCATGAAATCCCCACACTCTGGAAAATAGTTCACTTAATCCCGCTTTTCAAAGCTGGAGATAAGTCCAAAGCTAGTAAATATCAGCCTATACTGTATCAGTCTTGCCTATCCTAGATTTGGCCCTGCAAAAATTAGTCAATGAACAGATTCAGGAGTATCTATCCAGACATAATCTATTTACACCTTCCCAGTCTGGATTCAGACAACTACATAGCACTGCTACTGCACTTACCAAAGTGACTGACGACTGGCTCACCTCTCTTGATCAAAAACTTGTAACAGCTGCCATTTTCTTAGTCCTCAGCAAGACCTTTGATACAGTGAACCATCAAATATTGCTAAATAAGCTGTCTTATATTGGTATTGGTCAGTGTGCATTACTGTAACTCTGGCACTGGGTATCAAAGGGCTACTACCCCTGCCTTGTAGGCCTAACCAAGGTTGTGGGGCCTGGGTTCCTATTCTGATATTAAAAATGGTTCTTTCCCAAGATAACATTATTGCTCAGTGCCTTCACCCAGAGTATACTTTTAAGTGGGAGTAAAATAAAGCTGATATAACCACCGGGATGCTGTACTCACTCACAATACCATATTGCCACCCCACACATGGATTCATAACCAAAACCCCACAATTCAAAATTTTAGAATTAATAGTTCTCTCTAATAATATGCCCCTACACCAGATTTATAAAAAATGGTTAACTAACATTTATTCACAATGGGGTGAGGGTTAGAATAAGGAAAATTGGATGCAGAGGTTAAATAACAGTTTGATTGCATTTTTGGATTGGCATTCTTGGCATTGCATAAACAATCAACTTGCATTTAAAAATAAAACTCCTTTTTAGTTTTGGCCACCCACCAACCTTCTGATGGATTCAGGATATTATTTTCTCTATCCAGCTATTTAGCTAGCTACATTAGATGACAAATACACATTAAATGTCCACACTGGTACCAGTCTCCAGTCTACAACAGAACTCTGCAGTTCTATATTTATCTGGGTACTCAGCATTAAACCTTTGTTGCAGGCCTGATAAGTTGCAGCTGGTTGGCCGGCATTTGGGCCCTTAAGGAAAAATCAGATTATCATTCTTTGTCCCTTGGATGCATTTTAAACCTTGATTCTGTAGATAAGCTCGTAATTCCCTCATTGTGGTAGCTTGGACTCAAATACTGAACTTGCAAAAGCAGAACAATAACTATTTGCAGTCCCCTCTATGTGCAGAGCTAGTCTGTGTACTCACAATTCTGTAGGCATCATCAGGTGTAGAAGATTCTTTTAGGTACATTTGAAGCAGATGTAAGTCAATGGAAACTTTAAGCTGAGGTGCAGGCAGGAGCTTGTGCTGGCCCCTTTTTTGGACAGGCTTTTACAGCTTGCAAGCTGGAACTTTCTCAGTTACTTAGCAGATGCCCCTTTCTCTGGGCTTGAAGTCACATTGTGGAACATTCTTGAATAGACCAGGCTGGGGCCAGGGCCAGCACACCTCAGACCCCTACGTCTAGGTTATGCCCCTCTGGGGGGACACATATGGCAGTGCCTTGGCTGTCACACTACCAGGCTGACTGTCAAGCTGATCAAAGACAGTCTTTTGTTCAAATTCAGGCATTTCAGTTTCTTTGAATCATCACAGGCACATCAACCATTCGACCAGCATGGCAGACATGGACCTTTCAACAAACAGGATACAATCTCTGAACATGGGCGCAACCCCGTGGGCTAGGGAAGACCCAAAACTCAGTCTTTTGAAGTAAATTAATTCTCTTTCTATCTCAAAGACACACACAGAAACTTAAGGCATGACTTCTCACCAAGATGAACGATGGAGCTAAAGGCATGGCTCCCTGACAAGTAAGGCATTTCACATGTTAGCAAGACCTTTTTTCAGTAGCTTCTCACAAGTACAAATTTGGGCTTCTCACAGCCGGATCACAACTTCACAGTTCCTTTTGGCCAGCTGGTGGTTGGCAGCTCCAGTTAGAACATTTGCAAAGTCCTCACAGGCAACTTCTGGCAAAGCTCTGACCTCAGGATACTGCCTTTCTGTTCCTGTAGGCACACTAAATAGTCACATCAAGCATTTTCATCACATTAGCATCCACGGTCATTCAGACAGGTGTCCACCATATATTAGGTGCTGATCAGATGCAGGGTGCAGACAGTGTCAGATACTAATGACCTATGGGCTGCTTGGCCCCAAAAAAGGTTTCTGAGTTACTTGTACTTTGAAGTGGAAGTTTACTCACTTAGGATCAGCATGCAGCTTTCTATTACCAAAGACATAGGATTTATCAATACTCTCACTGCTGAGGTAGAAACGTTCATGCAGCTCCCTCACAACTGCAGGCAGGGTTTCTTGTAGCTCTCTCACAGCTGACGTTAACTCAGGACTTCATTCCCACGCTTTCTCAAATGTGGAAAGGTAACTGCTAGCCATGGGGGGCAATATCTGGCAACCCCAAGGCCAGCCACTTCAATTTCTTGCAGCCACATTTCTCTAGCAGGGGGCCAGAGCCCCCCTACCCGTGGAGGGGCTCCCACTGAACTGAACCTAGACTGAAAAGTCCCTTGGGTTTTGAGAGCTCTCTACAGCTCCAGATTGGCAGATTCATGTGTCTCTCTCAAAAACTAATATTATCAGTCCCCCTAGATGCCTGATAGGTTCCTCATTTAGGCACCAACATTTGTCCCTGCTTTTTCCCCCAAAAGTCTTAGCACAGTCCCAAAAGTCTCTGCCTAACATTCTAGCTTTCCCATTGGCTGCAGAAAGATCAAAGGCTGTAAACATGGCTGCGTTTTGACACAGTCCTCCTGCAATCCATACTTTGTTCAACAATAAAGTTCTGGTGCAGCCAGTGCAAATATTTTATTTAAATCATTGTCCCACTGTTCTGAAGCAGATACTTTGCCCTGTTGAACACTGCTGTTCATAAACATTTTTGGGCTGTCCTTAGCCTTTTGCTAGCACCAAAATTCAGTCCCCAGGTGCTAGGCAGGGTTGCACATCAATAATCATTGGGATCTCATTACTATTCATGAGCCTGAGCCCAAAACATAGAGCGTGATTGGCACTCCTTATTTACAATTTACAGGGGCTTCTCTTGGCCCTTGTTCAGGTGTCCGGTCCTCACCCAGCTGCACTGGGGGACCGGCACCCACAAAGGACCACCCATTTTACCGCTGCAGTGGTAAGAAAATGAAATAGCAGGAGGGAATGTGGCAGCCTGCAACCTAACTCCTCCAGCCCCCACCCAGAGACTGCTAGAGAAGCAGGGGCCAGACACAGGTGCAATGAATACTTTGGGGCAGATCAAAACCTGGGAAAGTGGCAGTGCACATTTGGTGGGGAGAAAGTGCAGCTGAGAGACAACCTGAGGAATGGGACAAATAAGTTAAGCCCCCACGGGGGGGGTGCCTTGCCCTGGTTCAAAAACTATTCAATGGTTAAGAAACAACTGAAGTCAAATAAATCTCAATAGCATACCACAAGGATCTGTCCTTGAACCACTGTTTTTCACTACATGTACTAATGTTCTGGGAGATGATATCGTAGATGTTAAATTGCACTATTACGCAGATGCTATAATAATATATGCAACCAAACCTAGCTTGTTAGAAACTCTACACAGCCTCCAGTCTGTCTTCAATAGTCTCCAACTGAAACTGTGTGTTTCCAAGCTTCTCCTTATTGTTGCAAAAACATAATATATGATTTTTTTGCTACCAATAATAAGCAGTTAACTGATTCCTCCATACCTGGCATCCCTACCCTACTAAGCTACTGATTGGAATTGATAGAGACTTCCAAATACCTAGGAATATGGCTAGATACTAAACTTTCCTTCAGCAACCATATTGATAATATATGTAAGAAACTTAGGCCAAGGCTGAGTTTCTACTACAGAAATAAATTCAGTTTACACTTAGATGCCCGCAGAATCCTACTCAGAGCTATTCTCTTACCCCTGCTTGACTATATGGGGATTTTATATATAGAGGTACTGCTACCAGTCAACTTGCCATACTGGATGTCCTGTATTACAGGGCACTTAGATTCATTACTGGGCTGCCTGTAAGAACATATCACTGCCCCTCTACGCATCTATTGGCTGGTCTTCTGTCACTACTAGGCATCTCAAAAACCTCTTCCTGTGGACCTATAAATCTCTCAGGCATGACGTACCCCAATATATCTCTGACCTGCTCTGAAAAGTCTCTAGCCTATATAACCTGAGAGCATGTAACTATATCTTGCTCAAAATGCCCAGAACTGCATCAATATATGTGACAATGTCCTTTAGATGGCTTGCCCTATCATACTGGAACACACTTCAGGCCTGCCTCAGACTGAACTCAATGATGAGCTTAAGTATTTTCGAATGTCTGATTGATCCTTATTGTTCTGATAATTGTACATGCTCCTAGTATTCGCTACAGCTATTGATTGCTGTTTGAAGAGCTGCTTTATTGTTTCTCCAAATATAATTAGCCCTGCTGTTATAATTTCATGCCTTATATTTTATGTTTTTGCTTCAGTTATGGACCTTTTACATAAGCAATAAGACATGAGGGGTGTGCATTAGACATTTCTAATGCATGGCCAGGAGTGTAGTTAGGCAAGAGGTCACAGGCTGAGTGCCTTCAGCCCCTGACTATGCATTAAAAATGTCTAATGCACACCCCAGTGTGTCTTATTGCTCTTATAAAATGGGACTGTTTATTATACATGGATGGGAAATTCTAACTTGTAGGTTAAAATAATAGAAAAATAAAATTATTAGTGCATTTTTAATGTAAAATAGTTCCTCTGCCTGGTCTTCATGGCTGTTGTCATGGCTCCCCATCACACATCCCCCACAAATACACACACACACACACTCACTCGCACTGGTGAAGTTTGTTTTATACAGTTTAAATGGAGTGGTGACTGAATGGCATAAGTTTGGATACTCCCATTTATTCTGAAGTCCATGCGTGACATGCAGGGATCAGATCAAAGTGACAGGGGTGAGCTGGAACAACTGTCTGTAGGGCATGTGGGGGCGGAGACAAAAAAAAAGGAAACAACAAATATCCATAAAACTAGGAGTGGACTGGCAAGTTCCGATGAGTTTTACAATGCTGGCAAGTGCTTTCTTGTTAAAAACAATGTTCATTAGCTGTTAATGGAGCAACTGTAGTTCAGCGCCCCGCCCTCTATCTTCAGGAGTGAGGACATTGGGGAAACAGGAGAGTAACTATTGCAGTCTGACGCATGACAAGTTTTAGTTGTCATGGCTACATCATCCCCTCCCACACCCTCCACAACACCCCCCCACCACCACTCAGATTTAAAGACATTTCAATAAGGGCAGTATTTAAAATGCCATTTCCTTTTGAGCTCAAGGACAGAAATGGGTGCAGTAGTGATCTGAGCAGCTAGCGGGGATCTCTAACAGTGAGTGTGAATTTGAAAACAAAATAAAAAGATTATTCAAAGTCCCATTGTCTCCTCGATGAGCTGCTGATTCAACTGGAGAGCTACAAGTCCTGGGCCTACTGTCTTTTAACATGTATGTGAATAGCCTAGAAAAGAGTGGTGTGAACAGCGTCATGTGGCTGTACATGGATGACACCATTTTGGTGGCATCCGTGTGTAGCCACCATCAGCTGGAACTCAAACTCCAAGAAGTTATGAGTAGCATGGAAGAATGGTTTAGCTCATTGGGACTTTTGCTAAAGCAGGGCCCAGTGCTATTTAACATATTTATTGCAGATATCTTGGAGGTCATCAGTAGCAATATCAGCCTATTTTCAAATGACACCAAGGTGGGAGCCATGGTGGACAACCAGGTTGGATGGCGGGGGCTACAGGAAGATCTATCAAGGCTAGAGGCATGGTCTGACAGATGACAGCTTGGGTTAAATGCAAACAAATGCAAGGTACTGCACTTTGAAACAAAAAACCTGAGGAGAAGCTACCATCATGGGGGGAGTGCAGCTGGGGGTAACAGAAGAGGAGAAGGATATGGGGGTGTTCATCATGGGAGCAAGGAACAATTCCACGCAATGCAGAAAGGCAGCTGCAATGGCTAACAAAATGTTGGGGTGCATTGCAAGGGGCAGTACCTTGAGAAGCAGGGAGGTTATTCTACCATTATACAGATCTTTGGTTAGACCCCATCTGGAATACTGTCTGCAGTACTGGTGCCCGTACCTAAAAAAGGGCATTAGGCTGCTGGAGGGGGTGCAGTGTAGGGCAACAAAGATGATTCAGGGCCTGGGGGAATTGCCATATGAGGTCAGACTAAGAGAGTTAAACATGTACACATTGGAGGAGAGGAGGGACGGGGGGACATAATTGAGACCTTCAAATACATGAAGGGAATAATCAAAACAGACACAGAGTGTCTATTCAGGAGGAGGGTAGGTAGAGACACTAGTGTCCATGACATGATATTGGAGGGGGGTAGATTCAGGAGAGAGATAAGGAGGCATTTCTTTATGGAGAGGGTTGTGTCAAAGTGGAATGCACTACCGGCTGACATGGTGGCATGTAACACAGTGGATTGCTTCAAAAAGGGGTGGGATAGGGCAAAGGGGAGGGTAAAGGGAGGGAAGGGAGGGGGAAGGGGCAGCTGCTGAATAGGGAGCTAGCTGCAATCTCTAGCAGCCTAGATAGACCAGGATGACCTTTTGCTACTGGCAACTTTCGTATGTTCGTAAACAAGAAAAAGACACAATATATTTACTTTCAAACTGGCAATAATAAAGGCCAGAGAGAAACTTAGGACGTGAGATATAGCAGTGGACTCAGGATGGATGATGTAACTCTTCATAGGTATCTGGGGGTCATGATAGACCAGAAACAAGACTATAAAGTACACATAAAGACAACAGCTAGAAAGACTAATCAAAAATTAGGAGCCCTCAGAAGAGTGGCCAATAGCCTTTCAACAGACACTAGAAAGAAAATAGTTAGCCATATGTTAATCCCTGTGTTGGAGTATGTATTGATCCTGCATAGAAATGCTAATAAAACAGAATTAAATAAAGTAGATCAATTCTATTATAAAGTAGCTAAATTCATAATCCAGAGCAAACATGGGATACATCATTGTGATTTATATAATAAACTAAAACGGCTTCACCATGTGGAAAAAAGGAACTATGTTTGGTTAAATTGGTGTCATAAAATATTCTATGCTAAAGAGACTATGAATTTGAATACTACTATAAATATTACACATAATAAGGACAAGGGATATAATTTAAGAGTAAATACAGCTGACTGTACATCTATGTATTACCTGTATCTTGAATGTAATTCTCTACACTTACTGTATATGAAATATACTATGTTATGTAAATCCTGGGTCGCCCCTGAAAAAGGGGCCCAGTGGACTCACCAGGTCACCAAAATGTAATAGATAAATAAATAAATAGTTTAGACATTCAAGCTGTTAGAACGCATAACAGGAATGGAGATGCCATGTTACAATCTTCTAGTTATAGAACTTGGAATAAGTTGCCAAATGAACTAAAGAGCATTTCAATTTATAGCATTTTTCAAAAAGCATTAGAACAGCACTTACATCATTTTTGCACCTGTTTTTGATAAAAGTACCTACTGCTGTAACTGATTTTATGTTTTGTATTTGTATGTTTTGTTTGTTTTTAGATGTTTTGTACAGGATATTCTTGCAAATAGGATTTTACCCTAACAATCTATTACCTATATAAAAATAAACTTTCATCCATTCACTCAAGTGAGGATGGGGAAGGGGATTTCTTGATGGACTCACATGATGGATTTCAGCCCATGACCCGACTGGGCGGGCGGGCAAGTGAGGTGGATAAATGGTGGCTATAAATTTTTGAACATTCTACTGACCCCCTTGATTTTTTTGCAGTCCTGCATCCTGTTGGCCAGCACCTGTTTTTAGCCATGCATTAGACATTTCTAATGTACGGCTAATAATGAATCAGCATGCAAGATTTTCACTCCCCATTTTAATAGTTTAGTTATGACCTAACAGACTGTGCAGTATTGTAATTTATATTATTCTTCACTTTGTATATTTGTCACTGCTGTGTTTTTTTTCTGTACTGTACTGTACTTTCCTAACAAGGACCTCCTTGCAAATGAGCTTTGCTCTGTAGAGCTTTTTCTGGTAATACAAATAACATGAACCACTGGTAGGGCTATTCAATCGCTCATTATAGATACGAGTAATTCTGAAAGACTGGAGGGAAGTGGACATAGTTCTGCTCCATAAAGTAGGGGAGAAGGGCGAGGAACAAGCAGGGAACTACAGACCTGTCAATCTTACCTCTCATGTGGGTAAACTGATGGAGTCACAGGTCTAAGATGACCTTGTGGACTACCAAGAGAGCAGTTGACTCTAGGATGGCAAACAACATAGATGTGAGGTAGGTACTGTAGTTCTTAGCAGACCAACCTGACAGTTTTCTTTGACTGGGTGATGAAGGTACAGTATACTCCCGATTTTACGTATGCCCTGGGGGACACCAAAAGATGCGGATAATTGGGCGTTCATTAAATTGGGACTCCGTTTAAAAATCAATCAGGGGTATGCAAGCAAACTTACAGGCAACAAACACAGCTTCTTTCTCACACTCTAAGCATTCAAGAATCAAGAATCAATGAGTCAGTGTATGCAAGCAAGCGATCACTTTATAGAATGCAAGACACATACAGTATGTAATACAGTACTTGTATAAGAGAAAATAAAATAAAAACAGCAATACTGTACTGTAATAGTGTACTGTAGTCACACTGCAATACAGTCCAAGGGTTACTTGAAAAAGTCAGTAATACTTAGCTGTTTTTTCAATTCATTCATTTTCTTTACTGCTTTTAAACAGAGTTGTCTTAACAAAAGCATGTGAAGGTAGTCGGCGTCTGCTTGGCTCTCCATCCATGAAAGACACTGATCAAATGCGGATACTGCTTCAGCGGCTGATGGAACTTTTACCTCCTCACTGTCATCATCGCTATCATCGGGGTCCTGGGGCTTTTCATCTTGGAGAGACATTTGGTTAATTGCAATGGTTATGATGTCCTCATCCGTGAGACCGCTGTATCCCTCATCCTAATCGTTGCAGGCCATCCAGTTCTCCACTGCTGCCTGAGGTATGTGTAAGGGAGCAAACAAGTCGTGTACAATCTGGGCAGCTTCCTCATGCTGTGGCACAGGTGGGTCCTCGTGAGTGGTGGTTGCTGTTAGTATGGCTGCTGTCTGCCAACAATGCTCAATGGTTTCTGAGCGGACTTCTGACCTAGATTCCCCCATGATGTAGCAAGCATCTTTTATTGAAATTTTTTTTATTAAATCTTGTAATGACAGTTCATTGTTCTCCTCAGCAAGCACTGAGAAGAGAAGCTTTCCATGATAAAAGCGCTTCAGTGTGGCAAGAATGCCCTGATCCATGGGTTGCAATTTTGCAGTTGTGTTAGCCAGTAGGAATAAACAGCGGATACCAGAGTCTCTTGTTTTCAACTGCTCACTATCAGGGTAAGCTCTGGTATTGTCCAGGAGGAGAATAGCCTTACTTGGGAGCTTTAGGGACCTTAGTTGTGTGCGCACTGTGGGTACAAAGTCCTCAAAGAACCAGTTCTTGAAGATTGTTGCTGGCATCCATGCACTGGGTTGAGCGCGGTAGATAACTGGTAACTGCTCGAGGCTGATGTGCTTGAAACATCTTGGCTTCAGTACTTTTCTGATAACCAGCAGTTTAAGTTTGTGGCTCCGAGATGCATTAGTGCACCCAAGCACCGTGAGATGGTCTTTGATTGTTTTAAACCCAGGTGCAAATTTTTCATTGTTGCCAGCCAAGGTTTTTTCCGGCAGGAGCTTCCAGACAATGCCCATTTCATCGGCATTGTAAATCTGTGATGGTGTTAACCCCTCCTTTGTCATGACTGTAGTGAGTAGAGTTTGGAAAGGTGCAATGGATTCATTAGCAGCTGACAATATCTCTCTAGCAACCGACAATTGCCGGATACCATGGCGCTGCTTGAAACGATTTAGCCAGCCCTCATTGGCATTGAAACAGTCATCCCTGACATTCAGACTGTGGTGAAATTGTAATGCCTTCTCTCGCAAGATGGGACCAGAGATCAGTGTTCCTCTTGCATGGTTCTGAATGAACCACAAATATAGTGCATGGTCCAACTGCTCGTCCTGACAGCCCTTCATTGTTTTTTGCTGCTTAGGGGAGTCAGTTGAGTCAAGAGAGGAGACAAAGTCTCTAATTTTTCCCTTTGTTCTCTTAACATCACATACCGTGGCGCTGTCTATGCAAAACTTATGGGCAACATCCACTGCTTTCTCCCCGTTTTCTAAGCATTCAAGAATCTGGAGCTTTTGGAAGATGTCAATCGCTGTTCTCTTCCGTTTAGCCATTGCGACGATGATGTAGGGCAGGACAGGACAGGCTTATCTATCTGCTACAGTTCACGCCTAATTAGTGCGAGTGAGTGATAACTGGATTTTAATGCTCATTAACTAAAAAATTAACTGCAACACCGCCTACAGTTGTTAACCTTCAGCACAGCTTGGGAGACGTAAAATGAATTTGGATTAACTGAAGATTCTGTTAATTGGAGTTCGAAAAATCGGGAGTATACTATATTGAATAGGAGGTGCACAATGGATTTACCCTCATTCAACTTCAGCAAGGCTTTTGGCTTGGTGCCTCACAGAAGATGCTAAAAAAGATGGAGGATCTAAGTGCAGTAAGGGACATACTGTAGTAAGACGGTTAGGAAATTGGTTGAAGGAAAGGCAGCAGAGGGTTGTGATTAATGGTGTCAAATCAGAAAAGAAGAAGGTCATGAGTGGGGTACCACAGGGATCAGTCCTGGGTCCTACCCATTAATACGTCCATCAGTGTCATTGGAGAAGGGATCTGGGGCAAGTTGCATCTCTTCACAGAAGGCACTAAGCTCTGTGGGAGGATAGATAGTGACAATGAAATTAGGGAGATGCAGAGACTGGCATAGACCAGAGAGGTAGTCTAAGGTGTGGCAGCTCAAATGCACTGTCCAAAAGTGCAAGATGATGCATCCAGGGAACAAGAACTCCAGGGACTGAGTACTGAATGGGAGGGGTAAAACTGACCATTATGGCTAAAGAAAGGAACCTAGGAGTCATGATTAGTTACTCCCTTAAACAATCAAGTCAACGCATCAAGGCCTATAGTAAGGCAAATAGGATGCTGGGATGTATCAGAAAGGGTATTGACAGTAGCAGAAAAGTGATATTACTACCTCTTCATAGATTGTTGGTGAGGCCACACCTGGAGTACTGTGTGCAGTTCTGGAGTACTCACCTCAGGAAAGATAACTGGAGACCAGATAAGAGAGGGGTGATATGACAGAGAAGTTCAAGTTCCAGAAAAGAATAAACAAGGTGAACTGCGAAGAACTTTAAGCATGAGTAAGAGTTGAAGGGCTAGGGGGCATGAGTAGAAATTGATAGGAAGGAATTTCAAGAGAGATATAAGAATGCTTTATTTTACAGAAATGATGGTAGAACAAA
This sequence comes from Neoceratodus forsteri, assembly GCA_016271365.2. NCBI lineage: Eukaryota > Metazoa > Chordata > Ceratodontiformes > Ceratodontidae > Neoceratodus > Neoceratodus forsteri. The sequence continues at coordinate 815,258,217 of CM028133.1, forward strand.
GAAGCTGTCTGCCTGCTGGGGTGGTAGGGTGCCAAGACCATAAATGGTTCCAAGTATACCTAGGACAGAGTGAAGGATGCAGTGGTTACTCAGTACAGTAGTACTAGGGAAGGGGAACAGTGGGGTTGATAGTGAGGGCTAGTACTTTGTATGGACAATAGGTCCTGAGATTTGGTAGTGAACTATGGGCGGACGGGATGGACTGTTGTCCTTTTTTAGCCGTCATTGTCTATATTTCTGATATTTTGTGAATGGGAACTATAGTATGGCACTGGGTGAGACATCACTGGGCTACTATCCTCTTCAAGAGAGGCTAGCAGGCCACTATCATCACAAAAATGGCCCGTGAGCTGACATTCCATCTGTTCTTTCAGTGGTGCTCAGAGGCAAGTTCTGTCATGTTGTGGCATGCCAATCAGTAGCTCCAGTTAACACTGGTTAAACTTATCAAGTCGACAATTTCTTTAACACATAGTAACCCCTAGTGCTCTAACTAGTTAAGCCTCAGGATATCATGACACAGTGGAGCCCACTTAAGTGCACACTGGATAATACACATTTTGTGTAAATGAAATATTTTATTTTTCCACTTTTTTCCCCTATCTTTCCTGTAGTAAATTATCCTGCTACATGTAAATTGGCTAAATGCAAATGTTAGCTAAGTGCACAGATTGCTATGGCATATTTGGGTCATCTGTCTTCTTAAAGGGAATAGCCATCACAAAGGGCCTTGCACTCAAGTGGGAGGCTGGTTCCAGTGTGCACTTTGTGTGCAAAAAAATTTTGATTTACTTTCTTTTTACTAGATACCAACATAGATAAATAGAATTTGTAGGCAGATAAGGACCACCTGGCCCATCTAGTCTGCCCACTTTTTGCTACCTTTAACTTATGATGCAGACTGTAGCTAATCTGTGACTTTCCCACACTTCCCTTTTTCTAGAGTTCCCATATATTTTTGAATTCTTCCACTGTTTTTGCCCCCACCCCCACTTCCACCCCTGTGGGGAGTCTGTTCCAAGCATCCACCACCCTTTCTGTAAAGAAATACTTCCTCGTATTACCTCTGATTCTTCCTCCCACCAACTTCATCTCATGTCCCCAGTTCTAGTCCATCCTCTTTTTTGAAAGATGCTACTCTCCTGTACCTTACTGATCCCTCTAAGGTATTTATACATCTCTATCATGTTCCTCCTCTGTCTTCACATCGGTAGAGAATACATGTTGAGGTTGTTTAGCCTCTCCTCAGGTGACTTCTGGTGCAACCCCTGTACCATTTTTGTAGTCCTTCTTCGGACTGCCTCCACTCTCTCTATGTCCTTCCTGAGATGCGGCCTCCAAAACTGGACACTGTACTCCAGATGAGGTCTCACTAATGATCTGTATAGTGGCATCACCATCTCCTTTTTTCTGCTTGTGATGCCTCTCCCTATGCATCCCAACATCCCTCTGTATCATGCCTAGGCAAGACAAAGTAGTCTGTTCTGTTATGTTCCCAGATGCAATTAGTGATCATTCCCCTAGTTTCTTTGTATGGCGGGCTAAAACCTCAAGCTCCACTTCTTCCTATCATTAATTTTCATGATTTTTCCCACTTTGGCCCCATTCAATTTAAATATGTTGTCAGACAAGACTGGTCTAGTCTTTGGGCTATCAATGACATCAGTACAGCTCTTACACAATTCTGCCTTCTATTCACCACTCCACTGTCTCCTTCTTGCTGCGAGTAACTGATGCTATTCTCACTGGGATGAATCAGGACCATATCACCGCAGCTATACTCATCAATCTGGTCAGTCTTTGACTTGGTGTCTTTCTGGACAAGCAAAGCTCTGCTGGCCTCTCAGCTCCCACTGTAGAATGGTTCTGTCCTCACCTCATGGGCAATCTTACTGTAGAATAGTAGATTGTGTGAGACAAATTTTGTTTACTTGTAAGCCGACATCTTTTATTCCTACAAATCCCAGAATCCCCTGCAGCTGACATCAGAGCAGTAAGCAACTGGGAAGATTTAATAGTGTATGGTGCATGTTAGAGTTTTTATAATCTCCGATCAGAAGTTTTCTGGTTCTGTTTACTCCAGGGTCAAGTACAGTCTTCTGTGATTGTACTTAGCCCAGGGAGGACAGTGGGACCAGCAAAAAAAAAAAAAAAAAAAATCAGAGCCAATATAAACTCTAACATGTACTGCAGGCTACTGAATCTCCTACTGCTGCCTATTGCTCTGATATCAGCTGCAGGGAATTCTGGGATTTGTAGGAACGGAAGAGGTAGCCTACAAGTAAGCAACATTAGTCTAATACAATCTAGTATATTACAGTAAAAAGGAAGTAAACCAAAATGTTTTTGCACACAAAGTGCACATTGGAACCAGCCCCGCACTTGAAAGTAGGGCCTGTCTGATGACTGTTCCCCTTTAAGTGCACATTCACAGCTTGTAACAGGTGTTAATTATAATCCTGTCATCAGCGTGATAAAAGTTCATTGTGTTTTGAGACAGAAAGGGGCTGTTTCTGAATCTGATAGTCATGATTATCTGCACACCAATCAAGAAATCCCCACATCTGGCCCAATAAATGATAAGGAACTCTGGCGGGAGTTGCAGGCACAGAAACTAAGATTATGAGCGTAGACACACAGGACAAAATGCTGGACTTAGTCACAGAGGCAGAAGTATTATGGAGCCTGGATATGCTGAAGCATCTTGTGGTGGCAAGTGAGCAAAAGGACATGAGTGCAACGTTTAATTTTGTAACTTGCATACAAGATTTGGTACTAAATAACATGAAGCAACATAAGTAAGCAATAATACCTGACAGGGTGAGCAGTATTGGGAAATACTAGACTTCCCAGGGGCGTAATGAAGCCCGACACTTATTGCCCCTGGAAGGTCCAGTATTTCCCAATACTGCCCACCCTGGAGAGTATTATTGCGCTTAGAAAATGGGCACTGTAGAAAAAATAGTTTAATAAAAGAAAGTTAATAAAAATGGGTTTAAAATAAGTTTTGTAATAAAATAATTCCTCTGCTTTTTTTTTTTTGAGCTAGGGACTTTTGCTATAGAGGAGCCTCCATAGTTGTGTGTAGAAGTAGTTGTTATGGTTACCCACCGGCCCCCCCACATACACAGGCAGAGATTATGAGACTGCCGTGCTGTGTTTCAAGTAACTGCTGATTGTTCCTCACTCTACCCTTTATGCACAGCATGCAGGCTGCGTTCCTTTTTTGTTGTTGTTGTTTGCTGGCATCAGTCTTTTCCCTGTGGGTGGGCTGAGGCTGACCATGTGGGACAGACTGGTCTTCTGGAGATGGAGGTGTCAACCACAAGGTATTGCTTGCTGTTGGGGAAAACCGAAAGTAAAACAGTAGCGGGAAACAGTGGGCTGGTAACAGAGACATGGTTGCCAGAAACCTGTGGCAACCAGGGAAAATCATGCTGTTTGTACTTTTTTGAATAAAGAATGGTGGTGGACTTCTGGACTGTGCTATTCTTCTGTGTGTGTGTATCTCAAGTGAAGTTATAATATTGGGAGAAGTGAGCAAATGATAGTTGACGGGATGGGGAGGGTGTGGGTGTGAAAATGTACCAGAGGCAGGCAAATGACAATTATTAAGTATTTAATGTTTAATTTAAAAAAAAGAAGAAAAACATGGCGGTGGTGTTGTGGGAAGGGTTGTGCTTGCCTATAAGTATATGTGTGGTGGCATTCTCTGTTTTCATCTCGTTTAATGATCGGGTAAAAGAGGACAGCCACTCACTTTTAAAATTGGAACTGGCACAAGGATACCAGTTTTCCAGTGTGTGGTGCCAAGCTGGAGCTTTTTATTTCATGGGTGTCTATTGAACAATAAATGCATGCCTGATTATGGCTTTCAGCCAATCAAGATGCTTTATTTTCAAGCCCATTTTCTAAAATTAGTTATTTTAACTTTATGTGATCTGTTTTGTGTAGTACTTGTGCTATTGTGTGTTTCTAAGATGAATAAAACATACAGCTACTGAATGGCATTAGTGTCTAGGTGATTTTTTTCTAGCCAAAAATGTAACTGAAAATTAATATCCTGAATAAATGCACAAAATTTACATGAAAAATGTGTTTGTATTTAAGAGAGCTCCACTGTAATAATATCAGGATTTCTTCAGTTATATTAAAACCTATCACAAAACACCACATTACTCATTGTGTGACCTTGAGCAAGCTACTTCACCTCCCTGTGCTTAATATTTCTCTCTCTCTCTCTCTCTCTCTCTCTCTCTCTCTCTATGTGTGCTTAATCCCTACAAGCTTTCCTTACCAACTATCTACAGTATCTCACTCAAAATCCTTGTGTTTGCTTAATGGCTGCTGCAACTGTTTATGACCGGTAAGGCTATTTTGGATATTCAATTTCAATTTTTAATTTTAGTTTTTATTATGGGATAAAACCATTGATCACATCTCATTTGCAATGGCATCATGGCAGTCACACATCAGTTGCAGTAGTAAAGCACATATTAATTACAAAAATAAATATCATGCTACAAGCAAGAAATAACACATGATGAGGTATGACTTATCTTCAGATAAGAGCACGTGCAGATGCATTATAAGGCAAGAGGCGGTTGCGCCAAGTGCCTTTTGCACCTGGGCATGCTCTTATCAGGAGATAACCCACACCTCAGAGTGTGTTACTGAACGTATAAAATGGGTCCCCCTGTAAAAAAAAATGTTATTTAAAAATTGCAGCAAACAAGTTTTTAATCATTTTTAAAGTATGTTAATACAAAAAATATATAGAAAAGTAATCCCTGTCTCTGTATTTATAGTCAGAGTATATGTAAAAGAAGCTAGTAGAGGGCGTTGGTGTCTCTGTGTAACTCTCCCCCCCCACATATACACACTTTTTTTATTATTATTTTCATTTAAGTATCAGGCAGTTTTTTGTGAGGAGCATGAGACTGCAGGATTTCAGTGGACGCAGATGGAAAGCGAGCCTGTTGACTGTTTTGTGGGTGACAATGGCAGCCGTTTCTAGGCAGCAAGGGAGACGATGCTTGTTGGATTGCAGACCTGTCTTTTCTACTTTTACATCATTAGTATTTCATAGGCAGCTTTTTGTGTCCTGGAGGGAGCAGAGGTCAGAAATTTGCTAAGCGTGCTGCCAGCTTAAAGAGGAACATGTGTCCTTTACCAGATGCCATATTGAGTAGTTTCAGCTTCGTGCTTTGGAAGTGAGTGGGTTCCCAATTGCTGTGGTTCCATGGCACTGTGATACCACTTGGTTTGACCTGCGGTTTTTAACTTGTTTTGCTTATTTTAAAATGTGCCAAAAAGCAATACATTTAAAAAACAACTGTTTTGCAGTGATGACGGAAGCTGTTTCTAGGCAGCATGGGAGACAATACTCCCTGGATCACAGACCTGTCTTCTTTTTTTTTTCGTCAGTGGATTTTGTGTCCTGGAGGGAGCAGAGGTCAGAGATTTGATTAAAAAGTATTTCAGTTTACCTAAGTGGGTAGGGTAGTGCTTTGAAGTTGGATACTGAAGTTTGTTTCATGGTGGCTGGCCGCCAGGAGGGATAGGCATTCAGCTACTTCTGGAAAAAGGTTGGGTTGGCACAGTGACCTGTGTTGTTCTCCATCCTGACTGGCTGAAGAGGTGCCATTTGGCATACTATGCCCTGATAAGGACATGGCCAGGGATACATCTCAGCCAATCAGAATGAAGAAAACTCAGACCCATTTTATAACATTTAGTAACAGCATTACATATATTGGGCACAATGCACATAGTACAATTAAAGCCTTTCCCATACAGCAGCATCCAGGACTAAAAGAGACTATAAAAAGGGCAAATTAATTCCCTTTCCTTACTGTAAGATGCAGAGTATTGAAAAAGCCAGTTCTAATACTGTTTTCAAAATGAACTGTACAGAAATAATGGGTCATATTCAAAACATTTCTAAAAACAGATAAATGTGTAAGTCTGTGCACTCTGGTCAGAGGTTCTTTTAATAAGACAAACACTTCTGCAGCAGTGTAGTCATCATGCTTGAGAAAATAATGGGTGTTAGGTTTATATTGAGGCTATGGTTATCTTCATTTTATAAATCTGAAGACTACTTGGAGCCATCTAGACTTACAAATCAGCATAAGTACTTTAAAAAAATTGAATGTATTTAATTTCCTATGGTACCCTTTTAATATTTAGTGTGTGTTACAGTAAATATTTAAAGACATAAAATACATACTTCATAAAAACTGAACTACATTTTTGTCCACAACACAGCTGAGTTAAAATACTTTTTTGCATCCTACGTTGTTGCACTCACTCACTCACTCGCGTCCTCCTTTCCTGGACTTTCAACTAGAGACGAGCATGGCAAGAGTGGCTGTAACCCTTCTAGTTTCCAATACCTCACTCTGACTCAGCCATTCATGCCTAAGTAATCAAGAACCAAGTTGGAGCCAAGCAAGCTGTCATCAGCATAAGTGATTTTGCCACCTGAGTCCAGTTAGTCTAGTAGTGGGAATCTGTAACTTAAGAGTGACATGCATATGTATTAGTTGTTGTCAAATATGTTTGCTTTGCTCATATTTTTTGGCTTGTAAAACCAAGCCATATCTTCACTTTAGCTCTTATAAGGCTGTAGTTATAATTTGTCTATCTTGCTCATCTCTACTTCCAGCTCTTTGTGACTGGAGAGGGGCCCAAGCCTCTACATGAGTTACAGACAAAGCCATTGATTTATGGTGATTAAAGTAATGAAGTTCCATTTTCAAGACTTGAAATAATGGGAATTGCACCAGTGGTTGCTAGCCTAACTATTAGATTTTACTGGGATTCTACAGTCAATATTTAAGTGTGTGTATAAATATTTATTTATTTAGTTTTTGCTGACTGGGTAGGTGCACTAGACAAAAACATTGCCTATGTTCAGGTATGACCTAGGAGAGGCACAGACAATAAACAGACAGCAAGCTACAAGGACAAAAATAAACACTTTCGGAATAATACCCAACATCACCATAGTACAGGCAAGTACCGAAGTGACATGGTCATATTCAGCACAATGTAATGACAGAAAAAGTTCAACTTCATAGGTGCAGAATTGTCAGGCATTTAATAGAGTAAGCATAAAATAAATACAATAAAAGGGATCATTTACACAAAAATGTATCATTAGATAGGAGAAATTTGCGAAGTTCATTTTTACAAGCTAGGTGAGTTTGAGAGCATCTTGGAATCATAGGAAAAGAATTCCAGAGCTTGGGGGCAAATGCTGAGAAGGCCTGTTCACCCATCTGGGAAGTACATTTTGGGACAACCACAAGTGACCTGTAGTTAGACCATAAGGGGTACGCCTATGTGGCTGTCTTAAATCAGAATAAAAGAGGTCTTAGAATACAGAGCATTAAATGAAGCAAACTAGAAATAGTACAGGAAGCAATTATAAGAAAAATACAAGATCTGTAGATTTACTTATGTAGTACAAAATGCCAAATTCCATGAAATGTGTTTTTATTGGTTTTCAGACCGTACTGGAATTTTACCAGGTTTTCCAGTAAAACCCCCAAACCAGTTACATTGGCTATAACACTGGCTCATAAATAACCACAGAAAGTAAGCCTAAACCCCCAAAGACCCCAACCAACAGACCCCTCCCCCTCCACCATTATTGCCTCATATCTGAGGGGGTGAGTGACTTTTTCCATTTTAACCACTCTCAAAAGATGTGTCAGGGAATAGTTCATGTTTTGTTGTGAACTGCAGAAACAGCCAAGTTCAAGGGGGATTTGAAGGACTGCTGATCCAGTTTGCCCATTCAAGTAGTGACACAACCTACAGTATTACTGTACCCTTACAACTGAGCAGATCGGCACTGCAACTGGTCCAGTCCACTACCAGAGAGTGGTGGAATGCATAACTGGCTGTCCCTAAAATGAAATATGTTATATTTGGGCATCGGCATTTGGTAGCTATCTTCCAAACTTTAAAATACAGACTGCCATACTAGATTTTTATCATTGGACTTGCCATCTACTTTACATGCCGGTGTCTTTAAAAGACTAATCTTTTTATGAATCTTCGATGTCACTTGTATGTTTACTCATAACATTGACCTTGAACAGTATTTCAGTTTGATGCTGTTTTATGAAGTGCAATACATTGTACTGTAAACACTATCTGAAACGTTCTTTCATAAGGTTTATTGCAGCTTCTTAAAACAAACAAACATGATACTGCGCTTCCAGTACAGTAATGAGAAGTACAGAGTAGTGTGTATGCAGCTATAATATCTCTCAAGTCACATAAATCACTGTGCCTGTTACCCTGATGTTTATGAGTACTAGACAAGGCTTGTACCATCTTACACTGCAACAAATGTATTATTTTGTAAAGGTATCTGACTGCTGCAGAAACAGTATGAGCCCTGTTCTCATAACATTTTTTTATCATAGACCCAATATGAGAGAAACCATATGAACATGAACAGTTTGGGTGGATAGACTGTTAGCCACTGAGCTGGACAATGTGACAATCCAGTCCAGTAACTGAAAATAGTCCATTTAATATTTGCTTCCTGTGGATAGAGGAGTTTATAGAAGCCCCTAAAACCACACAATGAACGATGATTCCCTCTCTTGCACCCCCATCATTTCATCCTAATTTTTTTTTTTATCATATAAAGTTTTATTGAGGTTCTAATTTCAAACAATACACCTGATGGTACACCTGGTATTACATTTGCCCTTTGTACTAAAGAAACAAGCATTCTATACCATTCCAATACATAATATACTCATTACCATACATACAGTAATATAGCACATATATAATAGGGGAACCAACACTCATTATTTCAATAGCACTAGTAAGGATCCTAAAGACTATTTGCACACCACTGCTGGTCACATTTACCCATAATACAACCACCAAACATGAACAGGAGACATATTCGATCTGGATCTTGGGAAGAAGGGAGGATTCTCCAGTGGAGGGGGAATTTTACATAATGAAGAGTGCAGATATGAGTCCCATTTCTTAAAATAATATTCTAATTGTCCATGCCGTGAGTGTGAAAGATGCTCCATCAGGGCCAGACGTGCTGAAGCTGTCTGCCATATGGCAATAGGTGGGTGTGAGGATTGTCTCCAATGTGTTAATATCAATCTTTTGGCCTCTAAGATTGCCAGAATGGTCCATTCCCTCTGTGGCCTGGACAAAGGGTTAATCCAGAAGTGTCGCCGAATAGCAATCTGGGTTCCAAAGGTAACTCATCAATACCCAGCACCTGAGAGCAATCGCGGTTGATGGCACATCAAAAAGTAGTAATCTTGGAGCATGTCCACAAAATGTGAAACAGGTGGGCTTCAGGTTGATGGCATCTCCAGCACTTGGAATGAGACAGGAGTCCAGCTGCTTGCAAGGCTGCCGGCATCCTGTACCATTGCAGGAGTATCTTGAGCCGTAAGAAACAGCTTTCAGAGTCTCTGTATATTCTATGTGAGTCCATAAGACAAGAGGACCAAGATTCCGTAGATATGGTCAATCCCATCTCTATTTCCCATTTAACCCTGCAATTTTCAGTGGGATCGGTTTGGGAGTCTCTCCAAGTGGCATAGAACCTACCTATCCTACCTTTTGCCGTTGAGGACTTGTGCAACATAGCAAGCCAGGCCCATTGGTTGTGTGTCTTTTGTTTGGCAGTAAGGTCCTGAAGAACACTTTGTATTTGTAAAAAGCACCAAAAATCATTATTGGGGAGATGGAATTTCTGTTTAAGCTGATCAAAGGATAATATAATGTCTGAATTTGGCAACATTAAATCTTGTATGTAGTGGATACCTTTAGCTTCCCAGGAGGGCCATTTATTGGGCTGCTTTCCAAGGGTGACAAAGTTATTACTCCATAACTTAGCGTACCTCACCGGGGGAGGCCATGCCTCCTTGGGAGTGTATGAACGAGTCATGAAAACACGCCAAGCACGTCAAGACTCCAATAACACTAGGGGAAGCCCTCTATCAAACAACCCACTTGTGCACAAGAGGGCCTGAAGTGGGGTAGGCAACATTATATTAGATTCAAGGCCTACCCACAGAGGAGGTGGAGCACTAGAAGGTACGAACCATTTCATAATTTGAGCAGCTACACTTGCAGTATGATAGCCCTGGAATCACAGGACCCCAAGCCTCCTTTTGACCAATGTACATAAAGCTTTTGTTTCCCCCATCTGTGCGCTTTCCCTTCCCAGAGAAAAGAGAATACAAGTTTTTTGAGAGAGGAAAATACCTTGGGGGAGATATAGACTGGAAGATTATTGAATAAGTATGTAACTCTGGGAAGTAAAAGCATACGTATGGCTGCTACTTTACCAGGTAGTGAGAGGTGTAATTTACGCCACCTCTCCACTTCAGTGGCCAAATGTTTCAAGAAAGGTACACAATTAGAGGTTTCCAAATCTGCCCATTTATAGGGGATATAAATTCCCAAATAAGTGAAACCTTTGGGTGCCCACTTCAGTTCTGTTCCCATTAGGCAGTCCTGCATACATACGTTGTTAAAAGGAGCAAACATTGTTTTTTGCTGGTTAACCTGCAGCCCAGAGAGTAATGAAAAGCCTTGCAGTACTGATAGGGCTATTGGTAAAGAATGTTGAGGGTGGGAAAAGGTAAGTAGTAGGTAGTCAGTGTAAGCAGCCACAACATAGGACTTACCATGCGCTGAGATACCCGACAGCCCAGGTGTAGTAGTTAACGCTCTGATTAGTGGATCTAAAGCAACCAGAAAGAGCTGTGGAGAGAGAGAAGGCAGCCTTGCCAGGTGTCTCTAGATAATGTGAAAGGTGGGGAAATATCTGAGTTTGTTAAGACTTTGGCCATGGGGAAATTATATAGAGTCAAGACCCAGTGGCAGAATTGAGGTCCAAATCCATAGAGACGAAGACATTCATGTAAATAATTCCATTCAATGGAGTCAAAGGCCCTAGCAAAATCTACCACTAAAGCAGCCATAGGGATCTTGGCCTTAGACGCAATCCAATTTAAATTGAGTAGTAACCTGGTGTTGTCAGATCCCACCTTATCTGGCATGAAGCCTACCTGTGCAGGATGTATTAAGGATGCAAGGGCTTTGTGCATTCTGGAAGCTAAGATCTTGGCCAAGATCTTAGTATCAATGGCAGCAGTGATATTGGTCGAAACTTAGCACAACTATAGGGGTCATTAGCTTTTTTAGGTAGGAGTGTAATTAAAGCTTCCTTCATCATAGCGGGGAGGGAGCCTGTGGTGTGAGCATCCTGCAGAGCTAACAACAGTGGTTAAGCAATCTCCTGTGTCATTATCTGATATAGTTCAACAGTCAACCCATCGGGTCCGGGAACTTTCCCCTTGGCCATCTGGGAGACAGCCTGTTGTATCTCAGTGGTAGTAACTGGGGCATCCAATAGTGCAACTTGTTTGGGTAGCAGGGCAGGTATAGTAAACTGTTGACAAAAAGTAGTGAGATCTTGAGATAACTGATTAGATGATTGGCATGCTTGGGACTTACATAGCGTTTGGTAGAAAGATGCCATGGTCTCGTTAACTCCTACAGGATCAGAAGTTGGTGAACCCGAGGAGGTACGGGGGCATGTATCTTGATGGAAGTCTGCTGTTTGCATAACTAAAAGGCAAGAAGTTTACCTCCCTTATCACCTCCCTCCCAGTGTGAGTATCTGGACCTCAGCATTAGCCATTCAGCTTTGTTATGTAGCAGAGCATTGATCTGATATTTAAGTCCCATTATTCTACGGTATAGGTATGTGTCCCTAGTGGCAGCTGGTAAGGCCTTAAATAGTGCCTCTTCAGTCCTGAGCTCTGCCTGCAAGACCTCCGTAGACTTCTTCCTAACTTTATTACACTGTGCTGCAAATGCTATGATATGGCCCCTAATATAGACTTTGAAGGCCTCTCATACAATACTTGGTGATACTCCACAGTCTGAATTAAGGGCAAAGTAATCTTCGGCAGCTTTTGCCATTGCTTGCTGAAACTCCGGGTCTTTGACTAACAGAGGGTTACACCACCATCTTGTACCCATGGGTCTATGGCCTATGGGGGTTTACATGGTGAGAACAGGGGCGTGATCTAAGGATATTACCTATAGAATTGTGAGAGATTGCTCCTGATGCTGCACTATTTGCCAGCCAATGATCAATTCAGCTGTGTACTCCGTGAAAGAGGAAAAATAAGAATAGTCATGCCCAGAGGGGTTATCCCACCTCCATACATCAATTAGACCCCACTCCGCCTGTAAATCTAGTAAGTTTGTATGAGCTCGAGGGTGTGTTTGTGGGGTGGGTTTCGATTTGTCTAGAAAAATATCAGATACTAGATTAAAGTCACCTCCTAGAAGAAGGGAAATATTGGGGTCAGGTTGACTCAGCGTGGATATGGCTTGACTCAAACCTGGAAAAAAATCAACCTGCTCAGAGTTGGGAGCATACACATTACCCAGAATCAGAGAACCCACCGGTGATGTCAATTTAACCAGAATCCATCTACCTTGAGAATCCGATCTAGACTCTTCCACCACCCACGAGCTAGATCAATGAATTAGGATGGCAACTCCCCTAGATTTAGATGTGGTAGAACTAGCATGAACCGCACCTACCCATGATTTCTTTAGCCAGGGGACAGATTTACGGAGCAGGTGTGTTTCTTGAAGAAGGGCTATATCTGTGTGCAAGGAACGAAGAAATTGTATAACCTTGGTATGCTTAATGGGATGATTACGACCTTTAACATTCCATGACACTAGGCATAAGCCTTGAGGTACAGAGGAGGACATAGTATAGCGCTGGAGTAACACCTAAGTACTCACTCCTTATTACTAAATAAGAAAATGTGAACTCAATGAACGTATCTGGGTGAGTTGCCAACCTAGTCCATATCAGGGGGGTAACCGCAGTGGGTATCAGGAAGATATAACAGCACTATTGATTAGAACAAAAAATATATACAGAGGGTACCAGGTAAAGTAGTCTAAACACCGGTACTGAGAGAAACACACTTTTCACACAAAAACTTAATTAACATGCAAAGGTAACTATAACAATACAAATAGCATTTTTACGCTAAGAGCGAGGAGAGCTATAATGAAAGAAGGTACTCGAAACAAATGTACCCTCAGCTACACAAGCTTCCATGCATCAGAAGAGGATTAGGTCTACCAAATCAACCTGCTATTCCTCGCCCACCAGCAATCCAGCAGTAGCTGGTGCAACTCCGGGGGGGGGGGTATAACACTGAGTGGGGGGAGGAAAAGGAAAAGGAAAATGGATAGTCACCCCAATCGACCATTATAAGGGCCGCTTAGTTACCCAACATTAATGCAACTGCAGTGCAGATTATTTTACTTACTAAGACAAAAGGTAAGCGTTTCAATAACTATGGAAATAGTGATGCATCTAAGGTACTGCATACTACAAATAAAGTAATAGACAAGAACCAGTCTAACAGCCATAGATTAGCTCATATAGAGTACAATTAAACTGCTAGTCAGAGTTAACTGACTACCATAACAAATATTGCCATATTCAATTGTCCGGAGTTACTCTGGGCATAGCTGGAGTCGTGCCCAAGACACAGTTAATAAACGTAGGGTGTATGAGCAGCAGCAGCGTATGTCTTCTCCCCCGGCTTCAGTTTCCCTACAAGGTCCACCACATCGACTAGCGGAGAGTTGGGGATGTTGGCCCAGTCCATGGATGGGGCTGACTCTGCTTGTGAACATTCAGGGCCTGGTGAATGACAAGCTGGTGGAGTTCCTGAAGAGTCCTCGTGTGACATCTTAGCTGGAGGGGCAACGGCTTGCACATCTGGAGTGGATTGTTGGCCGCTTCTTGAGCATTGTCTGTGGTGAGCGGAGGATCCTGCAGTTCTAGGAGGGAGAGATGGTTGTTCAGCAGCGATAACCATGGATGATGTGCGCAAAGTATTCCGCTGTCTGGGGGACTCTAAGGTCAACGAACCTAGTCCAGCTGGATACTCATCCCTGCGAGGCAGCTCACCAGAGGTTGCTGAAGCATCCCACAACCTTCTGGATGATGTATTTGGGGGAGGTAGGTTAGGCCAGTGCTTACAGATCCAGCGTTCCACTTGATCAGACCCCTCTTTGGCTACCAGGAGATTAGTGAGTCCCAAAAATCTGTAGTGGAAACCATGAGTAGTTATAAATTTCTTCAGGGGACCATACACCCTACGTTTATTAACTGTGTCTTGGGCAAAAGCTTTGTAAAAGGAGATAGATACTCCTCGCCATTTAATTTCCCCCAGATCACACGCTGCCCTTAAAATATGCTTCTTGGTTGAAAATCTGAGGAAATAGGCCACTATAGGCCTTGGAACATGCATCAGCCTGTCCTTTCTGCCAGTAATATGATGGGCCCTCTCCACCTCCACTGGGCCCCTCCAGTGCTCCCCTAATAACGTAGGCAAGAGTTAAATCCCAAAAATCTCTCCATAGATGTTCCCTCTGCTCCCTCTGGTACTCCTATGATTCAGAGATTATTACGTCAGCCCATTTTCTTGATCTTCTATTCTGGCCAGTAAAACTTCCAGTTTGCCCTCTGGTTCTGCACCTTTTGCTGTAAGCGAATACATTGTTGTTCTAGGTTTTCAACTTGCTGTTCTGCCACATTAACTCTATCTTGCAATTGGAAAACATCAGTTGTGGTGCCCGTGAGTGTGGTGCTGATGTTGTCTACTCTTACGAGTAAGGCTTCGAGCATTCAAGTAATATAGCCCAGGGAGTCGTTAACAGAATTAGTTGCAGTGGATGCAGGTACCACAGACGAGAGGGCACTCAGAGGTTCTCCCGACGCCATTCTCCAGGTACAGAAAAGGATCACTACTTGTAATTCTTACAACGCGCCTGACTATAAACGAGTGTAGTCAGAGTGTCAGGCTGAAGACTGTAGTCTGGGCTTTGTGGCCTACTTGTACCAAGCGACTCGCAGGTACCGGCGCTTATTTAAACTCCATCACACCTTAAAACCACAAGGTAGTCGCACCAGACGATTGGGGGAACCACCTGCTTAAAGTAAGTTGGTGGAAATTAAAAGTGAATCCGGGGTTAGGCCGAGCAAGCACAAATTACTGGCAGATTCGGACGAGCACAAGATTTAGGCAGCCATTTTTACGGTGGCTAGACCACGCCCCTCCATTTCATCCTAATTTAAATATAAATGAGGTTACTTCACTCTGTTTTGCCCTGGTGCAAAAACCTGTTTGTCTCCATTTCAAAGGTTATGACCGCACTCATGCAAAGTATCATGGGAACTGATGAAGAGTAAATGCACAAACCAACAGAAGTTACGCTCTCATTCAGTTCTGTTACTTGTCTTGTGAAGTCCCTGTATTCTTTAAAAGCATTTTTTTAGAACTCAGATACACTTTAAACTACAGAAAACAGTAGGGAACTTACTATACTTTGAAAAGTTTCATGTCCAGCATAAGACAAGAACATAGGGACTGTAGAGAACACCGACAGCACTGACTAATACAGTATAACTACTGCAGGCTTTAGCACCAAAACACAAAATTCCAGGATGAAATTACATGAGTCTGGTAAAGAGCTTTGCAAAGGAGTTGGGCAGATTTTCACACCAGACTTAAGCACCTGCATTTACATTGAAATCCTGATGAAATTAGGAGAATGCATTAGTGGCATGCTTACAGACTACATATGTAAACAGAATAAAAGGCTGAGGGGAACTTTCCTTTAAATTCACCCTCATCCCACCTAACCCACCTTAGCTCATCTACCATACCTGTCCATGGTCTTCACTAGAATGGTGATGGTGGCACCCCAAGTTACCTTGTCCTTCTGGCCCGTACACTGAACTTGGCCTCTTTGCTTGCTTGTATAACTGACTTAAGAGGCTAACTGGATACTTATGCTAGTCTGTCACTCCACCCATGCCAAACTGCCATCTTGTAAGCTGCCACTTGCAGAAGTGAGGTTTTAATGCAGAAATTAGCTCAGAGTCCTGACTCAGCCACTTCCGCAATTATCACCTAGCGTAAAGCTCAGGTGAAGACAATTTTCACCTTCCCTTCTCCAATTGCTGAGCAACATGGCTTTGTTGTATTGCTTTTTAACTGCAGGCTGCCTTGGAAGTTACCATTAAGCTATATTTACAAATTAATTCCCACTACTAATCCTGCTGGTTAAATTTTCAATCTGCCTCTTTGTCAGATCACCCCCACACCCGGTGAGCAGCCCTATATTTAATCATGGTTATTGGACTGTGGGGTGGGATTGTGCGGGACTAGCATCTATTCATTTTCCTGGAGGAGAGGGGTTAAGGGGTTAACATTCTGGGTGCCGGCCAGTATTTCAGGAGGCTTCTCCCATTGCAGGCATCATGCCATTTATATCTTGTCCAGCCGTAAAACCATAACCTGGGGCTTTCTTTTCAAAGGTTAAAAGGTCCAAGCCTCATTCAGACATTGGAAGACATAGCCATGTGCCTAATGGCACCAGGGGAGGATGGCTACACATAACGCTTCCCCTTATTCTGCTCCTCCATCAGTTTGAGTGCATGCCCTCTCGTCCTGCTGCTTACATTCACCAGCTCAACAATCTGTGTATACTCCCTCCTTGTCTATCCCCCTTTAGTATTCAGTAAACAATAATCGCACCCCCTCAGGGCTGAATAATTTGAGTATGTCCAACCTTTCCTTGTAACTCTTGCCTCCTATCAGTTTCCACACTCTGGATCCTTGCAGTCTCTTCGATGCCCTACTACTCATACTGCTGTCATCAGAACTATGTGCAAGACTCCAGGTGTGGTCTAACTAACTGAGATCTTTGTTCATGCTGAAACACCTTCGCTTTGAAAACTAAAGGGGTTGGTCCTGGAGAATGCACTACAAGTGATTTATTTTTGTGAAGGACATCATTTACATTTTCAAGTTGCATGCATATGTGTGGTTGCCTAATATTGCATATCATATCTGCAGTTAAGCAGGCCTTAACTAATGGCCATCATGTTCACTTGCTTGTATTGAATATGTAGTTGTCAGGCATAGATAGTTCTGCAGTTAACATTAAGAAATCAATAACACAGAGAATAATATAGGGGTGTGTGTGCGTGTGTAACCAGAATTTTACACACAGCCAAGTTGTGAGATGCTACACTCACTGTGAGAGGGGAGTTCAAGGGGTTTATAAAAGCATCCTACACTGAGGGTGTACAGTAGGTAAAATTCTGGTTTACACACACCCACTCATTTTTTTTACATAATTGCTTGTATTTTTAATTACTGTGGCAGTTGTGCGAGTAGTGCTCTTGCTCATTCACAGCACGAGCTGAACTGACATGGAATGCTCACAACCTCCCAGTTGCAGCACATAATTACAACCAAAAAGTTGTTATGCATTTTACCTTTTCAGAAATAATTAGCACACAGTCTACAAACCTGTATGGACCCTTCTATATGTGGATGACACAGTTCTCTTTACACATACTGTAATAATGACATTAATGCTATTAACCCTTTGCTCAGTTCCTGCCTTGCCAGGCTTCAAAACTGGTTTGTAATGGAAAAGATGGTGCTCAACCTTCTGAAAACACAGACCATGCTATTTGGGACTAGGCACAAAATAAACAAGGTATCCCGCAGTTTGTGTCCTGACCAGCAATGGTACACCCTTACTGAAGACACTGTCTATCAAATACCTCAGGGTTCATCTCGACCCTACGTTATCCTTTGAATATCATCTCCAACATACCACCTCTCTCCTACATCAGAAGCTAGGTGCTCTCTATCATGTTCAACATTTCTTAACTCTTGAGGCCAGAACCTATATTGCACTGGCAAATCTTGTCCCATCATTAGACGATGGATTGGTTGTAATTGATGCTGCCAGTAAATCCACACTACAGCAAGAACACGATCTATATTATAAAATATGTAAATTTGTCTTAGGTTGTAGGTCCAGTGTTCACCGCTATATGACTCTCAAATCCCTTAATTGGTTTCTCCCTGACATCAAATCCAATCTAACTATTGCAACACTAGTAAAGAAAACTATGCATACTGGGACACATGCCTACCTCAGCAGCCAAATCTCTCTGTTCAACCTTCCTTCTTCTCGCTTTGCACCAAAAACAACATAATAATTCCCAAATTTTGCACAAATATGGGTCAGTTCTCTTTTAGTTGTCTTGCGGCTTCAGTTTGGAACTCCCTTCCTCCTTTTGTCGAAACATCTTCCCCTCTCTATGCTATTGCCAAGCTCCTAAATTCACACTAGTCCTCAGCCCAAGCCCGTTCTTGCTTCTGGTAACCCCCCCCGTCATGACCGCCCACCTTATACTAGCTAATTGCACCTACCGACCAATCTCAGTCACATTTTTTCATTCTCTTCTCGGTCACATTTTTCATTCTCCTCCTCCATCTTCCTCCTCCTTTCTCTACCCTCAATTCTATAATTGTTTATTACACTACAAGCACTTTTGTATATTACATTATATATCACATTGTATATTACTTTGTATATTTACAAGTATTAGCACCAAATGTGCTCATGTTTGTCTATAACATGTTGTAAATTTGTGTGTATTCATTGTAATTTGTTTTCCTGTTTGTCTGTACTTCTACACCTGAGTCATGCCTGAAAAAAGTACTTGTTATCAGTGCACTCACCCGGTAAATAAAGTTAAAGCAGCAATATTACCAAATCAGGAAGTGATTTATCAAAATTCTGCTTTTTGGCTGTGAGCATGTTCCAGTTTCTTTATCTGTAAATATTTTTTTTCAGTCATCTTTAGTTTTTAGATATTTGCAATGTATTTGAATTGTTGTAGTGCCACAATAAATATAGTGGCTGACTAATTTTCAGCTGTGCTCCTCCTTCACGTTGCATTACGTCTTTTGGTTACTGCAGTAGGACCCTGTGCTGAGCATTCCCGATATCCCTGTGTAGTATTGCCAGTCATAGACATCTGCAGTTGGCAGCAGAGGGAGTTCCAGTGCAACATGCTAGGTGGCAGAAATTTAAACAAAAGCAAAGGATAACTGAGCAAATCATTCAGTGATAGTACAATGCCAGTGGGAAAGAGTACCAGTGAAATGCTCAGCATAGCACAGGGAATAAACTGTTGAAAAAGCAGAGATTTTTTTTACATAGTACTACTGCTTTAAATAAATAAATAAAATAAATAAATACATTTTTACAAACCAGTTATCCGAGCATTAAAAATGCTCACTAGTTATTACAAGAGTTTCAACACTGACGTTGTCTTGATTGGGAAATGAAGAGGTTCACAAATAACATTGTTTTCTTTGATTGTGACAACAAATTTTTACATACGAATATATGAAATTGCCAGCAAATAAAGGCCTTATGGTCTATCAAGTCTGCTCGATTGTGCAACTAGCAGCCCTTATACTGCAGCTTCCCCTTCCCCTCCCTCTCTCCCCCTCCAGTGACCCTCCCCTTACCTTCTCCATCCCCTTTTGAAGCAGCCCACTGTCTTACAGGATATCACTTCCTTTGGCAATGCATTCCACCCAGACACCACCCTCTCTGTAAAAAAGTGTTTCCTCTTTTCCCTGAACCTTCCCCTTCCTGTCTCAGATTGTGCCCGTGACTGCCCCTCCTCCTCTTCCTTAATTTGAGATGCCCTTCTGTGCCCATCTTATTTATTCCCTTCATGTATTTGAAGGTTTCAATCATGTTCCTACTCCCTCCTTTCCTTCAGGGAGTACGTGTTCAACTCCCTCAGCCTGCTCTCATAGGGTAAGTTCCCTAGACCCTGGATCATTTTTCTTAGCCTGTGCTGTACTGCCTCCAGTAACCTAATATCCTTCTTCAGATATGGTCACCAGAACTGCATGCAGTACTCTAGGTGTGGTCTAACCAGTAACCTACATAGCATCAGAATAACCTCCTCCCTCCTGGAGGATATGCCTCTTGCAATACAACGCAACATTCTATGTGCCTTTGCAACTGCCTTTCTACACTGTACTGAGTTGTTCATTGCTTCTGTTATGATCACCCCCAGATCCTTCTCCTCTTCCGTCTTGGCTACTTGAATACCCCCTAACTGGTAGCTCCTTGGGTTTTTTGCACTGAACTGCAGCACCTTACATTACTTGGCATTGAACCTCGGAAGCCAAGTGTCTGACCAGGCCTGCAATTTTGCCAGATCATCTTGCAACCCCTGCTGCCCTCCTAAGTCATCCACTACTGCTCCCATATTGGTGTCATCTGCAAGCAGACTGATCTTGCTCTTAATGCCTATTAAGCTGTCTGCTGTGAAGATCCCAAACAATACCGGTCCCAGTACAGAGACCTGTGGCACCCTGCTTGTCACCGCCCTGGGAGATTAGAGCTCCCCTCTCACCACCACCCTCTGCTGTCTCCTTGCAGCCATTTTATTACCCATCCTACCGTCTTTGCCCCCACCCCTGTGCCTTCCAGCTTATTTCCTAGCCTCCCATGTGGCACTGAATCAAAGACCTTACTGAAGTCCAGGTACAGGACATCCACTGCATGGACCTTGTTTAATTGCTTGGTTACACAGTCATAGTACTCCACCAGGTTGGTCTGACAGGATTTGAATGAAACAAATCCATGCTGTTTGCCATCCTGCAGCCATTAGCCTCTAGAAGGGAAACCAGCCGATCCTTCAAGATTGTCTCCATCAGCTTTGGGGAGAGGGATGCAGCACCCAATACATCGAACGGGAAGATCACTCCTCCCTCCTCAGCTATTGATCAAATGGGAGTTCAGCATGTTTGTAGTTCATTTGCATCACTAGGTAAGGAAAAAGGTCTGGCTCCCCATACAATGCACATGGAAAAAGCAGGACCTCACCCCACAAGTAATGCACTGAAATCTGGTCAATGGAAAATCATGTACACAAATGTCTGCATTTTGTGAAACAAGATCCCAGACTTGGAGGCAACAATGACAGAGGCTGAACTGGACATAGTAGCCATTAACAAGACATGGTTCACCAATAACCACATTTGGGAGATTTAGGTACCCGGCTATGTACTGTTCAGAAGAGACCTAGTGCAAAAGGGGGGTAGCCTTATGTCAATGAAAATATCAAAGCTACAGAAATTCAGAATACACATAAGGAACCAGAAGAACTGTGGGTCACCCTGGAAACAGGAAACAGGACAGCCATACAAACTGGAGTTGTGTACAGGCCTCCAGACTAGGGGGAGGACATAGACATATTAATGTTAGAAAATACACAAAACATGACAGCTAAAGGGGAGGTTCTGAAAATGGGAGACTTCAACATGCCAGATACAGATTGGTCAATACCAGCAGGAACATCCACCAGAACTAGACACATAGTAGATTCCCTGCAGGGAGAAGGAATCAAACAATTGGTACAACAACCCACAAGAGACAGAGCTATCCTGGATCTAGCACTGGCAGTGACAAGGGAAGAAAGAGACTTGGGCATCATCATCACCGATTACCTGAAATCATCCAAGCAGAACACTAAAGCAGTAGGTAAGGCTAGGGGGATGTTGGGGTGTATTAGTAGGGGTATCATGAGTCAGAAGAGGGAGGTAATAGTCCCTCTTTACAAGACACTGGCTAGGTCTCATCTGGAGTACTGCGTGCAGTACATGGAGGCCACACCTTCACAAGGATATTAACCAAATTGAGGCAGTCCAGAGAAGGGCAACCAAAATGGTGCAGGGACTGCATCGGAAAACATATGAGGACAGAGTAATGGAGCTCAGTATGTATACCCTAGAGCAAAGGAGGGAGAGAGCTGATATGATCAAAACATTCAAACGCCTTAAGGACATTAACAAGGTGAAAGAGTCTAACATGTTTCAATATAAGAAAAACAGCAGGACAAAATGGGACAGCATGAGATTAGAGGGAGGCCGATTAAGGGGTAATGTGAGGAAGTTCTTTTTCACAGAAAGGGCGGTGGATGCATGGAACGGCCTACCTCAGGAAGTGGTGGATATGAATACAGTGCAGGGTTTCATACAGGCATGGGATAGGCATAAGGGAGCAATACAGATGAATATGAATAGATAGGCCATTGACAGAGCAAAGGCCGATGGTACCTTCATAAGGTAGAAAAAGAAATGGGCAGACTGGATGGACCTTGCGGTCCTTATCTGCCATCAACTTCTATGTTTCCTTCCTTTCTTCCTTTCTCCCTCCCTCCTTTCTTTCTTTCTTTCTTTCTTTCTTTCTTTCTTTCTTTCTTCTTTCTTTCCTTATTATATTCATGTGTCTAACAAGTTAATCCAAACCTTCCCAAGCCTGGGAAGTGGCCTGTCCCAAAGGGCTATAAAGGGGGATACATAAAGTAATGGGAATTCTGCATTCTGGAGGTGTGTTGAATTCCTTCCTGGAGTGTGTGGTAGGGATGGCCTCCTTCAAGGCAGTCATTCTGCAGGCCATGAGGCCCAAAACCACCAAGGACAGGAGGGAGCCATGGAATAAGGAGAGCAGAGTGCCTGCCCATGGAGCAGTGCCTGCATCTGCAGTATGCATTATTTAGGATAGCCGCATGCCAGATGCTTGCTTGGGGTCATCTGAATGCGATTTACAGGTCTTGCCTTGGCCAACAACTGGAACTACCCCGTGGTTCCTGTATTTGGGAAGAACTGGGGTTTAATGGGTTCAACAAAAGTCCTTTCAGAAATTAGGCACTGCTGTCCTAAAGCAGAGCTTCTGGTAACAAGATGTCCTGAATTAGTTTAGTTTCCCTGTGGGAACTGTCCTTTCCTATACAGTTAGTTGAGTGGACGGTAGAGTATGTTGAGATTCCCTTTATTGAGGGTCAGGCTGTTGTTTTGGTTCTGTCTCAAGTAAAGGCCATTACAGAAGAAGAAGAAGAAGAAGAAGAATCAGCATTTACTGTATATACTCTTTTGTAGGAGAACCCCTTGTTGGCCAGACCCAAGATGGCAGACGTGGCTGCAGGAGGCAGCAGGGAAGAGGTCTCATGGGAGCCTCTTCTTAATGAATTATCCCCCGAAAACTCTTCTTCACAGATTAGACTGGATGATTTTCCTACAGAAATGGACAATATCATGGATTTTAGTATGGCAGTGGACCATGAGGGTTCAGTGGATTCTGTGCTTCAGGAAACATCTGCATCAGCCTCCCAGGTAACAGATGCTGCACATAAAAATGGCGAGATTTATCCGTCTACCAGTATGACTATGCTAACTCATGAACAGGAGGAATTACTTCTAAAAAATACCATAGCAAATAACATTTTATTAATGAAGTTATTGCAAGAATCCACTCTGGATAGTAAGAGGACTGTACTGAGAAGTGAAATGAGTTCTACAACCATTGCTACAGACTTTGCAATGTGGTCTAACCCACCACTGATTTTGACCACCTTTCAAACATCAGCCGAAACCTCACGTTAGTCACTATCACACCTGAACCTTCCCAACAGACTGAACTCATACCTCAGTTGAATCTAACATCTGCTGTTCTCTGTTGGGGATGCCAGATAGAAAATTCAGTTATGGGGAGTCACGTGATGCAGGTTCCATGGTAGCTGCCTGATCGAACTGCTCCAGCCTCCTACTCCATTACAAGTCTTTTTTAAGCTAATTACAGAGGAGCTACATCAAGAACTGACTCGGATTTGCCTACCTAAAGGCTTCTAGAATGCCCTGCATGGAATTCGGGGACAGATGGAGGCAGAGATGAGAAAATCTCCACCAAAACATACCCCGCCGGTGTCCCCAGCTAAGGCCTTGCCGAAAAAGGCCAGGACCGCGGCACTCACAGGAGGTCCAGAAAGTGAAAGTAACAACCCAGAAAAGGAGCCCCTGACACTGGCACAATTTCTGGCAGAGTTCAAACCCTTTCGTTCAGAATTATGTTCAGTAACAGAGGAACTAAAGGCAGTAACACAGGCTTTAGAAGATCTATCTCGTTGTATGAGAGATACGGAAGTCAAAGTTACCTCCTTGGAGAAACGAGTTGCAAAACAAGAACCGGAGATAGTGCACTTGAAACAAAAAATCAGTAAAATGGAGTCGAAAATCGAGGATCTGGAGGGTTGGAGCAGGAGGAACAACATGATTGTAATCGGTCTCCCCGAGAAAGAGGAGGGAACTGATACAGTCGCATTCATTCAGAAATTCCTGTGTCGGATTGCTGGCCCTACGTCCTTCAGTGAAAATTACAATTGAGCAGGCTCACCAGGCGCTATGGGCAATGCCTCCAACAGGATCTCCACCTCGTACTTTGATTTTCCATTTTCTGAACTTCCAGGAGAGACAGTTCCTTTTATCTAAAATTAAAGAGCTCAAAGAAGTGAGACGGGAGAGTACCTTGCTGAGAATCACCCAGGACCTCCCGCTATTGGTGCGCCAAAAAAGAGCTGAATACCACCAGATCGTAACTAAACTGATAGCCTCAGGTATCCATTTCAGAATGGGGTACCCTGTGAGATTACAGGTGGCACTGTCCGGCCAGTGGTCCAGTTTCGAGGATGCCCAGTCAGCAGCAAAGGGGCTGCGGGAAGCCCTCCCAGATTTGTTTAAGCAGAAGTGAATGCAGCGAGCAAAGCCTATAAAGGGTTTCAAACAGGAAAGTAACAAAACAATAAAACCCAGAAGGGCTAAAGAGAAGAGTGAAACAAATTAGTGATTTCCCAAGATATGCAGAGTCGGGGGACCACAGGAAAAGTACTGAATTTGCTTATCAGGTACCCGGTGCCACATAACCGTTATCTCTGGGTGACGTTGTTTTCTCAAATGAGTTTTATTTTGCTCTTGCAGTACGGATCTCATTTTCCGCCTTTAGAGAACTAGCAATAAAATTGTGTTCGGAATTCGATGGGACCCCATAGAAAACCGGAGGACCGAGGGCTGGCTGGGATAGACAAGATCCTAACACACTGTACTTCTCTGAAAACTGGTCTCAACATCCAAAGTAATTGCAGCGGTTTATGTTCCTCACCTCTCTTTAATCTGCAGTTCTGGCGGGGCGCTTCTTCTGCTGTTAAGGCTCCTGATCCTGTGTCAGACCTCGGCCCCTCTCTGCTAGTGGCTCGTATCGGTACTCAGGACTGGATCCCATTTCCTATGGAGCTTGTGGGGACTGCTCTAATTAGTCGCTCAGGTACCCTGAAGGAAGACTATGGGGGAGTTTCCTGTGGTCCCCAGCAGCATCGCTTGGCTGTTTGGTGTCAGAATGGGGCGGGTACCACTCACGGAGCCTTACAATTTGGAGCATTTTGGTTACTTTGCCAAACCGACAATCAGAATGTACTGTGCATCAACCACAAGAGGGAGCTCCTGCATTATTTTTTCCTTTCTGAGACTCTGACAGTGGGGGCCGAAGGGCTGGTTGGTCTCGCTTCCTCTCTATTTTTTATTTTTTTTTTATTTTTCCTTTTTATTAATAAAGAGTATCCCCAAATAATGGCTCGGGGAACAGCTGTGATTAGAAGTGGCAGAGACTTGAGAGACATACAAGCAGGCTAGAGTATACTTTTCCCTCGATTGGTCTCACATTTTTGGAAAAAGGGGGTACAACTTCTTGGGTTGTTTACTATAGGTATGTCTCACTTAATGTGCATTGTGACCGTGTAATAAGAGGGGTTGCTTATATGTTCGTTCAAAAGATTGTTGAATGATTACATGTTCTGCTACAGTGGGATTTAAAGCGCCAACAAAGGGAGCTTAAGGAATCAACTTCTCTCCCAACGCACTAATGAAGATCCGGTCTCCTTGAGTCCCGCATCAACCGGGATGGTTAATAATTTAATAATATGTTCTGATGGGTTGCAGTTCTTGGTTCAGATTCACCTTAGGGGGATTTATCTTGGAATGCTGGGTCAATTTTCTCCGGCTTTGGCTCATAGCTTTAGGTTCCTGGGGGAAGTGGGTTAAGGGTATGGTAATATGAAAGGCTTTCACCTGACAGAAACCCAGTTTTATATTGTCAGAGGGAGGGGGAGGCTGGAGGGAGATCAAGAGGATTGGAACTTGGGAATTCATGGGCCGAAAGGTGGTTTTGTTGGTGGGAGGGGATGGGGAAAGACTCTATCGGGAAAAGGTATGGTTCAAGGTAGCAGAGGTATGGGGGGATAAGGGATTTAGAAGGGGAATATCCGGATTCAGAAAGGGGAATAGAGATGAGGGATGGGGGTGAGTTAAAAGTGTGTCAAAGGGAAACTGCATGAATAGATCTGTTCATCAGGTGGTGCTAGGGGCAAAAGGGAGAGCTATGATGAGGACTAACATACGATGGTACTATACGGAACACTTGGACAATGGGTAGTATACACAAATTTATCACGTGGAATATCAAAGGGGCCAGGAAGAAAATAAAGAGGTATAAGGTTCTGAGACATCTGCAGCAGCAAGGGGGCCAGATAATATGTTTGCAAGAAACTCATTTACTGGAAAGGGAATCTAATGTATTGAGGCGTCAGTTTGTGGGTCAGGTATATACTGCGGGAGATAGTACCGCTAGTAGGGGAGTAGCTATTTTAATAACCAGGAATATTCCTTTTGTGTGTGAGGAAAAACTGGCAGATCCTGAGGGCCGCTACATAATAGTAATAGGTCGCATAAACCAAACAAGGATTGTGATGGGTAGTGTGTATGGCCCAAACGGGGACTCACCTGGCTTTTTTACGGAACTGCTAAATGTCCTGTCCCCCTTTCTTCACCTTCCTATAATGTTGGGTGGAGATTGGAACTTATCATTATTCCAGAATTGGATAGAGAAGGCAAGCGGGGCAGGGTCCTCTCTCCGGCCCAGAGAGCCATTAGAGACCTGTCAGATAATCTGGGCTTGTGTGACCTGTGGAGGGTTCTATACCCTTCCAATAAGGAATACACATTCCTATCGGAGGTTCATAAAACCAGGTCTCGCATTGATTATTTTTTGATGAGCCAGTGCATGATCCCTGGTCTGACAGATTGTAAAATCATTCCAGGGGTCATCTCGGACCACTCTATGGTCAGCTGCATCCTCAACCTCGCCCCTAATATTCCTAGGCAGACTATCTGGAAACTAAATAACCAACTTCTCCATTCTGTGGAGATTAGAGACAGTATAATCCAGAGAATCGCACAATACGAGAAAGAAAACTGCAACTCGACGGGTAGGGGAGATATAGAATGGAGTGCACTGAAATGTGTATTAAGGGGGGGAACTTATCCAGATTGCTGCAGCTAGGAAGAAACAGAGAGAGAGTCGGTCCAGACAATTGCTGGCCCAGATCAGAGAAATAGAAAACACCCTCTCAAAGAACACACCAGCTGAAACTAGGGAAATGTTAGTCAGACTCCGGCACCAATACAATGAGATTTTGAGAGAGAAAGCAGAATATGCCATCAATAAAATGAAAGCCTTATATTTAGATCAAGGAGAGAAAGCAAGTCATCTTCTCACTATGCGACTAAAAGCAACAGAAACATCCAGAATTATTCAAAGTATTTCCTCCCTGACAGATGGGTCCATTAAAACCACCCCCCCATGAGATTGTTAAAGAATTCGAGGAATATTACAAGGATTTATATAGTCCTATGCCCACCCAGCCTGGTAGTGAGGAGGTAAGAGCTGATCTTTCCTCTTATTTATTTTATTTTTTTTTATTTATTTTATTTTATTTTATTTAAACAGCAGTTTGGAAAACCTTTGAGCCATAGGCTCATTTACAAAGGTACCTTGTCACAGTAAGACAAACGAAAATACAGTATAACAGTACAACACATAAGTATAACAGTAACTTAAGACATAGATACAAACAAGCTGGTACAGGTAGGATTGATGCAAACAATACCAGAGTTATGTTGTCCTTAGCAGCTAGTAATAGCTTTGTCATAAGTATTGAGTGACTTTTGACTAGTGGCAATTACAGCATCGGGTTAATAAGGTGGTTACTGTAATTAAGTTTTGAAGCACGATATAGTTGGAGCTGGAGATGGAGGGGGCAGTGTGTTGAACCAGGAGGAGGCCTTAAAGCTGAAGGCTCTTGGCCGTGAGAGGTCCTAGCTCTAGGGATAACAAGAGAGTTTTCCCAGAGGTCTGAGTATGAACTAGTGGACAGAGCGGCGGATGGTGGTGGTCAATCCTGGTGGGATAGCCCAAGGAGGGTCTTTTTGTAAGGGTACAGGTCAGATATTTGAGGCGCTCGTCAAGATCAAGTACCAGCTTTTAGCGTACAGTGAGACAGGTGTGTGTCAGCCTAGGTGCTCCAGTAATTAACCTGCAGGCCTTATTCAGAGAAAGTGAATTTTTATGGAGTGCGTCTGATCAGCAGCACCATACACCGGCAGTCCATAGTCCACTAGGGACAGGATAGAGGAGGTGACATGAGTCGAAGAGCCTCCAGGAGGAGGCAGTGTTTATACGTGTAAGATGCCCAATCGGATATTAGTGCAGTGGCTAGGCAGCGATGTGTCTATGGAAGGAGAGGGAGGGTCAAAATGGATCCCTAGGTATTTATAGGAGCAAACTTGTTCGAGTGGGAAAGAGGACCCAGAGTGAATGAGGAGTTTGAAGTTGCAGGACTTGTTTTGGGATGAGTGAAGAACATGGTTTTTGTTTTTTTAAGATTTATCACCAATCTATGTTCCTTGAACCAGCCCTCAGCTTCAGTGAAGGACTTCTGCAGCGAGTTCTGGAGGGCAATAGGGTTACGACTTGAGGCAAAGATGACTGCATCATCAGTGTACAATAGAATGTTCCCCAAGCAAGAGCGTGGAAGGGTGTTAAGGTAAAGGGAGAATAGTAAGGGGCCCAGAATGGAGCCCTGGGGAACCCCAGAAAAGATGGGACAGATGTCTGAGCAGGTCCCATTAATTTTTACATGCTGTGAGCGGTCAGATAGATAACTGGTGCACCAGGAGATAGGCCCAGCAGCAAAACCAGAGAGACTAAGGGCATCAAGAAGGAGGGGGTTGGAGACAGTGTCGAAAGCTTTCGAGAGGTCAATGAAGACAGCACCAGCCAGAGAACCAGTGTCTAAGGAGGAGTGGAGAAAGTTGGAGAACTCTAGAAGGGCTGTGTTGGTACTGTGGCCTGCTCGGAAGCCATGCTGCTCAGGACAAAGGACATTGTAAGTGGAGAGGTAGTCAGAGATTTGAGAGGCCACGACTTTTTCAAAGGCCTTGGAGAGAGGAGAGAGGAGAGAGAATAAAGATTGGTCGATAGTTTCCAGCCACAGTCCTATCACCACCTTTAAAGATAGGGGTGACAGTGGCGACTTTCCAGGCAGTTGGAACCTTCCCCAGGCAAAGAGAGTGGTTGATGAGGCATGTGATCGGGGTAAGGACTGTGTCTAAGACCAGCCATAGTATACACAGATCCAGGGTGTCACTGCCTGTACTATTACTCTTGAGGGCAGTGACAAGGTGCGGCCTAAGTTCTTGGGCAGAAACACAGTGGAGGAGAAAATAAGGACGAGAAAGATTTACGGCAGGTGCTGGGGGAGGAGGGTCAAAAAAATGTGTAGGGAGGATAGGGCTAAGGTCAGTGAATGAGGTGTTGAGGTGGTTGGCTATGAGGGGCTGGGTCTGAGGAGATCACACCATTAATGTTGATCTGGGTGGGTGGGGGGAGTGTGCAGTCCCATTTAACTGTTTAATGTTATCCCAGAAGGTTCTGGGGTTCCCCCATGAGGCAGTGAGTGAGGACCGATAGTGCTCAGACTTGGCCTTTCTGATGGCCTGAGTGCACTTGTTTCGGGCGGCAGCATATAACCGCCTGTCATTGGGCCGGCCAGTCTCAATGGCACGGTGCTATAGGTTGTCCCTATGTTTGAGCTGGTGGATCAAAGCTGGGGTTACCCAGGGGGAATTCTGCCCTTTAGAATGGCGGGTCAACATTGGGGCAAAGATATCACAGGCATTATTAAAAGTTTGGGTAAAGAAGGAGAGAGCTGTGTCGATGTCAGGAGTTGCCTGTATAGGAGACCAGTCAATTTGGGACAGAAGTTCCTCAAGTTTTATCAGTCCACCAGGTATTAGACGCTTCCGGCATGTGGACTGTGCTATGGGTTTGGGGACTGAGGATAACCAGTGGAATAGAATGGGGGAGTGATCGCTGAGAGAGTCTGGGAGGACTTGTACATTGGGGATCCGATTAGGGCGGTTGGTGAGTACCACATCAAGCAGGGTACTGGAGCCTCTCTTGGGGTTAGTCCTGGTAGGGTGGGTAACTAGTTGCGTTAGGTCTATTGCAGAATAGGAGTCTCGGGTAGAGGAGGAAGAGGGGCTGAGCCAGTTGACATTTAAGTCACCCACCAGAATTTGATCAGCGGAAGGAGGTAGAGAGGTAAGGTATTCTGTAAGAGAGGCAATGGCCTGCGTTTGGTCCCTGGGGGGCACGTATGCAGTAGTCAGATAAAGGGGTCCCTTTAAAGGGTCAGGGGTTAGTTTCAGCGAAAGCGCCTGGGCCCTGGAGTCAAGGATGGGGCGGGGAAAGGGCTAGTACGAGGAGAGATTCCTTGACATAAATAGCGCAGCCGCCGGCCCGTCTCCCAACACGGTCGGACCGGAAAAGGGTGAAACCAGGAAGGGAGACTAGGGAGTCATTCCTTGACATAAATAGCGCAGCCGCTGCCCCGTCTCCCAACAATTTGCCTCTGATAGCTGAGGATCAGAAGGAGATGCTCTCCTCCCCCATATCAGAGACTGAAATCCTAAATGCAATTCAGACGCTCTCAACAGATAAAGCCCTGGGACCAGATGGTTTCTCACCGAATTTTTATAAATGTTTTGGGAGCCAGTTATGTCCAGGGTTAAAAAGACTATTCCATAGTATTCTTACTTCTGACATAGTCGACAATCACCTCTTTGAATCCCTGATAGTGCTTATCCCCAAAGAAGGGAAAGAGCCAGATAAGGTCCCAAATTATAGGCCTATATCATTAATCGACTATGATGTTAAAATTTTAGCGAAAATATTTGCGGCCTGTTTAGCTAAGGTCCTGCCTAAGTTAATCCACCAGGACCAGGTGGGGTTCATGAATGGTAGAATGGCCTCAGACCATTTCCATAAGATATCTCACATCTTCTCAGCATCCAAGGATAGTAAATTCCCATGCGGACTGATGTCGGTTGATACTGAGAAGGCATTTGACAGAGTGGATTGGAGGTTTTTGTCTTTGACTATGGAGAAGTTTGGCTTTCCACTTCCCTTCATTAAAAGTGTGTTTGCTTTATATAGATCCCCGTCTTCGAAAATATATTGCAATGGGGTATTTTCGGCAAGCTTTACTCTGTTTTCGGGCACCAAACAGGGATGCCCTTTATCCCCCCTTTTGTTTAACCTATATTTAGAACCCCTTTTGTGTAAAATCAGGCAGGATCCCAGGGTTATGGGGATAAAAATTGGGTCGCAGTAGTTTAAGATCTCAGCATACGTGGATGATATCTTACTTCACATCATCCATCCCTGAATCTCTGTACCGGCAGTACTCGAAGTTATTGCGGACTATGGCAAACTATCTAACTATAGAATAAATGTAGGGAAAACCCAGATATTCCCTCTTAATATGAATGTCTACAAGTTGGATGTAGTGGACATGGGTATACAGTGGACCCCACACACCTTGAAGTATCTTGGAATTGTTCTGGTAAGATCAGAATCCAAATTAGTGAGACTTAACCTGGACGCTCTTAAGAAAATTATAAAACAAGATCTTGACAGATGGGGTAGACTTCCGCTCTCTCTCTGGGGAAGGATTAATATAATCAAGATGAATATTTTACCGAGGATTTACTATTCCCTAAATATGCTCAATGTATGGCTACCTTTAAAATGGCATAAAGCAATACATTCAACTATCTCAGATTTTATCTGGAGAGGGAAATCTCCCCGTACAGCTTATTATAAACTTGTAAAAAAACAAAGACAAGGCGCTGCGTCAGCATGTGGTCTAAAAGCAAAACAAAATGGTTATATTAAATGCACGCTGAAAATAGAAAATAGAGTTAAAAATCTACGTTTCGACCTTAGGTCTTCTTCAGGAAATATCTAAAAAAAAAAAAACATGGTCTTGGTGTTTTTTTCTCTTTTAGATATTTCTGAAGAAGACCTAAGGTCGAAACGTAGATTTTTAACTCTATTTTCTATTTTCAGCGTGCATTTAATATAACCATTTTGTTTTGTTATTATAAACTTGCTGCCCCCAGGGCGAAAGCTGGATTAAGACTACCACATTTTGGGTTATATTACTGGGCAAGTAGTGTCTGTAAATATTTACGATGGTTCATGCCCTCCACGGACTTGGAGCTATTGCCTTATGTACCCTCTTGGGTCAAATTGGAAACGGAATTGATAAAGGGTGTGGGCATGGACCTGAAAGTTCTTCTCCACTCCCCTCTAAGAACTCTGCCCTCTAAACTAGCAGCTACTCCAATAAAAGATTCCTTACGCATATATATTCAGTTATGTGCCTCCCTCCATTACTCCCCAAGTACAGACAGACATCAGCTAATATGTCACAACCCCAATCTGAAGATCGGTGGGAGAATGATAAGCGAATTCTGGCTTCCCCACTTGAAAGGTTTAAATATTGCAGATATTATGCATGGGGACAGGTGTCTTTCAGTTGCAGAGATACAAGCTAAATATAATATAGGCCCTAACCAGACTTTCAAAGTATATCAGCTCAAACACTTGTTGGAGAAGTTCAAGACTAAACTAAGAGAGGGGTATATAACTGGGGAATGGTTTGAATCCCTGGCCCACCTGGCTTGAGAACCGCATGCGGTTTCCAAAGTCTATAAAGCATTGTTTGACCAAGTCTACGCAGACATTGACAATAAACCCAGATTCTGGCTAGGTCGACTTGGGGACCAAGAGCGGAACTGGGATGTAATATGGCGAGACACGTACCAGTATATCACCCAGGATAGATTACGGGTCATGGAACACCATTTCTTAAATAATCTGTTTTGGACCCACTCCAAATTGTATAAAATCGGACGCAGACCAGATCAGTCATGCTATCATTGTCTTCAGGCTGATGGAGACCTATTTCACATTTTCTGGGATTGCCCATTGATAAAAGGGCTGTGGGGCCAAATTAAACATAAAGCAGACCCTCTACTGGGCATTGAACACTATTTTACCCCAGAAATCTGCCTGATAGGTGATTATACTGGTATCACTGTTAAAGCCCGAAGATACTATATGGCCTTGATTTCATCCTCTGTCAAGAAAATAGTACTAAAGCACTGGCTGAACAATACCTCACTTAACTACGCAGAATGGTTACAAGAGCTACTTTTTAACTTAAACATGGAAAAATTTGGGGCTATGAGACGGGACAGTCTCTCAAAATTTGAGCGGGTATGGAGCCCCTTCCACACACTTTACTTACTCCAGTCCTAGTCGACTATTGCAAGGCAAGTTGACTCTGGCAAGTACACCGATGAACAGATCTATCTTAAGCATTACAGCTTGGGGGGGGGAAGGCGGATGGAATGAGAGGATAGGTAAGGTGACTATATAGAGGGGATAAGAATATTATTAAAGATGATTTGCTTTTCTTGTTTTCATACATTGTAAGTGGCATCATTCTGTCACATGTTAACCATAATAATCTACTGTCTTCATTCTTGTGCCAATAGTATTTCAATAAACTTGAATTTTAAAAAAGAAAACTCAGTTATGCCTGTACTGAACACCTGGAACCCCGCAGCAGCAGCACTCGAAGCAGCAGGATGGGTCAAAACACAAAACAGGACAGGTTGGACTTCTCCTGGTCCCGTGTCAGCTGCAGAAATTATGGCATCTAGTTGTATACATTCCTCAATAGTAGAAACATTCACTTCACCGACCGGAGCAAGTCAGACTGTTCGCTCAGGCACAACGCCTGATGCAGAAATGCAACAAGGTTTGACTCATTTGATGCTGTTTCTAATGCAACGTAAACTTCAGCATCTTTACCAGCTGTTTCACTGTTTCACTGAATCCACAGGATGAGGACAGAAGCTTCAGAGACCCTACTATTATTGAGGCGCCTCATATTTATTTAAATGTTGTCACTGATACGTCAAGGGTAGATAATCCTTCCAAAAATACTCAGACAAGTAAAACTGTGGATATGGGACATAAAAACCTATCTCCTAAAAGTACTGATAAGTAAATGCCACAAGCATTTTGTATGGCAGATTTATTTTAACAAGATGGTGAAGCTGCACAAAGGCACAATGCAGTGCGAAAGAAATGTACTGCTACAGCTGAACTTTTCCCAGATCGTAAATTTGTTATGCACCAACTGCTTAAAGATACTATTGGGGACATAAGCTCATGATCTGTTTGCTTTTATACATATTAAGGGAGAAAATACTTACAATATTAGTTTTTTGGAATAATCATACCTTGGAAAAATGTTGGCATAAACTTGATAGTGTAAAGCATTGTACCATATGACAAGATTTATTTCCTATTCCCTTAACAAAATCTACTGTCAAAACAGTTATCTTGCTTTTCGGAGG
Organism: Neoceratodus forsteri; assembly: GCA_016271365.2. Lineage (NCBI taxonomy): Eukaryota > Metazoa > Chordata > Ceratodontiformes > Ceratodontidae > Neoceratodus > Neoceratodus forsteri. The sequence continues at coordinate 815,292,689 of CM028133.1, forward strand.
TGAATTCTGAAAATGTTTTGTATTGGTTACATCAAAAATGTGAAGTCTTCCAAATCCAGTTCCCATACTGGATGACGATTTGGTATGGACTGGAGGTTGGCTAATTAAAGTCAAACAATCATACAGATAAGGGTATACAACACCTACTGTACCTGGTAGTTTTCAAATTGGAGAGGATAGAAGCATTTGCTTCTACCTGGACAACCAAAAACATGTCAAAAAGGTGGAGCAAGAACACATCTAAGTTCCTCTTGTAATTTACCTAGATGCAGTTTGTGTCTGGAATATGGACACGTCACCTTAGGTTGCCCAAACCTATTTCGATGCAACCTTTGTGAAGACACAGGACACTCCTATCAGAAATGTCCTTGGGCAGCACACAATAGGGTAAATCAGATAGGGCAGAATGTAGAGAATCTGGCAACAGCACAGCAGGCAAAAGTTATGCTAACTAGGCAGGCACAAAAGTCATCCCCTCAAGCTAACTTCCTTTCAACAAGCACTGCTTGTGTACAGCAAGGGCCTATATCCAGCATTACTACTCTGATTGTGGTTACTGAATCCCCCCCAGCACTCCAGGAAACAGTACCCCCGACCTCCCTGAAGAAGCACTCCTGGTTAAAATGCTCCCTCCTTTAAGTGTGCCAAGTGACTCCCATTCAGAGTTTATCCCATCAGGGAAACCTAAACATTCTAGGCGAAGACTTGGGGTAAAACAAATTGACCCTCCTATTCTAACCAGGAATTGATATAACATCTTATCTAAAAGAAAACAATTGGGGGATACAGAGGATGAAGAAGGGAATTCAGACACTTCCTCAGTGGCCTCAGGAGCAATGGACTATAACACTGACCCCTTAGTTGAACAATCCAAAGTGAAAAAAGCTGAAGGCAAATCAAATGTAAAGCTTAAATCTGATGGCTGACCTTTTGGCCTCCCCTCTCAACAAACATGCACCACTCTATTAGCTCTTTGACTGTTAGTGTTAGCAGTATTAAATATTTCAAGAAATGTAGTACTAACTTACTCATTCTAAAAGAATTACCCAATAACATTCTTTTTTTTACAAGACACACGCATAAAAGCTAATTATGAATTGATACAAGCTAAACATTTATGGTCAGAGGGCCCCTCCTACTGGTCACAGGGGGAAGATATTTGTGATGGGGTAGCAATTCTGCTCTGAGGCCCCCATTTCAAACTTAAAAAACTCACAGATATCGTAGAGCTTTGATGGTGGACATCACCTTTTTTATACACGAACTACGTTTAATCTGAGTGTATGCCCCCCAAAGTATTGCTGCCCAAACTGTACTTTTCAGATTAATTCATCTTTACCTTCATACCCAAAAAACAATAATACTTGGGGGAGATTTTGATTATGGATTATCCTCAGCTGACAGAGGTTGCAAAACACAAAAAATGTTCAGTGATATGGCTTGTTTAAATAATATGATTAAAACAGCAAATTTACAGGACAGTTTTCAGTCAGCACAACAGCAAGGAAATAAAACCTTTTATAAAGGCCTATTGGCCTCCAGGATTGATTATTTGTTCATGTCTAAACATTTTACACTTCATACAAGTAACACTGTACTTCATGAAACTTCTGGCCACTTAGCTGTTACCTGAAAAGCTACACTAGGTTCTCAAGGTAGTATTCCGATTGAAAACAGATAGAAATTAAATAATAGTTTGTTGCAAAATGAAGGTAAGAGTCAAACATGGGAACATCTATTGAAGGCCAGAGTGTCAATCCTGGAAGCATATGATACAGTTCTAAACTGGTGGTTGAATTTAAAACAGGATTTTAAATCTTTATTTATTAAACATACCACTGAGAAGGGAAAAAAAAAACAATACTGTCAGTATTTAACCCTATGGAATCAATTGCAAAACCTTATTCCATTGGCTCAAGAAAAGTAAATAAATCTAAAGTCCCAAATTAAGAAAACTAAGGACGAAATTATTAAATATCAATATAACAGATTTTAAGTTTAAAAGCAGAAGAAAAGGTGGCACATAAGGGCATCAACATACCATAGATTATTTAAAAGCTGTGCAGACAGAGTGAATGTAACAAATATAGATTCCCTAATTATTTCAGAGGAATCTACTCTCACTTCTAGTCCTTCCAAGATTTTGTAGGAAGTGACAAAATATCTCTTTAGTTTATTTGAGACCCCTTCAGAAACTAATTGGAAAGAGGAATATATAACAAATGTACAGATTCTACCCAATCCTACACCTGTAGCCCAGAGCTTGATGGCTGTTATTACCATCAATGACATCAAGATAGATATTTCAAAGTTACAGCCAAACACTACTCCGGGTAAAGATGGATTGATCTCAGAATTTTACAAGACTTTTCAAGACAAATTATGCCCTGTTTTGGTGATCCTTTATAATTCATTATTGCAATCCTCTCACATACACCCATCCTTTTCCCAAGCTTTATCTATCCTTTTGTATGAAAAGGGAGATAGAACACATATTACAAACTGGAAACCTATTAGTATTTTGAATGTAGCCTATAAAATCTTGTTAATTATATTGGCACATAGGCTTAGTTAGGCTGCATAAATATTTATTTCACCAGTACAGACTTGTGCAATGCCTCACAGATCTATTTTCAATAATTTGCAATTTCTTAAGGATTTAGTAGATTTAGAAAATACACAACAGTGTTCAGGCTTATTACTTTCAATCGACTGACAAAAAGCATTTGATAAAGTCAGTCATGGGTATCTTTTCTCAGTACTAAACAAATATGGGATTCCTAATACTTTAGTGAAATGGTTACAAAATTTATATTAATATGCTAATGCACAATCTTTTATTAATAAACAGATGGGCCAGGAATTTCCTATTTGGAGAGGTGTAAGGCAGGGGTTCTATCTCAGCCATGTGCTATATTTATTTGCAATAGACCCTCTCATTAGGAAAATTCAGTGTAACGCTAACATTTCAGGCATTGCATTGCCAGACTCACAACACACTGTTAACATCTGTGCCTATACAGATGACCTCTGTTTGTGTATAATCCTCAAAGGAAGTTTCTTTAATATTGCAAATTCTCAGGGAATATAAATCAATATCAGGAGCCAAACTAAACTATGATAAAAGTCAGGTCTTTGAAATTAACTCAGACCTAAGAACAGCAAAAGCACATTTATTTGCTAATATTCCTTTTTGTACATACATCTTACAGATTTTTTCAACTCTTCTGATGATGCTAAATTGAACTGGGAACATGGCTTAACTAAAGCCCAGAATTTGGTGCAGCGATGTAAACATAAAACCATTTCTAAACAAAAGTGGGTATATTTAATAAAAACTTTCATAGTATCTCAATTTCTTCATGTAGCCAATGTTTTTCCCATCCCATTCTCATTAGAAACTCAGATTTATAACATTTTCTTTCAAGGATTGTGGGGAAGTTGTCTTGATCCTATTAAAATGAATTCTACATATTATGATTATAACAAGGGACGTATTAGAATGTTAAATCCCATTGTTTTCCTTCCTAGTATTTTCATCTATAAGAATTTTATGGGATTGTTAAAAGGTTCACAATCCTTTTGGACTCAGATTACTTCTAACTGGTTCACTCCATTGCAAAACAAATGGGGTCAGGGTCTGTTATTGGTCTCTGTGATTACACACAGCAAATATGTCCCACAACACAAAAAACTGAGTTTGACAAAGCTTAGACAGTGACATATCATTCAACATGCCCTTCTTTTACATTCTAGAAAATCCTTTTTTAAGTTGATCATAAATAACATCCAGTTTATAGCTCCAGAATTTCTAGGATGTCCTTGCACACAAATGGAACGAGCATGCTGACAACTAACACACTCTAGAATTCCTAAGCACATGTGGGATATTTATTTATTTATTTTATTTCATTTAGTTTTTGTTGACTGGGTAAGTGCAGTAGACAAATCCTGCCTATTTTCAGGCATGAACCGGGGGAGGGGGATACAGATGAATGCCAACTGACCTTGAACCAGATATAATCTGGCTTTCTTGCCATGGAAGACTTGGGGTCAGAAACTCATTAAAACATAAATCCCCAGAAGAATGTTTTTGTCCTTTCACTCAAGTCTTTTGGTCCAGTTTGTTTAACAAATGGAATGAACTTGACTTTTACAGATCAACTACAATATATTAATTTTAGGTATCTTTCCACAAAATTTGCATTTGTACAGCAAAAGCACACTACGAGTTATTTTTGTGGCATGTAAGTATTACATGTGGCAGGCGAGATGTGTGTTACTCCTCCAACAAAAAGAAATCTCCTCAGACCAGGTAGTCATGCAATTATTAATTTTTCTAAAACGAAATATGTCATGGAACAAAATACATTACCCACCAGTAGGACTGTAAGGAAATCATGGAACACATGGGTTTCACGATTCCCATGAAAAAGGTTGTTTCAGTGAGCTCCATGAAAAACAGTAAAGTTACATGTAAAAACACAAAAATAAGAAATCCAAAGTGTAGCATACATTTTATCATCCATACCTGGCTTGCTAACTCTCTTAATTAGCATCTTTGTGCAGAACAATCACTCAGGTGTGCTTAATGTGCTTTGCATGTCAGTGAGCGCTAAACATTAATCACTTGTCAAATGGTTAAGTGATTAAAGCTTAGCGGTACATGGGCAGACAAAGGCACACTGAACACTTTAGGTAACTGAAGTCCCCGGTTTATTTAAGTAGTTGCAGCTGCTACTAATTAAATCTGGGCAGATTACTTGAGTTCTTCAGCATGTACCTCAGCACAACCTCCGACTTGTTCTCTGCTGTGTACGTGTTCAGTAGCTGCACTTGTGGTCCTGAATCTTGTGAATGTCAATATGCTCTAATCCATCCCCCGGATCTAAAACTGGCAATGTTGCGGCGAGACAGAGAAACATACAGTATGACAAGAGCACATTTCATGTCTCTGGAGACATAATGTTTTGTGCTACCTGCAACGTTCAGGTTGACCACAAAAGGAAAGCCATATGCAACCAGCACTTAGAAGCTACAGCCCACATTGCTAAAAAAATGAAAGCTGAAGTCCTGTACTGTGGTCACCGCTGAGAAACAGGTGACTGTGAGAGAGCTATTTAACACCACCTCAATCCAAAGAGAGACAAAAAACCTGGCTCTATTCAATATTGTTTAAGCTTTTGCTGCTGCCAATATACCCCTCAATGCCCTTGATAACCCTGTACTGCATACATATCTTGAGGAGAACTTAAAGACAGTGAGTGCAATTCCAAGCTCCCAGTGGCTTAGAGCCGAGTACCTGCCCAAAGCATATGCATATCATGTCAGTAAACTGAAAAAGAAAGTGGGGGATGCTATGTCAATTTCATTAATCTGTGATGAAACTACAGATGTTCAGTATCGATACATTTTAAATGTTGTAGCTTGCTTGTCACTAAATTTGAAACCAGAGCCAGATAACCCAGAAAATATTCTACAACACATCTTGTTGGACTATGTGGTGCTCGAAGCTACTAATTTTAAAACTGTCTCCCAAGCTGTGCTACACTGCCTCCAGAGCTACAACATTCCTTACACCAAAGTATATGCATTTGTGACTGACAATGCGATGTCTATGAATAAATGTTGGCAGCAAAGTTTAAAGCATGTCCTTTTAAATGCTGTACATGTCACTTGCTCAGCACCTCTATTAAATTTAGTTGGTGACATCTGGTGAAGAACCTTCAGTAATGTGAATGACTTTGTTATGGCAGTAAAAAAAAGGCATTTACAGCATGCCCGGCCAGAAAGGCCCATTTCAAGCAATTTCTTAGTGCACGAAATGCCCAGTCAGGAGCCCTTCCACCCACTCCAGTAGTTACCAGGTGGAATACATGTTTCTATGCAATGTTCTACCACAGAACCCACCTTGCAGAGTATGAAGAGTTTTTCAGGGAAGAAAGTGCAGCATGTGAGGAGGTGACTACCCTCGCTTCTTCTGTGTCCTAGAAAAGTAGCATAAATGAAATTGCAGCAAATGCCCCTCCACTTGTGCAGATGCTCACAAAAATATGACAGTGATGAGGTAAAAGTGCACCTAGTTTTTCATGAGCAACTTGACTTTGTTGCTTTTATGGAGGTAAAGTCTGAGGAAACTGAACACATACAGCAAAATTAACATTGTCCATGTGTGCACAGAAAATAAGAGAATATATGTCTGGGCAAAGACGTTTTCATCAATCTGCAGCTGGGTTTTTTGAAGCTGCCCGAGTATGTAACCCAGCACAAATCAGCTGAGTAGAGCCACACAGAGGGATGGGTGCTCTGAGACAAAATCAGCACATAGACAAAGCCCGTGTTCGGGTGAAACGTGCATGAGGAGTTTTTCTGTGTCTCTTTTTTGTATTAGGTACTCGTGTGTAACCATTGTTATTTGAATTTAGCAAGTAAAACAAGTTAATCTACTATCTCTGTGTCTGGAGAATTTATTTCTATGTCCCTGTGGTATGCCAAGACTGCTTTTTCTATATGTAACCCAGCACGTCTGCCCACAGTGGCAATATTGGAGGCAGATGTTTCTGCCCACATCCCAGCTTTTGAAGAAAATATTTGTGCCAATGCTGAACTCCAATCTTATATTCAGGACATACATTGCAACAGGGTTACACTGAATGAGCGTATTGTAGTGCAATATTGGAAAGATACTCAGCATCGGTTTCCCAATCTCGCTGCTATTGCACTTAGTTGCCTTAGTATCCCTGTACACTGTGCTAGTGTTCAGCACTCTTTTTCAAAGTATGGGGCACTGTTAACTGACAATTGAAGAAGCATTAAGCCTGAAAATCTCAAAATGTATTCATTATTGTAGCAGAATAATGTATCTTGAGAGCACATGTTAAATGAGTTTAAAATGTTTGCTGTGATGCTGTAAGGTGACTCAATTTATTTGAACTTCTTGCACAGCTTGATAGATTTTAAAATGTTTTTATTCTTTTTTTATAAATTTACAACTTTAAAACACTGAGCAAATGAGTTTTACATTTTATACGATTCAAATACATTAAAATCGGTGCATTATATACAAGCTGATGTGCTTCCTGTATTCCAAAACATTTCCATGTGAAATCAGTATTTTTACCGTGCAGTGCCCGTGAAAATCGGCAAATTTTGACGTGATAAAATTACAGCCTTACCCATCAGTAAATTAAAGCAAAATTGGTAGCAATGTCCATGGTGTACAACTTAATGATTACAAACTTTTATGTTCTCATTGGTTGATCGTTATTGCTTATGTTATTTTTCAGATCTCATTACAGTATATTGTAGTTAGTATGTTTTCTCTTATGGCTGGCCAGCCAAGTTAGGTTATGAACTATGTTCTTTTTTCAAATAATTTTGTTTTTCTCTCACTGGGATTCAAAGTGTGTGAAAAGGGGGAAAAAGTGTATGATGTAATATTCACCACAAATGTTTAGTTTTATTGATCTTTTTTTTTCTTCCTGTTATCTACGATACATGTTTGTATTTTGTTTTTTGATTCTTTAAATAAAAAATTCCCCTTCTCTTGTGAAAACTGCATTGAGTTCTTTTACTTCCACATCAACATCCACCAGGACAGCACCAGAGATGGGTAGAAGGGACCTCGGTTTCACATCTCATCCGAAGGAAAGCACACTCCAACAGTACAGCACCCCCTAGTACTGCACTTGGGTGCCAAAGTTTAGGTATGAGCCCAATTCCGGTAAGGGATATGTGGGTATGTATGCCTGGGCATGTACTCACTGCATTTTGTTAGTGATACCCAGCATAATTGCTAGGAAAGTCAAAGTGCTCAGGATGTAGGTCACGTGGGTGCCTGACTGCAATGGCAGCCTGATTCTCGAGCTCCCTGCCACCCTGGACTAATACCCGATACTAGAACTTACAAGAAACAACTCCAAGCTCCACTTTTTGCACTAAAAGATGGAGAAACACCTGTGGAGCAATGAACCTGATTTTGAAAGAGAACAGACTGCAGAAAACAAGTGAATCAACCTGAGAAGTACAGCAGCTCCTGCCACGAGGTACCATAAAGATGGCACACAGACCATCGAGGAGCCGATCACCATCCTGGGACTCGGACACCTTGTTCTTAGAAAAATTGTGGCATCAATAGAATCTATACAACTAATGGCAGTGGAAACCCAGGCTACTCTAACACAACTTACAGGCAGAATTACCACTACTGAAGCCCAAATCAACACACCACAAGTAGTGGAGGAACAGCACGACAAGCACCTGGCAAAAGCTAAAAGTCAGATCGAGTGGCTAACATCCAAACTGGAGGACTTAGAGGGCTGGGGGCAGTGGAAAAACATTTGAATTTTGGGGCTACAAGAGGCGAAGGCATAAAAGCCACCAAGACTCTCACTAGGAGAGTATTCTAGCTTACAGAAACCTCAGATAACATGAGTCGTGTGATTCTTACTGATTTTAATAGTTTGTTAGCTACTAGTTTTCTGGTTTAGGACAGTGCTTGATAACTTTACATATTAGGCCATACATAGAGTATAAGACAGAAGCAGAGTGTTTTTGTGTTAGTGTTGTTTACAGTGTTTAAACTTTTGTGGGAGTCTGAAAGAGGAGGAAGGGCAGGGGGAAAACAGAAAACATTGAATACCGCCAAATATACTGGTCTCTGGCATTTAAACATGTCTTCATTGTTAACTTAAAGGTAGATACCTGGAATACCAGGGGATCAAATTGTAAAATCAAGAGACGTAAAGTACTGTTAAAATTGAAGGAGCTGAACTGTAGTATAGCTCTCATTCAACATACACATCTTCTGACAGCAGAGGCAGATAGGTTTAAATGCATATGGGTGGGCTCTATGTTCCATAATGCATTTACCTCAAAGACCAGAGGAGTAGCCATCCTATGCCAGAAAGGATTTCAGCTGGGGATGCACACCGAGCACAGAGACACAGCGGGAAGATTTCTGATAATAGAGGGTAACTATCAAGGGGCCCCAATAACTTTAGGTAGTCTCTGTGCCCCAAACAATCCCAATCATCACTTCTTCAAACAGGTCCTACGCTGTATATGGGGGGGGGGGCAAGAGGTGTAGTCTTTGGAGGGGACTTCAGTTTAGCACTGAACCCAGGACTGGACTGGACTGTTCAAGACCAGAGAGCAAAACAGAACTACAGCTTGGACAACTGGTCCTGCAGGGCTTTAACAGGGTAGGCCTCCAAGATATTTGGAGAACACTACATCCCCATAGCCAAGACTACATATGCTATTCCACTGTACATGACTTTTACAGCTGGATTGATATTATATTTGTCTCATGAGAACTGACCCAACACACATGGGGTGGGGGTTGGGGCCCAGGAAAGCATTATTATATCAGACCATGCCCCAGTCTCATTATCATTAGCCTGGGGGGAGTGAAAAGGGACCCAAAACAAATAGAAGTTTAACACCTCCTTCGTACAAAACACAGATTTCACACATTGACTGAAGGCAGAACTCCTAATGTACTTTAAGGAAAATGAAACCCCAGACACAACAATGGCCACCCAATGGGAAGCCATGAAAGTGGTTATAACATATACACATCCAAAATAAAAAGAGATAATGAGACACAGACTAGACAAGCAGAAAAGGAACTACTAAGCATAGAAAAGCTGGCCATGTCTTCCCCATCACAAAGGGAGGCCCTGAAACCTCAGCTTAAAATGGCATACCACAAAGCTGAAGAGATCTTACAATGCAAAACAGAATATGCTTTATTCGGATTAAACCAGAAATACTGGGAAGCGGGAGAGCAGCCAAGTAAGCTACAGGCCCATCCCCTAAGAGTAAGCAAGACAGAACATTACATCCCTAAGATACATTCCCCTTTGGGAGCAGTAGTAACCTCTCCAGATCTATGATGCATTCAGACACTTTCATAGCAAACTATATTCCTCAAAGGTCTCCCCCACACTGGAGCAGCTTGTTGCCTTCTCAGAAAACATCCATTTACCCCAGTTTACAGAAGACCAAGCACACATACTTATCACTCCCATCACTGAGACAGAAACAGAGGTGGCAATCAAATCTATGGCCTTGGTTAAATCACCAGGTCTAGATGGCTACCCCAGTAATTTCTACTCAGCATTCTCAGTGATTCTGACACCTAGACTTACTCGGCTTTTTAATGAGGCCTGGGAAAAGGGTAATCTCCCATACTCATTTCATCAAACACTTACCATGTTAATCCCCAAAAAAGGACCAGACGGTGTTCAGTGCTCACAGTACAGGCCAATCTCACTTATCAATGGGGATGCAAAAATATTTGCAAAGTTGATTGCATGCAGACTGGAACTCATAGTTAAAGATCTATTCCACCCAGATCAAGTGGGATTTGTCCCAAGCAGACTGGGAGCAGACAGCACCCATAGAGCCTTATATATTATCTGGGAAGCAAGCTGCCAAGCACAACCTATGGTCACCCTGTCATTAGATGATGAAAAAGCATTTGACAGGATGGAATGGTAGTTTCTTTTTGATGTTCTTAAAAGGTATGGTGTACCCTCAGGGTTTATCTCCCTGATAAAACTACTGTACAAATCCCCGACTGCTTCAGTGCTTACCAGCTTGGTAATATCTCCACTCTTCCCACTTGCTAGGGGAACCAGGCAAGGATGCCCACTTTCCCCATTTCTTTTTCTCTTAGCAGTTGAAACACTAGCATCCAAAATATGGCAGAACCAAACTTACATAGAAACATAGACTTTGATGGCAGATAAGGACCGCTTGGCCCACCTAGTCTGCCCATTTCCCTACCTACAGGATAAGCTGCAGATCCTAGTTAACCAACAGCCTATTTCTTCCTACCTCCCACAAGAATTGCCTTGAGTCTGTCCCATGCATTCTTTAATTGTCCCACAGTTTTAGACCCCACAACCTCCTCAGGAAGGCGGTTCCATGTGTCCACCACCCTCTCTGTGAAAAAATACTCCCTCACATTGCCCCTGAGCTGTCTCCTCTCTATCTTCAAATTGTGTCCCCTGGTTCTTGCACGTCTCTTTTTCTGAAAGATGCTACCCTCTCCCTCCTTTCCTCAAGGGTATACATATTAAGATCCTTTAGTCTCTCCTCGTATGTCTTTTCTTGCAGACCCTGCACCATTTTAGTTGCCCTCCTCTGGACTGCCTCCAGCCTGTCTATGTCCTTGCGGAGATAGGGTCTCCAGAACTGGACGCAGTACTCCAGATGGGGTCTCACCAACTGTCTGTACAGAGGGATAACAACCTCCTGTTTGATGCTGGTGATGCCTCTCCCTATGCATCCCAGTATCCCTCCAGCCCCCCAGCATCAAAATCAGCCTAACAACTAATAAGCTAATCCTATTTGTTGATGGCATCACTCTTTTCTTATCCAACATTTCTATGGCCTTGCAGACCCTGGGAGCATTGCTTACAAAATACGCAGCCCTTTCAGGGTATAAACTTCACTGGCGTAAATACCAAAAAATGCTACTTGCATCCAGGAGCTCTTTGAGGACTATCCGTACCAGTGGGCCCCAGTGGGGTTCACATGTCTGGGACTCAGATTTCATCCTACCATAAAAGCACTGATACAGGCCAATACAGGAATAATGACGCATACTTTGTCCAAAGACATCCAAAACCGGGGATCACTCCAACTCGCTACATGAGGGAAAGTGAACGCCTTGAAAATGATGGCACTTCCCAAACTCCAATATGTTCTTAAAAACCTACCAGTGGTGCTCCCTACCACATTTTTTGCACAAAGACACAAATCTTATCATTTATCTTGGACAATAAAACCCCAAGAATCAAAATGACTACCCTCCAATTGCTGTGGAAACAGCGTAGCTTTGGGCTCCCTAACCTGAAATTATTCCATAAGAGTGCTCTCATCTGACAGACCATTTCTTGCAACAAACCTGAACTCATACATCCCACTCCAAAATGGGTGGCCATAGAAATTCACCAAACCCTGGTACCCTCCTCACAGGCCCTGACATGTCCAGATTGGAGTTTGGGACCTGGTACCTCATCCTGTACTAGACAAACTAGAAAAGTATGGGTAACGCACACATCACAACTAAATTGGGCCAATAAAACCTCCAGGCTGCACCCACTATGGCAAAACCTGCAGCTCCAATTGGGAAACCATCCCATTCATTGGCCTCTCTAGCGACAGAATGGTATCTCCACACTAGGGGGATCTGTACCATCTCAACATGCAGGTCCTGAGATCCTTTGCAGACTTGCTGAACCTCTATGAGATCCCTGGAAACCACTTCTGGTGATATTTTTGGCTGTGAGATCTTCTCAGATCAAAAGTCTTGTTTCAACACATCTTACCTACAACCTTGATGTGGGAAACATAGATAATCAACCTGAAAAGATTAACAATTTCATTAATCAGTACATAAAATTCCAAAACAGAGAATTTCCATTTCCAAGCCCACAGCGCCCAAGGATCCAATGGGAGTAAAAACTTGGCACTCCCATCTAGGCAGGTGTGAAAAAAATTTTCATAGGTGGAATTCAAGCGAAGGTCTGATTTTCACTTTCATGAAAGTTTGGAAATCCATTTTCGAATTTTCGCAGAAATTCCGCCTACGATCGCCGCCAGCCCAACCCAAAAGAAAAAAGCACTGGTGTCTAGTAGTCCTTCCCCCCACCCACCCCACATGTAAAAAAATATCCCTGGTGGCTAGCAGCCCCTCCCCCCACTGGATCACCCACCCAATTGGTAAAAAAAAAATATCCATGGTGCCGCCGGTTCCAATAGTGATCCTTCCCTCATCCCATCATCTGCCCAACAGTACCCACTGCTCATCCCCACAAATGCCCCCCCAAACAGGGTAGTTAGTGAGGTAAACACCAAGGTAAAGAGGTTGACAGGGAGCAGGACAGGGTAATTGGAGAAAAAGGCAAAGGCAGTAAGGGCAGGGATGGGGCAAAAAAGGGTAAGGCCATCATAAAATGGAGGGCAATGAGTACTAATGCCCATAGTCTGGGTAGCAAGCTTCCTGAGCTAGTGGCCTTGATGGAAGAGAGACACCTGGATATTGTGGCAGTCACAGAAACATAGTACACGGAGAACCATGACTGGGATGTCAACATACCAGGGTACACAATCTACAGGAGGGACAGGGATGGTAAAAGAGGAGGAGGAGGAGGAGGAGGAATAGCTCTTTATGTAAGGGAAGTATCAAAGCAACAGAACTAAAGGGTAACTGCGGAGGAGAGGAGGCACTGTGGGTCACCTTGGAGACAGGTAGTGGCACCACAATCCACACAGGAGTTGTATACAGACCCCAGTCTCAGTGGGAGGAAATGGAGAAGGAAATGATAGAAGACATCCTCAGAATGGCAGAAAAAGGGGAGATATTGTTCATGGGGGACCTGAATAGCTTTAAAAATAAGTACGTTTGGCTTTTTGATATCATGTGTGTGTGTGCAGCCTTCCCAGGATTGTATGAGTGCTCCCAATTTTTAGACCTTTTGGAAAATCCTCATATCCCGAAGTCTCCTTCAACCAGTATTTAGTCAACAGTGCAGGATTGTTACCCTGTATGTTTTCTGGCATTCCTTCTATTTTATTATTTTTTTAATTTATTTATTGTTTCTCCCCAGCCATGCTCAGTCATGCATATACTCTGGTCCCAGGGATGTACCTGTTAGTCCTTCAGCTCTCCTTAGGGACCTCATGCTCCACCGATATCTCCACGGCTTTCCTCCATGGTGGGGGCTCTAGGGGAGGGACATCCTCCCTCCCCCGGCAAATCACATGTTGTTGGCTAGGGGATCCAGGAACCCAAACCTTCATAGAGGGCCTGTGATGACAGGAACTCTGCCTTAGCAGCAGCGATGCCCTCTGTAGGGGATAATCACATTTGGTCCACTGCTGCCCTTCCCAACTATAATACACTGCCAAATGGCAGCAGTTGCAGCCAGGACTGGCCCCTGATGTGACGCCTCAAGCTCACTCACAAACTCAGGTCATCTGCATGGCAACAGGATGCACTACTTCTGGGTCAGTAGGAGCAGCCCACTATTCTAATATTTAATCTTTTTTCTCATAGTCTAAATGTTTACATTTATTCTTAAGGTTTGCCACTTCCTTTTGTAGATTTGAAATAGCCATTTCACTGTGTCCTGCATCATCCTCTATAGCATTTATCTGGCTCTCTACTTCTGCAATCCTTCTTCTGTTTTCTTCAGTCACTGAAGTTCCATTGTAGACCTTTTCTTCCATTTCAAGTAATGTGGGGCTTTTGGAGAAGAATCCGGCTTCTGTTTCTGCAATTATATCCCTTAATGTTGGCTCTTTTCCTTCATCGTCTTCTATGGCTGATTGTCTATTTCTTTCATTCAGCATCTCTTCTCCAGTGTCCATTTGCACCTTTATTCTCTCTTCCTGCCTCTCATTTATACTTTTACTTACTTCTCGCATTTCAGTTTCTTGACCTTGCTTGGTGCTCTCTCCTTCCTCTATTTAATTTTTCTCTACTTTTGGAAGCATACTAACGCTTAATTCTTGTGGGTTTATTTGCACAGACTTAGGCTCTTGCATTAATAAGTTGTTTCTACTGCTAGAGATAGTGTAATTCTACTATTTTCTTTGCTCATTGTTCTGATAAGCTGTTGCCTTAGTGATTTTATAGGAGGAGGAGCAGTAAGATTGATTTGGTCAGACACTCTAAAGGTGAGTCTAGTTTGTTTATTCTCTTCTTCTCTATCTTTTGTGCTTTCTCCATCCTGTCAGTCCGATCTTTCTCAAATGTTCCCCCTTTATCCTCCCTATTTATTTGTTGTTTAATAATTAAGCATAAATTGGATTTTCCTTGAACTTCTATTGCCCTTGGTAACTTCTCTTTGAAATGTATACTCCAAGTGTAAATCCTATCAACACTCCGTAAGATGTGGAGAGAACAGATTACTGCTTCTGCTAAATGCCAAGAATGCGGAAAACCCTGACCCACTTCATATCTCTCTACTCTCAGCACTACCCTCCATCTCCTTTGAACTTCTGCCTCTCCTCTTTCTTTGACATCAGTGTGCCACAGGAAGTTTCCCTCAAGGAGGCTGTTCCATTGATTTATTTTATTTATTTATTTATTTTATTTAGTTTTTGTTGACCGGGTAAGTGCACTAGGCAGATTCTGCCTATTTTCAGGCATGACCAGGGGGAGGGGGATACAGATGAAATGTCAACTGACCTTGAACCAGAGTAAGCTGTTGGTGGTATTTTTAGTGAATGAGGGAAATTTGGCCAGGGCACTGGGGAAATTCCTCTACTCTTTTTGAGAAGTGCCATGGGATCTTTCACATCCATCTGAACTACCACCAGAACAGGTAGATGGACCTAGGTTTAATGTCTCATCCGAAAGATGGCACCTCAGGAGTGCAGCACCCCCCTCATGCTGCACTACAGTGTCAGTTTTGGGATATTAACCCAAGTGCCAGGTGTGGGGATAGAACCCACAACTTTCTGATCTCCTGGCCTCAGAAGCAAGTGTGCTACCTGCTGAGCCACTGACACTGACTGTATGGCCCAGGGGGCTATAGATATGAGAGAGCCATGGAGGAAGGAAAGTAGAGTGCCAGCCCATAGGTGAGGTGCTTCATGTTGGCTTTGTATAGGTTAATAGCCTGCTGGTTTCCTGTCTGATGTCAACAGAGTGAGATATGACAGACCTTTCCTAGGTCAGTCACCAGAGGGTCTGCTGCCTGGGATCCATGTTTGGGAAAAAAATGGAGTTTTGGGGTTTCAGTGCAAATCTTCTCAGAAGTGAGACATTGATGATGTGAAGAAAGGTTGCTTGTATCAGGATGGTCAGGATCCATTTGGATTCCCCGTGAGGATGTTCCTTCTTAAGCAGTGAGTAAGGTAGATAGTGGAGAACACTGAGATACCCATAACTGAGGCCAGGCCCCAGTGTTAGGTCTTTCCCAAGTGAAAGCAATTATGGTCTGTGTCTGGGAATATACTCATTTCATGCTGTTAGTGATACCCAGCATAACTGCTGAGAAGGTTGAAGTTCTCAAAATATTATTTAAAAGATACCCGG
Source organism: Neoceratodus forsteri (assembly GCA_016271365.2). Classification (NCBI taxonomy): domain Eukaryota; kingdom Metazoa; phylum Chordata; order Ceratodontiformes; family Ceratodontidae; genus Neoceratodus; species Neoceratodus forsteri. The sequence continues at coordinate 815,308,752 of CM028133.1, forward strand.
AATCAGTCGTGTCACCAACAGGTAGTGGAGTTTGCTGTACTGAATATTAATTGCTGCCTTCCTGAATGTGACTGTGTTTTGGAACTGTGAGCCCCTGTCTGAGCTGCTTGTATTGTTGTTTGTAACCACCTATGTGAGCTGTAGGATTGTACCAGATGGGAATACTAGCGACTGAATAAATGTGCAACACTGCTACAGTATTTTTGCAAGACCTTTGTGTCTGGCATCTTTCTGAATATCATCACAGCCAGAAAATCTTGCAGGAGTGGGTAAGCTGTGACTCTAACGAATTCATCTGTGTACTCCAAAATATAGGGTAGGTCTAGTACTGCAAGCGCCCTGTTTAAACCCAACCATACCTTTCCATTTTTTGTGAGTTTTAAAACATTGTAAGTGTATTGGACCTGGCCAGCATACTGAAGAAAGACAGTATATACCCTGGGACCACAAAAAACATTACATGTTTTGCTTATTCATAAAATAAGTGGTCATTCTGGCCTTGTCTAATACTCTTCAGGGCTACACTTGAGTTCCTTTTCATTTCATTTATTTTGAGAGGTTAAGTAACACATGATTAGTGCCTGTTTTACCTGGTACCAGATTATACAAGTCAGGCTGAGCCAGTATGCTTGCATAATCAGCATATGACACAATCAATCACAGGAACACTACTGCAGACAAAGTACAGATAAGTGGGCAAAATACTAAATCATGATCACAACCTCAAGAAATGTTTAAGATCTCCCACATGACACTGGGGGGGAGGTCATGATCCTCATGAAGATTACTTTCTTCAGAGCCCGTATGTCCCCCTCTGCCTGCTTACTGAATAGATGATACAGTGGGCCGAGGGGATGCAAAGTGTCTGGGCCCTGTGTGCTTCACTTTCCTCCTTATTAGTAATTTAAAACAATGTTAATACTACAAATTATTTACTGTGTATTATCCCACTGCCATGTGATGTGTCAATTTAATTTTGAATCTACTTCCACTTAGTTTAACAAATGGTGTGAGTTAAAGTGTGGGGAAGCCAAGTGATGTGCTCAAGGTCACTCAGTAAATCTGTCACTGTGATGATTCAAAAGCCTGCCATTTCCTGTTTAACATTAGAGAGTTCTAACTTCTTGACCATAGTTACATACTTTTTTTCTGAACTGTAAATCCTTCTCAACTAACGAAACCTCCTTCTCATGCTTAATACATACATAGTCCATCTCCACTGTGATTCCACCTACATCGGGACTCATGGCTCAATTGTTGCTAGTCATGGACACTATTTAGTGCATTATGGGAAACAGAAGGCCTCAAAATTAAAAGATGTTACCATTTCAATTTCTGGCAGAGAGGGAAGTCAGGGAGTGCACAGCTAGATGGACTGAGATGTGATTCTAGGCGACTAACAATAAATTGCCTATATCAGGAGACAAGGAGGGGAACAGAGTGAGAAATAAACAGACTCATGGAAATTTAGAAAAATGGTTGGCAGTCACAACATTTCATCTCATAATACTGTTGCTCTGGTATTATAAATTTTGGATGTCACTCTTCCCCTATTAGTAAAGTAACCCTCCATCTATTACAAATAGTGGCATAGTCTTTATTAATTGCAAATCCACTCAACTGAGTAAAACCAGTGTTGCATTTAGTTCACTGTTTGTGCACCTCTGTAATCCAATTCTATGGTTTGTGAGTCCAGCTGAGTAAAGCCACTATTACATTCTGTATAGTTACAGAATTTCTCATCACTGTGAGTCCACTAAGTAAAACTAGTCTCAATTGATTACACATGGACAAGTCTGCCTTATACAATTAAGGAGCATAATTTACATACAGTATGTTATTCTGTTGTTTTTGCTTATGTTGGGCGTGTATTTATAGGGTGAGTGTGGTATAAATGGGGGTTAGGGTGATGGGATTCTTGCTTTTTGGATTTTTTTAGGTTTTAAGGTTATTTTATTTTGTCAAATTTGTATGTTATTATTTATTTATTATTTTTTTTTAGTTTTTAATCACCTGGTAGGTGCAGTAGATAAAAGTAGTTGCCTATTTTCAGACACAACCTGGGAGAGAACGATAAGATAAAATGTACAGCAATTGACAATATGCATAGTGATGGACAAAACAAATGTCCATGATAAAGTAATATACAGAGTAGAAATATTGAAAATGATGAACATGGCACAGGTACCAAGAAAGGCACATACAAGTACAACTAATACACAGGTATCAAGTTTTAAATAAGGTGCATACAGCAGGAGATAATATGCAGAATATTAACAAGTGCAATGGCACTGGCAACCCAGAACAAGTTATACACTGATTAGGGATATGGCATATAATAATATATACAGATTTGCCTTGCCATTCACCTGAAATGTTCACCACTGCGAATTTGGATGGCTCCCCCCACGTGTCCTACACAACCACATGGGAGGTGTTACTTATTATGTAGTAGTTAAACAGTCGCTGTTGTTCCTTGTCTCACTTCTACTACCTGGCAGCTAATTTATTACCTAAGGTCAGCTGTTTCTGCTTTTTTGTTCACAGCCAAGTCTTGAACAACGTTAGGGGAAATTGCCTTCTCTTATGCTGCTCCTAAGTTATGGGCCGGGCTGCAACTGATCTGTGTCCATTTAGCCAGGCCTTCAAGAATGGATATCACTCCTACCTACTTAAGACATCTAAATGCTTTTTCGCTATTAAGGGAGGTACAGCACGTGTTTAGTTCTAGAGGCCCTGTAACGCTCCTACTCCTCAGAAGTGCTTCACCAGGTGCTTCCTTTGCAGCTGCCAGCTTCTTCAAAGGCAGTCTTAGACTGCTGTTGGAAGCTGGGAATTCTGAGAAGCAGGGCAAGGGCTGGAGAGATGATCTAGGGGTAGAAGCCAGGAAGAGTAGGATGGGGAGTGTCTGGCTAAGTAAAAGCCTTGGGTTTAAGTGGGTCATGGAGCAAGTTCCCTGCTGCCATGTCCCAGTTCCCAGGGGACCCCTAAGGAATGGGGCAGTTAGTAGAAGGATCAACTGCTCCAGTTCTTCCCCTTATTCACATGAAGTGCAATGCTAGGTCCCCGAGGAATAAAACTGCCATGGTGTCATATTTCATCACAGATTCATCTGGGTACCTGGTTTGTATCACCGAGACATGGCTGGGTGCTGACTTTGGGCCAGTTCTAGAGGCCACAATCCCAGTCAGGTTCTTGGTGGTATACTGTCCAAGGCAGAAGCACAGGGGTGATGGGATGGACATCTGTTTTAGGTCCTACTTAAGGCTAACAGCATACCTATTAAAAGAGACATGGTCATTTGAATGTGTGTTAGTGAAGTGTGATGTGGGTGTTAGGGGTGAGATTCTCATTGTTTATCACCTTCCAAGTTGGAAACAGGAGTTCTTATGGGAATTTGTGGATTTCATTGTTGACCTATCATTGAACGCCTTCAATCTTATTGTGTTGGGGGATTTTAGTCTATGGGTTGATGATGAAATCTCACAATTTGCTAAGCAGTTCCTCCAGTTGATGGAATCACTGGACCTCACACTGATTGCTTCCTCTTCTACCCATGAACATGACCACATCAAAGACCTTGTCTTCTCCCTGGGGCTGAACATTTCTAAAGTCAGAGTGGTTCTAGAAGGGTGGTCAGATCACTCCCCCAAGGAGGTGATCCAATATTGTCCTGACATGCTTTGACACTGGCAAATTTCCTGGTGGCATTGGATATCTCAGTTATGGAGGCAGTGTGCTATGGGGTCATGGAGGCGGCTGTTGATGCTATAATGAGGCCAATACAGTGGCACTTAACTCCATTGCACTGATCTGTGTCAGCTCTAACATTCTGTCGAAGTTCACCATGGTACAGCGACAAGATAAGGCAGTAGAAGGTAACTGGATGGAGACTGGAGCATTTCTGAAAGAGGACAGGCTTGATGGATGACTGGATGGCTCTGAGGTCCCTTTACAAGGACTATCTAAAAGCAATAACCCTGAAAAAGGCAGAGTTCCTGTCATGGGCCATTACGTCAGGAGGAGGAACTAGGCCTGCTCAACTCTTCTGCACTCTGGACAGGTTACTCAATCCTGACTGTCTACAGTCTGGAATAGTTTTGTCTCAAGAAAGATGAGGGGAGTTTTGGTCCTTCTTTCTGAAAAGAGTGTCCTATATCTGATCCAGAATCTTAACAGGTGGCCTGTCAGGGGCCAACAGTGATTGAGGAAAGAGGTGCAATGGCACTCCATGAATCTGGAGTGAGTTTGAGCCAGAACTTGCACCATGCAGTTTAACGAATGGTTGAAAAAATGGTGTGGAGCACAGGGGTTTGGCTTCATTGGGGACTGGGGTTCCACCTGGAGGGACACCAGCCTATACTGGCAGGATGGTCTGCATCTGTCCAGGAAGGGAACAAGTCTTTTGAGCAATCGGTTTAAATGTTTCATTGGCAAGCTTTTAAACTAATCAAAGGGGGAGGCACTGATAAGCAGAAAAATCCAGCCTCTCCCTACAAAACAGGGTACTAAATGAGAAAAGACCGAGGTAGAAAGGTCAGTGGTAGATGCTGCAACAGAAGGTAAAGCCATCAAAAATGGAGAGCAATGAGTACCAATGCCTGTAGTCTGGGTAACAAGCTTCCTGAATTAGTGACCTTGATGGAGGAGGAACATCTGGATATCGTGGCAGTCACAGAAACATGGTACACACAAAACCATGACTGGGACGTAAACATACCAGGATACACTATCTACAGCAGGGACAGGGAGGGTAAAAGAGGAGGAGGAGTAGCTCTTTACATAAGGGAAGGAATAAAAGAAACAGAACCAAAGGGTAAACAGGGAGGAGAAGAAGCACTGTGGGTAAATTTGGAGACAGGCAATGGCACCACAATCCGCACAGGGGTTGTATACAGACCCCCTTCTCAGGGGGAGGAAATGGACAAGGAAATGATAGAAAGTATACTTAGAATGGCAGAAAAAGGGGAGATATTGCTGATGGGTGATCTGAATATGCCAGATGTTAACTGGAGTGCAGTTGCAGCAGCCACTTCGAAGAGTGGGGTTATTCTAGATGCCCTACAGGGGGCATGCCTTAGACAACTAGTATTGGAGCTCACTCGAGATGGAGCAATCTTAGACCTGGTTCTCTCAAATGGAGATGGAGAAAGGATCACAGATGTAGAAGTGGGTAGCCATCTGGGAACTAGCGACCATCGAACAGTATGGTTCACAATAAACACAGCAATAGAGACAAGCCATACAAAGGCAAAAATACTGGACTTTAGGAGGGCTGACTTTGCCAAAATGGGTGAGTGCCTAAGGAATGCACTAGCAAATGGGCAGGAAAAAAGGGGTGGAAGAACAATGGGGAATAATAAAAACTGCCATCACAGAGGTAACGAGCCATTGTGTGAAGCAAATAAACAAAACAAAATGATGTAAGAAACCACTATGGTTCTCAAAGGAAGTGGCAGTGAAGGTTCAAGAGAAAAAGAAAGCATTCAGGAAGTACAAGGAATCACAGAAGGAGCAGGACAGAGAACTGTATCAGTTAAAGCAAAAGGAAGCTGGGAAGGCAGTCAGAACAGCAAAGGCTCAAACCGAGGAAAAGATAGCCAACTCAGTTAAGAAGGGGGATAAACCTTTATAGGCAGCATCAGGAGCGAAGGAAGACCAAGGAGGGATAGTGAGGCTTAATAAAGGGAGGGAGGGGTGGGCAGAGGGTGACTGTGAAAAGGCAGAGATACTAAACAAATATTTTGCTCAGTATTTACAAATGAAGAGTGGAGGTACCTAAAACAAACAGTAGAAACACTCTGGATACAGAAGTTGATACCAGCCCATTTACAGAAGAAAGGGTTATGAAAGAACTCTAAAACTGAAGGTGGACAAAGCAATGGGGCCTGATGGGATTCATCCCAGAATTTAAAAGAACTAAGGGTAGAACTAGTGACACCACTGACTACCCTCTTTAACAAATCATGGGAGGATGGGGTGGTACCCGAGCACTGGAAGAGGGCAGATGTGATTCCCCTTCACAAAAGTGGGAGCAAGGCAGAAGCAGGAAACTATAGACCTGTTAGTTTAACCTTAGTGATAGGAAAAATGATGGAATCACTTCTGAAGGAAAGAATTGTCGAGTATCTAGAGGCCAGAGGGGCACAGGACCCTAGGCAGCATGGATTCACAGCGGGAAGGTCATGCCAGACGAATCTGATAGATTTCTTTGACTAGGTGACCAAAGTAGTAGATCAGGGAGGGGCTGTGGACATGGCCTACCTAGACTTTAGCAAGGCATTTGATACAGTCCCACACGAAAGATTAATATACAAGTTAGCCAGCCTGGGAGTGGGTCCCAAGATGACAGCCTGGGTAAAGAATTGGCTGGAGAATAGGATACAGAGAGTAACGTAAATGGAGTCCACTCAGAAGAAAGGGGGGTTACTAGTGGGGTACCGCAGGGTTCAGTATTAGGACCGGTCCTCTTCATTGTCTTTATAAGCGACATTGCAGAGGGACTGAAGGAAAAGTATGTCCTTTGCAGATGACACAAAGATCTGCAACAGAGTTGATGTACAAGGGGGGTGGAAAGGATGAGAAGGGACTTGGCAAGGTTAGAGGAATGGTCAAATGTATGGCAGCTTAGATTCAATGCTAAGAAGTGCAAGGTAATGCACCTTGGAAACAAAAACCCAGGGGAAGAGTACACAATGGGGGGTGAGATACTAATAACAACAAAAATGGAAAGGGGCCTCGGAGTAGTCATATCAGATGACCTAAAGGTGGGCAAGCAATGTGAGAGGGCAGCAAGGAGGGCTGGGGGAATACTGGGATGCATAGGGAGAAGCATCACCAGTAGAAAACAGGAAGTTATTATCCCTCTGTACAGACAGCTGGTCAGACCCCATCTGGAGTACTGCGTGCAGTTCTGGAGACCCAATCTCCGCAAAGACATATACAGGATGGAAGCTGTCCAGAGGAGGGCACTAAAATGGTGCAGGGTCTGCACCGAAGACATAAGGAAGAGAGACTAAAGGAGCTTAATATGTATAGCCTCGAGGAAAGGAGGGAGAGGGGGACATGATAGAAATGTTCAAGTACCTCAAGGGAATCAACAAAGTCCAAGAGGGTAGCATCTTTCAAAAAGAGGTGTGCAGAGAACAAGGGGCTAATTTGAAGATAGAGGTGGGGCTGCTCAGAGGTAATTTAAGTAGTATTTTTCACAGAGAGGGTTGTGGATGCGTGGAACGGCCTTCCGGAGGAGGTTGTGGAGTCAAAAACGGTGGTGGAATTCAAGCATGCATGGGACAGTCATAAGGCCATTCTAGGGGATGGGGGTAGGAAGAAGTAGGCTGCTGGTTAACTAGGATCTGCAGCTTATCCAGTAGGTAGGGAAATGGGCAGACTGGGTGAGCCAAGCGGTCCTTATCTGCCGTTAAATTCTATGTTTCTATGTTTCTAATATGGAGGAGATGCTTGAGGTGATTGTGATGCTGTGCTCCCACTTACTGTATATCAGATCCAGGGCCTACTCAGCTGTTGGTCAGGGTTTCTTATTGGAGGGCTATTCATCATTAGCTCTTAAAAAGTCATGGTATGTAAGACTGCTCGTAAAGAAACTATATTTAGACCTAGAGGTGTTGGAAAACTACAGGTCATTTCAAAAATGCCTTGTTTGGGGAAGACTATCAAGAGGTTGGTGGCATTACAGCTGGAGGCTCATCTTGAGGACTTTGACATCTCCATACTTTGATGGGGTAATGAGGGTAGTGGATAAGGGGCATGCTGTGGATTCGCTCTATTTTGATTTCAGAAAGGCTTTCAAGTTGGTGCCTCACAGAAAGTTGCTGAAGAAACCAGAAGATCTAGGTACAGTGAAGGATGCAGTTAGATTGGTGAGAACCTGGTTGGAAGGGAGACAGCAGAGGGTTGTGGTTAACAGAGTCAAATCAGAAGCGAGAGGGGTCACTAGTGGGATGCCAAACGGTTTGGTCCTGGGTCCGGTCCTTTTTAGTATGTTCATTAGTGACAGGGGAGAAGGAATCTAGGGCAAGATGTGTCTGTTTGCAGTTTGACACTAAGCTCTGTGGAAGAGTAGAGAGTGAGGAGGAGATCAGGGAGATTCAAAGAGACTTGCAAAAGCTAGAGAGGTGGTCAAAGGTTTTACAATTGAAATTCCATGCCCAAAACTGCAAGGTGATGCACACAAGTAACAAGAACCCAAAGACACAAGCCAGCCAGGTGGCACTGAGGGTTGAGGTGCTGGACGCCCCACACCTCGCGCCGTGGCAGCCTGGATTTAGGAGTGAGCTCAGGCTATCAGGGGTCAGCAGGGGAAGTAAAGGACTGAGCATCCAGATGACTGCTCTCCTTTCTTGGGGTGGGTGGGGATGCTTGCCACAGTGCTAGTGCCTCCTGGTGGTGACTGGAGGCGGCGCACCTTATGGCATGCCCTTCTGGGTCTGGAGCAGCAGCGGAAGCCTTATGCATGGGTGCAGGTGTGTGCCCATCACATGCAGGGCATCACTGCATGTCTGTGCTCTGGGGAATACTCACAGCAGTAGAAAAGCCCTGGTCCCATGGATAGATGACCGCAACCTCCTGTGTTCACTGTCACACACCCAATGCCAGACTTGTCTCTGTGGCTGTCTCAATCCTCTGCCTTGCCTTGGGTCCAGCATGCTGAGCGGTGGTCATTGGAGCTAGATAGGTGGGGAGTGTCTATCCCCGATTTCCTGGTGGGGCGAGGATCAGGTGGGTGGTAGAGTGGTTGAGGAGAGTGGGGTCTGCCTGAGAGACTTTCATGGAGGCAGAGACAAAAAAGCACCAAAAAAAAAAAAAGAAGTACCCAAGGACAGAGTACTAGATGATGGGGGGGGGGGATAAAGCTGTGCATGACCTCTGAGGAAAGATACATAGAGGTCATCATCAGTGACTCCCTAAAACAATCAAACCTGTGTAACAAGGCCTACAGTAAGGCAAACAGGATGCTGGGGTGTATAGGAAGGGGTACAAACAACAGAAGAAAGGAGGTATGATTACTTCTCTATAGATCACTGGTGAGGCACTACCTGGAATACTGTGTCCAATTCTGGAGTCCTCACCTAAGGAAAGATAAGGACAGGCTAGAGACAGTGCAACATAGGGTGACCAAAGTGATTCAGGGTCAATAGGGCAGATCTTATGATGATCAGCTCAAGGCACTGATCATGTACTTGCTGGAGGTCAGACCAAAGAGTGGCGTAAGACAGAGACTTTCAAGTTCCTGAAAGGAATGAACAAGGTAAACTGTGAGGAACTATTTTGCACAAGTGGTGGATCAAGAACATGGGGGCATGAGTGGAAACTGTTGGGGGAGATTCAAGAGGGAAGTGAGAACATTTCATTTTACAGAAAGGGTGGTGGAGCTGTGGAACATTCTGCTAGCTGATGTGGTGGGTGCCAGAACACTCACTGGTTTCAATCATAGCTGGGACAGAGTTAAGGGCTTAGTGGTTGCTCAGGGTGATAATGGTAGGGCAGAAAGCATGAGGGTGGACAGTGTGGGTTAGAATCCTTTATGGACAATAGATCATGGGCTTGTTAGGGTTTATTGGCAGACTAGATGGACCAGTGGTCTTTTTCTACCATCACTGTCAATGTTTCTATGTTTCTATGAGCTGCTTTGGTGAAGTTCTAGGCCTTGCATGCACACAAACTGTGCTCATCATGGTGTTTGATGATCTGCTTTTAGCAAGAGATAGAGGGGAGAACTTAATTGTCATTCTCCTCAACCTCTCTTCAGAGTTTTGCAATGTGAACAATGAGATTTTGATAGAACATCTTAAGAAATATAGGGCACTCACCAGGAAAACTAAAATTATTTGAGTCCTTCCTATCTGGCTGAACACAGCGGGTTGTGGTGAGAACTTCCTCATTGTAGTCAGTAGCTGTCAACTATAGTGTTCTCCTGGGCTTGATTCTGTACCCCGTGTTGTTCATGGTGCATATGCTGCCCTTGAGCATGTTAGCAGGCAGAATGGGATGAGTTTTCATTGCTATGCAGATGATAACTTTAGGTTTTGGAAATACGTTTGAGCCAAAAGCTCATTTACTGAGGTTCCACATCATAAACACAGTACAGAGGTTCCACGTCATAAACACAATATAGAGTATAATAGAAGTACAACCATTTTGTGAAGAAATACAATAGAACATTATATGCAGTTAGTCAACATACAGTGGTTTCAATGGTGCGAGGTAGAGAGTGAGGGGAAACAAGATGTGAAGAAACATAGCCAGACTTGTTATAAACAGTTCTTTTGTCTAAGTTCAAGGCAGATAAGGCATCGGGTTTGCCTTATTTTAGTTGTTAATAATTTTTATTAAGAGTTTTTTAGGAAATAACATCTGACAGAACCAGGTACATACATTATAGCATAACAAAATGGATCTACAAGTTGTCTGCAATACAGTTATGTATTAGGCAAGGTTCAACGGATAAGGAGAAACAAAACAGGTTGCTGAGTAAGTAAACATTTAAAAGCACTATGCATTATTTTGTAAAGAACCTAAGTGTTAGCCATATCAAAATTAACTAAAGAGGTAGGTGCAGTGAGGACAACAAAGGAGCATCCTGGTAACTGGCAATGCCTGAGGAAAGAGAAAAAAAAATAAAACAACACAGTGACAACACTACAGTCCAGATCACAAAACTTATCTTAGGGAGAAAAGGGGTCAAGCAAAGAGATAACTCCTTTCGGTAGGTCCTAACCCTTATATACAGGTAACCATCTTACAACATTCCAGACCATTCTATTCGACGAGATTCAGCCAATCCCCACACGTGGAGAGAGGTCTGCCAGGTAAGGAGCCCAGGTGAGATGGTATTGTGAGAGTGTATTAGAAGCTAGGTGGGATAAGTGGTCCAACATTGCCACCTTAGATAGGGTTTTATAAAGCATTGAAATAGTAGGTATCACTGTGGTTCTCCACCGGGAAAGAATAAGCCTCTTAGCTTGAAGACTAAGTAGAGCTAGCCATCTATGCTGCTGATGGGTGAGTGGTCTTGGCATAGAATGAAGGCCCAAAACAGACCAATGGGTCGAGAGTCAGACCGGGGCCAAAGGCCTGTTGAGGCAGACCCAAGATGGACGTCCAAAAAGGGGAGAGAAGTGGGCAGAGCCAGAGTATGTGCATGACATTCTCCCACTCCGAATAGGCATTGCCAGCATTGGCTGTCGTCCATCAGGTGCATTCTATGGAGAACCGCAGGGGTACGGTACCAGTGTGATAGAATTTTGTTTTATATTAGCCTGCTTCTCAGGTCTGGATACATAGAATGGGTGTATCTCCAGCAGAACTTCCACTGAGCTTCGGAGAGGGGTTGTTGAAGAGCTTGCACCCATTTACCCTTGGCTTGGGAAGAGTGTGAAGGGAGGTCGTTCCTGAGATTATTGTATATAAGGCTAGCTTTACCACCCTTATGGATCAGCCATTTAGCCAAAGGTGAAGGCCTTGCCTTGTGCACCATGTGATATTGTTTAATATAAGCTAACACCGAGCTCCTAAGCTGCAAGTATTGCCCAAAGGCCTGTTTGCCTAATTGGTATTCCTGATCTACATTTAGAAACGAGTTTATGCTGAGGCCGTCTTTCACTATTACATCTTTCAGTGTAAGGATGCCTTTATTCTGCCATAAAGACCATTGCAGAGGTCTGCCATCCACCTTTAAGGCTGTGTTCCCCCAGATAGGGGTGGCCAGTAGAGGACAGAGATCTGCCTTCAATCTTTTTTGTATTAAATGCCATATCTGAACAGAATTTGCTATCGTGGGACAAGGGCGCAGTTGTTGGGGGAGAGGGTTATAAAGTAAGACCGCCAATGATTGGATTTGAGCCATAGAAGCCTCCATATGTATCCACTGTGGCCTCTCAGATGTCTGTGGGAGAAACCAATTCAGGGTTTGGGCAGTAGCAAAGGCCCGCTTATATCCCTCTAGCCAAGGAAGGCCCCAACCTCCCTGTGTCCAGTGTGACCTAAGTTTATTAGGGATCTGTACTGTTTCCCGACTATCTCCCAACAAATACTTTCCCGACACCGCTTTCCTGACGCGATTACTGTCCCGTCAAATACTGGCCTGAATGTTAACTTACCTGTCATTACAAAGTCCTGACACACGATATCCTGGAAAGACCAAAAATCTTATTTGTAAAAAACATACCCATAGAACTATAACAGTAGCAGCAGGTGACGGAAGGATACAATGGCAATCGACAAGCTGTCACTGAACTCTGATTGCCTGAACACTGGGAGCCTATCCTCTTGTCTTCTGTTTGCTCTAATTTATTTAGTTTAAATGGACTGACACTGTCCTATTTAGTTTCTTACCAATACCCTATCCCTCATCCTATTCAGCTGCAAATCATCCTGCCTGGACAGATCATTCCTGCACCAAAAGATAATCCCAAATGTTTAAAACAGTTCTGCAACCACACATTAGTAATTTTAATTGCCCTCCATCAAACTTGGCTAGATTTAGGTACTGTATGGGACTTGTAGGACCCTCATATCCTGGAGAGAACTACAACAGTAGCAGCAGTATTTTAATTTAGGCACTAAATGTGTCGCACTTTAAACATGTGACAGAAGGGCACAAATGGCAAACAGCAAGCTGTTACTGAACTCTGAGCACAGTTTTAACTTTAATGCAGTAGTGACTACATTGGGCAAGCTGTTACTGAACTCTGAGCACAGTTTTAACTTTAATGCAGTAGTGACTACATTGAACTAGAGGATTGTGCTTCCAGGTGCACTGCAATAAAGTATAGCCCCTAGCAAGCAGAGCCAGTGCCTTGGTGGCACGAGGATTGTGCACTAAGAAACACTTATTTTATTGTATTGTATGTCGTGTGACTGATCTACTCTAATCCCCAAAATTCCCACTGATTGCTTTGAACACTAGGAGCGTACTTACTGTGGCAGCAGATGGGTTGTGGAGGGTGTCTCCATAGAAATGAGACATAACGTGTATTTTAATGTGCCATGTTTTAAACTGGTGGCACAAGGGTACAAATGGCAAGCTGACAAAGAACTCTGAGCACAGTTTTAATTTTAATAATTTTTTTTTGGCATCTTAATTAGAGGGCAATTTCAGTGTTTGAAACCAGTACTGATTGTTTTCAGCTCACATGGTTAGTAAGTGTTCACTTGCTCCGAAACTTGATGGGACAACAACTTTCAACATTCAGTACAAGTCGGGAATTACATAAACAGGAAAACGGTGTCAGTAATATAGCAGACAGGACAATGTCAGTCAGGAGATCGTACCTAACCTGTTTATTCCTATTGTATGTAGGTTTAGTGCCTTCCCAGATAAAATTAGAAAAGGCCTGATCTATAGTTTTGACTCATGCAGCTGGCAGTGTGAGAGGGAGATGCGAGATAACATATAGTAATTTAGGGGCTGCTACCATTTTGATCACAGTTATTTTGCCTGCCAACGTAAGCAGAAGGCCTCGACAACATGCAAACTCTGTTTTAATTTCTTCAAGGAGAGGTTTGAAGTTCAGATCCCAAAGTTTGGTATGATCTATGGTTAGATGGCTCCCTAAATAAACAAGGGAGTGGGGAGCCCACTGAAGGCCAAGATGGGTTATCTGGCCAGCAGTGCAGAGACTGTTAAGGGACAATACCTCGGTTTTGGACTTGTCAAGTTTCAGAATCAGAATAACTCATAAACATCGCAAGAAGGGAGAGTAAGGCTGATAGAAAAGTGGGGACATCTAGTAGTGGAGCTAGCAGATCATTCGCACACATAAACGTGGAGAAGGTGTTGTCACCAATAGGAAATCCTGCAATATCTGGGGAGTGGTGTATGGCCGTTGCAAGAGGTTCCACTGCAAGAATGAATAGAAGGGGGGAAAGGGGGCAGCCTTGTCTCATACCCTGTCCCAGGAGAAAGGGTGCAGACAGGATGAAGTTAGTTAAAACCCGAGCTGTAGGGCAAAAATATAGGGCTGCTACCCAACACCTGAAATTGTGGCCAATACACATGGCTTCCAGCACCTGATGGAGGTATTGCCATTCAAGGGAATCAAAAGCCTTTCTGAAGTCGATGACTACAGCAGCGGAGGAAGCGGGGTAGTTGCCAGTCCCATAAATAATATTAATCAATGCGCGAATATGGTCTCTACTAAGCTGACCGGGGACAAAGCCCACCTGAGATGGATGAATGAGACAGGGAAGTAAGGGGTTTAACCTAGTGGCCAAAATCTTTGCAAAAACTTTACTATCTGAATTGATAAGTGAAATAAGGTGGTAGCTGGATGGAAGATTGGCATCTTTCCCTTTTTTGGGAAAGACTGTGATAGTCGCTTCCCTGAAGGATGGCGGAAGGGATTCAGTTACAAGAGCCGAGTTGGAGAAGTCACTGAGCAAGGGGGTTATTAGTGGTGCAACTAGGCTCCACATTTCAGGGGGAAGACCATCCCCACCAGGGGCTTTCCCATGATTTAAATTTTGGAGTGCCTCTGTAACCTCTTGGGGGGGGGGGTGATAGGATTCTCCAGTGTGGCTGCTTACTGAGGGGGTTAGATGTCATAGGGGGTGAGACTTCAGAAAGATGTTTATCTGTGATATAGCAATGGTACCGGATGAAGTATATAACTTTTTGTAAACGTCTGTCATTATTTCATTGATATGCACTGGCTGCACTTGCACGGGGCACCCTTGTCTCCTAAGTCCTAGGATATCGCACTCAGCCGTTTGTTTCCGGAGTCGATAGGCAAACTGTTTCCTTTCCTTTTCTCTCCCCTCCCAATATTTATGCCTTAATCTAAGAATGGCCAACTCAGCTTTCCTGGCAAGTAGGTCATGAATTTGAGGATGGAGGTGAGTAATCTCCCTGCCTATCGTAGAATGAAGGGTGATGTGAGGTGTACTCTTGAATTTAGCCTCCAGCTCAGTAAGGCGAGATTCTAATGATTTGAGCAAGTGCTCTCTCTGCCACCTGCAACGGGCAGAATACCCCAAGATAGCACCTCTTATGGTAGCTTTCAGCACCTCCCAGACAACTGTCAAGGGAACCGAGGTATTGAGATGGTCTTGTAGGTAGTTGGCAACTGAGTCCGAAGCCACTGAGGAAAATCTGGATCTCTCAAAAGTAATGGATCTAGGCGCCAGTTTTGAGATCGAGGAGTTGGGGGGCTATGTAGTAAATGGAGCAGAACCGGGGCATGGTACGATATAAGGACAAGGTGGATCACAGCATCACTGATGCCCTTCATAACTGTATGGGATACCAGCCAATAGTCTAGCCAACTGAAAGAGCCATGTACCGGGGAAAAGAAAAGTGTAATCTTTATCCCTTGGATGAAGAATGCACCATGGGTCCTGTAGCCCCATATCTGAAATCAGCTGTCTGAGAGAGAGGTAAGTTTTCTGATGGTGGTCTGGACTAGAGGAAGTGCGGTCTAATAGAGGGTCCAAGGGGAGATTAACATCTCCTCCATTATTATGGGGCCATGTGGGGAGGCTAGAGAGCTTAGAGCTTGAGCCAATGAGTGGAAAATCTGTGGCTGATCATCATTAGGGCCATATACATTTGCTACCACCAGGGGGCTTGATGGAGTATCAAGGAGAGCTGCCACCCACCTGTCATCCCCATCATGTTGCACTTTTAGTTGTGACCGCTGGAGGGATTTGTGAAGTAAAATAGCTAACCCCTGTTTATGGGTGGGAGCTGAGGCTGAGGTGACCTGCCCCACTCAAGTACCTTTCAAACGATCATGGTCTAGTTTTTTCAGTTTAGTTTCTTGGAGCAGGGCTACCTGTGTTCACAGTCTTTTAAGATGATTCAACATCTGGGAACGTTTCATAGGGGTATTAAGGCCCTTCACATTCCAAGTGACACAGCGAGTTTCAGCCATAATCCAACAATAGCAGTTTTGATCTGTGAGGAAACAAGCTATGTATAGCGACCAAGTCTGAGAATGACAGACAGTCCCATTTCTTCCTAATTGGGGGATCTGCTAGATTTGAAAGGAGCACAATCAACAAGGTGTTCCCTGTATATAGGTGACCCCCCCTTTTGATCTCAAAGTGATGGTGACCTGGACATAGCAAGAAACTTTAACAGTTAGTTTCAAACAACAATAAACTGTAATAGAATCGAAACAACTATATACAAAGTCTGGCCATTCTACAGCCTTTGGGAGTCCCAGAGGTATTATGTCAGTGTCTCAAGACATCCTCTGATATCCATTGGGGTATGGCCTGGAATCTGAGTAAGCACTGCCCATACTAGCGGGGAGCAGATCAAAATAGAGACCCCTCACCATTCATAAGACATTATCAGTCCTTGGGTTGTAGGTAGTGGGGCGCCCCGTACCGCATCTCATTTTAGCGATTAGGCAAGGGACAAAAAGATATGTAGGTAATACCCTCAGCCATAGTCATAATCTGTGCTGGGAAAAGAGATAATAACAATACAGACAGAGAGAGCCATCTACCCCCTTTCCAAGGTTACAACCGGAAGTACTAACCAGTTGATTAGACCAGTCATCTTATTAATGTCCTCAGTCTGGGGGTTCTTACCCGGGTCTAGAAAGGTTCATTGAGTGTCCACATTGTCATCTTGAGAGTCCACAATAGGTGGGTTGGTGACAGAGCATGGGCTATTAGCAACTATATGAGCCCAGGATTTGTTCTGAGCTGTGGAGATCAAAGGCTGTGAGGCCTCCACTTCTGCCAAGGTGGTCTCTGGCCCAGCCAATGCATCTTGTATGTTAGGTGGGTCCTGCAGCTCAGACTGTAAAATCTCATATGGGTTGAGAGTGAAAAAAGTCTGTAGATCCAAGGAATCTTGTTGGTCCAGAGGTTGGTCTGGATATTCTGCTGCCTGTGGCCTCGGGGATCCGACTCAATCAGCAGGGTGTTATTGGTGATTATGTCGGTGAGAGGGTTGTCGTTTTCTTGACCTCGGGGGTAGAGATGCCTCGAAGACTCTCACATCAGGGTCTATTATAACATGCTTGGTAGCTGGTGATATGTTCATTGCTGGTGGGGAAGGAGAACGATGCAATGGCTCACACTGATAGTCTGATCCCCGAAATTCTGCGGGGTGTCTAGCCCACAGAAAATCTGTCAAGCTCTCCGGTGTGTCAAAGAGAAGCTGGGATCCATTGTATATAACCCTCATGACCGCTGGGTAGCGCAGACAGTAGGAGTAGCTCAATTTTTGTAGCATTCTCCGTGCTGAGGTATATGCTTTCTGGCAATCTGAAAGTTCTTTTGAATAGTCCTGATATATTTGCCCTTGATGTCCTTGCCATACGATCCTCCCTGCAGATCTAGCTGCCGGAGCAATAGAGTCCTTCTGCCTGAAATCTAGGAATCTAGCTAGAAGGGGACAAGGCCGTTCTCCCGGCCATGGCACTGGAGCAAGAGAGCGATAGGCCCGCTCTATCTGGAGAGGGAGATCTGCTTCAGGAGGGTTTTTTGTAGGAACTTACTGGCCTATTTCTGTTCTGCACCTTCCGGAAACCCCACAAATTGCAAATTATTGCGATGACTGTGGTTCTCAAGGTCATCAACTTTGCTTTGTAGTGCATGAATAATTTTATTCTGTTCCCTTGTAGTAGCCATTATTTCTTGGAGGGCCACATCATGGGAGGAGATGCGCCACTCGTTATGAAAAATCCTGACCTCGATCCCTTGTAGGGTCTGTGTAGTGGCATTAACTGCAGTTGTTAACTGTGCCATTTGAGTTATGAGCTGACTGAACATCAGTTCTGTTTTTGACATGTCCTCCGAGGCCTGCATGGTCACTGAGAGTAAGCACTTGCAATGTAGATGCAAAGAATTATGCCATGGGGATTCCTCTCTGCTGTGTCTTTGGTTTAGGCAGAAATAGAGGGTTCAAGTAATGGATATTTAAACAAGTTATTCCCTGTGTTCCAGGAGCTAGCGCATTAAGCGTCCATGCTGAGTCAGGGCCAAACCACCCCCCCCCAGGTTTGCCTTATTTTAGAGAGCAAAGTGCTAAGAAGGGCAGGATAGTGAGATGCTTGGGGGGTTACTCATACTGTGGAGAGTATGAAGAGAGAGTAGGGGGGAGACGTAAGAGAAGGAGAGATAGTAGGAGGCTGAGGGAAGCACTAGGTTGGGCGTTTTGTAAAGGTGGGAACGAGGTATTGGTAGTGGAGTAGGATAGGCAGAAGATAAGGGGCAGTCAAAGGGAAAGGGGTAGATATCATAGTAGGGGGTAACAGGGGGAGGAAGGGCAGAGAAAGGGGGAGAGAAAGGGAAATTAGCACAAGAGAATCAAGAGGAGGCTTGGGGATAATAGAATGGGGAATTGTAGGTAAGGATAAGAGAGGAGGGGAATAGAGGGGGCCTAGGTGTAATAATGGGTAAGGACAGAGTTAGGGAAGAAGCTTTTAACTATACGAAATGAGAGGCTGGAAGTCTATATAAGGAGGTAGAAAGATATTAGGTCCCACAGTCACAGCCACTGGTAGATGCAAGTAATGCACAAAGTTTAAATTTAAACAGTCCAAGCTTGACTTCCTTCTGAACGTCTTCGCCTAGGGAGTGATACTGAACTGTGCATATCTTTTCCATCAGACAGGCAAAAAGTGGTCACTATGCTTGAGTGTTGCCTTAAAATAATTGCTGCCTAGATGGCCTTCAGCTGGCTATGTCTCAATAAGATCACAACGGAGCTGCTGCTCATGGAATCAGGTCCTCGAGGGTTAGCTAGAAGATATGATGCTATCAGGATTCCATCTTTGAATGCCACATTTCTGACAGCTGTGGATAATGTAAAGGATCTGGGAGTCAATGTTGACTCATGGCTGATGCTAGAACATCAGATGGGGATGGTGGTCCGCAATGGATATTTCTGATTACAGACTATTACAGACTATCTCCCAGATCAGACCCTAGCTAGTGCAAGAGGACCTGATGATCTTAGTTCATGCATTTGTGACCTCAAAACTAGATTACTGTAATGCTCTACATCTAGGGCTACCTGGCGGTTTGATGCATCATCTGCAGCTGGTGCAGAATGCCACAGAGAGGTTGGCGAGCTGGCCGGTAGGGATGGGCTACCCATCGGGTAGCTGGAGTTGGTAGGTCAGGTATCAGTATTTTTTTGCTGGGTAAGGTAGTTCAGGTAATTTACTACCCTACCCCACATAATAGTGTACTTCACGGGTTGGGTACTGTTGACATGGGTAACAGGTCAGGTAACAAGTAATTTAAATTTTAAACCGGCATTCCAGGTAGCCTGTGGGGTCCTGTGACTTTCCAAAGTTATATTCAGGCATTAGAGAAAGCCTGTGGGGTCCTTACAACAGAAAGGAGCACATGACACCAGCATAAAAATCTGATTGGTCAGTACTGGTGTCTGTGCTCTGTGTCTGCTGTGTGAGCACGCAGATAGGAGTGTTTCTTTGGAGAGGGAGGATTCAGCTCTTGCTCTGCAGCCTCGGTGAAAAAAAAAAGTTTAAAACTTTTAAAAAACAAACAACAAGCACAGAGTTTAGTCCACAAGAAACAAGGGTTGGGGACTGAAGGGGAGAATAATTGAGAGATCCAGTGTGGTGCTCGAAACTCAGGAGAGAAGGAGAAGGGGGGAAGGCACTTGTTCCTGGCAGCGGCTGTGAAAGCCATTTAGGTTGTATTGCACACTGACTGTTAGGTGCCCTGTCTGTAACATATAGCTACTCTGTGTGTCTCTGCAGTATAATGAAAACCATTTAGGCTAGATACACACTGTCTCTTGTTAGGTGCCCTGAGCCCTGTCTTGTGACATATACTCTGTGCTTCTCTGCAGTATAGTGAAGCCATTTAGGCTGTATTACACTCTGTCTGTTGTTTGTGTCCTGAGCCCTGTTTGTGACATAGCTACTCTGTGTGTCTCTGCATATAGTGAAAGCCATTTAAGCTGCATATACACACACACTGTCTGTAGGTTCCCTGAGCCCTGTCTGACATAGCTAGTACTCTGTGTCTCTCTGCAGCATAATGAAAGCCATTTAGGCTGTATTACACATTGTCTGTTGTGTGCCCCAAGCCCTGTCTGTGACATAGCAACTCCGTGTCTCTCTGCAGCATAGTGAAAGACATTTAGGCTGTATTACACACTGTCTGTCAGATGCCGTGAGCCCTGTTTGTGACATAGCTACTCTGTGTGTCTCTACAGTATATTATACAATGGCAAAAAAGAATGCTGTGCTGTGATTGGTCAGTCTGGGACTGGACCTATGATGTTATCCTGGCATAACATCATGGATGTGGTCCCAACACATACATGACCCCATCACATATGCCAGCATGTAAAATGGATCACTGCCCACTGCCCAGTAGCAGCACTTCCCTGTCTACTCACAGTGCCAGCAGTCATCCCTCAAGCAACTGTTCAGTTTATCACTTACTACACAGTCCACACATAGCCCCCCAAAAAGTTTGCAACTGAATTCTAATTAAAAACACTGAAGAAAAATGAAGTCACCAGCCCTGAGTCCACCACTTAGCACGAGCCATCATTGCAATTGGCTTCAGTATTCCCACCCAGAGAGATAAAGCCCTCCCAGCGACTGTCACGGCCATTCTGAAGATCTTTACCACTCTTATTTCTGCCCTAATATTTCTTAAAAAATGTGAAACACAAATGAAAACTGACATTGCGATTAGCAGTCCCCACTGACAGACTTACTGTGTGCTCCACTCAAGAAACGGCGCTGTCCTGCCTTCCCTGAACTGATGGAGCGCGTCTGTTTAAAAGTGAAAAATAATTTTTTCTTCCTGAAAGATCTGCCTACAATACCAGGATAAAGCCTGTGACACTGAAAAGACCATGAGCTCATGTGCTGTTTAAAGCAATGCTCTCCACTTACTGATCATCGGCTCCATTTCCCTTTCCCCATAGACAGTCACCATAACTTTCATACAGAGCCAAACATGCAGCAGTTTCACCTTGAGTGGACAGTATTACTGCAAATTTGTTTTTGGGTGGGGGAGGTGAATAAAAAAACCAGTCGGTGTTGGGGGGGTTAGACAAACCTAAGACACATGGTAACAGCTTGGCACAGAAACTGTGACACTGGGGAAAGAGTTCTGAAGCAGCAGCCCCATCTGCAGGACAAAACAGTAAATGCACACTATTTTTTTACTATGTATACCTACTCATTAAAAAAATGCAAAAAATCTACATTTGAATGTATTTTTTATCTTTTTTTTTTTTGCTTTTCACACAAATGGGCCATTATAGCATAGGAATAAGGCACTCCAGGGTGTATGTCATGCTGGGATAACATCACTTCTCAGGTGTTGGAAGCACTCAGCCTGAAGCCTTGTGCCCATCCACCCGAGATGTGATGTTATCCAAGCATGACACACACCCTGTTGTGCATTATTCCTTTAGTGGAAGCCATTTAGGCTATATACGCACTATTGTTAGGTGCCCTGAGCCTGATTTCTTTGCACACTGCACAATTAAAAGCTTCTACGAAAAAAGTGAAAGTCCAGGAAGACAGATCTAGATTGGGAAACCTGAAACTTGGTCAAATTCCTGAGGGGGCTGAGGGCACAGGGGACACTGTGGCTTTCTTTGATGAATTATTAACTTTGGCAGCTGGCAAATCCTTCCAAAACCAGAGGATCTAATTCAACAGGGCTCACAGAAATGGTGGTCAGAAACGCTTGCCAAATATGGATTATCCCCAATTTGTCTATATGATGCCCCACAGGTTTCAAGATAGAGAGCTTTTATTAAGAAAAGCTAGCACAGAGAAGGAGCTTTCTGTCATTGGAATACAATTTCAAGTTTTTCCTAACTTTAGTGCTGAGACTATACATGACAGAAAATCCTTCAGTACTGTTTTGAATACTCTGAGAAATAAGGGAATCAATTATGCATTACTGCCCACTGCCAAACTGCACTTTTTTCTTCATGGGAGGATGAGATACTTTGTTGACGCTAAGGAGGCAGAAATAGCTCTTGAGGAAGCCTGTTCTAGAGATATGTCACAAAGATCCACACACTCTCACAACAGCTTGACTGAATCTCAACCCCCCTTTACATCCAATATGACATTACAACAATCCTCGGTGCAAAGGAACCACTTTATACCTTTATCTGATCAGGAAGCTGACCCTAATATTTTGGGAACTGCCGGGTCTTGAACCCCAATTGTGATCCAGCTCTACTGGATTATCTGACTGTGTTACTTTTTCTGACTATCAGTATCACTATCTCCCAAACTTTATGGGATAGATACAAAACCCTTTTGAAAAATAAAGATAAAGGGGGAAAAGGAGGAGCAGGAGGGGAAGTGACGGGGAATGAGATATAGAAAGGGGGAAGGGGAAAAGGGAAAAAAGGGGGCTATTCTATAAAACAGTTTTGACCTAACTTTTGTGTTTGTATTTCTTCCTCTAAGATATGCCATCTACATTTTCTATCTTTGGTGCAAGGACAAGGTTGCGGCACCCATTTTTACCATATGTGTCATTCTATCTGCTCTTTTTCCTTCTTTTAACGTAAACAGGGCTTGACCTAGATTTCCTCACCGGCGAGGTAAGTGGGTTTATAAAGGCTGTCTTTTGTTTGTGTAAAGGGGTGTTTGGGTGGGTTTAAGGTAAATAGGGGAAAAGGGAGGTTGGGGTAGGTACTAAGTGGGAATGTTATGTTTCAATGCACCTGTCACATCCACTCTATAGATAGTTTATGTATTAGGGATATGAGACATGGCAGTGCACAACTTATAGATCAGTAAGGCATATGAATTTGTTTTGTTTAACGCAGAGCTTGTTGACGTTTTTGCATGTAAGCAAAATAGTAGAATGGCAAGCATTTATCTGATGTTTACAATCATACTTTATTAAAGTTTTAACGTGGAATGTTTTATTTATTTATTTTTATTTATTTATTGAGGATTCGGAAAATACCTTTGAGTCAATTACTCTTTTTCAAAGGTTCCACGTCAGTACAGGTACACACAGTAGGAGAACAGTACAGTGCAAATACAGAACAGTAGCAAAGGCAAGTCAGACACAATTACAATAATGCATAGAGCAACTAACACGTTAGGTATTTGTTAAACTTGGTGTGAGGCACAAATCCAGGGAGCCTATGCAAACTCCTGTGTTGGGCTAACAAAGAGAGGCCCTGGAGTGGTGTGGGGGACATCCGTCCAGAGGCCATGGTCAATTGATATTGGGTGGTGGACAGGATCTGTTGCAGTCACAGAGATTCATGGACAGTAGGTGGTTCCTAAGGTGGGTTTTGTAGGGGCCTAGACTATTCAAGTTTGTGAGGGTGTTTGGCAGGCTATTGACCCAGGTTGGGGCTCGATAACTGAAAGACTTTTGGAATTGTGAGGTGCAGCATCGGGTGACCATGAGGATTTGCCTGCTAGCACTGCAGGTGTGTTGCTGTGTCGTGGTTCATTGTATTAGAGGGGAGTGTCCAGCTGAGGCGAGGACAAGTGAAATCTTTTTGGCCATGAAGCAAGTGTGAAACCTGATACGGTTATCGAGGTTGAGCCAACTTGTGGCATTGTAAAGGGAACATGTGTGGGTTAGGTGATCGCAGCCCAGGGTGAGGCAGCAGGCTTTGTTGAGGGAGAGTTGTAGTCTGAATAAGGCCAAGGAGCTGGCTGCGCTACAGATAAGAAGACCATAGTCTAGGAGGGAGAGGACCGAGGAGACGACCGCAACTCGAAGTGCATCAGGAGTGAGACAGTGTTTAATCCTGTAGAGGATGCCCAGCCAGATGTTGAGGGCAGTAGATAGTAGGTGAATGTGCTGGTGAAAATTGAGGGCTGGGTCAAGAGTGACCTCCAGGTATTTAAAGGAGTCCACTTGCTCAAGAGGGGTCTGGTTTGCTGTTAGTAGTGGAGGACAGCCGTCCTTCTTGGAGCTGAGTGGGGGAGAGCAGTACATTACTTTAGTCTTTTTATAATTTAGTATGAGGCGTTGTGAGGTGAACCACTTTTTGGCATCACTGAAGGAGGATTGAAGAGAGAGAGGTGGAGCTGAGTAGGATCATGGTTGGAGGAGTACAGGACAGCATCATCTGGGTAGAGAAGGATGTTGCCTGGACAGGACTGGGGGAGGCAGTTGAGAAAGAGGCTGAATAACAAAGGTCTGAGGATAGACTCCTGCGGGACACCAGAGTGGACAGGTAGTTTGCTGGATAAGGTGGTTCCAATTTTGACTTGCTGCGAGCAGTCTGCCAGATAGTCAGAGAACCAGCAGAGAGCATCGTGAGAGAGACCATGTTTGGCAAGGGTGGTTAGTAGGAGGGAGTGGTTGATGGTGTTGAATGCTTTTGTGAGGTCAAGGAAGACTGCACTGGAGAGCTGACCTCTGTCAATAGCCGTATGGAGGTGGGTGGTGAACTCGAGTAGGGCAGTCATCGTGCTGTGTCCTTTACAGAAACCATGTTGCTGGTGGCAAAGTATATTGTGTTTGTTTAGGTGGTCAGTGAGCTGGTCAGAGACTATACGCTCTAGTGCTTTAGATGGGGGAAGAATAGATATGGGGCGGTAGTTGCTGGTGGAGATACGGTCTCCGTTCTTAAATATGGGGGTGATGGAGGTAGATTTCCAGCTTGAGGGAAATTTCCTGAGGCATAGGGACTGGTTAATAATGTGGGTTAGGTGGATAAGCACCTCGGAAAGGGTGAGCCAGAGAGGTCTCAGGTCAAAGGAGTCACTACTGTATGTAGAGTGGTTTAAGGCTTTTATAAGGTATGGCACTGCAGACTTAGGGGTGATGCAACAGAGGAGAAATGGAGGATGTGTATAGTGAGCGGAGGTGGAGGGGTCAGGGGGTGGGTCAAAGAAGTGGCTAGGGAGGACAAGGCTGAGGTCGGTGAAGGCATGATTAAAGGCGGTAGCAATCCAGGAGGGATCAGAGGTCAGACCCTCTTCGACTAGGATTTGTGTAGGGGCAGGGTTGTGGGTTTTGCCGCAGATGTACTTGATATTGTTCCAGAATTTGTGCCTCACACCCCAGGTGGAGGTTAGGGCAGATTTGTAAAACTCTGCCTTGGCTTTGCGCAGAGCCCAGGTACATTGGTTACGGGTCTCTCAGTATTTCTGTATGTCTGATGGCAGTACAGTCTCATTGGAGAGGTGCCATAGGGAGTCCCTAGACTGCATCAGAGCCAGTAGATGATCCGATATCCATGGTGCAGGGTTGCCTTTGACCATCCTTTTGGTCAGAGGGGCAAACATATCACAGATAGCTTTATATGAGTGAATGAAAAGGTCTAGGCTAGGGCTCTATCGGGGTCGAGGGCGTTAGTTATGAAGGACCAATCCATAGTACTAAGGTGTGTTTTTAGGAGAGCAAGTTTACCAGGGCCAAGTTTGCATCGTGTGATAATTTTCGGAGTGGATTTGGGTGTTTTACACGTCCAGGAGCAGAGGACAGGGAAGTGGTCACTAATCGCGTCTGGGAGAATAGTATTGCTGGAGATTTTGTGAGGGCAGTTTGTGAAGACTAGGTCCAGCAGGAAGGAGGACCCAGAGTGCAGGTTTATTCAGGTGGGTGACGGGGCTATCTGTGTGAGGTCCTGGGCTGTGGCTGTGTCTATGAAAGGGGCAGCTACCTTGGCTAGCCAGTTGATATTGCAGTCTCCCAGAATAATTTTTTCATTTTGAGGGGGTAGGGTGGCGAGGATAGGAGAGAATGGAAGGCCACCCTTTGGTCTCTAGGGGGAATGTATATGGCAGTGATGAGCAGGGGGGCATGGGAGTGACTGATAGTGAGTTTGAGTGTGTGTGCCTGGGGTCCGGGGAGAAGCTGGGGAGGGGGAAGCAGGTGAACATTCAGCGTGTCTTTGGTGTATAAGGCACATCCCCCCCTCGCCGACCCTCAGGTCAGCACGAAAAAAATTATACCCAGGGAGGGAGATTGATGAATCCAGGATACAGGGGAGAGCCAGATTTCACCCACGGCAATGACATCAGGTCGATGCTGCAGGACCCATCCCTGGTAGGAGTCCCATTTTTTTTAGTAAGCTGCAGATGTTTAGGGAGGCAATATGTAAGCCACCTGAGGGGGATGGTATGGGCATGGAGGTTGCTTGGGGGCCAGGGTTTTGGTGTATATTACCGGACATTAGGAGTAGGAGGAGGAGTGACTGGAGGATGGGATTCCAAGCCAATTTTTGGGGGCAATGTAACTTAAGAGCTAGGGAGTTTTTTGTGGCAGAACATGTGGGAATGGGGAGGTTAAGTATGTAGGGGGATGCCTGGATAAGGAATTGTACTGTAGGGGGATGTCAGGATCGGGGGATAAGAGTTGGGTGGCAGACGGGTGCCAGGATACAAACATCCAATTCTTGTGGTGGCAGGGTATTGTAGGAAAAGGGTATCAGCGCAGAATAATACTTGTTTAGTTGTAGGAAAAAGAATAACTTTGGGTGTGGCAGGATATTTAGAAGGGGAATTCTGACAGGTGTGCATCAATACTGTGTTGACCAAGTTTTGGAGATTTGCAGGGTAGACAGTGGGGGGAGGTGTTAGTACAGGGAAGAGCAGGGAGAGTATGGGGACTGAGAGAAACATAGTAGCTAAGTGGTGGGAGGAGGATCAGAGAAGAAGCCAGTAAGGGAGAGGAACAGCAGAGGTTATCTGCTCCTAGTGGTGAGTGTGTATAATCTGCAAGTGGAGAAATGGGTTGATTGGCTCAGAGCCATGTCCTCTTCCCTATATAAGGGAGAGTCGAGCAAGGATGGTGGTGGGGCTTTGGGGAGCTGACGAGCAGTGTTGGCAGGGACAACAGATTCAGCAAGATGAGCTCCAGCTGCTGTGCACCGTGTTGCCATACATTTTGCTCATTGGGGGTGGGGGAAGGAAGCAGCTCCATGAGCCCTCTCTACCTCTGTGAGGACGGATCAGTGGAACTGTGAAAAAAGGGAGAACAGGTAAGAATATTTATAGGTAGGAGGAGGGTGAGAGGGGGGGACAGCATTAGGTAGGGTACAGAGGCTATGTGTCTTGAACTTGTTAAGGGCCTCCCTGAGAGTCCTCCAGTTCTATTTGAACAGTTTATATTTCAGCAGAGCATAATAGTCTTTACTTAATTTACTTTTAGAGGTGCAGGCACATTAGCTCAGCAGAATTTGCCCTTATCTAACAGAGGAGACCTTGTTTTAAATAATTAATTTGTTACTTTCCTCCGCTCAGCACAAATTAAAGTTCCCTTTGTTTTAAACAGACTTGGGCTAGTAACTTTGTTCAGTAAAGCATCCACAATGAATTAGCAGTTTTAAATTGCTTTAAGAGGTGCAGGTATCCTAGTTAGGCAGTGTTAGACCTTAGTTAAAACATCTGAGACAAGAATTAAAGTACCCCTTTCTTATGCAGTGTTAGACCTTAGTTAAAACATTTGGGACAAGAATTAAAGTACCCCTTTCTTATGAATCTACCATGAAAAAACTATCTCCACCTGTACACCGGCAGTAAAGTTAGCTTGTGTTGGCACCATGCATCGGGTGAGGTTTGAATGTTAAGAGCCTTAGAGATAGAACTAAAATGAGCAAGATCTTTAATTATGCCAATTGCAAAAATGTAACATATTATGACTGCAAGGAACATATTTCTCCAATAATGATGTGGAATTTTACTTTTTTAAAAAGTGGGGTCAATGTAGGACTGCAATGTTTACTAACCAAGCTAGAGGAGTGGCAATATTTATGAAAAAAAATAGTTTGATTGACTTTGGAGAATCAGTGTCAGACCCCTGAGGAAAATATTTTATTTCCCAAATTAAGATGCCAATTTTACTTTAGCTAATATTTATGGGCCAAACATTAGTGACTGCAGATTCTTCACTAATTTAGTTTTAGAGTTAGCTTCCTTTGATGGTCCATATGTTCTTGGGGATGATTTTAATGAGGTCCTAAATTGCTGTTTGGCTAAATCTTCCCTGTTTATTGATAATATGGCAAGTATTCAGAAATTACTAAGAGAATTTATGGAGAATATTAAGCTCACAGATCTCTTGTATGCTTCCAGTTTGGAAGATCAGACATATAGTATCCTTTCTTCTCAGCTGTACATCAAAGCTATACATTGATTATTTTCTGTCCCTTCAGAATTGTATACCTTTTATACGGTGCCACAATATATACAATTCTGACCATGCTCCAGTAGATTTACTCATTAAATACTAATAAACTTGCCACATACAGTATAAGCCATGGTCCTTTTACCTCTCACTTCTCAAAGATAAATATTTTATAGAAAATGTAGATCATTCTATAATAGAGCTTTTTTCAGTTTAATAAATCTGAGGATATTCCCCCCAATATATGTTGGGAAGCAGTTAAGGTGGTAATTAGCAATAACAATCAACTATACTTCATATAAATGGAAGAAAATAAACAGAAACTTAAAAATTTGGAAAAAGAAGTAACTTAACTACAGACCCTTCATATGTCCTCACATGACCCTGTGATTTTTCAACAATTTCTATTAGTTAATGAACAGCTTAACAAGCTTACTTCTATGCATGCAGAAAGAGCCATTCTTCTTAGTAGGGTAAAATACTACATGGTAGGGGATAAGCCTGACAAAGATATGGCCCTTCAACTCCAAAAAGAAAGACAAAATGAAATAATTTATGCTATCCAAAATGGAATACAAAATATTATAAAAGACACCTAAGAAATGAATATGGTATTTTACAACTGTTATAGAAAACTTTATCTGTCTGGCCGTGATTAATACTCAGAGGCTGTAAATACATTTTTGCAAAAGTTAATCTTCCAAAGTTAAACCATCATTAAAAAACTCAGCTGGATGCTTTTTTCTTATTGGAAGAGGTTCTGTGCATAATAAAAACCATGCCTTCTGGATGGCCTCCCCATTGACGTCTACAAACCATGTGTTATTCTTATTGCAAAACCATTACTGGATGTATTTAATGATACACTAAATTCTGGAACTTTACCTCCATCTTTCTATGAAGCTAATATTGCGGCCTTCATAAAAAAAGATAAAAACACTGAACTGGTCACTTCCTACAGCCCTATTTCCCCAGTTAACACAGACATAAACATTTTGGCAAAGCTTTTAGCCTCACAGCTGGAAAAAGTAGTTTATGGTCTCATTCAGCCTGATCAAATTGGATTTATAAAAAACAGAAAACTAGGGGCCAATATAAGAAGATTAATAAGTATAACTGACACTTGTAAATATCAAGAGGCCCTGATACTTACTTTGGATGCAGAAAAAGCTTTTGATCAGGTTGAATGGGAATATAGGTGACAAGTGCTTGAAAAATGTGACTTTGGGCAGACCTTTATTAATTGGATTAAAATCCTCTATAAATCTCCCAAAGCAGTGGTGCAAACAAATAGAAATATATCAAACAGCTTCTTGCCAGAGGGACCAGGCAGGGATGTCCCTTGCCCCCGTTATTATTTGCTCTGGCTATTGAACCTTTGGCCATGGCTATTCAGGACTCTAATTCAATTAAATGTGTAAAATTAGGGGATCAGACACACAAAATTAACCTACATGATGATACCTTGATTTATTTATCAGACCCGGTAACTTCAGATAAGGCCTGTATGACATTAATAGAAGCATTTGGTGAAACCTCAGGATACGAAAACAATGTTTCTAAAATGGAGGCTATTCACTTAAATTCATCAGATAAATCACATCAAATAATTTAAACTGGTCAAAACCTCATGTCCATAGGAACTTACATCTCCTCCAATTTATGTTTAAAATCTGGAAAAATGGGGTCCCCACTTACATTCTTGACCCTTTTTCACTCAGATGTGTGAAAGATAATCTACGATCTGCCCAGGGTATACAATATTCCACTGTCAGATGTAATCTGAATGTGGGTAGGTCATCTGTTTCCTGTAGAGAAGCCACATTGTGGAACCAAATTCCATTAAATTTATGTGGGTCTGGTCAACCTATTCATCTATCTGACTTGAACAACTGGTGCATGACTTGGTTAAGTAGTTCTTCCAATTGTAGTCAATGTGATGCTTGCTGATTCATGATTGTTTGTGTCCCCAGAAATTTTGTATGTGTTATTTACAACACTTGAATTGTGTATTTTATATTGTAACTTTTTATCTGCTCTGTTCTAATGCTTGGAACTTCATTGAAAATGAGCTATGCTCAATTGAATGTACTTCCCTTATTCTGATGAATAAAAAAGATTTACTACTACTATTACTTCCAGTGGAAATATGAACAGTAATATCAGATAAATTTAAATATTTCAGAGTCCACATCACTAAAGACCTCTCACTTCTTTATGAAAATAATTTTATTCGATTTCTTAATCAATTTGGGAGGATCTTAATAAATGGCTCAAACTTCCACTTACCTTAATTGTCAAATGTAATGGCATAAAAATGAATGTTCTTCCCCAGTTTTTATTGTTGTTCCAGTCACTACTCATACCAATCTCAGAATACTTTTTCAATAATTTAGATACAATTATAATTAGCTTTATTTGGGAACAAAACAGTATGCCCCATGTACACTGACACTAGCACAGCGAACTACATCCCTGTTGGGAAAATCTACACTTTGCCGACAGGTTGCTGTGTTGGTGTGCCTGAGTCAGGGGCACGCTGTCTCCCGGTCCTGCACCCCCCACCCCAAATCAACTCCAACTGTAGTTGAGAATCCTATAGATGTGGGGGTGGGGGTTGGAGTCCCCCGCATGGGGGGGTTTAGGGGTGAATCCTCCTGATAGAAAAAACAGACTGGGAGACACACTGGAATCATGTAAACCATAACTTGCAGTTGACTTGATTCCAGTCGTCGAGATGCCAGTCGACAAAAGGGTTGTCGAACCAACATCATGGAGCCAAACAAAACAAATATTGACTTAGGTTAGAAAAACTAATACTACCTATGACTTTGGGTGGCCTAACATTACCCAGTTTTAAAAACTATTACCTGGCAGCTCAAAAGTTTCAAATTCAAGACTGGTTTTCAGTAGAGCCATCAAGTAGCAGGAAATTTGAACAAGGTTTTCATAAATACCCAGATCCAAAGCTTATCCTGAACTCTAGATATCATTCAGGAAATAAAAGGAATCATCCAAAGCTCATCATTACTCCTACACTCTGTGATTGTTGGAATATGATACTATACATGACCTAATTGGCTGGAAAAATGTAACATCAGGTGACATGCCAGTTTATCAGAATTTTGGCTTTCATCCATCAGTGATTGATCAGGGCTTCCAGATTTGGAAATTATCAGGTATATGGAGACTTTTGAATATATTTATTAATTAGACTTTGATGCAATTTGAACAAATTCGCAATAAATTGAATATTTCTAATCGTCATTTTTTTTAGGTATTTTTTAGATTGCAACTTCGCAATATTACCTCTTTGAATATGTCTTTGGTCCTCTTTCCAATTGTGGATATACTTACTACTGTTGATTTCAATGTTAAACCCCGCTCTGCCCTCTATTCCTTACTTCAAAAGCAGACCATATCTAATCTCAGTCATCTTAAAGCTAGATGGAAACAATATTTTATTTTATTTGTATTTAAAATATTGGTTACTGGAAAAGATACACTGAGCTGGGGCTCATTTTCTGGTGTGACCCAGGGAATAGGGAGACAAACAGAGGTTGACCACAATTCATAAAAAGACATTTGAGGTACAAAAATACAATTTGTAGGAAAATAACAGAAAATTAAATAAAAATGCAGTATGTAGATAATAATGAGTATCAGAAGTAGCAAAACATAAGCAAGTTGCAGCAAAAACATAAGCAACTTGCTTCAAAAAACATAAGCAACTTGCTTCAACACAGACAGTCAATTTTGATAAAAAGCAATAAACGGGGGAAAAACAAGAGCAGCAAGAACTAGAAGGGCAGGAGGGCAAGCAGGAGTAGAAGAGGCCTAAAGTTAGAAATATAGGGGCTAGGGGGAGAACAGGACACAAGGATTAGGAGCAGCAGCAAGCAGTTACTGGTGAGGGCTTAAGCAGACAGTTGAAGGTGGGGAGCGAAGGGGTGAGCTGAATGGAGGGGGGAGTTGATTACAGAGGGAGGGGAGCTGAAAAGATAAAGCCAGCTGGCCTGCTGAGCTGAGGGGTCAGGGGAGAGCAAAGGTGCAGGAAATACAGGAACACAGGGGGTGGGATAGCCAGGGAGAGAAGAGATGAGCGATAGGACAGGAGGGATCCAAACCAGTATTTAGCAATGAAGGTGAGGCTGTGGGCCAGGTGACTATGCTGAAGGGAGGGAAGAGAGAGGGAGGAGTAAAGAACACAGTGATGTGTACGAAAGGTGGAATTAGAAGCAAATGACAGAAAGCATTAAAAAGCATGTCAAGCCTTGGGAGGAGGGTGGCAGGAGCAGAACCATGGACAATGTATGCATAATCAAAAAACTAGGAGGATCCATTTTGTTATCAAGCTATGACAAACTGGAAGGGATAGGCAGTCCTTATTTCTGTATAGTGCACCAAGGTTGGGGTAAAGTTTTAAATGTATGGCATCAGTATGGGCTGAGAAATCAAAAGAGGGTCAAGCTAAGCCCAAGGTATTTGTAAGAGAGAACCACGTCGAGAACCCAACTGAGTGATGATAACTGGGCAACAATTTTTACTTATCCCTTTCAGGAATTCTATTCTAAATTGCAGCAAATCCAAGTTAATATACTACATAGGGTTTCTCTCACTCCCCGAAGACTACAAAAATTCAACTCTGATTTGAAAGAAAAGTGTCCCAGATGTCTCAACAACTCAAGTTCTCTTAGTCATATGTTTATGACATGCAAGAGATTTACTAAATTTTGGACCAATATTTTTGGGAAGGCACCCAAAATGATACTGTCTCTTGACCCCCATCTATCTTTTGAAGTTGGAATCTTGGAGGCTGTAATTGCTCAGGAGAGCAAACAAAACTCCTATCCCCAGGAATTATAATTGCAAAAAATGTATCTTAAAGGCCTGGAAGGATAGGAACCCTCCTTCTATAAGGTCCTGGCATGATTTCAAGATGGATCTGAATAAATTAGAAAGAATTCATTACTACTACAAAGATCAAGTGGATAGGTTTGAGGCCACCTGGGAACAATTCAGCTCGTATTTCATATATTTTTATAGATTTCTGCTCTCCATTATTTATTACTGAAGAAATTCCCATAGAACAAGATCTGTATCCCTTAGAGCTCATCTGCCTGTATAGCTTATTCCCTACTTGAAATTATAATGCCCTATTGTGACATTACAGTCTGTTGCCATGAGAATAACTGTGATGTCACAAGCACAGCGTCATCACATCAGGTTGGGAAGAAGCAATAGGAGCTAAGGAAATCTTAAGGAACAGCAATCTGGCCCTTCCCCAATTATCTGATAAGTCCAGTACCCAATCTAACCCATCAGTGAATAAAATAATCTGGCCCTCTCCCCAAAGTACCTGACGGGTATGGTATCCAACAAGGATCATCACAGAATTAAAAAAAAGGTGACATGGAATGGGGCTATAAGTGAGTTTGGTGCTGGCAGAATTAAACTAATTTCCTGGTGTTGGGTGGACTTGAACCTCTTTGTACAGTGTAGAAAGCATTATTGAAAAGCAGTGCCGTTGCATAAAAGCACTCCCTGGGGACAGTGTATACAAAAAAATCTGTAAAACTGGCATTGGATGTGGTCCTCATATAACTATAATTATAGCAATGAGGTAGTTGAAACCGTAAGGCCTGCTACAACAATGAACAAAGATAACAACCCAAGAAAGCAAGAGCAGCCTTGTTGACATAAGCCAAATCTTATTTTTATTGTGTTCAGTGTTTCACACTTCTCTTGTGCCTCTTGGCAGTTCTTGATATTTAATTGTCTTTTGCCTCACCGTGCAGAGCACACTATAGTCACTGAAGACTGAGGCCCCCATTTCAAATGGTTAGTGTGGCACAAACTGGGTTTGTGCCTTGCTAACCTGGAACAGCACCAGCTGTCGGGGGTGTGCCCATATTCAAAGGACACATATGCACCACGCACCCTAGATAGTGCCATCCTGCACAGTAGTGTGCTGTGCCTCGTGCATATGTGGAATAGCACAATACGGAAAGGTGTCAGAAGCACTACATGGCCACCAGCGCTGGTGCATTTTAATGCCTCCAAAACCCAGTCCTTAACAGTGCACCATGAGGGGGGTGCCCCACATCATATCTATCAACTGTCAAGGGCTGCCAGCCCCGATCCCCATTCACATAAAATATGTCAACCCTGGTAGTCTAGTGTCCCTTCCCAGCCCTGATCCCTGTCCCCATAGATAGAAAAAAATACATTAGTGGTTCAGTGTCCCACCCCTGCCCCAATTCCTGCCCCCACAGATAGAAAAAAGTATTGGTGATTCATCATCCCTTCCCTGCCCCAATTCCTGTGCTCATAGATAAAAAAAAAAACATTGGTGGGTGAGCATCCCTCCGCCGCCCCAGTTCCCATTCCTCTACAAGTCTCCATCATCACTGGTGGTCCAGTGTCTCTTCCCAGCCCAGGTCCCTGTCCCTATATAGAAGAATAGTATAATTGGTGGTCCAGTAGTCTCTCCCTTGTTCCCTGATTGTTGCCCCCATTTCATGATAATAAGTCCCCAGTGGTTTAGTGCTCCCTCCTCCCTTCCCTGTTTCCCGATCACCCTCTCAATGACATTCACAATACCCTGGTAGTCTAGTGGTCCCCCAGCAGGTAGTAACCCACCAGCCTGATCCCCCCCCCCAACCTGAACCATGCTGGCGACTGGCATAGCCCTCCTCAGACCTCCATGGCCAGCCATCAACTGAACTGTCAATTAGCAAGTGCAATAGACAGTACATGCTCACTGGTTGACAGGCATAATCAAAGCTTAGACCTAAGGAACTGTCTGTGCCTGGAATTGGAATTTAAGCATAATATTAGGGACTCAAGATGCCATAATCTCCAGCTTAATGGAAGACACTTTAGAACATCCAGAAGAAGAAATTGGTTCACACAAAGGGTGGCTAAGTACTGGAACTCTTTACCAGAAGAGGTGGTAAACATTGAAAGTGTGAACTTATGTAGGCTTGAAGACTACTTACGGGGGGGGGGGATTGGTATTACTACCTGCTAAACTAGTGGCAGACAGGCTAGATGGGCCTTTGCTCCTTTCTGTCTGTAGTACTTGTGTGCTAAGGTTCTAATGTACAAATGTGCCTTCCCCCCATTTCCATAAATACACTATGGGTACTTTAAACTGTAGGGACACTTTTCAGATGTTTCGGATATCCACTACCACACTTCCCACCTTTTCATGAAGAAAGATGCACAGGAATCACTTATGAAGTTTTGCTGGATATGGTCCTATCTAATAATAAAATCCTTTTACAATAAAAAAAGCAATAACTTCCACAGGCTCTCTTCCTTGTAATAATATAATAAATTTACAAGGGAACAGAGACTGAAAATTAAATACAGCAAGTCACAGCAACAGCATTCTCCTCTTCTGCTAACTGGTACCAACCATCCAGTCACCTGTCACTCTTGCTCAAGACAATTAGCTACTTAATCACTGAGACAGAAAAATACTTCACACACTTAAAGGGTGGGATATTCAAAGCAGTTGCACATGCACAACTGTGGTAATGCGCCAGAGAGCGATATTCAGTGGCAGCAACTGCGCAGCACAAGTAGCAGTGCGCCAATGTGCAATGGCAATGTATGCGTGCACAAGGGCAGGGCCATACACATGAATATGTGGCACAGTGCGATATTCAACCTCCGACCAATGGAGCAAGTGAGGAGCAATTGGCAATTGCGCGGAGCAGACTTGAGCCTATAAAAACAAGGAGCAAGTAGGAGGAGGGCACTTACGTCCGAAGGGAGCAGGACAGAGGGAGACAGAAAGGCCATCAGCCCACAAAGAAGGGGACAGTGAGAGAGAAAGTGGCAGAGACCAGGACAGAGAGGGAGAGACAGTGTGTGAGAGAGAGAGTGTGTGTGTGTGAGAATGTGTCAGACAGGGAGGTGACAGCAGGTGTGAGAGAGTGTGGGTGCGACACAGTGCCACCAGGTCCATGTGGTGCAACACAGGCACCCACAGGAGCAGGAGACAGAGGCTGCAGGCAACAGGCAGCCAGCTTGGGGCAGGGTACACAGGTGTGGGCCCTGCAGAGCAGCACTCACAGCCACACACAGCTGGGTGGGCCAGTGTAGCCGGACGCCCAGGGGGGACAGGACAACAGGGGCCATGGCCAGTGTGATATTCCAGATGGAGGCCATAATGAGGGGTGTGGGGAGGCAGGAGGCAGTGCGCAGTGGCCGTGGAAGGGCCAATCGGTGGTACGCCCAGAACAGGTGGTACCGATCCTACATCAGCTATGAGACTTACCTTGACACTGAGATCATGTGCCGGTACCGACTGAGCCGGGCAATTCTGAGAGAGCTCTGTGAGCTGTGCAGTGAGGAGATGCAGGCACCCACTCGACAGAGCCATGCCCTGACAGTGGAGACAAAGGTAACAGCTGTCATGTGCCTGCTTGCCACGGGCACCTTCCAGAGACCAACGGGGACACCACAGGCATAACCCAGTCAGCCACGTCACGGCTCCTCACACAGTTCCTCAACACCCTGCTGCCACATGCTGTGGAATACATCCACTTCCCCAGCACACAGGCAGAGCATACAGCAAACATGCAGGAGTTCCACGGGGTAGCATGTATGCCTGCCGTGCTAGGGGCACGACTGCACCCATGTGGGCATCCGCATGCCACCTGACCCAGAGGGGATAGCCTAAATCAACAGAAAGGGCTACCCCAGTATCAACTGCCAGGTGGTGTGTGATGCCAGTGGGCGCATAACCAGTGTCTGTGCCACACACCCTGGGGGAGCACATGATGCCTTCAACTGGTACAGCTCAGCACTGTGCCACAGGTTCGAGAGTGGGGACATCTCCACCGGTCATCTAGTGGGTGAGTATGCTGAGACCATGGGCAGCTGGGTACACCAGGGCATGGGAGGGAGGCAGCCAGGGCAGGGGCACCATGGAGTGCGGCTGGGAAGGAAGAGGGGCACAGCAACAGAGGACACCAGGCTAACCGTATCTCCATCCACACAGGTGACAGTAGTTACCCACTCTGGCCCTGGCTGCTCACCTCCTACCACTGCCCATCGTCCCCTGCAGAGGAGCGGTACAATGAGGCACACACCAGCATGCGGAACATCATTAAGCATGTCTTTGGTCTGCTGAAGGCACCTTTCTGTTGCCTGCACAGGTCTGGCGGTGCCCTACAGTACAGCCCCTCGAAGGCCTGTGGCCTATTCCTGGCCTGCTGCATGCTGCACAACATGGCCACTGACCGTGGTATAGCTGTTGAGGTTGAAGAGGGGAACAGCAGTTGGGACAATGCAGCCGATGGTCCGTGTGGCAGCGGGCAGCCCTCCCCCGGGTGGAGGGATCCCCGGCTAATGAGGATGGCACACCAGCACAGAGACACAACAGCAGAGGAGCATTATGGCATACGCAGGTAGGTGGACAAACACCCATGCATGGGACGGCTGCAGTGGCATGGCACACAGGCATGTGTGGGCATGCCCTGCAGCATGCACAGACAGGCGGGGAGCAGGGGACAGCCATGGGGCATGCTACATGGCCACATACAACAACATGCAGCACAGCACACCACGCGCACACACACACACACACACATATACACTGGCATCCACAGGCATGCGCCTGGGTGCTGGCACCTGGCGTGGATCAGACGCAGGGCAGCGGAGCACATGAGCATCCAGTGCTGTGGTGGCATCATCAAACATATGCCACACAGGCCAACGGCCGGGCAGGTATGCACATGGCCAGTGTGTGGCACAACCAATGGATGCCATGTCCGTGGCATGCACACACACACACAGACACACACAGACACACATACACACAAAACGCCTATGCGCACATAGGGTGGCGGCAGCTGACAGCGGACAGGGAGGTGGGCACATCAACTCCGCCGCATGGTTATATGGCCACCACGAACATGTGGACAGCCGTGCTGTGGCCGCCCAGCAGACTCAGGCTGCGCGATGGCCCCAGGGGTGTCTACGACTGTCCCCAGTGGAGGAACTGCGAGAACATGACCGTGTCCTCGCAGGGGTCTGCAGGCTCCTGAACAGGCCTGCCCCGGGCGTGCCTGGGATGCCTACAGTGGAGCCCGGAGTTGACACTGAGGGGGTCACCTAATGCCAGGTCCGGGGGTGGACATTGCACTCCATGGGGTCTGCGGCACCCGGCCATGCCCCATGGCAACCAGTGTGGCAAAGCCGACTGTGACTGCAGTGGCTAGGCGATCCAGGTCATGTCCTCCTGCAGACGATGTATGAAGTCCTGGACCTGAGCAAAGCCCCTTTCGCACTGCTCTGTATCCTGGCACACCTCTGCGAAGAGTGCACACACCCCAGCCATGACCAGCACCTATTGGTCCACAAGGGCCCTTTGCAATTGGGTGTGCTCATGAATGAGGTCGACGCCCGGGGGGCGCATGGGCATTTCACTGACCCACCGGTGGTGTATGACCATGTTGCACTGCCCCCCACTTAGGTGGGTGCTGCACAGCGGGATCCCCCTGTGGCTGCTCACTGACAGGTGCACAGGCAGCGAACACTGTGCCCGGCCCCCCAACATCCCCAGCCATCTGCCACTGCTGCCCCTCCAGCTGCTGTGCACTGGCCAGTGCCTGTGTTGTTGTACCACCACCACCGTCCCCCAGCGCCATGCCTCCGTCGCACACAGAGGTACCAGGGACAGTGGCGGGCGGCTGAACCACCGCCAACAGGCCACTGGCCGTGCTGCCAGGGATGTTAGATGGCATGGGTGTCTCCACCTCAACGATACTCCTGCTGTCCAGGAAAATGGTCACATCGTCATCAGTGTTGGACCCCACTCTGATCTGTGTCTCCGCACACTGCACGCCGTGGCTGGCATCTCACTGGAACACAGCCAGGGCCTCGTTTGCCACCATGCCCAGGTCATCCTGCCAGACAGTGGTGGTGCACTGCAGTCAATCGGGCCCCTGGATGCCAGTGGAGGTAGATGGCTGGTCCTCCAGGGCTGGGCATGCCCCCACGGCTGTCGCCGCTGCCCCTGCTACTGCATGCTGGTGTTCCGGTGCTGAAAGGGAACACAGACGCGTTAGAGTTGCTGATGCAATGCCCCCAATCCCCACCCCCAACCCTGATGCTGCTGTACCTACCATGCAGTGATGGGTTCCTACCAGTCTGGAAGCCACCACCCGGCACACCGTTGACAGTGCTGTCCCGCATGGTGGCTGCCACCAGCTCCTCCTGTGGTGTGAGCTGTGGCCGCCCTTGTGGCCCAAATGACTGCCACCTTCTTCTTGATCCGACACTTGTCAGTGCCCACCTTCTTCTTGCACTCCTGTGCTGAACACTGGTGGCTGCCCTGCTGGTTCACAGCCTCCACCACCTCCTCCCAGGCTGCGGCCCTGGCCTGGGGTGTGCCAGTTGCGCCACTCAGCAGAGGCTCCCTGTCAAGGTACGCCTCAAACAGGGTATCTGCCTCCTCCCTCGTAAGGTTGGGCCTTCGCTTGCAGGCAGGCCCATGCTCCTCTCCCTCCTCACGTTCATACATGCTGCTACCTGTGGGCAATGACATGTGGTTAGTAGTGGCAGCAGTGGCCCACACCAGTCAAACATCCTTCTGTGCTGTCTGTCCCCTCGGCGAGCGCAACTTACCTTGGATGGTTGCAATACCGGTCTATGGCCTGTGCATTCCTGCGGTGCCTTTATAGCACAGCGCATGCAAATGGGCTGATGCACAACAGTAATGAGATGCTAATTCCCCCAGTGCATCATGGATAGGCTGATGAGCTGATTTGCAAATGCCAGCTGAATATCACGCTGTTGCACCTTGTGCAATGGACTTGCACCAGCACAAGTCATGGTGCAATGCTGTGACATGTGCAGTGCGCCCGACACCATGCATGCACCCCGGCATGTACCACCGCCAATTGTGCAGCATGCGCTAGGTATGCTATTGGCGGCCATTGTGCCCTATGCGCTATAGGACCTTTGGCGCCCATATGCTGAGGGTCTATGGTGCTCGGGTGCTGTAGGGCCTATGACGCTTGGGTGCTATAGGGTCTAAGGCGCTCGGGTGCTATGGGGCCCATGGTGCTTGGGCGCTACAGGGCTTATGTTGCTTGGGTGCCATAGGGCCTGTTGGGTGTGGTGCCCTCAGGTCCCTGTCATGCAACATGCGGCATGGCCCCAATAGTGCACACGTGCACATTGCACATGCTGACTCCCGACCCCTGCCTTGCCCTATGCCCCCCAGGGACCACTGCCCCATGTGCCAGTGTGGCCATGCCCATGCCGCACATTCCTGGGGATGTGTGATTGACACAGGCAGCTCATCACCGGGTGAGGTGCGCTTCCCGAGCATGTGGAGCTCATACGCTACAGGGTGCCATTTTGAACTGCTACATTGTGGAGTAAACATACCGCAGCATGCAGTACCCAGAGCACAGAACTGGAGCCAGGTGGAGTTGGTGAACCTGGTGGCCCAGGTGGAGCTCCATGCTGCCAACTTATTTGGGCAGCAGCCCCTCGACAGGCCCAGGACCGAAGTCTGGCAGGATGTGATGGATGGCCTTGAACAGGCTACTGGTGTGCGGTGCAGCAGGAAGCAGTGTCGCCACCATTATGGGGACCTGCTGAGGCGGGACCTGGAGAGGCTGAGGTCACTGCAGGTGTGCATCCAGTAAGTGTGCTCTGCCTGCATCTGTGCATGTCTAGTGTTCCATGAGGTTGGCAGGGCTGCATGCCATCCTGTCACAGCAAGCCCTGTGGCCTGGCATTGCACATCACTGGGTGCGCTGTGCCACTGCCCTGTGGCTGTGTCAGGCCGGGGGGCACTCTGTGCTTGCGGGGTGAGGGTGGTGGGCTCATGGTGTTGCTGTGTACTGATGTGTTCTTGTTTATGTTCCCATCCTAGGCTCTGAGGACAGGAGGAGAGCCACGGTGGCAGGGGCACCTGGCGGGCCACGGCAGGCTGCTGCGGACCCTTCATCTGGAGCTGCAGGACCAAGTGATGGAGCTGATGGATCAGCACGCTGTGCCACAGTGGGCAGGTAGGCACTGTGCATTTATACATTGTTGTGCAGGGTGGTCGGCAGGGGTGTGGGTACGTCCTCGGCCCCTGTGCACTGAGTCATGGCAGCTTTGTTCAGCCCGCAGTGTGTGTAGCACCATGGGGTGGCCATTGCATGTGTGTGGCAGCTGTTGGTGGGCTGTGGGTGTGTCCGGCTGCCACCTGTGTCACTGCAGTCCTGCCGCAGCACCATGCCACCTGTCTACCACTGTGCTGGTGGTTGGTACATGGGTGGTGGTGCCCAGCACTTTGCATAGCTGTGGCATGCTGGGTCAGTGGCAGTTGTAGGCCCACCCACTGTGGGTGATCAGGGTGCCAACCCAGGGGCGTGTGTACCCACTGTCCACTGTGCACAGTGGGTGGGCTGGGGTGCCCTGGACACGCACTAATCACCTGTTCCTTCCTTTGCCATAGGTGTCCAATGGGGTGTTCGCCAGCCACACTACGGCCGCCTCCTGTGGTGAATCATCACCATCACCACCCTGGAGGTAGCACGGCTGACCAGACAGCTCCTGCTGCGGGGGCAGTGTAGGGGTCAGCGCTAGGCGGCAGCAGGTCGTGGCCACCCATAGGGCCTGTTGGTCCTGTTTTTCCTGTTGTTTCTGCACCTGATCACCCTTCACCTGCCTTCCCCTCTCCCATTGTATAGCCATGTCCCCTGTCCCCTGTCCCCATCCCTCCCTTACCTACTCTGTTCCTGCTCTGTACATAGTTTCCCCTGCCTTGTTCCCTGTTGTGTATTTTATATTGTTATTTAAAACAGTTTTATATGGTTACCCATCTATGTCTGGGTCTGCTTTGTGGCTGGCGAGTGGAGCCATGCTGCAGTGTTATGGTGGGTGGCAGTGTGGTGCACCTGTGATGTTCTGTGGGCCGTGCATGGTGGTGTTTGCCCATCAGTCAGTGACTGTTCCCTGGGGTAGCAATGGGCTGGCTGTTCAGGCTGTGTGGCATATGTGTTGGGTGCCGTGTGCCAGGGCATGGCTTGCTGTGGTCTGGGTGTGTTGGGGTGTACCATCCGGTGGGGGGTGGCCGGTGGCAGGCCACCCTTGGTTGTTGGTGCCGCCTTTCATATGTCCACTGCTCTGGTGCCCATGGACAAGGGCTGGCTACGTGCCCATGCTCCTTGGGTGGTGTTCCATTGTGGGCCGGCTGTGCCTCTCAGCCTGGCTCCACCACCTCCACAGCAGCCACCATTACCTTCCCCAGTGCATTTCCCCCTGCTGTGCCTGTGGCAGGTCCATTTGTGCCTTTGCGCATCTTCCTTGGCCCCTTGCACATCCATGGTTGCACTATTGTGCATGTTGGGTTGCTCCCTAGCGCACCTCTGACTGTGCTGTGGTGTAGCCATGCGATATTCAGTCATGTTGCGCTGACTTTCACCACACTCTAGGGCATCAAAAATAGGAAAAGACCGAAGGGGGCAAGCTGAACTGAAAGCCCAGTCCTAGGTCTAAACTCACAAGTTAATAGAACAGGTATTCTTAACAAGCTAGATTGGAGTGAACTATACCATATC
This sequence comes from Neoceratodus forsteri, assembly GCA_016271365.2. NCBI lineage: Eukaryota > Metazoa > Chordata > Ceratodontiformes > Ceratodontidae > Neoceratodus > Neoceratodus forsteri. The sequence continues at coordinate 815,351,390 of CM028133.1, forward strand.
AAAACAGGGAACTGTAATAACCTCAATATAATAAAATAATTAGTAAGGCACCGACAGCTTAATCTGCTCGGCGGACCTCCCCCGGTGTAAAAGTGAACCTGATTGCCATTTTAAAAGTACCTGCCAAAGACGTACCCTTCTGCAAATGAAGCGACCACCGAAAAAAAGACATTCGAGACTCTTTCCCCTCAAAGTCAGCCCTTGCTCCCGTGGTCGCCTTTGTCTCTGATCCCACTTGGCGCCTTTTTTCGTGCTGGGCTACTGCAACAAGACACTTGAGCCATTGGCTGAGAAGGGGAGTGATGACGACTGCAGCCAGCTGATAAAGGCCGCTTCCCCCTTCCCAGCGCATCACTTGGAGGACTGGACTGTTGCTGCGACGGAGGCCGACGGGTTCGGGGCCCCTTCCCCACTGAGAAGCTGGAAATCGCGGGGTTGAGGCGCTGCCAGCTTAATCTGCTCGGCGGACCTCCCCCGGTGTAAAAGTGAACCTGACTGCCGTTTTAAAAGTTTCCCGACCACCCGCCCCATTCTTGTTGTGTTTATGTAGGGGCTAGCACCGCCCGTTGTGAGCACTGCACCAATAGGAAATGAAGAGGAGGAGCAACGCCCCAGGCTAATTCACCTCAACCTGGTTCAATTTCAGGTAAGCCCATATGAGCGGAGGACATACTGTGTAATCCCTTATACCTACTGTATGACATTTACTGATAGAATTGAACTTCTAAAGTCTACTGGATTCCTAATGCTGAAAGTACACTAACTATAATGTCCCTATACTGTGCTAAGACTGAAATGTGTGCTTACAATATCACCTGCTAACTCTACCCTATTATTACCCTATTATGCAATAGCTGCCAGGTAGCAATTCCACTGGGTAAAGTCTAGCTACTTTTTTTTCTTTTCCATATCTCTATCTATCTCTATCTGACCTGTTGGAAGTCTACCTCTGTGACAGTAGCCCATTTGACCTATAACCCTACCTCTATCGCTATCTGACCTGTTGGTAGTCTACCTCTGTGATTGTAACCCATGTGACCAAGAATCCTATTGCTCACTTTACTCAAGGGTTAGAATTACTGCTAAGTAAAAGCTGTTGAACAGGAAGAACACAAATTAGCACAATACTGCTGAGTGTCTCAGTATGCTTCGGGACCCAGCCTGTCCCCCCTAAATTACCCTGGTACAGGTACTACTAGGCCAAGCTCTTGTAGCCTAATAAAGCCACTCAAGGAGGATAATGCCAGTCGATGGGCCACTGAACGCCCGCACCTCAGGCCAGCTTAGGCCAATTAAGGGTCTCCTTCTTGCTGCCCTGTACATCGCCTCAATCCTTTGGGTGGATTGGCTAGCCGGGAGACAAGCCCCTGCTGCACAGCCATCCAATGGTCCGGCACTACACCTGGCCTGGCACCCTTATAGCCCACCCCTGGCCAACAACCTGGCCCCCCTTATAGCTGCTAAACTCAGTAGGTGCGGGATTTGCTACAGGGCTACCCTTTCGCTGACATATGAACCTAAAAAATCTAGGTTCCTTTCCCTGACCCATATTATTCTCCCCCTGCTCAGGACCTTGCTACTATGGGCAGGTGACATTCAACCTAACTCTTGCCCTGGTGTTGATATACCTCCATCTTGACCCCCCAGGACCTAACCTGGACTGCAACAAGGGGCCTGAGGCTAGCACACATGAGCATTTGTAGTCTTAGGCCCAAAACTCATGAACTACAAGTCTGGCTAGCGCTCTACAACCCTGATGTGCTTGCAGTCTCTGAGATCTGGTTAAAACCATTGAGCCTAGATCACGAATGTGCCGCCCCAGGGTACGTCAGTTACTGGAAGGACAGAACCCTGAAAAAAGGGGGTGGGGTGCTTATATATGTTAAGGCTACCCTGATCTCTGCTCACATTAACCTCAACGTATCAATGCCCCCTGAAATTGAGACTATCTTTGTATGCATCACCCTCGGCGGTGCTAAACACCTTAATGTAGGGTGCATCTATAGTCCACCAAAGGGGGCTCTCCAGTCCCTTGAGTCCCTCACAAAAAACCTACCAGCAGTGTTCGCTTCTGAGCTCATCATCCTTGGTGACTTCAACGTGCACTGGGACATGGAGACTAAGTCCTCAATAACTGGCATGCTTCAGGAGGCTAACCTCTCCCAGATAGTCACCCTTACCACAAGGTATAACTATAAAATGGGCAGCCACTCTACCATAGACTGGGTACTGGTGTCTAACCCTAATAACGTTCAACTGGCTGGGACCATGGTGGATGCCCTCAGCGACCACTCACCCACCTTCTGTATTTGGAGGAATAGGACGGTAAGGGTCTCCCCTAGAATTCTCACATCCAGGGACTACTCAAAGTTCTCCCTGGAGCACTATAACACTCTCCTGGGCAACCTGGACTGGACCCCTATTAGAAGTCTCCCTACCTTGGATGAGGCGGTTGACTTCTTAAACAGGTCAATCATGTGAGCCGCGGATCTCCTGGCCCCATTTAAAACCTACTGGGTAAAGGGCCACTGCTATAAGTGGATCACCCCTCCCTTAAAGGCCTTGATGATCAGCCATGATAAAGCATGGAAAAAGTCCAAGGACACAGGTCTTCAATCAGACCGGGTCCTTTATAGGACCCTCCAAAACCAATGTAAACAGGTCACCAAACTAGCAAAAAAGGATTATTTTAACCACCTCCAAAAATCCAACCTCGGCAACCCTAGGACCTTCTGGTCCCATATCAATGAACTAATGAAGGGGTGAAAAAAGATCACCTCGGGCCCCATCACAGTTAATGGAATGGCACTACATGATGCGGCACAAATTGCTGACACCCTAAATACGTACTTCACCAACCCTGAAAAACTCCTGGCAGGACCATCGGTACATAAAAACCTGGCCGCCCTGCCGGCTCCTCAATCACCTGACCACCCATTCTTTCACTTGAGGCTTGCCAAGGTAAAAGAGGTCCTGGTCATCCTAAAAACCCTTAAAACGACAGGTTCAGGAGGCCCGGACGGACTCAAAGTGAGACTGCTAAAAGATGGTGCCTCGGCTCTCACGCAGCCACTCACCTGGCTGATCAATAGGTCCCTACTTGAGGGTTATGTCCCTGAACTGTGGAAACAGGTGCACGTGGTCCCGATCCATAAGGGTGGGCCTGCAGAACCTATTGAAAACTACAGGCCAATCTCCCTGCTCTGTACCCTGGCAGAAATACAGGAGAAAATCGTGTATGCCCAACTCAAGGAGTACTTGGAAGCGCACATGCTTCTGTCCTCATCACAACATGGCTTTAGGGCCAAGCATGGGACTGACACTGCCCTAACCAAATTCTCCTCAGACGTACTCAAAGACCTGGATGCTGGATCCAATATGGGGTGGTTTTTATAGACCTCTCTAAGGCCTTCGACTGGGTAGATCACAAACTACTCCTCCAAAAACTCCTCCACGTAGGCTTAGATGCCCACGCCCTCAGTTGGATAGAAAGCTACCTCACAGGTCGGACTCAGAGAGTCAGGTGGCAGGACAAACTCTCCAAACCTCAGTCCCTAACGGATGGAGTTCCACAAGGGTCCATACTCGGGCCCCTTATGTTCTCGTTGTTCGTCAATGAACTGCACATGCACTGTGGATGCAGCAATTTAATCCAATACGCGGATGATGCTGTTATTTACATGTCCTCCAACAACCTGGATGACCTATCCAGTTCTCTCCAAAAAGATATTTACTTCATGGAGAGGTGGCTCATTAACAACAAAATGGTCCTTAACACCAAAAAAACCAAAGTTATGCTGTTCGGACCAAGAGCCTTAGGACAAGACAGATCGCAACTCCTCCAACTCTCATCTCTGGATGGCAACAAGCTAGAAGTTGTTCCCTCCACAAAATACCTCGGCCTCACCCTCGACCACGGCCTCATGTTCAAACAACACGTGGACCAAGTCACTAAAGTAATTAATTCCAAACTTGGGTTACTATATCGGGTTAAGGATCTACTAATCCTTGAAGCTAGGACTGCTATAGCAGTGAGTGTCCTACTTCCTACACTGACTTTTGCTGCCCCGGTCACCCAGGGTATCTCAAAGTGGGAATATAGTAAACTACAGGTTCTATACAACAAAGTGACCCGCTTTGCCACACTATCCCACTCAAGGAGCCACCCCTGTGAGGCGCTAGTAAAGCTTAACTGGCCATCCTTGAGCACGCTCTAGCCACTCTTGCTCTGCCTGCCACAAAGATAATTAGCCCTTCCCCTCCCCCTAGCCTCAGAGGACTCCTCAAAGTAAAGAGTAACCAGCGCAGCCTTAGGTCTTCCGGCCAAACATTGCTTGAGGTTCCCAAGGCTAGGACTAAGGTAGGCCAGAAATCCTTCTTGTTTACTGCCCCGTCCTTATGGAACCACCTCCCGTTGGAGGTGAGAGAAACCCCATACAGTGCAGTGCTTCCACACCAGAATCAAAACTCATCTCCTAGCAAAAAGTGTATGCCAGTGCCACTACACCTGACACTACCACCATGACCCATAATTCCACCCCCACCCCAACAAGGTAGTACTAACTTTTCTTTTCTTTTTTTCTCCTCCTATCGCTGCAATGAGCCACCCTAATGCTCTCGAAGGACCTTACCTAAGGAACCCTAATGTTGTTTCACCTACCTGCATGACAAATGTTTGAATGCACTAAATTACAACTTACCAATATGATATACAATAGCCTAATAACTACTGCTTTGTGTAAACAGCCGAATACTGTATACCCATGATTGCCTGTGTTATGTTACTGCACTAAGTTCAATATGGCTGTACTAATATTCCCAGGTTGCCCCTGAAAAGGGACCTTCAGGGCCCAGCTGGCCTACCCGGTCATCAAAATTCAATAAATAAATAAAATAAATAAGTCAGAAAAAAAGAATAAGGTAACACAACAGAACTTATATGCTAAAGGTAGTAACAACAACTTTTTAGATATACCAACTTCTTGTAACAGTGAGTCAGAACTGTTACACGGAGTACCAGTGGAGCCTTAAACAAAAGGATAGGAGATCAAGGGTATCAGGTACCTTGGTGACTAAACTTGTATGTTGGAAGAAAAAAAGACATTAATTACTACATATAGCACGACTCCAAGCAAATTTTTGAGCTAAATATGCCAATTTAGCTGAAGATAATGCTTCAGGACGGATACAATTTAAACATAATAGGGAAATAAAAGAAGAAAAGGGAAAAAATAAAAATAATTGAGCCCCTGCAACTCGAGCCAAATATAAACCAGGTATATATGAGAGATGTAGGCTTCAGTAGTGACTATGGACAGAGGGCAAGCTACAAATGGAGGCTAGCTTCCTTTACTCAAAAATTGCCTAAGTAAGTATTGTATGGTATATCTGGGTCTGGTGAAAAGACCCAATAAGCCCCAAAACAGAGGTGAATACACAACTAGAAGTCTCCTTTAGTTTCTGTAGGCTTCCAGTAAAATGGGGAGTATAAAAAGAATATAGGTTAGAAAACCCTTTGCAACAGTACACCGAAAATAGCCAATATCTGTGAGTACTTATATATGTTTCCATACCGTAGGAAAGAAAACAGAGTAGTAAATTGCAGGGGAGGAAATATGATGAGATACATTCGGCACTGGCTCATGTAAATTATTTGAAGAGAAAAGAAATATATTGCCTGATTGCTACAAATTGCAGGGCATCATAATGAGTGCATGAACTGAGTTGAATATTAATTAGAAAACTAATCTATGCATCCTGAAGTTATAATCATGATGCCTAGCCGAGTTGGAAATTAAAAAAGGGTATAATATTAAAGTGTCTGTCAGATGTAGTAATAATTGTTTAAATATAACCCAAATAAGGGGCTTAGGAAAATGTGAATAAGATACCAAAGCTCCCTTGAAAACCTAAGTGAATAGGCTATCCAAGACAGCCCTGCTATTAATTTGAGTGCACCGTGATGTACAACCTTCACTTTCAAAACCTGCTGGGAGTGAAAGTAACTGGGTCATAAGGGCTGTAGAGTGGATGACTTGGCATGAAAGATACTGGCCCTCCACTTTCAGTTACAGCATCCTGGTTAAGAGAAAACAACCAGAATAAAGTGTCTATAACTACATGTATCCTGCAAGAAAGCAATCATGTCACCATAGCTTTGTGGGAGGGATTAGAGCTGTGGGGATTCCTGCTTTTTGTTTTTGCTTTGTGCTTCTTTTTGGATGGCTCTAACTCCTTAAGGAGGGAACTTGCAATGGCTTCTGCCCATGAAGATCAGCAGAAATGCTGCTCTGGCGCACTGGACAGAAGTTCGAAGGGAGGTCATCTGCAGCTTGTTGTAATAGATCCTACTGAGATGAGCATGTTACCTCATCCAAAAGAGCAAATCTATTGTTTAAGGTTATGGACTGGTCAATTTGTGAGTGAGAGGTTGCAGATAGGGGAGATCTAGAAGGCACCTTAGAAGGACAGCATGAATGGTCAGGTGAATGAGGGGCAGTTTGAAGCTTTTCTGGCAGTCGACTAGACTGTCTGGGAACAGGTGGGGCCACAACGGTGTTGCTAGGGGCTGCAAATTTGGTGGGACTTCCCTTACTCTCCTGTGCAGCAGAAACTTCCTTCTGTGTGGGCATCAAAATACTGGTTGGATTTTCCTCCATAGCAGGGCCTTCCAAGGTAGGAGTGCATGGCAAAACATCTAAATAACTGGCTAAGACTTAGGGTGTGTAAAAATCTTTGAAAGAGGAGCAGTGTTGATGGGTAGAGCAGAGAAAATGTAATGCTTATTTGATGTAAAATTTGTTTTAGTGGGCTGTAAGCTTTCCTTTTGGCAGTCAAGTCCTTTGAAAAGTCTCTGTAAATAGAAATTCTGAATTCCTGCCACGTTAGTGTCCCAACTTCTCTGGCATGCTTTAAAATTATTTCTGTGTGTGAGTAGTTCAAGAACCGAGCTATGATGGGCCTAGGTCACTGATCTTGGCCTGGCCTGGGGCCCAAAGTGCGGTGGGATCTTTCAATTGTAAGAATAAGTTCAGGAGGTAATTTTAACTTTGCTGTCAGTGTGTGTAGTAAGAAAGTAGTTGTATCCCCTAATTCCGAACCTTCTGGGAAGCCAAAAAACGCAAGTTGTTCCTTCTGTTGCGGTTCTCAATATTGATAATTTTGGCATGCAGGGACTTTATGATGTGATCTTGACCATGAACAGTGGCCTGAAGATCCGGAATGGTTGCAGAATTACAGGAGGTTGTGTTTTCGTTGACAGAGATTCTTTGTCCAAGATCTTCAAGTGTGGCTATGTTCTGGTGACTGGAGGTTTTTAAGTCATTAATCTCATCCATTAGTTTTGAGAACATCACTTCAACTCTGTCAAGTGAGTTGGGCTGAGAGTGAGGATCTGTCATAGCAGTGGTTATTGAGGCCTGGTATGGTGCAGTGCAATATTAATAAAGCTGAATAAAAGTATGCAGGATCAAAAATGACTCACAATTCCTATGGAGCAGTTTAGTTGCAGGATAGTCTCAGGAGTTGGCTCCAAAAGAAGGTCTGGTGAAGGCTGGATGAGGTTAGATTGCATAAATCCCTGCAGAGAGACTAAGCAATGCTGCCATCTTCTGTCTGGTTACACCACGCCCCCGATGCATTCCTTTTTGAATCAGAAAGTGAGGATTTGACATCTGGGATCGCTATATTGATGACATCTTTATGCTGTGGCATGGCACTCTAGAGGAATTACAAGCATTCATTATGTATTTGGAAGCAAGTAACGAGAATTTGCGCTTCTCGGTCCAGCATGATCTCCATTCAGTCTCCTTTCTGGAACTTAGAATTAGTAAACAACATGATGGGTGTCTTGTAACTGATTTATATAGGAAGCAGACTGATAGGAATTTTTTACTGTTAGCCTCAAGTTGTCACCCACATCACATGATTACTAACATACTCAAGGCCCAAATGCTGAGAGTCAGATGAAATTGCAGTAAGGATTTGGACTACCTTACTAGTGGTATGGATCTTTGTGATAGATTTTTGGATCGTGGTTATTCTTACCATACAGTACAGGAAGCATTTAGAGAAGTAGGCAATATAGAGAGAAGGGACCTTCTGGGATCAAAAACTAAGAAAAAGGAAGATCCCAAAATGAACTTTGTTACAACATATACCAAGTATACGAAAGAAATTGGAGACATCATTAATGCCAACTGGAATATTCTACAGGGTGATTCTATGTTAGTAGATATTACAACATCTAGACCCAGAATGGTGTATAGAGAGGGCCCAACCTGCGAGACAGGTTGGTACATAGCTATGCACCATCAGAAAGTGACACCATACCTAGGCCCCCACTCACTAAAGGTATGCACATTTGTGTCAACTACAAATTTTGCAGTTCAGTACTTAAGTGCAATATCTTTTCTAGCTGCAATAGTGGTAAGTCCTATGAGATCAGGGACTTTATAACATGCAGCACAGAGAATTTGGTTTATTTAGCCACGTGTCAGTGTGGGGCATTTTATGTTGGTAAAACAACAAAAGCACTTAAAATACATATGGGAGAGCATTTTAGATCTATAGCCAATTTTTATTTAGTTTTTGTTTACCGGGTAAGTGCACTAGACATAGCAATGACTATATTCAGGCATGACCTGGGAGGGTACAATACAACAATACAGGGAAGACATTCCAATACAAGTACAACAAAAATCGTTGACAACAGCATTCAAGCAGGTTGCAAAAAAGTAGCTAAAACAAGGAGGTTGCAGTAACAGTGTGGGAAAAGATAACAACAGGAGCTGTACAATAACTGAAATTGCACCACACTTTGCTTTGAGAAAGTAGATACACAACAGATTAAACATTTTTTAATACTAATAAGGGATTGGATAGTTAACTTAGGGGAGGGATAATAGTAAGAGATAGTAGTAAGAGACACGAAAAGGGGATAAGAGAGAAGTGAGGTGGGAGGCCGGGCAGATAGGTAGAGGAGAAGTGCACTGTGTATAGAGGGGCAGATCAGAAAGGAGAAATAAGGCTGGGATGGAAAGAGCTATGGAGGTTTGAAACAGGAGCATTTGTGGGAAGTATCAAGATAATTATGCAACCCTTTTTTAAAAGACGTATGGGATGGGGATTGGCGCAAGGCTAGAGGAAGGGAGTTCCAGTATTTGGGGGCATGGCAGGCAAAAGCACTAGCACCTTTTGTGGTACTGTGTCTGGGGATGAAAACATGGGCCTAGTCAGTAGAACGCAATCCATTGCAAGGTGTCAGGTATAGGAAGAGGCCTGCTAGGGATTTAGGTATTTGTAGATGGACCATATTGTCAATGATAGAGCGATAAGCATGTAGCCTTAGTTCAGTAGAAGGAAGCCATCCCAGGTTAGAAAAGAGGAGACAGTGGTGTTTCAACCAGTGTGAGGAGGATGCATAGCGACAGATGTTGTTATATGGGACATCCCATTTCCAGAGGATTGATTTGCATGCAGAGGCATATGTTGCAGCACCATAGGTAAGTGATGGTAGGAGTATGCCATGGGCAATGGCAAGCTTTGCTGAGGTAGTGAGCACATAGCTGGTTCGGTAGGCTATTCCAAGTTTGGCATTTACCAGTTTGCAGGTCTGACTGATGTGTAAGTCAAAATTTAGTGATGGATCATGGGTGATGCCCAGTTATTTAAACAAATTTACTACCCCAATTACTGAGCCATTTAAGGAGGTGACTTTAAATTTGGGATGGGCATGTTTGATCTTCGCATTTGATCCAAAGAGCATAGCTTGGGTTTTAGGCTCATTTAGTACAAGTTTGTGAGTAAATAGCCACTCCTGTATTAGCTGGAAGTTGGTACTAGAAGTACATTGCCTATCCACTGCAGTAGAACGAATATTGGGAATCAAGATCATGCTTTCAAATGTTGTGACCTGGAAGTTGTCAGACTGGGACCAAGAGGAGGTGACCTAGATGACAAACTTAAGTATGGAGAATCCTATTGGATCCTATTGGCTCTATACTCTGGGAACTTTGGTAGCTCCTGGATTAAATGAAAGGATAGATCTAATGCCTTGTTTGAAAAGAAATAAATTATTCTCCTGTAATGTTTCTTTTAGATGCGTTTTTTCTTTCCCTTGGTATTGCAGTGCTCTCCTAAAAAGAGCCCTTGTTATCTAATTTGTAATTTATATAAAACATGTATTTTGATATAGAGACTGATATACAAATGTTTGCATTCTGTCTATATACATATGTGTATATATATACATATATATATATATATATATATATACACACACATACGCATATATATGTTTTTCTTTTTTCTATAATTTTCTTTCTAGGTATATATGGTGCAACTATGCCATTGGGTGCAAGAAGTTCTACATTGCATACCTACATTACATACCTAGGACTCTATGAACTGCATTCTAGTATAGTATACATTTATCTACTGAATTTGTGCTTTCCGTGTTTTGCTGTGTTTTTAGTACTTTTTTTCTATTTAGGGTGATTTGGTGCCACATTGGTGTTTATTGTATATTATGACCATTTATATTCCAAATGATTGATTTTTTTAAAATATTTTTTATTAATGATGAGTCTATACAGATGTACTGTTGCTTTAAATGGCATCCTATTTATGTGGTGCATTAGGCAATGATGGACCAGCCCCTGATGACATACTGGCAGTGTGAAATGGGTCGGGGTTCTACGTTGCAGTCCTGTGTTTTGGCTGATTGTAGCATCTGCTGTATTATTGTAATAAAGTTTATGCCCTGTGTGGCACCAAGTGGGGGAGTGCTGGATTTTGTTGTCTTTTCTTATTGTTTCTACTCTGTGCACCCTCCTATAGCAGTGGAGCTGCTTTTGTTGTTTTGCTCAGGATAACCAGGATGGGTGATCAGAGGGTGGGAGGTGCCACCAGACACCAGGGCATCGATATGATAGCAGGATGGATGATCAGGGGGTGAGGGTCCGAGTAGACACCAAGGAATAATAATAATAAGGAATAACATACCAGGACTGGAAATTTGAGGGTGGGGATGCCACTAGACACTTGGGAAATATTAACATCATCCACTAGACACCAGGGAATACTATGTATCACTGGGATGGGGGATTAGAGAGGGGTGCCACTAGGCACCAGGGAATACTATGTATTACCAGGACAGGGGATCGGAGGGTGGGGATGCCACAAGACACCAGGGAATACATTGTGTAACTCAGGTGAGGGATCGGGGTTGGGGGTGCCACTAGACACCTCAAGGGATGGATGATCAGCGGGTGGGAGGTGCCACCAGACAAAAGGGCATTGGTATGACACAGGGACAGGTGTTCAGTGGGGTAGGGGTGCCAGTGGACACCAGGGAATACTATACCAGGATGGGAGATTGGAGGGTGAGGAGGTCACTAAACACATGGGGAATATTAATATCATCCACTAGACACCAGGGATAACGTGTACCACAGAAGATGAATGATCGGAGGGTGGGGGGGTAGGCTTCTATAGTACAGCCATCCTGCCATCAATCGGGTGGGGGCGCAGTCTTTGCACCCAGTTAAGTAGAGGTTTTCAGAGGCAATAAATAGTGTCACTTCGGGTGTCATGTACTGCAGATCCAAACATTTGAAATTACTGCTGTACCTTTATGCAGGAGGGGGCCCCTTTATTTGCATGAGTGCAGCATTATGTTAGTGCCCTGGTGCAAATGGGTTTAGCTTATGTTACAGGGGTCTCTGAATATAGATGCCACCACAAAATCTGGGTGCAATCCCGGTTAGTGCTGTGAAAAGTCCATTAGCATCTGCACTAACTTTTGAACATCCGGCTCTAGATATTGTGATTCTGATAGTTGATTAGGCCATCAGGATTGAAGCCATCTGAACATCTGCTCCGGTAAGCCTTTCAATTCTCTCTCTTATTCTCTCTCTCTCTGACTGTTGTTCTTTCTCTCTGTTGCCATACTAATGGGTAAGACTATAGCATTTCAGTGCATGGTCAGGTGGTGTCTCTCAGACAATAAGATATGTGGATGTTTCTTTGCCATTTTATGAGTGCTTGAGGGAGATTTGTAGGGTGCCCATACTCATTCTGATGAATGTGTATAATAATTTGTATTTGGGCATAACATTTTGCAGCTCCATATTTCTGATTTCGCCTGATAATATTGCAAGAAATGATGATGTAATTAACCTGAGGCTGTTTTAGGTCAGGTTTTTTATTTTTATTTTAAATATATTGCTTTTTCCCCCTTGTTTCAAGCCCTGCATTCTTCCAGTGGCTAACATCCAGTCCCATATCTGACATTCTCCAGTGTTTACTCCCTTTTTAACCCTTGAGGTGGGGCTTTTCTGGCTGGCACACCAAGGAAAGTGTAGGCTGTCATACATGAGGCTCTCCAGAACAGGGTGGCTGATGGGTAGGTCCAGGCCTAAGTGCACCGCATAATCCTGCATCATGACAGTTGTTTTGTCCTTGTTCATTCCTCCTGGTCCTGTTGATGTTGATACACTAGCAAAAGTGTGGCAAAGTGTAGTGAAGCACATTCTGGCTGGTATCTTCCACTCTCTTAGCAGTACCTCCACTGCACTGACACCTGCAGTCACACAGGTGGCAGTACTGCCATGGAGGCAGCAACTCTTCCTCCCAGGAGGAGGAAAGCATCATCTGGAATGCTCAATCCTCTTTCTTCAATTCGGCCCCTGACAATCTGGGCTCATTCCTGAATCATGGGCAACAGTGGCATGAGCGGTAGTCCTACCACTGTGCAGACAGGCTGGCCTACAGCAGTTTTATAGGGTACCAGGTCAATATGCCACTGCTAGAATACTGGAACAAAAACAGTGCAGTGTAAAGCATGAAAACATTTAGAGCGACAGGGGTATAATAGCAGTAGTAAATTACCACTACTCATTGCTTTGTGCTGAAAGTAGGGAGGGATCAAGTTGCCGTTGGTGTGGTGCCTGGTCGAACTGCTCCTGTGGTGGAATGGCTAAGGCACCAGCACACAGCAGTGTTGGAGACCTGGGACCACAGTTTGGTTCCCCTCCTGGTGTTGCAACTTTTTTTATTGTTAAATAAATTAATTTTCCCCCCTACTGAGTTTTGCCCCATCTCTGAAGTCCACACCCCCTCTGAGTTGATTATTTTAAGTCTGGGGATGTGGGGGGAAATCCCCCCATGTCAGGGGGTGCAGGGTGGAGCCCCCCTAACAATAATAAAATGGTTCCATTGTTTCCTATGATGTGAACTCTGTTTGTGACGGTCAGTGTTTTTACCGACATTATTTCAGCGCACAGCAATTTTCTTGCGGCATTGATTGCTGCGCTGTTTTTGTTCATAGGGTTGTGACCCCATGCCATGTTATAGAATAGGATGGGTTGCAAGTTTAGCATCCCTCCCATACACTATAGCACAACAAAAATACAGGGCACATTCATTTTCAATAGACCACTTTGAATTTAATGTCATACCTTTTCCTTGCAGGCTTTTTTATTTCTGTGTACAGTGCAGTCAATTAAGCTCCATTTATTTCCTTTTATAATAATAATAATAATAAAATTTATTTGATTAAGTGCCTTTCAGTTTTCAAAGTGCTGTACAATATACATTAAAACAAAGCACAAGTGCATGGTGCATTGGTATCCTTGATGGCACAAAAAGATGCTTTGGGCATGTCACCTCCTATATTGAGCATGCATCAGGGATCAGCATCATAAGCATGCCCGTGAACATGACCACTTGTGAATCTTGGTCATCAGTGGTGTAAGCAGTAGCCCTACCCTGATGGATGCCAATGAGCACTCCTTTCCATTCAGTGTAGTACCTATCCACCACCTCTCTCTGGTTCCTGCCCTCTAGGCCAGTTAGCAATCCACTTTGTGTATGTCTCATGAATACAGTACTGATTTAAGTTACCCAGATGCCTGTCATGCACCATTGTATCGAAGGCCTTGCTGAAGTCCAGATTGACTACATCCATGGTTGTTTCCCAGTTTATGTCATGGGTGATCACCCCCTCCCCCCAAAGAATGTGATCTGGTGTGTTTGGCATGCTCTCACCTTCATAAAGTCATGCTGAGAGAGAGGAAAGAGAATTAGCTTCAATCAAGTCCTCAGTTATTCTGTCCTTGATAATGGCCACCAGAACTTTACCCAGCACTGATGTTGGAGCCTATAGTTGCCTGGGTTCAACCTTTCCACCTTCTTAACTGGGAGGACCACAGTGGTCTATTTCCAGTCTTGTGCCACCACACCTCTTTGGACAGACTATTGAAAGATAATTGCAAGTCCCATTGTCAATTGATCCTTTATCCCCACCATGATTTTGGTGTATATCCTGAACTTACTTGGATTGATACTTGTCAGATAGTCAGCTACCAGGGAAGTCTGCTGTCCCCTGACTGCAGCCTGGCTACCTTTGATGTTATGGGCCCTCTCCCTTGGCTCAGTATCCCATCAAAATAGCCAGTCAAATATAGCGACTCATCATTTGAGCAATGTGGTATTTGCAGCTCATGTTAAGTTTAGCACTGTTGGGGGTGTTGCTCTTGTGTTGTACTTTTTGTGGCTCACAGATGGTTGTTTTTAGTTGGGGGTACAGGGAGCGCGTCTCCCCACTAGTGACTTCTAACGAAGGTTTAGCCATTATTGTGTGGCACTGTGTTGCAACACGACGTTATCATTGTTGCTGTTTTGGAGTTGCTCATATTGCCCAGCACGGTGTAGCAGGTGTAGTTTTGACATGGAACCCATTAGTTCTTTCCCCCCACCATGGGCCCTTTGGTATAGCAAAGTTTTGGTTTAGAATCTCAGTCATCACCTCTAGCTTTTTCAAACAATCCTGCCCCCTTTCCTTGATTTCAAGAACCCAGTCCCGTTCTTCATCTATCTTCTTCCATTTAGGTACTGTAGGGAGGTGTTGGTGTTGTCTCCAGCTCTTGATGCCACCCATATTGTAAAACTTCTATGTACATTTGTTTAATTTAGTTAGTTTTTACAGGATGGACAAGACAGTTCAGCCTGGAGGCTTGCTTTCAGTAGCGGACAGCACATAATTATTAACATTCACAGTGACAATGACATATAACTCCAGATTACTGTACATAATCAAGAATACATTTATACATGATATATATGTTTCCAGGTTTAGACAAACATACCATATGTTTGAAAGTGTTGTATGACCATTCTTTGAAAAGTAAGAACATTGGGGGCTATTAACATGGAAGGCAGCAACACCCTCAGTTCAGCTGAATCTGAATAAGAAAGATAGAAAGCTCATTTCCAACTTAAAATCATGAATTTTTATTTAACGATTTAGCACCCTCACACCAAAAACATCTACGTTTCACATTGCCCTTGACGCTTTTACAAGATCAAATAAACATTCATGATTCATGATTTTAAGTTGGAAATGAGCTTTCCATCTTTCTTATTCGGATTTAGGCGAGCCGAGGGTGTTGCTGCCTTCCATATTAATTATTTCTTTGTACCTTGGCTCCCTTTTTCCTAGACTTGGAGCCGTGTTTCTTTTTTGAGTGCATATTGGGGGCTATGTAACATCAGTAAGGAATAAGGAATATAACATAGGGTCTACATATAAAAGTTATGTTTTGTCAACATTAGTTCTTATTTTATAATGCATAGATTGCAATTTAAGATGCATTACTGTGCATTTGGACACTGTTAGATATATTTTTTAATTATTTCATTTTGTTTTTCCCCATTTCTTGATTTATTGTCTTTGTCTCCCTCCCAACACAGTCTGACATGGATGGTGGGTGGGGTGAGTGGTCAAGTAACTGCCTCCACAGATGATGCCAATACAACATGCACCCAAACCTGTTGACTTATTTCCTTAAAGTATGCACTGGAGGCAAAGGAAATATAAAGTTTACTGAAATGCAGAAATTGGCTTCATTTTCAGCACACATTATCAGTATACAGGTTGCAACATAACAGAAATCTCACTCACATGCTAGATTAGCATTGCTAATACTGTACCTTGGTCCAGTGGCAGAGGATGGCCAAATGCCACATGGCATGTACCCTCCCTCCCTTCCTTCCTGAAGGCATAGTGTATTGTCTTCATGATACACCTAGCCCCACAAGACAGCCCCAGTGTCTATCATGTGAACACTGGTCTTCCAGACAGCAGACTGATTTTCTGCTACAATGCCACCGGACAGCTCAAATTCATGGCTATTTCTAAAGATTGTTTGATCAGCCAAGGGAGCAGGATCCTCACATGGTATTATTTTTTTTTTCCTTTGGGCTGTACTTGATTTGTTTATTTATTTAAAAATTGCTGAATAGGAAAGGCCCATTAAATTAAAGCTCATTTTCAGGCTGACACAGGTAGGCATCACAGAGGAGAAAGAACAATAAATCTAATCAAAAACAGGCAAAATGAAACTGAATCACCAACAAACAATGTTTAAAATGTCAGTGAATGTGCAGTTACATACTGTATGTGCAGACTACTAATTAAGCAAAGTATATATACTATGAAATAACAAAATATAGTATATGGGTAGGCTCGATTGTACACTGATTTCAATAGCAACTTAAAAGTTGTTGTAGTACAGTTCAAAGGTCAAAAATGTTCTACTATCATTCTGACGTCACATCGATAGTACAACATTTCAGACATTTGAACTGGCATGCACTGTCACCGTCACTTCAGCGGTAAAAAAAAAAAGAAACCCCTTGCTCAGCTGACTTTCTGCCACTAACGCAAGGTACAATGGCTGAAGCAATATTTTCAAAACCATCAACAGAAAGAGAATTCTTCATAGAGCAGCAAGAAAATGCTCGCATTGTCCACAAAACATTGGCTGATGTGAAAATCATTAGAAATTACCTGGAGAAAGAAGGTGAGCACCGCCTCACACACAGCTTCCCTGTCGAAGAACTGGACATCCTCCTCGCAGTGTTCGTGTATGCTGTCAAAAGAATAGATGGGTCTGATTACGAATTGGGCACTATCAGAGGAATATTAGGTAGCGTAGACAGATACCTAATAAAGCACAACTATGGGTATTCAGTTTACCACGGGAAAAACAGTCCTTTTGTTCAAACACTAAGAACCATGACTGCCAAGTTTAAATATTTAAAAAAAACAGGGGAAAGGGAATAAGCCGAACAGAGCGGAGGCTCTCACAGAAACTGACATAACTCAGCTGTACACTTCTGGCACCCTTGGGCTAGCAAACCCGACTAGCCTGCTCAACAAGATTTTCTTCAACATAGGACTGTACTTTGCCCTACACACAATGGAGCAATACAGACTAAAGTGGGGAGACATCATATTGCTGACAGACACCACCGGCAAAAAATACCTAGAGTACAATGAAAGGCAGATTAAAACCCAAACCGGCAAAAATCAAAGGGATATCCAGCCAGTCAAACCTTGTATGTACGAACACACAAACCAGACAGAGATCCGATAACTGCCTACTCAAAATATGAGTCTCAGCGACCGCAAACCATGAACACCCCTGATTCACCTTTCTACCTGGTGCCAAATCTTAAGTACAAGCCTGGGGTTTCCCTATGGCACAGATCAATGCCAATAGGTGAGAATAAAATCAGAAATAGTTAAAATCAATGAAAATGACATCTGGCTTGCCAGATACAAAAGAAAATAACCAACCACTCCACTCGAAAGACATCAGTCCAAGCACTGGTGGATCACAACGTCCCTCCAACTGAAGTGGCACAATTTTCTGGACATCGTAATATCCAAAGCATAAATGCTTACAGTGTCATCTCCGAGGAGAAACAGCAGAGAAACTCGTGCATCTTCTCCAGCCTAACTGCCGAAAATGAAGAAAGAAACACTTCCTCTACTGAACTGGAGCAGGATTGGCTAACAGCAGCTCCCACCTCAGTTCCTGGGCACCAGAGAAATAAAAGCCCATCGACAACTCCATCTATTCAAATTTTGGGGCTCACTGGGTTTTCAGCAAGGAGTACATTTGCTTCTCAGACCACGCACACCCAGTGAAGCGCGAAGCGTATAGCAAATCATTACCGACTCTAAGCGACTCCGAATAGGTAAGTGTACACATTTTTAAAATTACATCACCGAGAGCAGGTTTAAACAGGGAGTAGGGGAAGAATACATGCCACAGTAAACCACCAACACTCCTCTTTTGTGACTTTCTCTCAACAGGAACTGCACAGAACTGAGAAGGACCCTTGTATCCTTTTGGGAAAAAAAAAGTTATATTTATACATACTTTATTTCTCTGTCCAAAATAAAAATTGTTAACTTTCTCTAAATACACTTTTTTTAAACATTTTACTTCTGTCAGCACCTTCTTAAATGTACTGAACTGCAATCTAATCAGTGTAAAATCTAGTCTACCCATATACTATACAAAGCAGTGTATGGGCAAGCATACACAACAAGGCTTTGTTTCCATCTTGGGTTTGTGATGACATCATGGGACCTTCTCGAGCTTCGCTCTCGAGGTCCATATGTCATCACAAACCCTCGATGGAAACACAGCCTTGTTGTGTATGCTGGTCCATACACTATTCTATATGTAGCATACATATTAAGGCTCAAAAGCAGCAGCTAGACAATACAGTTACAATGCTCAATATTCCAGTTATGGTGCTACATTATAGCAAAAAATACAAAAAACAAAATCAGTGAGTGCAAACTATGAAAAATAAGGTAGGATGACAAGAAGGAATAGAAAGAAGCAGAGATGTTGTTAGGAGATGGGGGGGTACGGACAGGCGACAGACACAGGAAGGGTGAAGTGGGAGATTAAGGGGGCTTTGAGGGAAAATGGGAAGAAAAGAGGCAAATAGAAAGAATGAAGCTGTTTCAGGGAGGTGGAGGAATAGAGATGGCAGATCACCCAATGGAGGCTTTGCAATGGGAATAAAAAAAAGACAAGTTTTAGAAGTGTGGAGGGTGTGGGAAGAGACAATACAAGGAAAGAGGCATGTAGATGGGTATAGAAGAAAAGCTGAGTACCAGAATGTTGAGAAGAAAGAGGAGCAGTCAGAGAGGTGGCAAGACCCAAGCGTGGGGAGAATGAGGTCATGATAGAGAGGCAGTGGTGGGTATGAGGAAAAGAGTTTTAAGCAAAATGGCAAAAGGAGTGGAAAAGCGGGTCCAGTTTAGCTAAGGTGATTTTGGCCAGTAAACACATCTGCAACCAAACACTGAAGGAAGGTACTTCTTGAATAGCTGCACCATTAGCTGTCTTAAAAACCAGCATTTGATTTGAGCCTAGCTAGCTTCTTAGTGCCAATGATCAGGAAAACAGCCTTTTTGACATTAAGTGATAGCTGGTTTGAGCAGAATAAATGTTGGACTTTATTAAAGTCATGTTGTAGGGATAAGTGAGACATCCTTGTAGCCCATTGGGCTACCTACCACCATCTACAGTTCGCCTCCTGCATGCCTGGACACTACTCTGCACCTCTTTCAGTGAAAAGAAGCCTGCTGCCACTAGCCCCCCAGAAACAAGCATCAAGCATCCTTGTAGCCCACTGGACTACCTACCGCCATCTGTGGTTCACCTCCTGCACACCTGGACACCACTCTGCACCTCTCTCAGTGCCAAGAAGCCTGCTGCCACCGGCCCCCTGGAAACAAGCATCAGGCATCCTTGTAGCCCACTGAGCTATCTACTGCAATCTGCGGTTCACCTCCTGCATGCCTGGACACTGCTCTGTGCCCCTCTCAGCACCAAGAAGCCTGCTGCCACCAGCCCCCTAGGAACAAGCATCAGGCATCCTTGTAGCCCACTGGGCTGCATACTGCCATCTGCGGTTCACCTCCTGCATGCCTGGACACCACTCTGAGCCTCTCTCAGCACCAAGAAGCTTGCTGCCACTGGCCCAATGGAAACAAGAATCAGGAATCCTTGTAGCCCACTGGGCTACCTGCCACCATCTGCAGTTCACCACCTGGACACCACTCTGCACCTCTTTCAGTGCTAAGAAGCCTGCTGCCACTGGCTCTTTGGAAACAAGCATCAGAGCATCCTTGTAGCCCACTGGGCTACCTACCGCCATCTGCGGTTCACCTCCTGCATGCCTGGACACCACTCTGCGCCTCTCTCAGCTCTAAGTAGCCTGCTGCCACTGGCCCCCTGAAAACAAGCATCAGGCATCCTTGTAGCCCACTGGGCTACCTACTGCCATCTGCGGTTCGCCTCCTGCATGCCTAGACACCACTCTGTGCCTCTCTCAGCACCAAGAAGCCTGCTGCCACCGGCCCCCTGGAAACGAGCATCAGGCATCCTTGTAGCCCACTGGACTACTTACTGCCATTTGCGGTTCACCTCCTGCATGCCTGGACACCACTCTGAGCCTCTCTCAGTGCCAAAAAGCCTGCTGCTACCAGCCCCTTGGAAACAGGCATCAGGTGTCCTTGTAGCCCACTGGACTACTTACTGCCATTTGCAGTTCACCTCCTGCATGTCTGGACATCACTTTGTGCCTTTCTCAGTGCTAAGAAACCTGCTGTCACTGGCCCCCTGGAAACAAGCATCAGGCATACTTGTAGCCCACTGGGCTATCTACCACCATCTGCGGTTCGCCTTCTGCATGCCTGGACACCACACTGCGCCTCTCTCAATGCCAAGAAGCCTGCTGCCACTGGCCCCCTGGAAACAAGCATCAGGCATCCTTATAGCCCACTGAGCTACCTATTGCCATCTGCGGTTCACCTCATGCATGCCTGGACACCACTCTGCACCTCTCTCAGCACCAAGAAGCTTGCTGCCATCTGCCCCCTCGAACAAGTATTAGACATCCTTGTAGCCCATTGGGCTACCTACCTCCATCTGTGGTTCACCTACTGCATGCCTGGGCACCACTCTGCACCTCTCTCAGTGCCAAGAAGCCTGCTGCCACCAGCCCCCTGGAAACAAGCATCAGGCATCCTTATAGCCCACTGGGCTACCTACCACCATCTGTGGTTTACCTTCTGCATGCCTGGACACCAGTCTGCGCCTCTCTCAGCGCCAAGAAGCTGCTGCCATCAGCCCCCTGGAAACAAGCATCAGGCATCTTTGTAGCCCACTGGGCTACCTACCGCCATCTGCGGTTCATCTTCTGCATGCCTGGACACCACCCTGTGCCTCTCTCAGTGCCAAGAAGCCTGCTGCCACCAGCCCCCTGGAAACAAGCATCAGGCATCTTTGTGGCCCACTGGGCTACCTACCGCCATCTGTGGTTTGCCTTCTACACCCCTGGATACCATGCTGCGCCTCTCTCACCGCCAAGAAGCTGCTGCCATCAGCCCCCTGGAAACAAGCATCAGGCATCTTTGTAGCCCACTGGGCTACCTACCACCATCTGCGGTTCATCTTCTGCATGTCTGGACACCACCCTGTGCCTCTCTCAGCACCAAGAAGCCTGCTGCCACCAGTCCCCTAGAAACAAGCATCAGGCATCCTTGTAGCCCACTGGGCTGCATACCGCCATCTGCGGTTCACCTCCTGCATGCCTGGACACCACTCTGAGCCTCTCTCAGCACCAAGAAGCTTGCTGCCACTGGCCCAATGGAAACAAGAACCAGGAATCCTTGTAGCCCACTGGGCTACTTGCCACCATGTGCAGTTCACCATCTGGACACCACTCTGCACCTCTTTCAGTGCTAAGAAGCCTGCTGCCACTGGCCACCTGGAAACAAGCATCAGGCATCCTTGTAACTCACTGGACTACCTACTGTCATCTGCGGTTCACCTCCCACATGCCTGGACACAACTCTGTGCCTCTCTCAGTGCCAAGAAGCCTGCTGCCACTGGCTCTTTGGAAACAAGCATCAGGCATCCTTGTAGCCCACTGGGCTACCTACCGCCATCTGCGGTTCACCTCCTGCATGCCTGGACACCACTCTGTGCCTCTCTCAGCTCTAAGTAGCCTGCTGCCACTGGCCCCCTGGAAACAAGCATCAGGCATCTTTGTAGCCCACTGGGCTACCTACTGCCATCTGTGGTTCATCTTCTGCATGCCTGGACACCACCCTGCGCCTCTCTCACTGCCAAGAAGCTTGCTGTCACCGGCCCCATGGAAACAAGCATCAGGCATCCTTGTAGCCCACTGGGCTACCTACCGCCATCTGCGGTTTGCCTTCTGCATGCCTGGACACCATTATGTGCCTCTCTCAGCACCAAGAAACCTGCTGCCTCCAGCCCCATGGAAACAAGCATCAGGTACGGTCTATACACAACCCCAGCCTCCATGGCTGCTGCTTCTGCTGTCGATTTTATGAAAATCAGTGCCTTTCCCTGGAAAATTCCTCATTGGTTGCTTCTGAGCAGGAGCATTCTGATTGACTGCCCAACAGACTGGCATTTTGGTCTCCCGATACTGGACTCAGCTGTTAGATATTAAGCCAATGAATTAAATTGGGCTGCCTTCGTTCAAACAAGCTAGAACTGCCAAAGAAGTATATTTGTTTTTATTCTCCCTCCTACAGTGCAACTGAAACGCTGCACTTATGGAGATCTTGTCTCCCTGCAGGTGCTGATTTTCAGTTCCAGCGTGCCAAGTTGTTCCAGACAGCTTCCCCTCTGCAAATTTTTTTCCTGTGCCACTGCTTACAGTTATCTTTTGTATTGTGTTAAACTTGCTATCTCAGTTGCTGTGTCTAAGATTATTAGAGTACAGGATTTACAGGATTTTAGAGTTTCAGAATTTCTTTGCTGAAAGGCTCCATAGCCTACTGATTTGTTATATTTTAATTCAGTGCAGCTACCAATTTAATTTCTCCCTTTGTTTCGCCCTCGACTGTGACCCCCTTGTTTTACAAATCTCAGTTACAGGGCTGGTGTCTAGCTGTCTGCTTCCTGCCCTCTGATTTGGCCCTCTTTTAGTAAATTGCAGCTCTTTGTATGCTAATTTTATTTTCACTCCCACCACTTCAGAGTGCTATAAATCCTTGTCCTGTCCCTCTTTCAACAGGTGTTCTTGTAGCCCATTGGGCTACCTACCGCCATCTGCGGTTCACCTCCTGTATGCCTGGACGCCACTCTGCACCTCTCTCAGTGCCAAGAAGACTGTTGCCACCGGCCCCCTGGAAACAAGCATGAGGTATGGCCTATGCACAGACCCGGCCTCCACGGCTGCTGCTTCTGCTGCTGAATTTTTCGCCCAACCCCCTCTCCCTCCCAGGCCACCTTTAAATACACTTAAGCTCCTCCCTCCCCTACCCTGTCCTGCTCCCATTGGCTCCCAGTACTAGATCTCTGGAGCTTAAAGCTATCTGTCTCCCCACCCTCTTTGTTGATCTCCCTCTCTCTCTCTCTCAATGTCTTAAAGCTTCCTCACTGGTCTGCTGTTCTCACCCAGCACTGCTAACACAAAAAATGCTAATAATCTACCTTCTCAGAATCCTGCTAATGTTACTCCTGCTCTTGGGCAATGTCCACCCCAACCCGGATCCTCCTGGATCGACCTTATGCCCTCTGAGCAGAAGGGTGTGCTCCCTCACACTGGCATCTATCAATGTCTACAGCCTCCTCAGCAAACTAGATAGCCTCCAAACCTGGAGGCAACAACATGACCCCGATATCCTATCATTGTTGAAACATGGCTTAACCCTAAGATACCTGACAACGCAGTCGTCATCCCTGGATACAATATCTTCAGCCTGGACAGGACTTCAAAACGTGGTGGGGGCTGTGCCATCTACCTGAGAGATTCTTTAAAGGGGCATGTTATTCCATTCTCAAACCATGAATCGCCATCCCAGGTCCTCACTATCAAAGTATTTCTTGGTGCCCACAATAAGGTGTTGACTATAGCCTCTGTATACTTACCCCATAAGGACCAGGCCCATAACTTTGATAGGGTCATGGAATACCTAAGGGGCCTTCATCACAATGTGGAAATTATAATACTGGGTGACTCCAACATCAATTGGCTTTCACCTGAACCCAGCATATACAAGGATGCTGTCATGGCACAGCACCTTACCCAACTTGTCTCCACTCCCACCAGGTGCAATTATAGGACTGGGTCACTTTCACTAATTGACTGGATTCTGTCAAATCATCCAGAACAAATCTCCAAGGTCTCGGTGCTCCCTGACACCATAAGTGACCACTCACCCGTTATCTGTACCTGGGCCAATAAATTCACTAAACCCCTACCTAAGGTAATCTACACCAGGAAGAACCTAGAGCTACTAAAAACCCATCTACACAGACTGGATTGGGCTACACTTGACTCAGGCAATGATATCAACTAAGCCCTGGACATGTTCATCAACCGCTTTACTGTGGCCTGCGACATATATGCACCTGTGAAGAAGTTTTAGGTCAAAGGAAGGTCCAACCCATGGATAACCACCGATCTCATAACATGTCTCAAGGATAAGGACCACCTTGGGCTCCGTACTCAAGCCACATCTAAGCCTGGGGATATAATTAAATATAAAACAGCTAGAAATTAATGTACACATGCCATACGGAATGCGAAAAGCAAATATTTCAGGGAGGCACTCTCCAACACATGGGGGGGATGGGAAAACATTTTGGAGTAACATGAAAGACCTACAGGGAAAGACCCTAAATCTCCACCCACCATGCTAAACATCGACGGAACTCCTACGCTTGACCTTGGTACTATCACCAACACCTTCAACAATGCATTTTCAACCTGGACAGTGTACTACCACTGGCCTTTTTCGACACCCCTTCCACCAGCACTCACCATGACACTGCTGGCAACGATTGCTCATTCCCAAAATTCTACTTCAAAGTACTCCCAATGCACTTAGCCCGTACATATATTTACAAAGCCATCCACAATTCAAGGTACAGCGGTGACTCCCTCGACCTGAAGCTGATTTCACTTGTCCTAGATGAAATCCTTGAACCCCTGACAAGGATCTTCAACCTCTATCTAAGGCTGACCCAATTCCCATCTCTCTGGCAACCATTGCACCTGTACACAAAAGTGGTTATAGGTCACTGCATACCAACTACAGACCCATCTCCATCCCCCCCCCCCTTATCTAAAGCCCTGGAACAAATTGTATCGAACCAGCCAACTGAGTATCTGGTAAAATATGATATCCAGTGCCCTGAACAACATGGATTTAGAAAAGGGCACAGCACTACCACTGCACTACTGGAATTTACTGGATTCGGACACACCACCCTTGACCAAGAAAACTGTGTCGGTGCAATATTCATCTACCTTATGAAGGCATTTGATACCATCAATCATCCACTCCTACTCAGGAAACTGTCAACTATCAGGCTCTCCAAGGATGCCCTGCTCTGGATAACAAGCTGCCTTGAGGGAAGGGTCCAGCAAGTTAAGATTGATGATGTCACCTCTGATAAGAAACCGGTCCTCTCAGGAGTTCCACAGGGATCCATCCTTGGACCCCTACTTTTTGTCTCTTTCTGAATAGCCTCTCTAATGTCTGCCATCAGAAAATACTTCTCTATGTGGATGATGCAGTCCTGTTTTCTAGCCATCGCGACACCAAGCATCTAGAAGGGCAGCTACAGCATGACTTATAAAGCGTTGAGCAATGGTTCAGCTCTCACAAACTTGTCATGAACTACAGCAAGACAAAAGTTATGATTTTCTGCATTGCAAGGAGCAAACATAACTGTCTACCCTTTATCATCACTAACCATTCTGGGGTCACACTGGAGCAGATTCCTCAGTTCAAATACCTCAGCGTTACTCTGGACTGTTCCCTCTCCTATGCTCAACACATTGACAATGTTGCAAAGACTGCTAACACATGGATTGGCCAGCTCCACAGGCACAAACACTGTATGACCACAGAGGCCCTTACAGTGGCAATCTACAGTTCTGTCACCTCCATCCTAGACTATGGGCTCATCATCTATGGCTCTGCTTCTCCTACAGCCCTCCACAGGATATCTGTGGTGCTCAACAAAGCATGCAGACTTCTTATGGGTGCTACCCTTCTAACACATATTTGTGACTTGTATGCCCAGGCTCCCTCTCATCAGAAGGATCAAATACCAGACCTGCCTCTTAGCCAAAAAGGTTCTCCTTGAGCTCATGCCACCTGGGGTTGAAAAGCTTCTGACTGCTCACTGCAACACCCAACACACCCGAAGTACACTAAATCAAACCTTCCAAGTCCCCAGATGCCGGACTTTTATGGGCCAGAGGTCATTCACCCACAGGGCCCCCCAGTGGTTTAATTCACTCAACAAAGAATCCCTTTCATCTACTATGCTCAGCCCATTTAAAAGGCAACTACAACTTTACCTCACTGCTACCAGCAGATGTGACTGCTTTTCCTAATTGGTCACCCTCTACACTCATGCCTGGCATTGTGTGGCCCTAAACTCCCTCTGGCCAATTATTCTTGTCCTTCACTTTCCTTCCTCTCACCTTAGCCCTCCCCCCATTCATCCCCTACCTCACCCACACTCTCCCATCTTTTAGCACTTCAGACTTGTGTCGCCTGTACCTTGCACTTCTCATACCAACCACCTCTGCCAGACAATGGCCCTTCAGCCTGCCCACTCCTTCCTGACCCCACCACCCTCCCTCCCCACCCCTACTGGTTGCTCATCTGGCCTTAATATCCCTTTGCTGTCTCTCCACTTGAAATACGGTATTTTGTTTTTGAGACTCTCTACTAATGTTTACCTTTGTCTGTATGTTAACCTTCCATCCTTTGATGTGGAACCTTTGTAAATGAGCAGTTCTTGCTCATAGATATTTTATAATCCTAGAGTTTAATAAATAAATACATTAATAAATAATTCCAGATCAGGGGCTTAGGCTCCCAAGGAAAAGAGTACACTGTCATACCAGTACATACAGATTCATGAGGAAATAGAAACTACTGGGAGGTAATTTAGAACAAAGGAAAAGAAGATGATATAATAGAGCCCTCAGGGACAGCAGATCCGATGGAGGGACAGGGACTTGCCAATATGGACTGACTAGAACCAGTCAGCAATGTAAGAGTGGAACCAGCTGACTACAAAGTCAGAGAGTCCCATCCACCAAGCTTATCCGGGGTATCATTTGGGCCACAGTATTGAAGACTTTAGCTAGGTCAATGAAAATAGTGATAGTGATCAGACCCCATTCCTTACCTGCCGAATGGACTCAGTTACAGGCAAAAAAGAGGACACGGTGGAGTAGGATTGTGGAAACCAGACTGGTATGGGCATAAGAACAATGAGGAGTTAAGAGATGAAGATGGATGGAGAAGGAAAGATGAGAAAGCACCAGCCTCTTCTGCACCTTGGTTAGTGCAAGGAGAAGCCAGGTAGGTTTGTAGTTACCAGGAAAGAAGGTGTATCCCCTTTCTGTGAAGGGGAGACTTGAAACTGCTTCCAAATCTGGGCGCAGTCCTCAGTTGATATGAGAGGTTGGGAAGGGTAGCAAAAGGAGCAACAATAGCAGGGGGGCAAAGATGAAGGAGTTTGGGGAACATATAGTACCATCAAGGGCAGGACCTCTAGTGAGATCAAAGGAGAGCAAAGTCATTAAGTAATTTTGCACAGAAGATATAGAAGAATTAGAAAAGAGAAAGGAGAAGGAGAGAGGAGGGGAGGAGAGGAGAAGAGAGGCTGGATGGAAGTAGCAACAATGGAGTGCAGGAAGGAGGCATTGCAGAAGAGAGGGGAGCAATGGAAAGAAAATACATCATTAAAGCTTCTGAGCTTTGGAAGTAGGCAACTGTGGTGCCAATCTATAAAGACAGAGACAGGTCTTTGGTAAAAATTATAAACCTGTTCCTTTGCTGCCCCCTCATCCAAGGTCTTGGAGAAGGCAGGTTCTGATCAAGTTATGGGTTATCTTGATCAGTACAGTATTTTGTCATCATTTCAATATGGATTTAATAAAGGGCATTGCATTCTTACAGCACTGGTTGAATTGACTACCTTCCTCCTTCAGGCTCTGAACAAGGTTGAAACAGCTGCTGCTGTCCTTTTGGATTTATTGAAAACTTTTGATTTGTGCACCATGGTCACCTGTTCTCCAAACTCAGGGATATAGGGTTTACTGATGGATTTATTTCTTAGTTAATACTTATTTGAGTTGTGGAGTAATGTCTCCATTGGGTAGGATTCATACAGGAGTTCTTCAGGGATCAATACTGTGTTCCACTTTTTTGTATTTTTTTAAATGATTTACACTCAGTTACCTCAGTTTCAAAAATGTTACTTTATGCAGATAACACCATTGTTTAGTATAGTAGTGGGTTCAAATGTGAATGTTATTTTCTTGATTTACAGAATAGGTATCAGTTCGTTACTAGGTGGTTAGGTAATAACGGATTATTATTGAATGAGACCTAAACTAAATTCATTCATTTTGGAGGCAGGAGACAGTTATCTGCTATAGCCAGTCAGCTTGTAATTAAGGATGAATATAAGGGGGATATTGAGAAAGCTGATTGTTCTAAACATTTGGGTTTTTATTTGGATAATTTGTTGTCTTTTAATTTTCATATTGATTTTATTAGTGACAACTACTAATGCTTGGTTGGGTTTATGTTATAGAATTGGGGACCTTCTTTCTTGTAACTCAACAAAGGCGTTTGTACAGTTTCTAATTCTTTCAGTGATTGATTATGGACTTTCTATATATTCATCTGCAGTAGAGACATCTCTAAATAGAGTTAGAATTGCCTAACATAATGTGTTATTTGTTTTTTGTCTTGTTCTAGGTTAACTCATCATTGTATATTATATTCTTGTTAAATTAGTGGTCTTTTGAGTATTGATATTTTTATTTTAGACTGATTTCATTCTGGAGATTTTGACATGGTGCAGTGAAACTGATTTTCAAGGATATGATCCACTTGGGCAGCTGTAGATAAGCAACTCATTTTTGTGTTGACATGCTGTTTGAAGTTACCATTTTGCAAAACTTCTTTAACACAATTTTCTTTTGTGTATGAGGTTTTTAATGATAGGAACTCACTTCCCAGTGCACTGCATGGGCCAGATTCTAGAAGAGTTACGCCTGGCATAACAGCAGATGTGCCAAGTTGAATGGCGCATGTAGCAACTTACACCAGCAGTTTCAACATGTGTGATTCTACAATGTGGTCTGTGACATGGCGCAGGCCACTTGCGGCAAACAGCAGTTATGCCAACAGTTGCACCATACACCCCCTGCAACATGGCACTAGGGGGCTTATGGCAGCATGTGCACCCCATTCTAGAAGAGCAGCCATAAAGTCCCCACCATTGGGATTCTACCAGAACCCCCCGGAGGAGAACCTGCAATGTAAGTTACACCCGCATTTAGCTGGTGTAACTTACAGACCCCACCGAGGGTCCTGTAGACCCAAACCATGTGCCTTCCCCTCATGCCCAGACCTCCTCTGTTGTTGCCCCAATGGGCATCGCACACCCCACCCCATCCCCCATTGAGTACATGCCCCCCATACCCCCCCACACAGTAATTGCCCCCAGGGCTACCCACCCCTGCTCCCTGACTCCCTGTGTTATCCATGCCCTGCAGGGTGTCCCACACCCCAGCCCCTGAAACCCCATTGCTAAACACCCGCAGAATGGTGCTGGCATCCCCCACCCGTGCCCTGACCCCGAGTTGCCCACGCAACACGGCTAAGATCCTGCCT
The DNA here is from genome assembly GCA_016271365.2 of Neoceratodus forsteri. Taxonomy (NCBI): domain Eukaryota; kingdom Metazoa; phylum Chordata; order Ceratodontiformes; family Ceratodontidae; genus Neoceratodus; species Neoceratodus forsteri. Next base: position 815,380,971 of record CM028133.1, read on the forward strand.
TGGTAGCCTATATTTCACCCACAATATTCAGTTATTCCCCCAGCTCGGTATAATAGCCACCACTCACCATGGCTTAGGCTGCCGACTGAGTACTGTAGGAGTGCTATTGCAAAGCCAGCCCCAGAAATTCACTCTGAGTGCGCTTGCTGCAAGCTCTCCCATAGAACTCCAGTCAGCTGGCTGGCAATGGAGGGGTGAGAGGTGGCTGTGCCAGTCACCAGCTGGGATGGGTGGGGTGCTGGGTGGGCTGGCACGGCTGGTGGGGGGCTACTAGACTACCAGGGAAGATGGAGTTATATATTTATTATACAATGATCATGGATTGAAGAGGGTTCCACTAGACTACGAGGGAAATGAGGGTGATATTTATTTATTGTACAATGATCGGGGGTGTGCTAGACTACTAGGACTGCGCTGGGTATATGCCACATTTGCAGCTGGTGACTCAGGGTCGGGGCATGGGTGGGGATGGTTGACTGCACCACCCTGTGGGGCACTTTGCAAAACAGGATTTGGGGGATGAGAGCATGGGCAGCCCTGCAGGGCTCTATCTGACCACTTTGGGGGATCGGGTGTAGGCAGCCATATGGGGTGCCTATGGCTTGCTGGGCATGGAGGGGGGCACTTACGACCTGCGTTGCGGCTTGCAACATGCTCGCCAGGTACCCTCACAGTTCAGCGTACCTGGCCACATGTCGCAAGTTGCAAGTCACAGGACTTAGCTGTGATAACCCTGACCCTTCTAGAATAGGGTGCAGGGTCAATGTCGCAGTTGCAGGTGGTGCAAGTTGCATTTGGTGGCGTCTTGCGCCACCCTTCTAGAATCGGGCCCCATAAGTCTAGGTTCTATTCATCTTTCAAACTGAATCTGAAACAGTTCTGTATTGACAGTTCTAAATGCCAATGTGTTAGTTAAGATGGTGATATTTGAATTGTATCATGTATTATGACTTTTTGTTGTCTGTTACTGTATTGTGTATGTGATACATTTTGTTTGTAAACTTGGCATGTAATTTATTCTGGGGTTCTTTTGTTATTCTCTTCTCTCTCTACTTTGGGCTGCTCATGACCCAAACCATTAGGATAGGGTGGCTGGCTATCTCTCCAGGGGCTGAAGTACAAATATGGCACACTGATGAGTCCAAATAAGGATGAAACACGTGTCCATGTCTGCTGTTCTCAGCTTTTGCTGACTGAATTGTGAGGCCTTCAGACACCATAGAAACACAGAAACATAGATACATAGACTTTGATGGCAGATAAGGACTGCTTGGCCCACTTAGTCTGCCCATTTCCCTACCTACAGGATAAGCCGCATATCCTAGTTAACCAACAGCCTATTTCTTCCTGTCCCCCACAAGAATTGCCTTATGTCTGTCCCATGCATTCCTGAATTTTCCTACAGTTTTAGGCCCCACAACCTCCTCAGGAAGGCTGTTCCATGCATCCACTACCCTCTCTGTGAAAAAATACTTCCTCACATTGCCCCTGAACAGCCCCCCCATCTTTAAATTATGTCCCCTGTTCTTGCATCGCCCTTTTCTGAAAGATGCTACCTCTTGGACTTTGTTGATTCCACTGAGGTACTTAAAAGTTTCTATCATGTCCCCCTCCCTCCTTTCCTCAAGGGTATACATATTAAGCTCCTTTAGTCTCTCCTCATATGGCTTCTCTTGCAGACCCTGCACTATTTTAGTTGCCCTCATCTGAACTGCCTCCATCCTGTCTATGTCCTTGTGGAGATGGGGTCTCCAGAACTGGATGCAGTACTCCAGATGGGGTCTCACCAACTGTCTGTACAGAGGGATAACAACTTCCTGTTTTCTGTTGGTGATGCCTCTCCCTATGCATCCCAGTATTCCCCAGCCCTCCCTACTGCCTTCTCACATTGCTTGCTAACCTTAAGGTCATCTGATATGATTACCTCAGGTCCCTTTCCTTTTTTGCTGTTGTTACTACCCCCCCATTGTGTAATCTTCCCCTGGGTTTTTGTTTCCCAGGTGCACTATTTTGCACTTCTTTGCATTGAATCCTAGCTGTCATACTTCCAACCATTCCTCCAACCTTGCCAAGTCCCTTCTCATCCTTTCCACTCCATCTTGTGTATGAACCCTGTTGCAGATCTTTGTGTCATCTGCAAACAGACATACTTTTCCTTCCAGTTCCTCTGCAATGTCACTTATAAAGACATTAAAAAGGACCGGTTCCAGTACTGAACCCTTCGGTACCCCACCAGTAACCCTCCTTTCTTCATGTGGACTCCATTTACTACTACCCTTGCATCCTGTTGTCTAGCCATTTTTTATCCAGGCTACCATCTTGGGACCCACCATGGCTGGCTAACTTGTATATTAATCTTTGTGTGGACTGTATCAAATGCCTTGCTAAAATCTAGGTAGGCCAGGTCCACAGCCCCTCCCTGGTCTACTACTTTGGTCACCCAGCCAAAGAAATCTATTAGATTCATCTGACACGACATTCCCATCATGAATACATGCTGCCTTGGGTCCTGTGCCCCACTGGCCTCTAGGTACTCAACAGTTCTTTCCTTCAGAAGTGATTCCATCACTTTCCCTACCACTGAGGTCAAACTAACTGGTCTGTAGTTTCCTGCCTCTGTCCTGCTCCCACTTTTGTGAAGAGGAATCATATCCACCCTCCTCCAGTCCTCAGGTACCACCCCATCTTCCTATGATTTGTTAAAGAGAGTAGTAAGCGGTGTCACTAGTTCTACCCTTAGTTCTTTTAGAATTCTTGGGTGAATCCCATCAGGCCCCATTGCTTTGTCCACCTTCAATTTTATTAGTTCTTTCTTCTGTAAATGGACTGGTACTGACCACCATCTTCAGAGTGTTTCTCTTATTTGTCTTCCTTTGTGAATAGTGAGCTGAAATATTCGTTCAGTATCCCTGCTTTTTCACTGTCACCCTCTAGCCACATTCCTTTCCCTTTATTAAGCTTCAGTATCCCTCCTTTGATCTTTCTTCACTCCCTAATGTACCTATGAAAGGTCTTATCCCCCTTCTTAACAGAGTTGGCTATCCTTTCCTTGGTTTGGGCCTTTGCTATTCTGACTGCCTTCCCAGCCTCTTTCTGCTTTAACTGATAAAGTTATCTGTCCTGCTCCTTCTGGGTTTCCTTATTTTTCCTGAATGCTATCCTTTTCTCCTTAACCTTCCCTGCTACCTCTTTTGAGAACCATAGCATTTTTTTCCTTCATTGTGTTTTGTTGATTTGCTTTACACAAAGGCTTGTTGCCTCTGTGATGGCTGTTTTCATTACTCCCCATTGTTCCTCCACCACCTCCTTCTTGCCTGTTTGCTAGTGCTTTTCTGAGGTACTCTCTCATTTTCCCAAAGTCAGCCCTCCTAAAGTCCAATACTCTTGCTTTTGTATGGCTTGATTGTATGGCTGTGTTTATAGTGAACCACACTGTTTGGTGGTCACTTGTTCCCAGATGGCTACCCACTTCTAAATCTGAGATTCTTTTTCCATTCCCATTTGAGAGTAGCAGGTCCAAGATTGCTCCCTCCCGAGTGGGTTCCAATACTAGCTGTCTGAGGCATGCCCCTTGCAGGGCATCAAGAATTACCCTGCTCTTGGATGTACCTCCAGCAAAGGTGCTCCAGTTAACATCTGGCATATTCAGGTCCCCCATCAACAATATCTCCCCTTTTTCTGCCATCCTAAGGATGCCTTCTTTCATTTCCTTGCCCATGTCCATTCCCTCCCCCTGAGATGGGGTTTGTATGCAACCCCCATGTGGATTGTTGTGACATTTCCGGCCTCCAGGGTGACCCAGAGTGTCTCATCTGCTCCCTGTTTACTCTTTAGTTCTGTTGCTTTGATCCCTTCCTTTACATAGAGAGCTACTCCTCCTCCTCTTTTACCCTCCCTGTCCCTCCTGTTGATTATGTATCCTGGTATGTTGACATCCCAGTCATGGTTCTCTGTGTACCATGTTTCTGTGACTGCCACAATATCCAGGCAACCCTCTTTCATCAAGGCCACTAGTTCAGGGAACTTGTTACATAGACTATGGGCATTGGTACTCATCACCCTCCACTTTTTGATGGCCTCACCCCTTTTAGCCCCATTCCTGTCCTTACTGCCTTTGCCTTTTTTTGCATTTACCTCTGTCCTTCTCCCTAATGACTTCTCTACCTTGGTGTTTACCTCACTAATTACCATGTTTTGTGGGGGGAGGCTGGGATTTCCCTGCACCTTTTCAGTGCCTCCTCCTTTGTCTAGTGTAAATGCTTGCCAATGAAGCATGAATGTGGTGGAATGAAGTTGGTTGTATTCCTGTGAGTCCTCTTGGTAGACAGAGGCCTTCTGGAAATGCCAGATACAGTCATGACCTTTAAACTGTTTCAGGAGCTTTGTGGAGATCCTATAGAAAATGGGATCCATAAAACTGAAATCTCTTGAGGGAGTCTACTTTGATCCAGGTTGCTATGAATATGGTCTGGAAGAGGAACAGTGTATCATCTAAATCAGTGGATATACAGAGGGAGAAAGAGAACCAGTCAGTGTTACTAAGATCATCCAAAAGAAGAGACAGGCCAAGAATCCTCAAAGACCTAGCTGAGATGAACTTCAGGGAGAGTTTATCATGGCAGATGTGGCAAACACATTTGCTAAGATTGTTCAGGAAGGTGCCAGATTTAAGGATCCAGTGGGAATGGTAGGAGAGGACCAAGCAAATTTCTGAGTGGTCTGAGGAATGACGATTGAAGCAGCTAATCTCAGAGATACATTGAGTGAGATAGAGGACTTCAATATATTTTGGATGGTGGATTTAGAAGAGGGGAAAGTCAATTAATATTTAGTTCCTTAGTAGTAGAAGTTCCCAATCAGTGAACAGGGAGGAACTGGAAGACAGAGCATCAGTGAGGGGCCAGGCTTTGCCCTCAGCAAGGCATAGACTCTACTGTAGGGTTTTAAATAAGGATTTTCAATTGATTAGCACTTTCACACAGAAAAGCGCTACTCAATGTAGCTAATGTGTAGCAATGGGATTGAATTGATTAGCAACATGAAAAAGTTGTCATATTTACTAGACACATTATGATTTGTGTTATTTCTCACCTGATAAACACATGTTTGACTTCTTTTGATGTGTGGAGCAAAAAAAAAAAAAGACAGTACAGGGATGTACAGTCACTGACTATCAGGTTATTAAATTTGTTTTAAAGTTCAGTGTCTCAAACAGACTTTGGAAGCAGTTATTCATTTTTTTTCAAGTTCAGTGTCTCGAACATACTCTACTAGATAATATATAAATGCAGAAGACTGCAAAAATTACACTAACATTTCTGACCTTAAGCCTAAAGTGACCTCTGGTGCAGTGTGACTCTGCCTCACATGAAAATGTAATTGCATGGGTGCCTGGGAACCTGTTGGATGTGTCTTATATTTGTAAAGTTAAGTAGTGCACTTAGATTGTGTGGCAGTTGCCAATGTCCCAAAGCCACCCAAAAGTTAATAGCAGTACTTAATGGATGCTAGCTACTGGGAATAAGCAGCTGCTATACCTTACTACTCTTGACTTTACAAACATGAGACAACGGACTACTGTTTCCAACTACCCATCCATGTTAAAAAAACAGGCTGAGTCAGTCTGAGAGGCCTGTAGACCCATTCCCAGCCATCCACTATTTACCCTGTAGACTTACTAAGTAATTACAGAACAGAACAAGGCAATATATAACACTAGTGTATGGTATTAATAAAAGTAAATGTTAGACTTATTTTCAGCTAGAGATTGCATAAAAGAAGATGACTTAACAGAAGGATTTCATGTGTACCCACCTGAGAGGCCTTCTGCATGTCTCCCCCTCCAGCTGAGCCATAAGGGATTTAGAATGTTATGTAATTGTTCAGCAAGTACTAAAAAACTTCAGAATGTTTCCAGGCAGATTATAGATCATTCACCTTGCAAACATGAAGAAAACAGTTAACCTTAACTGCTACAGTGAGCCACTGAAAATATGTGTGGCATCTCCACAAGCCACTGAGGACTTATAATTTGTCCTAGAACAGTTTAACTAAATGGAAAACTATTCCAAACAATTAAGGTCACTAATTACATTCTAGCCATTCAGTGAGTGCCCATTGCTACTTAGTGGGACTAGATCATTTCCTTACCACACAGGCTTCAGAGCTCAGCAGAATTAGTTGCGATGAAGTCAGCATGTGACAATAAAAAATGAGTCACATAATTTAAGTTAACATTTTTGACATGGGTTATGCCATGGTTGCTGCCCAGACTATGCCATAAATTGTGCTGGTGCTTGATGAACTCTGGTAGGTACCCCCAATTTATTAAGCTGAGCCTGGGGTGTAGCCCATTTGCTGAAGAGTACAATTTAGTTCTGTGCAGAAGGAAAGTGGAGAACTGAAAGAGCTGAACCCATGGCCAACCAGGATACCTTCCACTATCACATCTACCTTTTGCCAGCCCCTGTGCTCAGACGCTAGATGGCTAAGTAGGGAGAGTGCAGGTACCCTCCCCCCATTAAAAGTGCCCTCCCTCTGTTTGGAGATCTGGATGTCTGAGTATGGGGATGGGGCTAGCAGACATGGAAGGGAGGCATTGCTGACTGGCCATGGGTTATTCAATACATTACGATCCACTTCCCTCCCATTCAGGACCTGAAAGTTTTACCCACTGATGTAAAACATGCACAGCTTAAACTTTAAGCCAAAGTAAATGTCCCTCAGTTTACAGGGACTGACTTAATTCCTCATCATTGTCTGACGTGGATGATGAAACAGAAGACAAAATAATGCTACTACTTGCATCTTCTGAACTAAAATTACTTTTTGTGGTGCTGATTGATGAATCTGACCTTTTTGCTGTAGACTGTGTTCTTAGTTTAGCACTAGTTCTTTTCGGAATGATGAAGAATCTATCTACAGTACAACTGGAACAGCATCAAATTTCTCTGGACTGCCACCCTCAACTGAAACTCTCAGCAGGTGTTCCAACATTGCTTCACTCAGTCTATTTCTTCAATCAGTTTTGACACACTGTATTATCGAAAATTACCTTTCCAGCTTTGCACTGGATACTGGAATGAACTTGCAAATAACTTCAATGTGGTAGAAGTTTTAGAACTGTTTTTTGTAGGACTTCAGAATACAGTTCCAAATGTCTTCCCTATTTAAGTGACTTACAAACTTAAGGTATAAAGTTTTAAATTCAGACCATTATCCTGGCAAAGCAGAAAGGTCAACATTGTTTTGTGAGTATCTGTCCATAGTAAATTAACAAATTCATACAACTCTACATTTCTAAACATTTCTAGCTCATCAGCACTCCTAGTCCACTATTTCACATCTAATAATTTTAAAGTTCTAAAAATTGGATGTTGGTCCTAAAAAGGACAGTCAGTGATATCTGAAAATCTATCAGAAATGCACTGTTGTACTCTACTGATATAATTAGGTACCTCTGTTTTAAGGTGCCTGATGCTGTTGCTAGCATTCGAGAGTGGCACATCTTTAAACACATAAGGTTCAGAATCATCACCGTCATCATCCTCAGCATCATCATGTTGCTATAAGAGTGTCTTAAGATCAGGGTTGCATGTTTCAAGAAGATTACCCATGAGATTCTGTAGTTGCCATAAGGTTGCATAAACACAAGACAAAGCTAAGATCAAGTCAGGAGAAGAATCCTGTAAACAGAGGGAGTGGCCTTAGAAGGTCAATATAGAACAGTAAATGTGTGCCAAATTCTGTAGTTTTCAATCTGGTCAAGACACCCTTAACTCTGCTTTTCTCCATTGGTGGCATAGTGGCAGTTTCTGTGAGATTTTTGAAACAATGAATTGGAACTGTGTAGGATTTTACCAGTGTCTGAGCTGCACGAAGTTTGTGGTCTACCCACCTTGTTCCAAATGCTCTTTCTGGTTTGCTGACTTCATTGCCCACTATTTTAAGTGATTCTCTGAGCTCTCTATGTTACTTTGGACTTTTTCCATAAAGGTAGTACAATGACATGAGATTATCATTAACGTGATCAAAAAATGTTCCTTTCAGTGCATCTATAATTGCCAATTCCAGTCTATGGTTCAGACAATGAATAGACAGCAATCATGGCATTTTCCTTTTAATAGAGCTGATAGTGCTTTTTTCCCCCAGGTTTACCACAGCACCATCTGAACACACAGCAACCATGCAACTGTTCACATCTAAAATGCTTAACTCTATGAAGGCTTCTTGACGTGTTTGTAACAAACCTTCTGCAGTGGCATGCAGAATGTCTTTTAATCTGAAAAAGCTCCTTTAAACCTGAACTTTCATTAAAATACATAATATACAGTAATTCTTTTTCAGTACAACTGTACCTTGCATCCACCTCAGTCCCCGTAGTGCTGTGTCGCAGTGCATTGCAGGGTGCAGAGCTGGTGCAAGCCCTGATTGGGGCAGGCGGCCTGCGGTCAACTCAAACTGCCTTAGTGAATAGCGTGGAGGGCAGTCATGGATGCAAGGTGCACCTTACACCATATCTGTGTGGTGCAGGCACCTTGTGTCAGATGTAGGGCTTTGAGAATCATGCCCCTAGTGTGTACAATCAAGTAAGCAGGATTATGCCTGCAGATAATACACATGCAGACCATGTCTAACTGTACTTGGACATGCTCAAAAAACTTTTGAAGGCACTTTGTTGTAACAGAGTCAATACTGAATTTTTTGTGACACTTTTTATCAAATGAATGTTAATTGGCTACTTAGATAAATATTTCAAGTCAGTCTTGTTACAGTCTTAATGCAGGGTCTGGTGAAACCAAGTTCCCCCCTTACTTTTTACCAAGTTTAATAATCATCAGTGCTGATGTAATAAATCAGCATTGAGATCCAGCTGCATATAAAGACCCTGGTATAATTATAAAAGGACATCAACAGCAGATTTTGAAAAAATTGAATAATGTAGTTCCAAAAGAGCTGTTTTTATTTTTTTTTGTAAATGTGATTTCTTTTGCTTCCTATGTATTATAAATCATTAAATATTATCACAAAATGTTAAAAGCTAGAGTGTCTCTTACAGGTGGTTTATTTTCATGGAAATGTCACAGTATTTCACAGAATTATGATTTCCCCTGAATTCTGCTGGCAGAAGTTGCATTTCACCCAACCATATACTTGAGCCTTTTGAGACATCATCCGAGCCATGTCAGAGCTGACTCACCCAGATGTTATTCTTTCTGAAAAGAAATGCAGGTTGAGAGTCTTGCCAACCAGAAAGACATTCAGTCAGTCAATGTAAATACACTTTATGCTACCTAAGATACATATTGAGCTGATCATGCTTTGGTGTCCATCCATGTGTGTGTTTTGAGGGTATCACCCCACAACAGTGACAGCTGCACAGCTAACACCACTGCAATGCCAAATCTCGCCAAGTCGCTGTAGTGGTGTGCTGTACAATAGCACTGTGACTCCTGGTGTTCCATCCCCACCCCTGAAACAACTCTGACTTAGAGTTGTATAATTAGAGATGGGGGATGCAGGGGGCACAGCCCTCTGCATGCGGGGGGGGGGCAAACAAATTTTACCCTCTGGGAGCAATGCCGACAGTTGGATTTGACACAGGATTTGAAAAATGGCAACTGTCACATTCATGAGGTGCTGTAAGGATATGGCTATGCTGTAAATTTGGGGTAAAAATATTTAAAATTACTAAAGGTATGAGCTTGTGTTCACAAAATTAAATGTAGGATCACAACTTTGTTGTTTTAAAAAATTTTCACACCAAATTTTCAACCTAGCCTTCTTATGAGCCCACCTCCTGAAAAAGGGCAGTGAAAATGGTCAACTCCTGCCTGAAAGGTGATTTTGTGAAATCACCTTTGGGGACAGAGCTGCCTAAATGCCTAGTGACAGTGTTATTGTTCATGAGGAAGGGTCCCAAAGAAATCATGTTGAAAATCTGGGCCAAAACTATGCAAAAATGCTCAAGTTATGCCACTAAGTTCAAAACACCATTGTCTGGGTTTGAACAGTGAAGACATGTCTGTGGTCCAGAGAGGATAACAGTGCTGGACTCTCACTGGGTAAGTAAGGTCTTGGGGTGTGTGGGGTTGGGGTGGTAGGTGCTGAGTGGGAGTGGAGGGTGGGGCATCGGTAATTGCGCAAAAGACATAGACGGACATTTTTTCTTTTTACAAAAAGGACAGAGGAATCACTATTTCAAGTACAAAATAATGCAGCATGAGCGGAGTGCTCCACAGATGTGGAGGCGACTATGGTGCAACTCCAACATGTTGTTTGGTTGGAAAGAATGCAAGGAATGTGGAGTCCTTTTTTGAAAGCAAGAAGTCTGCAGGGCTCTGCCACTGCAGCCCTACAAATTAGGGATAGCTATAGTGCTCATCAAATCAGAACTTTTACATTTGTGCTTTTACTTGGTTTCTGTAATATTTTAAGATTTATTTATGGGAAATGCTAAAGTACTAATTAAAACATTTAAATGAATTCAGGACAACATATGCTTTAGTGTTGCTGTTTTGGTGATTGTGCTACATTTTAAGCTTTTATCATAATACAGACAGGAAAAATATTTCATTTTAAGTTACAGTTATTAATTTTAAAGAATTTTATAATTAAGAGAATTACTTATTGAACCCTGGACAACTGGTACAATGAACTCAAAAGTCAGATGGACACTGACCAAATGTCATGTGTCATGACCAGGTAGACATGGAAACCCAAAGGCACCAGATGCCTTGATGCATTGAATGTGGAACATGTGCATGATATTACTACAACACAGTATAAACAGTGTGTGTGTGTGTGTGTGTCCCTCTGTGTATATATTCTTTGCAAAAAACTGTGTTAATGCAACATTTAGGGTTCAGGCTAAAGCGACAAAAGTAGGAAAATGTGGTTTTAGGGCTTACAACCCTAAAACCCCACCCCCACTCCTAAAACAAATTAGGGGTGCAGTCTTTGTTACGGTTGTCAACCCTAAAGCTCACTTCATTAAGTGTGTATATTTCAAGAGAGTATAGAATGGGCTATCAGGTGTATCTCTTGTTTTTCTCAGCAACTTATCCAGAAATATAGCATAGGATTTATAGGATTCATAGGATGGAGTTCAGGTACAATTAGCATTAGCTATAATAGACCTGCACCAGTTATAAGGGAACTTGATATTTTTCTGTTAACATAGAAACATAGAATTTGAAGGTAGATAACGACCGCTTGGCTCACCCAGTCTGCCCATTTCCCTACCTGATGGATAAGCTGCAGATTCTAGTTAATCAACAGCTTACTTCCTCCTACTTCCCACTAGAATTGCCTTATGTCTGTCCCATGCATTCTTGAATTCTCCCACTGTTCCTTACTCCACAACCTCCTCAGAAAGGCTGTTCCATGCATCCACAACCCCCCTCTGTGAAAAAATGCTTTCTAACATTACCTCTGAGCCGTCTCCCCTCTATCTTCAAATTGTGCCCCCTTGTTCTTGCACATCTATTTTTCCGAAAGATACTACCTTCTTGTATTTTCTTAATTCCCTTGAAATACTTGAAAGTTTCTATCATGTCCCCCCTCCTTTCCTCAATAGTATACATATTAAGCTGCATTAGTCTCTCCTCGTATGTCTTCTGGCGCAGACCCTGCACCATTTTGGTTGCCCTCCTCTTGAACAGCCTCCACTCTGTCTATGTCTTTGCAGAGATGGGGTCTCCAGAATTGCACACAGTACTCCAGGTGGGGTCTCACAACTGTCTGTACAGAGGGATAACAACTTCTTGCTTTCTACTGTTGATGCCTCTCCCTATGCATACCAGTATCCCTCCAGCCCTTCTTACTGCCTTCTCACATTGCTTGTCACACCTTTAGGTCATCTGATATAATTACTCCTAGGTCTTCTTCGATTTTTATTGTTGTTATTATCTCACACCCAATTGTGTACTCTTCCCCTGGGTTTTTGTTTCCCAGATGCATTACTTTGCACTTCTTTGCATTGAATCTGAACTGCCATAGATCTGACCATTCCTCCAATCTTACCAAGTCCCCTTTCATCCTTTCCACCCCACCTTGTGTATCAACCCTGTTGCAGATCTTTGTGTCATCTGCAAAGAAACATACTTTTCCTTCCAGGTGCTCTCCAATCTCACCTAAAAAGATATCAAAGAGGACCGGTCCCAGTTCCGAACCCTGCAGTACCCCACTAGTTACCCTCCTTTCTTCACTGTGGACTCTGTTTATTATTACCCTTTGCGTCCTGTTGTCCAGCCAGTTTTTTATCCAGGTTACCACCTTGTGACCCACTCCAAGGCTGGCTAACTTGTATATTAATCTTTTGTGTGAGACTGTGTGAAATGCCTTGCTAAAATCTAGGTAGGCCATATCCACAGCCCCTCCCTGGTCTACTACTTTGGTCCCCCAGTCAAAGAAATCTATTAGGTTCATCTGACTTGACCTTCCTGCTGTGAAACCATGCTGTCTTGGGTCCTGTGCCCCACTGGCCTCTAGGTACTCAACAATTATTTCCTTCAGAAGTGATTTCATCATTTTCCCTGCCACTGAGGTCAAACTAACTGGTCTGTAGTTTCCTGCCTCTGCCTTGCTCCACACTTTTGTGAAGTGGAATCACATCAGCCCTCCTCCAGTCCTCAGGTACCACCCCATCCTCCCATGATTTGTTAAAGAGAGTAGTCAGTGGTGTTACTAGTTCTACCCTTAGTTCTTTTAGAATTCTGGGGTGAAACCCATCAGGCCCCATTGCTTTGTCCACCCTCAGTTTCAAGACTTCTTTCAAAACCCTTTCTTCTGTGAATAGACTGGTATCAACCCCCCTATTCAGAGTGTTTTTCTTATTTGGTTTAGGTACCTCCCCCTCCTCTTCTGTTGTGAATACTGAGCAGACATATTTGTTCAGTATCCCTGCTTTTTCACTGTCACCCTCTGCCCACATTCCCTCCCCTTTATTAAGTCTCTGTATCCCTTCCTTGGTCTTTCTTCACTCCCTAATGTACCTATAAAATGTTTTATCCCCCTTCTTAACAAAGTTGGCTATCTTTTCCTCAGTTTGTGCCTTTGCTATTCTGACTGCCTTCCCTGCCTCCTTCTGCTTTAACTGATAAAGTCTTCTGTCCTGCTCCTTCTGTGTTTCCTTATATTTCCTGAATGCTATCCTTCCCTCCTTAACCTTCCCTTCCACATCTTTTGAGAACCATAGTGTTTTTTTTCCTTTGTTTTGTTTTATAGATTTGCTTCACACAAAGGTGTATTGCCTCTGTGATGGCTGTTTTGATTATTCCACATTATCCCTCCACCCCTCCTTCTTGCCTGTTTGCTAGTGCTTTTCTGAGGCACTCTCTCATTTTCCCAAAGTCAGTCCTCCTAAAGTCCAATACTCTTGCTTTTGTATGGCTTGTCTCTATGGCTGTGTTTATTGTGAACCACACTGTTTGGTGGTCACTTGTTCCCAGATGGCTACCCACTTCTAAATCTGAGATTCTTTCTCCTTCCCCATTTGAGAGTACCATGTCTAAGATTGCTCCCTCCCGAGTGGGTTCCAACATTAGCTGTCTGAGGCATTCCCCCTGTAGGGCATCAAGAATGGCCCTGCTCATGGATGTGCCTGCAGCAAAGGTACTCCAGTTAACATCTGGCATATTCAGGTCCCCATCAACAATTTTTCCCCTTTTTCTGCCATTTTATGGATGCCTTCTATCATTTCCTTGACAATCCCCCCCCTCGAGATGGGGGTCTGTACACAACCCCCATGCAGATTGTGGTGCCATTTCCTGTTTCCAGGGTGACCCATAGTGACTCATCAACTTCCTGTTTACTCTTTAGTTCTGTTGCTTTAATTCCTTCCCTTATATAGAGAGTTCCTCCTCCTCCTCCTCTTTTCAAACAACATGAAGTCTTGCTGTATTCTGACATATTGCAGTGATGTTCAACCTTTGAACTGCCCCGGAGATGAAAGAGTAAACTTTCCATGCCAGGCATGGAACGCTGAGCTCGAGTTCGGTTGAGACTCTGTCTGTTGCTGTTTGAACTCAAACCATCAGATTCTTCACTCCGCCTCACTGAACAGTCGCTCCGGAGATTTCTCCTTTGCTTGGTTCAAGTTTGTTGGTTAAAGTACCGTTTTTCTCAGTTTTCAACCGAATTTAAACTGTAACCTGCCGGTTCAGTCTCTGTCTGTGGTTTCGTGAGTACTAGATAGGCTTATTTTTGTTGTTCTTCTGTGTGGAATTTGTAAACGTGGGATCGGTTCGGTTTGAACTGATCAGGTTGTTCAAAAAAAGTTTATTCTGCTTTTAGAGTGTGGTAACCGGTTCTTATCGGTTCTAAAAAAAATGGATTTTATTACGTTTTTCCACGACCCGTAACACGGTCAGGAACCGATAAAGTGTCTTGCCTGGCGGATTGCGAAAAAGGGTAAGTTTTTGTTAGGACTGGCCATGTCTGAGAAACCCAAAAGAAAAACTGGGCCCACTGGGTTTCAACACTGTAGTGTGTGTGGGGAAGTCTTTGCTAAGGCTGATCCCCACACCACTTGTGTTTATTGTCTGGGTTTGACCACCTCGATTCAGACTGCCAGATTTGTAAAAATTTTCCTGCAGCTACCCTGGAAAAGAGAGTTGGTAGGCTCAGGGAAAGGGAGGCCAAGAAGTTCGCTGACCCGGATGGCCAGCCCGGTTCGGTTCCATCTGAAGCAGAAGGAGTGCCCTCGACCAGGGCGAAACTTCTTCAGGCAAAAGGAGAACTGACTCCGAGGAGTCGGTTCCCATTAAAAGAAAAAGAAGGGATACATCAGCCAGTGCAGATCCACAAGTTCTTTTTCTGACCGCTGATGAAAAAGCCAAAGCGATAAGGATTGTTCAGTCGCTATCCCTGGTTCCGACCAAACCGGCACCATCAGGAAAGGGCTCGGTTCGGTTGGTTCCCCTGGTTCCAGATTATAATTTAGAGGATTTTTATGAACTGGAGGAGGAGGAAGGAGAGTGTGAGGATAGTGATGGTGATTACGGAAGTCTGGATGTGCCCATTCACCCAGACATCTCCCCAGACAGACCTTCATGAGTGTCTCCTCCTAGGCTTTCTGAGTCCCCTTCCCATTTTATGTTCTACAAAAAAGTGGCTGAAACTCTTCAGCTTCCTATGGAAGAAGCTGTGGACGACCAGGAGGAGCCTGACTATGTTGAAATGATGGATATCCCAGAGTCCAGGAGGCTGTCTGTTCCCCTTCATAAGTCCTTTGGGAAACAGACAATAAAATTTTAAAGACTCCTAATTCTATACCTCCTGTGGACAAGAGAATGGACAAGAGGTATACTCTCTCAGCTCAGATACGGAGTTCCTTACCCAGCAATGCAGCCATATGGGGTAGTGCAGGCTGCAGCCTGTGATAAGGCAAATATACCCTTGGCTTCACACCCCCCAGATAAGGACTCCAGGAGGACTGATGCCATGGCAAAGAAACAGTACATGGCAGCATCCTTGGGACTCAGGCAGGCTAATTATATGGCCTGTACAGCTAGATATCAGAAATCTAGATGGGACACTGTAATGGCTTTAGCTAAACAGGTCCCTGGACAGCTTGCCAAGGAGCTGGAGCAGGTGGCTGCAGATGGTATTGAGGCATCCAAGGTGCAATTCCATGCTGCAGTGGACTCCAATGATGTTTCTTCTAGAGTCATGGCTACATCTGTGGCCCTTCATAGGATGGCTTGGCTCAGATGTACTAGCCTGTCTAAGGATACTCAGACTAAGGCCATGGATTTTCCTGTTGTGGGTAATTCTCTGTTTGGGGAGCAGACAGAGAACTACATGAAGAAAATGGATGAATACAGGACCACCTACAGGAGTGCTCAGGCCAAGGAAAGGCAAGCTACTCCCCAAAGGCAGCATTCCAGGGGCAGGGGCAGGGGCAGGGGCAGGCCTTTTCATAGGCCTTTCTACCAAGCCCAGGCCTCCTCTTCTGCTTATGCTCGTGGGGTTCTTTAGAGGGAGAGGCAGAAGGGGTACAAGCAGGCCTGCTTCCACCCCTCAGCCTAAGCCCCTGCCAAACAGGCACCCTGATGGGTTTGCCAGGGCCGATTCTCCACCACCTGTAGGGGCAGGCTGGCTTACTTTGTCCAGGACTGGATGTCTTTAACATCAGACAAATGGGTCCTGGAAGTAGTAAGCCAGGGACTGGTTCTCAGCTTCAAAAAGTTTCCAAAGATGAGAACCAGATCTTTTCCACCTGCAAATCCTTCAGAGGCACTTGCCCTAGAGGCAGAGGTCTCTTCCATCTTGGCTCTCAGAGCCATAGAGAGGTTCCCACCCCTACACAAAGGAAAAGGATTGTACTCCAGGTACTTCCTAACCCCCAAAAAGACAGGAGAATGGCAGCCCATCCTGGATCTCAGATATTTAAACAAGCACCTTTTAAAGCCAAAGTTCAAAGTGGTGACTCTGTGAGTAATTCTACCCTCTCTAAGGCCAGGGGACTGGCTAGTCTCCCTGGACCTCAAGGATGCCTATTTCCATATTCTCATCAGAAGATCCCAACGAAAGTACCTCAGGTTCGAACTGCCCTCAGGCCACTACCAATTCAGAGCAATGCCCTTCGGCCTAACTTCTGCTCCAAGCATGTTCACAAAATGCCTGGCAGTAGTAGTTGCCTTCCTAAGGAGAAAAAAGATCTCCATCTTTCCATACCTGGACGACTGGCTCATAGTAGGCCAGTCTTCAGACCAAGTCAAGTTACACCTACAGATAACTCAGCAACTGCTCACTTCTCTAGGTTTCCTTCTGAATCTCTCAAAGTCAGTTTTAGAGCCCGTGCAGCTCCTCACCTTCATAGGGGCAGAGTTGGATACAGTAAAAGCAAGGGCCTTCCTTCCCCTGGGCAGGACAAGGACCTATATCTCACTGGCCTCTTCATTCACCCCTCAGGAGTCTTGACCAGCAAGGCATTTTCTGCAGCTCCTGGGACACATGGCTGCCTCTACAGCTGTGGTGCAGGGAGCAAGATTTCAAATGAGGGATATTCAGTTCCACTTGAGAGCCTTTTGGTCTCAGAAAAGGGACCCTCTGACCAAACTAATTCCAGTGACTCGAACCCTGATCCAGGCATTACAGTGGTGGCTGGATCAGAACAATCTAAGACAGGGAGTTCCTTTTGTCACTCAGTCTCATTCTCTAATCCTTACTACAGATGCCTCCCTCTTGGGGTGGGGAGCACACTTGGGAGACCTGACCACCCAAGGGTTGTGGTCTCCTCAGGAATCTCTGCTTCACATCAATCTAATAGAACTCAGAGCAGTGTTTCTAGCACTTCAAGTTTTTTCCAGGTCTGTTCAGAACAAAGTAGTTCAGATCAGGACAGACAATACCACCACAATGTGGTATATCAACAAGCAAGGGGGCACTCGATCTACGGCCTTGTGCACAGAGACAATGAAGTTATGGTCTCTGGCCTATTCCCTGAGCATCTCTCTTACAGCAATACACCTCCCAGGCAAGGACAATGCCCTGGCAGATGCTCTCAGCAGGATATCTCAGGGCCATCACGAATGGTCCCTGGATCCCCTGGTTTTGAAGGTGATCTTATCCAGATGGGGCACCCCACAGATAGATCTTTTTGCAGCCCCAGACAATCACCAACTTCCCCTCTTTTGCTGCAGGCCCCCAGTGTTGGGCTCAGTCCCCCTGGATATCCTAGTTCTCAATTGGGAAGGGAAGTTCCTGTATGCTTTTCCCCTTCCTCTCCTGTTCAAGGTGTTAGTCAAAATCAGGTCTCAACCCTGCAAGGTGATTCTGATTGCTCCAGACTGGGCCAGGCAGCCTTGGTACCCTCTCTTGTTGTCCTTAGCAGTCCACCTTCCCCTGTCTCTTCCCAGGAATTACAACCTGTTATCATGTGCTCAGGGGAGGGTTTGGTATCCGAATCTCAAATCTCTCAATCTCAAGGCCTGGCTCTTGAAGAGTTAGAGTTTGCTGATTTGCACCTCTCTCAAGGTGTTATGGATATCCTAAAGGCTTCTTGGAAGCCTTCCACCAGAGACACTTACAACTCCAAGTGGAAAAGATTTTCTATATGGTGCTCTGGGAAGCATATTTCCCCAGAGTCTGCTGGCCTGCCCACAGTCCTTGACTATATGGTTCATTTTAATAGCTTGGGACTCAGACCAGCTACACTAAGAGTGCATCTGGCAGCTGTTTCTGCTTTCCTTTCAGCAGGCAAGCACTCTTCCCTTTCAGCCCATCCTGTATTTTCTAAATTTTTCAAGGGATTGCTTCATACCAATCCTCCATTCAGGGACCCTGCCCCTGCTTGGGACCTCAATGTTTGCATTGCTCAGCTTATGCAACCCCTTTTGAGCCTTTGTCCTCGGCAGAACTTAAGTACTTGACTTGGAAAACTGTGTTCTTGGTGGCCATTACTTCTGCCAGATGCATAAGTGAGTTACAGGCCCTGTCAGTGGAGCCTGATTTTATCTCTTTCCATAGAGATAAGGTGGTCCTCAGGACTAGTAGGAAGTTTTTGCCTAAGGTGGTTTCAGATTTCCACCTTAACCAGTCTATGTCTCTTCCTGTTTTCTTCATTGACCATTCCTCCTCTGGGGAGAGGAGGCTACACAGTTTGGATGTGAAAAGGGCCCTTAGCTACTACATAGAGCACACCAAGGGTCATAGGTTTGACTCCCTTCAACTGTTCCTCACTTATGGTGAGGTTGGTAAGGGAAAACCTGCCACTAAGAGATCTATTGCTAGGTGGATTGTCTCTTGCATTTAATTTTGTTATGAAAAACTAGGTAGGACTCCACCTTTCAGGCCTGAGGGCTCACTCTACCAGAGGTACAGCTGCTTCCCTGGCTGCTGTCAGGGATTTTCCTATCTTAGAGATTTGTCAAGCAGCCACCTGGAAAACAGTACACACTTTTACCAAGCATTACTCTCTGGATATCCAGGCTAGAAGTGATGCTCGGTTTGGCACAGCAGTGCTTCAGAACCTATTTCCTAAGTAGGTTCTGTCCATCCTCCATGGAGGTACTGCTTGGTAGTCTGCAATATGTCGGAATACAGCAAGACTTCATGTTGTTTGAAGAAAGAATTACTCACCTTAGTAATGTTGTTTCTTCTAATGGAGTCTGTTGCTCTGACCTCCCCCGCCTCCCTCTCAGAACCTTGGTTTTGGGATGTGGGTGGGCAGTAGCAGTGTTGGCACTCGGGAGTGCCTCACTCCTATTTTCTCACCCCTTTAGTTTGGGTGGGTGGGTGTTGTGTTTTGTTTTATTTTTGGGTTTCTTGACTTGAATCTTTGTTTTGGGACCAAAAATCTGTTTATTATATTTAGTAGCCAGTTGGCTAGTGTAAGTTTACAGTTTCACACAGGACACCCAGTGAGTATAGCTCGTAGAGATCTGACAGTTTGAGTTCAAACAGCAACAGACAGAGTCTCAATTGAGCTCGAGCTCAGCATTCCATGCCTGGCATGGAAAGTTAACTCTTTCATCTCCGGGCAGTTCAAAGGTTGGACATCACTGCAATATGTCAGAATACAGCAAGACTCCATTAAAAGAAACAACATTACTAAGGTGAGTAATTTTTTCTTACCTACCATGTCCCTCCTGTAGATTGTGTATCCTGGTATGTTGACATCCCAGTCATGATTCTCTGTGTACCATGTTTCAGTGACTGCCACAATATCCAGGCATCCCTCTTCCATCAAGGCCACTAGTTCAGGGAGCTTGTTACACAGACTGTGGGCATTGGTACTCATTGCCTTCCAATTTTTTGATGACCTTACCCCTTTTAGCCCCATCCCTGTCCTTCCTGCCTTTTTCTGCATTTACCCCAGTCCTGCTCCCTACTGACTTCTCTACCTTGTTGTTTACCTATCTAACTATTGTGGTTTGTTGGGGGGAGGCTGGGATTTCCCTGCTTCTTTTCAGTGCCGCCCCCCTTGGCTAGTTTAAATGCTTGCCAATGAAGCACTTAAACCTATCACCTAGGATCATGGTCCCCCCCCCACACAGATGCAGACCATTGCGCCAGTATAGGCCTGCATCCCTCCAGGTGGCTCCCCAGTCCCCAATGAAGCCAAAACCCTGAGCTCCACACCAGTTTTTCAACCATTCATTGAATCCCATGTTGTGGAATACTCTAGCATCATCTTTGCCACAGATAGGCAGCACCTCCTAGAAAGTTACCGTACATGCTACATGTCTAAGGCCCCTCCCCAACTCTACAAACTCCTCTTGCACTGCTCTGATCCCATTCACAGTCAGGTCATTTGTCCCTAGGTGGACAACGACATCCAGCTCCCTCCCTCATGCAGCTGCTCCTGCAATCCTGAGGATTCACTTCCTGTCCCTCCGTGCCATGGCACCTGGCAGGCAACTTACCTACCTATTCCCTTCCTCCTCCACTTCTCCCCCCCAATGATTGAGTCCCCCACTAGGAGTTGTTTCCTTCCCTCTGGGGTCTCATGCCACCCTCCTGTGGGTCTCCTTTGTGGAAGTTCCCAGCATCCTCCTCTTTGGTCTCCACTGCAGATGCCTCCATAGAGGAACCACTCTTCACCAGAATAGCATATGAATTGTGGAGAGGTACAATTGGAGGGATGCACCTCTGTTCCACCACCCTCTCCCTCCCTGAGCCCACCTTGGTACAACCGCTCCTCTTTCTTGGCAACCTCTGAGGTAGCTGTGGTGGTCCTGGTGGTCCTTGGGTGGGGGAAGAGGTTTCACAAATCCTAGCCGGGTCAGCCTGGAGATGGGCAACCTCCTTCCTCAGACCAAAGAGGTGCCTGCAAACAGGGCAGTGTCACAGCCTCCACAATGTCCCCTGGAACACTGCTGCCCCACAGCCATTGCACTGCACCACTCCCATCTTGTCTTATTTTGTGTCCCCTCTCCTGTTGCTTTGTATGCTTATTGTCTCCTCCCTCAATGTATTTTTATACCTACTTTCCTACTGCCTATGTACCCTTACAACTCTCGCCCTTCCTGTTCTGGGACAGGAATTTCCTGTAGTCTTCAGTGGTCTCCTTCTTCCGTGCTTGGATTTAGACCTCCAGCAGCTGGGGGGCAGGGAGAAAGCTATTTTTTTTAGGTTGCTTCAAGGTTGATGAAACTAATGTGTCTCAGAGATCCTTCCCTTTCTACTGCCAAACAGGAAGTTCCTGTTGTCAGTCAAATCCAGTGGCTATAAAAGTAGAACTGGTTTAGGGAGCCCCTGCTACTAATAAAGTAACTGTTTGCTTAATCCAAATAATTAGTAAGAAAACTGTAGTTCTAGACTGCTACTTGCTCTGAAAGCACATTCTCCTCTGTCAAAAACTACAGCAAATAAATAGTTAAATAGTAATTGTCCAGTACATGCTTGAATTGATTCATAGAGTCACAGGATACTACGCTGTCTGGCAGAGCATTCCAAGGTTTCACCACTCCCTGGGAAAACCAGTTACCCCTAAGGTTCTTGTTGTACACTTGACCTTGAAGTTGATACTGGTGATCTCTATTTATCATTTGACAGTGTCTTATATTTAGCCCTACACATTCTGAAAAGTCACATATCTCATCTGTGTCTTCTGTAGTGTAATGTATACAGCCCTAGTTCCTGTAGAAGCTTGTCCCCTGCACCATGTACCATTCTTGTTGCTTGCTGCTGGACACCCTCCAGTCTACCAGCATCTCTCCTTAGTTGCAGTGACCAGAAGCTCCCACAGCATCCATGTGGGATGCATTAGTGAGACATAAAGTGGCATCAGCACCTCTCTTTCCATATTCCTTATATTCCTTGCAATTGCTCCCAGTATGCTATACACTTTTTTTATTTGCCTGCAGTGCTTAGAGAATTTCAAATCATTGTTTACATGGATGCCAGATCCTTTGCAGAGTTAGTTGTCTGTAGGGGGCTTCAATTAAAAGTATAGTTAAATCCCTGGTTGCATTTGCCCAGATACATTATTTTACATTTGTCTTTTTTAAAATGTAATTTTTTGGATGCAGCTAATCTGGCCAGAGAGTCTATATTATTTTGGAAAGTGCCTGCATCTTCACCGTTTAGTACTGGGGCACCCAGCTTTATGTCATCGGCAAACTTGGTAGCCCAGGTTTTATATGTGCATGTAATTGATGACATTGAAAATTAAATAGTATAGGACCCAAGACAGATCCCTGCTGAAATCCACTAGGCACCTGAGCCCAGGTTGATAAATGGCCCTTCCTGCAGATCCTTTGCTTCCTGCAGTATGATTCAGCCATGCTGCTATCCACCCAATCATGCTAAGACTGATGCCTATTTTTTATAGCGTGTGTATAAGTTCATAGTGAGAAACACTGTTGAAGGCTTTCTCAAAGTCAATATATAAAGCATCCACTGGTATGTTGTTGTCAAATGCTTCGTTAATAGGTTCATAAAAATTCAATAAGTTCCTTAGGCATGACTTTCCCATTTATGAATCAATGCTGATTTGGGTCTGCGTGCCCATAATCAACTATGTGACTTTCAATGGATTCCTTTATAAAGGACTCCATGACTTTGCCCAAGATACTTGTTAAACATATTGGCCTGTAGTTTGAGCAAACTAGTTTTGAACCTTTTTATGTTTGCTTGTGTGCATGTACAAGAAACAGTATGAGGCAGCTAAGGAGAGAAGCGGGTTGTGGTGGCACGGCACTATGCGAGTCAACAGAGGCATTGCATTTGGGGGCTTGGCACTGGTGGACCAATGGACTCACAGTATGCTGATGACACCGGCTTCCAAAAGTGCCACCAACTTGTAATGTTTTTGCCGCAGAAATCAGGGCCACCTCGTCATTGCAGCATCAGACATTCTGCTGCAATGAGGGAGCGACCCCTCATGGTAGGGGCGGTATCTTACATACTAACATACTATAATGCCAGCAGAATAGGCCTAACGGTCTTTCATGTCTGCTCATTTGGTCAGTCCCCAACCTGGGTGCTGATCTTGCTGTCCCCCTCGCCTTCTCTGGCTTCTCCTTCCCAGTTCTGGATATTCTTGCTGCATTGGATTTTGCTTCCAGAACCCTTCACCTGTACCTGTCCCACCCCCTCTTGAACCCCTCCACTGTCTCTGCCTCCACCAGCCTCCTAGGCAGTGCATTCCATGGCTCCACCACCCTCTCAGTGAAGTAGCACCTCCTCCTTTCTCCCCTGAATCTTCCCCTCCAGCTTCCAGCCATGCCCTCTAGTGGCCCTTCCTCCTTCCTTCAGCACCCCAACTGTTCCTCCCTATTTACCCTCTTCATGTACCTAAAGACCTCTATCATGTCCCCCAGTCCTTCTCTCTTCCAATGTGTACATATTTAGCTCTTCGAGCCTCTCCTCATAGGTCCTGTCCCCAAGCCCCAAATCATTTTGGTTGCCCTCCTCTGGACCCTCTCCAGGAAGTTAATGTCCGCTTTAGTGTGGCCTCCAAACTGCACGCGAGTACTCAAGGTCGCCTCACCAAGCAGTTATACAGAGGAGTATCACTTCCCTCCTTCTGGAGGTGATCCCCTAGCGATGCATCCCAGCATCCTGTTGGCCTTGGCTGCTGCCCTCCTACAAGTCTCAGAGTTGTTCATCTTGACATCCACCACCACCCCCAGGTACCTCTCAGCCATCGAGACTTGTAGCATTCCCCCAGGGTGTACACTTGGCCTGGGTTTCTGGCCCCCAGGTGGAGTACCTTGCATTTCCCTGCATTGAACCTCAGCTTCCACTTTCTAGACCATCTTCCAGAGCCTCCAGGTCCCCTGTAGGCCACCTCCCTCCTCCCCATCCACCACCGCCCCAGTTTTGAGTCATCTGCAAAGAGACTCATTTCACTCTGATTCCTGTCCTTATGTCGATCACGTGGCGTTGAACAGAAGGGGCCAGGACTGATCCCTGTGGGACCCCACTAATGACCCTCCTTGGGGATGAGACTATCCCACCAACTACGACCCTCTGGGTCCAGTCCTGGAGCCAATTGCCTATCCATCTGATCATCTGGTTCCCCACCCCCATTTCTCCCAGCTTATCCAACAGGCCCATGTGAGGAACAGAGTCAAATGCCTTGTTGAAGTCCAGAAAGAGGACATCTACTGGTCTACCCAGGTCCAAGGCACTTGTCACCCAGTCATAGAACTCCACCAGGTTTGTCTGACACGATTTCCCCAGGATGAATCCATGCTGTTTATCGTCCAGGCACCCTGACTTATCCAGGTCCCTCCCTAGCCTCTCCTTGACAATGCCCTCCATCACCTTGCCCACCACTGAGGTCAGGCTGACAGGCCTGTAGTTCCCTGCTAACTCCCTTGATCCCCCCTTGTGGATAGGCACTATATGCGCCACCTTCCAGTCTTGGGGCACCCACCCTGTCCTCAGAGAGATGGTGAAAAGCTCTGCCAGGGGTTTGCCAGGACATCTGCAAGTTCCTTCAGCACTCTGGGATGTAATTTATCCGCCCGGTGCTTTCTCCATCTTAAGGGGCTGAGGCTTCCTCACTCTCTCAGCTGTGATTTCCACTTCCGGTGCCCCTTCTCCCTGCTTAGCCCTCCCCCACCTGCCAGTGATGCCTCCCCTCTCCCAGACCTGCTGATCGGTGGGCTCCCCCTCCTCAGTATCTCTGTCTCCTCCCATGTATGATGCAGCACCCCATTTTCCCTGGTGAAAACTGAGGTGAAGTACTCATTTAGTACCTCAGCCTGCTCCCTGGGTCTTGTGCCCATCTCTCCCTGATTTAATCCTGCTAATCTGCCCTTCACCTTCGTTTTTTCCCCAATGTATCTAAAGAACCCTTGTTCCCTCTCCTAATTTCCTGGCCAGGTTCTGCTCCTTCCTTGCCTTAGCCACCCTCACCACTCTAGTGGCCCTTCTAGCCATCAGCTCGTACTCCCCTTGATCCCTTTCACTCCTTGAGCACTTGAATTGCTTATAGGCTGCTTTCTTTTCCCGGACCACCTCCTGGACCTCCCTGGTCCACCAACAGGGTTTTTGGGCCCTACTGCATTTTCGTCTTACTCTTGCGCAGGTGCTGGTAGCATCCTGCACCCCTCTCCTGATGATTTCCCACCTACTATCAGCGTCCATGTCTGACCCAATCCCATCCAAATGCTCCTTAAGGATCCTTCCCATTTCCTTAAAATCTACCCCCCTGAAGTCGGTTACTTCCATCTTTGTGCAGCCTTCTACCCCTCCTAGGTCCAGGCAGAACCAGAACGTGGCATGGTCACTCCCTGCCAATGGGTCCCTTACCTCCAGGCCCCCAATCTGGTCACTGTCTGCCAGGACCACATCCAGTACCCGTGCCTCCCTGGTCGGTTCCCTCACCTGCTGAGCTAGGAACGCGTCTTGAAAGACATCCAACAACCTCTGTTCCTGGTCACAGAGGATGTCATAGTCTCCCAGTCTGTTCCTGGCATGTTTAGAGTCCCCAACACCACCACCGTTCCTCTGCCCAGTCTGCAGTGTCTCCTAACATCTGCCACCAGACTGTCCTCCAGCTCCTCCGCCAGGGCAGGGGGTCTATACACCACTCCTATTTTTACTCTCTTGCCCCCCCTTGTTATCAAGGTGACCCAAATCGCCTCCACGGTTCCCTCCGCCTCCTCTACTCCCCCTATGCCAATGCAGTTTTTGACTATCATTGCTACCCCTCCTCCCCTTCCCTCCCCCCTGTCCTTCCTGAACATAGTGTATCCCTCCAGGTTCAGATCCCAGTCATGTCTTGCAGTGGCCCAAGTCTCAGTGACCGCTGCCACATCCACTGCTCCCTCAGTTAGCATCGCCTGGAGCTCAGGCATTTTATTGTCCAAGCTCCTGGCATTTAGCAGGACTACCTTCCACCCTTTCCCTATAGTTCCATTTCCCCTGCTCATGTTCCCATAGGGATTCTGTTTTCCCTGGTCTGCACTTTGCCAGTTGGCCTTTTCCTGCAATCCTCCTGGTCCCCAGGGGTGGAGACAGAGTCCCTCCTTTATTGGCACCCTCTTGACAGCCTTTCTCTATCCCACCCCCTTCACAAGTTTAAACCCCACTTTTCACCAATGAACCCCTCTATTTTCAACTTAAGGATTCCCTCCTTCAAATTGAGATGTAGTCTATCTCTAGCATACAGCTCCTTATCCTCCCAGGTCTCCCCAATCCCCATCAACCCATACCCTCTGGCCTCACACCACTCCCTGAGCCACTTTTTATCTCCCTAATTTTCCTTTTGTGTTCCCCTACTCGCCCTTGGCACTGGCAGGATTTCTGAGGAAGGAAACTGTGCATCCTATGTCGTGACAGACCCCGGCGAGCTCCTGAATCTTGCCTGTATCTCTAGCTCGCTATTTCCCTCAATGTCATTTGTACCCAGGTGGACCAGTATGTCTGGGGAACCCCCAATCCTTTGCCAGCTGATATACCTCGTGCTTAGCCCTGTGCACCGTTAGTCCAGGGAAGCATCTTGTTCTAACTGGCCAGGCTTCTCCCTCCCTATCCCATTTGATACCCCTGATCATAGAATCCCCCAGCAGGAGCACTCTGACCACTCCTTTTCCTCCATCCCCCCTTCCATGTCCCTCATCCTTTCTACAGGCCCCTCCACCCAGCTGGCTCCGTGTTCCTCCCCCTTTCTGGGTGCCACATGCCACCCCCTCCTCTCCAATCCTATGCCTCTCCTCCTCCTGAGTATCCTTCTGTTCCTTGCTAATTCCCCCCTCACTGCTCGCAACTGGTCCTTCTCCCCAATCTGCTAAACTAGCCTGGCTCATCCTCCCTTCCTTCCTGTCTCCTTTGGTTCCTCCTTGCTAGTCGTGCTCCCTGGCCTAAACCCTCAGCTCCTTTACTGAATCCTCCTTGTACTTCTGGTCCTTCTCCTTTACCTTTCCTCCCAACTGGTCCTTCTCCTTGGCTTTCCTCCCTCTTCCCCTGCCCCTCCTGCTCTGATTCACTGCTCCCCATTCTCCTGAATTCCAGGTTCCCCGTTCTTCCTGCTATCTGGCCCCTGCCTCCTGCCTCCCACTCCCTTTCCATCTCTAACTACCCCTGTCATGGCTACATCACCCCCCTCATCCTTGAGCAGAAGAAGAGAATTGAAGCGGTTACTGAGTGTAAGGTCTGATACACTTCCCCGCCTTGCTTCCTTCTGTCCAGCCCTGGCCATCTGCCTACTTCCCTGAGAATGTTGTCCCTCCATCCCCCCTTTGTGAGGGCCCCCAGTTACCTGCCTGCTTCCTTGGTAGTGTCCTTTTGGACCCCCTCTGCCAGGTTCCCTATGTGACCCCTGAGTATTCTCCTGCACTCCTTTCCCTATGCCCCCACCCCCAGTGCTTGGTGCAACCCTGTGGGAGATTCCCAGCCCCCTTCCCCAACCATACCACCCCCCTTCCCCCAGCTTTCTCCTAATCCCCGCAACCTCCTCCCTAAGCTGTGCTAGCTGGTAGCACACTGGGCAACCACCGAACTTCCAAGCCCAGTCCAGTATCATGGCTGCTCCACACCCTGTGCACCCCACCACCCTCCCAAAGATGCTGGCCCTAATGATGTGTGGTTCCATCCCTTCCAAATAGGTTTCCTGGGTGAGCCACCAGGTTCCCCTTAGTCCAAGATACCCTACTGCCTAATCAGGTCACCCACTAATCTTACAGACAGTCCACTGTACACCAGTAACCCTGTTACTAGGTGCAGTACAACACATTAAACTTATAAGGAAATGAACAACTCCCAAAGCTCCTCCTCCCAGCCTTTAAATCCTACCCCAGTGGCTAGAACAACATGAGCTGCACCTGCAGCCTTTTCCTCCAATTGCAGGGCAGGTGTTCCCTATAAATTTGCAGACTTCTGGGGAGGGAGGGGTGGGGGAGGTGGGTCTTGGGCAGACACCTGACTCAGAGAGAGTGTATCAGCCGGTGTCTCCCTCCAAGCCCAGCAGCCAAAGAACTAGGCCCAAGCAAATCCCACCAAATAGGTTTTAAATCAGAAGAAATAGGCCTCTACCAGCGCAGCCTGTTACACAGTGAAACATCCACAAAATGAGCCCCACTTACAGCCACCAAATCAGTTTACAAACATCCAACAGCATCCAAAACAATACCCTGCTAGCCCCTTAGAAGTAAGAAAGAAAAGAACTAACCTACCAAGTAAAATCCACAAGAACCCTGTGAAAACAACAGCAGCAGCTACTGTCCTGGAACACAACTGATCCTGTCCCCTTCCAGTTCTTTCTGAGAAGACAAAGCAGTTAACACCTCAATCTGATTCAGCTCTGCCTCCAATCAATTGGCTGAGTGAGACCTGGCCAGACCATTAACACCCCTTCCCCACTATGCAGTAACCTTTACAGCTAATGGAGTCAGCACAAGGAATCAAAATTCAAGTCAAAGCCCCCAAAATATGTTTGCTGCCAACGGAAACAGGACTCCAATTTAATCAGCTTCACTAACAACACATCAAAATAGGCTTGAAATTAACATATAGGTCTCCAATTCAAATAACCATCTCCAAGCAAATCCCACCAAATAGGTTTTAAATCAGAAGAAATAGGCCTCTACCAACGGCCTGTTACACGGTGAAACATCCACAAAATGAGCCCCACTTACAGCCACCAAATCAGTTTACAAACATCCAACAGCACCCAAAACAATACCCTGCTAGCCCCTTAGAAGTAAGAAAGAAAAGAACTAACCTACCAAGTAAAATCCACAAGAACCCTGTGAAAACAACAGCAGCAGCTACTGTCCTGGAACACAACTGATCCTGTCCCCTTCCAGTTCTTTCTAGGCATCTTGCCTAGTGTAATAGTGTTTGTGAATGTGGCGGCAAGCTGCCGCCATGTTTACAAACAATATTACCAGCCTCCAGTACCAAGGAGGTGCCCAGTCCCCCTCAGCATCATGTGCCCCCCCCAAAAATCCCTTGTTTGCCTAAGGGGGCCCTAATCCCCGTTGGCTTCAGTCCCCACCTTCAAAGTTTAGTTTGCTGATTGGGGAGCCCACTCCCCATTGGCATTATGTCCCCTGCCCAAAAACACTTTGTTTTGTTCTGAGGGGGATGCCCAATCCCCCTTCAATCTTGCCTCCCCTCAGTATGTGCCGACGTGGGTGCCCAATCCCCCGTCAGCTACTGACTCCCACAAAGAAAAACACTAGGGTGGCATGCTGGGAGCCCACTCCAGCATGCCAAATGTCCCTGTTTAAAAAAAAAGTCCTGCGATGTTTTTTTTTGTTTGACTTGTAAAACGAAAAGCGGTCCCTCATCGAGTCGGCTCGCCTCCCCAACCTCGCCCATCTTCTGTGCACCCCACCTCCCCACCCCCTCCCCCACATACTTCCAGAGCCCGGTGTGATGATCTTCGGTGGACCGGGAACACACCTGTACTCTTCAAAGCCGACCGCGAACTGAAGAAATGCCGGTAAGCTGTATAATGGCATAAATAGGTTTTTTCATCTTTGGTGCATATCTCAGGCATTTCTGGGACTTTTGGCACCAAATTTTCAATATGGTATTATTGGGATCCCTCCTCATGAATTCAGCCACTGTCATGGCATTATTTTGTCCCGGAAGGTAATTTTGCGGTCACTGCGCAGAATCACCTTTCAGGGCTGATTAAAGAAATGACAGTGCCAGTGTTCATGAGGTGGGTTCTCAAAAAGTCTATGTTGCAAATTTGGTGGAACAAATCCAAAAAATTACTGTTTTACGAGCGTGCATTGCATGGTTGCTAAGCACGCCCATAACTTCGCAAATTTGCAATATTTTCATTCCAGATTTTCAACATTGCCATTTTTCTGTACCTCCTTATGAACAGCACAGCTGTCATTTTTCACATCCTGGCTGAAATGTGTTTTCGCACTTCTGGGGCAGAATAGCACGCTCGCTGAGGGAAATCCATGTTCAGGACACAGTAAGAAAATCACAGTGATACTGTTCATGAGCAGAGGCCCTAAAATGCCTATGTTGAAAATTTTGTGATGAAAGCCCATAAAATGAATGTGTTATGAGCATGCATTGTGCAGTTTCCATGCATGCTCATAACTTCACGAATTTGCAATATTTTCACTCCAGATTTTCAAAATTGTCATTTTTTCTGCACCTCCTTATGAATAGTACAGCTGTCATTTTTCACATTCTAGCGGAAATGTGTTTTTGCACTTCCAGCACAGAATAGCATGGGTGCTGTGGGAAAGCAGTGTTCGGTACACATTAAGAAAATCACAGTGACACCGTTCATGAGCAGAGGTCCTAAAATGCCTATGTTGAAAATGCAGTGACGAAAGTCAAAAAAATGACTGTGTTATATGCATGCGTTGTGCAGTTTCTACGTATGCTCGGAAGTGCGAGCATTTTGAATATTCCCACTACAGATTTTCAACATTGCCATCTCTTCATACATCCCTATGGATGGTACAACTGTCATTCTTCACATCCTGCCTGATCTGTGTTTTTGTACATGTGGTGCAGAATGGCACAGTCGCTGTTGGAACTCAAAGTTTGGGACACATTGACAAAATCACACTGCCACTCTTTATGAGAAGAGGTCTCAAATGCTTTCATGAGGTGGGGTCACAAAAAGGCCATGTTGAAAATTTGCAGTCCAAATACCAACAAACGCCTGGGGCATTAGGGTTTCTAACCATAACGTCCCACCCTGTACAGACTGACAGGCACCGGGGTGTGCCTTTGGATTGCTGACTGAACTGCTCATGCCATCCCACCCCCACGCCCCAGCCAGTGACAGGCATCGAGGTGTACCTTGGACTCTTCAGCCCCAGAGTTCACCCCATTCTCCTATGCTTTTCAGCGTATGTCCTTATGTAATGGGGTGACTGTAAAGCCAAACACCCCAAGGCACACTTCAACACATGTTGGTGTCTGCAGAATAGGGTGAGGTGACATAGCATGAACATCATGGGCAATGACCCAAACACTTATCCCAATGCCTGTCCATCTCTACAGGATGGAGGTGGGGTTGGCGTGAAGTTCAATACTTCACTGCCATTCCTATTCTGCATCTGTCTAACTCCTGCATTTCCAGTGCTAATACCAGCAAACAAACATTCAGCATTGACAAATGCTTGTTTATGAATTGGGGTAATGTGTGCAGTTGTTCAATCTTCAGGGACCTTCCCCTCCAGTAGTGATTTATGAAATACTGCATGAAGAGGGGCAGATATTACAGTGGCCAATTCTTTTAGTAATCTAGGGGAGTAGTATATCAGGGCCGTGGGACTTATTGGGTCCAGATTTAATAATTTTTCTTTGATCATATCTGTTGTTATTTCTAATATACTGTCTGAATCAGCTATTATCAGGTCCATTTTGCTTCTCCCTTTTGATAGATACTTTCAAAGTATTGATTGACCATCGTGGCCATTCCTTGATAATCACTTATTATTTTGTCTCCCTCTATTATGGGCCCTATAATGTTGCTTGGGGCTTTGACACTACTTATATAGTTTTGGAAGGCATTTTTATTGTCTGCCACTTTGTTTATAAGTCTATGTTCCATGTCCTTTTTCACTTTTTTTAATGTTCTTTTTTAGTTTCTGTAACTTTTCTTTAAATCTTCTTTTACTGCCTTCGGTGCCATCTCATATAGATTTCCTGTATAGTCTATTTTTTAATTTAACTAACCTCTGTATTTTGGGATTAAACCATGGGGGATTTTGCCTTTGATATTATATTTGTTGGAGGTTGGAATATGTGTCTCTACCAGTGTTAACAGAAAGGTTTTAAATTCATCCCACATCTTGTATGTGCCTAGGTTGTGGAATGCCTTATCCCAATTGCATTCACTAGTCAGAGTTCATAACATATTACAGTCAGCCAAGTCATATCTGTTAACTTTAGTAATTCCTGTTTTTTTATGGATAATAAAGTTTTCAAGGAGAATTCTACCATATTGTTCTCACTTCCCATCAAGGGTTCTCTGACTACACATTTCACAACCACCCCTTCCATGTTACCGAGAACTATATCAAATATATTATTGCCTTTGGTACTGTCTGTCTCATAATTACTCATTGTCAGGGTGTCTAGGGCCTCAAGAAATTTCACTTCAGATAATGTGAATGCAGACCATAACTCCCAAGATATTCCTGGGAAGTTAAAGTCTCCTAGGACCAGTAGCCTTTTGCCAGCATTCAAATTTTTTATGTTGTTAATAAAGTCAGTAGTTCTGTTAGGGGTCGGGGGGGGGGATTCTATAGCAGAGCATTACAGTTCTACACTTTTCCTGGTGTGGTGCTAATTTCACTACGAGTTGTTCAAAGTCAGGTTCTTGTGGTAGTTGAGTTTCAAGCACTTCAATGTAATTTCTTACATATATCACTATCCCCCTCCCCAGTTCTATCCATCCTATCCCTTCTAAACAGCTTATAACCCTTGATATTGGTTCCCCATCTGTCTTGTTTCCAGCAAGTCTTAGTAACTCTGCATAGTGTTATGTTGTCTCTTCGTAGGATTAGTTCCAGCTCCTCCATTTTATGTTTTAAACTCCTAGCATTCAATAGTAATGCCTTTCATTCGGTGCATATAACATTGTTAATAAAGTGAGTCTTATAATGTGTGTGTACCACTCCCCCCTTATATCTAGTTTAAACTCTTAGAAATTATGTAATTAAACCCACTAGCCAACACTCCAGTGCCCATCTTATTAAGACAGAGCCTATCCATAGCATACAGTAGGTGGGCCCTGATGAACCTATGCCACTGCTCTAAGAATATACATTTTTCCTGAATACACCACTTACATAACCAGGAGTTTAACATTTGAATTTCATTAGTTTTATGCAGACTAGCACGTGGAACTGGCAAAATCTCTGAAATTATTACTGAACAGTTCTTTTTTTTTTTTACTCTGATCCTAGTACCTCAAAGTCTTTCTGGACACAAGATGTGCCCCTTCTTCCTACATCATTGGTGCCCACATGCAACAGCACCAGTGGATCTGATGTATTTTCTAGTAAACCTTGCAGTAACCTAAGAACATCCAGTGTACCTGCCCCAGTAAGGCATGAGACCGTAGTGTGGTCTTTCCTGTCCTTACAAACAATCCTATCTGTCGAACATACTAGGGAATCACCAATCACAACTATATCCCTGGTAGAGGTGTTAATCTGATCATGGTTGTCATTTGGTGTTTCTTGTTGTCTAGGATTATAAGTTGGTTCATGACTCTGGTTCTGCATATCAGGAGAGTTCATATCTGAAGTTGCTGATGGTGTGTTGGGTGGGATTTTTTTTTGCTTCGATACAGGGGCCCCTTTCTCTCTATCAGGTGCTAACACCCTATTATCTCTTTGAAGAGGTGCTATATTATTACATACAGGCTCTTCTGCCACATACTGCATGTCTACTGCTGTGTGTGGTTCTAGGCAACTAATTCTATTGGATGTATCTATACCTGGGGAAAGACCCCTTCTTTTTTTCTTTGGTCCCTTTGAAACATAACATCAAGCATTCTGTGAAAGACTATCTATGTCAATAACTTTATTTTATTAAAAAGAAAATATACATCAACCATACATAGTACACACAAATAACGATGGTTACACAGGCTGCATTAAAGGATAGTGCACAGTAAACAAAATACAATTACTAGAATAATAAGGGAGTAACAAAACATAATAAAAAAAAATCCACCCCTACCAACCCCCAACCCATCCCCCCACCCCGCAGCTATCTGTAGAGTTGGGTATAACTTATATAGAATGAAATAGAAGATCAGAACCAATACCACAAACCAAGTCAGAACTTGGAAGAAGGGAGGAAAGAGTATTAATTATCAACTGAAAAGGAGAGGAGGCCAAAGTTACAAAGAAACTAAGAAAAACTACACCATAAAACCTCCAAAGGAAAAAGGAGGAGAACAAAAGAAAGCGAGTAGACAAGAATTAAGGAGGGATATGAAAGGAAGGAAAAATTGATAGAAACCTAACAAAGCCAAATATACCCAAAATACACACATTACTAAAAACCAAACTTATCCTCAAACATTGACAAAACTCCTTCCAATAACTTTCAAATTTATGTTGAGTATTAGTCATCGTACACTGTTCTTTCAGCATATAAAGCAGTCAGAAAATCCGCCCCACTCCTTAAAAGAGGAGTCCATTCATCCCACCAGCGCAGAATCACCAGCTTAGTGACCGATGCCACTAATGCCATCCGGACCCTCAGAATGTTACTTGGGATAGATTTGTACATCCCAAAGATGCAGATCTCAGGTGTAAAAATGCTGTAAGGTCATAAAAGGTTTCAGCCCCATTTGACCACTTCCACAATTTAGTACTTTTTGGGCAGGACCATAGCTTGTGAAAAGTAGTAGCTAAAACCATCACAATTCTACATGAGCTGGAGAGCATTTGTTATTCAGCGGTGTAATTTGACAGAGACCAATACATATTATGCAACAGTTTGAACTGGATCTCTCTAACCTATCTTGTTTAGTATATGTATAAATATCAATCCAAACTTTCTCCCAAACTCTCTCGGCCAATCCAGAGACTTGTTAACTTTCAATAATAAGGAATAGGAGAGGAGTTCAGGTCGAACTTTTGGCAATATATTGGTAACTTTTAGACACCAGTTTACCAGATAAACAAGTATCAGATAAATGAGCCCATAGGTCCCCCACAAGGTCCGATCTTTTGGCATTTCTCAACGAAGAATGGATAGAACTCCTGATTTGGGCCAGGTTCAACATAAACTGGGATTTAACTCCAAACTTTAACGCTAATGAAGAAAGTGGGAGCAAGGAGTTTCCTTCATAAAAATCAGAAATCCGAATCTTGGAATAGGATGATAAGAACAGATTGCCAACAGGTTGGTTACCTATTAGGAAATTCAGATTCCTCAGTAGGGGTTGTGAGAAGTCGGACCATGGATTGACTTTTAACCAGCATATATTGATGAATAGCCTAATATCCCACCCCAGGGTATTTCTAAACTTTTGGGTACTTTAGTCCAAGGGATATATAAAGGGATTCTAAATCTATCTTTAAATCTTAGCTACGGCCTAGTCTAAATCTAGGCCTGTAGCAAGAGTAACCATTTTCCGGTCCATAAAACAGCCCTGGCCGCATGTATAGCCAAATAATATCTAAAAAATCAGGTAATTGTTGGCCATCTCGTTGCCGACAAAGTTTAAAGTAAGCTCTGCGGGGTGGTTTGTGTTTCCATATAAACTCCGAACAGTGCCTACTTAAATTATGAAACAAGGATTTGGGGAGGTATATGTTCAGATTGAGAAGAGGGTATAGGATTCTCGGCAGGACCACCATTTTAATTGTGTTAATTCTCACAGAAAAAGACAAGGGAAGTCTTGACCATCTCTCCAGATCTTCTCTAATGGATTTAAGGACAGGTTTCAGGTTCAACTGAGCCAACTCTTCCAAATTTCTGGAGATTTGGATGCCCAAATATACCAAGGACTTAGGTTGTCACTGGAGGCCTAAGGATAGACACCATCCTTTTACGAGATTAGTAGAGAGAGGAAAAAATACTGTTTTGGCTAGATTCAGCTTAAAGCCTGAAAAACCGCTAAAGTCTTCGATAAGATTTAGGGCTCTAGGGAGGGATAAGGTTGTGTCCCTAATATGTAACAGTATATTGTCCGCAGATGCTGACAATTTATGCTCCTGATCTCCGATCTTAATCCCAAAAATCTGTTTGTCGGTCTTTATTGCTCTAATTAGACGTTCTAAATACAAGTTAAACAGGTATGGTGACAGAGGACAACCCTGACGAGTTCCCCTCTGTAATGGAAAAGCAACAGAAATTAAGTTATTGCACTGAATTCTAGCTGTTGGACATGAGTAGAGAATCTTAATTAATTGTATGAATTGTTGGGGAATTCAATTTAGCAAGGGTATCGAACATATGTCCTCCACCGATTGACTTTTCCGCATCTAATGAAATAAAGAGAAGCTTACGACACTGGGGGCCGCTGATGCCGAAACTAAATAAAACAATTTCCTGAAATGGTCAGCCGAGGTGCATCCCTCCACGAAGCCAGCTTGTTCCGGACTAATCAGTTCACGCCAAATGCTCTTAAGTCTGGAAGCTAATATCTTAGCAAAAATTTTTACATCTAAATTCAACAAAGAAATGGGTCTATAGTTACCAACAGAGTCTGTAGGTTTACCTGGTTTGGGCAATAGAATTATTCTGGCCTCGAAGAGTGACGCATCCCTAACTCCAAACTCAGACCAAAAGGTAAAGAGTTGATTCAACAATGGGGCAACTTCAGTTTTAAATACCTTGTAGAAAAGTGGCGTAAATCCGTCTGGGCCAGGTGCCTTATCAGCCCTAAGTGAGTCAATGGCCAACATTACTTCCTCATTAGATATAGGAGAAATTAGCCTCAACCTAGAGCCCTGTGATAAATTAGAGTGGTAGGTCCATCATGAACCTCGCATTTTGGAGAGTTCGTGTGGGAGGCGCTGGCTCAAATATAGGTCCCTGTAAAAGGACACAAAGGCCTGTAAAATACCATTAGGATCAGTAACCAATATATTAGAGTCAGGGATTTTAAGGCGGCACCACCTGGATTCAGAATTTTTTGTTTTAACTGCCAGGCCAGTAGTTTCCAGCCTTACTACCCTGCCCGATATATAGGGCTTTGGATTTAACTGAAGAGTTAGCCACTTTATCCCTCAATGCCGCGGCATACCATGCTCTCAAAGCGGACAACTCCAGTTCTTGGTCAACTGACCTCGAGTATTCGGGGATGTCCTCTAATTCTTTAATCTTATTCAGACAAGTGGACATCTTCTGGTTATGTTTCGCTTTCCTCACCGAAGCTACCCTAATTAACTCCCCTCTCCACACCGCTTTAAGAGCGGCCCATGATTTATCTATATCAGAAATGGTGCCCCAATTGTATTTAATTGAGTCTTGCAGAAAGATACGGAACCTACTTAAAGTGTGGACATCTTTAAGTATGCTGTTGTTTAGGACCCATGTATAAGATCTCTTGGGAATGAAGGATGGAGTCCAGACAAATTTGACTGGAGAGTGGTCGGAAATCACCCTTGGGAGCAACTCAGCCTCCGTTACCTCAGAAATAACCTGTTGGCTCACCAAAAAATAATCTAATCTAGAGAGGGATTTGTGAACCGGTGAAAAAAAAGTATAGTCCCGAGCTGAAGGATTAAGCAATCTCCAGGGGTCTATTAAACCTAAAAAGGATATACATTCAGCCAAAGCCTGCTGGGCCGGAGAGGAATGAGGTTTCCTACTGACCGATCTATCTAATTTGTCAGATTGAACTAGGTTCCAGTCACCCCCTAATATTAGTGGCACTTCCCTGAAGGGAGATAAGACCACAGCCAGATGGGCGAAAAAGGAGGGAGTCTCAGCATTGGGACCATAAATAGACCCCAACACAAGAGGCTTCCCTCCAAGTTCGCCAGAAACAATAATGTATCTGCCATTCGGGTCATCAAATATGTCTGAATGTACAAAGGGGACACCCCGAGCTATCAGAATTGCCACATCCCGGCTAGAGGAAGAGTACCCAGACCCAAACACTTGACCTACCCAAAAATGAGAGAGGTGGTCCGAAAAGACATGGGTTTCCTGCAAAAATACAAATGCTGGCTGGTAACGTTCTAAGTGGTTCAAAATTACATATTTCTTACAATTATCCTTCCCCCCTTTAATATTCCATGAAAAGAAGTTCAGGTTAGAGACCATTTGTCCTATCTTGCCCCTGAAGCAGTATACGGATAGCTGCCCACCCACCACGTAGACCCAAAAGATCAAACCTATCACCCCAACCCCCGCCCCCAAAAGTATTCCCCCACCAAAATGCCAAACTACGACCCCCAGGCCCGGAAGCACTCCTCTTACACTGGTTCAGAGTGTGCCACAGAGGTGGGGCCTCCCTAACCCCACTACAGTCCCAGATCAACAAAATTAGCATGCAAACCCACCGAATATAGAAACATTGCTTAGATACACGATATAACCCTCACTTCAAGTAACAGTGATGTCTCTCGTTAAGTCAAATACAACAGATTAAATTGTTAGCAGGAGGCCCTTGCTAAATACCATTATACAAAATAAGGGAACTAACTGTTGACGGAGGATTCCTCCTTCCAGCCCTCCAGAAAAGAAATACTCAAGAAAAAATTGAGCCAACACATAATAAGAGGATGTCTCATACCTATTTGGGACATCCCACACCCGCACAAACACTGAAATCCAAATGATGGTTAAGTCCTGGCCCAGGTATGGATCAGAATCTTGTGAGAACCTGAATATATGTGCAGGTAAAAAACGCTCAAAGGAGGGTAAAGAAGGGGAATACCCCTTTAAGGTGAAAAACATGTAACATGTCAAATCCCCCTGCCCTAATACTACATAAACCACTGATACAAGAGGGCTTGCCTACATAAACTTCATGGCCCTCCTACCACATAACCAAACATTAATATTATGTCCAATCCTGACAACAATAACATCAAAGTTGCAAAGGTAAAGCTATCCATAACATAAAAAACAGCTTACAACTCCTCTGCTGGACATAGAGAGATATAACAAACTTCTCCTGGATTGAAGGATCCACATTAACTAATAACTACCTGGACCAAACAAAAATATTCAAGTTTAGAGTTAAACAGATATTGAAAATGTCCTCAGAAATCTTGTGACTTGGCCACGTTATTGAAATTATAGTCCAGAGTATATAAAGCTAGTGAAGCAGGCCAAAAACAATTTCGTGTTGGGCTATTTAGACTCTGAAGCTCAGCACAGTCCACCCCGTGGCTCAACCTTTAGGGAACAGGTCAGGCATCAAACTATGAAGGGAGGTTAAAGCATCATCCACCGATTCGTACTGTTTTACCCCCTCTTTAGTGGTGACCTCAAGCTTAGATGGGTACAAAATACGATGGCGAATCCCCGCCGCCCACAACTTCGAGGTAATAGGCCGAAATGAGGCTCTAACTTGTCTCATTTTCCATGTTAGGTCGGGGACAAGGCGAAGCTTTTTGCCTTCCTAATGAAAAGATGATAACTTCTTTACTTCCTTCAGGATATGCTCCCTGTCCAAAAAATTGAGAAGCTTGAAAATAATGGGACGTGGAGGCTCTGTTGATGAGGGCTTAGCTCTTAGGGCACAGTGCCCCCTCTCAATGACATACTGCGGTCCATTTGGTGAGGGGCCAGCAGATTTTTTAAGCAGCTTTTGTAAAAACCATAACATATTAGAGCCCTCTTCCCCCTCTGGCAAACCCAAAAGAACTAAATTATTTCGACGGCTTCTTCCCTCTAGGTCGTCCAGCCGCTCCTCCAATCTCGTAACCATCTTTTGCAATCAGTGATTGTAGGCCTCGACTTCTCAAACGCTCGCTCAATTGATGAAATGTGAGCCTCCGTGTCCGTAACTCGTCGGGCAAGTTGGGTCAGGGCAGGTTTGATATCAGCCACCTCGTCCACTAGCTTAAACAGTGCTTCCTTAATGACTGAGAGGTCATTATAGATCTTGCAGGCGTAACCTCCTCCGTTTCGTTCTGCGGTGAAGAAAGAACTTCTTGATAGCCACTTTGCCTCCACTCCTGCTCGCTGTACCTGCATATCAAGAGTCGATTGCCACACAAGACAATCCAGAAGGGATCCGCTGCCTATATGGCTAGGAAAGAGTAAGGTAGGTCGGGTTATGGACGTAGAAAAACGGCAAGTTCGCTGGTTAGGATCGGGAGCCCCAGACAGCAGCAGCTACTCCTCCATTGGCGTCACGTGACCCCCGTGAAAGACTATCTATATCAGAATTATTTCGCATGTGCTTCATTTTTTCATTCTGTACCCTATTTCATTTCGTTTATGGGTTTGTTCCTTTTCCTACAACAGACTTCTGGTTTCACTAACAAATTGCTTGATTTTGTCTATACCGGCTTGTATTTGGTTCTGTTCCTCAATAATGCTTCACTTAGTTTGTATTTCCTGTATTAGTTTACAATTCTTACATATTTGCCCCTCCATATGCTCATCCCGTCCCTTCATATTGCATCCTAAGCAAAGCAACCATGTTGTCCCTTATGCTTTAGAGCAATCAGCTGCAGTCACGTGTACCTCCAACTGACAGTCCATCTCCCTCATCTCCTCTTCCCCGGCTGGCATGGCAGGCACAGCTAGGCTGTTTGCCTTAGCTGTGTCACCTTTGCTGGGCTCGCTGGCACTCGCCATTGTTTCATTTAAATAAGGTGGTGACCCGAATTGCCTTGTCATTTCTTTTCCGGTCCCTCTCTACAGTCAGGGTCCACAAACAGTAATAAAAGAGTTTTGTCTGCCCTTAAAGAGTCAGACAACAGCCCTGGACCTTCAAATAAAAAAAAAAATGTGCCCAGTATTTGCAATGCTGGCACTGTAACGGTGCTGCCCAAGTAGTCTGTGGTGCTGCCTAGCACCATACACACCAGACTAACTCGGCAGTTCATAGCTAAAGTGTGCTGACAGCAGCAATACCTTCCAGTCAATAGACCGGTACAACACCTGACAGGCTACTGTAGGTCTCTCTGCCCTCCAGCAAAGCTGACAAACACTGGAATGTACTAGGCTGCTGAATTTAATAGTGGGTGACTGGAATTGCCTTGTCATTTCTCTTCCGGTCCCTCACTACAGTCAGGGTCCACAAAAAGTAATAAAAGGGTTTTGTCTGCCCTTAAAATGTCAGACAACAATCCTGGACCATCCAAATTAAAAAAAATGTGCCAAGTATATGCAACGCTGGCACTGTAAAGGTGCTGCCTGAGTAGTCTGTGGTGCTGCCTAGCAACCATACACACAGGACTAACTCGGCAGCTCATAGCTAAAGTGTGCTGGCAGCAGCAATAACTCCCAGTCAATACAGCAGTACAATGCCTGACAGGCTAACGTAGCTCTCTCTGCTCTCCAGCAAAGCTGACAAAAATGCACATCAACTTCATTTTAATTAACTCAGGTTTCTGGCATTATCTTTTCTACTATGCATTCTTTATGTTTTATGCATTCAGTTATGATGATACATCATAAAAACAAGAGTTAAAAGCTGGAAGGTAGTTCTGTATAACAGAATAGTACTTGGGTTCCAAAATGTCAAAGACAAAAGCCAGTTTCAGTCCAGTTTCAGTTTATTGGCAAGAAAACATTCATTTTAGCTGGCTCATTTACAAGGAGGTCCTGAGCAGATAAGTCATATACAAAAGAAAATGTAAAGAAGGCATATACTGTACATAGTAAATATAGGTAACATTATACAGAATATATGAAGAAACACTCAGCATTTGTGTACATCTATATACAGTCAACATTATATACAAGTGAACTTCCATGCAATAGAACTAAGCAGTAATATATGGTTGAACACAAGGCTGTCACAAAACTGGGTTGAAGGATATAACAAGAGTCAACTGTAAATAGGGAGGTAGTAGGCAGAGCACGGCAATGAGGTAGAAAGCAGGTAAGAAGGGAGACAGGAAGAAAATAGAATGTGGAGAATGGAGATTGTGAAAGAGGATGGGTGAGGGTTGAAAGGTGAGGGCAATGCAGGGTCAGAAGTGAAAAGAGATATAAGATATAGAGTAACTGGATCTTAATCAGTGACAAGCACATGTGTCAGATAAACTGCTGGTAACTAATTTTTTGAAGCTATTCAGGGTAATTAGGTGTTGAAGCTTGAGTTTAACCTGGGCTTTGTTCCAGGCAGCCGATAGTGCACGCCTTAGGGCCAGATCTACGAAACAAGAGCAAGAGCTTGGTACATCTAGCATAATATATGAATTACTGCAAAGGGTATATAAGTAGGCAGACCACTGAAAGAGAGTAGAGATGTATGGGGGAGTTTACACAGAAGAGCTTTATAGAGCCAGGTTAGGGAGTGGATAAGATGTCTGGTCACTAAAAAGGTCCAACCTAAGGAGACCTACAGATGACAGTGATGTGTATGCCAGTGGGCATTACAAATTAATTGACTTGCTTGATAGTAAAGTGTATCTAACTGATGTAGCAGAGATTCAGGGCAGCAAGCATATAGTATATCAGCATATTCCAAGAGTGGGATGAAAGATGAATTACCTTCGTCATCAAAAGGCATTCAACTAAGGAAGGATCCCATCATAATTATAGGGAGAAAAGCTGCACCTTTTGGTGAAACAAGATCTTCTGTACTTTGTGGATTTTTTTTTCCAAATCTATGCAGACTGCTAATTTGCTGTGATAGTAACGTAGTAGTAGTAAAAATATTATTCATCTGAAACACATATCAATGAAAAAGTACAGCTCGACTGAGACAAGTTCATTTTCAGCGAGGCCCTAAATACAACTAATATAAAAGCAGACACAGTACAAATTACAAAATATCATAATGAATATTACATACATTTAACATCATAATAAAACATTTA
This sequence comes from Neoceratodus forsteri, assembly GCA_016271365.2. NCBI lineage: Eukaryota > Metazoa > Chordata > Ceratodontiformes > Ceratodontidae > Neoceratodus > Neoceratodus forsteri. Next base: position 815,423,300 of record CM028133.1, read on the forward strand.
TCTACAAACAAATATTATACATACATAACACAAAAAAACACTATCATTATAAACTAAACAACAATAGGGATACCTATATCAATTTTTTACATATCCAGTAATACCCTCCCTAACATTCCTAATAGCTTTCTGTCGAAACCAGGCTACAGTTTCACCATGGTATGCACCCATGGTCCTTAATCTTCAACCATATGTCACAGAGTTCCAAATCTGGGGACATTTATTGAAAAAATGCATAAATCCAAATTCTGTCCTCATTTTGGGTTGTTTATATTCAATACCACAAGCAGACTGTAGTCCTGATTTTACTTCCCTAATCTGGAATTCATCCAATATATAGTCAGGGACCTTCCCCTTATTACACTTTACTATAAAATTTGATACATGAAGTAGCCTCCTATCTTTAGGATACATCCATCCCAATAGGTCATATAACTGCTGTCTATGTGCCATTATAGGTGCTCCCAAGATAAATCATACTATTTGCCAGCAGATTAGGCCTTACGGTCTATCGAGTCTGCTCGAACTTTAGATCCTTAGTTGGGTGCCGAGACCCTCCCATCCCTTGTGCTCCAGAAACCCGTATCATCCATCCCCACCCCCCTGGGACAGGCCATCATCTGATACATCCACTTTCTGTGTCTGTCCCATCCTCTCTTGAAGCCCTCCACTGTGGATCTCTGAACTAGCTCACCAGGCAGTGTATTCCAAGGGTCCACCACCTTCTCAGTGAAAAACCTCCTCCTCTTTCCCCCCCTCACCCTTCCACCTTCCAACTTCAAACCATGCCCTCTGGTGATACCTCCCTGCTTTAGTCTAAAGATCCCCTCCATGTTTACCCTATTTATTCCCTTGAGGTACTAGAAGACCTCAATCATGTCCCCCTGTCTCTCCTCTCCTCCAATGAAAACAGGCAGAGCTCCTTAAGTCTGTTCTCATACGTCAAATCCCCTAGCCCTCGTATCATCTTTGTTGCCCTCCTCTGTACCCTCTCCAGGAGCTGTATGGCCCTCTTCAAGTGTGGTCTCCAGTACTGTACACAGTACTCAAAGGTGTAGTCTAACCAGTCCATTGTACAGCTGACAGAATCACTTCCTTGCTCCTAGAGGTGATCCCCTTAAGATGCATCCCAACATCCTGTTTGCCTTGCTAGCCGCTCTCCTGCACTGCTCAGAGTTATTCATACATGCATCCACCATGACCCCTAGGTCTTTTTCCCTATTGAGGGCCTCCAGCGCCTCCCCTCCCATAGTGTACCTGTATTTGGGTTTCCCGACCAAGATGCAACACCTTGCACTTGGTGATTGAAATTTAATTTCCATGTGTGAACCCAGCTTTCCAGGGTGTCTAGGTCCCCTTGCAGGGCCAACCTCCCCTCTTCTCCCTCAGCTACTGCTCCCAACTTGGAGTCATCCGTGAAGAGACTCATTTCACACCCTATACCCTCCCTGATGTCCGATATGTATGCATTAAACAGGATCAGACCCAGGACCGAGCCCTGCGGTACCCCACTACCAACCTCTCCAGGGTTTGCGAGCTCCCCACAGACCACTACTCTCTGAGTGCATCCAGCTAGCCAGTTTTCAATCCATCTGACCATCAAAGGGCCTACTCCTTACCCCATCAGTTTCTCCACCAGACCATTGTGGGGGACAGAGTCAAACGCCTTGCTGAAGTCCAAGAATAATATATCCACAGGCTTACCCCTGTCCAGTCTAGTCAATTTATTGAACATCACATCTATCTTAGTTAATACTGTATTCATTGCACCCATATAAACAATATCCCCATAATACAAAAGTGGGAGAACTAGTGTTACGAATATATGAATGTGCCAGTGGAAATAGACCACCCCGTCTAAGTCTGCTCAAGTGTGCAGCCAACACCCCTAGTTTGCAGCTACCCCAATTCCCCTCCCTTTGTCATCCCACTGCCACCCCACCCACCCTCACTCTCCCTGTTCCCTGTCCCATGCCCTTTTGAAGCTGTTCACAGATATAAATGATACCACCCATTCTGGTAGGGTGTACTATTTTGCTACCATCCTCTCTGTGAAATAGTGTCTCCTCATTTCCTTTCTAAATCTTCCCCCCTCCATTCTTAGCCCATCTCCCCTGGTGACCCTCCCCCTCCTTAACTTAAAGACCCCATCTGCCCCATCCTTATTGATTTCCCTCAGATACTTGAATGTCTCTATCATGTCCCCCCCATCCCTTCTATCCTCCAGGGTGTACATATTTCGTTTTTTACTTCTCTTTTTCCCTCCAGTCGTGGTGCCATGGAGCCTCTCTCATGCAACTTAGTCCTGTTAAATGCCCAGCCTAAAGCCTCCCTGAACTGAACCACCTCTCTCCTCCCCCATAGCCAGTACTCCCAGTTTGATCCCCCGGGATGGGTCACCCTCTCCTCTTGGGTGCACTTTACTAGTCAGACTCTGGCTCAGGGAAGGTCTGGGGAATGGAGGACCTGGAAGACTAGTCGGGGTTGGCCCAGCTAGGGGCATGGGGGACAGGTGCCATCGCCTGCCCATGGCGCCGTTGGTTTTCCTTGTTCTGTGAGCCCTCCCACTCCCTCCCTGCATGGTGCACATCGACGATCTGGTGCACGGCAACCCTGCCAGCGTCATCCACGCTAAATGCATGCATGTCTTGGCTGCTGTAGTGCTACCGTCCTCCACTGGGGGTCACCAGCACACCGGGACAACCCACCCCATACTACCTGTACTACCTGAGGAGGAGAAGAGCACCAGAAGGCACACATCCTCAACCCTTCCCCAGCTGACCCCCGGTGGCCCGAGCTCGCTCCTGAACCTAGGTCACAGGCATGATGCGAGGTGTGGCGTCCAGCGCCTCAACCCTCAGTGCCACTGGACCGGCCAGGGTGTACATATTGAGGTCTCCCAGCCTACTGTCATAGTCTCTCCCCTCCATTCCACATATCATCTTTATTGCCCTCCTCTGCACCCCCTCCAGCAGCCTGATATCACACTTTAGGTATGGCCTCCAAAACTACACACAAATACTCTAAGTGCAGCCTTACCAGTGATTTGTAGAGGGGTAAGATCACCTCACTTCACCTGGATGAAAACCCCCTCACTATGCACCCCAGCATTTTGTTCGCTTTTGCAGCCACTCTCCTGCACTGGGCAGTGTTGTTCATGGTCCCCGCTATCATTACCTCAAGGTCTTTCTCCTCCCTCAGTGATCCCCAGCTTAACCCCCCCTTCCCAGCCAGTATTCTCTCCTTGGGTTCTTCATCCCAATGTGCATAACCTTACACTTCTTTGCTTGGTTAGGTCCCCCTGCAGCTGCTTCCACCCCTCCTCTCCATCCACCACTGCTCCGATTTTGGTATCATCAGCAAACAGGCTTACCTTGCTCACCACCCAATGTCCAATGTCTGATATGAAGAGCCCAGACAATACTGGTCCCAACACAGAGCCCTGTGGTACCCAACTTGTCACCAGCCTTGGAGCTGAGAGCTCCCCTCTCACCACCACCTGTTGCAGCCTCCCACTCAGCCAGCTTGTAATCCAGTTCATCATTTTTGGCCCCACTCCTACACCAGTTAGCTTCCCCCCAAGCTGCCCATGAGGCACAGAATTGAAGGTCTTGCTGAAGTCCAAGTAAAGAACATCTACCGCATGACCCTTATCCAGTTCACCTATCACCCAGTCATAATTTTGTATCAGGTTGGTTTGACAAGACTTCCCTGAAAGAAACCCATGCTGCCTCACATCCTGGAGGCCATTGTCCTCCAGGTACGACACCAGTCTTTCCTTTAGTATCATTTCCATGAGTTTGCACACTATGGATATGAGACTTACAGGATGATAATTACCTGGTTCATCCCTTGGCCCACTCTTGTGTAATGGCACTACATGTGCTATCCTCCAGTCCAGTGGCACACATCCCGACTCCAGTGAGGTGCTGTACAGATCCGCCAGTGGCTCCGCCAACACCTCCACCATCTCCCTCAGCACCCTGGGATGGATACCATCTGGCCCTGGTGCCTTGTCTACCTTCAGTGCTCTCAGTCCCTCTAGGACTCTACTTGCCTTAATTCTTCCATCTGTCACCTCCTCTCCTCCTGTCCCCACCCTCCCAGCTCCATGCTGGTAGCGGTCCCCCCCTTTTTTTCTGTGAACACGGAACGAAAGTATTCTTTCAGTGTTTCTGCATGCTCCTCCTCCTTTTCTGTCCACTCCCCACCCCTTTTTATCCTCACTATTGTCTCCATGCACTTTCTTTCTCCCTGATGTATCTGAAGAAGTCTTTCTCTCCCGCCCCCCATTAATTCCCTGTGCTAATCTCAGCTCCCTCTGGGCCTTGGCTTCTCTCATTTTTCTGGTCACCTCCCCGGACCATCCTGCATATTCAGCCATGTCCACTTCTTTCCCTGTCCTCCTAAACCTCTGGTGAGCCACTTATTTTGCCCTCACCACCTCCACAACCTCGCTGTTCAACCAGCATGGTTTTCTTGCTCTGCTTCTCTTACTCTGTACCTTGGTGCAAGCTTCTGTTGCCTCTGTAACCCCCAACCCCATTTAATAATATCCTATTTCAGCTCCACGTCCATCTCATGCCTTATGCCCTCCAATTTCTCTTTCAGTACTTTCTGCATCCTCTCAAAGTCCACCCTCCCTGAAATTTACCACCCGAGTAACTGATTTTTCTGGCTCCCCACACAGCTTGATATTAAACCACACCGTTTGGTGATCGCTATCGGATAGTGGATCCTCTACCTTTATTTCCCTCATTGCGTCCCAGTTCGACAATACCAGATCTAAAGAGTTCTTTAGCCTAGTGGGTACAGTAACCAACTGTGTCAGGAGACCCTACTGGATCGCATCCAGGAGCACTTGCTCCCTAGCACTGGAGGTGACCAGAATGCTCCAGTCAACCCTAAGCAAGTTGAAATCCCCCACGATGACCACCTTCCCTGTTCTACATACCTTTTTTATTTGTCCTACTAGCTCCCTGTCAAGCCCCTCAGACTGGGACAGTGGCCTGTATACCACCCCAAACAGTTTCCTACCCCTTGAGTCTAGGAGTTGCAGCCAGATTGCCTCTGTTCTCCTTTCTTCTCCCTCGTCCCTTGTGCATTTCATCCTGTCCTTCACATAGACTGCCACCCCACCCCCTGTCCCCTCCTTGTGACAACATATTTCCTAATATGCTCAGACATACATCCTTTAATTCTATATAAGGCCCCCAGGAGACTTCCCACCTTTTTTATTTCATAGTCCACATATGTATTCTATTTCATAGCACTATCCAAGTACAATCCTAAATACTTATAGTTCTGGGTTTCTGGAGAGGGACACTGTCCAAATTCCTGATCCTTAAAGGGGCATTCATGGTCCTAGTCCCTGTATCCCTTGAGAATAATACTATCTGTGTCTTTTGTATGTTCAAAACAAGTTTAGAACAACTCCAAAAATGTTGAAGCTCTGAAAATGCTCCTGTAATGAAGTTTCAATCTCTTGAATAGATGTACCCTCTGAATAGATAATGGTATCATCAGCATACAAATGCCAACCAACCCCCAAATGAGACAAGTTAAGACTATTCATATATAAATTAAAAATAATAGGTCCCAAAATAGATCCTTGGGGCAGCCCTGAAACAATTGTTCTAAATTCTGATGCACAATCATTCACGACCACCTGTTGTTTTCTACCATTCAGGTACTCGCAAAATAATCGTACCACCTGCATAGATAACCCCAGAGCCTTTAATCTGGATGGGAGGATGTCGTGGGCCAAGGTGTCCAATGCTTTTGACAAATCAACAAAAATTGCCCCCACTGACATCTCCCTGTCCAGAGCTTGGTGATATCCCCCGTCACTTTTATTATAGCAGTAATAGTACCATGTTGTGGTCTAAACCCAGATTGATGTTTTTTTATAATCCCACCTACTTCTAAAAATGTTTGCATTTGTGTTCCTTTTAATTTCAATATAGCTGTTACATAGAAACATAGACTTTGATGGCAGATAAGGACTGCTTGACCCACCTAGTCTGCCCATTTCCCTACCTACAGGATAAGCTGCAGATCCTAGTTAACCAACAGCCTATTTCTTCCTACCCCCCCACAAGAGTTGCCTTATGTCTGCCCCATGCATTCTTGATTTCTCCCACAGTTTTAGACCCCTCAACCTCCTCAGGAAGGCTGTTCCATGTGTCCACCACCCTCTCTGTGAAAAAATACTTCCTCACATTGCCCCTGAGCTGTCCCCCCTCTATCTTCAAATTGTGTCCCCTTGTTCTTGTTTGTCTCTTTTTCTGAAAGATGCTACCCTCTTGGACTTTGTTGATTCCACTGAGGTACTTAAAAGTTTCTATTGTGTCCCCTCTCTCCCTTCTTTCCTCAAGGGTATATATATATATATAAGCTCCTTTAGTCTCTCCACATATGGCTTCTTTTGCAGACCCTGTACCATTTTAGTTGCCCTCTTCTGGACTGCCTCCATCCTGTCTATGTCTTTGCAGAGATGGGGTCTCCAGAACTGAACACAGTACTCCAGATGGAGCCTCACCAACTGTCTGTACAAAGGGATAACACCTTCCTGTTTTTTGCTGGTGATGCCTCTCCCTATACATTACAGTATCCCCCAGCCCTCCCTACTGCCTTCTCACATTGCTTGCTAACCTTAAGGTCATCTGATATGATTATCCCCTGTTCCTTTCCATTTTTGTTGTTGTTACTACCCCCCCCCCCACCATTGTGTAATCTTTCCCTGGGTTTTTGTTTCCCAGGTGCATTATTTTGCACTTCTTTGCATTGAATCCAAGCTGCCATACTTCTGACCATTCCTCCAACCTTGCCAATTCCCTTCTTATCCTTTCCACACCTCTTTGTGTATCAACCCTGATGCAGATCTTTGTGTCATCTGCAAAGAGATATACTTTTCCTTTCAGTCCTTCTGCAATGTCACTTATAAAGACAATAAAAAGGACTGGACCCAGTACTGAACCCTGCGGTACCCCACTAGTAACCCCTCTTTCTTCAGAGTGGACTCCATTTACAATTACCTTCTGTGTCCTGTTGTCCAGTCAATGTTTTACGCAGGCTACCACCCTGGGACCCACTCTCAGGCTGGTTAATTTGATTACTAATCTTTTGTGTGGGACTGTGTCAAATGCCTTGCTAAAGTCTAGGTAGGCCATGTCCACAGCCCCTCTCTGATCTATTACTTTGGTCACCCAGTCAAAGAACTCAATCAGATTCATCTGACATGACCTTCCCGCTGTGAACCCATGCTGCCTTGGGTCCTGTGCCCCACTGGCCTCTATGTACTCAATGATTCTTTCCTTCAGAAGTGATTTCATCACTTCCCTACCACAGAGGTCAAACTGACAGGTCTGTAGTTTCCTGCCTCTGTCTTGCTCCCGCTTTTGTGAAAGGGAATCACATCCGACCTCCTCCAGTCCTCAGGTATCATACCATCCTCCCATGATTTGTTAAAAAGGGAAGTCAGTGGTGTCTCTTGTTCTCCCCTTAATTCTTTTATAATTCTGGGATGAATTCTGTCAGGCCCCATTGCATGGTCCAGCTTCAGTTTTAAGAATTCTTTCAGAACCCTTTCTTCTGTGAAAGGACTGGGATTGACCCCCTTATCCAGAGTGCTTCAGTTAATTGGATTAGGGACCTCCCCTCCTCCTCTTTTGTGAATACTGAGCAGAAGTATTCGTTCAGAATCCTTGCTTTTTACTGTCCCTCTCTGCCCACCCACCGTCCATTCTATTCAGCTTCACTATCCCTCCCTTGGTCTTTCTACGTTCCCTGATGTACCTATAAAAGGTTTTATCCCCCTTTTAACTGAGTAGGCTATCATTTCCTCAGTTTGGGCCTTTGCTATTCTGACTTTCCTCCCTGCTTCCTTCTGCCTTAACTGGTACAGTTCTCTGTCCTGCTCCTTCTGTGTTTCCTTGTACTTCCTAAATGCTATCTTTTTCTCCCTAACCTTCCCCACCACCTCTTTTGGAACCATAGTGGCTTTTCCTTTCATTTTGATTTGTTTATTTGCTTCACACAAGGGCTCATTGCCTCTGTGATGGCAGTTTTGATGTTTCCTCATTGTTGCTCCACCTCTTCTTTTAACCTGCTTGCTAGTGCTTTTCTAAGGCACTCTCCCATCTTGCCAAAGTCAGCCCTCCTGAAGTCCAGTACCCTCACTTTTGTATGGCTTGACTCTATAGCTGAGTTTATTGGGAACCACACTGTTTGGTGGTCTCTTGTTCCCAGATGGCTACTCACTTCTAGATCCAAGATCCTCTCACTGTCCCCATTTGAGAGTATGAGGTCTAAGATTGCTCCCTCATGAGTGCATTCCAAAACTAGCTGTCTGAGGCATGCCACCTGCAGGGCATCGAGAATGGCCCTGCTCTTGGATGTGGCTGCAGCAAAGGTGCTGTAGTTAACATATGGCATAATTAGGTCCCCCATCAACAGTATCTCCCCTTTCTCTGCTATCCTGAGGATGCCTTCTATTATATCCTTGTTAACAATGAAAAGCTGGAATCTTTGTTATGACTGACCTTAAAGTCAAGAGAGTTGTCAGTGGTCTGCCCTCCCACACTTAATACTAAATGCCCCAGTTCAAAAGTTTCTGTATAGTAGTTTGAAGTAATAATGAGAGCTGTTATGAGTAGCCAACTTAGCTGCCTTGCTGTGATAATCTAAAATCCCCTATTGTAAAACCACAGCATGTCACCGTGGATATCCAGTGAGGTCAAAGTAACCCATTTGGACTATAATTTGGAAACACAAAACTGCACATACCCACTTATGGAAGTATGTGTAATTTTGTGTTTCTTTAACAGCTGGCTTTATAGCCAATGCACTTTTAGTGCAACCCTTTCTTTGTTGCTTTTGCTTTGAGGTTATTTTCCCATTATATAGAGGATAATGGCTGGGGATCGGGTGATAACCACACTGTAATCACCTTGAGTGGTTGCTAGGGCAACATGGTAAACCTCGAGGCGCGGCGAGAGGTTTTGCTGCCCTAGCAACCCGCAGTGATTTCAGCGTGATTATCACCTGATCCCAGCCATCATCTTTATAGTGTATGGTAAAAAAACACTGTTTGCATTCTATGTGTGAGAATTATGGAACTCTGGTGCATTCTTTTTTGTTATCACCAGTAGAAAACAGGAAGTTATTATCCCTCTGTACAGACAGCTGGTGAGACCCCATCTGGAGTACTGTGTGCAGTTCTGGAGACCCAGTCTCCGAAAAGACATAGACAGAATGGAAGCTGTTCAGAGGAGGGCAACTAAAATGGTGCAGGGTCTGCACCGGAAGACATATGAAGAGAGACAAAAGGAGCTTAATATGTATAGCCTCGAGGAAAGAAGGGAGAGGGGGTGACATGATAGACATGTTTAAGTACCTCAAGGAATCAACAAAGTCAAGAGGGTAGCATCTTTCAAAAAGAGGGTGTGCAAGGAACAAGGGCACAATTTGAAGAAGATGGGGGTGGCTCAGAGGTAATTAAGGAAGTATTTTTCACAGACAGGGTTGTGGGATGCATGGAACAGCCTCTCCTGAGGAGGTTGTGGAGTCAAAATCAGTGGTGGAATTCAAGCATGCTTGGGACAGTCATAAGGCAATTCTAGGGGGTGGGGGTAGGAAGAAGTAGGCTGCTGGTTAACTAGGATCTGCAGCTTATCCAGTAGATAGGGAAATGGGCAGACTGGGTGGGCCAAGCGGTCCTTATCTGCCGTCAAATTCTATGTTTCTATGTTATGCCACTGTTTGGAAGTTCCGAAGTGTGGTTAACAACTTTTAAAATTCTAAACAGTGCATAACAAAGCTGTGTGACTGCTGGTTATGGTGGTTAATAGGCACTTACCATACATTATAATGTTATTATTAGAAACCAAGAAACAATTTGCCTATATACTTAGTTAATACTACACTCATGTCATTCTACTGGACTTGGAATGCATAGATTTTTACTGCAGTAGAAAATGGCAAATATTTTCTTGCCAGTTTGTGACAACAAAACGTATCCCTATTGCTTTTGTGAATGCAACTGGCCCTGAACCAGTCTTTCTTAAAATAGTTCAAAAGGGTTTCAGTAACAGTAGCTGCTTTGACGTTCCCTAAAGTAACTCATTAGTATTAAAGGCAACTACTCTTTGAACATTATGCTTATCTGCCAGGAACCACAATGCCCTACAGAACTAAAGAGAGGCTGCTGTATGATTCCAACCAGCAACGGCACTAACCATGGAGATTTAAAAGCATATACAATCCACATTGTATTTACCATTGTTTTGTCATAACCATGTCTTTCTCATTGGATCCTAGCACTGCTTGTTAGAATTCATAGAAATAACAATCAAGTGTACAGCATCATTCTGTAATGCTAAAATGCCTATACTGCATGTTTCACATAACACAGTGACAGGTTAAACATGTTTCTGTCTAGTTTTTGTTCTGAAAAAAGGACGTTTGCTCAAGATTTATTGTCTGCATAAGGCAAATGAAGTCTAGAAACACACGTGGACAGTATTAGGAAGGTCAATTTTTACTCCTGAAAAAAAGTTTTCCTTTTTCATGAAAGTTCAGCATGCTGATTGCACAGTAATCAGTAATAAATATCAGTTACAAGTGTAACTAAAAATCCACTCAAAGCAAGAAACTTCAAATGATTAAATCCTGTTTGGAACTGAGTGTAGATGAGATCACAGAGCCGAGCAACAAGGCTTTACTTCTGTTCTTTGTGTAAAGCTGGCATATATTCAAGCCTCCTTTAGAAAATGTGCTTTCACATGTTACAAGCATCAGTGGCTTTTTTAAAGTGACATTTGCTTAGCAAAAGAGTAACATATTTTGTCTTAAAAATAATGTTATATATTCCAAAGTTTTTCTACAGTACTCTGTGACCAATTACATTTTTTCTTTATAACAGTACTAAATAATCAACTGTAATACATTGAAATACATTGTGCATGGTATTGTAAGTAAGTAAGTAAGTAAGCTTCATTTATAAAGCGCCTTTCAAATACCAATGCACTGTGCAATACAGCAATGAAACCACATAATTAAATAGATAAATAGACATAGATATAATAAGTTAAATTACATCAAATAAGTAAGTTATAAATCATCAAAAATCTAAGAGTAGTGGCATTGAATGAGTAAATTTTCTCGTAGAAAAAAATCAAACATGAATTAGGGTCTCAGAGCACAACAGGCTATAGCCTATAACTACATCATAAATCATTAAATAGGAATCAAAAGATTTTTATTTATTTTTATTTATTTATTCTAGGATTACAAGTACCTTTTAGCCGAGGCTCTTTTACAAAGGTTCCACATCAGAAATAACAAACAACAAGGAAGCAACAGTGAAATAACAGTAAACAATTCATGTACAACAGTGCTATTAAAAGGGGTCAATTACAGGAAGAGTAAGGTGTACAGGAGGAGGAGAAGTATAGGTAGTTAATGGAGGCAGCTATAGTAAGATGGTGAACACAGCTAGGACGCATATGCCCACAAGGAATGGGTAGGGTCAGGCGCCCGGGGGTGGCAGAGAAACAGGGATGAGAGAAGAGGGGGAGGATGAAGATGCAGCTGGAGGCATTTGTCAAAAAATAAATGGGAAGACATGATAGAAGAGAAAAAGGGGACAGGTGGGGGGGGATAAGTGCTGTAATGGGGCAAGAAGAGACTAATGAGGTGGTATGAAGACCTGAGATTTGAAGTGGTGCCTCTGGAGCTGGAGGGAAGGGGACTGGGGGGCCTGGGGTTAAGCAGTATATAAGGTAGGATTAAAGCTGTGTAGGTCATCATCTAGGAGAGGCAGTCACAGGAGCTAGAGGCAATGAGGTGGGCCCGGAACCTGGTTTTGAACAGACCTAGTGTTAAGTCAGAGAAGATGGTGTGGCTGAGACCATTCATCCATAGAGGAGCCCTATAGGCAAAGGAACATTGGCCCTGCATAGTTTGACAGTGAGGAACTTATAGAATCTGGGTTGTCGAGCTCCTGGTGTTCTGTCATTTGGTGTTTTGATGTAACAAGGCAGTAACACCGGGGTGAGGCCAAGGTTGATTTTTCCCACCATAGCACATGTGAGATACTTTATACAGTTGGAAAGTTGGAGCCATCCGGATTGTTCATAAAGGGCACAGGTGTGGGTGAGGCAGTGAGCACCAGTTGTGAGTCAGCATGCTTTGTTAAGAGCAGTTCTTATACATCGGAGAGTGGACGTCATGGCGGAGCCATAGATAATGAAGCCATAATCAATAATTGAAATCACAGAGCTCTGGACGGCAATCTTCAGGGCCTCTGGGGTGAGGTGCTGCCTGTGCTTGTACAGTAATCCAAGGCATGTGCTGGCAGCTTTAGCCACGCTGTCAATGTGAGCTGTATAGGACAGATTGGGATCAAGCAGAATCCCTAGGTATTTGAAAGAGTAAACTTGTTCGAGGACAGTCCTCTGCTTGGTGGAGATGGCAAGGGGGTGTTGCTTGTAATGTTTATGTGAACTGCAGAATAGCAATGACTTGGTTTTCTTGTGACTGAGGACTAGTTTATGATTGGAGAACCATGTTTCAACGGCACTGAATCCGAGTTGGAGGCTGTGTTATAGTGGTGAAAGGTCCTTGTGCTTAGAAAAGACAACAGCATCATCCACATACAGGATGATTTGTTCTGAAATGGGATTGTGGTAGGCAGTTTAAAAAGGCTGAAAAGGAGAGGGCCCAGTATGGACCCCTGAGGTACTCTGGAGCGGACAGGCAAGGTGTCTGAGATAGCATTGGCAGTTTTTACTCTTTGAGAGCAGTTGTCAAGGTAGCTTCTGAACCAGCTGGCTGAGTCCGGTGTGAGGCCAGCAAGGAGTAGTTGGTCATACAGCAGCCAATGATGGACCGTGTCAAATGCCTTCGAGAGGTCAATGAAGACAGCCCCTGTAAGAAGTCCTTTATCAAGGGAACTATGCACTGCACTGGTAAATTCAAGCAGGGCAATGGTGAACTATGCCCTTTTCTAAAACTGTGCTGTTGTGTGCACAGAATATTATATTTGTCAAAAATAATCAGTGAGCTGGTCCACAACAATACGCACTAGGGCCTTGGATAGTGGTGGCAACATGGAGATAGGGCGGTAGTTAGAGTGGCAGGTCTTATCCCCAGTTTTGTGGACCGGGGTCACAGTGGCAGTTTTCCATATTTCAGGGGATGTACTGGTGTGGAGAGAGGTTAAGAATTTTAGTTAGGGGACTTAGGACCTTGTCAAGTGTACGTGATAGCAGCTTAAGGTCCAGGGTGTCACTGCTGATTCTGGAAGTAGAGATGGCTGAGGTGATGTGGCGGTGAGCTTCATTCATCTTAATCTCCCTGAAGCAGAAATGAGGGTGGTTTGACAGAGTGTAGGGTGTGTTAGAGGGGATGTGACTGACTGTGAAGAAATCAGGTGGTAGAACAGTACTGAGGTCAGTAAAAGCCGTGTTAAAGGTATTTGCAATGACCATGGGATCAAGGGTAGTGGACCCTTCAACAATTAACATGGCTGGAGGGGACTTTGATAGTTTCCCAGTAATGTCCTTGATATTGTCCCAGAAAGCATGCCCATTTCCCCAGGTGTTGGTGTGGACATCTTCATAATATGAGCTTTTCATGAGATGAATGGATTTTGTGCAGGCATTATGGGCATGTTTGTATTTTTGGAGGTCAAATTGTTTGCCTGTGGCTTTAGCCACTGCCCACAGGTGGTCCCTAGATTTCAGCTGGGAAAGGAGCTCTACAGTTATCCAAGGGTTACAGAGGGCTTTTGTTTTCCGTTTTTTTGAAGGAGTGAAGAGGTCACAGGCCTTATTGAAGGTGGTGATGAAGTAGCCGAGGGCAAGGTTAACATCCATCGCCTTGTAGATGGGCAGCCAGTCTTGCAAGGATAGGTACTGTTTGAGATGGGTAAGTTGACCATCGGGGAGGACTCTGCTGGTAATGATTATAAGGGGTGGCTTTAGAAATGTATTAGACCATTCACATATAACTGGGAGTGGTCACTGAGAGAGTCTGGGAGAACAGAGGTATGAGAAATCCTGGTAGGGTGATTGGCGAGAACCCAGTCAAGCAGGTACTGGTGCCAGTTTTGTAATTTATCCGAGTTGTGTGATGACTAATTGTAGAGGTTGGCAGCTGCAAGGGCATCCTTATGAGTGTAGACATCAGATGCTAGCCAGTTTATATTGAAATCGCCCAGCAGAATGTGTTCAGAGCCAGGAGGTTGGGAGCTGATGAAGTTAAGAACTTCTTTGATGCCAAGATCTTGACCTTGAGGTGGAATATATATAGAGATGATGGTGAGGGCTTTTTGATTGGGACCTAGAAGAATTTTAATGGGTGAAGCTGGGCGAGGAGGCAGGGATGGGAGTTGAACAAAGGTGCCCAGGAGATTATCCTTAATGTAGATGGCACAGCCCCTCCCTTTTAGAGACATGGTCCAGTCTAGAAAACATTGTAGCCCTGTAAGGTAATTGCCAGATCAGGAACTTTTGGTGTCAGTCATGTTTCAAACCACAGCAAGGATGTCAGGATTATGTTGGCTGATAAAGGCTTGGAGTGAATCAAGCTTTTGGTAACAGGCTGCAGATGGCAATGGTTGGTAATGGTGAGGCTCCTACCTTTTTTCAGAAGGCTTGAACAACAAAGGCCGAGGTCTCAGATGGACGTTGCCTGAGATCAGTAGTGGAGAAGTAGAGCTTCATTGAACAGAGGCGCAGGTCCAATAGTGATAATTTGTGTTTCCATTTAGCATATGGGCAGTAGGTAGAGTCCATATGACAGTCCGATGATATGCAATGGTACAGTAGGGATAGGCTGGCTTAAGACCAATCTTAGTGGTGTGTTAAGAAGCTGTATTTCCAAGTGGAGGCCATGGGAGGACTGGTCAAGAAGTGGAGTGTCTTTAAGGTACTGCTGGTGGCTGATTAAGTAGATAGTGGTACAGGGTGGGGTGGCAGGGACCTGGGAGAGAGAACAAGGAGGAAGGACAAGGAGGAAGAGAAGGGGAAGGAGCAGGTGATGGAGGGAACTCATAGCTGGTGTAGGGCAAAAGAAAAGAAAAAAAAAGAAACAGGCAGGGAGAGGTAGTGAAAAGAGAAAATTTCGGCAAAATAGGATTTGTAGGAGGCAGTACATGAAAGTATATAGCAAGTAAAGCAACTGTGACTTAAGAAAAATCTTTCTTTAAATGAAAGAACAAGATCCTCCCTAGTGGCAGATTTGTATAACTCTGCCAATGGAAACCAGCCATTAAAAAAAAAAAAAAAAAATATTCTATTAGACACTTTGAATTTTGCTTAGTTGCAGCTAAATCTATTTGTAAAAAGTGCCAGGTGGCAAAAGCAGGAAAAGTCCTGGCCAATCGGAGGCGGGTTTGCTGGGCGCCCATGTTCTGATGACTGCGCCGTCATGTACCTTCCAAGGAGCTGCAGGTGGGTGTCCTGTCTGGCCTCTGTGGCTATTGGTGCCAACCGACTGTGGGGAGCTAGCGCCCTGTTCAAGGGCAGAGCAGCTGGAGAGAAGAAAAATAGCAGGGTTTAAATAGCGTAGTGGCAGGACAGGTTTAGATTGAGCAATTTAGCAAGACAAAGGAGAGTTAGACTTTTCGGAGCCAAGGCAGAATGTTTGGATGGGGGGGGGTGCAGGAGCAAGGAAACAATAGAAGAGCTGTACACACTTTTAAACAATAGTAGAAGTTACAATCAAGCTAATACAGTTGAAATCCTTCTATTAGACACTTGAATTTTGCTTAGTTGCAGCTAAATCTATTTGTAAAAATTAAAGACACAATAAGATGTAACTATCACTGTGGAATATTTAATGTAACTGCTTCAAAACAGATTCATACCTATTTATTTAACCATTGACACTGTTACTCACAGGAGACTCATAAATAAGCTATGTAGCCCAGGGGTGAGTCCAGAGCTGGTAAACTGGGTAAATAATTGGTTGGGGGACAGCAGACAGAGGGTGGCAGATGACAACACTATTTGTAATAGGGTAGACACTCCAGGGGTGGTGGGGGGGGGTGTGGAAAGAATGAAGAAGGATATAGGAAAACTGGAGGAGTGGTCAAGAGTGTGGCAACTGAATTTCAATGTGAAAAAGTGCAAAATCATGCAGTGGGGGCACAGAAATAAAGGGGCAGAGTATAAAATGGAGAGAGTGGTACTGGCAACCACAAAACAGGAATGAGACTGAGGTGTAATCATATCTGATGACCTTAAAGTTGCCAAACAGTGTGACAAGGCAATGGGGAGACATGGACAGAGTAGAGGTGGTCCAGAGGAGCGCAACTAAATTGGTGAAGGCTCTACATCAAAAGCCCTATGAGGAGAGACTGAAGGACCTCAATATGTACACCGTGGAGGAAAGGAGAGAGAGAGAGAAAGAGAGAGAGAGAGAGAGAGGATATGATTGAGATGTTCAAATACCTCACGGGTATAAATAAGGTTCAAGAAGAAAGCCTTTTTCAGAGCAAAAGATTTTCAAGAACTAAGTGCCATGCTATGAAGTTGGAAGGGGGAGAGTAGACTCAGGGGAACAATAACAAAGCACTTTTTTACAGAAAGAGAGATGGACACCTTGGACTGCCTCCCAGAGGAGGTGGTGGTGGCAAAAATTGTAATGGAATTCTAAAAGGCATGGGATAGTCATAAGGGAATCTTGTGGCAATGGAAGGGGGGGGAGTAAAGTCAGAGATCAAGTAGGGTCTGTTGTGTTTCGGTAAGTAGAGAAAATGGGCAGACTAGGTCGGCCATGTGGTCCTTGTCTGCCGTCAGATTCTATGTTTCTGTTTCTATGAATTTTGATTTAATCACTACTATGGGCCTTCTGTTGCATCAGAGACCAAAAATGTAGCAGATGCATAATCTGAAAATATCATATCTCCTGTAGTATTTAAAAGAAAATGAAATAGAAAATATATGAATACATAAAATTTGTTAGCAGATAAAGACCCAGAAGTCCATACAGTCTGCCCATTACCTTCCTGACCCTGTGTCCAACCTAACACTAGACCAGGTATGCTGAGGTGATTACTCTAATGTTGTCTTAGTATCCCCTCCCCAGGCTATCTATACTCCCGCACAGACCTCACCATGCCCTTTTGTCTGTTCCATCCATGCTTGAACCCAGTTACTGACTTGGCTTCAACCACTTGCTTGGGAAAATATTACATTCATCCACTACCCATTTCAAGAAGAAGTACTTCCTTGCATTCCTTTTAAATCCCATCACCAACTAACAACCATATCACCTAGCTATGGTACTTGTGTACCTAATGAATAGATTATTGCAGTTTGCCCTGTTTATTTGCCTAAGAATGCAAGTATGTGTTGTATCCCTCCCTCTCCTAGCCTCCAGAGAGTAAATTTCAAGACATTCCAGCCTGTCCTCATATGTTTTTCTTTGCCACCTCTGGTTCATTTTTGTAGTCCTCTTCTGGACTCTCTCTAAGTGGTCCCTATTTATTTTTAGGTGGGGACTCCAGAACTGTATTTAGTATTCCAAATGTGACCTTATCAGGGACCTCTACAGAGTCAGCATCCCCTATTTCCTTCTGCTAATAAATGCCCTACTAATACTGCATATCCCAATATCTTACTAGCCTTCTCATATATTGAATTGGGGCATAGACTTACGGTCATCATCACTGATAATGACTCCCAGCTCTCCTCCTTCAGTGGTTTGAACTACCCTCTTTTCCCCATCAAGTAGTCTGTTCTAGGGTTTTTTATTGACAATGTGCATAACCTTACACATTTTGGCATTAAAGTTAAACTGCCACACTTTGTACCACTGCTATAGTTTTTCTAGAGCTCTTTTCATGTCACTGTTTCCCTACTCTGTATCCAGTATGCTGCAGTTTTTGGTTGCATCTGCAAAGAGACAGCTCTTGCTCTGGATACCCTCTCCTATGTCACAGATGAAAATATAGAATAACACAGGTCCCAGCACCTATCTCTGACACCACACTCATGGCTTCCCCGACCTCAGAGAATTTGCCATTATCTACCACTCTCTGAGTTGTGCCCACCAATCGGTCCGCTAGCCATCTGAGCATGTCACCCAACCCAGGTGACCCAGCTTCTTAACCAGCCTTTTGCATGGTTTACAACTAAAGGCTTTGCTGAAGTCCAGATATTTATAAACTTTAACTGCACATCCATAAGGTGGGCTCAGCTTCTTTTTTGGATTCAGTAGTTATTTTTATATTATAAAATGGACATTCAAGTATAGCAAGGATAAATTTGATGCAATAATGTGGTAATTATGCGAGGCTGTTACCAAGAATAAATTCATGAAACATTTACTTAAGCCTATATAAAAAAATCTTTGTATATAGGAATTATTTTGCATTTTTTTTATTACTTACTTCTTACCCCAAGGCTGCCCTCTGGCTTACCCTCCAGGGTGAGGCTACCACAGAGGGCCCTCAACTCCCCCAACAAATGCCTGAGCTTGATCCGGGGATGGTGTTTCAAGCACCTTGGACAACTGTGTAGGGCATGGTGGAGTGGACATCCTCCATTGCTTGGCCAAGCAATTTTCTTCAGTTTTTCACCCAAGGAGGTGTGGTGCGCAATGACACATGTGGCACTCATGCCCAAAGTCTGGCACACCTCCCAGCTAGGTATAACCCATGCAATCATATCCCCAGCCTCCACAAGGGGTCAGTACCATGCCAGTGACTTCCCAACCCTCCTTCCCAGAGGAGGAGAGAAGTCCTTGGGATGCTCGATTGTCATCCCCCGGCTGGACCTCCAATTCCTGAGATTGCTTCCGATCCGGTCATTGGCATCGCAAATGGTAGTGCTACTGCTGAGGAATTATTTTAAATTTGCATATAAATGATTTCCTGTACAAAAGTTCTTGAATTTTTCTTTTTTTCTTCCAATAGCCTCATGTGAAGTCTGAACTATCCATTATTTACCTAACACAAAATGGCTTCCAAGTTAATAATGAGTTAATAAAACAGTCCCTGATGAGACTGAACTGAGGAGTCCACAAAATGCTGGTTATGGTTAGAGGGATTATTTGCTGCCTGAACATGCTTAAATAATAATATATTGAATAAATCTACCTATGAGTGGGTCGTTGTTATATATAGTTGTTTGGCTATCCACAGCCGTATATGGAGCAGATGCCCCTCTATTTTCTGTTTTATTTTTCAGGGTCCTAGAGGTCACACTATTCACTACCAGACCAGTCCATTTATAGCACATCTGTAGCCTGATCCCTGTCTTCCCCCTTTGTAACCCAATCAAAAAAGTCTGTCCGTTTAGTCTGGCATGATATAATAAATAATAATAATAATAACAATAATAATAATAATTTTAATTATATAAGGCCTTTCAGTGTGTCAAGGCGCTGAACAAATTAAAATCATAGATTCAAATTCCAAATACAAAACTTCAAAGCATATAAAATACATCATAATAACATAATAAATTATGATAAAATTCCAATCATACTAAAATTAACTTAGTTATCCAAGAAGGCCATTTTCCATAAATATGATTTCAAGTCTTTCTTGAATATCTCCACGGAGGTGCACTCCCGTAACCGGCATAGTAGAGAATTCCAAAGAGTGGGTGCAGCATGAGAAAATGCTCTGCTGCCTGAAGATTTTAAACTCACTCTTGGAATCTCCAACAACCCCATGTCGGCTGAGTGGAGCGATCAGCCAGGGCAGTAAGGTACCAGGAGGTCTTTCAGATAGGATGGACCCTAATGGTGCAGGGCTTTGAAAGTCAATAAGATGACTTTAAAGGTGATCCGCCACCATATAGGAAGCCAGTGCAGTTCACGCAGCACCAGGGTAATATGACAGGACCTACTTGTCCCAGTCAAAACCTGGGCTGCAGCATTCTGCACCAGCTGTAGGCGACAGATTTCTACCTCAGAAAGCCCAAAGTAAAGGGCATTGCAGTAGTCTAGGCGCGAGGACACAAAGGCGTGGACCAACATTGGCAAAGAGTCAGACGGAACAAGGTGCCTAACCCTGGCAAGATTCCTAAGATGGTAAAAGGAAGTCCTGACGACGGCTCACACCTGGGATTGAAGAGTCAGCCTATCATCTAGGATCACCCCAAGGTTATCCATCTGTTCAGAGGTCGGTAGTGACATGCCACCAAGAAAAATTCCAGAAGGCGCGCCAATATGCGACCTCTCAATCTGACCACCCGGGTCCACCACCAAAACCTCTGTCTTCTCTGAGTTCAACTTTCTTGGATTTCCCCCAGACAGTTGTTAAACACAGAGAGAGCTCCATCCTGGTTGGGTGCAAAAATCAGGTATAGCTGGGTATCATCTGCACAGCAGTGAAACTTCAGCCCATACCATCTTATAATGTTTCCGAGGGGCAGCATATACACTGCAAATAACATGGGTCACAGCACAGGACCCTGAGGCACTCCACACAACATAGAGATTGGGCCAGAGAAAAAAATATGCCTGCTACACAGCCATGCTGCCTCTCGTCCTGTAGCCTGTTTTCCTCCAAGAATTCTATTAGATGCTTCTTTTTGGTGATTTCCAGCAGCTTCCTTTTAATGGACATCAGACTGATTGACCTGTAGTTAAAAGGATTATGTCTGTCTCCATTTTTGTGGAGTGGCACTACATTAGCCACCCTCCAGTCCCCGGGCACCAGCCCTGTTGCTATGGGGAAATTAAAGCAGATCAGCCAATGGTGGTGCCAGATTCTGACACACCTCTTTTAGTATCTTACGATGCATGTCATCAGGGACAGCAATTTATTCACTGTGAGGATCTTGAGTGCCTTAAGCAACCTCTACTCTGAGATCAATCCTATCGCTAGCATTTGCCCCATTGCTCCTAGGGCCTGAATTGCACACTCTGGGAGTAGTCCACCTTCCTCTTTTGTGAAGACTGAACAATTCATTCTAGATATCTACTTTTTGCTGTTCCATCCATTCCTCCACACTTTTTTGTCTGAATATTCCCTCTTTCATTTTTCTCTTTTCCTTATTATAGTGAAAGTAAGCTCGTTTTTCCTCCTCGCCCCCTACCAGAGTTTTCAGCTCTGTATCCACCTTAGCCTTCCTGGCTATCTATTAGCCTTTTTGCTTTTAGAGGCATCCTTCCCTATTGATCTTATTCTACTCTGTAAACATACGTGGGAGGCAGCACAAGGATGGTGGTGCAACAGGGCGAAAAAGTCAGTTCACTATACAGTAAGCTCTGCCACTCACCACCTCTAAAATAAAAAGTGAACACTTGGCTAAAGACATAAAAAACTTCATCGGAAGCAGTAGAACTGCATGACTGACACATTTTGGACAGCAAGTCCTTTCTCAAAGGACAGTGCAGAGATAAAAAAAGACAACATTTAAATAACCAATAGTTAGTGACATAATCATGACATCACAATCCACAATTCAAATTCATTGGCTAAAGTGCCTGTAAACAATTACAAAACACCTGAAGTGCAATCACATATGAAACACAATTACTATGTACAGTACAATTTATATATACAAAAGTGAAAAGGGGCAATTAATCAGAACCCAGAAAGAATGGGGGGAGGGGTGATAGTAAAAAACATGAATCCTGCTAAACCAAATTACTAGAAGTAAGGGGGAGGGGGCCTTGGGAGGTGGAGGGGGTAAAGAGAGGGGAAGGAGAGTGGTTGACTAGATAAAACAGAGCTATACAGCCACACAATAAACTAATATATAGAAAAATTCAGCATTTTTTTAAAAAAGGTTTGATATTAAAGCTGAAATTCAGACCAGGATATTTTGTGGCTTATTGCTTCCAATAAAGTTTTTTTATGTCTTTAGCCAAGTGTTCACTTTTTATTTTAGAGGTGTTGAGTGCCAGAGCTTACTGTACAGTGAATGATCATATTCTACTCTCCCTTTAACTTATGGAATGCTGCTTGTTCTGCTCTACTGCCTCCACTATGCCATTGGAGAGCCACAGTTTTTTCTACTTCATGTTGTTTTCTACATGTTTCATACAAATCATCGACCTGGGCAAGTCTCATGATTTTGCCTGGGTTTGCTATAAATTACCCCCCTCCTCTCTACAGAGCTCTGAGGAACAACTGCACTAAGTCTGTCTGGGCCACTAAATCACATTATTTCAAGGCTAACCTTCAGAAAAACCTTAACTCCCCACCTAAATTCTAGAAGTTTGGCCACCCCCTTTTTGACTCCCCTGGCCAGTCCTCTCCCCCAATCCTGATGGTAAATGGTTCACCTGTGTCTGAACATACCTCTGTGGCTGTTCACTTCAATTAATTCTTCACAACCTGTGCCCTTCTTCTCCCCCCCTCCTAGCTCCTCTACTTCCTCTCCCTTCACCCTCCCCACCCTTCACCAGGTTTCCACTTTCCCTATCACCATCCATGAAATCCTGCTTGCCCTCTCTTCATTTAACCCATCAAAATCCAACCCAGACTATCTGGACCCAATAAACCTTACCTCTCAGCTCCTGCCATTGTAGCTCCCCTTACTCAGATACTTAACTGTTTCTTCTCCCCGCTCTGTGCTGTTCATCAGTCCTGCAAGTAGGCCAAGGTTATTCCACTTCACAAAGGGAGTGACCCCTTCTAACCAGCAAATTCCATCCCATCCTAATGATCCCCCCCCCTCTCTCTAAGCTGTAAGAGA
Organism: Neoceratodus forsteri; assembly: GCA_016271365.2. Classification (NCBI taxonomy): domain Eukaryota; kingdom Metazoa; phylum Chordata; order Ceratodontiformes; family Ceratodontidae; genus Neoceratodus; species Neoceratodus forsteri. The sequence continues at coordinate 815,445,970 of CM028133.1, forward strand.
AACTAGTCCATTTCAAACTCCTCATCTTGTAATCCTCCATCTTTCTGTCACCATTCCAGTCTGGTTTCTGGAAGCACCATTCCACCTTATTCTCCCTGCTGCATGTTACTGATATCATGTTCTCTGGGATGGATCAGGGGCACATAGCAGCCACCACTGTCGTCAATCTGGCCAAAGTATTTGATTTGGCGTACCATTCACTCCTCCTGGACATGCTGAGCTCTACTGTTGATTGGTTCCATTCTTACCTGATGGGATATCAATGGTCTGTACAGGTAGGAGGCAACCTGTCACTTTCACTACCCACATAGGCTGGGGTCCCACAGGGCTCCATCTTGAGTCCCATCCTTGTCTCCATTTTCCTGAATAACTTCCCATCTGCCTGTGTCAACTCTCATAGCCACATGTATGCAGAAGACACAGACATCTTCACTTCTAGTTCCTTCATTGCAGCCGTGGAAGCCTGGTTCCAGCAGGACATCAGCAATGTCCTGCACTGGTTGCAATCCAAACAACTCAAAGTCAACACAGTTGCTTCTGTTATCACCCTGCTAATGATTTCCCATTTGGCATCTATCCATTCCACCCTCACTACCACTGTTAATCTTTCCCTCAACAACTCCTTAATCTTCCTAAAATCCAACTCACTGAAGTCTAGGATTCTTCTTTCAGATTTGTAGTGGTGGGCTTCCAGTCTTATGTGAAACTACACTGAACTGTGGTCACTGGACCCCAGATGTTTTATCACCCTGACTTCTAAATTGTATCTCCATTGGATTGTACCAGTACCAAGATAGTCACCCTCTGGTAGGTGTATATACTACTCCCACCCTAATTTTCTTCCTTCCCACTGTTATCAGTTGCACCCAGACTGGTTCCTTATTGATCTCCTCACACATTAATCTATCCTTGGTAGCTTCTATGCCTTCTCTAATGTACAAGGACACACCTCCCCCTTTGCCTTCTGCTCTTCCTTCCTGAAAAGTAGTGAAATGCATTCTGTGACCTCTGTTTGCCCACTGTCCTCTGTCTTCCTCTTGACCACTTCTTGCTCCTAACACTGGGTTTTGCCTTTTGCCTCACTCTTCTTACTGACCTTGTTACCCTCATGTTTTCATCTGTTTGTCCTCCTGCTTCATCCATTTCAGCCACCATCCCACAACTATCTGTCTCCAATGCCATATTATTTCTAACCAGCCCCTGCTCCCCTTTCATTCAACAGATACATACCATTTGCTGCCTCCTTTTGTTATTGTCCCTCTTTACTAGCTGGTGGAGTGAAGTCAGGCCTCCCACTCACCAGGTGTTGCACATCACATTCTGGGCCCTAACCTCCACAAACTAGTTTAAATGCTTATCTGTAAAGGCATCAAACTTCTATCCTAATGCTGAAGTCCCTTCCTCCCTTAGGTGCAGGCCATCCTTGCTGAAGAGTCTCCATACTGTGCCCTTGTCTCCTATATATTTAAATCCCTCCTTCCTGCACCAGTCCATAAACCACTTGCTTAAGATAAAGATTTTAGGCTTCCTGCTCTCCCCTTTTGTGTCAGCATAAGTAGGCAAGGCAAGGCAAAATTTATTTAAAAGACGTACCAATCCCAGAGGCTCTGGGTGCCATAGAAATTGTTTATAAACAGCATTTGAAAACAGAACACAACATCGCAAATTTTTTTTCATACTGAAAATAAAAAGAATAAATAACTCCAATAAAAATCTCAGACTCTGCTACAATTTATAATTTATATAATGAAAGCTTGGGAAAAAAGGAGTGTCTTTAACTGAGCCTTGAAAATAACCACAGTGGGTGCTTCCCTGACCTGAGCTGGCAATGAATTCCACAGAACTGGAGCCGCAACACTAAAGGCTCTATCATCAGCTGATTTAAGCCTCATTCTGGGAATGGTCAGGAAGCCCCCACTAGAAGATCGGAGAGGGCGGGTAGAGAGGGCAGGTGTCAGAAGGTCCAACAGATAACCAGGGCCCTGCCCATGTAGGGCCTTATAGGTGAGAAGACCCACCTTAAAGAGGATTCTCCACCTGACTGGCAGCCAGTGCAATTCACGCAGCACAGGTGTAATATGGCAACATTTTTGCTGCCTAGTCAGTAACTGGGCAGCTGCGTTTTACACCAGCTGCAGTCTGTGGAAAGATCCCTCCTGTGACCCTGAGGTAGAGCACATTGCAGTAGTCAAGCCTAGCTGTGACTAAGGCATGTATCAAGGTAAGGAGGTTCAGAGGTGGAACAAGGGGCTTAATCCTGGCAATATTTCTGAGATGGAAAAAACAGGTACGAACTGTGGAGGATATTTGAGCCTCCATAGTTAAGTTCCTGTCCAGAATCACTCCAAGATTTCACACGCAAGAGGAGGCCTTCAATGACACAGCTCCAAGAACAAGTCCAGTTTCTGAGTCAGAGGCCATCCTATCATGAACTTTGTTCAACTCCACTACCAATACCTCTGTCTTGTCAGGGTTCAGTCGCAACCAGCTGGAGGCCATCCAGTTGTTGATCTCAGCCAGATAGATATTTAGCACATACACTGTGTTGGATGTTCCTGGGGCAAAGGACAAATATAGCTAGTATTATCGGCATAACAATGAAAACCCAGACCATACTTCCTAATGATCCCTTCCAGGGGCAGCATGTACACTGCGAACAACATTGGGGCCAGTACCGATCCTTGAGGGACTCCACAAAATAGGAGACAGGGTATAGATGAAGAATTCCCCATCATAACCCATTGCCTCCTGTTGGTAAAAAAGGACTCAAACCAGTGGATGACAGTACCGGTGAGTCCACATAACTCCCTAAGGCAGACAAGCAGCACACAATGGTCCACAGTGTCAAACGCTGAAGAGAGATCAAGGAGAACAAGAATTGTCTTGTCCCATCGATCTCTTGCCCTGAGGAGATCATTCTGCACCCGAAACAAGCACAGTTTCTGTACTATGTCTAGTGTGAAATGCCGACTGGAAGGGTTAATACAACTCGTGAGTCACGAGGTGCTCTTCCAACTGAAGCACTACCACCTTCTCCACCACCTTTGCCAAAAATGGAAGGTTGGATATAGGACGGTAATTTGCCTTGACCTCCAGGTCCAAAGATGATTTCTTTAAGAGGGGTCTCACCAGAGCCTCCTTCAAGGCATCTGGAAAGACCCCCTCAGATAAGGAGCACCGGACAATCAAGGCAAACACTGGGCCAACAGAGTCAACACATCTCATTAAGAAACACGTTGGCACCGGGTCCAGCTCACAAAAAGGTATGCTTCAAGTTGACTGCCACCTCGATGACCTCACTAACCTCCACTGGTCTAAACTCCCACCAACTAGGCGGAGTGCACTCAGAACATGTAAGGCAACCACTGTCAGCTATAACATTGCTGGCTGAAGAAGCCACCTGCCGGATCATGGACACTCTGTCCGAGAAAAAACGAGCAAACTCTTCACACTCTGTATTAGAAAAAACCCTCCCAGGCTGCAGACAAGCAGGATGAAGAAGCCTGTCTATAGCCCGGAAGAGTAAAGCTGGTCAGTTCTTCCCGGCAGCAATCTCCCTGGACAGGAAAGCTGCCTTCTTATGGTTGATTGCCTCCTGGTACACACTGTAATGTATACGCAGGACCAGTTTGACCCCTCTAGGCAGGACCTCCTCCAGCAGTGCTCTAACCTCCGACCCATCCTCTTCATCTCCCTGAGATCCCCGTCAAACCACTGGGACCTCATGTATGAAGTCCTGGGTTGTACACGGACAGGTGCGAGGGAGTTGATGGTGTCAGATAACACCCTAATATAGGTGTCAACCCCAGCACCAACACCTCCAACGCATGCAGCCACCCACACTAGACAATTTAGCTGCCACCAAAAAACCCTCAGGGGTCAAACCCCGTAAAGGGCGACAGCTGATCATTTCAGCATGGGAAGGGCTTTTGGCAGGAGCCCCAAGCATGAATTGCACCGTGCAGTGATCGGACCAAAGTACTCGATCAATCCTGAGATTATTATTCTCAAGCCCCAGTGAGAACACCAGGTCCAACATGTGGCCATCCTGATGAGTTGCTGCAATAACAGCTTGCGTCAATCCTAAGGAGGACATAATCTGTAAAAAATCATAACTACATCTTTGATTCCCATCGTCGACCCAAACATTGAAATCCCCCAAAAAAACACATCTGGGGATCCCAATGTTTCGTTGGCGATGATAATTCAGCGATCTCCTGCAGGAAATTCCCCATTGGCCCAGAAGGGTGATAGATGAGGAATATCCTGCAGCCCGCACTAGGTCCTCCATGAATAGTCACACATTCAAATGAACCTGGAGTTCCCACTGGGTGCACGGTGAAGGCCTGGCTAGATCTAAAACAGATAGCTACACCGCTACCCCCGCATTCCACTCTGGGACAGTGCACCACGGTATACCCAGGAGGGACTGCGGCCTCAAAAACAGGGCCCGCATCATCTCCCACCCAGGTCACCGTGATGCAAGCCAGATCGACCAGAAGAAATCAAGGCAGCAATAATTGCCATTTTATTTCTAATCGATCTGGTATTGCAAAGCACTGCTGTCAGGGGACTGGAGGGTGACGCAGCCCTTTGGGCTACCTGACCACTCGATCTGGTGGACTCCCTGGAGATGGGCACCAACCATGTCTGGCCTCTCCCAGGTGCCCATCGTAGCCCAGGGTGCCTTCTGGACCCAACAACCTCTATCCTACCATCATCCAATGTACATGGGTCACCCCACTGTCCACAATCAACACGACTCCTTCCAATCCCCACTTCCCAACAACGTCTAACAGTGGTGTCTGACACTGGGAGGGGGATAAAAGGATGCATATCATGTAGCAGTGAGCTCCCATAAGTAATTCTGACCCCCTTAAATCCTCCCATATAACCCCTACACATCCTGAAATGCAAAATACAATAATTAACTGTCAAAATTAGTCAAACACAATTGGACAATAGCTAAAAAGGGTCTGCCTAGCCTACTCAGATAGCAAACTAATACAATTAATTAACACTAAAAAGCAGGACAAACTGCTTCACAGTAATGTTCACCAACTAGGTTATTCCCACGTCAGTAATAAATTTAAACAGCAAAATATAAAACATTAATCTCTCACACTATTCAGAGGCACACAGGGAAATAACTTGCCCTTTTTTCCGTCTTCATCAGCTGGAAAATTTCAGTACTGAGTGGCACTTGCACCACTCACATGTTTGCGCTACGCTCGCGCTTGCGAGCAGTGCAGAAATTTACGAGAAACACAGTCCCCGCCCCTCCAGCACACAGGTATCAGCTCCCCCCCCCACACCTCCAAACAGATGGAATAAGGCAGGACCCACTGCACAGTCTCTCACACCGTGCAAGTCCTGACCAGTCGGGAGGGCAAATTGGGGGCTTCAAACCCACAGGCAGGGGAGCACAAGTTTGTTGCCTGAAGGCATCCCAGAAACACCTAGCCACTTACGAGCGGCGCTGCAGTTACATCCAAATGGCAATCCAAAACACAAACTAACCGCTTGTGAGCAGCCCAGCAATTTAACAGAAACACAGTCCCTGCCCCTCCAGCACACAGGTATCGCCCCCCCCACACCTCCAAACAGAGAGAGTAAGGCAGGACCCACTGCACAGTCTCTCACACCATGCAAGTCCTGACCAGTCGGGAGGGCAAATCGGGGGCTTCAAACCCACAGGCAGGGGAGCACAAGTTTGTTGCCTGAAGACGGCCCAGAAACTTCTAGCCACTTACAAGCAGTGCTGCAGTTACATCCAAATGGCAATCCAAAACATGAACTCCTCTGAAAGGGTCACTGAGGCTGCTTTCTCATTCAGAATTCTGTCTAATATGCAAAAAACTAGCTTTCACCTTCTGAGTCATGTGGTTTGCCTGAGCATTTGTCCTGTGGTGGAAAATTACATTGGCTTTGTCCCAGGCCCCATGAACCAGCTTCCTTATCGTGTTTCATCAGTACTAATAATTTTATAAAATAAATTCTGCTTTTTAGTTTTTGTATTCAATATTCTTGAGCTGTAATGACAAATGTGGTGCAGACAGCATAATACAGTGCATGCAGACCTGTTTCTATTTTTACTTCACTTGTTTGGCCCACTACGGATGGGCTTACATTATGTTGCTGCCATTGCACCACTCTCCTATCCTGGGTCTCCCCTTTAGGGTTCAAACCTCCTCCTCAGCTTGTGGATGTCAGTGGCACCTTGGCTTACCTCTGCAAGGTTGGGTCTCCTTTCCATCTGGCCAGGATGTGCCTTGAAATGAACAGCTTATTGTGCTTTTTTCTTGTCAAATATAAATAAATCAATAAATAGTCTAGGGAGGAGATGAATCGTGACTGCACATCATCAGTGCAGGGCTCCCCATTCAGCATGCCAAAGGACATGGGAGATGCTTCAGCAGCTGCATCATACTTTGTCCAGTGAGGGGATTTTCCCCATTAAGTTCCTCCCACCTCACCATGACAGCATGCACACTCGTGATAGACCTAGGGTGAGGTGCCAGGTGACACATGGTCATCCACAATGCCAGCAATACCCCACCATCCCTCCCCTTGCTTTTACTGCAAGAATGCTAAATGAGGACACCCAACCCTTGGAGCAGATTGTCCTCTGAGGTGGTCATCTCACTTCATGCTGGCCTCCACTGCTGCTATCCTAGGGTCAGAACACAAACCCAGGTTGCTTCCATGATAGGCCAGGCTGCCAGATACCATAAGCTTGCTCCCAAGATCTGCATTTTGAGGATGGACAACTGAAAATGTGTTTTTCTTTTACTGGCAAAATACTGGTATTAATCTTTTTTTGTCTTTCTTCTTTTTTTTCTAAGAATGGTGCTTCTGACTTCATTATTGTCATTTTCCTGTTCTTCCTTTGGGCCACAACACTAGTACAGCAAATGAGTATATAATCATTTCAACTCAAGTCATTTATGATATCAATTTTCAATTAATGATTTGAGTTTATTGAGAAATAATTTTTTTTTATGATGAAGGTCTGAGATTGCCCCTTTTTTTGTCAGAAAACTGTGCTGTGACATCATGCTGCATTCCATGGAATGTTGTACCATGCCTATGGGAACTCAAAGAAAGTATGGCAGTAACAAAACCCAATGCAGTTCTGGAATTAAAAATAATTTCTATTACATGTTTATATGTACAGTTCCTGTGTCTGTTATGGTTATAAGTGTGCCTTCACAAGTTCTTTGGGTGAGAGAACTATGATACAGTATGAAGCTTCTCAGTTCTGGCACACAAAGGACTAGAGAAGAATCTCTTTTAATTATAAGAGACACAGGAGCAGTACATAAAAACATTATAAATCATGTTAAAGATTTCTGTTTTTAAAAAATAGGACTTGAATTGAAACTCAAAAGGTTTCACTTTACAGACACCAAGAGAAACCCCTGTGTGGGAAAATGACTATATCAATTGAACAAAGAACTTCAGAACTTTATAACTATTTGCATGAGACACCCTCTTATGGTTATAAGAGTTTTAGGAATGTTTGGAAATAGATATTCTCGATGGGTCTTTTAAGAACAATGTAATGATTTGTAATATAAGTTTATGGGTCTTGTTGGTGGGCTGCTTATATCTGTATGAGTGTTGCTTTGCATGTTCTTAGGACCAGAAGATTGTGTACTGAAGGTGAACAGTTCTGGCGTCCTAAGGAAACACTCTTATAGCCATAAGAGGCCTCCAACCAGACCCATAAAATTATTATAGATTGCTAACTTTATTAATTAAAAAAAAAAACTTTTGTTATTTAATAAAGTAGCAGCAGGAGCAGTCATGAAGAAGTCCATTACAGTGCTCAGCACATGAGGAACTCATACGGCAAAAAGAGTACTTTTTAGGCAACTGAAGGGAGTGCTGTGATTGGTCATGGATGCTCCTGCAATTTAAAATTAATACAGCAAGCAATAGAAACATAAATGATCAGAACATATTTCAGTTGGCATGCTCCTTAAAAGTGTTTTAATCCTAATTCCCTTTGTTTCATGACTATCAGTTCACCTTGTCAGTATATCAGACTTGAATTTCCTACCAGTCTAATAAGATTATAGTGACAGCTGGACAGTCTGTTAGGGCTATAATAGTGTCTCCTCAAGCATTCCTAGGATGTTAGAGAGCCAGGGAGAGATAAAGAGAGAGAGAACTATGAACTAAGGGTGAACAGTTATCTCACCCTAAGAATGCAAGTGTTGATATGCTTACAGTTATTATAAATCATCAAACTATGACTTGTAATGTGTTTTTTTAAAAATGTTTTTAAAATATAAAAGAGATGCACACCCCTGTTAGAAATCCGTAACTTTCCGCTTTTCCAAACAATGGACCCTATGTATTCAATGACTCTTGGCCCTATGCACCTCATACAGTAGTCCCTCATTATAACATCCCTCATTATAATGATCCCCAGTTATAAGGAATTGGATGGTATGACCCCATTATCAACTCCTTTGTTTTCGGCAGCAGGCGCAATCACGTTTTTTTTTTCTTTTTGCTGTTAGTGTTTTGTCAAACACTGTGTGCGTATCTCAGTTTGTGCAGTGCCTGACATCCATTATGCCTGCATACCAACTTGTAGTTGTATCAAGAAAAACATGAATGAAAAAATTAAGATTGTGTTTAACTGATTATTGTTTACCAATCATGAACAACTAATTAACCAAAATATCTCCGTATTCTGCAATGTTTTCCCCCTGTATGTTCACAGGCCACAACTGCTAGCAATAATGAGGCAATAATGTTTAAATAAAATACTGCTTACTTGGGTTGTAATCATGGTCTGGTCTATGTCCTTCATGGCTGAGAAAAGAAAAAGAAAGGCATTGTATCCCGAGCAGAAAACAGAGATCCTGAACGGCACAAAGAAACGCAAGTCCACATCAAAGCTTGCAACTGAATACAGGCTGCCGAAGTCAATGGTGTCTGGTTTAAAGGTGATAGGAAACAGTTTTTACACCTCTAGATGCCCTCCAGTTGTTCTTTTATTGGATACTCAGTATTTTGATGTATGTTTGACCTTTTTTGTTAAATTAATAATGTAATTTTGTCGTTTTTGTAACTACCCTGAATCCCTCTCTGCTCAGCAGTTGCTGCTCTCTCTTTTCATACTGCCTGAACGTTCTATGACATCACAAACTCTTTTCCAGGCCATTCAGATGAATGGCATAGAATGTGAGTCTGTGATGTCATAGAATGTCTTAGAGATATGAAAATCAAGAGCAATAGCTGGTGAGGAGATTGGAACTCAATGTAGATCTGAGGGTACCCCAAAGCTAGATTATTTATTTATCAAAAAATCATCAAAGCATATCAGAATACATAACAAGCATGGAAAGGAAGATGGAAAGGCAGTTAAATATAAATAAATAATTTCCAATCTCCTTTAAGAAAGCAGGAGGAGAAGCCCAAGGACTTTGTGGTCCACTGCTCAGAAGAAAATGCCTTACATTAAAAAATAATGTGGCTCAGTGCAAACACAGAGGTTGACTCAGCTGTTCGCCTATGGTTCGAATGCCAGTGGGAGGTCGGAATTCCTCTGTCAGTGGCCATTCAGCAGGAGAAAGCAAAGTCATTTGCTACTGCACTTTATGGTGAGGACAATCACTTTAAATCAAGTCCAGGGTGGCTGTGGCAATTTGCAGAAAAGAAATGGGATATAGCAGTTAGAAATTTCTGGAGAGCAGAGATCTTCCAATTCAGCTGCTGTGAGTGCCTTTATGCCTTTGCTGATAAGGACAATTGAAACTGGTAGCTATGATTGTGACATGCTGTATAACACAGACGAAATGGGCTTATTCTACAAATGCCTTCCTGATCTCGCACTTGCTGCCCGCTCAGAGTCAGATGCCTCCAAAGGGTACAAGATTTTCAAGAATCAAGTCACAATCCTTGTATGCATGAATGCAACTGGGGAACATAAATTAAAGCCCCAATGCTTAGGACAATATGCCAATCCCTGCTGCTTCCACCATGTGAACAGGGAAGCATTGCCACTGCTGTGCTGCCACTCAAGCAATGCTTGGATGACACAGGACAAGTTTAGAAAATGGTTTCAAATGAATTTTGTTTCAGCAGTGCGACATTACCTAAGGAGCAAAGGCAAAGTTCAAAAGGCATTGCTTTTGTTAGATCAGCGCCCAGCTCACCTGGTGCATAGGACTCGGATACGTACATCCTAGGTGTCCAATGGACACCCACGAGTGAACTACCAGTGTGCACCTGCTCCTGCCCAGGACCATGCATGGGATATCCTACTATTTATATGGCCAGTCTGGGAAGCGGCGAGAAGTGGGCTGCGAGATGCCTTGTGCGCTACACCAGGCTGGTGCAGGGAAGGCTTACTATTATGCCAGCCACAGGGCTGCCATAAAGGCTCCCACTGGCCAACGCAGGGCAGAATGGCACTCCACAGTCACAAACTCCAGCCTCCCTCAATGCCACAAATGACTAAGGGATGGTAGCAGGCAAAGGGGCACCAACGTCACAAAAACTAACATTTATTGCTGGCTGTTGGCAACATGGCAGCCCATATACTGTTTGCCATGTTTCATGATTCCCTGCTTCCTTGGAGCATGGGGATTAACTGTGGGGTCATTTTGGGCTTCTGATTGAAAGCCCCCAGACTGACTCACATCCTCCCCCAGGCTGTCCCTGCCCCTTGTGTAGAGCTACATGTCCACAATAGGACCACCCAGGGAGATATGCATACAAGCTCCATAATCCCTCGTGGGACCAGCTACATGATGCGCAACTGCATGGTCCAGTATGTGCCTCTACTGACATGTACTGGGCTTCTATGTGCATGGTGTCCACTGTGCATAAGGTACCCCTATACTTATCAGAAGTCCTCACTCACAGGCTAATCCTCAGCTCTGACTAGATGAATTGGTGCTGATGATTTACATTATAATAGTTTGTATAGTGTTAGAATGGCAGGACTTTCCTATTTTTGTACAGGTTCGTTTCTTAGACTGGGACTTGAAACTGTGACAAAACCAAGATCAAAACCATGCAATCATAGATGTACATTCTGTAAAAATTACACCTGAGAAGATATACAAAAAAATCTGTATTTATTTGTTTAGAAGTTGATAGATGGGAAAGGTACACTGAGCCGGAGCTCATTTCAAGGTGTGACCCAGGGGAAGGTGAAGAGGAGTATATACAGATATTTACAATCCAAAAAGAGTTGCAATGAACAAACAATTGGTGAAGAATATATAGATATTTACATTCCAAAAACAGTTACATGAACAAAGATCCATGTTACAGTTGCATATCAAGGATTAATAAGGGAAAACAATAAGTTTTGTATTGAATGAGCAGAAATATAGAACAGTGGAAGTGTGGGATGGGTGGGCTGAAATGAGGGAAGTATTTATACAGGAGGAAAGCTTAGGAGGTGGAGTTCCAGTAGACATTGAACTTAGGGCTAGAAGGCTAAGTTTTATGATGTTGATTTTCCACAGTACCCACAATAGAGTTGTTTAGACAACTGTTAACTTGTTAGATGGCAGGAATGGGGGAGATGCTGCTGGTGGCAGACTTCAACCTGCCAGATGTAGATTGGAGCCACCTTGGAGTGGCTTCAACTTAAAGCAAGTCATCCTGGACTCTCTGCAGTGAGTGTTCCTCAGGCAACTAGTCAGTGAATCCACTCATTACGGGGCAGTACGGTACAGGAGGGATGTGTTTTTCCAAAGAAAAGGTGCTCAAGAACAAGGGGACATGCTATGAAGCTAGAGGGGGGTAGATTCAGGAGATATGTGAGGAAGTACTTCTTCACAGAAAGCAAGGTGGATTTCTGGAACAGCCTTCCAGTGGAGGTGGTGGGTGAAAACAGTGACGGGGTTCAGAAATGCATGGGATAAACACAAAGGAGTCATAGTGGAAAGAAAGAGGGGAGGAAGAAAGAGCTGCAGATAGTGCACAGTCTGCAGTAATAGTGTAGGTAGGGAGAAACAGGCAGACAAGATGAGCCAAGTGGTCCATATTTGATGTCAAATTTTGTTTGTATGGAAGTTGCCACACAAGTCAGTAAATTATTAGTTAGTGTAATTCTTTTGCTTGGACATTGAGATCCCTGCCTATTAGTGCACAGGAAGATGACTACTTCTGTTTAAATATTCCTGATGTTTTGCTATACAATTACTTTTGGTAAGCTATAATTTATGACAGGGTGAAACACATTGTTATGAAATAAGTGACAGCCTGTTTGACAGCATGTGTACAACATTATATAAGTTTTTTTTTATCCTAAAGGCATTCATTATGCCTTTAAAAATATTTTTTTTATTGAAAACTGCCTTAAACAGTAAAAAAATCATCACCCTTGTAATTTTCCAAGTGGATTGCTTTATTTAAAAATAACATCACAAAATGTGTTTTAAAGCAATAGTATTTGTTAGTGATCATATATTTTGGTTTCAGCAATAATGTTTTTCTGGTTTAAATATCCAGATACCCATTTTATTTCTTATTTTCTTTCATTTCTGAACCAAGATAAGGGATTTTGAAGTTTTTAAAAGTCCCCACTCCCGTGTCATGCCCACCATGAAAACAATTCAACATCTTGTTACAGTACAATGCTGGGCTGCTTACCATTAGAAATATGTGGTAATGCTTTCCTAATTTATCCACATTATGAATCTAGCATGTACATTCAACAGGTAACCTCAGTGAAATAGATTTTTAAAAATTGTGAGTGGTGGACATTTTTAATGACATGAGTCATTAATTACAAAATTAGCTATAAAAGCTGTTTTAAAATGTCATGCCTGTATAATACATATATGCCAATAAAAAGATTAATTGCAAAAATATCTGAGAAAATGAAAAATACATTGATGATGAATATATGGATGTCAGAAATACATTTCTGCTAAAAAAAAACGTACACACATACGAGGACATTTTTTTGCAGACTAACAAATACTACTACTTTAAACAGTATTTTAGTTATTTTGTTTTTACTTTTGCAAAAATTAAATAAAAACTTCCCGAGCCCTCTCCATTACTTTAAGAATGCTTTCTATGTCAATTTTCAGCAGGGTTATTACTACCAAATATTTGTTTTTAATTTTACCTCCAGACATGTGGGTGGAAATGTTCCCACTTCAGCCATACTCCTTCCCATTATAAAGGCTTTTGCTAGCAGATAATGTCTGCACTAGAGTTAGGGGTATTAAATGGAAAACAGGTTGTGTACTGTTCTGGTTAGTCAGAGATTCTTTGGAGGCTTATAATTTTGTTTATATTGATTGAAATCTGCAGTTTAGAGTATATATATATATATATATATATATATATATATATATATATATATACAATGTATGTTTAGGGATAAATCACAGTGTAAAAAATGATATCTGAGCTGGCCAGTGAAGATAACATTGTTATCTTCATGTTCCTATACGTCATACATTTATCTCCACGTTCCTATACATCATCAGAGTGAAACTTAAATTATTTCCTGCTGCTGTCTACTGCCCGCGGCTGTCTCGCTACCCCAACACCCCCCATGCAGCAACCCCCCATGCAGCTGTCAATCTTCTGTGAAATTATCTGGTTGATCCTGCCATTATTTTCCATGAAATTCATATTTTAAATACTTATCTGGTTGATCCTGCCACTCTGAGCACTTTTACTTTCTGTGTAATGTACCGAGGTCGAGCGCTATTCTCACTGATGAGCGCTGTATTCTCTGAGGTGTTCTAGTAGTTGGAAAAGTCAGAAAATGCTGTGCTTTATGCACAGCTTAGTGTTCTTTCTTCAGTGAGTAAAAGCTGTCTATTGCACACAGGCTGAAGCGAGTGAAGTTGTGGCTTTGGAACAGTAGAGGGAAGCGCGAGTGTCTGTTGCTGGGCAGCAGACGCCGCGCTTCCTGTTCAATCCTCAATGCTGCTCGCTAATCAACGCTTTACTCTGGCACTACTGCTATGCATAACTGGTTTTCTGACTTTCGCTACTCTCAAGCTTCTGGCAGCTCATCGGCGAAAAAACAACATTTTATGCGAAAATGACTCGAAATAATGAATCTTTCGAATAAGACTGGCTGTAATTTCATGGAAAATAATGGAGGATCAACATGAATAACACATAAATATGAATTTCGTCAAAATAATGGCGGGATCAACCAGATAATTTTTTAAATAACTTTAGACAAACGGGATCAACCAGATATTTCAATACCTTTTCTCATTTGTTGTCTTGGGGGTGGGGGCTGTGTTGGGGGAGCATGGCAGGACAAACCAGATAAGTTTTAAAAAATAACTATAAATAGCAGCTCCATCAGAAATGTTTTAAACAACAAATGACATCTGTTGTTTGCCAGCATTCCTCTAAGGAGTTGTATTGCTAGAGCCATCACCTTTATGTGGCCATTGCATTGAGAAGATATCACGGTGGGTTGCGTTTGAGAGACAAAACATACATTGTATAAACAGAATATGACATGGCCTGACTGAAGATATCATATTTATTTTCCTTTCGAGGCAGTGACATCAAAGATATCTCACTAGTGGCTTGCACTCGTGAGATATCATGATATCACTGGCCTCGTGAATAAATATGATATCTTCGATCAACATGTCATCTATATATATATATATATATATATATTAACAAAACTTTTTTAAAACAAAGTTAGGGTTCTAGACACAGGTCTTCAACCAAAGTGATACAGGTCAGGAAATTGGATGTTTGGGTTTACAACTGTTACACCCCTCCTCCACCAAACCATAACACTGAAACCATATCCCCACCTTCACACACAAATAAGCATAAGGGTGTGCCTTAGGTTGTGGGTCCCACCCTCCCAACCCTACTATCGCAATACCACCCTCACCCTTCACACCAACAAGCATCACGGTGCATCATAGGGTCATGAAACCTAACACTCACCCTATTATCCTATACTGTACTATGTTGGTTCCTTGCAGATGGAATGGGGTGAGCATTAGGGTCCATGACCTAAGGGCACCCTGATGCTTGCTGGTGTTTGGAGGAGGAGAATGTGCGATGGTGAGACCCAGGTGAGGTGAGTCCATGACCCTAGGCACCCTGATGCTGTTGTGTGTGGAGGAGTGAGAAGTACATTCAATGGTAGGGTTTGGTGGGGAAGAGGTATAACTGGTGTAAAAACTAACATCAATTTCTGACCACCGCTCTGGTTGAGCTGTCTAGAACCTAACACTAAACTAAGTTTTGTTAGATTAAATCCTTACTTTTAGAGACAGTATAATAGTATTTCAGTTTAGTGGGAATTGTTTTGATATTTTTTGCTGCAAAGTTTCAACACAACCTTTTTGGAACCCCACCTCATGACCACTGACACTTTCATTTCATTACTCAGTCTGCAAAGGTGATTTTGAGCAGCAACTGTGCCATTTCATGCCACTGCTGCATAAACACATTTTGGACAATATGTGAGAAATGACAGCCAGCCCAGTGGTGCTTAGGGTTGAGGCACTGGATGCTACACCTCGTGCTACACAGGTGACCCATGTTTGGTAGTGGGCATGGGCCACCAGGGGTCAGCCAGGAGGAGGAGGACTGAATGTCCCAGGGACAGATCTCCTTCATCAGGGAGGGTGGGTGGAGATGACCACTGAAATGCCAGCTCCTGGCAGTGCTGGGGGCTGTGCAGCATTGGGAGCCAACAGAAGGGTACAGTGTTGGTGGCATCAGACATGCAACATATGGAAGCATGTGTTGCAGCATCCTTGATGACATTACACCCCAGCGCCAGAGGGGGAGCTATTACTATAATAGTGCTGGGGGGGGTTCATAATGTCAATATGAGGATTGGGCACACTGATGTCTGTGAACACTGTTAATATTAAAATGGGTGGGGGCATTCAACACCAGGCGTGGGCTTCCCAGTGTTAGAAACAACACTGAAAAAAATAACATTTTTTGGCACACTGGGGGTGGTTTCCCCAGTGTGTTACAGTAACAGAGGGAGAAATAAATCCTGACATGGGAATTGGGCACCCTGATGTCGGCAAAGAATAATAAGAATGGGCTGTGGGGGTGGTGGGAGGGGCATCCGACTCTGGGGGTGGGCATCCCAGTGTCAGAAACAACAGAAAGATGTCAGAAGGTTAATGCTTTCAGTGCACTGCAGATGGTCTCCCCAGTGTGCCGCAGTAGTGGAGGGTTAAAGAAATGCTGACAAGGGATTGGGCACCCCAATGTTGGCAAATAATAATTACAAAGGGGTATGCCTGGAAAAAGGACAGTTCGATGCAGGATTCTGCATCGCAACATGGCAGTTTGTTGCAGGATTCCACATCTAACTAGAATCCTATGCTGATGCAGGATTCTGCATTGAACTACAATCCTATTCTGATGCAGGATTCTGCATCAAGCTAGAATCCTATGCCGATTCAGGATTCTGCATTGAACTACAATCCTATTCCGATGCAAGATTCTGCATCGAGCTAGAATTCTATGCCTCCAGGGACATCTATTTTTTTCCCATAGGAAGTAATGGGAAAAAGAACATTTCATAACTTTGGAATGGATTAATAGTTTTTCCTCAAACCTTCAAAAGGTACATATGTGAAACCAATGTTTTCTACCCTGAAAATTTCAGCCCTGTAGCTACAGCCATTTCTAAGATACAGGTTGACAAAAAAATAGCACAAAACATAAAAATCTATTTTCTTCAACACTCTGTATCTCAGACACCACACAAGGGATTCAAACCAAATTTGGCATATCAATAGACCTGCCAGTTCCAAAGACACGTGCAAAACTTCAAGCAGATCTGTTAAACCTACCCAAAGTTATTACCCTGCAAAAACTGGCCTTTAACATTAAATGCTCTTGCTAACCCTAACTATAGCTGCACTTGCAGAGGCTTGGCAGAGAACAACAGTAGAAAGGAGTGCTGAGTGACTGGACTTCTCTACTGGGACTAAAGAAGTAGAACTCTTCTACTGGGACCTTCAATTTAGGGTAAAGAAACACAAACAAACAAAAAAAGTTAGTATGTTTGTCTGAGTTAGCTGAAGTGAATGGTTATCTGAAGCAGTTATCTAGGTGTAAATCCCAGGTGGCTGAAGGGGATTGTTATCTGTGAAATTTAATTACATGTAGACAGATCTGTTAAGTAGGCTGAGTGGCTTAGCTAGAAGGAAGCTAGATTTAAACACTGCGCTAGATAGATTCTGCCATAGGCTTGGCAGAAAACACCAGGAGGAAGGAGTGCCGTGTGACTGGACTTGTCTACTGGGACTAAAGAAGTAGAACTCTTCTACCGGGAGCTTCAATTTAGGGTAAAAAAACACAAACAAAAAAGTTAGTGTGTTTGTTTGAGTTAGCTGAAGTGAATGGTTATCTGAAGCAGTTATCAAGGTGTAAATCTCAGGTGGCTGAAGGGGATTGTATCTGTGAAATTTAATTACATGTAAAAAGATCTGTTAAGTAGGGGAAGTGGCTTAGCTAGAAGGAAGCTAGATTTAAACACTGCCCTAGATAGATTCTGCCATAGGCTTGGCAGAGAACACCAGGAGGAAGGAGTGCCGTGTGGCTGGACTTGTCTACTGGGACTATATTGCCCTCCTTTCCTCCCCTCCACCCTCTCACCCAAAGCTAGTTCTACTTTCATGGGCACAGGATTTGACTGACAACAGGAACTTCCTGTTTGGGAGCAGGATGTGAGTGATCACAGAGCCACCAAAGACTCACCATCCTAGAAGGGCAAGAGTAGCTCTCTGCCCCCCCTAGCTGTTGGAGATCTGCCTCTGAGCAAGTAAGGGGTCTACTGAGAAATACAGGATCTTCTTGTCTCAGAACAGGATGATCAGGAGCTTAAAGGGCACAGAGGCAGTAAGTAAGTAGGGATAGAAGAAAAAGAAAAAAAAAGGAAAGAGTAAGGATTCCAAACAACAGTGAAGGGGCCAGAAAAAAGACATCATGGGAGTGGTGCAGTGCAGTGGTTGTGGAGCAGCAGTCTTCCGGGAGACGTTCTGGAGGATGCGGTGTTGTCCCATCTGCAGGCACCTCTCTGGGTTGAGGGAGGAGGTTGCTCATCTCCAGGCTGAGTTGGCCAGGATTTGTTGGACTTCCTCTTCCATCCAGGGACCACCAGGGCCACTGCCATTGCCTCAGAGGTTGCCAAGAAAGAGGAGTGGTTGGACCACAGTGGGCTCAGGGAGGGTGAGGGGGTGGAACAGAGGTGCATCCCTCCAGTTGTACCCCTCCACAATTCCTATGCTATTCTAGCAAAGTGTGGTTCCTCTCTGGAAGAAGCCGCAGTGGAGA
Source organism: Neoceratodus forsteri (assembly GCA_016271365.2). Classification (NCBI taxonomy): domain Eukaryota; kingdom Metazoa; phylum Chordata; order Ceratodontiformes; family Ceratodontidae; genus Neoceratodus; species Neoceratodus forsteri. Next base: position 815,464,270 of record CM028133.1, read on the forward strand.
CCAAGGAGGATGCTGGGAACCTCCACAAGGGAGACCTACAGGAGGGTGGCAAGGGACCCCACAGGGGAAGGAAACAACTCCTGGTGGGGGACTCCATTGTTAGGAAGGTAGAACTGGGGGAGGAAGGGGAGAGGGAGGTAAGATGCCTGCCTGGTGCCATTGCTTGGAGGGACAGGAAGCAAATCCTCAGGATTTCTGGAGCAGCTGCACAGGGGAAGGAGCTGGATGTCATTGTCCACCTAGGGACAAATTACCTGACTAAGAAAGGGATCAGAGCAGTGCAGGAAGAGTTTGTGGAGTTGGGGAAGGGCCTTAGACAAGTAGCACGCATGGTAACCTTCTCAGAGGTGCTGACTGTCTATGGTGTAGGTGAGGCTAGCATGCTCCACACCATGGGATTCAATCAGTGGTTGAAAAACTGGTGCAGAGCTCAGGGATTTGGCTTCATTTGGGGACTGGGGGTCCACCTGGAGTGATGCAGGCCTATACTGGCATGATGGGCTGCATCTATCCAGGAGGGGAACCAGAATTCTAGGTGATAGGTTTAAATGCTTCATTGGCAAGCATTTAAACTAGCCAAGGGGGGAAGCACTGGAAAGGAGCAAGAAAATCCTTGCCCCCCATAAAAGTCAGGTTAGTAAATGAGGCAAACACCAAGACAGAGATGTCGATAGGGCGAAGGGCAGGGGTAAATGGAGAAAGTGACAAAGGCAATAAGGACAGGGATGGGGCAAAAAGGAGTAAAGCCATCAGGAAATGGAGGGTAATGTGTACAAATGCCTGTAGTCTGGGCAACAAGCTCCCTGAACTGGTGGCCTTGATGGAAGAGGGATGCCTGGATATCATAGCATTCACAGAAACATGGTACACAGAGAACCATGACTGGGATGTTAACATACCAGGGTATATAACCTTCAGGAGAGACAGGGAGGGGAGAAGAGGGGGATGGGCAGCTCTCTATGTAAAGGAAGGGATGAAAGCAACTGAACAAAAGAGTAAACAAGGAGAAGAGGAGGCACTGTGGGTCACCTTAGAGACTGGAAATGGCACCACAATCCGCACAGGGGTTGTATACAGACCCCCATGTCAGGGGAAGGGAATGGACAAGGATATGATAGAAGGCATTCTTAGGATGGCAGAGAAAGGGGAGCTACTGTTGATGGGAGAACTGAATATGCCAGATGTTAACTGGAGCACATTTGCTGCAGCCACATCCAAGAGCAGGGCCATTCTTGATGCCCTACAGGTGGCAAGCCTCAGACAGCTAATTTTGGAACCCACTCATGAGGGAGCAATCTTAGACCTCGTACTCTCAAATGGGGACAGTGAGAGGATCTCAGATCTAGAAATGGGTTGCCATCTGGGGACAAGTGACCATCAAACAGTGTGGCTCACAATAAACTCAGCTACAGAATCAAGCCATACAAAAGTGAGGGTACTGGACTTCAGGAGGGCTGACTTTGGCAATATGGTAGAGTGCCTTAGAAAAGCACTAGCAAACAGGCTAGAAGGAGGGGTGGAGCAACAATAGGAAAACATCAAAACTGCCATCACAGAGGCAACAAGCCATTTGTGTTAAGCAAATAAACAAATCAAAATGAAAGAAAAAGCCACCATGGTTCTCAAAAGAGGTGGCGGGGAAAGTCAGGGAGAAAAAGATAGCATTCAGGAAGTATAAGGAAACACAGAAGGAGCAGGACAGACAGCTATACCAGTTAAGGCAGAAGGAAGCAGGGAGGGAAGTCAGAATAGCAAAGGCCCAAACTGAGGAAACGATAGCCAACTTGGTTAAGAAGGGGAAAAAAACTTTTATAGGTACATCAGGGAGGGTAGAAAGACAAAGGGAGGGATAGTGTGCCTGAATAGAATGGACAGAGGGTGGGAAGAGAGGGACAGTGAAAAAGCAGAGATACTGAATGAATATTTCTGCTCAGTATTCACAAAAGAGGAAGAGGAGGAGGAGGGGGTGCCTAATCCAATTAACAGAAGCACTCTTAATAGAGGGGTCAATCCCAGTCCTTTCACAGAAGAAAGGGTTCTGAAAGAACTTCCAAAACTGAAGGTGGACAAAGCAATGGGGCCTGATGGAATTCACCCCAGAATTCTAAAAGAATTAAGGGGAGAACTAGTGACACCACTGACTACCCTTTTTAACAAATCATGGGAGGATGGTGTGGTACCTGAGGACTGGAGGAAGGCAGATGTGATTCCCCTTCACAAAAGTGGGACCAAGAAAGAGGCAGGAAACTACAGACCTGTCAGTTTGACCTCTGTGGTAGGGAAAGTGATGGAATTACTTCTGAAGGAAAGAATTGTTGAGTACCTAGAGGCTAGTGGGGCACAGGACCCAAGGCAGCATGGTTCACAGTGGGAAGGTCATGTCAGATGAATCTAATTGATTTCTTTGACCGGGTGACCAAAGTAGTAGACCAGGGAGGGGCTGTGGACATGACCTACCTAGACTTTAGCAAGGCATTTGACACAGTCCCACTCAAAAGATTAATAGTCAAATTAGCCAGCCTGGGAGTGGGTCCCAGGGTGGTAGCCTGGGTAAAACATTGGCTGGACAACAGGACACAGAAGGTAATTGTAAATGGAGTCCACTCTGAAGAAAGAGGGGTTACTAGTGGGGTACTGCAGGGTTCAGTACTGGGTCCAGCCCTTTTAATGTCTTTATAAGTGACATTGCAGAGGGACTGGAAGGAAAAGTATGCCTCTGCAGATGACACAAAGATCTGCAACAGGGTTGATACACAAGGAGGCATGGAAAGGATAAGAAGGGACTTGGCAAGGTTGGAGGAATGGTCAGAAGTATGGCAGCTTGAATTCAATGCAAAGAAGTGCAAAATAATGCACCTGGGAAACAAAAACCCAGGGGAAGAGTACACAATTGAGGAAGGGAGGTAGTAACAACAACAAAAATGGAAAGAGACCTGGGGGTAATCATATCAGATGACCTTAAGGTTAGCAAGCAATGTGAGAAGGCAGTACGGAAGGCTGGGGGGATACTGGGATGTACAGCCAACAGAAAACAGGAAGTTGTTATCCCTCTGTACAGACAGTTGGTGAGACCCCATCTGGAGTACTGTGTCCAGTTCTGGAGACCCCATCTCCGCAAGGACATAGACAGGTTAGAGGCAGTCCAGAGGAGGGCAACTAAAATGGTGCAGGGTCTGCATGAGAAGCCATACCAGGAGAGACTAAAGGAGCTTAATGTGTATACCCTTGAGGAAAGGGGGGGGGAACATGATAGAAACTTTTAAAGTACCTCAGTGGAATCAACAAAGTCAGAGGTAGCATCTTTCAGAAAAAGAGATGTGCAAGAACAAAGGGACACAATTTAAAGATGGGGGTGGTTCAGGGGCAATGCAAGGAAGTATTTTTTCACAGAGAGGGTGGTGGACGCATGGAACAGCCTTCCTGTGGAGGTTGTGTGGTCTAAAACTGTGGGAGAATTCAAGAATACATGGGACAGACATAAGGCAATTCTTGTGGGGGATAAGAAGAAATAGGCTGTTGGTTAACTAGGATCTGCACCTTATTCTGTAGGTAGGGAAAAGGGCAGACTAGGTGGGCCAAGCAGTCCTTATCTGCCATCAAAGTCTATGTTTGTATGTTACTATCGTGCATCTATAATCTATCTATCTATCTATCTATCTATCTATCTATCTATCTATCTATCTATCTATAGTTGTGGTTGAGCAGGGGTTTCAATGTTAATCTCAAATTTTGCACTTTAATATCTTCAAAACCGTTCAAAGGATTTGAATGAACCTTTGCATGCATGTTCTCTTCAGGCAGATTTCTTTACTTGGAAAATTTTGTTCAGGTCGGATGTGCAGAGTCTGAGATCTGGATAATGATAAAATGTAAAAAACAAATCTCTGTTTTTTTGTCCCCGCCTTGTGCACAGATCAATTGGAATTCTGGTCTGCAATTTTCAGGGTAGAAAGTGACTGGCCCACAATAGTGCATTTCAGTGATTTGGTGAAAAAATATCAATCCATTCAAAAGTTGTTCAATTTTACAATTTCAGGTTCTGAGCATGCTCATTACAGTCTGTTGGATAGAGGTCTGGAATGAAAAAAGAATTTGATCCAAACAAAAAAGGATCCTTTTTCATTTTGGCCAATCCTTTTTCATGAAAAAAAATCCCTTTTTTGTATGACTGCCATCTTGTTTTCCATTTTTCAACAACAAAAAAATTGAAAACCCACAGTAATGGTATTCTGCAGAGACAACACATGTATCTTGCTCACTGGACACCGTTGATGGATTTTGCAGTCATCTAGAGGGAAAATGACCACAGAATTTTTTTTTTAACATTTAAAATCCTTTTTCAGGACTCACTAATTTATTTTTTCATGAGTCCTGTTTCATTCAAATGAAAAAGAATTCCTTCAGCTGGCCTACTGGTGCAGAGGCATGGCTGCCATCTGTGGTGCTGACGACCTGGGTTCAGGAACGGACCTGGGTGTCATAGGGCCGGCTGGGGAGAGCAGGATTGAGCATCCATAGGACTGCTCACCTGCTCTGGGGTGAGGGGGGCTGAGTGTACAGCACAACATGGACCTCCAACTGAGGCTAAGGGTACCACAAGCAATCCAGCACCTGAATGTAATGGGGCGGGGTGGTCACTGGCCATCATTGCACATTCCTGCCCCCGGGAAAAACCTAGGAAAAAATGCTGGCTCGCCGCTAATGAGCCGGCTCTGGCGGTGACCCCTCTGACCACCTAACTCCATCACCGGTGAACCCATTCGGGGGGAGGGTCAGCCCCGAGCATATGGAGGTCAGATGCCAAAGCAGGGAAAACCTTGTTTGTGGGATTAGGAAAGCTGATGGAAAAAGAACAAAAAAAAAGGAAAATAATTCCTTCTCATGAAAAAGGCTTTTGGACTTAGTTTTGGCATTTATGTATTTCAATGAGTTTTTCAACGTTCATGCATAACTTTGTCATTTTTGCATATTTTAACCCCAAATTTTCAACATTGCCTTTTTGGGACATCACCTCATGGATAATATCAGTGGAATTGCATAAATCTGGCCCAAAAGGTGAGTTTGCAGTCACTTGGCAAAATCACCTTTCAGGTGGGATTTGAACATTGTCACTTCCCGTGTTCATGAGGTGGGATCATAAGAAGGGTATATTAAAAATTTGGGATCAAAATATGTAAAACTGGCAAAGTTATGCACATATGTTGAATTTTTCTACGATTGCTTGTAACTGGTAATTTTAAAAATGTTGACACAACATTTTCAACCTTGCCTTTTTTTACAGGCAGCAAACAGGACATGGGGTGTGCCTTGGGGTTCTCAAGCCTAACACTCACCCCATTCACATATACTGTACACATCTCAGCTTATTTACTGATGGAATGGGGTGAACGTTAGTCCTGAGAAACCCACAACACACCCCACACCTGGTTTGCTGCCAGCAGGACAGAGGGTGGGGTGTTGAGTTGGAAACCCTAACACCACATTTACTTACTTTTTGGCTTTAACCTAACTAGTGCATTAATGAGTTTTTAATGAAATATATATATATATATATATATATATATATATATATATATATATATACATATATATATATATAGATCTATATACAGTATATATATATTTCATTGCAAAAGAAACTTCATTAATGCACTTCTTAGTTGTATATTATACTGGCTTGGTGATGCCAGTATAGTTAGGGTGAAAGGTAACTTATATGTTAAACCCGAATTTTTGAACCTCATTACATAATTTGTGCAAAATACTGATGTATTTTGTGCAAAAAAACAAACAAACAAATGTTTGAACCTTAATAACTCTAGAACTGTTCATCAAATTTGCTTGACATTTGGCATGCATAATGGCATGTTGACGTTTGTTGGCATGCCAAATTTTGTTTGAATACACTGTGTGGTTTATGAGATACAGAGTGCTAAAAAACAGACAAATCCATGTTTTTTGCCATTTAGTTGTCAACCTGTATCTCCAAAAAGGCTTTAGCTAGTGATCTAAATTTTTCAGGGTAGAAAGCCTTTGCCTCACAGATACGTCTTTCAAAGGTTTTGGTGAAAAAATATTAATCACTTCAAAAGTTATAAAATTGTTAATTTCCCCATTATTTCCTATGTTTGAGACACTGTATCTCAGACACAACAAAACAGATGCACACAAAAGTTTGTGTATCAAGAGACCCAGCCCCAGAGAATATGTGAGCCAACTTTTGTGCATGTCTATTGAACACTGCCAAAGTAATTAAGGTTCAAACATGCAAAAAAGAACGAAGACCAAAAATTAATAAAAGCATCCACCTAAAGATGTTTGAGACACAGTGTCTCAGAAATCACACTAGCCAGTCAGATAAAAATGACCCCAGTGACAGCCCTTCACTTCAAGACTATGGATGCAAAATTGCATGCAGATATTTCGAAGGGTTGCAAAGTTATTAAGGTTAAACTTATGCGAAACTGGATGACTGCGAAATTTAAAAAAAGGTACATTTAAGGATGTTTGAGATACTGTATTTCAGAAAACACAAAAATGATTCACACAAAATTTAATACTTAAAGAGAACTACTACCAGAAATTATGCATGTCTAATGTTTTGCACGTCTGTTAAATGATTATTAAGGTTCAAAGATGCACACAAAAAAACCTGGAAGACTGAAAATTAATAAAAACATAAATTTAAAGATGTTTGAGACAAAGTTTCTCAGGAACCACAAAAGCTATTCTAATGAAATTAGCCATATTGATAGACCTGCATTACAAGACTAAGCATGCAAACATTCATGCAGATATGTTGAAGGGTTGCCAAGTTATTAATGTGCAAAGTATGCAAAACTGGAAGACTGTTACAGTGCCATGGTAGTGGCACATAGGGTTGAGTAGACACTTTAATATTAAAACCAAAATTTTGCACTTTAATAACTTTGCAACCATTCATCTGATTTGCCTGAAAGTTTGCATGTGCAGTCTGATACCATAGATCTCTGGATCTGGAAAGTTTTGTTTCAGCTGGATTTGTGGTACGGAGCTGTGGAGCATCAAAAAGTGTGAACGGTCTTCACTTTTTGGCAAATTCTTTGCTCATCTCTACAGCCCAAATGATTTGTGGTTCTGGTCTGAAATTTTTAAGGTATATAGGGACTGGGTCGTAGATGTGCCTTTTGAATATTTGGTGAAAAAATATTAATCCATTCAAAAGTTATTAAACTTTTTAGTTTCTCATTATAGCCTATGGGAAAAATATATGTGCAGCACAAAAACTTTCACAAAAGCCACTTTAAGTGTTGTACTATTTTTTTTAATTTTTCCGTGCTGCCGCCATCTTATTTTCAGTTAGCGATGCAGAAAAAAACAATGTAGCTTAAAAATACTGCCCCTTGGTAAACACTGACAGTTGGGTTTACCTAATCAGGGCCCTAGGAAAATGACCCTGCCATTTGCTTTTCAATAGGATGCCCCATGCGATATAGAGATTACAAAAATTCAATCACAAATTAATAGTTTGAAGCATTGTAGGTGGTATAAATTAATAAAAAATAAACACCTATTGGAGCCATATCTCAAAATATTGGATAACCCTAAGGATCGCTATTTAATTACTAGATTTCACATGGAACTTTATAAGGCGAATTATATATATTGGAGTCAAAAATGGGGTTGGGTTACTAATAAGTTCTGTAGCTGCCTTTTCAATGCAGAAGATGACCTTGTCCATGTTGTTTCAGCATGTCCATTTTACAGTAAAGCTAGGAATCGTTATCTAGCTCCCATTATGTGAAAATTGAAACTACCATCAGTTCTTATCATTTGGGAATTATTTAACATGAGAGAAAAAGAAACCTTAAACCTATCAACATTTTTAAGTACAGTGCATCAATGATTACAGATGCACTATAAAAGGTAACTCTGGTATGAATATGCTTAACATATGTATCTTTTTATGTGTCACATATCATTGTATTACGACCATGTATTTGTAAACAGGTTTTATTCTACACTGTATTTAATTGTAATGACTATTCTGTTGATCAATAAACCTTGAATTTGTTGAATTTGTTATTTGTTGTAATAGAATGCCTGGAAATATGATTTCAAAAATGTTCCTCCATTTTAGCCTCAGAACTTTCACGAATGTTCCATGGTAATATTGCATAAATCTGCAGTACTTTCACAAACGTTCCACAGTTAAACAGCAAATAAAACCCCAAAACAAACAGTTTCTTTGACCCTTCATAGCAAAAAAATGGTTAGAATGTTTGAGATTAAATTTGCAGGGTAGCAAGGGCTTGTACCACGGATGTACCTTTTGCTGGTTTGGTGAAAACACTTACACTGGTTCTATAGTTACAGCACTTTGAAGTTGCGAATTTTGCCATAAGATAGCATCGTGGCGACTGTGGCGCCTTTCGGCACCTATATCATGAAAACAGTTCAAGATACAGATTTTTTGCTAAGCACAGGTGCACTAAGCATGCATGGAAGTGGCCAGGTCATGAATACAACTGCGGTGGCATTTTTTCCAAAGTTGATATGGTTACTGAGATATTGCTACATGTGCAGTACAAGGATTACCTGGAATGTCTCTAGGCCTGTACTATGTGTCTATGCTTATAGGTCGGTGGGAGCACAGGGCCCAGAGGGCCCTGTGCTCCCATCTATGCCTACCATTTATGCTAAACTGAAAGCACAGGACTATTCTGCACTATGCCTCTACACTTATGGACCAATGTGAGAGCAGGACCCAGAGAGTTTCAACTCCCACCTATGGATCCAATTATGCAAAACTGGGAGCGCCGGGCCCTCCTGTGCTATGTCACTACACTTATGGGTGGGTGGAAGTGCAGTGCCCAGAGGGCCCATGCTCCTATCTATGGATACCATTTTGCAAACTGGGAGCACAGGGCCCTCCTGTGCTATGTCTCTACACTTATGGGTGAGTGGGAGTGCAGGGCTCAGAGGGCCTGTTCTCCCACCTGATGATTCCATTATGCAAAACTGGTAGCAGAGGGCCCTCCTGCACTATGCTTCTACACTTATGGGTGGGTGCACCCACCTATGGATACCATTTTGCAAACCTGGAAGCACAGGGCCCTCCTGTGCTATGCCTCTATACTTATGGGTGGGTGTGAATGCAGGACCCAGAGGGCCTGTGCTACCACATATGGATGCCATTATGCAAAACTGGCAGCACAGGGCCCTCCTGCACTACATCTCTATGCTTAGGGGTAGATGGGAGTGCAGGGACCAGAGGGTCTGTGCTCCCACGTACAGTATTGATACTAGTAACATTAGACGTTTTCAAAAAGAAGGGAAATTCATTGCAAAAAACTCAGTTAATGCATCAGTTAGGATTGATTTCAAACCAACAAAAATCTGGAAATTTGATGTTAGGGTTACCAACCCTACCACCCCACCCCCACCCACACCCTTTACACATCATCAGGCATCAGGGTGTACCTTGGGGTCATTGGGCATAACTCTCACCCTATTCTCCTATACTGTACAATCTCAGCTTGTTTACACATGGAATGGGGTAAGAGTTCAGCCAATGACCCCAAGGCATACCCCAACACCTGTTGGTGTGTGGAGGGTGGAAGTGGGGTGGTAGGAGTGGTAACCCTAACATTAAATTTCCAGACTTTTGTTGGTGTGAAATCAACCCTAACTGATGCATTAATGAAGTTTTTGCAATGAATATACATATTCATGCCCTCCTTTCCTTTATCACCACCTTTAACGGTACCTGTGACATCTTTGCCCCCTTCATTAAGCATATTTCAAAAAACAAGACTACCCCATGGATCTCACAGTCCCTACTTGAGCTGATGCATCATAGAGACAACCTCTGGCACAGAGCCCTGGACTCACAGAAACCCCAGGATAGACAACTCTACAGAGAGGCCAAGAACAAATGCACCTGGGCCATCCAACTAACCAAGGCCTCTTACTATAAGCATGCCCTCACCACCACTTAGGGCTCTGGGAAAAAATTCTGGAGCAATATAAAGGAGCTGTGCTGGAAAACCATCTCCCCTGCCCCCTCACAGAGTCTAGTAGATGGGGCCCTCGCACAGGACCCCACCACCATCTCCAATGCCCTTAATTCCACCTTCTCAGACCTCAGTTACATCCTCCCACATAACTTCTTCGACCCAATTCCAAATTGCCCTCAGGTCACCTCAGCTACCATGGTTCCCCCACCCTTTCAGCTAAGAATAGTCTCGTGCAGTGAGGCAAAGTGCTATCTCACCAAAGCTTTGACGAATGTGTGCTATTGTAGTGACACTATTGACCTAAAAATTCTCAGACTAACTCTGGCTGTGACTCTGCCACATCTCACCAAAATACTAAACTGGTCGCTATGCCTCAGCCAGTTTCCCACTCTATGAAAAAGTGGCATCATTATCCCCATCCTCAAGAGTGGTGACCCCACTTCCACCAGTAATTACCGACCCATCTCGACCCCCCCCCAAAGGCACTAGAAAAAACAGTCTCCGACCAGCTTACCGACTACTTGACCAAACACTCACTGCTCTGCCAAGAACAACACAGGTTCCAGAGGGGGCATAGCACCACAACAGCCCTCCTGTAATTTACCTCATATGTTCATGATGCCCTCAACCAGGGGTCCTTAGCAGGAGCCATCTACGTTGACTTGACCAAAGCCTTCGATACCGTCAGTCATGCTCTTGTTCTGCACTCCCTTCCATCCCAACATTTCTCACCTGAAGCAAGCTCCTGGTTCAAAGACTTTCTCACTGGCAGGATACAACAAGTCAAAATTAACACTACCCTTTCCTCCAAAAGGCCAGTCAGATCGGGTATCCCACAAGGGTCCACGCTCGGCCCATTGCTCTTCACTCATTACCTAAACTCCCTCCCTCAGTCATGCAATCAGAAACTCCTGCTCTATGCGGATGATTCCATAGTGCTCTGGAAACACCCCCATCCTGACTCCCTTCAATCTGCCCTACAAGACTTTTTCAGGGAAATAAAAACCTGGTTCCTTGAGCATCACCTAGTACTCAACTACAACAAGACAAAATCAATGATCTTTGCCCACCACCAAAGCCCACTCAGTAGTGCCCCACTTCTCATCACTAACTCCCAGGGTCTCAGTCTAGAACAGGTCACTCACTTCAAATACCTGGGTGTCACCCTGGACACCTCCCACACCTACCATGCACACATCCAACACCTTTCCTCCACTGTAAATACCAGATTGGGGATCCTATATAGACATAAACATTGTCTACCCCCTCAGGCACTACTTCTTGCTGTAACTTCTTCTGTCCTATCTCTGGTGGACTACGGCATTGTGATTTATGGATCTGCAGACCAAACGACCCTATGCAGTATCAACATAGCATTCAATAAAGCCTGCAGACTGGTCACTGGATACGACAGAGATACCCACACATGCGAGCTTTACAAACTTGCAGACTGGCTCACCTTCGAATGGAGGCTTAAGTATCACACCTCCCTTCAAGCCCAAACAAAATACTCCTCAATCTAGCATCCAAAGGCCTCCTCCCTCTCATCCAGACTGTCCCATACAGGAGGGCCCCTAGATGCCCAACTAGCAGCTCTCTCCTAGTCCCCCACTGTAGGACCTCCCTAGAATAAAGGTCTTTCTGATACCGGGCTCCCCTCTGGCTAAACAACCTACCAGCCTATATCTCCCTACCCCCTAGTCTTGGCCAATTTAAAACTGGTCTTAAAAAACTCCTCCTTGAATCAACTACCTGTGACTGCAACAGTTGCAGTCTATAGCTCTAGCGCAGGGAAAAATCCACAATGATAAGGTTAACTGCCTAACCTTAATCCATGACTGCATCCTCAAGTCCCACAATCACACTGTATATAAACTCTGACTCAGGGTTCATTTAGGACCCTCCAAAACTGTAATCTACCTTGTATCAAAGCTTAGACCAAAGGACTACTTATGATACTTGATGCAATGTTTATACACTGTACTATGTGACCTAAGTATAAATACTAGCAAATGTTATGTTTGTTCTTTTGTACTGACAAGGAGCCTTTGCAAAGGAGTCTGTGACTCAAAGGATTGTAATTCCGATTCTCGTCAAAAAATAAATAAAATAAATATACATATTATATACATATATATATATATACACACACACACACACACACACACACACACACACACACATATATATGTATTGCAAAATACCACATTAATGCGGACCTTAGGGTTGAAGAACGCAAAGGGAACAAAGCAGGGGAATGAAAACCATTAGTGTTTTGGGTCCCCAGAGTACTGGCAAATCAGTGTTAGTTTCTTCCCCAGAGTTTGCAACCCTAACTCCCTACCCCCACCTCCATGCAGCAAAAGGAAAGAACATTAGTGTTTTAGGTCTCCAGAGTCTTGATAAATCAGTGGTGGGGTCTTCCTTGAGGTTGTCAGCCCTAATGCTCAGCCTTAATGCTCACTTCAAAAAAGGTCAGACATGATATCCTGTTTTTACACAGGGCTTGCAACAGGGCCCTGCATTAAGAAAGTTACAATAGAGTGTACTGGTAACATGTGATGAGACATATATCCCTACCTTTGAAAAGTGTATCACTGTGAGGAACATGCTTGGAGCTATACATTGTGCTTCAGACAGGAGGCTGTTGGCTGCAGGGAGGGGTTGACAACCCAAGGAAGACACCACCACTGATTTGACAAGAATCCAGAGACCCCAGACCCTAATCTTGCAGGGGTGAGGGCCTGAAGGAGTGAACCATGGGGATGGCAACCAGACGAATAGCTGACCAGGGCCAGGGGTTGGGGGTGGGGAGGGGGAGAAGATACAGCAAAAAAAAAAAAAAAAAAACAAAAACTTGAACCCTTACTGGTGCATTAACACAGGTTTTTTTAACAAAGAAAATCTGTCTATCTATCTATCTATCTATCTATCTATCTATCTATCTATCTATCTATCTATCTATCTATCTGTCTATCTCTATGTAGTATACTAGTGCAGTAGTGTCAATGTAGTTAGGGTTGATGGGAGTGGTCAATGTTAAACCCTTAACTTTGTACCTTAATAACTTTGGCAATATTCAAAGAAATTGTCCCAAATTTGGCATGCGCTGTCCAAGAGAATATTTCTCAATACATGAGAACTGTCATGATGGTACCTCTTGCTGTGTCTTAGATCTGGATAGTCTGTTTTTACAGAAAAATCTAACTTTTTATGTATACTTATGAATACTTTTTTTGCTCTCACCTAGACAGTACAGAATTTTTTCACAGAACTTTCAGGGTAAAAGGGGCCTGTGCCAAGGTAGTGCCTGTCAAAGGGTTCGTGAAAAATATGAATCAAGTTACACAGTTATAAGGATTTTAAGTTTTTTTTCTGAGCATGCTCAGTAGTGTTTTATGATAATCCTCTGATACAAAACAATAATTTATGAGTCAGAAGTAGTTACCTTTTGCAAAATTAGTGATTTTAAGGTTGTAAGAAAAAACATTTGAGTTGTAATGGACACCATCTTTTTTTTACCACAAATGTGTAAAATACATAAAAATTATGTCTTTAAAAAAAAACAGCTGAACCTAGATAAATTGGACCAATTTAGCTAGAGTCTGGTGTTTCATTTTCTAATTAGTCCTAGAAATATTTTTTCTGGGCACTGCAAAATCCTGTGTGCTCAGCTTAGTGAGATTAGCCTTTTTTCACGTTGAGAGCTGAGAATTTCCCTGTCATACAAAAAAGTGGTGTGACAGGGAAATTTTGGGCTCCAACCAGACCAGCAAAACTTATATGCTTCCTCCCACCAACTCAGCCAACTCTCCCTCGTATTTCCAAATTTTCTATTTTTTTTATTTTAATGTACTCCCTTCCCCTCCCAGCTCAGCAAGCCTTCCCTCATCCTTCCCAACTGTATAAAATTAACCTTTCTCTAAGCAGACCAGGATGCCCAACTCCAGTACTTCTTCATGCTATCCCCTCCCCTCAAGACTGTCCACCCCAACACATGGTGGCTATGTCGGGGGAGCCAACCCCGGTGCCACTGACTGTTAAGTGCCTACACTGTGGTGCCCAATCCCCAGTGTCGGATCCAGTCCCTGCAAAACAGAAAACTGTCCCTCATTGATTTTTGAGTTCATGCACATGCATCAAACTCCTTGGGATAGTGACTTTTTAGGGGTGTGACACTGTCTGTCCAATGCAGAGTGCTCTGCAAGGGGCTTGACAGTATCACACCAATCATCAGCCAGGCTGGTCATCATGCTGTTTTGCCTGAAGTGGTTTGCACTTGAAAAGAAAAAGCTGCACCAATCATGTGGTGGTTTTTTCCTTTCATCTGCAGGTCACTGTGCAGCAAACAGCTTTCTGCATGGCAATCAGCCTAGCTGACGTCTCCACCTTCCCTCGCCACCCCACAGGTCCTTCCTGGAAGGTGGGAGAAGGCACTTTCTTTGCCTGCCTCCTCCACTTCCCACTGACTCCTTTTGCTGTTTTCTCCCACCGATGTGGAGTAGGCCACAGCCTAAGCTCCATAGGATCTGGGAGTATGCAGTGCCCAAAGGCACTTGCACTCTAAGTGCGATCGTGCTAGCAGATCCCCCCGCCTGCCGACATCGGGGTGGTCAATCCCCATGTCAGCATGTACCCCTCCCCCTTTAATGTGGCACACTGGGAGCCCACCCCAGTGTGCCAAAAACTACTTCTGTTGTTTCCAGCACCAGGATGCCCACTCCTGGTGTGGGATGCGCCCCCCCATGCCCCTATATTCTCAGCCGACCTCAGGGTGCCCAATCCCAAGGTTGGCATTGATCCCCCCAGTGCTCTGACACATTGGGAGCCCACCCCAGTGTGACAAAATCCATGTTATGAATAGCTTCCCACTAAAAAATAAAACAGCCCCATGACATATTTTTTTTTTCAAACCTGAAAAAAAAGAAAACAGTCCCTCATAGTTCCTGCCGGTCCACCCTCCCTCAACCCACACCCTCCTTCTGCACACCCCACTCCACTTCCCCATACCCCCCCTCACCCATACTTACTTCTGGAGGCTGGGAGCAGTGATCTTCTGTGGACTGGTGACATGTCTGCACTCTTCAAAAGCTGACAGCAAACTAAAGAAAATCACGGTAAGCCCTATAATTGCAATCAATGGGGGGTTTCAACTTAGGTTGATATCTCAGCCACTTTTTGGAGTCTTGGTCCCAAATTTTCAACATATGTTCTTGGAATGCTACCTCATGAACACAGTCACTGTCATTTTGTTTCTCAGTCCCGAAAGGTGATTTTGCGGTCACTGCACAGAATCACCTTTCAGGACCAATTAATGAAATGACAGTACCACTGTTCATGAGGTGGGGTCCCAAAAAGCTCTTGCTGCAAATTTGGTGAAAAAACTCCCAAAAATGACTGCATTATTAGTGTCCATTGTGCAGTTTCTACGCACACTCGTAACATCATCAGTTTTTAAGACTTTCACTAAAAAATTTCCAATACTGTCATTTTTTCACACCCCCTCATGAAAAGTACAGCTGTCATTTTTTGCATTCTTCACAAAATGTGTTTTTGCACCTGTGGCACAGAATGGCGTGGTTGCTGTGCAAAATCAACTTTCGGGACAGATTAATGAAATTCCAGTACCACTGTTCATGAGGGGAGGTCTGAAAAAGGAGATGTTGTAAATTTGGTGAAAACATTTCAAAAAATGACTGCGTTATGAGTGTGTATTGCACAGTTTCTATGCACACTCGTAACTTTGCCACTTTTTCATATTTTCACTCCAGATTTTCAACATTGCCATTTCTTCACACATCATCATTAGTAGTACAGCTCTCTTTTTTCACATCCTGCCCAAAATGTGTTTTCACACCTGTGGCATCGAATGGCACACTGGCTGTGTGAAATCACCTATTGGGATTGAGTAATGGAATGATTCTGCCACTGTTCATGATGTGGGGTCGCAAAAAGCCCATGTTGAAAATTTGGAGCAAAAATATCAACAAATGCCCAGGGTGCTAGGGTTTCCAACCATAACACCCACCCTGTACAGACTGATGGGTGTCGGGGGTGTGACCTGGGTTAGTTGGCCGTAATGTTCACTCCATTCTACCCCACCTCCATCCTGCAGCCACTGACAAGTGTTGAGGTGTGCCATGGGTCTTTGGCCCTAATGTTCATCCCATTCTCCTATACTGCACCCATCTCAGCTTACTTCCTTATGGAATGGAGTGAGCATAAGGGCTGGAGACCTCAAGGCACACTGCAACACTGGTCACTGTCTGAGGGGTGGGGTGAGGTGGAATGGTGTGAGTGTTATGGCTGATGACCCAAAGGCACACCCCAATGCCTGTCAGTCTCTGCAGGGTGGGGCTGGGGGTTGGCATTGCTTCAATACTTCACTGCCACTCATATTTTCATTTTATTTCATTTTAACTTTTATTCAAAAATTGGATAGGAAGACTCAACTGAGACTAGCTCATTTTCAGTGAGATCCTTGTACAAAGCAGCAATCAGTTACATAAAATTCACAAAATATTTAACATAATAATCACGACATCAAATAACCACAATCACAATACACACATTAGATAACATAATATACATAACATACAATATAAGACATACTCAAATTAGCACATCCTTTTCTCAATCAACCAAAGCTTTAGCTAAATTTCTATAGCTGTTCTTACTCTAACTTCATTAAGAGTCCACTTTTTTATTGCACTGACACAGATTGTTCTACTCCTAAAATTTAGGGGTAACAAATTCCAAATTCCAGGACCACTATGTAATAGATGTTTCCTACCTAATGCTGTTTTCAAGTTTGGGAATTTATGCTCCAAGGCAAACTCAGTCTGTAGTCCAAATCTAACAGGTATAACCTTGAATTGATCACTAATATAATCAGGAACAAGTTGCTTTGAACATTTTATTATAAAATGAATCATATGAAGAGATTGTCTTTCTGTGAGACTAACCCATTGTAACCTATCATATAGTTCCAACCTATGTGTTCTTTCTGGAGCACCCAGGATAAATCTTTCTAGCTTATGGTATATACCATCTAGCTTAGCCAGACTCCCAATGGAGGCACCTAGGTACACTACGTCCCCATAATCAAATATAGGCATAACCAATAATTGTACCACACTCTTTTTAGTGTACTCTGGCAAACAACTCTTATTCTTATACAAAAAACCCAAACATCTCCCCACCTTTTTTACTACTGATTCCACATGTATATCCCATTTTAATGCTGAATCTAGGTGCATCCCCAAATACTTATAAGTATGCACTTGTTCTAGCAAGATATTATCAAGTGTTCTTATTTGTAAAGAACTATTTGGGAAGTTATTATTCCTCTGTCTTGAAAATATACCACTTGTGATGTTTTAGCATTTAAAACCAATTTTGATTCAATCAGGAATTTTTGTAACTCATCAAATGCTACCTGTAAGGAAGGTTGTATACTAGTTACTGAAGAACCTTCTAGGTATACAATGGTATCGTCTGCATATAAGTGGTATCTAACTCTACTATCTGTGATATTTATTTTATTCATGTAGATATTATACAACATAGGTCCCAATGTGGAGCCCTGCGGAACACCCAAGACCAAGGTTCCCATATCAGAGTTCCAGTCCCCTAAAGTTACCATCTTCCATCTCCCTGTAAGATATTGCTGAAACCATTTTACTGCTAAATTTGACATACCAATATCCCTGAGGTTGGACAGGAGGATGTCATGGGCCAGAGTCACAAAAGCTTTGGATAAATCAACAAAGGCTGTGCCCATGGACATCCCCCTGTCCAAAGCCTCAGTGATATCTCCCGTAAGTTTTATAAGAGCTGTTGTTATACTATGCATTGGTCCAAAACCAGACTGAAATGAATTTATCATTTTATTACACTCCAAGAAGCCTTGTATCTGATTTGCCAACAATCTCTCAAATACCTTTGCAATAACTGGAATTAAGGATATGGGTCTATAATTTTCAACTGATGTTCTTCTACCCAATTTGTATATAGGAACCACTTTTGCTGTTTTCCATAACACAGGAAGATCCATCTGTACTAGTGACAAGTTAAATATAAAAGTTAATGGACAGGCAATTATTGGGGCCACGTACTTTAATAGTACCGTTGGTATACCATCAAGGCCTATTGCCTTTTTTACCTTTAGTTTCAACAAGGCCTCTTGTACCTCATCTATCTTCAGGTCAGAAAAGACAAAACCCTCCCTTTGGGGATAGGCCACCTGTCGTAACTGTCCTGAATCACAATGATTTTTACTTGGACTAATTGACTTGTTTCTCCTTTTAATTTCGGATGAACTTGGGTACCCATGGTAATAAAATATTTGTTAATTTAATTTGCTACAATAGGTCCTAAAGGAATATAATTTTGATGTATACTGAATTTTTCTGGCAATTTAGGCTTTTTTACATTTTGCATTTTTTGCACATATTTCCAAAAATTCCTGATTACCTTTAACAAAAGCAGATAATTCCCTATTATAATATTTATGTCTAGTATATTTTACAGCCTTAACATATTTATTCCTAATAATTCTATAACTATCCCAAGCCTGTTGTGTATTAATTGCCTTTGCTTTTTTCCGGGCCTTATCTCTTTGTTTTTTTTTGTTTAAAGAGATCAGAGTTATACCATGAGGAGTTTCCTATTTTGTTTCACCTTGTCTTTATTGGAGCATGTTTATTACTAATTTCCATAAAATCCTCATAGAATAAATTCCAAGCACCTTCCACTGTAGGAACCAGCAATAATCTTTCCCAATTATGGTTCTCCATATCCATCATAAACTGTACATAATCAAAGTTCCTAAAGGATCTATATTTTATTATTTTTGCCTGCTGTTTAGGTCCATTGCATCCACTTAATCAACTGCATTTCCAGTGTATTACTGATTATCTGTGGAGATATACCTTCTTTACATCCAAACAGTATAACATTGTATCCTTCTGTAGTAATCTTTTCATTAGATACTGGGTATGCAATTTTCACATTGTTTATAGAATCAACTGGCTGTGGATAAATCAATCTGTCAGAAAACTTCCCAACAAATAATGTTACTAACAAAATAAACAACATTTTACTTTTATCAGAACCTATTCTTACAATTTTATCCTAAGAATTTGTTTTCCCTACAATACCAAACACTCAATGACAAAACTATTCTTCTGTGCAAAATATTTGGATGTACTAGAAAGACAAGGTAAATATTAATATTTCTATATAAAAATAAATGCTTCCAGAGTAAAACGGGAGACAAACATTTAAGTAATCTCTATCTTAAAATAAACTTTGCAGTTCATAATACTTAAGAGCCGTTAAAAGAATCTTTACAGTTCCTAGTACTCAGTTTAGAGACTATTTAAATAAAGCACATTCCTAATAAGATAGTCTTATACAAACATCCTACAAGTGTTTATATTTTACTTACAACAGAGCTACGTTTGCCTTGGTAAATTTCTTTATTTTTTTCTTTCATCGAGTGGTACTCGCGCTACTGCACTTGTGCAGTAGCAGCGCAAGCTATTTCAAGGGTTCTGCCCCTCCTCCCTCGCTGATGTGCTGGTACCTCGTCTCACAGCTGATGGCACTTGGCTACTCCGGTTACCGGGAGCTCCACAATTCACTGGATTTACAAAGTCTACAATGTATGCAGCAATTTTGTAGACTGGACAAAACAGTTCAAGGGGGGAGCACTGGCACATAAGAGAACATCACACTCATATTATGCATCTCTCTAACTCCTGTACTACCAATGCCAATACCAGCAAGCAAACATTCAACATTGACAAATGCTTGTTTTTCTAATGAAGTAAATCAGTGCTGGAAGAACATAAGACATTTTTGTTGAGTGTGAACCCTTAAAATGTAAGCAGAGGAATATACACAGAAAAATATGGGAGGCATGTATAACAGCAGTACCAACAGTGAACTTTTGGCAATGACAAATGCTTGTTTTAAAGTTAAGTTAGCCCTGAAAGAAGAAAATGGTTCCTTGTCAATTTGTGCTTACCCTGACCCAACCCACTCCTTCCACCCACTCAGCATCCACTTTCTCATATACCCCCACACAGCCTCACACACCTAAAGATGGTCACATGTCATAGATCCACTCTCCAATCAGAACAACATACTCCTCCTGGAATAATGACTGCTATATGAAACAATAAGTTAAGTCTGGTTAGTGTGTTCCAATGTGTTTTGAACTTTTACTTATTAATTTGTCATTCCTAAATATTTTTACACCAAATTTTCAACATGGCCTTTCTAGGACCACACCTCATGAACAAGGAAAGAGAAAGTTTTCAAATTTGACTGAAAATGTGATTTTGCAATTGCTCCACAAAGCCACATTTCAGGAAGGATTGGCACATTTTGACCTGCTGGATTCATGAGATGGAGACATAAGAAGACCATGTTGAACATCAAGTGGAAAATATGGTAAAATGACCAGGTTATGAGTGAACATTGAAATATTTCAACTTTCACTCATAACTTCACCAATTTTCAATATTTTTCCACCATACTTTCAATATGGGCTTTTTGTGACCCCACCTTATGAACAAGATAGGCAACATTTTTCAAATCCCACCCAAAAAATGGTTTTGTGGAGTGACAGAAAAATCACTATTTTTGCCAGATTTAAAAATTTCACCTGCCAGGTTCATGACATGGAGTCATAAGAATAATATGTTCAAAAATAGAAGTCAAAATATAAAAAAAACAAAAACAAAGTTATGAATATACATTGAAATTTTTTCCATGCTACATCATAACTTTGGTAATTTTCAATATGTTGACTCCAGACTTTCAACATAGCCATTTTTTTATACAACCTCATGAACAAGATAGGTGTCATATTTGAAATCCTGGCTGAAATGTGTTTTTGCACTTGAGGCATTAAATTACTTTTCAGCCAGCATTTTATAAATAGCACATGTCTTGTATATTAGAGGGACTTATAAAACAACCATATTGAAAATTTTGGGTCAAAATAAAAAAAATATATTAAGAAATGTTGATTGCAGTGCCAGCCTTTGATCCAGTGAGAAGTGTCTTGTGATCCTGGTCCTTGGAGCTGATTTTGGGGGAAAGTTCAGTGAACCAACAGAATGGGCCAAGACTGGGGGGATGGCACTGCCATGTGGCACCACACACTAGCCT
Organism: Neoceratodus forsteri; assembly: GCA_016271365.2. Lineage (NCBI taxonomy): Eukaryota > Metazoa > Chordata > Ceratodontiformes > Ceratodontidae > Neoceratodus > Neoceratodus forsteri. Next base: position 815,485,452 of record CM028133.1, read on the forward strand.
GAGAAAGGAAGGTGCAAGGTTAGCTGCACAGGCCCACGTACTATATAGTGAAAAGAAGCCTTCTCTTTGCATGGGAACCTGTACTTCCAAACCTGTAGTTGCCAGAGGCCACTACACATCAGCTGACAGATGAACTCTTTGCCCTGTGCATCTGTGCCTCTAGCCACATGGAAGTACAGGACCAAGAGGGCCCTACACTTACACAGCCCACCAGAGAGTCAAATTCTTGATCTTTGTTGTCACACAGACATGCAGGGCCCCAGAAGGACCAGCACTGCTGCAGGAAGATGAACTATTCCCTTGGCCCAGGGTGCAGAGAACCCTGTGCATCTGCATCTGATAATGCAGGTCCTGAAAAGACCTGCATGAATGAGGATATGATTCTACTATCTCAAAGAGAAAAGAAATTCATTGCAGAAAATTGCACTAATGCACCTGTTAGGGTTCAACTTCCCAACATTTTTTTTTTTTTAGTTTTAGTTTTTTTTGTTCACCGGGTAAGTGCACTAGACAAATTCTGCCTATTTTCAGACAAGACCCGGGGGCGGGTACAGATGAATGCCAACTGACTTTGAACCAGATTAAGCTGTTGGTGGTATTTTTAGTGAATGGGGTGAAATTTGACCAGGGCACCGGGGAAATTCCCCTACTCTTTTTGAGAAGTGCCATGGGATCTTTAACATCCACCTGAACTACCATCAGAACAGGCAGATGTGTTAACATCTCATCTGAAAGACATCAAAATAACATTAGTACATAGGATGAACTCCACTGCTCATACAAATATTCATTGTTAAAAACACAGCACTTTTTATTTGTCCAAAGTCCACACCAACAATTCTGGACAACAGTTTCATAGCCAAACGACACTTCTTCAAGTCCTCAAACACAGTGTTGTTTTATCTAAACAAAGAACATATAAACAACATATTAAAATACAGCACATAAAAGATTTTTAATTTTCAACACTCCAGTTAATTACCACCATCCATGCATATATTATACCTCTCTTGAAACAACATTTAAACATGCTCATCATATCACATTTACTCCATATTTAAATATCTCCTTTTAAAATCAATTACATAATGACATCATCCATTAATTACATACATTTATTAGAAACAGCATACCTTCTTCTTTTGTGTTGAATGTGTACATATCAAGTCCATTCAAAAGGTTATCTGGAAACATATAAATAAAACTCAATGTACTATTCCTTCAGCAGATTAAATCTCCCCAGGCCTTCACTTTTTTCACTGCCAAATCTTTCACTGTTCCACTTAAATTAGCTTCCTGGTTAGCCTTTAATGTGCCTGCATGCATTTTAGGTTATTGAACTATGAGGGGGAAGGGAATACTCCAATTTTAAACTGAGCACTGGCTTACACCCCAGTGGGAGGGGTTTAGGTGTTATTATGATGTGTGTATTCCTCACTACTCTTGCAGCTTTAAATGCGAGCATGGGACCATTCTGGATAGATTTTCAGATCTGGAAGAGGGGATTTGCAGTCATGTAGCAGGGTAAGCTCTAAAATAAAATACTTTTTGAGAAAAGAAGAGGTCAGTAGGATACTCTGCATTTTACTAAAACCTTAGGGTGAAGTACTGATTTGAATTGTATCCCTGCTTTTTAGAAGAAATGCTAGAAGTATATACAGAACGAAACTCAGAGGAAAAACCAAAAAAGCCTGTTTGTGGTGAATGAGATACGAACAAAGTAAAGGTATAGATGCCAGATATCTTTAATCATTCTAAAAAAGTAATAAGGAGACAAGTAGGAGGGTTAAAAATTGTAGAGAATAATATCATTAGGTGGCTAGAGAAAATGAAGTTTGGAAATGGTTAAACTAAAATGAAATTTAAAAGGGCTTGTAAAAAGTAAAGAAAGTGGTTCATTTTAAACTGTGGAAAAGAATAGCAGGGGTTGAGTAGAAAAGAAAGATGAATGATGTGACAATCACAATTAATTTAAGTGGAACAGTGAAACATTTGGCAGTGAAAAACGTGAAGGTCTGGGGAGATTTAATCTGCTGAAGGAATATTACATTGAGTTTTATTTATATGTTTTCAGATAACCATTTGAATGGACTTGCAAAATCTATTTGAGTAGAGTGATACGTACACATTGAACACAAAAGAAGGTATGTTGTTTCTAATAAATGTATGTAATTAAGTGATGATGTAATTATGTAATTGATTTTAGAAGGGGATATTTAAGTTAGAGATGCAGCAAAATTTTCATCCGCTGGTGAAGTGGACACGAAGTGAGCACTGCAAAGTTATTATTATTACTACTTCGCATTGCCATTATGCCTTAACACAAAGTAAGGCAAAGTGAGAAGAGAATAGGCAGCCCCCCACACATCACATGGCTTACAGTACTGTAAGTCCATGCTTTAGCCAGGAAGGAAGGAAGGAAGGGAGTCAGAGAAGCAGTTTCACTTTCTTCTTTGCATTCGTAGAGGGAGAAAGCTTTGTGAGAAGAGACTAGAAGTGAAAGTGCTTATTTGTCGCTTGAGTTTCAGTACTGAAGAAAACCAACAGCTTTTTTAAAAGCTATCTTTAGTTTTTGTATTGTACTTGTGTTTTGTTAATTTTTTTTTAAGTTTTGTTTTGTTTTGTGTGTGTGTGTGTGTGTGTGTGACTGACTGTGTGTGTCAGTGTGTGTGTCTGTGTGTGTGTGTTGGCCCGGGGACTTGTTGTGTCAGGATGGACCCAGAAGAAGGTGAGTCACTGGCCCATGGGAGCAATTGGAGGGGAGTGCAGACAAGTGGGGGCGGGGTGGTCATGTCATGCTGGATCGCTCCTGACTCCTTGGTGTATCTTCCCCCATGTTGAAACAACATATGTAGCAGCAGCACCAGTGCCACCAGTGGCTGCTGTGCATCCACCTTCTCCACCACTACCACCACCACCAATGGTAGCAGCTGTAGGGGCTCCAGCAGCATCCCGTCCACCAGCTCCACAGCCACAGAAGGTGGCCCTGGAAAATGTAGGTGGTGGGACTTGTGGGAGGACTGGGTCTGGTTCCCATGCAGCTCCCCAGTGTGGGAGATTTTTAACTCTGTGGGAGGAGACAGCACAGTGGTGGTGTGCCATCTGTGTGGTGTGCTGGTGCACCATGGCCCCCATGGGACACATTTGGGGACTGGTGGCCAGTACACCCACATGCTCAACCACCACAGGGCAGAGTGGCAGGCTGCCATGGAAGGGGCCAGGCGTCCACCTGCTGACCCTTCCATGGTAGTGGACGAGGGTGCTGCTGGGGTGAGAGTTGTGCCTTGCAGTCACTGCCACAGCAGGAGAAGGGCTTGTACAGCAGCTGCTCCACCACCACCACCACCACCACCACAGCCACCAGCACCACCCTGTCCACCACCACCCCCACTACCTGGATTCCCTGCTGCAGTGGACCCCACCAGAGTCCCTGCAACACAGCATGACATCTCCCAAGTGTGGGCAGCTCTGGAAGAAAACAGTCAGAGGGTTGGTGCTTTGCAGCCACAGGTCAACGCAATAGAATAACAGCAGTAGCAATAGATACAATGCTGCACCTGCTGCTGGACCACCACGGCATCCCACAGCCACAGTAACTTACAGGATTGTTTTCTGGCCCCCCCACCCCACTACTGTGTTGTACTGTTTTTGTGTGTTTTTTCTTTGTTGTTGTTTAATCATACACATTTTCCCTTCCAAGGGAATCTTTCTTGCACCACATAGTGCAATACATTTCTGTGAAAATTGCCCGTAATTTCATCACAGTGTGTCACGTGATGGAGGAATTCCCATTCTGAAAATCTGCCCACATTCTGCCTCCCTTCTTAGCAAAGTTAGGATGTGATGCCAGGGAGAGCACATGTGTGTGCTCCTTACAGTGAATATCCGATTGTCCAGCAGCTTTCTGAATGTTTCTTTATGTTATAATGGTCAGTTTGTGGTGAAACGTGAGGGCACATTTCCAGTAAGAAGAGCCTTGTTAGTGGAAACATTCCCACAGTTCACCACAAAGTCAACCTTATAACATAAGGAGACATTGGGATAGCTGCCGGACATTCACTATAGTGGAGCATGTACCTGTGCTCCCCCTGGCATCATGTTCTAACGTTGCTGAGAAAGGGGGGGCAGAATGTGGGTGGCTATTCTGAATGGTAATTCCTCCATCACGTGACACACTGTAATGAAATTATGGGCGGTTTTCACAGAAATATATTGCACTTTGTGGAGCAAGAAATATTCCAGTGGGAGTAAGGCCCCCATATATTAGGGTATGTGCATCACCATAACTATGTCATGTGGTGAATCTCTGTAAAGCAGCAGAGCAACAGTCTGTTGAGAACTCTGAGCTATATTTTTTAATGCTATGTTACAACTTCCTTTACTTACATCCTGACTGATTGGAATGATACGAGAATTTGCAGTAGTTGAGTCTGCTGTACTACCTTTTTTCATGTGTGAAATAATGAAAGGAGCATTCCTTTTAAATTGATTCTCACCAGGTCTTTGTCATTGTTTTCCTCTGTTTTTCTCCATCACATCAGTTAGTTGTTATATATCACTTCTGTTGTTAATTAACAGTTATGCAGCAGGCAGTGTTTTATGATACCATGGAAACAATAGTTATTGAAAAGCAACTGCAAGTAAATACAAACCTGGTCAGAACAATATTGGAAGGTGTGCTCATTTTTTTTTCATGCATGAAAAAAAGTAGTCGACTAAGTAAAGCAGACATAAATTGTGAAAAGAAGCGTATCATTCAAGTCACGACTTGGAGGTAACTAGTGGTGGCTGTGGCAATGTAAAGTAGCATGAAAAAGTACAGTTCAAATTGTCAGGACATTCTTGCAATGCTGCTTTAATTGTAATGTCAGTATGACATCATGAGTTCACAACCATCACAGAACACACAAAACTGGCACAGAGTCCCCAGATTTTTTCTGCAGGCCCAAAATGCATCCTCCTTGTGTACAGAAAATTGACAAGTGGTAACACAGTGAAATGAGTGTTTCAGCACATACAAAGTCCCCCAGAATTAATGACACACTCAGTCATGCATGCAGTGGTGGTACAGAGTCCCCAGATTTTTTCTGCATGCCCAAATGCATCCTCCTTGTGTGCAGAAAATTGACAAATGGTAACATAGTGAAATGAAAGTGTTTCAGCACATATGAAGTCCCCCAAAATTAATGGCACACTCAGTCATGCACGCAGTGTTGGCACAGAGTCCCCAGAATATTTCTGCAGGCCCAAAATGCATCCTCCTTGTGTGCAGAAAATTGACAAGTGGTAACACAGTGAAATGAGAGTGTTTCAGCAATCAGCACATACAAAGTCCCCCAGTATAAAAATGATGACCATGAGCGTCCTGTTGTTGGTCCAATGTGTTCTGCGAGGCGATTCGAGCAAATGCAATGTGATCATGTCAACTGGATTGAAGGGTGCCCTTTGGCTGTACACTAATAGCAGCCTTGGTGAGTAGATATATGTATAGATATATGGTTGTGTATTTTGTAGGTGAGGAGGTGGGTTGACATGGACATGTACTCATGGTATTGTTCTGCATCATCACAGGTCACACAGAAACTGTTGGTGTTCACATTCCAGTGCTCAATGAGAATTCTGTGCACTGAAATTGGAAACAGATAACTCTCAAGCACATGAAGGTAAGTATTTTTTTTGGGGTGTGGGGGGAATCATATTTGCAGGTTTGTCTGTAATGGTTTCTTATTTTGTTACTTCTTCACAGATTTCATCTGCATCCTTCTGAAGTCCGGTTGTTAATGATGGTCATGGTCATCGAATGAAATGACTTCTGCGTGTTGCATGTGTGCCCAGCCTGGGGGAGGGGGGGTGCCTGATGTTGAAGAACATTTCTGGATAAGGCCACTTTGGCAGAACAACAAAGCATCTGAAAGTTTCCTAAAAAAAGAAATGAATGACGTCTTACAACTTTATTGTTATTTGTCCCTCCCTGGTTCTCAATCTCAAGTCAAGTTACATTTCAAACCCACATCTTGTCAACTAACACAACCTGTGTGCAATATTTGCTGCAGTCTTTCCAAAACAATGAAACGGATGAAATAAAATCTTCATACTTACCAAAATGGATTTCACATGGATATTCCATAGGTTCCTCTCTGTACAGTACAGCTGCAGTACCATTCCCACTGACTTTTAGTGATGGAGACATTTTTTGTTGACGTGTAATAGAAACAAAATAAGTGTACCTTATGTGTTTTACCATTGTGGCTCTGAAAAGCTACAGAAAACAAAACATAGATACATAGATACATAGACAGTGTCGGCAGATAAGGGCCTATGGCCCACCTAGTCTGCCCATTTGAGCTTGTAAGTTCAGTTTGTTTTCCTAGAAGTCTATTTCCCCTTACCCCTGACCTCTAGAATTCCTTTATGTCTATCCCATGCATTCTTAAATCCCGTGATTGTTTCAGCCCCCACCACTTCCTCTGGCAGGGTGTTCCACTTGTCCACCACCCGTTCTGTGAAGAAATTCTTTCTCATGTTTCCTCTGAATCGTCCTCCCTCCAACTTCATCCCATGCCCTCTAGTCCTGAAACATCTTTTCACTTAAAAATAGTGTTTTCCTGCACCCTGTTCCTCCCTGTAAGATACTTGTATGTCTCTATCATCCTCTCTCCTCCTCTCCTCCAGGAGTACATGTTCAGTTCCTTCAACCTGTCTTCATAGGACTTGTGATGCAACCCATGCACCATCTTTGTTGCCCTCCTCTGAACCTTCTCTACCTGTCTATGTCCTTACGTGAGGTATGGTCTCCAGAACTGTACACTGTACTCCAGGTGGGGCCTCACTAGTGTCTTGTATAGCGGAATTATGACCTCCTTTTTCCTGCTGGTGATGCCCCTGCCTATACATCCCAGCATCCTATTTGCTTTACCTGATGCCTTGTCACACTGTTTCCCTACCTTGAGGTCATCGAGATGACAACCCCAAGATCCTTTCCTGCTTGGTGCATACTATCCTCACCCCCAACTGATATATTGTGCCAGGGTTTTTGTGCCCCATATGCATTATCTTGCACTTCTTTGCATTGAATTTCAACTGCCAAACCCTTGACCATTCTTCAAGTTTCTGCAGGTCCCTTCTCATTCTGTCTACACCTCTGGTGTGTCTACTCTATTACAGAGCTTTGTGTCATCAGCGAACAGTGAAATTCTGCCTTCTATATCCTGTGCAATGTCACTGATGAAGATGTTGAATAGGACCGGTCCCAGCACTGATCCCTGTGGTACCCCACTGGTCACTCCTTCCCTCTGTGGGAGGACAGCCATTTACCACCACCCTCTGTGTCCTGCCACCCAGCCAGTTACCCACTCCACCACACTACTGTCCTGCCCACACCCATATTCCCCAGTTTGTGTAATAGTCTTCTATGTGGCACAGTGTCAAGGCCTTGCTGAAGTCCAGATAGGCCATGTCCACTGCCTCCCTGATCCACCTCCCTAGTCACCCAGTCAAAAATTCAATGAGGTTGGTCTGACACGACCTCCCCTGGTGAAACCATGCTGCCTTGGGTCCTGTGAGTCCATTGAGAACCAGATGTTCCACAATCTCTCCTTCAGTAGTGCTTCCATGATCTTCCCCACTACCGAGGTGAGGCTGACTGGTCTGTAGTTCCCTGCTTCCTCTTTGTTCCCACATTTGTATAAGGGGACTACATCTGCTGTCCTCCAGTCTTTGGGTACCTCCCTGTTTCCAGTGATTGGCTGAACAGGATAGCCAGAGGTTCATACCACCTCTCTTAGTTCTTTAAGGACCCTGGGTGCACCCCATCTGGCCCCATTGCTTTATCAGCTCTTATTACTTCCAGTTCCTTCAGGACCCTTTCTCGTGTAAAGGGACTTGTGTCCATTTCTGCACCATTCTCACCCCTTGTACTCCCTTCAGACCCATTACCCCCCTCTTCCTTAGTAACGACTGAGCAGAAATACCTGTTCAATATGTCAGCTTTACTGTTGTCATCCTCCATCGGCTCCCATCCTCCCTCTTCAGTCTCCACCTATCCCTCCTTTGTCCTTCTTTTTTCATTATGTACCTGTAAAAGGTTTGTCCCCTTTAACCACTGATTTTGCAATGTGTTCTTCTGTCTGAGCTTTGGCTTCCCTTACTGACTTCCCTGCCTCCCTTTGTTTCTCCTGGTACTTCTCCCTATCCCCTTCTGCCTGTGTCTTTTTGTATTGCCTGAATGCAATCTTTTTGGCTTTCACTTTCTTTGCTACCTCTTTGGAAAACCATAATGGTCTCCTCTTTCTTTTCCTCTTGCTAACCTGCTTAATGCATAATTCTGTTGTTCTTATAATCCCCATTTTAAATACTGCCCACTGTTCCTCAATCCCTGATTCCTGTCCCATTCCCCTTAATGCTTCTTTCAAGCATCTCCCCATTTTCCCAAAGTCTGCCCCCCTAAAATCCAGGATACGTGTTTTTGTGTGGTTTGGTTCTGCTCTTTCTGTGATTTCAAACCACAATGACTGGTGGTCACTGTTACCCAGGTGCTCCCCCACTGTTACCCCCATCACACTGTCCCTGTTTGTGAGCACAAGGTCCAGTATTGCCTTCTGCTGAGTTGGTTCCATGACCAGTTGTTGAGAAGGCACCCTGAAGAGTCCAGGATAAATCTGCTCTAGTTGATTGCTGCTGGGATGCTCCAGTCCCGTCCTGGTATATTGAAGTCTCCAACCAGTACTACCTCACCTTGTCTGCCATCCTTTGGATGGCTAGCATCAACTCCTATCTGTTTCTTCCTCCTGGGCTGGTGGTCTATAGACCACACCTGTGCGGATAGCTGGCCCCATTTTCCTTCCAGCTTAACCCACAGTATCTCTCCCCATTTGTTCCTCCTGGATCTGTGTGGCCCTTATGTCATTTTCACATACAGTGCCACTCCTCCTCCCTTCCTGCCTGCTCTGTCTCTTCTGAATATGTTGTAGCCAGGTATGGCCATCTCCCAGTCATGGTTATCATTACACCAGGTTTCAGTGATGGCCACAATGTCCAGGTCTGACTGTCCCATGACAGCCTCCAGATCTTCCATCTTGTTGCTAAGGCTCCTGGCATTTACACATGGCTTTCCATGATTTGACCTCCTAGACTGCTTCACTGTTCTCTAGCCCCTTCCTTGGTTGTCATTTATCCCTGGTTCTCCTTGCTGTCTGCCCTTCTGCTGAATTTTGCCCTTTTCTACTTATCCACCTTTTGGACACTAATCTCCATCTTTTGCACACTGCTTTGCAGAGATAGCCACTCCTCTGGTTCACTGGTTCCATTACTAGCTGTGGGGTGAGCAAGTAGGTATCATCCTTGCTGGCCTGCCACCCCTTTGCTAGTTTAAATGCTTGTCAATGTAGCATTTAAACTTATCATTGAGTCTTAGATTCCTCCAGGATGGATGCAGGCCATCAGGCTTGAACAAACCTCCATCCCTCCAGATGGGTCCCCAGTCACCAATGAATCCAACCCTTCCTCACAACACCAGTTCTTCAACCATGAGTTAAAGTTCCTGGTGCATGCACTCTATGCTCTCCTTGCCTCTCACAGGTAGTACTTCTGAGAAAGTGACAGAAGTAGCTACTTGCTTGAGACCCTCCCCAGTTTCCTAAACTCTTCCTGAACTTCCTTTGGCTCCCCATTTGCCAAGTCATTAGTACCTAGGTGGATAATGACATCCAGCTCACCTCCTGTCTTGCCTTCCCAGTGATCCCCAGTATCTTCCTTCCATCCCTCCATGCCGTGGCACCTGGTGGCACCTCACCTCCTGTCCTCCCCTCCTGTGTTCCTAGCTGGATCCCTCTTATGATGGAGTCCCCACCAGGATTCGCTTCCTCCTCCTCTGGGGTCCCTGCTTTCCCCACTGAGGTCACCTCCTTGCCTAACCTCCACATCCTTTCCTTCCACTTCCTGGGTACCTCTATTTGGTTGTCCTCATTTGCCAGTGTGGCATATGAGTTCTTGAGAAGGAATAGGATCTGGGATGTGCCTCTGCCTGACTGCTCTAACCCTCCCTGAGCCCACTATCATACAAGTGCTCCTCGTTCTCGGCATCCTTTGAGGCAGCTGCATTGGACTGGGTGGTTCCTGGACAGGGTGATGGTACTCCTGACCCAGTTTACTTCGCTCTGAGTCTGGCTACCTCATCCCGCGGTCCCGAGATGCATGCAGATAGGGCAGCACCTCAGTGTCAGAAGGTCTGCCTGAATATGGCTGCCCCACGCCACTGATTGCACCACTCCCACATTATACTGCAATTCCACTACTTATCTGCTACTGAAACTCTCTTAGTTCTCTTTATTTATCTACAATACTAAAAATCCTGTAACTGATCCTCAGTTATATATTTTTTTAAGGAAAAAGAAACCAATAAATAAATAAATGAGTCAAAAAACTTGTCGTGCTGAGGGTGGTCTTCTTCCCCCTTATGCCCCTCCTACTTCACACCTCTTACTATACCCTGTGTTTAGCTCCTGTCAATCAGATTTATCAGGGCATATAATTAAGAGTTGGGGGAAGGGGTTGCAGCAATTAAAGACAGCACAGAATTACACCACCACTATTTTTTAAATTTTCAACAGCCCAAAAACAATTATAAGTAAAGACAACAAAGAAAGAAAGTATAGTGTCACTACAAGCCTACAATCTAAGTTTAAAAGAAAAATACCAGTTACCAGTTACTCTGAAGCACTGAATTGAATATGTTTCCTTCCTTCACCTTCTGGCTTCTTCTCTTACATACAACTAAAGGAAGTGAAGCAGCTTAACAAACATGAGTACACATACTCACTTTATGGTTTAAATATTAAGAAGCTTTGTGTCTGTGGCTTATGGATGTGGTGGTCTGGACAGACTCAGGCTCAGTGGTGACAGTGACTAACATCAGTCCCGGTGGTGGTGGTCCGGGGGGCGGACAGACTCAGGCTCAGTGGTGGCAGTGGCTAACATCAGTCCCGGTGGTGGTGGTGGTCCGGGGTTGGACAGACTCAGGCTCAGTGGTGGCAGTGGCTAACATCAGTCCCGGTGGTGGTGGTGGTCCAAGGGGTAGACAGACTCAGGCTCAGTGGTGGCAGTAGCTAACATCAGTCCAGGTGGTGGTCCGGGGGGGGCACACCGCCTTTAAAAACTTCAGTTAAAACCTGCAAACATTAACCACATCATCATCATCATAAAAAAGCTGCCCTCACAGTCATCGATGTCTGAAGTCTGACTACTGGGAAATTCTTTCTCCATTGTGTCATCATCTATGTCAGTGGTGTGCCGTTTCAGGCAGCCACTGCCAGTGCTACCAGGATGGTCCATTTCCACATCAGCAAGACCACCATGACGAGGCCGGGGTACGAATACTGAGGTTGCAGTCTGTGTTGGTATGTGCCTCTCATTCATTTTAATGAATGTTAGCAAACTAACATTTGCAGGAGGCAGGTGTGTCCGATGATCTCTGACTATTGCACCTGCTGAGCTGAATACCCTCTCAACACTTACACTGGAGGGTGGGCATGTGAGGTACTTCAGTGCCACTGCAGTCAGCTCTGGCCATTCACTGACCTTTCCACTCCAGTACAAAAGAGGATCTTCAGTTATTGTCAGATGCCTGTTTTCAGACAAATATGACTCAACCCTTCTCTGTGCAACACAGTCCAGTTGTTGATGCATCATCCTGTTCTCCCGAATCATTTATTTCACAAATACCCACTTGGGACAAAGCCTCCCAAAGCGGGTTGATGCCAGTCACTTTGGATGACAGACCACCTGGAACTGCAGTCCCCTTCCCCCTGCAGGATATGCATGATGGTCCTCCAGGTACGCTTTCAGCCAGATTATGCTGCTGAGGTTTGCTGACCTTGGCACGTGACTTCTGTGCCCCATGAACCAAGTGCACCAGTTGACCACTGATATTTTTTACCTGATCAGGCCCTCCCTCCAGTACTGATGCAATTCCATGTTTGTATCATGGGTCCAACATTGTTGCTATGGCAAAGTTGTCACTACACTGAATGCTCACAATGTGATGATTCTGGTCGAATACTGTCAGCATGTGTTGCAGCAACATACTGCTACCACCATCTCCGGCAACATCAAGGCTATGCTGTACGTTCACCAATGCTTGCCTCCGTACCCGCAGCAGTGGAATTGATTTGCTAATGGAGGCAGACTCACCACTCACTGCCTGTGTGGCATGTTCAAAAGGCCACAAAATTGTTATTACAGAGTCCATGAGGCACCATTGTTCAGTCGTCATAGACATGGAGGCCCCAGAACTGACATGGCTAGTGTGCATCACAAGATATTCTGAGATCGCTTTGTGTTGGTCATACAAGCTCTCTGCTATGTATAAAGTGGACTTCCATTGGGCGACAACTTCCAGCTCCAAGCAGTGCTGAGGCAGGCTGTTTTGTATCTGCAACTGCCACAGCTGGTCATGGGCTTTTCCAGATCTTGAAAAGTGAGAGTAGATATGTTGTGCAATGGTCAGCGTTTCCTTTCTCAGGGTGCTGCAGAAACTCCTGAACCACAAGATTTAAACAGTGGGCCATGCATGGAACACGAAAAAACACCATTCATGATGCATTTCACCACATTTGACCCATTGTCACTTGCTATGGACCCATCTCTCAGAGACAGAGTGTTTAGCCATCTGTCAATTTCAGTCAGTACCACATCCATCATGTTCTCACCAGTGTGTGAACAGGTCACATTGTGCATAGCAATCGTTGCATGCTGTCGAATTCCTGGAAGATTGCTACTGCGACAATCCACCTTACTGCACTGATTATTCACACTACCAACATCACAAACAACCCCCGGCAGCTGCGCCCAGTATACAGTTACACACAAATATGAACTCCCCGCTGTTTTGCCACTTGTCCACATATCCATACTTAAATGGATGAATGGAGAGGAGGAATGTTGAAGGGCATTGTCTTATTGAGTCGGAAACAGTGTGGAACAACTCGGGGACAGCACGGGTAGAAAAGTATGTCCTGGATGGGACTTTCCATTTTGGACATGCATGTGTAGCAAACCGCCGGAACCCAGAATTCTCCACAAAGGAGAAGGGCAAAAGATCAATTGCCAGCATTTCTGCTACAGCAGCCTTAAGTTCACGTGACACTGTATGATTTGGGGGGTACTTCAGCTTATGTGCAAAAACACTCTGTAATGTGGGCTGACTTAAATGTTTTACATGGGGTGTGTTGATCACAAATGGTTGTGCTCTGTGATGAATGGCATTGGCAGGGGGTGGAGTGTGGACATTTGATGAAGACGGTTGCCTAGGTGATGATGACAAACCCAGAAATGCTGTTATTTTGCCAGATTTGCCAACCGGGGTTGATGTACCACTTGCACCAGACATACTGCATTCACCACCACCACAAAAACTGCTACTTTCACCAGCACTGGACTGCATTTTAAAGTCATTATGGTCCTCCACCTCATCATGCCTGTAGTAATCCTTTGCTCTTATTACCTCACTACTGCACACGTTTAATTTCCTACTGGACTTAACAGTCATGGAAGGGGATAACATGCTGGCTATGGTTGCCGGTGATGAGGGTGAATGCCCCACTGTGGTATTAGCTGCCAGCTTGTTCTGGGTCCACAGTGCCAAGTGCCTATTCTTAAGATGTGTATGCTGTCTTCCTGTGCACAGATGGCACCCCTTTTTACCTCGACTCACACACACATGGCAAACCTTTCAGATTGCAAATGACTCATCATCTGCATCTTAACAAAAAAATCCCAAACAAGGGATTGTGATGCTTTGCTTTTAACATGTCCATGATGTGGCTTATTTAAGTCTGTTATTTTAAGCACTGAAGTGGGGGGGGCACGTGATGTTTCGGGTACTGCACCCCTGGACTGCAACTGACCACCACGACTACCTATCACATTGATTACTGTGTCATCATCATCAACTAAAACCGGTAGATCACAAGTTTTTACAAGGGGGGGGGATTCCTGCAAACAGACTCAGACACAGCCACTTTGAATTTCTTTTTCTCCAGTTCCCAACTGGGGTCAACTACATCATCATCATATTCATCAACGTCACACACATCCACATCTTCTGCTTGGATGCTAGCATGTGGACTGCATGTTGCAACAACAGCAATATCATCATCATCATCATCACATTCATCATCAGCATCTACACCACCATCACCTGATATTTTTTCACCACACTGTGAATCACTGCATGGAAAATGCATGACGTTAACTGCCATGGTGGATGGAATATCACATGGTATGCTATCACTGACATGATTATCAGAATCCTCAGGTTCAGTTACTGGGATGTTACTGGGAAGTATGACATCATCTACGCTGCCACTCACTTGCACTGCTTCACACTCAGTATTTTTGGATACGGTACACTGGTCGGAATTAATTTGACGCAATAATACTAATACTATCACCACCACTAACACCCGTAACACTAGTGTGACCCCCAGGTGGCGCTATCTCAAGGGCTACTACCCCTGCCTGTGTAACTGCTAACAGGTTAAGGGGCCTAGGTCCAATGGCGGGTGCCTCCACCCAGAGGTCGGGGTTAAGACAGTCTGGTATGACTTGGTCACAGCCCTCTGGGTCACTGCAACCCCCTTCTTCCCACTAGTGGCCCACACAATATATCAGAAGTACCTTCACAGTATACACTTAACCCCAGGACTGGTTCGATCAGCTTGACTCTGGGGAACCCCTGTAAAACAAGATGATACAATGCAAAAGCCACAGTGCAACACTTTCACATAAGTGAATACCTCAGACAGTGTAACTTTGCTGAAACAAACAGATCTGATTGATTTAGGGGAATCTAACAAGGACAGCGGAAAATCAGATTTAGTTTAGACACTTCAATAATCACAGTACTGTGCGCATGTTCAGAGTCCCAAATTGTCACTTTCACTGGGTACCCAGGATGGGGGGGCTTGCCAGGATCGGTGCAGCTGGATGGGGCCCTGTGATGGAAAAACACTTGCACAATACTCAATTGTAATCTGGAGCCAGATGGCTCAGTTCGTGAAGAAATGAAACAGCAACAACTAGATGACACACTTGCAATTTGATAAACAGATGGCAGGGAGATACCCTGCTTTGTACTCACAGACTCAATGCTGGGAACTGGATGGAAAGCAGATTGTCCTGGATAGCCAGGAGGAACAGAACATGTGGAAAAGGTCCTTGTGACTGGACCCCACTGCAGTTTAGAGCAAATAGATGTAGTCTGGATTAAACTGGGGTTTACTTCCAGTTTCATGAACTCAATTCACTGTACAGGGGATTTGAAATGTGATTCCTCACAAGCACTACACACATTTATATGTAAAAGGAAAGTACTATACCAGGCAGGTTGCTTCTCGATCCTGACCGCAATTACTGCATGATACCCAGGAGAACACACAGCAGCTTCAATTCCTGACAGACTGAGTGCGATTCAACAATTTCTCTAGTCTTCTACAGGGTAAGCCTGGTTTCTACTCTTCAGATCTCCTTGATTCTCTTCACAGGTCGGATTCAGTCCGAACAGGCACTTGCACAAGCTGCAGACAGAAACTTAGGGCCTTACACGTGATTCCTGCGCTAAAACTACACACCGAATAAGCACACAGTTCTCTGTCTCTTCACTACCCAAAACTGATCTGATCTTTCCAGTAGACAGAGCCGGGCATTTCCTTTGAGTTCCTTCCAGTTCAGTTGGCTGCTTTGGCTGTCACTCACAGTAAACTCCCCCTGTTGGTGGAAAAAAGGCACCGAAGTCCAAACCACAATTCCCAGAAGCATTGGCCATACAGTACATAGGTGGCTGGCTCCACAATGAAAGTCCAAGTTCTGATTTGCTAGCAGCAGGCTCCATTTCAAAGGTCCCCCCACACTAATTGGTCCAGTTCAGCAGTTCAAAACTAGAATGGGGGACTAGGCAAACACAGTTCTGATTGTAAAGAAAAGCAGATTAGACAAACTGTATTTTCGTTATTACTCTAAATGATTTCTGGCAAACAGTTACATCTTTGAAAAGTGCTCCCTCTGCCCACTTAGTGATGGCAGAAACAGAGCTATTTGGCAGCAGCTCGAGTGGGACTCAAGCAGGGAAACAAACAGATCCCCATCCAAATTAATTATGTCTGCAGGCAGACAGCTCTTAAAGAGACAGTACCAGAGGCTCTAAAAGCACTCACAGATAAACGGCTTAGACGCCGAACACCATCCAGGCTTGGAGCATTCAAGCAAGCTCCTGGAAGACTTTTGGGAACCGCCATTTGCAGGGAGGTTACACCCTTCCTTGCCTGGAAAAAGCTTGGCGTCCGTGTCAAGCAAGTACACCCATAAGTTTCAACTACAACCATATACATTTGCATCAGGGTCACATTAGGCTCATACATGTAATCATCAGTCGATATATCACTTTACCAGAAACACATTTCTGAAACTTTGCAGTACATCACTCTTTACACAGTATTACACACACATTGTACCATAACTCAGGTTATTACCTCTTATACATGAAACCTGAAGAGAGGGGGCCCTTCCCTATCAGCTACCTTGGGGCTGGATGGGGCAGGGGCACCACACCTAGAGGACAACACAAGTAACTTGGAGTTAGTGCTGATGTTCAGTTTGGGCAATGAGCTCGGGGACACATACACTCCTTTATGGACAACATCGAGATGCAAGTCCACCGGCCTCCAAGGGGAATCATAACTGAGGTGCACCACAGGCTTTACAGCTTGACCAGTCTTTCTAGGGGGAACTGTTACAGTCTCTGCACTCTGAGCCTCATTTTCAGCATTGTCCTCACTTGTCAGGGGAGTCTCCATTGGGATAGAGAGGCTAGAACTTGGGGCACTTTCAGCTCCAGGAGTTACAATCTCTGAGTCCACAACACTTGGCTTACATGGAGAGCTTTCTGACACTGACAATGAATTATCAGGGCACTCAACACACTCTTCATGTTCTGGTATGTCACCAGTCTGTTCCAGTCCATCATTTTCCTCCCCTGAAAACTCAAACAATTCAACCATACACAATGATTCCATATCATCTGACTTGATGCTTTGCACTTCACTTTCTGGGAGCATTGGCTCCAGGGACAAAGCTGGGGGCTTAGGCAGTCCAGAAGGCCCAGCTTCATCTCCAGTATTGAATAGGGGATTGCCCTGAAACAACTGACTCAGTTTGTAAGAAGGGTAGTATTCAAAGTCACACTCACTTTCCTCTGATATGGACTGACAGTCATGCTCAACTGGGACTTGTGGAGGGGAATGGTTTAAATCAGCTTCTGCAGGTGCAGACTTTCTTGATTTTTCCTTAGCAGCAGCTCTAGTCACTGGTCCAGAGGGGGCATTTTCTGGGGGCTCAGACTCAATCAAGATTTGTCCAATGGGCAGTAAATGATTTCTATGCATTGTTTTAACATCTTTTGAAATATTCTCAGGCCTTACTTTGTACACTGGCAGATCATCTAGTTTGCCCACTACAATGTGAGGGAGATGGTGCCATCTGTCAGCAATCTTGTGTTTGCCATTCAGTCCCAGATTTCTTAGCAATACCCGATCTCCCTCCTGAAGTTCCTGTGCTTTCACCTTTTTATCATACCTTTCTTTGTTGGCCAGATTTCTTTTGGCAGCTATAGTTTGAGCCAGTTGGTACACATGATTTAGCTGGGCCTTTAACTTTTGCACATACTGTAAATAGTTGTCAGCTCGAACCCATCAGGAGAGACCCCAAAACACATATCTACCGGCAATCGAGCTTCTCTTCCAGACATCAGGTGGTAGGGGGAGAACCCAGTGGCATCACTTTTGGTGCAGTTGTAGGCATGTACCAGGGTGCTAATTTGTTGGCTTCATCTAGGCTTGTCCTTTGGGTGGAGGGTGCCTAGCATATCTAGCAAGGTGTGGTTGAAACATTCAGGCTGTGGGTCCCCCCGGGGGTGGTAAGGGGTGGTTCTGGACTTTTGCACTCCCCACAGAGAAAGCATCTCTATGATCAGATGACTCTCAAAGTCTCTCCCTGGATCAGAATGGATTCTTTGTGGAGCCCCATAGAGAACAGAAAATTTTTCTACAAAGTACCTTTGCCACAGTGGATGCCTTCTGGTCCTTGGTGGGGAAGCTTGGGCATATCTTGTAAAATGGTCAGTGACCACCAGCACATTATTAATATTTCTTTGATCTGACTCCAAACTCAGAAAATCAATACAGACCAGCTCCATGGGTGCACTGGTGGTGATGTTAACAAGGGGGGCAGCCCTCTGGGGCAAAGCTTTCCTCTGTAAGTAGTGACTACAAGTTTGAATGTGTTGCTCCACATCAGCCCCCATCTTAGGCCAATAGAATCTGGATCTCACCAAGTCAAGTGTTCTGTCTATACCAAGGTGCCCCATGTGGTTGTGTAAGGAGCTCACCACTGAGTCTTGAAAAGCAGTGGGCAGCACTAGTTGTTGTTGGTCTACTTGTCCCCCTCTGTCTACTGTTTCTCTGTATAACAGTCTATTGATCAGTTTCAACTTAGGACCTTCTCTGTATAACAATGCAGTTCTCAAATCAGTGGAACGTAATTTGGGCACATCTTTCCCTGCATATAGGGCTTCTAAAGCTGATTTGATCATGGGATCTCGGGATTCAGTCCACAGAATACTGTCATTGTCCAGCTGAGGTAGTGCACCAATGTCTATTGCAGAAAAGTGGCAATAATCAGCAGGTATGCAATTCTCAGAGGCTCCCAAACAATCCAACATACAGTCCACTGCGTCCGCGGACATTTTTTCCTCCCTGTCAAACTTCTGGCAGAGTGCTCAAATATCAGGTTCTGACAGTCTGACCCAGTCATTCTGGGGTACAGGCCTCCGGGAGAGAGCATCAGCATCTATGTGGTTCAGACCTGCTCTGTATTCAACTGCATAGTCATAGGTAGATAAAGCAGAGAGCCACCTATGGCCAGTGGCATCCAACTTAGCTGAAGTCTGCACATAGGTCAAAGGATTATTGCTAGTTTTTACTAGTATTTTAGCCCCATACAAGTACCCGTGGAATTGATCAACAATGGCCCACTTCAAAGCTAGAAACTCTAACTTGTGTACAGGATAGTTCTTTTCAGAAGGGGTCAGACTTCTGCTGGCAAAGGCCACTGGTCTCAGGCCATTCTAGTGCTCCTGATACGACACAGCCCCCAACCCTTGCAAGCTAGCATCAGTGTGCAGGACATAGGATTTTGTTGGATTGGCATAGGCCAACACTGGTGCGTGGGTAAGTTGATATATGATCCCATGAAAAGCAGACTCACAATCAGGAGTCCAGCGGGCCCCAAATACTTCACTTGGATGAAAATACACTCTTTCAGTCTCGAGGGATGCTGACTTTTTGTATTTTTTGTGGGTTGGGGGATACTCTTGAGTAAGGTTAAGTAAAGGGTGGCTCACTCTTGAATAGTCCTTGATGAAATGCCGATAATAACCACAGAATCCCAGGAATCTTTGCAGTTCTTTTATATTTTTGTACTGTGGCCAGGTGGTCAAGGCCTCAACTTTACTTGGGTCGGTCTCTATTCCCTCGGTGGATACTATGTGTCCCACATACTTTATTGATGTTTGAAAGAATTGACACTTATCAATGGACAGTTTAAGGCCAAAGTCTTCCATTCGATCCAATACCTTGAATAATCTGCTCTCATGTTCCTCCAGTGAGCTGCCAAACACAATAACATCATCTAGGTATACCAGGCACTCTAGTAAGTTCATGTCCCCCACTGCATGCTCCATCAATCATTGAAAAGCAGTTGGGGCACCTGAAATCCCTTGAGGCATCCTCATGAATTCATAGAAGCCAAGCGGACAGATAAAGGCTGTCTTCTCACGGTCCTCTGGGGCCATCGGGATCTGGTAGTACCCACTGCGAAGATCCAGCACAGAGAACCACTTGCTACCGTTCAGGCAGTTCAAAGCATCCTGGATGCGGGGCATTGTATACTGATCAGGGATAGTCCACCGGTTCAAGGTGTGATAATCCACACACATTCTTACTGCCCCACTCTTTTTTCTCACTACCATGATGGGGGAACCACAGGGGCTTCTGGATTCTTGTATTACACCAGCAGCTAGCATCTCTTGCAGATGCTGTCTCATATCATCTATGTCAGCAGGGACCAGGCGTCGAGACCTCTCACGAAATGGCCTTTCATCATGCAGCCGGATGTGGTGCTCATCACCTTGCATACATCCTACATCCCATTCTTTTAAAGAAAACACCTGGTCTCTCTAGGCAAGCTTCTCACTGATCTTCACTTTCCATTCAGCTGGCAACAGGGAGTCACCGAAATCAAACAAGTCAGGCGTTACTCTGCCACTCTTCCCCGAACTCTTGCTACTGGGTAGCACTGCAGTATCTGCACAATGTACATTAGCCAGGGTGCAACCTCTGTTTACTAGAATCTCTCTATCTGACACATTATGAACTTGAACCATTACCCTTCTAGCATAAGCATGGGCTCTGGCAGGCAAAATACTTGGTTTGACCAGCAGTCCTTCTGGCAATTTCCCATCATCTTGTGCATCCAACATGAAGATTTTATTCTTGACATCCTTTCTGATATGAACTTCCCCCTGTAGGGTACACTGGGCATTTGGCGCCAGGATCAGAGACTCAGGATCCTTTTTCCATACAACTCCACTTTGTCAGCATCTTTCTGTGCCTCATAGGCCTTCTTGATCAAGGCCAGAATTCTTAAAGCTCTACTAGTCCTTGACACCTGTTTTTCATAACACAACTGTGCTAGCCATCCAAACATATGTGCATTAGTCCCAGTTAGTAAAGGAATAGTCCCAGTTAGTAAAGGAACCTCATCATACAGTCCAGTAGGAGGACCCACTAAGGCCAGGGTCTCTACTTGCTCTGCCACTCCAGCCACAGAGGTGGGGAAAGACAGCCAAATTCAGATATACCCGGAGTAGGGGTTGGCCATCTCACTTAACCCCCATACATGCAGTCCTTCTAATGGTTTTAAGGGTATGTCTGACAAATGCTTCTGATACCAATCCTGGAACATAATTGTCGCTTAGGAACCACTGTCTAACACAGCTCTTGTAGACACTCCATTCACTTTTACAGTGGTCTCCATGGAGGGACCCACTATTCTGGACCAGTCTGGAGAGGCGGTAGTGGAGGCCTGGGCAGCTGACCTTGCCACAGAGGGATGTGAGTTAGCATTTTTGGGACCCTCACTGGGACCATTTAATGCACCTCTTAACCACTGACTTGTTCTCCGAAGCTTTCCTTGTAGCTGGCTCACCACTCTCTCTAAGTCTTTCTGAGACTGGCATTCCCTCTTCATGTGCCCATCCTTCCCACAATTATGGCAAAATATGTCTGCTGAAGTTTGAGGTGACTGAGGCATCACTGTGGGGGCTGCGGCATTGGTACTATCGATAGAAAACCTTGGTGCCACCTCAGCCAGTGGTGGGTTGGACATTTGGAGACATCTCTTCAGTTCCCTCACTTCCATAGTCAATGCATCAAGTTTCAAACTGTTGTCAACATGAGGTGCCGGGGCCGGCACCCCCACTCCCCCCCAGCAGAAGCAGTCAGGCAAGTATCAGTGCCCGTGCTCATTGGAGTGGCCTTCATGATGAGACTGTCTGTTACTTTCCTAATCTCCCTCAACAGCTCCTCCCAGTGGGGGGTATTTACAGCCATCCCCATTTTGCAGGCACTTAATCCTTGACTTTCATCATGGATTTTCCGTGATCCCTGGCCATCAGCAGCCGACCCCACCCTTGGAGCAGAGGTTGTAGCAGCTACAACTATGCGGGGTCTGAGAAATCCTCCTCCTCCTCAACTTCCTGGATTTCTTTCATCAAATCACAATGATCTGGTGGGTTACCTCTCCTGTCTTGAAGCCTCAACTGAAGGAGCTGCAATTTTGAGTGCTTTGCAAGTTGCAATATGTGCCCCAACCTCATACGGTTTAAGTCACTGGCAGCCACCCCCCTTTCCGGTAGGCCCTCTGTAGTGCTCCTTCCAGATGAGTAACATATGCAGATAAACCTCCCCTGGTCATTGATTTGTACCTTGAAACTTCCACATCAAGCTGTCCCCTGACTCAATACTCCCAAAATTGCATTCAAGTGCAGTTAGGTACTTTTGGGCAGATGCCTCAGGGTTTGTGGACCTCAAAGAATTAATGGCTCCCAGAGCGGGACCTCTCAAGCTCTCTAGGATTCTTTTCCATTTCTCAGCCTCTGCACACTGCCACTCAGATACCAAAAGGGCAACGCAGTCTATCCAGGTCTCCCAATCATCCTCCCCTTGTGGGGTGGGGAGGGTGCCGGAGAAAATTCTCAACCTGTGGTAAGAGTCATGACTATTGGCAGGTACAGACATGGGGGCTTGCACTGGCACAGAAGGAGGGGCAATAACAGGTGCTGGAGGGGAAGAGGGTGTTGGTGGAACAACGTTCTCAGGTGGCAATAATAGTTTCTTTAAATCCTCCACAGTTTTCCCTTTCCCAACAACAATTTAGCAAATTTCTCCTCAAAAGTTTCAGATAATGGGGGAGGCTCGTTCTCCATGGGGTCTTTACTGTCCCCAGTTATCACCCTCCAGACAGTGAGGGCTTCCCCTGGAGTAACAGTTTGTGGCACTTTAGAACTGTCTACGGGGTCCTTACACTCTATTAGGGCCATGAAAGTTTGGGTGAGCAGATCAGCCTGTCGCCCCTCTACCACAGGGTCTCGTAAACATTCGACCTTGGCAAATACTCCTTCTACAGTGTCTGTACTGGTACCTAGTGGGATATCCAGGATAAGTATAGAGTTTTGGGGGTCGATCTCCTCCCCAGTACACCACTTCACCAACTGGTGTACAGCCACTTCTGTTGGGGTACCCATTTATTTTTTAACAGTAATTCGTAACTGTGGCCACTAGAGGATGCTAATCCCAGCAGTGAGCCTCCAAGATGCAACCCCCAGGTGGTGCTATCCCAAGGGCTACTACCCCTGCCTGCATAACTGCTAACAGGTTAAGGGGCCTAGGTCCAATGGCTGGTGCCTCCACCCAGAGGTCGGGGTTAAGACAGTCTGGTATAACTTGGTCACAGCCCTCTGGGTCACTGCAACCCCCCTTCTTCCCACTAGTGGCCCACACAATATATCAGAAGTACCTTCACAGTATACACTTATCCCCAGGACTGGTTCAATCAGCTTGACTCTGGGGACCCCCTGTAAAACAAGATGATACAATGCAAAAGCCACAGTGCAACACCTTAACATAAGTGAATACCTCAGACAGTGTAACTTTGCTGAAACAAACAGATCTGATTTATTTAGGGGGAATATAACAAGGACAGGGGAAAATCAGGTTAATTAGTTTAGACACCATAATAATCACAGTACTGTGCATATGTTCAGAGTCTCAAATTGTCACTTTCACTGGGTACCCAGGATGGGGGGGGATAGCGAGGATCGGCGCAGCTGGATGAGGCCCTGTGATGGAAAAACACTTGCACAATACTTAATTGTAATCCGGAGCCGGATGGCTCAGTTCGTGAAGAAATGAAACAGCAACAACTAGATGACACACTTGCAATTTGATAAACAGATGACAGTGAGCTACCCTGCTTTGTACTCACAGACTCAATGCTGGGAACTGGATGGAAAGCAGATTGTCCTGGATTGCCAGGAGGAGCAGAACATGTGGGAAAGGTCCTTGTGACTGGACCCCACTGCAGTTTAGAGCAAATAGATGTAGTCTGGATTAAGCTGGGGTTTACTTCCAGCTTCATGTACTCAATTCACTGTACAGGGGATTTGAAATGTGATTCCCCACAAGTACTATACACATTTATAAGTAAAAGGAAAGTACTATACCAGGCAGGTTGTTTCTAGATCCCGACCGCAATTACTGCACGATACCTGGGAGAACACACAGCAGCTTCAGTTCCTGACAGACCGAACGCGATTCAACAATTTCTCCAGTCTTCTACAGGGTAAGCCTGGTTTCTACTCCTCAGATCTCCTTGATTCTTTTCACAGGTCAGATTCAGTCTGAACAGGCACTTGCATAAGCTGCAGACAGAAACTTAGGGCCTTACATGTGATTCCTCCGCTAAAACTACACACCGAATAAGCACACAGTTCCCTGTCTCTTCACTGCCCAAAACTGATCTGATCTTTCCAGTAGACAGAGCCGGGCATTTCCTTTGAGTTCCTTCCAGTTCAGTTGGCTGCTTTGGCTGTCACTCACAGTAAACTCCCCCTGTTGGTGGAAAAAGGCACTGAAGTCCAAACTACAATTCCCAGAAGCATTGGCCATACAGTACATAGGTGGCTGGCTCCACAATGAGAGTCCAAGTTCTGATTTGCTAGCAGCAGGCTCCATTTCAAAGGTCCCCCCACACTAATTGGTCCAGTTCAGCAGTTCAAAACTAGAATGGGGGACTAGGCAAACACAGTTCTGACTGCAAAGAAAAGCAGGTTAGACAAACTGTATTTTCTTTATTACTGTAAATGATTTCTGGCAAACAGTTACATCTTTGAAAAGTGCTCCCTCTGCCCACTTAGTGATGGCAGAAATGGAGTGATTTGGCAGCAGCTCGAGTGGGACTCAAGCAGGGAAACACACAGACCCCCATCCAAATTAATTATGGCTGCAGGCAGACAGCTCTTAAAGAGACAGTACCAGAGGCTCTAAAAGCACTCACAGATAAACGGCGTAGACGCCGAACACCATCCAGGCTTGGAGCATTCAAGAAAGCTCCTGGAAGGCTTTTGGGAATCCACATTTGCAGGGGGGTTACACCAGTGCCACTGGCTGGGAAAACATCATCTCCTCCTACTATGAGTGAAGCTACTGACTGGGCTGTAAAAAACATTGCAGGAGAAATACCTTTCGTCACATCAGCAATGCATTTCTGCATCTATGTACTACTACCATGCCCTCAGACTATCTTACTGCCAACTTTGCCATGGCGAGAAACAGATTTTCTTGCACATATCTTTGCAGGCATTTTGGGGGATCAGCCACAATATTATAACCAAATTCAGATTTTGATACGTTCACTCTCTGTCTGATTGGGGGGACGCTGGATGTGAAGCCAAAATAAACAACTGCAGCTTCAACAACAGATAAGAGATCATGCAACGAAAACAACTTCAGTAACCAGTGGTGCTGATGAGGTCACAAAAACAATCCAATCTGGTAAAAAATTCCTTTTGAACATGGGGTGGGGGGGAGCACTGAATGCAGACAGTGCAGATTTTCACGGCACTACAAGCAGCAAAACAAAGAACAGATACTACGATTGCAGTACAAAAATCAGGCAGCTGCAGTGGATAGCAGGTTCACACTGCTGCGCCTGCAATTACACTAGTCTGTGGCACAATAAAAGGTGTATTATTTGATGCACGCAACACCGCACACACACTCACACACAGAACAGTTTGTGTACAATGCTGAACAAGTAATGCGTAGCAAATGCAAAAGTTCAGTACTATGCCACGTTATGTATTGTAAATTTGTAATGTAAACAACCTTAAATTATGAACTGTTGCACCACATCCACACACACACAGCAAGAAAATGTCAACTATTACTGACAATATTACTGTGTGTACATTAACACAGTCAGTTATATAACAAAAATATGGATAAAAAAATCAAAGAAATCACTATTTCTCCAACTTAAATCTACCTACACCACAGATATGCCCCTCCCCCAAAGCACACTTTCACTGTCTTTCACCACACACACTCAATGTTGTAAATTAACATTCAAAATCCACACAAAAACAAAAACACTCGATGATATGAGCACAGGAGGGTTTCCTACAATCGATGCACTAAAGTTGGAGCCCCCCAAAAAATGCAAAAATGCTTTTTTAGCAGCTTTTACAAGATTTATATCACAGACAGCTATCAGAGCACACTGTCTCCTACTCCTTCTTACACATACTACACCGAACTGAAGCTGTGCAGATGAATATAGAGCCCATGTGACCTGAAATCCCATGAATCATTGCAAAATTCTCCTTCGGAGCTCAAAAACAAGGCGAAGTGCACTACCCACAATGCACTTCACCTTAAATTTGGCTGAGTAGTGATCAGAGGAGGAGGAGTAAGGTGAAGTAATTGTTTCCAATGCACTTTGTGTTCCTCATCATAACGCAAAGTACTCCACTTCGCGTTGCAGAGCACTCTGTGAATCCGCCTTTGCTCCATGAATCACTTCGAGGAGCGGATTGAGTCCACTTCACCCACCACTAATTTAAGTATAGGGTAAAAGTGATATGATGAGCATATTTAAATGTTGTTTCAAGAGAGGTATAATATATGAATGGTTGGTGGTAATTAACTGGAGAGTTGAAAATTAAAAATCTTTTATGTGCTGTATTTTATTATGTTGTTTATATGTTATTTGTTTAGATAAAACAACACTGTGTTTGGGGGCCTGAAGAAATGGCATTTTTGGCTACGAAACTGATGCCCGGAATTGTTGGTGTGGAATTTTGACAAATAAAAAGAGCTGTGTTTTTAGCAAAGAATATTTGTATGAGCAGTGGAGTTCATCCTATGTACTGATGTTATTTTGATGTTGTGCATTGCCCTTTAGGATGACCCAATTATTAATATAGAGAAAGAAAACAGGGCAACCTAAACTAGTACATTGTGTAAAGATGTTGTAAATAGGCAATTCCTTAGGTTTACTGGCCCATGAATAAGCTCAGTACGAGAGTTTTTTTTTTAAATGTTTTTTCATACCTAAAAAAATGTTTTTTCATACTTTAGTTTTTTTCCACCATTCTTTAATTTGTTTTTTCTCTTCCCCCTCCCATCCTGTCATGTGTTATATAGCCTTCCTCCTCTTTCCCCTTCCCCCTCCTTCCTGTTTGATGGTTATAAGAGGTGTGATTATTTATATGGTATATGGAATTTGCTGTTTATATATTCCTCATCTGTAAAGTGTAAAATTATATAGGAGAATATAAAAATGAATGAATACCAGGCAGGAACCCTTTCAGGAATTTCAATAAACAGCTGAGGGTACATTATTGACTTACTATTTTACAGCACAAGAACAAGCTCAGATTTTAGCCTTACTTAGAAGGGATAAAACCTGGACAGAAACAACAAGTGAGAAATCATTGATGAATAAAATATATCATCTAGAACAAATGGATATTAGGCTTGAATGGCATGCCCTATCTCTGGGTGAATATATAAAAAAGTAAAAGGATCCTGAGAGGTTTAAGGGTAGTTTTGGAACCTAATCTAGGGTTTATGACCTTGAAGTTAAATGAAAAGTGGACAGGTATCCATAATAAGTGCTCAGTAGATTTCATGCTGGCACTAACTGAGGCAATTGTGGAGGAAAGAAATAGACTGACAACAGAAATTCAAGGGGTGAAGGATGAATATAAAGCAAGAGTGCAACACCAAGACTTTAAAACAACATTGGAAAAAATAAAGAAAGATCTAGGGGAGTATGAGGAGTATATAAAACAGCAAAAGATTAAGAAGTTCAAGCTGGATATCATAGACTATAGGGACAATAAGGTGTGTAATTGTTTTTTGAAATCTAGAGGGTATGGAAACAATCAATATTTACAAGAACAATCAGACTATGAAACTGATTCTAATAGTGGAGATAGTTACTGTATGTGACAAATGTATATGAGAGACAAGGGAGAAGGGATAATAAGGGTCTGTTTTTGGGAAGGAACCAATATCCATCAGAGGAGATAGATACCAGGGTACAACAAGAACCAGTTATGGACAGGGAAGACCACAGATACAAATTAGGGGACAGAAGTTGGCAAGAGAGAACACAATACAGACCACCATGTGAAAATCAGAGAGGGGGTGGAGGAGGTGGAAAAGGAGGGAGAGGAAAAGGCGGAGGAATGGGTTATAGAAACAAAGGGAGACAGAGGAGCCAATAGCCATTTTCAGTTTGAGTGATAAGCCTATTACAGATGTGGAAATTCAGATGCTCAGTAAGGGACTTTCCTTCTCCCTACCAAAAGCTTGGATCCTTTCAGATTAGAAATAGATCTGCAAAAATTTTATAGGAAATTAAGACTGGCAGATTGGTTTACAGATAAACCAGAAGAAGTACCTACAAGGAAGCAGGCCTTAAAAAAGGCCTTGGGAGTAAAATAAGATTTTACACCTCCAAGAGGTAGAGATATAGTAGAAACATATATAAAAGTGGTGGAGAAGCAGATAAGAGAAATGATAAGTAGGGAATCATTAACTCCAAAGTTCAACAATATGACAGGAAAAGAAAGAGAAGCCTTAAAAAAATCAGAACAGGATAAATCTGTAATAGTTAAACCGGTTGATAAGGGAGGAGGAATTGTCAGACTGAATTATTCTGATTATAAGGTTGAATGTATTAGACAATTGGGTGATGGGAACAAATTTGAAAGATTGGAATAAGATTCAACTGTAGAGATAAAGACAGACATTAGGGATTTCCTAGTACATGCAGTGGATCAGGGTTGGTGTACAATAACAGAAAAGGAAATGTTGATTAATGGGAAACCTAGTTCTCCTTGCTTTTATATACTACCCAAGATACATAAGGATCCTATGAGACCACCTGGAAGACCTACAGTGTCAAGGGTAGATTCGGCACTGGAACCATTGTCCAAATATGTAGATTTCCATATACAGGGAGAAGTGAAAAAAATGGATACTTACATTAAGGACACAAGCCATATTATAGAATTTATTTCTGAATTCAATGAGAGTCAAGCAAATGTTCAAGATTTATGGCTTGTTTCCCTAGATGTAAAAGATCTATACACTAGCATACCCCATGAAGAGGGTTTAGCATAATTGAAAATAACATTACGGAATAGAGGAGAACAATTTCCTGAGACAGAGTTTATATTGGGATTGGCAGAATTGGTTCTAAATAAAAATTACTTTCATTTTGAGGATGATTTCTATCTACAAGTACATGGCACTGCTATTGGAAGCACTATGGATCCCTCCTATGCCAATCTTTTTATGTGGAATTATGAAAAAACACACATATTGAATGCTGATGCGAACCCATTTATAGAGAATATCAAAGGGTGGAAGCGTTTTATAGATGATGTATTACTATTATGGGTAGGTACAAGGGAAGAATTGGACAGGTTTAAACAATATTTGGACAGTAGGAACCAGAATATTGGATTTTCTATGGAAGCAAGTGTAGATCAAATAGCATTTTTGGATCTGTGGATCTATAAGGGGAGAAATAGGTTGGAGACAAAACTCTATCATAAAGAGACTGATAGGAACACAATTTTACATTATCAGAGTCATCATGATCCTAAATTGAAGCAGAGTATACCAAAATCACAGTTTATAGGAGCAAGGAGAAATAATAGTACTGATGAGGAACATGAACAAGAAGTGGAAAAAATGACAGAGAGGTTCTAGGGGAGGGGCTATAAAAATAAGAATATACAGAAAGCCATAAGAGAAGTAGCTGATATACCACAGAGGGAAGTCCTTCAAGCCAGAGAGGAAACAGATATTAAGAATAAAATAATATTTTCCACAGCATATAGCCATTTGGATTAAAAAAAATAGGAAAAATCATTAGAGATAATTGGCATATTTTACAGGCAGGGGGAGTACAGAATGACCTTTGATAACATCAAAAAAGAACACAACTCTGAGGGATAAACTAGTACATACAGTGCAGTATGTCTCCAGACCACAAAGTAAACAACTATTGCTGGGACCTCTGAAGAAAGAGAATTTCCCCTGTGGGCAGTGCTTTCATTGTAGCAATACATTGAGGAAACAAGAATTTAAACATCCATATACAAACAGGAAATTTGTTATCGAACAACACATAACATGTAAATCCCATCATGTGGTGTATATTCTAAGATGTCCATGTGATAAACTCTACATAGGAAAAACAAAAAGGGAATTATGAACTTGCATAAGTGAACATAAAAGTGATATATAATACTGAAAGATCAGAATTCATCAGTGAAGAAACATTTCAATCAAATTGGTCATACAGCGGCCTCTTTGACATTTTGGGGTTTAGTGTCAGCAGAGGAAGCAATAGGGGGCAGCACTACATGGGACGATCTCCTCCTGAAAAGAGAGGTATTTTGAATCTACACTATGGATTGTTTAAATGCAAAGATAGGTTTGAATGAAACATGTGAATGGAATTTGTATTGGAAATAATTGTTCCCTGAAGCTGGAACCTGTCTTATTTCACTTAAAGATTTCAAACTGTGAGGGAAAGAGCCCTGGAGTTGATGTCTGTCTAGGTCTTTAATGGTTCTGAAATAATTATAAAGGAATTAAATCAGATTGCATATAGTTATGCCTTAGGACATGGATTAAACAATGAATGTTGTATATACAATGTGTGTTTTTGTACAGAGTATTATGTGTATATATTTATATTTTACATGTCTGTCAAATAAATAAAAGATTGGGTGATGGCATTGACAACACTGTGTAAATACATGTTTTCCTCCAGCAGACAATCTCCTTAGGCAGTTTAGACTGATTTAAGACCATGCTTAGGTATTAATATGCCTGTTTACTTAAGAGAAGGACATAGGATTTGGAAATAGGGTTTTACTATAATTAAAAAAAAAAGAATATTTTTCGACATATAGCCGGTGTTGGGGGTCAAACACCCAGCCCCCCA
Organism: Neoceratodus forsteri; assembly: GCA_016271365.2. NCBI lineage: Eukaryota > Metazoa > Chordata > Ceratodontiformes > Ceratodontidae > Neoceratodus > Neoceratodus forsteri. The sequence goes on from CM028133.1 coordinate 815,516,154, forward strand.
GTTAGCCTTTAATGTGCCTACATGTGTTTAATTGTGTTGAGCTATGAGGGGTGAGGGAATACTCTTGCTTTAAATAGAGCACTGGTTATAGCTCAGTGGGAAGAGTTTGGATGCCATTATGATGTTTGTTTTTATTAAAACTATGGTTTAGATTAGAGACTGTGCTAAGATATTAACATGCCTGTTCATTCAAGATAATAATATAGGATTTATAAATAGGGCTTTATAACAATTAAAAAAGAAAAAGAATTGTTTTTGGCATATAGCCAAGGTTGGGGGACGAACCACCAGCTTCCTGGTTAGCCTTTAATGTGCCTGCATGCATTTTAGGTTATTGAGCTGTGAGGGGGAAGGGAATACTCCCGTTTTAAACTGAGCACTGGCTTACACCCCACTGCCAAATCTTTCACTGTTCCACTTAAATTAACTGTGATTGTCACATCATTCATCTTTCTTTTCTACTCAACCCCTGCTATTCTTTTCCACAGTTTAAAACAAACCACTTTCTTTACTTTTTACAGGCCCTTTTAAATCTAATTTTAGTTTCACCATTTCCTAACTTCATTTTCTCTATCCGCCTAATGATATTATTCTATGCAATTTTTAACCCTCCTATTCATCTCCTTATTACTTCTTTAGAATAATTAAAGACATCCGGCATTTATACCTTTACTTTGTCTGTGTCTCATTCACCACAAACAGGCTTTTTTTGTTTCTCCTTCGAGTTTCATTCTGTATATACTGTACATCTTGCATTCTTCTAAAAAGCAGGAATACAATTCAAATCAATACTTCACCCTAAGGTTTTAGTAAAATGCAGAGTATCCTATTGACTTCTTCTTTTCTCAAATAGTATTTAATTTTAGAGCTTACCTTGCTACGTGACTGCAAATCCCCTCTTTCGAATTTGAAAATCTGTCCAGAATGGTCCCATACCCACTTTTAAAGCTGCGAGAGTACTGGGGAATACACACATCATAATAATGTCTACACCCCTTCCACTGGGGTGTAAGCCAGTGCTCAGTTTAAAACGGGAGTATTCCCTTCCTCCTTGTAGCTCAATAACCTAAAATACATGCAGGCACATTAAAGGCTAACCAGAAAGCTAATTTAAGTGGAACAGTGAAAGATTTGGCAGTGAAAAAAGTGAAGACCTGGGGAGATTTAATCTGTTGAAGGAATATTACATTGAGTTTTATTTATGTATTTTCCAGATAACCTTTTGAATGGACTTGCAAAATGAATTTGAATAGAGTGATATGTACACATTGAACACAAAAGAAGGTATGCTGTTTCTAATAAATGCGTGTAATTAAGTGATGATGTAATTATGTAATTGATTTTAAAAGGGAATATTTAAGTATGGGGTAAATGTAATATGATGAGCATATTTAAATGTTGTTTCAAGAAAGGTATAATATATGAATGGTTGGTGGTAATTAACTGGAGTGTTGAAAATGAAAAATCTTTTATGTGCTGTATTTTGATATGTTGTTTATATGTTCTTTATTTAGATAAAACAACACTGTGTTTGGGGACCTGAAGAAGTGGCGTTTGGCTACTAAACTGTTGCCCAGAATTGTTGGTGTGGACTTTTGACAAATAAAAAGGGCTTTGTTTTTTGCAATGAATATTTGTGTGAGCAGTGGAGTTCATCCTATGTACTGATGTTATTTTGATGTTGAGCATTGCCATTTTGGATGACCCAATTATTAATATAGAGAAAGAAAATGGGGCAACTTAAACTAGTACATTGTGCAAGGGTTCAACTTCCCACCACAAAAGTAGGGAACTGTGGCTTTAAGTTTTCCAACCCTAACTCCCCACCCCATCCCCAAGTAGCAAAAGGACAAGACAATGCAAGTAACCACAGACAACCATCACTAGGTAAGACAAACAACATACAACTATTTGCAGATAACACAGATGCAGTAGTATGGATCTGCTACCTTTGTGGATTTGTATCTGTGGCTGTAGAAGCACAGGCTTCTCAGGGGACTGTGCTTCTGTAGTCACAACTGTGTGTGTATGTCTTACAGTGTGCATGAGTACCCACGACTAGAGAAGTGCTGGTTCCATAGGGGTCTGTGCATCTACAGATAGAAGTGCTGTTGCAATTTAGTTACCATGCATTTATATATGCATCTGCAGAAGTGCAGGCCCCTATGTAGCCAAAAATCAGTGTATATGTCTGACACCTGCAGATGCAGAGGTGCAGGCTTCTTCAGACAGAAGCGTTGTTGTAATTTTGGTATCGTGGATTTTGTAGGGCCTGTTTGTGTAACCAGAGATCAGTGTATATGTCCTATACCTACACTTCTGCAGCTACAACTGTGTGCATGTTTTACACTGAGCATGATTACCTGTAGCAGCAGCAGCACTGGCCCTATAGGGATCTACACTTCTGCATAAAAAGAATTCTTGTAATTCAGGCATTGTGGATTTGTATCTGTGGCTGCAGGAGCCTGTGCTTCTACAGACGGAAGTAGTGTTGTGATTTCCATATCACGGAGTTCTATCTGCAGCCCTAAGTGAGTGCATATGTCTTGCAGTGTGTATACAGCAGACACATATCAGTGAAGGTAGTATGTCAGTCATCTGGAAACAGTTATATGTTGTTTGTCTTACCTGATGATGGCTGTCTCTGGTTGCTTGTGTGGTCTTCTCCTTTCCTTGTTGGGGGCAGGCAGTTAGGGGTAAAAACCCTAACACCACATTTCCCTAATTTTGTGCCAGTAAGTAGAACCCTAACTAGTGCATTACAACAGGATTTTTTGCAATAAATATATATTTATATATGTTTTTTGTTAATGTCATTTTTACTAAAAGATCTGCACAGTACAGGTTTCAGTGTCATTTATACAATCATTCTACCCATTCAGGGACAACAAATTTTTTTTAATGCAATGATATGCTTCCTATCATTTCATAGACTCTTACACAGATTTGGATGTCTTCCCTCCCTTTAGGAACAGTGTGGGAGGGTGCCCACCCATTCTTCGGTAGTGCTATATCAATCCTCCGGGCAGGAGGGGTTGTGGTTTCTGGTGCCTCCACAGGGCAGCTCTTATATATGTGGGGAAGTGGGGTGGGTTTTGGCCCTGGCGGGGAACCAGGTTAATTCTTTGGTGAATCAGTTTCTTCAGTTCCACTGGCAGCCCCGGAGAATGTCATCTATCATCAAGTGGCAACAGCAACCCTCTTGAGCATGTGTTTCCCCATCTAAATCCATAGAAAGTTCCCTATGGAAGCTGTGTTTTCTGGCCAGCCAGGTGGATATATAATTACTCTATTTAGGGCACCAAACTGGGGTCCTTCCCCATCATATGCAGGAGTCAACCATTCACCTAGAAGTGAAGGCCTCAGTGTGGTAATTTAAGGAGAAAGTATTTTTTGTCCATTTTATGGATTTGAGAGATTATTTCCATTGAAGTCTACAGGTCCAGGACCTGTGGTCTGAGCCACAGTTTAGTGGTTGCTTTTTTTGCCACTATGAGTAGAATATGCAGATGATATCTAATATTTGGGTCTCAAACTCCTCTGGGATACTGGAGCAGGACATAGAATTCTGGGATTAGTATCATAGGTTTTGTGAAGATTTTCACTAGTGCTGTCTCTAGGGCAGTCTGAAATTGGTGTAACAATGGGCATCTCCATATAATATGGAGGTGTGTGTCCTTAACTTCTCCACATTGCGTACAACAAGATGCATTGCATTGTAGGAGATAGTGTACAGTGTTAACTAGTGTTCTGAGAAAATGATTTGTCTGCTTCTAGGCATATTCACACTAGTGGTGTGAACTTGTCACTCAGGCCATGGCACTGCCTGCTGATGACCATACCTCCACTGAAATAGGGATTGCCAGATCTTCTTCCCACTTGTCAGCAACTGCTTGTGTGCTATCTCCTGTAGTGATTAGAAGATCCTGATACAGCTGGGAGATCATATGAGGTGTTACTCCAATCTTTAGAAATGAGATGGCTTATTTAATCGCCTCTGGGTGATACTCTGGGGACTAGGCCCTGGATGAGAGGGAGTGATAATAATGCCACACTTAAAAGTAACAATGTTGCTCCCTTAGTCAGAGTCTAAACCTGGTCTGAAGCTCTATAAAGGTGATTATAGAGATGTCTTCCAAAATCTGATAGAGATAGTGTAGCCCATATCTTTCCCAGGTGCAGAAGCCTAAGTTGATTTTGTAGGGTTGAAAGTTTTCCAGGAGTGAGAGTGGGCATAGGAGAGACAGAAATAGAGTACAATGCAGCCTTTGTCATATGTCATGCTAGACCTGAACTTATGCTTGTAGCCATGGATCGAGTATACCCCTGTTGGGAGACTGAACCATGGTATGGTAACGTGCTCAGATGAGGTCCTTACTTGGGAACAACTCCCTCTCTTACCAGCCAATGCATATTTAACTTCCCTGCATGCCTGTGTAGAACAAAACAATAATTTATGGCCAAGTAATATAGTTGCTGGGAGGGCAATGCTAGTCTTCCAGTGCTCCTGGGAAGCATAAGTGTTTTTTTTTTATAATTTCTTGTTTATTGTGATTTTATGAAACATACAACAAGAAGCACAACTTATGAAGAAAAATACCAGAATGGCACTCTCTCAACCTAGTCGGAGCTACAACATGCTTCTTGGATTACAGACTAAAGTCACAGTTGGAGATAATGCATTTACAACATAAAAGAGGTCTCGATACAAAATACAATACCTAAATTGTACGTACATGCCAGAATATGAACAGTAAAACATTAAAACAAGATGCCTTTATGAACACCCACCCCAATAACAAGAACAACAAACCAGAAACAAGGAAGAACACTACATCTACTGTAAGCCAAAGTCCATATGTAGAAGATAAATTCAACCTTGTGTAAGCATTTGATACTACAAAAATTAAATTGAACAGGTAACAATAAGAATAAAAAACAATAAGAATAAACAAAGAGGAAAATGCTGGGGTTCATATGGGCTGCAATGTTAAGTTGCTAGATGAGAAGGGGCTTAGTTCAGAGGGGATGAAATTATTTTCTGTAGTATAATAATAAGAGAGAAAAAAAGAAAGGACTCCCAAGACATATGACTACATGGGCTTGCCAGCCTAAAAAAACAATTATTAAATTGAACAGTGCCCACTGAGCAGTCTATAACCCTCCATACTATGTGGGAACAAGAAAGAGCCCCAACTTTTCTCAAACTAATTTCTTCTACCAGCTGCTAAGTAGGATAGCCGCTCATATCCCACAGGCTTTAACATATAATCTGACCACTCATTAATTGTAGGAACCTGTGGTGTCCTCCATCTACAAAGTGAGAGCCTCTTTTGCTTCCATTGTAACAACCATAAACCATGCACATTGCAATGAGCTCAGTGCTTGCAATCATGTAGTGTTCCCTAAGAATATTCCATGGGATAGCGAGGGCCAAGGTCCCCTCCATCAGCACTAAAATTTGAACCCACCAAGTTTGAAGCTTGGGACAGTGTCGCTGAATATTGGGCAAAGTGCCTTCCTGCCTGCCACAGCACCAGCAATCAGAGTGCGAGGCTGCATGCAATTTATACAGAACTGCAGGAGTATGATTCTGCAAGTGGAGTGTTTAGAGTTGCATAAGCCTGCCACAGGTGTCCCTGCAAAGGCCATATGCATTGGCCCAACAGCACTGCCATTTGTCTTCAGTGAGAACATTTTAATTTTTTTTATTTTTTGCTAACTAGGTAAAGGCCCACTAGGCACAAGTACCTGTTTTCAGGGGCAACCCAGGAGCTTTGTGCTGGTTAAGTGACTTGTTCAGAGTCACACAGTATGCAAGTGGAGGTTGTGGGAATCAAATCCCATTCTGCTGGTTGTACCAAGCTCATTCACAGCTTATTACTCTAACCTCTGGGCTATACTGCCTCTGGCATAAGAGCTTAAGAACTTCTCCTATCTCTGGTGAAAATCGTCTGTTGAAGGAGTATAAGCATCTAATGACTGCCTGTACATGAGTCCTATTCTAGGACGGGATACTATCACCTTGCCACCCCCTGCAAGGCCCAGAACATCCTCCCAAATTCCAGTAGCTGGCAACTGAAGCTGGGTACCCACTATAGGGGGCAAAAGATGGCATATTTGGAGATGTTTCAAATGATGGGTGGCTGGGAGGAAGCCTGCTGCTTAAGGTTCAACAAGGTACAAAGGTAATGAGATCTGGGGGAAAAGAGGTCTTAGCAGCCCCCCTTTCCCAGTCAGCCAAGGCTGGGGATCCACTTAGAGGGATACAGGCCTATACTGGTGTGATGGTCTGCATCTGTCTGGGAGGGGAACCAGAATCCCAGGTGATAGATTTAAATGCTTCATTGGCAAGCATTTAAACTAGACAATGGGGGAGGTACTAAAGAGAAGCAGGAAAATCCCAGCCCTCCCCCACAAAACAGGGTAGTTAGCTAAATAGACACAAAGGTAGAAAAGTCGATAGGGAGCAGGATGGATAAATCCAGAAAAAAGCAAAGGCAGTAAGGACAAGGATGGGCCTAAAATGGGTAAGGCCATCAAAAAATGGAGGGCGATGAGTACCAATGCACATAGTCTGGGTAACAAGCTCCTTGAACTAGTGGCCTTGATGGAAGAGGGATGTCTGGAAATTGTGGCAGTCACAGAAACATGATACACAGAGAACCATGACTGGGATGTCAACATACCGAGGTACACAATCTATAGGAGGGAAAGGGAGGGTGAACGAGGAGGAGGAGTAGCTCTCTACATAAGGGAAGGAATCAAAGCAACAGAACTAAAGGGTAAACAGGGAGGGGAGGAGAAACTGTGGGTCACCATGGAGACAGGAAATGGCATCACAATCCGCACAGGGGCTGTTTACAGACCCCAATCTCAGGGGGAGGTAATAGACAAGGAATTGATAGAAGGAATCCTTAAAATGGCAGAAAAGGAAAGGTATTGCTGATGGGGGAACTGAATATGCCAGATGTTAACTGGAGCACCTTTACTGCAGCTACATCCAAGAGCAGGGTCATTCTCGATGCCCTACAGGGGGCATGCCTCAGACAACTAGTGTTGGAATCCACTCGAGAGGGAGCAATCCTAGACCTGGTACTCTCAAATGGGGATGGAGAGAGGATCTCCGATTTAGAAGTGGGTAGCCATCTGGGAACAAGTGACCACCAAACAGTGTGGTTCACAATAAACACAGCTGTAGTCAAGCCATACAAAAGCAAGGGTGTTGGACTTAGGAGGGTTGACTTTGGCAAAATGGGAGAGTACCTCAGAAAAGCACTAGCAAACAGGCAAGAAGGAGGGGTGGAAGAACAATGGGAAAAAATCACAACTCCCATCACAAAGGCAACAAGCCTTTGTGTAAAGCAAATCAACAAAACAAAATGAATGAAAAAGCCACTATGGTACTCAAAAGAGGTGGCAGGGAAGGTTAAGGAGAAAAGGATAACATTCAGGAAATATAAGGAAACACAGAAGGAGCAGGACAGAGAACTATATCAGTTAAAGCAGAAGGAGGCAGGGAAGGAAGTCAGAATAGCAAAGGCCCAAACTGAGGAAAAGATAGCTAACTCTGTTAAGAGGGGGAATAAAACCTTTTATAGGTACATTAGGGAGCAAAGAAAGACCAAGGGAGGGATACTGAGGCTTAATAAAGGGGAGGGAATGTGGGCAGAGGGTGACAGTGAAAAAGCAGGGATACTGAATGAATACTTCTGCTCATTATTCACAAAAGAAGAGGAGGGAGAGACACTTAAACCAAACAACAGAAACACTCTGAACAGGGGAGTTGATACCAGTCCATTCACAGAAGAAAGAGTTCTGCAAGAACTCTTAAAACTGAAGGTGGACAAAGCAATGGGGCCTGACAGGATTCACCCAGGAATTCTAAAAGAACTAAGGGTAGAATTAGTAACACCACTGACTACCCTCTTTAACAAATCATGGAGGATGGGGTGGTAACTGAGGACTGGAGGAGGGCAGATGTGATTCCACTTCACAAAAGTGGGAGCAAGGCAGAGGCAGGAAACTACAGACCTGTTACTTTGACCTCAGTGGTAGGGAAAATGATGGAATCACGTCTGAAGGAAAGAATTTTTCAGTACATAGAGGCCAGCGGGGCACAGGACCCAAGGCAGCATGGATTCGCAGTGGGAAGGTCATGTCAGATGAATCTAATAGATTTCTTTGTCAGGGTGACCAAAGTAGTAGACCAGGGAGGGGCTGTGGACATGGCCTACCTAGACTTTAGCACAGCATATGACACAGTCCCACACAAAAGATTAATATACAAGTCAGCCAGCCTTGGAGTGGGTCCCAAGATAGTAGCCTGGGTAAAACTTTGGCTGGACAACAGGATGCAGAGGGTAATAGAAAATGGAGTCTACTCTGAAGAAAGGGGGGTTACTAGTGGTGTACCCCAGGATCCAGTACTGGGACCGGTCCTCTTTAATGTCTTTATAAGTGACATTGCAGAGGGACTGGAAGGAAAAGTGTGTCTCTTTGCAGACAACACAAAGATCTGCGATAGGGTTGATACACAAAGAGGGGTGGAAAGGATGAGAAGGGACTTTGCAAGGTTGGAGGAATGGTCAAATGTATGGTAGCTTAGATTCAATGCAAAGAAGTGCAAAGTAATACATCTGGGTAACAAAAACCCAGGGGAAGAGTACACAATGGGCGGGTGAGATACTAACAAAAACAAAAATAGAGGCCGGTCTGGTGGCATTGAGTGTTGAGGTGCTGGACGCCACTCCTCGTACCACACTGGCGACCCGGGTTCGGGATTGAGCCCTGGACATCGGGGGTTGGCAGAAGAAGGAGAGGATTGAGCATCCAGTGGACAGTTCTCCTCTCCTGGGTGGGAGGGGGAGCCATATTTGGTGTCCAACTGGCTCCTGGTGGAAGCCGGGGGCATGGAAGGCACAGACTTGACATTCAGGATGGGGAGTGGCGACGCTGGCAGCAATGCCTTGGCATAGGGGCATGCCACTCCTCCTTAGGAAAGCGTGAAAATGCCTGTGGACACCGGGAAGATGGAGTGCCCGGAGTGTGGCCCCAATATTGCACTTGCCTGCCTGACTACCCCCGATCTGACGCCACTTACAGTATCGGGGTGTCAGCTGCCCCACCTTGGTCCCACTTGGGGGGAAGCCATGGCTACATGCGGACTGGGTGGTAAGTATCGAGCAGAGTGAGAGAGGCAGGGGATGACTCCTTGGCACTCCCAAAGGGTCGGGGTCTGCAGGATGTAGGAGGGTTAAATAGAGATTTAAAAAAAACATAGAAAAGGACCTGATGGGTAGTCATATCAGATGAACTAAAGGTGGACAAGCAATGTGAGAAGGCAGTAAGGAGGGCTGGGGGGATACTGGGATGCATAGGGAGAGGCATCACCAGTAGAAAACAGGGTGTTTTTATGCCTCTGTACAGACAGTTGGTGAGACCCCATCTGGAGTACTGCATGCAGTTCTAGAGACCCCATCTCTGCAAGGACATAGACAGGATAGAGGCTGTCCAGAGGAGGGCAATTAAAATGGTGCAGGATCTGCACCAGAAGACATACAAAGAGAGAGTAAAAAAGCTTAATATGTATACCCTCGAGGAAAGGAGGGAGAGGGGGACATGATAGAAACTTGCAAGTACCTCAATGGAATCAACAAAGTCCAAGAGGGTAGCATCTTTCAGAAAAAGAGATGTGCAAGAACAACTGGCACAATTTGAAGATAGAGGGGGACAACTCAGAGGTAATGTGAGGAATTATTTTTTCATGGAGAGGGGTGTGGATGCATGGAACGGTCTTCCTGAGGAGGTCATAGAGTCAAAAAGAGTGGGGGAATTCAAGAATGTATGGGGCAGACATAATGCAATTCTAGTGGTGGGTAGGAGGAAGTAGGCTGTTGGTTAATTAGGATCTGCAGCTTATCCATTAGGTAGGGAAATGGGCAGACTAGGTGGGCCAAGTGGTCCTTATCTGCCATCAAATTCTGTGTTTCTATGTTTCTATTGATGTCTCTCTCATGTGTAACCAAGGATGGTACCACAAAGGCCAAAGTCTAAGAGAGACACCCCACGTCTTACTCAACACTTTTGAAAGTTCACTCCAAACATGCAGCACCTATTGCTAAGTAGGTGCCTTGGCAGCTAAATTTGCCACATCCCAAAGTATTAATTCTTGGGGGTGATCTCCTGCCAAAAGTCTCTCAAAGCCCACCCACCAGACTAAATCCTTAATATGCTCTGCACGTAGTCATTTCCAAATGTAGCGAAGGCCAACTGCCAGATAATAGCCCTTAAACCAGGGTAGTCTGAAGCCCTCTTTGGACTGTGGAGCAATTATGTGCAGGACTGACAACCTTGCCCTACCACCTTCCCACAGAAAGTTGCTGACTAAAACAGACAACTGCTTCCAAATAGAATAAGGAAAGCACCAAAGCACAGAGGCAAATATCATATTAAATATAAAATTGTGGAGAGGACCATCATTTGCAGTGTTTGTATTTTACCCCATAGAGAAAGATGGAGATGTTTATAGTTAGATGGAAACAGCTCCATCTTTCTCGATGGAGTAAAATACAGCACTGCAAAACATGGTCCCCCCACAATTTTGTCTAACTCTAGCTATGTTGTCCTTAAATGGTTTAATCAAGGGGTAAAACTTTAAAGTATGTCAGTCTGAACAGGTAGCGTAAATCAGAACAATTAAATGTTTTAAAAGCTGTTTAGTCCAACCAAAACCTGTCCATTTGTTTTTTTACACTGTTTCCCTCTGGTTGCTGGCCCCTTAAGACTCTCTCCAATGAGGCTGTAATCCTCTGGGTATCTTCTGCCCAACCTGAAACCCACTCTGTCTCTCCTCCTGACATGCCCCTCCATCGCTCCATCCTCCTGACCCCCCCAGCTTATATACCTCCGAGGTTGGGCCACCACCTCCTTACTTGGTGTCCTTTCTCAGAATCCCATTGGTGGTGGAGCGCGGAGGAGAAATCAAGAGGCCAATGAGCTGAGTCCAACTGTGGATGTGGGGGCCGAAGGCTAGGCCTATCTTCGTCTTCCCAGGTGCCAGGGTTTTTCTGTTTTTCTTGGTTTCCCCTTCCCTGGAGGTGCAGATGTGCTAGGACATCCAGCATGAGGTGACGTACACCCGCACCCACCCACAGGACATCTGCTGATGCCTCCAATCCTCCTCAGTGTCCCCACTGGCTGTGGTATACCCAGTCTCCACCGGGGGCCACTAGCACTATGGAATCCATAGCCTACTCTCCCCAGGAGTGGAGAGCAGTCCACTGGATGCCCAATCCTCTCCTCCCCCTCCGACCCCTGGCAGCTCAAGCTTGCTTCCAAATCCAGGTCGCTGGCATGGCATGAGGTAAGGTGGATGCCTCAGCCCTCAGTGCTACCAGGCAGGCTTAAAACATATCCTTGACAGCATGATGTCTGAACATTTAGAGTTAAGGGGCAAAAATCATTCTTGGTCCAATTGTTTTTTAAACCAGATAAAGCAGAAAAGTGGCACAGAAGATCTACCAGTGCTGGTATAGTGAAGGGCGGGTTGCAGATGGTGAGTAAGATATCATCAGCAAAGAGCATTGCTTGTAACACTCACTCCCAGCCTCAGTCCCTGAATGTCTCCCCCATTCCTGGATCCTCTGCACTAATAGCTTGATGGTCAAACAAAAAAAGCCAGAGACAGGAGGCATCCCTGACATGTTTCTCTACCTAAATGAAACAAAGGAGAGAGCTGCCCATTGGTAAGGACAGCTTCCTGCAGTTCAGCATAAATGATATGAACCTACTGAACAACTTCCTCACCAAGACCAAACTTACTAAGGATGAAAGGGCGATAAAGCCATTCGATTGAGTCAAATGCCTTCTCCATATCCAGTGCTACAGCTGCGACAGCATCTGAACTAGATGTCACAGCCCACAACAAGCTGACCATTTGCCTCATGAGACCCCCTTCATCCCTACCTGCCACAAAACCAACCTTGTCAGGGTGAATTAGCAATGGCAGGACCTTACTATGCCTATTAGCTAAAATCTTTGCCAAAATGTTATAATCCATGTTCAGTGGAGAGATGGGGTGGTAGCTGAAGCATTGATATGGATCCTTCCCTTTTTTCACCAAAACTGAGATAGTGGCATCATTCATAGCTGTTGCCAATACTCTTTCCACCCAGGCCACCTGCAGCATTGAGACTAACAGTGGACTAACCAAGTGGCTTATCACTTTGTAGATCTCCACTGGCAGGCCATCCAGACCTGGAACCTTCCCACTGGAAAGTGCCCCAATCATGTTCTGGATCTCCTGAATGGTGATAGGGCCTTCCAGGCACCTCCTCTGGGCGTTGAATAAATTCGGCAAAGTAATAGATGACAAGAAAGTCTGGATAGCCCCCCATGACTATCTCTAACCTAAATTTGGGAGGAGTAAAGGTCTTCATAAAATTGTTTGAAGGTTGAATTCACACTCTCCAGGTCCAGCAAGAGGTTTGCATCTCATTTAACCCCTGGAATTTTAGTTACTATGGACATTTGCTTCAAGTAGTAAGCAAGAAAAAGACCAGCCTTCTCCCCATCACCCAATACGCCTATTTGGTGTGGAAGAGCCCAAATTCAGCCTACTACATATTGAGCATATTAATCTTATATCAGACCTTTGCAGACCTGTTGTAACAGGGTGGGGACAGAATCAACAGCCTTATATTTTGCTTCCAACTCCTTCCTTTCTTTGCCCTCCTCTTTTTTCTAGCTGAGGCATGGGCTATAAGTCTACCCCAGAGGAATGCTTTAAGCCCTCCCAAACCCATTTAGGAGCAGAGTTATTCGAGTCATTACGAGCAAGATATTCTTTAACCTCCCATTGCAACCAATCTTTAATATCACCCGTGAGACTTGCACTGAACCACCACCTCTTTGCCTGTATACTGGCACCCCTCTGTTCAAAGGTAAAAAGTAACAGGAGAAGGGTCCGATATAAGGATTAGCTCAATTACAGTGTTGGAAGAGGAAGCATCAGAGTTTTCATTTTGATTCTGGGGCATTGCCCTCCCTATATGACTCTACAGATCGCTTTTCTCTATGGAAGTGAAAGGGATGGATTTTGAAACAGGTATAGAGTCCACGGTAGTGTAATCATTCTGACTGCTCATATTTGTCTGGATATGCTCAAGGGAAGAATGTCCCATTTTTGGAGGACTTGTCATAACTGATCTGTAAAGGGTTTATAATTGTTATCAAAGGCTGCCTTGTGTGTTTGACACATGTGTATGCTCAGGTACTTCAACTTTTCAAGAATTAAAGCAGAATTGCCAACTCACTGCTGGTGGCAGGTAATAATGGAAGGTTAGAGGCTTCATTTCACCCATGTTTAGTTTGTACTCAGATACTTTCCTGAATAAGTCTAGTAGTCAAAACACCTCAGGCAGGGAATGGTCAGGGTTCTGCAAATAAAGCAGCACATTGTTGGCATATAACACCACTCAATGCTCCGCTCCACTTAATTACATGTCCTACACTAGGTGAGATTTCCTGATTGCTCGGGTCAGGGTTCAGTGCAAATGAGAACAGAAGGGACAACAGGCAGTCTTGCCTGGTCCCCCAATTAGTGAAACTTCTAAATGAGTGCAGTATCATACTAAGAAGTTGTTTCGAAAATGAAAGCTGTAACTCCAGTCATGCACATTGGGATGCGCATCAATGTGAATGCCTGGGGTCATGACTTTCATTGTCAAAACAATTTCTTGGTATGATAGAGCACTCTTTTAGAAGTTTCACTAATGTTACAATGTTCAGGGGACTGGAATGCATCAAAAATGATATTTAGCTTGGTCTGCATATTAAATGAAGTTCTTGTGCATGCATGAGTTTACCAGTACCTCAACACCATGTTCAACACATGGACACATGTCTACATTGGGAGGCTTTCAGAAAGGCAGACCACTCATAATATTATTTTGTAAGAAATTTGGTAAAAATACAATATTTTATTACAGTGTATTTTATGATAGTCATGGAAACAGTGTGTCATACTTGATAGAAATGCTGTCAAAAGGAACCACAGACAGCTACTTACTAAAAAAAAGCCTAAAAAACTGACAGTGTCCATTTAATGTATTTCAGTATATTTTGAACTTTTACTCAAAGCATTGCCATTTTAAAACATTTTTCCATGAAATTTTGAATGTGGCCTTTTTGGACCCCTCCTCATGAACAAGAGAGGTGACGTTTTTCAAATCTAGACTGAAAAGTGCTTTGGTGTTGCTCTGCGAAATCAACTTTTGGATCACATTTGAAAATGTTCACCTACTGGGTTCATGAGGTGGGGTCACAAGAAGTCTATGTTGAAAATATGATGGAAAAATATTGTAAACTGACCAAGTTATGAGTTACCTTGAAATGTTTCAACCTTCACTCATAACTTCTCTTTTTTTCAACATTTTTCCACCAAACTTTCAACGTGACTTTCTTGAGACCCACCTCATGAACAAGGCAGGTGAAATGTTTTAAATCAGTGCCAAAAGTTGATTTTGCAGTTGCTCCATGAAATCACCTTTTGGGAGGGATTAGAACATTTTCACCTACTGGGTTCGTGATATAGGGTCATAAGAAGACCATAACAAATTTGAGATCAGAATATTAAAAACAAACAACAAAGATATGAATGTACATTGAACATTTTCCATGCTTGCTCATAACTTTGGTATTTTTTTAATATTTTAACTATAAAAACTTTCAGCATGGACGTTTTTTCACACCACCTCATGAACGTGACAGGTGTAGTTTTTCAAATCCTAGCCAACATGTGTTTTCCCACTTGTGGCACAAAATGATGATTCAGATAGTAATCTATAAATACCACATATCGTGTTTATAAGGGGGAGTCATAAAATGACTATGTTGAAAATTTGTAGTCAAAATTAAGAAAAGAATTACTAAGAAATGTATGCAGGGCCAGCCTTTGGCCCAGTGGGTAGTGCTTTGTGATTCCATGATGGTATCTGAGGCTGGGTGCAAGCTCAGTGAGTCATTTGGATGGGCCAAGGCTAGGGGGATGGCACTGCCATGTGGTGTCATCCCCATCCTGTGAAGAGAAGGTGTAGGATTAAGTATGTGGAATCAAATATCATGTAGTAAATATTCTCTTGGCATAGGGCCCTGCTCATCTGCACCTGTGGCTGCCAGAGGCCCCTGTCATTTGGCTGACAGATGGACTCATTGCTGTCCACGTCTATTTATGTAGCCATATGGAAGCACAAGGCCCACAGGGCAATGTGCTTCCACAGCTTGTCAGCCTCTCAAATTCTTTACATCTGTTGCCACATGAAAGTGCGGGACTCTCTGAGCCCTGCACTTCTGCAGGCAGATGGAGTATTAACTTGGCACAGGGCCCAGAGGGCCTTGCACATCTACATCTATTCATGCAGGTCCCAAAGTGACCTGTGTAAATGAGGATACAACTCCACTCCTCAAAAAGAAAGGCAATTCATTAATGCAACAAAACTAGGAAAATGCAGCATTAGGGTTTTCAACCTTAACTCCACACCATCCTCACAAGCAGCAAAAAGACAAAACCACACAAGAAACCACAGACAGCCATCATTAGGTAAGACAAATAGTGTACAACTGTTTCCAGATTACACAAATGCAGTAGCACTGATGTGCTACCTTCATGGATTTGTATCTGCTTTTACAGAAGCACAGGTCTCACAGGGGCTTGTACTTCTGCAGTCACAAAAGTGTGTAAGATTTATAGCATGCTTGAGTACCTGTGGCTGCAGAAAGTCTGCCGCCATGGGAGACTGTGCTTCTGCAGCTAAAAACGTGTGTATATTTTACAGCTTGCTTGAGTACATTTCCAGGCAGAGACTGCAACTGGTGATTAGAGGGTGATGCAAATTTGCAATAATGTCAGCAAGCCCTAAATACAAACACACTTAAAGAAAAGTCAAATGTACCACTGAGGAAGACTCATTGTGAGCTGAAGTGCTGGGGAAAACTTGAAGCAATTTCTGTGGACCTTGGTCCTTGCTATTTGAAGAATACACATTGGATTGGTACTCATATTTTGCCTGGACCTGCATTTGTCTGATACTTAAGGTGAAAGAGTACATTTGACTGCTCTTTGGGTGTGCTTGAATACAGTACCTCTGACTGCAGAGGTTCTGGCCCATCAGAGGCCTATGCTTCTGTAGACAGGATTCTAATACAATTTGGCTATTATAGATTTCTATATGCAGCTGCAGAAGTGCAGGCGCCACAGAGGCTTGCACTTCTGTGGCCAGAACTAGGTGTGTATGTCTTATACCTGCAGCTACAGGGGGCCTACATTTCTACAAACAGAAGTGGTGTTGCAATTCAGGTATCATGGATTTCATAGGGCCTGCACTTCTGTAGTCAGAGGTCAGTATGTATGTCTTACAGCCGCAACTGCTGAAGTGCCGGCCCCTTAGGGGCCTGTGCTTTTGCAACCACAACTGTGTGTATGTCTTACAGTGTGCATGAGTGCCTGTGGTTACAGAAGCACTGACTCCATAGCACCCTGTGCCTCTGCAGACAAAATAACTTTTGGAATTTTGATGTTGTGGACTTCTATAGGCCTCATAGGTGGGCATCAAGCCAGTAAGGCAATTTGCCAACAGTAGCTTACCATTTCTTAATGGTAATATTCTTGTCTGTTGCTACTTCTGAAACATATGTCCAGATTTTTTTTAAATGTGTCCATGTTCTCACTACATACAACTTTGTTAAGAAGTGCATTTCATAGAGTAACAACCCTTTTATGTTATTCATTACCCCTACTTTCTGTTTTGCATAATTCTTCCTTTAGTTGTAGCCCTTGCTTTCTAGCGTTGTATGGTGTTAATGTTTTCTTTAGCCCTAAACAATTCCATTAATCAAGTTCTTGAAAAGCTCTATATAACAGGCATAGAACAGCTTAGCCTTCTGTATTCAAGGGTATACATGTTCAAGTGTTCCAATCTTTGATTTTATGAAAATCCTTTAATACCTGTTACCATTGTTGTTACCCTTCTCTGCACACACTCCAGCTGTTTAACTCCACCTTTTGTTTGTGGTGCCCAAAGTTGACTGCAATAGTCAAGGTGAGGCCTCACAAGAGCTCCGTATAGTGGCATTAGAACCCTGCTGTCTCTACTTACTATAGTCTTGCTAATTTAGCTTAATATTCCAAAACATTTCTTTGTTGTTTCCTTGCAGTGTCTATCAAATTTTATATCTTCAGTTGTCACTATCCCCAGATCCTTCTCCATAGTAATTTTATTTTCTATCCTAATCATGTATATTTAGCTTTCTTTTTTATTTCCCAATAGTATTACTGTACATTTATCAACATTAAACTCCAGTTTGCGAATGTTTGCTCAAGTTTCCAATTTGCTTATTTTTGATTGAAAATCATTTATTGCCCCTTCTGTATCCACCACTGATTCCCATTTTGGTGTTGTTGGCTAAGTTGGCCAGCCACACCCCACCCTCACAATTCATTGATGTTACATAGATGCCGAATAAAGTGGAACCCTGCACTGAGCCTTGTGACACTACTCTTCTCACATCTCCTCATTCAGACATGGGTCCCCTTAGGATAACTTGTTGCTTTCTATTTTCTAGCCATATTCTGGATTTTACTTCCACGTCCTTTAGTTTGGAAATAAGTTCCAAATGTGGCACACTGTCAGTGGTATTGCTTTAGTCAAGGAATAACACAACCACTGTGATCCCCATATCCAGTGCTCTGCTAACCCTGTGAAAAAATCAGATTTGTCTGACATGATCTTCCTATTCTGAAGTCGTGCTGATACTGTTATTTTCTGTGATATACTTTTCAACTTCCACTTTGATATTTGCTTTCAATATTTTCCCTATGCCAGAGGTTAAGGTAACTGGTCTGTAAATATTTCAGTTTGCCCTTGCTTCCTTCCTGTACAAAGGAACCACACTTGGCTCTCCATCATTTTTACCACCTCCCCAGTGTCCAATGAATAGTGGAAGATATTTATTATGGGTCCTGTTAGTTCTTCTGCTAGTTCCCTGGTAACTTTTACATGTATATCATCAGTGCCCAAAGCCTTTTTTGGAGTCAAAGCTTTTAATATGTCTTTAACATTACCCTCATTTATTTGTATTCTTGGGTTATGACTGTTATCTTGATTTCCTCTTTCTATTCTTTCCTATCCTCTATAGACACTACAATAAATTGATTAAAAATGCCTCCCATGTCCTTCTATAACATTATGGTCCTGCCTTTATTAGATGATTAGTGGTCCTACCTCTGTATTTCTATCCCTTTTGTTATGCATATGGTTATAAAAAAATTTGTAATTATCTTTTACTTTTACCACCAACTTCACTTCTTTTTCCCTTTCTCATTTTTTATTTATCTTTTGCATTATTTTACCAATATGCTATACATTTCCCATGACTGGTTTGTGTGTATTTTTTTGTTTGTTTTTTTGCCACCTTATAAGCTTTCTCCTTTTTTTAAGCTTTCATTTCAGTTTCCTTTTAAAGCAGCATGGCATTTTCGTATATTTATTATACGTTGTAGTTTATGACACATAAATGTTTTCCAAAAGCTTTGACTTATTTTCCAATATGTACCACCTCTCATTTAGTGATTTTCCACTAAATGTTTCTCTTCATTTTCTTTTTCTTAATACAGCTTTCATTGCATCAGAATCCACCCCATTAAAGCATTTAATTTTATTGTTGCCTCATGTGACTGCCTTGTTTAATCTCCTAATCTATTCTCACTCCTCCTCCCTTGCCCTCTTACTTGACAAAGGCCTACTAGTGGATCCTTGTCTCCTACAATTGGTCTGCTCCTTCCTCCTACCCCGTCTTTCCTCTTTTTCTTACTTACACTGCCTAACTTACCTCCCTTACCTATCTTCCTCTCCTTGTTTTCTATATAGTGAAAGTGCTTAAGGATTTATCTGCTGTTCATAAATGTCATTAGATTTAGCTATTTTTTTTCTTTTTGTTTTGTCTCTGTCTATTTCCACAATGTTACCTACTTGTGCAACCCTGTACCCCTATTTGTTTGTAACTGATTTTGACGCAGAACCTTTGTAAAAGAGCCTTGGCTCAAAGGTATTAATTCCTAGATTTTACAATTTACAATAAACAACAATAAACAATATCCAGGATTTGCATTTTTTAATCCTAAAAGTGACCATGTTATGGTCACTAGCTCAAAGCAACTCTTTTACCTCACAGTCAGTTAATTTATCCTCCAGGTTACTTAGGACTAGAACAAGGATGTTTTCCTCTCGTGTACCGTGAGTTACATACTGGTTTAAGTTTAATGCCAAGATACTATTTGTAAATCCTTTCTCAGATACTATTTATAAATTCTTTCTCAAGGTGAATTTTTACATCCATTTCTGACCAGTTTATTTTTGGCATGTTAAAGTCTGCCAAAATTATAATTTTGTCCTCCATCCTCAGATTATTTATCAATGTTATTAGCTCTAAATGTTGTTCTGTTGTTAAAGATGGTGGTCTAGACATCATTCCTATTATTGACTTTTTGTCTTCCCTAGGTATAATTTTTACCTATATTTGCTCAATTGTTGTATCTACATCCCTATTGAACTGCACTGCTTCAATATCATCTCTAACATGGAGGACTTCCCCACCACCATCTTTAGCCCCTCTGTCTTTGTTAAATAAACTGAAGGCCCACATTTTTTTTCCCAAGTTTCATTCTCCTGCCACTATATCTCCATAATCCCAAATATTTTAATATTTTTATTTGCCAGGACTGTACTAGTTCACCTTTTTTCTTTCCTATATGCCTGACATTTATTAGTGATACCTTCCAATTATCTATGTCCCTCTTATTTCTGACATTACTCTTTTTTCTCTCCTTGTTTACATGAATGTCTCCCCCTCCATACCCCCATGAACTCAGATTAAACATTTCTTTATGCTGTAGTTTATTCTTTCATCAAGCAAATTCTGTTTAGATGTAAACCATCGGACCCATATAGTTTTTCATCCCTTTTGAACCTGTCCCATATCCTCTGGAAACAAAAGCCCCCCTGTCCCCTCCATCTTCTCAGTCAGCCATTTAATTGCTTAATGTTAACTGCTGTTTCATGTCATCAAATGGAACTGTTTAAATTTCTGAAATGACTGCTGTGTACTCCTTTGACTTTAATACATTGCATGCTTCCTCAAAATCCCATTGAATTTGTAGCACTGTCCTCCTTCCAATATCTTTAGTCCCTGCATGCAGGACTATTATTGGTATTTCAGTGCTTGGTAATAGCCCTTATAAAAGTAAGCAATAAGGCACGACAGGGGGTGTGTGTTACTGTGTAATAACATCACTCCTGGGGTGGGTCGAAGCACGAGGTGAAGCCGAGTGCTTCCACCACCCCAGGAGTGACATTATTACACAGTAACACACACCCTGGAGTGCCTTATTGCTAATATACAATGGCTTGGTTGTTAATTATACAGAAAAAAAGAAAAGAAAAAACATTTTTAAGCATTTTTATTAATTTTTTTTATGGGTGGAGGACTATGTTTTAAAAAAAAAGTCCAGTATTTGTTTCTGCCAGTAGATGGAGCTGTAAGCTGAATCAATGTAGTCTTCCCAGTCTGACACTGCTCACAATTTAATTTGCTTATGATAGTTTGACCCGCACCCCTCATTCTTCCACCGGTGAAAATGGGATGCAGCTGCCATTTGTTTTACTTTTTTATTTTACGGTTTAATTAGCTAATTTTTCTGGTTTTGGAGTCTGTTGGCAGTTGTGAGACACATGCTCGATGTCCCAATTTTGTAATCGTGCTGTTAGAACTGAGGTGTCATGGCTTCATTTACTTTTAGCGGTGAGTACAGGAGAAGCAAGACAAGCAGTTTTTCTATACATGAAGCTGTAGTTTAGGTTTTCCTGGTACACTATCTAGCTTTCCTCATTTGTAACAGGAGAACACTACAGGAGGATGGCAAAGGTGCAGCAGTGAGTTGAGAGAGGTGGGAGCCGAGGATCCATGAGCGTGTGCAGAGAAGACGCTCGGTGTGTCAGTGTATTAAATGACAATGCTTGATGCACTTTCTGTTTTGTTGTAGCCAGTATTGGTTGTGACTGGCTGAGTTTTTCCAAAAATTGCTATTTGTGGGGAGGTAAGTTTGTTTGGGGGGGATTGAAGTTGTTTAGCGTGACTGGCCATAGTGGTGGTAACTTGTGAAGAGGAGGTGTGATTTCTATATCTGATATGTGGTCATGTGTGTGCCTGGCCTTCATGCAGTGATATTATTGTGTAATATCACCACTGTCCCGAGTACCCGATGACCAATCAGAAGGCAGGAAATTCCCTTGCCATTGTATAATTGTTTTTATATCCCTGATTTTCAAACCTGGTAAGTAACATACTATAGTGTGCTCTTTCCTGCAAATACATATGTACCTGTCTGTGAATTTCATGAGTGAATCTCCAGTTACTGCAATGCCCCTTTTTGTTAATTCCCCCTTCTGCTCCTACGTGTTTCTTATTTATTTATTTATTTATTTATTTTATTTAGCTTTTGTTGACCGGGTAAGTGCACTAGACAGATCCTGCCTATTTTCAGGCACGACCCGGGGGAGGGGGATACAGATGAATGCCAACTGACTTTGAACCAGATTAAGCTGTTGGTGGTATTTTTAGTGAATGAGGGAAATTTGGCCAGGATACCGGGGAAATTCCCCTGCTCTTTTCAATAAGTGCCATGGGATCTTTAACATCCACCTGAACTACCACCAATCCAGGCATCTCTCTCCCCAGTTATTGGTTATTTTGTGTACTGCCCCCTCACCAGTATTGGTATCGGGATGGTTTTGGATGCATTTCAGTTGGTCTCATCTAAATGTTCCATGGTAATACCTTGACTGACACTATAGATTACCTCAAAATTTTCTCCCTCCACAACACATTCCTTCTCATGTCTTTCCCCCACAGACTGTAATACACATTCCTCTCCTTGATGTTTACCTTCAGCATGTAAAATTCTGGATTTGTTGTGTAATTTAACTGGTATATTTACTTGTTCATGTCTGCACTTTCTTTTCGCACTACATTGTTACTATGTACCATTCTTCCCCTTTAATTTGTCACTTTCACCCTCTGATGCATCACATCTGTTCCTTTTCTGTTTATCAATCAAGTTTATATTTGCCTCCTGATTTCCCCCGTTACCTCTGATGGCCACTGCTTTCTCCCATTTGTGCAACAATACACTGGCATTGTGAACAACCTGGTCCATCCTTTTCATTTCTATCTGGAAGCCAGTTTTTTTCTCAGATCCATAATTCTAATTTATTAATATGATTACATTTTCTGCAGATACATTCTGGCTCTAGAGAGCCATTTATAAATTATACCTGTTAGATGTAGTATGTCTGGCCAACTGTCCCGTCTAACCAAGGGGACATAACAGACACAGATACTGGCTTCTGCCCATGTTGGCCTCCACTCTGGCTTGCAGATGCTCAAACTCAGTGCTCCTTATGTAGATCAGTATGGCCCTATTTCATCCTGGAAGTCTGGCTAGCATTGTGCCAGTAGCACAATCTCATTCTCATTGCAAAAATAAAAAATCTGTTTCAGGCCTGACACACAGGGCTGTTCTTTTTAAAACTGGCATATCACCTCCTTCAAACTAAAAAATAAAATAAAATCTGAGCAGCTTAGATTTTTGCAGTCCTGTCACACTGTAGGATGACAATTCCAAGCATTCAATGTTCCCCGCTAACTAGATAGGATAGATAGACTAGGGTTCTGTATATTTTTCTAAGTGTTTTTTCACTTTTTGTTTAGTAAGGTAGACACATAGCTTTGACAGTAGCAAGGGGGATAGATTTCAGAGGGGTAAGATTTTGTTGAGTTCTTACTGGCAGGGTGCCACAACTTCCAACTGTGTCAGCCTTCTCTCCATACCCTTGTATCTGTGGCTGAAGGGGCCTGTGCTTTTGCAGACAGAGGCAGTGTTATGATTAGAACACTGTGGATTTCTGTCTGCAGCCAGAAGTGAGTGTGTATGTCTTGTAGTGTGCATGCTATAAATACAAATCCACAAAGGTAGCACTGTAGAACGGCATTTGTGTCATCTGTAAATAGTTGTACATTGTTTGCTTTACCTGATGATGGCTTTTAGTTGTTGCTTGTGTGTTCTTGTCCTTTTGCTACCTGCAGGGGAGTTGGGGTTGAAAACCCTAATGCCACATTTCACTGCTTTTGTGGCATTAAGTTGAACCCTGACTGGTGCATCTATTTATCTAGCTACTATATAGTATACTGAGACAGTAGCACCAGTACAGTTAGGGTTCACTGGAGAGTTTAATGTTAAACAAACATAACAGGTTAATGGAACCATAATTAAATCTGGGACTGCAGAGTGGGATCTGGGGGTCATGATAAGCAATGACCTCAAGCCCAGTCCACAGTGTAGACAGGTTGCATCAAAAACAGGACACCTACTAAACTGTATATGCAGGTCATTTTCATCCAGATCTAGTTCTGTGCTGTTACTCCTTTATAGGTCTTATATTAGGCCATACATAGACTACTGTTCGAAAGCATGGAGTCTTTATCTCAAAAAGGATAAGCACATGATAGACAAAGTATAGATGATATTTACCAAATTTGACTTGGTTGCATGGAGTTACCATATGAACAGTGTTTAAAGCATCTGGGCCCATGGGACTTAAGCTTAAGGAGAACAAGGATCAACATGGTACTCCTGTACAAGGTTTTGGAGGACCCAGTCTTAAGTGCTGGTCTGAAACTGCAATACAAGGACATTAAATATGATCACCGAGCCCATAAGAGGCAATTAGTTGAATCCTGTCCAAAATCAGAACTTAGGAAAAAATTCATTTATTCCAAGGGCTGTTAGACTGTTGGACAGCTCCCAGGGCACCTGGTGAATGTATCAAATCTGGCAAATTTAAAACAAGGGTTGGGTGCCTTTATACAGGAGGGAAACTTAGAAAACTTTTATTGAGCAGTGTGGGGGGGGGGCGCGTTCATGGGCCTTGGTCTTCTGTTGCCCTATTGCTGAAGTATAAGCCAAAGTATTAAACCCTAGTTTTGCACCTTAATTACTCTGGCTGCTTTTGATAAAATTGTGCAAAATTTGGCATGTGTGCACCACCCTCATCCTGGGAAGGGAAGGTGCAGGGGGGGACCACATGGGCTCAAGTACCATTTAGTGAAAATAAATCTTCTCTTGCCATATGGCCCTCTATATCTGCACCTGTGGTTGTCAGATGCCCCTACACTTCAGCTGACAGCTGAACTGTTTGCCATGCTCTTCTGTATCTGTAGCCACAGAACACCAGATAGACTGATAAATTCTTTGCATCCTTTGCACTTCTGCAGGCAGACAGACTCTTTCCTTAGTGCAGAGCTCAGAGGGAACTGCACATCTGCATCACACCTGACCTCCCCCAGCCCTCAATCAGCCCCCCCAAACCCTACCCAAAACAATTTACTCCTCACTCCCACTTCACTGGAAGAAGTCCTTAATGCCCTCTACTAGACGAACATCTCAAAATCCAGCCCTGATGGCATCCACCCCAGACTTCTGTGGATATCTGCACCTGCAATAGCTGTTCCTCTCACTTACCTACTAAACCTGTCCTCCTCTGGAAATGTCCCACAAGCTTGGAAACTTGCTTATGACATCCCTCTCCACAAGAGTGGTAACTCCTCAGTACTTGGAAACTATTGCCCAATCTTCCTCCTCCTTGCTCTTGTCAAACTGCAAGAAGCTCTTGTCCAGTCCAGACTGATTAGCATTCTCATGTCCACAGATTTCCTCTCCACATATCAGTCTGGGTTCAGAAAGCACCACTCCACCATATCTGCCCTTCTTTGCATCACCAGACATTTCCAGTCCACTGCTGACCAACATCAAGTAACAGCTGCAATCTTTGTTGATCTGGCAAAGGCCTTCTATTCTGTTTCCAACCTCCTGCTCTTTGACAAACGCAAGGTATCTGGACTTGCCCATCCTGCAATTCAGTGGTTCAGACTGTACCTTGAAAATAGGCTCCAGTCAGTCAGAAGTGCAGAATCTGCTCTCTCCCTCTCCCCATACTAGCTGGTATCCCCAGGGCTTGATTCTAGGCCCCATTCTCTTCTCTCTATTTATTAATGAGCTCCCATCTGTCTGTTCAAGATCCCTCTTCCACATGTACTCAGATGACAATATCCTTTTCATATCTGGTCCAGTTCTAAGTGACATTCAATCATGACTGCAACACAATAATCACAACATGCAGTCTTGGTTTCTCACAAACCATTTCAAAATAAATTCATCCAAAACTGTTTCCATGACTTTTGGGTCTGCTCAAAAATCTGTGAGCATACCCTGTCCACTTGCTATTGCCTTCCTAGATGGGACCCCACTAAACACTGCTCTATGTACAAATATGTAGGAGTATGGCTTGACCCTTAGTTAAACTTCTCAACTCACATCAATGCCATCACATCGAAGCTCCACCCTAAGCTAGGCCTACTGTACAGAAATCATGATGCCCTACCAATACCTATTAGATGCATTTTATTAGCATAAATGATCACTCCCATGTTTGACTATGCTGACATAGTGTATGGCATGTCCCCCTCCTCCTTGTTATCCAGGCTTGACTCCCTACTCTATGCTTTCTGCCACTTTGCCACAAATTCCACTCTCAGAACCCGCCACTGCACTCTTGTTTCTTCCCTCAGGATACCACCTCTATCCCATCATCACTTCAACCACTCCATCTCTGTCATATCCAAATTCTGGTTCAACCTGCTCCCTCCTTACCTGGCAGACAGCTAACACCAGTTGGCATTTCCCCATACTCACTCTACTCAAGGGACTCCAGTTCTTTCTCCTTCCCCAAATCTTCCTTGTCCACTGGTGAATCCACCCTCTCTTATAGACTCCCCTCTTTATGGAACCAACTTCCACCTCTCCTAAGAAACTCACCCTCTCACAACTGCTTTAAATACCAAATCTGTCAACTTCCACTTCCCATCTGCATCTGTTCCTAGCCACTCACATGCCCAGCCTCATGCCCAATGCTTTTTGTGGCTAGTAATCTAATCCTCAGAATTGTATGATACTATTTGTATATAGTCCATCTGAATGTACAATACTTCACTGTATAACTTATGTAACTGTATAGTTATCTCATGCATCTATTATGTATTTTCTGCTTTATATCCATTTCTCCCTTCCACAGAATGCACCTGGAAATGAGCCTTGGCCAGTTAAATGTTTAAATAAAAATTAAAATCTATTCACACAGGTCCCAAAGAGACCTGCATAAATGAACATACAATCCCACTATCTCAAAAAGAAAGGATATTTATTGCAAAAAAACCTGTATTAATGCACCAGTTAGAGTTCAACTTAATGCAACAGAAGTAGTTTCCAACCCCAACTCCCCCCCCCAAGTAGCAAAAGGACAAGACCACACAAGCAACCACAGATAGCCATTGTCAGGTAAGACAAACAACATGCAAATGTTTCCAGATGACACAAACTCAATAGCAGTAATGTGCTACCTTTGTGAATTTGTATCTGCAGCAACAACTGTTTGTGTATGTTTTACAGTGTGCATGAGTACCTGTGGCTGCAGATGCACTGGCCCCACAGGGGCCTATACTTCTGTAGACTGAAGTACTATTGCAATTTGGGCATCATGGATTTCTATATGTAAGCCTGCAGAAAAGCTGAGACAGTGTAAATGACCCAATAGTTGCTTACGGGGTTACAATAAAGCAGAGAGCAAAGGGAAGAGGTGAGAGCAAAAACCTCATCTAGAAAATAGGTCATGGAGTTGGATGGGATAAAACAGTTCAGACTGAAGAGACTGATTGTCTTTTTCTGCTGCAACTGTCTGAGTTTCCATCCTTCTATTTTAAATTACTGGAAAATAAACCAAGGCAGAGAATCTGAATTTTTCTTTTGTAAATTTTAGGCTGTTTTGGCCTCAACTTTTCTGCATGATCAGGTTGTCTCCCCCCACCCTATTACACATAAGTGGCATTTTCAGATTCAACCTGAAAAGTTTTTTGCCCACTATAGGACCCATCAAATCACATGAACTGTGGTGGTAGTGGAGGGAGTGTTTCATGGTGCTTGTGGATGAGTAAGGGTGGGAGGTTTTGTGAATGTGGATGTGGGTGGAGGGTAGCATGGGTGTTAGATGGTGGGGGTTGTCTGAATATGAGTGCAAGGGGGGAGGTTGGCATGGATAACAGATAGTGAGTGAGGGTGAGATTTTTTCATAATGTTTGGAAAAATGCAAAGGTTTGTCTACATTCATGATTTACTTATAAGTCATTTTAGAGAGAAGAGCTGAGTGACTGGAGAATGGCAGGATTACTGTTAAGCTGCTTGGCTTTGTGCTTTTAGTAAGCTGCCCAAAACATTCTCTGGTCTATTGACTACTGAATTTATTTTATGTATTTTACTCATTCCTGCTGATCAAAAACAGTCTGCACTTTGAGAGTCTTTTTTTGGTGTCCCCAGATTGGCAGAGGCTCCCTCCATTCTGGATCAGCCTGGGTTTCTTCCATGCGTAGACTCCATCTCAGTGTTCAGGGACATGGTGCAGGTCTCATCAGGCCAACTTTTGTATTTGTGGAATGCAAAGAATGGACTACCAGGTGAACCTCCATTTGCTGCCTGACCACAGCTCTACAATTGTAGTTTTACAAGTCTCTGGTCTTTGACCTTGCACCAAACAAGAACAAAGTAAAGTGCTTACAGATCTGTGCAGAATGTTTACTAAGGAGATTTTCACCACTGGACATTTCATTGTTATCTTATTTATTTTATTTCATGTGATGGGTAGTTTTTTTTTTTTAATTGAGATTGATTATTTAATTTAATACCTGAGGTTCTGTTTTACTTGGTGTTTCATGTGGAGCTTTACTCAAGTGTACATGGAGTGTGAATTAATTTGAGTTGGGGCACTTGGTGTTTTAACATTATTGTATTTCTTTTTTCTTCTGGAAATCCTTTTCACTGTTTCAAAATCTTAACTAACTCATGGTTTAAAGTCTTAATGGATTTGAGTCATTGTATCTGATTTACTAGATCTGGTAGATACTTAGTTTATTCTTTCAGAAACAATTTGAGATTATGAGCAATCACATGATTTAGCGTTCAGATAATAAATTAATTAAATTAAAAATCATTCTAAAATACCATAAAATAGCTCAGCTCAACTGGGCCAAATAGGATTAATTAATCTAATTGATCAGTGTCATTGATCTTGCCTAATTGATAAAGTGCATCATTGATTCCTGCTGCATTTTTGCACTTCTTCTCATGACAATCTCCTTATTATTAAGGACCAATTATTTAAGGCTTTAACAGACCTAACAGCCATAGCTTTAAAAATGCCTCAGATTTGTGTGGAGTTTATTCATACACAAGGAGTTGCCATGGCCAGGATAGCTTTTTAAGCAGTGGCTGTTTTTACTTACATATACATAGCTGCATACAGCAGTTTCAAAGGCCATTCAAAAGACTTTTAGATACTTTGTGCCAAGGTTTTACAATTAAGCTAAGTTAAAATCTTGAAGATCTACTGGATTTGATTTTCATTTTCTTTTACCTTCAACTATTGATATAATAAAATGGAAGCTCTGACTTTACTGACATTTAATTGTGAAGTCATGGCTTTACTAAACAAGGGGAGCTCTCAGGCAAAAGTGACATCTCAAACAAAACTCTGTTTCTTTCCATTTTCTGGAAAGTAAGTAAACTATTAAGTTATGATTGTTCTAACCATTTTTTATAGCGTTTTAAGTAAACTAAGTAAATTAAGTAACAGCTTCTTTATAATTTGCTTTTACAAGCTTATAAAAACATCTGATATTATTATATAATTATAATAATTTTAAATAGTTTTAAACTGATAAATGTAAAGGAAGATCTTTTCTGGATTATTTTTACTGTGTATGTTACTTCCTTTTTCTAGTGCCTTCTTTCAAAACTGTACTATTTCTCAAGCCCATTTGGCATAATCATCTGAGAACAAGGCACAGTCCACTTATAGAAGACCACAGAATCAATATAGATTTCATCTCAACAAGGAATATTTATACAAAAATGCTCAGTCTGGATTTTCCTAAATTTTCCCAAGATTCAAGATTTAACAGGAACTGGTGCTGAAGAATTTTTATATAGAGAAGCTATTTCTCAATTATAATTGTTTTGACTATTTTATATTCAATTTGAATGAGTATTTATTACTGCTTTTTCTTCTCATAGTTTGTTCTTTTTTCTCTTTCACAGCATAGTTGGCACACGAGTGGCAAAAACATTACACTGTCCCCAATACAGAATTCATTAGGACTCTTGACAAAAGTAAAAAGAGAAAGGGGAAAAGGTTAAAAATAATAATAATAAAAATATTTCAATATGGAAAGATCCATTACAGCCTAGGAACCCTCATGGGAGGATGAGATGGTACCTGAGGACTGGAGGAGGGTAGATGTTATTCCACTTCACAAAAGTGGGAGCAGGGCAGAGAAAGGAAACTACAAACCAGTTATTTGACCTCAGTGATAGAGAAAATGATGCAATCACTTATGAAGGATAGAACTGTTGAGTACTTAGAGACCAGTGGGGCACAGGACACAAGGCAGCAAGGATTTACAGTGGAAAGGTCATGTCAAATTAATCTATTAGATTTCTTTGACTGGGTGACAAAGTAGTATACCAGGGAACGACTGTGGACATGGCCTACATAGACTTTGAGAGGCATTAGACACAGTACCACACAAAAGATTAATATACAAGATAGCCAGCCTTGGAGTGGGTCCCAAGGTGGTAGCCTGGGTAAAAAATTGGCTGGACAACAAGACACAGAGGGTAATAGTAAATGGAGTTCACTTTGAGGAAAGGGGGTTACTAGCGGGATACTGCAAGGTTCAGTACTGGGACTGGTCCTCTTTAATGTCTTTATAAGTGACATTTCAGAGGAACTGGAAGGAAAAGTATGTCTCTTTGCAGATGACACAAAGATCTGCAACTGGGTTGATACACAAGGTGGGGTGGAAAGGATGAGAAGGGACTTGGCAAGGTTGGAGGAATGGTCAAATGTATGGCAGCTTAGATTCAATGCAAAGAAGTGCAAAGTAATGCACCTGGGAAACAAAAACCCAGGGGAAGCGTACACAATGGGGGTTGAGATAATAACAACAACAACATTGGAAAGGGACCTGGCCGTAGTTATATCAGATGACCTAATGATGGGCAAGCAATGTGAGAAGGCAGTTAGGAGGGCTGGGGGGATACTGGGATGCATAGGGAGAGGCATCACCAGTAGAAAACAAGACGTTGTTATTTCTCTGTACAGATAGTTGGTGAGACCCCATCTGGAGTACTGCATGCAGTTTTGGAGACTCCATCTTTTCAAGGACATAGACAGGATGTAGGCTGTCTAGAGGAGGGCAACCAAAATGGTGCAGGGTCTGCACCAGAAGACATACAAAGAGAGACTAAAGGAGCTTAATATGTATACCCTCGAGCAAAGGAGGGGGAGGACATGATAGAAACTTTCAAGTACCTCAAGGGAATCAACAAATTCCAAGAGGGTAGCATCTTTCAGAAAAAGAGATGTGCGAGAACAAGGGGGTACAATTTGAAGATAGAGGAGGGATGGCTCAGAGGTAATGTGAGGAAGTATTTTTTCATGGAGAGGGTTGTGGATGCATAGAACGGCCTTCCTGAGGAGGTCATGGAATCAAAAACAGTGGTGGAATTCAAGAATGCAAGGGACAGACAATAAGGCAATTCTACTGGAGGGTAGGAGGAAGTAGGTTGTTGGTTAGCTAGGATCTGCAGCTTATCCATTAGATAGGGAAATGGGCAGATTAGGTGGGCCAAGCAGTCCTTATCTGCCTTCAAATTCTATGTTTCTATGTTTCTAACTGAATATTTGGAAGACTCAGTTCCCGCCACCACAGCACTGTCTACTCCCTTGATTGATTACTGGGAAATTTCCCTTGGAACTCAAGTGGGGAATGCTGAAAATTCCCCTCTTTCTGGGAGTCCTTTTGTTTTTCCACAACTAGATGAAATCTTGCTAACATCTAATATTAGTTTTTATTTATATTCTCTGACTTGTAGTCCAGTACAGGGTATTGATAATATTGAGTCCTGTTCCAGAACTTTTTGACCTCAAGGACCCACACAGGATAGTCCATGTGATAATTTTAGATCACAGTTAGATAAATCTTCTAGGATGGAAAATGGAAAGAACACTACTTTAAAATTACCTACAGTAGATAATTCAGTTCTGGTCATGCAGGATCTTAGTGAAACTATATATGGGCTTAAAAGTCTGGTAACAGATTCCTCTGCTTATAATGCAGAAAATAACAAGCGAGAACTATCTGTCGCACCTGATTTAAATCCTATGGATGGTATAGAAATTGACCAAGAATTTTTCAGGGATGAAGGAAATTTTACTTTCTCATCAGTTTCTAAACAAATCCTAGAAATCATTAAATAGCCCCGTTATTTTTGAAAACATGTGGGCTATCAAGGAAGAAATGGAGAATTTGAAACTAATGTATTTTATAATGAGGCTTTAGAAACTCATTGAAAAAGTCTGTGAACTTTCACCACCAGCATTCTGTTAGTGATATTCTTGTTACTGATCCACCTTCTACATGTAGAAATATGGTGACTAGGAAAATCCAAGTTAACCTTCCTCCACTTTTTTTCACAGGAAATTCAATTGTAATAATTGATATGCAGAATGCTCATATTTCCAAACAAAAAGATAAAAATAGGAACATTATTATATTTCATAAAAGAAAGACTACTGAAAGAAGGATTTTTATTAAATTAAAACAGTAAGAAATGCAGTATGGAAAATCAACAAGAACTAAGGGTCATACTATTATTAATCAAAACTGCATGCAGGAGAGTGAAGGGAATCATGTAACAGTACCATTGCCAGAACATTCAAATAAAAAAATTAAGCTGAAAGATATTAATGGTGTTATGGGTCCTGATAATGTCAAACAAGATCTCAGAAAACTGATAAAAATCATGTAGTAATACCTTTACTGGGGAATTATGTCCAATAAATTAATCAAGGAGATAGTAATATTGGTGATCCTCAAATGGAGGAAAATTGTAATAACTATTCCCTTACTTTTTTTGTTCAGAAGAGACTAGAGAAGACTTTGAGTTTTGAATAGAAATGCATGGTATTAATAAACTATACTGTAAGACAACACATAAGTTAATGAACTGGAACTGTCACCTTTTACTTATTGCACCTGAATCTAAGGGAATTTTTATTACCCACCCTCCTAATGTCCAGTACTATGACGGTGTGTTGTTATATTCTGGGTCTCAAGAACTGGTGGACTAAATCTGGTCCCAAAGATCTTTACTGGAACTAAATGGAATTAGTTTTATGTGCCTGCAAAGGATACCAGTTTGTCACAATGCCCAGAAGTTAAAAGACATAGACAGTGAAAAGGATAAGGACAGGAAGAGAATAATTAGAGTGATGGTTTTCCAAGATGGCTGCTTCATGCTGTGCTGCTCAGGAGGAGTTGCAATAGCAGGGCTTGTACAAAGCTCATATTCTTTTACAAAAGGTATGCCACCTTTTTGCCTAAGTATTAGTTGAATGTACAGTCATTTCCAGAATGACTTCTGCAGCCACCTAGGTACTGCAGACTCTGTTAGTTTATTTTATCTTGAAGCCTACAGGACCTGAATACTGGAAGTGGAGTAGCCTGAACCTATTTAGGCTTATAGCCAAGCATCCCCATGGGGTGTGTGTGTGTGTGTGTGTGTATTGAATGACCAGATGCTGCAGATGTTTGAAGAAGATTGGAGAGAGCTGTAAAAGGAACCTGAAAGAAACCTGACTGGCCAGAGAAAAAAGAGAGAGCCTGAATGAGTGAGCATGAAGTAAAGTGAGGAAAGTGGGTTTATTGTGAGGGGAAGAGGAGCAGTAGTCTATGTTTTTCCTTTACCCTGGAAAAGTTCCTTACTATATTTTCTACAAGGGGAGTATGGCTAGCTTATGAGTTGCCTAAGCTGCTTGCAAATTGCTCTTTTGTTATTCTGGCAGATTAAACATGCTGTATACACATTCATTAAGAGAGTGCCCTGTGTTCGATATTTTTTTTTTTTTTAGAAAAATCGTTTGTTTTACTCATTTTACCTGTATTTGCAATGAGGTTGGGGTAAACCTTCTGTGCAGCAATACTCACTTTATTTTGAACCTTGTTCCTTTCAGTTAGATGGACTTGTTAAAAATATAGTGATTATATACATGTTTTATTTTTATTTTATTTTAGCTCTAATTGCAATAGTAAAATGATAGTATAACATTACACATACTTGATTGGCAGCACTTGCACATGTGACCATAAACTCCTACAAAGATCATGCAATTGTGTCTAGTATTCAGATTCGCCATTGCTGCACAGCAAAAGGAAGGTCTACAGCAGGAGCTCTTTCTGCCTTAACTTATAGCATACTGGAAAAACAAATGAAACAGTATGATTGCAAAGCAGAAGTAAGTTACTTCAGCCTCTGGTTCTTTGATAGTTTTCTAGTTATCTAGTGCAACAGATAGAGTAGTAGATGGACCAGTATAGAAGGAAAGGAAAATTATAAAATAAATGTTTTTGTGTCTATGTTCCAGCTGAGAAGGTGTTTACCCAGGAGTTAGTTTAAGTAGAGCTAAGCCCTTTCATTTAAGCTCTATGACAGGAATATTTATAGAAAGAGTGACTGATCTATACAAGCCTTTACCCCTGTTTTTTTATTATTATTATTTTAGAAAATTTGTTCCACAGGGGAATCCAGATCTAGGGTCCATACTCTCTCTTTGGCTTCTCCTATTGGGGGAAAGTCTACAGCTCAGACTAAAAAGAGACAGTTAAGAATGGATGCTTCTATGTTGAAGTCTGAGGAAAAGAGGAAAAAATCCTCTGGAGGCTGATCATACAGAAAAAGGAAATGCCTAAGCTTCATGCAATAACAACTATATGAAAGTACTGGCTGAGCCTTGCATTAATTATCATCACTTCTTTTTATTGAACAGACTATTTCTCATCCAGGTGAAGATTATGAAGTAACTGCAGCTCTTACATCCATTATATAACCTCTACATTGGGAAGAAGAATAACTTATTTAATTTACTCTTATTTTTTTTTTCAATCTGCTTTACCTTGCACAACCAAGCTCATCCTGATATAGAAGGTCTGGGATAACTAGTTTTGCACAAAATTACATCAAGATCTTAATCTAAAAGTACTCTCATCAGTGAATCTATCTAGAAGCTATTTCCCCTGCAGCGGGGAAAAGGAACTGAACTTATCCATTTGGTGTGTGTTTGCACTAACTTTTCCCTTGAATACATTTACAAACTGCCACTGAGCAAGAAGACATGAAGGTTTTAAGTCCATTATGTTTTAGTACATTTTGAGTAAAGTATTTGCTCTGCATTATAGTTTAATAGTTAAATTGTTCAATTTACTTCTCTATTAACTTAAATTGTTCAAGGTGTGATTCAAACTTGTAAGCAATTTAGAAACATAGAGACACTAGTGTTGTCTGTATTTTATTAAACTATTTAAAGTCTTCTGAGAAGTGTAATATCTTTCTGATTATTTAAGCACACCTTAGTGAAGGAAAATGGTGGTTACAAGGAAACAAGCTGCAGAATTGGATGCTAACCCACCTAATGAGTTAAGCTGCTTATCTAGTAACCATAGTGTTATAGCAGTCTCTAATGATGAGATGGACTTGCCAGTGGAGCTAATTAGCAATAAGCCACCCCTTAAGAAGCAAAAGAAAACTGGAATTAAATATAAGAAGCCTTCAAGTTTAAAAATGAATGGCTCAAAAAAAAAGCAAAGGGGAAAATGATGCACAAAATAAAGTGCTGAATCATCCCCAGGATCAATTTAAGCAAACAAAAATTAAAGAGCACTTTGAGAAGGTCAGAATACTGGAGGTAAATATATCTCAACCCCAGAATAAAATGGAGCTGGGTGATAATAACAAGGTTAATATTTTGGACTTTCCAAGGCTTTCATCTACTCTGAGGATTTTTAGTGAGACAGGTACTGCTACCCAAGAACATATTAGACCCACTCATGCTAACAAATTAAGTTCAGCTAACAAAATAAGTCAGACAACCATCCTAGAACTTGAAAAGGCTAATATAATTAACAGTAAGGAAAGAAGTTTCAGTGACACATGAGATGTCTCAGGGACTAGCTGTTTTCTCACTATTCTGAATCATTGTTTTTTTTTCTCCTGAATTATATACACCAATGGTACTTATGGGACATCAGGAATCTAAATTAAGTCTAAATTGAATCTGACTGAGCTTAATAGAGTGCTGGATGAGATTCAATATACAATTTCTTGGCTAAAAAAATAGATTCTACAACAAAATTATTTGGTAAAAGACAGATTTCAGAAAAAGCTAGAGCATATCCCTTTGCACTCAAGTGAGGACCTCAAGAAATTTGCTCAAGACCCCTATGCTGCACACTTACTGATTTTAATCAGTTAGTCACAATAACAAATGAGAAAAAGACTATTAAAAGCAAATATTGCCCTTCATGGATTTAGACTTGATGATATCCTTGATAAAGTAAATAAACTTGTGCCTAATAAAGGTTCTCTACCATATGTGTTAGATAACTCTGTGCCTGTTATACCAGATTTTTCAATAGTTGAAATTCCAGCTGCTCCAAAAAAGGAAAAAAAAATAGAAGGTGCAAAAAGAAAAGAAAAACAGAGAAAAAAGTAAAAGAGGACACTATTAAAAATGCCTTCCTTGAGACTATCCACCCAGAACCCACTGATTTGAAAGCTATCCAGGATGAGGTAAATCATGGAGCTCTGACAGTTCTAGATAATAGTAAAAAGGTATCTGCCAGTGCCCATAATCTAGTTGAGGAAAATCTGCTTCCAGAGCCATGCCTAGAATTAGATCTAAACAGGAATGTGGATATTCTAACTGGTGTGCTTTACTCAGTTGACAAAGAACTCAAGGCTAGTAGAAAATATCTAAAATCACAATATAACAAGCAGGGCCTCATGGACCAGAATGGGGAAGTGCGATTAACTGATGCTGTGGTATCACAGAATAGTAAGGTAGATCAGAAAAAATATGACTTGGACAGCTGTGCAATTTTATGTCTATATGGTTTGAACTGGGATTGGTCTAAAAACCAGAATAACAACAAAGAACAGATTGTGAACCTACTGAGGGCAGGCAATAGAGCTGACATTTCTGAAAATGATATTATCCAATTATGGAAAGATAGGGATGAGAATAATGTGGAATGTAGATACATCTTTTGCTAGTCTGCATGTATAGCCAATTATACTTGGATGAATAATGAGGCATTAGGAAAGTGTGATTGCTCTACTGATTTTATTAACAGAGGCACACATAATTATAGGTATGTAAATAAGGAAGTAAAGCATTCACAGAACATGCTTTTTGGGTTTAAAGCAGTTTCAAAAGAAAATGAGGGCAAGTTAAAAATGCATTGTATAATTGGTTTACTAATTTTTTGAAAATTCCCTCTACCAAGGTCAATATTTTGAAAGTTCATTGATGGCCCACTGCTAACAGGTCCAGTCAAGTTGATGTTATCTTATTTGGTACTGAAGCAGCTGAACTAATCTTTTAAAAATGTACCATTTTAGATGAGAAGGGTATACACATTGTGGATAGTGCTATTTTGAGCACTTGCCAACAATACCTTCCAAAGTATGGCTTGAAGGAGAAAAGAGAGAAAAATAGTAGAACTGTATCTCTATTTGGCTTAAATAGCATTTCCAATGAGAGCAAAACTAAATGAAATTTAATATTGAAAGACTGTTTTTGAATTTGTTCTGAATATCCCTTTAATGAGTGAGGATGTTATTAAACCACTAAGGGCTTGATGAAGAATGTAATCAAATTATGCTGACTATTAATTCCCTGGACATTTACAATAGATTAATGAACAATCTAAGCAAATTAGATAATTTGGGGCTACATATAATTGATAGCACCAATTTGGCAAAAAATGGGACTAATGGGGAAATAGTGCCCACTACTGCTTGCCTAGGCCCTAATGAGTTGGAAGACCAGTTAGATGATTATAAACTAATATTTAATATGACTGTTGAAAACAGATTCAGGATACTTAAAGCCCAGCAAGCTGGATATGAAGTTACTGTAGGCAGGTCCATTGGAGACAAGTTAGAGTCACCCTTACCACCAGCTTTATTGTCCTGGAATACAGAGGGTTTGTGTTCAAAGTCTGATGCTGCTGCTTGGTTGGAGTACATTTATAGGCATCAGATTACTTGTCCCCTGGAAAACTGGCATATGAAGGGCAGTGATGTCACACTTTATGGTTATTCTTGCTATTACATACCAGGGAACAGTTCAGCAAAATCAGGCAGATTGTTGGAGGAAGGGGTCTGGTGACTTGGATTAATATTTCAAAATATTTGTCTGTACACCCCATTATTAATTCTTCATTTGTGCAAGCTTTTCTGTTACAATCACCAGGTCTAAGATGTTGTCTATTTAATGTGTTCATCCCCCCCGAAAAATTCCAACTATTATAGTGTAACTATGTGGGAGGAATTGGACACCATTATTCATAACTGTTGGGCCACCATGGAATGTGAAAATATCCTATTATGCAGAGATTCCAATGCAAGAATAGGGAAATATGATGGGTATGCAGAAAATGATGTACATAATTGGTTGCATGGAGACATTAAATATTTTAATAGTTCAGTTCTGGGCACTAAAACTAATTCCTTGGGTGGTAAATTAAAAGAAATTTTAACTACCTTTAATTGAATTGAGTGGATTACAGTACATAATTGTATTAATGATAGTCCTCAGATAGATATTACATTCAGAACCTCTAAACTTGCAGAGCAAGTTGCCTCAGTTTCCCAAGTGATGGGTCTTAATATTGCCCTGATTAATTTTACTGAATTAAACAGGGAACCTTACTTGTGCCAGCAAAAGTTTCATTTACTCATAATAATTCAGAAGTTATAACCCATAATAGGTTTTTGGTATCCTTATGAAGTACCGAGGTTCACTATCCCAATACTGACCTGCCCGGGCAGTATTGCCCGAGAGGTTCAGTATCCGGACAGTGAGCATCCTGGCATGATAGATCCTGAGGGACGTTGACAGGGGTAAGGTAGCGGATGTGATGGCTTGCTACCTTACCCCTGTCTGTAGCATTTAAAGGGAGGAAAAATCAGAAGGCTGGATGAGCTGCCCCACTGGTGTTCTGGACTACACCACAGCAGCTTGTCCAACATGCTATATAGGTGTGGGTTCTATCTGTATTATAGGCAGCATGTATATTAGTGGTCCTGCCCCCCATAACATTTTATTTCTAGCTCTGAGGTCAACTCCCCCTTGGAGTTAGATATTTTACTTACGGGGTGTGTGGGGGCAGAGTCCCCCACATGAGGGTTTGGTGTGTGTATCCCCCTGATATGCCAAATGATTTTTCAATCAGATGTGCAAAATCATATTTTCGGGCATCTGATTGATTCGGCAGGCTGGATTTCAGGCCAGTGGGGTTGGAATCCCAAGAATCCAGTTACTGAGTTTCAGGATACCATAGTATATCCAGGTTTTCTTAATTGGAAAATCCTTGCAATGTGTGACCAAAACAACATTTTGATTTGAAAAATCGTTCTTGAAATGTTGAAGGGTTAGCAAGTAAACTGGCAGATCCAGAAATTATTGATTTTTTGCAGGGATTTGAAATTTTATGTCACCTGAAAACTTGTGGGTCCAATAATAACCTTTGATACCTGGATGTAGACACTGGCCCGGATATTCAGACTGTGCCAGGCTGTCGCACAAGCCTGGGTGTAGCGCAACTTGGCTGCACAGGGGCATTGACAGGGTGATATTCAACAGAGCTGCACCATGGCACAGCATCACTGAGTATTGCACCCTGGCCACCCACAGTGCGCATGGCACAGTGGCACTGTGCCAGCGCAAGTGGCCAGAGTGGAGCAGGGGGATGCGCTAGCGCAAGTTCCATTGTGCTATGTGCAACAACTACGATATTCAAAAGTGCACATGCAAATGGGGCCATAATGTAGCAAAGTGCAAATGGGCCATTGCATGTCATTATGGCCCCATTTGCATGCAGGTACACCGATTCGCCATTGCACCTGGCGCCTGCCAGGCAGCCGCCATCAGGGGACTGACACCCCTGCACATCATGCGCACGTGCCCCACTGCCCGATCGTGGGCATATGTAGAATGAAACACTTGTCCAATATCCCTGGTGGTCCAGTGGACCGCTCGCAGCCCGATCATGGGCATATGTTAAAATAAAAGCAGTCCTACATCCCTGGTGGTCCAGTGGACTGCGCACAGCCTGATCATGGGCATATGTTAAAATAAAAGCAGCCCTATATCCCTGGTGGTCCAGTGGACCACTCGCAGCACGATCATGGGCATATGTTAAAGTAAAAGCAGTCCAATATCCCTGGTGGTCCAGTGGACCACCTGTAGCTCGATCACAGGCATATGTAGAGGAAATTTATCATCCAATATCCCTGGTGGTCCAGTGGACTACTCGCAGCCCAATCGTGGGCATCAGTAGAAAAGAATGCTACTCTAAAACAACCCTGGGGGACTAGTGGTACCCCCCTCTTCACCCTCCCACTGAGCCCCACCGCGCAGCTCCTCCCATTCAGCAGCAGGCGGCAGCTCCCCACCTGCTTGCTGCCCCACCATCTGCTGACTGACACCATATGGTAGGGCTGTATGCCCATTGGTCCACAGTGTGAGCCAATGGGCGTGCAGCCCATACCGTACTACACAGTCCAGATATGTGAATGAATCCATTCACATATCTGGACTGTGTAGTATGGTATGGGCTGCACATCCATTGGTTCATGCTGTGGATCAGTGGGTGTACAGCCCTACCATATGGTGTCAGTAAGTGGCCAGTGGGCATCGAGGCAGCAAGCGGGTGGGGAGCTGCCACCTGCTGCTGACCGGGGGGAGCGGGGTGGTGGGGCTCAGTGGGTGGTTGGGGAGGAGGGTACCACTAGTCCACCAGGGTTGTTTTGGAGTGGCATTCTTTTCTACTGATGCCTGCAATCAGGCTGCAAGTGGTCCACTGGACCACCAGGGATCTAGGACTGCTTTTATTGTAACATATGCCCGTGATCAGGCTGCGAGCGGTCCACTGGACCACCAGGGATATAAGACTGCTTTTATCTTAACATATGCCCGTGATCGGGCTGTGAGCAGTCCATAACAGTTGTTACTTTCACAAGGTGGTATGAAAAAAATGGCCGGGCTGAAAATGTATGGTCAAAATATTGAAAATGACCAAAGTTATGAGCGAACTTTGAAAATTTTCAATATATGCTCATAACTTCGTTGTTTTTCAATATGTTTACCCAAAATTTTCATCATGGCCTTCTTAAGACCACACTTCATGAATAAGGGTGGTGAAAATGTTCAAATCTTACTCAAACAGTGATTTCAGGCAATGACCGTGAAATCACCTTTCAGGACAGATTAGAAACATGTCACCACCCTAATTCATGAGGAGGGGTCCTAAAAAGACCATGTTGTAAATTTGGTGTAAAAATATTAAAAATGACAAAGTTATGAATACAAATTCAGACCACATTGAAATACGTTAAACCAGACATATATTATTTTCTCACACTGAAGTTGCTAGGTCCAGCAGCAAGATGTGTCTTCAATTGGAGAGTGAAGCTATGTCATGGAACATGTTCAAGTGAGTGAGGGTGTGTGGAGGGATGTGGGGGTGGATGCTAAGTTGAGGGGTTGAGGTGGGGTGTATGGGTCTGGGGTGGTCAGATCGCAGATAGACCATTTTCTTTTTCAGATTAAACTTAAAAAAGATCAGTTAGGGACTTTTTTTTATTTAGCAGGAGGACATTGCTGACACTGAGGACTGGGCACCCCAATGTTGGGATACTGTTTGGCAGCACAGAGGTTGAGTACCTTGGTGCTGTCACCTATATAATTGAGGAGGGTGACCTGGAGGGTAGGAGGTTAGTGCAATGTGGTACCATGTGTGGGGGCCCGAGTCCACTTAATATATTAAAAACATCAGTAAGGTGAGCAGGTAACCAAGGGGAGGGTGAGCTTGCAGTACCAGAGATGGGCACCCCAGTCCGCTTTTCTTACATTCAGGTGAAGGTATCGGGAAAGAACAAGGGAAGGCTGGCTAAGCTGGGAGGAGAGGGAATAAACATAATAATATAAAAAAATAAAGATAGATAGGTAGAGATAGATAGATAGATAGATAGATAGATAGATAGATAGATAGATAGATAGTTACTAGACAGGCAGCAGACAGAGTGAGAGAAAAAGTTCAGGTTCAGAGGATTGCCGGCTCACTGCTCCAGCTGAAGCAAACAGCATGATTACTGTTGCAGTAGTCATAGTAGTAATATTTTATTCATGAAAAATTACATGAACAGAAATAAAATACCATTGAGCCAGTGCTCATTTACAAGGGACACCTTTGTGTACAGACCTGGTTCCATGGGTAACATTTACAGAAGTAATATAATATGCACAATACAGTAGTTTACATGTATACAATACAAGGATTTAGAATTTAAGAAAGTTTCACTGTTCATACAAATGAACAATACAAAAAAAATATAGTTCTTTCATATTGTTCTTTTGTATCAGTCCACGCTAAGCCCACCTACTCACTGCTCCAACTGAAGCTGGTGGCACATCTCCAGCTTCAGTTTCAAAATTCAAGAAAGTTCCACTGTTTGTATGAAAGAACAATAGTTTTTTTTGTATGAGCTCTTGCTAAGCCCTTGCTAAGCCTTCCTCCTAGGATTTGAAAGATGTCCCAAAACCATATTTCAGGGTATTTATTCAAAAAACAAACTCCAGAATCGATCTGAATGGGTCTCATTTAGCTAGATTCTGGTGTTTGTTTTCTCCATGGCATCATTCATATGGATTTTCAATTTTTTTTTACAAATGAAAAAAAAGATGATGGCCATACCAAAGAAGACTTTAATCTCATGAAAGCTTAATTTTGGCTCACAAAAAAGATTCTTAGTTCATGAGCTGGAAATTCTTCTTTCACATCAGACATATAAATGATCCTACCAAGCAAGCTCAGAATCAAAATTTAAAATCCTTATAACTCAGGAACCAATTAATAATTTTTCACTGAACCAAAAAAGGACTCTTTCTAGGGCAAGCCCCTTCTACCCTGAAAATTGTAGAGCAAAATTTCAAATTCTTTGCCTGCAGGTGAGAGGAAAAAAAAAGGCCTAAACACCTAATTTTTCCACTTTTGCACTATTCAGATCTCAGAATCTGGACACCTGACAAATCATGAAACTTGTCAAATCAAGAGACCTTGCCCCCCCCAGACCATGCATGCAACATTTCATGCAATTCCATTGAATGGGGGAAATGTTATTAAAGAGCGACTGACTCCTCAAAGAAAACTTTAAAAAACAAAATAATTAGGTACGGTTCTGCTTGCATTCCATATATATTCTATATGTTTCTCCTCCCCATTGTTTATTACAGAGGCAATTTGCATGAATACATGATCTTTAGCCCTTAGGGTTTCTTTAGAGTTCATTTGCCTCTGTAACTTACTCCCTACTTCATGTCATAATCCTCTGTTGTGACATCACAATCTGTTACCATTGGAGTAACTGTGATGTCACATGCAGTGCATTATGACTTCAAGTAGGGAGAAGCAATAGGAATAGATTAACTTTTCAGGAGCAAAGATCCTATTTTCATGCACATGATCTCAGTAATAAATAATGAGGAGGAGGAATGCAGAACTAATGTGAAATACAAGCTTGACTGTATATAAATATTATGTTTGCTTAAAGTTTTACTGAAGCTGTCAGCTGCTCTTTAAGGTGCACAGTTAGGGGTTTAACATTAAACATGAATCAAGGAAAAACATGCACCAGTCACGAGAGACTACTTTTACAAACATTTGTTTTGTAAGCATAAGTGCAATTAGTGCAAAAGCAGTGTACAAAACTCATGGTTCTGGCTAGTAGCAAAATGAAGCACCAAAATGCAAAGTACCACAACCAGTTTAGCCAAGGCCTTCTTCAGAGAAGAACTCTATGTTGGGACAACACTCATTTAGATATTGAAAATTTAAAGTGACTAGCATGCTTAGTGCAATGTGATCAACAAAATAACAGTAAATTACATGTACATGGGTGTGAGCACACCGACAGAACCCCAGTCCCTCCCTTTGTGTTGCTCAAAGCTGCTGGCACTTCCCCAGGCCTCTACTTGGGGCAGTCATGGGCCAAGATGGCAAGCCACTCCACCCTAGAAGAGGAGAGCTGTCCCTCAGATGCACAATTCTCTCCCTACCTGGCTGACCCCTGGTAACCTGAGTCACTGGCATGGGAAAAAGTAAGGTGCAGAATTCCTCAGCGCTCATCATCACAGGGCCAGCCCGCTAAACAGGTCACTTTAGACAAGATTCTGGTGCTTGTTTTTGCAAAGACTTTCCAGAAATACCTTTTAGGGACTTTGATTGTCTGTTTACCAGAATGGCTGATTTATGCATTGTGAGCCATTATTTTTTTTTATCACACATTAAAGTGTGGCACTAAAATTTGTGATACTAAAGTGTGAAATTGCATGTCACACATTTAAGTGCAACACTAAAATGTGACACTAATATCTGTAGCAGTAAAATTTTCCATGCACATTGAAAACAGAATTTTCATGTTGCAAATTAACTGAGGCAGTAGAATTTTCCATGTCATATTATCTCTGTTGAACAACTGTTTCCAGATGAAACAAATGCTGTAGCGTTGATGTGCTACCTTTGTGGATTTATATCTGTGGCATGTGTTTCTGGAAGCAGATGTATGGACTCTTCATTTGGCTCAGGACAACATTTCTGTAGCCACTGGCACTCATGCACACCATGAGACCTACACCCATTTCTGGCTGTGGAAGCACAGGCTACTGAGAGGCCTTTGCTTCTGCGGGTGCAGGTGTAAGACATATATAAGTATAACTTCTGGCTGCAGAAGCACAGGCCCCTGTGGGGCATGCACTTCTTCAGTCACAGATAAAAATCCATGATACTTAAATTGCAACACTACTTCTGTTTGCAGAAGTGCAGAAATCTGTGGGGCAAGAGGTTCTGTAGCTAGAGGTACTCACACATACTGTAAAACATGCATACATTTCTGGATTCAGAAGTACAGGCAGCGGCAGATACAAATCCACAGAGGTAGAACATCAGTATTACTGCATTTGTATACTCTCAGAACAGTTGCATGTTGTTTGTCTGTGGTTGATTGTGTCATCTTGTCCTTTTGCTGCTTGGGAGTACATTCTCCCTACTTTTGTGATGTTAAGTTGAACACTAACTGGTGCATTAATGCAGCTTTATGCAATGAATAGCATTATACTTTTGCAATATGCAAGTATAGTAAGGGTTGAGTG
Organism: Neoceratodus forsteri; assembly: GCA_016271365.2. Lineage (NCBI taxonomy): Eukaryota > Metazoa > Chordata > Ceratodontiformes > Ceratodontidae > Neoceratodus > Neoceratodus forsteri. The sequence continues at coordinate 815,560,703 of CM028133.1, forward strand.
GAGGTATCAATGTTAAACCCCAATATTCTTTGGTGGTGTCTTACAAAATTGCACAGAATTTGGCATGCATGGTCCATGTGGCAAGTTCTCAAGATGTGGGAAAATTTGTGATGAGCACTTATCCAGATTCTAAAGTTGGAGACATTGAAAATACATAAAAAGCATAATTCTTGGTGGGTAAGATATTATGGAATTTTGCTCCCAAACTTTCAGGGCTGAAAGGGGCGTATGCCAACTGTGTGCCCATCAAATGTTTCATGAAAAATTATTAACTGGTTCCAGAGTTATAAGGATTTAAATTTGGCATCTGCACATGCTCAGTAGGATTTCAAGGATAACCCTTGATACAGTACATAAATTTGCCTTTCACAGGCTGTTTTGGGGTCATGACATCTTGACTTGTTTTTTTTTTTCCCAAAAATTGCAAAATACTTTAAAATGATGATTGTTCAAAAAACAAACACCTGTATCTAGATAATCAGGACCTGTTTAGTTGGAGTCTGGTGTGTTTTCTTTTGTTTGAATTAGCCCACAAATACCTTTTCTGGCCACCCTAAAAATCTTGTGGGTCCAGCTTAACAAGGGTGTGGAGAATTTACGAGTCTTGAGTTGAGAAGTCTCTGGTCACACATAAAGTGTTGCAACCACAGAATTTTCATTTCACACATAAAAATAACTATTTAAAGACCAGTGGCATATAAGATGTTGTTGCTGTGACCTGCTGGGAAGCAAACTGAATAAAATAAATACAAACACATTCTATTAAATCACTGTGTCAATTTGGTGTGTTATTATTTTACTAACAATGCAGTCTTTAATACTTTCTGACCTCCCATATATCATCAACAGCACCGGTTCAAGGGTGTTAATGTGAACAGACTGTTCAGTTACTGTGAAAGGGGACATGTATAATTTTAGTAAAAAAACATACTGGCTCATCAAGCCATGACTGAAACTTAACTTTTTTTTTACTCATACTTAAATATTTAGTTTATGCCTTGCATCTCATATTTCAGAAGCTTGTATATTTGCCACATACAGTATCTAAGTTCACAGAAAGCTACAGCTCAATCATTAGTGAGGTAGGAGCACTACCATTACAAGGGTTACTTTTACAAATCACTGGTGTCTTTCATAAAAAAATGCACATATGTTGGGATTCTCAAGCCTACATGAAACTTACTTGAACTCCAATTAGTAAAACAAAAAAACACAGAAAAATAAATCACCCACGTCATTTCATTTGTTTCAATGGATTGAGAGGTCTATGAAATAAAAATACTTTAAAGTTCACCTTGAATAGACTCCATGAGGTGGATAAGATGAGATAATTGGGTGGGATTTTCCAAAGTCATAAAGTGGGCAAAACTCCTAGTTATGCCAGTTGGAAATGTCAACAGTCATAATATGAATGCAACTCCTAGTTACATCTGAGTGGGACTTTAACAATCAAAACATGGGGATATTTTCAAAAGCTGGACTTATCTGCAGAATTTCCAGCCATTTTATGGTACTGCAGTTTACATCCAGTTTTTGGATAAGAAAATGATAAAAAGGGTTGCCCCTGTAAAAGGGCAGACCCCATTGTCCCAAGACCTCGGCAAATAAGTGTGGGAAACTCAGGAATCGGGGGAGGGATGGGGGGACATAGGAGTACCATCAGGGCCCAGAGGGTAGAGCCTGATGAAGTCACAAATGGGGCAGAGATCATGGAGGGGTGGGAACAGTGAGGTGGCAGTAGAAGAGTGGCCCAGGGACAGCAGGGGAAGGGCAAAATGGGGCTGCACAGCCTGGGAGAGCTCACAAATTTGCTCCAAAGGAATTTTTCCTGGAAGCACATCAGTTTGGCGAGGAATTTAGACCATTGGGCATTTTTACATAATATTCTGAGTTAAAAAGGAGACACCAGTAAGGGAAAGAATTATCATAAAAATGAGTGGAATTGGTATTGGCAAGTGAGTAAAAGAAAACTCAGGAAGCAAGGCAAGGCTCTGATTCAATTTAACCAGGATTAGCCATTTCAACAGGCAATGTCTAGTAGTAAAACAGCAGTGGATTTGTGAGAGATGGAACCGCTGAGAATTACAGGTGAAGAACAATAGATCTCGCTTTATGACTATTATTCGAAAATGCCTGAATTAAACTTAACGAATGGAGGGGGATGGTGGTAGCACAGGGGTAACAGATAGGTGAAGGAAGGAGCAGTCCGGTGTGAGCGCAAAGGAGGAAAGTGCTCCATGGGTAGTGTAGAGGAGGCTTGGCATGAGCAGACAAGGGAGAGAAGCGATGTGGATGGCAGATTAGGTTGCAAGGGAAGCACTCGATGTGGGAAGGTATCCCACAGGGGGAATGGTACGGGGCGTGCGGTGCTGCAAAGCAAAGAGCAGCAAGAGGGCGGCCAGGGCAGCAGTTTCCCTGAGGTGGTCAAAGCAGGGTGAAAGGACAAGAGCGGAGGGATGGCTGAAGGAGAGATCTGTGGACACTGAAGGGGGGAGAGAATGTGGATCGGGCAACAGGCGCACAGGGGAAGGTGCTAGACAAGACTGCCCACAGGGTAGGACAGTTATTGGGGAGTAGTAGAGGGAGGGAGAGAAGGGGGAACAGCTGTGAGAGGCAGAGGCCTGAGCCAACCGCATAGGATGGCGTCTGACGTCATCGCCACGTGGGCCGGGGCCTAGTGGAGGATTCAGCTTGGATGGAGCAAGGGGGCCTACACAAGGCATAAGGAGGGGGAACTAGGGGAAAAGAAGGTTTTGGGGCAGAAATGGGTTTTTGGGAGAAGATTTAGCAATGCAAGGAAGACAGGGTCATGCTCCCAGGAGTGACGGAGCTGGGGCCTACCACATGGGAAGGCGTCTGACGTCATCACCACATGGTATAGGGCCCATGGGAGGAAGGAAGGCAGATGAATTAGGGGTATGGGGTGGAGGGATAAAACAAGTAAAAAGAGTGCTTTGAGGGGATGAATACCCATCCCATATAAAGTGTGCCAGATTGTAAAGTGTGGTAATTTGGGGAGTGTTGGCTGCCATTGCAATCCCTGAACCACCAGTTTCTCATAATTATAAATGATTTTGTGGTACTGGGATTACGAAGTCAGGATATAAATGCATGTACTTCACCTGCTTAGTTATACATGGGGAGCCGTTTTGCAGCCGTGGGGTGAAAGATGGAGTGAGTGGTGGAAACACAGCAAACCGCAGGCATGCATCAGTGGACAATTTCAGAAAGGACAGCGAGTATCAAGGAAGGACCAAGCAGGGAAGTGGACACCATAGCCAATTGGGGTCAGCGAGTCCAATGGGGCATGGGGGGGGCTCGTAGAAGGGAAAGAAAGGCGCCGGGCCTGGATGAGTGGCAGAAATTCACAGATATCTATGTCTTTTGTTTTAACAGGTAACGCTGAGGCAGTAGAATGGTGCCAAAAAGAGTCAAGCTCAATAAAGAGGAATGCTACAAGGCAGTGATAGACCTGGTGGAAAAGGCCAATTGGCTGCTGGAGGTGGCGGAGCCTGATAGGGGAAAAAAGGCAAAAAACAGAAGGGAAGACAGGGTAAGGAGCAGGAGAGGAGTAAGCGAGTGCCCAGAAGGCAAGGGGGGGTTGGAGCCTTGGAAGGAAGTGCTGGTTCTGGCTCCAAGGGGCCAACCTCCCTGTGACCTGATGCCTGAGCCATACCTAGATCCAGAGCCAGTGCCGGAACCCCAAGCGCCCGTGGCACCACGGCCTTTGCCAGAGCCAGGGCAGCCTACACAGGTTACGATGACCACACTGGGTCCACCTGGAAGGCCCCAGCTGGGGACCAACATGCTGGGCACACCAGGTAACCAAGTGGTGACAGTGGAAAGTAGCGTGAAAGAATATGTGGAACAAATGTTAAAGAATATGGGGGAGAATGGGGTGGCACAATTGGAGAAGGCGATAAGTGAAATTAAGGGAACAGGGGTGACTGTAGGGACGGGGGACCTGGCCATGGCCCCTTTGGTGGGAAGGGAGTTAGGGGCCCCAGGGGTCTGATTGGTGGATCATATCCCCACAGCAGTGAAAGAAAAGATTTGGATGGGGGAGTATGTGGACATTTTTGCCCTGGCAAATGTCAACACCATGGATAAGTATGAAGAGAAGGATAGTTTTGAAAAAAAAAGGATATGGCAGTGGCAGTGGTGCTGTTAGGAAAGGGAGAAGAGGATAAATCAGGAAAGGGTAAAACCTGGGACAATTGGTCCACGGATTTACCTACTTTACAGCCATAGTCATAGAAAGACAGCCAGAGTTGGCAACCCCGCTGCTCACCTATTCACTCATCATTAAAAATACACATAAGAAGGGGGGGAAACAGCTGGTTGAAATATGCTGAGAAGTTTAGGAAGAGGATGGCACACTTTGGGGATGTAAAATGGGATGCCAGGCTGATAGATCTATAGTTAGAAATATATACCGGGCCAATGGAGAAAGAGACGGAGGAGGACAGTCGGGGAGGGGCAGGGGAAAAAACATGCTGGGGATACAACAGGGTTTTTTGCTCATGGCCCAACTGTCAATTCCGGCACATCTGTTCTAAGTGGGGGGGGGACATCACCCAGCATCCAAGTGCAGGTCCAGTTGGGAAAAAGGGGGGGCAACCAGGAGACGTCATATTAGCAGCCCTTTCGGGCTACTCCCAGTTACTTCAGGGGCCAGCAATGGGGGAGGGGCAACAAAGGGAGAGGGGGAGGGGGCACGGTTATCAAACTTCGGCACCAGGATAACTGATGGCACAGTGAGAGGGAGGTTCCAACTGGCCAGGACACCCATAAGAGTAGAGGCAATGGACAGATGGTTGAAGGATTACCCCAATACGGAGGCAGCAAGGAAATTAGGGGCAGGATTCGGTTCAGGGTTTAGTTTACAATACCAAGGCAAGCGGGAGATGACTGAGGCTAAGAACCTTAAATCCACGTGGGAGAAGGAGGCCACATTGAAGGAAAAAATCCAAAAGAAGGTGGCTGCAGAGAGGGTAGAAGGGCTGTGTGCATCCCCTCCGTTGCCAAACCTAAGGATTTCTCCGTTAGGTTTGGTGCCCAAGAAGCAGGCGGGTGAGTACCGGGTGATACATCACCTGTCTTACCCTGAGGGGAAGCCAGTAAATGATGTGATAGAGGAAGAAGACAGCAGGGTTGCATACACCACACTGGAAGATGCAGTGCGACTCATCAGGGCCAAGAGAAACGCATAGTTGGTGAAGATGGACATAGAGTCCGCTTTCCGGTTGCTGCCAGTTAGGCCAGCAGACTGGGACCTGCTGGTATTTCAGATTGAAGGGCAATACTATTTCGATAAGGCCATGCCAATGGGATGCTCCATAGCATGCGACACGTTTGAGAAGTTCAGCACGTGGTTACAGTGGACATTTCAGAACCGGTTCGGGTACCAGACAGTCGTTCATTACTTGGATGACTTTTTGTTTATAGGGGAAGGGGAAAAGGAGACCAGTGCCATGTTGCAAGACTTCAAAGTAATGTGACAAGAATTGGGGGTCCCCCTAGCAGAGGACAAAACAGAAGGACCTAGCTGGATGATAGAGTTCCTAGGGTTGGAGCTGGACATGGCACAGGAGCTGTACTGGCTGCCGAGGAATAAGGTGGAGAGATTAAGAGAATTAGTGAAGGGTATAGGGGTCACGGGAGGGTACAGCTACAGCAGGCACAACAGGTGTTGGGGCACCTGAATTTCACATGTAGGGCCATAGTGCCAGGTCACACGTTTACGTGGTGGCTGGCATGGGCGACGTGGGGTGCAACACAGCCCCACAATTGGGTGGATCTGAATAAGGCAACCAGGGAGGATACGGTGATATGGGAACAGTCCCTGCAAGAATACAATGGGCTGACCTTTTGGCAGGAGGACTGGTTGTATAATACCGATCTGCAGCTTTATACAGATGTGGTGGGGGTGTGGGGAATGGGGGGCTATTTCCAAGGAAAATGGTTTGCAGCAGCTTGGCCGGGTGAGTGCGTAAAGGAAGGGGTGATGAGAGACTTCACCTTCCTGGAACTCTTTCCCATATGGGTGGTGATGCTGTTATTGGGTGATCAGATAAGGAACAAAAAGGTGACTTCTTGGAGTGACAGTAAGGCAGTGGTGGAAGTAATGAATAAGAAAAGGGTGAAGATGGAGAGGGTCATGAGGGTGCTAAGCAGGATGGTATGTTTGGGCCTGACCTTGAACGTATCATTCAGGGCCAAGCATATTGATGGTGTGGACAATGTGATTGCTGACTGCCTCTCCCGATTGCAGATGGACAAATTCCAGACCATTGCATTCGGAGCAGACATCAGGAGGACCACCATCCTGAAGTACATATGGATGACTGGATTGGGGAAGCTGAAGCATTGTTCTGCAACTCCTGGGCCTCCAGGATCCATAGAGCTTATGAAACCTCTTGGAGAGCATTTCAAAAATTCCGGGAACAATATGGTGGGCAGGTAAGTGGGGCAGTAACTAAAAAGCAGGTAGTCCGCTTCATTGTAACAGGCTGGCAGCAGCACATGGTACATGCAACCTTGGGGGTGCACCTAGCAGCTATTGGACAGATCTGTAGCTTGAGGGGATTGATGCAGGGGTGGATGCCGGGACAGGACAAGAGGAAGGATATCAGAAAGTCGATAATGGAGAAGTTGATGGGACAATTGATGAACACATCATCCCACATCTGCAGTACTAGTGGGGAAGTGGTACTATTTAAAGCCTTATACGCTACCATGTATGGTGGGGCTTTCAGAGTAAGCAAAGTGGTGGGGCACGGCAAGGGGTTAGGGGGAGGGTTACAACCGGAGGATATAGAATGGGCTGGGGAGGTAATAGCCATTTTACTAAAGAGATCGAAGACAGACCAGTAGGGGCAAGGCAGAAGGGTGTGGCTAAAGAAACATCCTAATGCATACATTTGCCCTGTATGGGCTCTGCATGTGTATGCAGCAGAGCGCCCTAAGATGGGGGCACGGCACTGTTCATGCATGGGGACGGCAAGCCGGTGTCAGGGTATCAGGTGTCAGCAATGCTGTACAAAAGTCTCAGGTTTGTGGGAGAAACAGGGAAGGGATACTTCTCTCTCTCGTTTCGGGTTGGCGCAGCATACATGATGGCAGCCCAAGGCAGCAGACCGGGAGAGATCATGGAATGGGGCAGATGGACATCAGATTGCTATAAGCAGTATATAAGGAAATGGCCAAAATAACGATGTTTCTTTCTCTCCCTGAGCAGGTACAAGTACATGGGAAAGGGGGGGAGGGGAGCAAGAAATAGAGGAAAGACTAATCAATTTCACTTTTACTTGAACAGGGAGATACCAGAGGCTTGAGGCATGGACCTGCGGGCACTCATTTATATATTGGGCGGAGAAATGGGCAGCCAGAAGACTGGGGGAAAGCAACTGTGTCTGGACAGTGACACCGTTTGGCTGGTCTGGAAAGGTGAGAGGGGAATGAAATGGGCACAACTATTACCAGAACTCAGAGAGCTCACGGAGGAGCATAAGTGGCCGGACTTAATAGTGATACACCTGGGAAGCAATGATTTGGGTACAAGGCACCTGGCTGGACATATTCTACCAAATAAAACATGACACAGAAAAGATAAGGGAGTGTTGGCCAGAAGTCAGATTAGCATGGTCTGAGATTATGCCCAGAAGAGTGTGGAGACAGGCAGAAAGCCACAAGGGTATGGACAGAGCCCGGAAGTGCATGAACGCATGTGTGGGTAGATTAATTTAGGGCATGGGGGGAATGGTCATAAGACATGGTATACTAGAATGGGTGGATGAGTTTTATAGAGGGGATGGGATTCACCTGTCAGGTCTAGGGTTAGCATTATTTAACACAGAGATAGGGAATGCCATAGAGGTGTGGGTGAGATAGAGAGGTGAAGGAAGGTAGAGTGAAGGGGGAGTTACCAATAGAGGTGGGGTGGGGAGTTAGAAGGGGGGCAGTAATGGAGAAGTCCACCGTCCTTCGCAAGCTGGAGGTGGACTAGTGGAAAAAGGGAGAGAAGGACAGGAAAGAAAGGGAAGAAAAAGGGAAACAATCAAAGGACACATTATTGTGATGCAAGAGGCCAGGGTACGGTGCATACGCTCGTACCCCTTGATGGCCGAAGAAGAAGAGAAAGAGCCCCCCCAGGATGTACATCTGGGCAACAGAAGAGGAAAAGATAAAAATAATTGAATGTATCAGTTGAACAGAAAAGAATGTATATACTGTATATAATAGAATGGGAAGAGATGAGAGAATGAAAAATGGAAATGTGTCAGTTGATGACAATGTATTATGAATAATGATTTTGACAAATGAGTAAATTTATTGCCAAACTGAGCAACCACACTTAAGTTGTCTGTGTCTTTATTTGGAGGGGTTCCGGGGACAAAGAGGGTTGCCCCTGTAAAAGGGTAGACCCCATTGTCCCAAGACCTCGGCAAACAAGTGTGGGAAACTCAGGAATTTGGGGGGGATGGGGGCGGACATAGGAGTGCCATCAGGGCCCAGAGGGGTGGGCCTGAGGAGGTCACAAATGGGGTAGGGATCAGGAAGGGGTGGGGACAGTGAGGTGACAGTAAAAGAGTGGCCCAGGGACAGCAGGGAGGGCAAAGGGCCCTCTTAAGGGGCTGCACAGCCTGGGAGAGCTCACAAATTTGCTCCAAGGAATTTTCCCACCCACCCACCCTGAAAGAAGGAAGGAAGAGGACCCTGTGGCAGGTGGAGCACAGAGCGCCACTGTGGTAGGTGGAGCACAGTGGCAAGGCTATAGTGTGGCCTGCCGAAGGTGGACGGCAGGAGGAAAAAGGGAGAGAAGGACAGGAAAGAAAGGGAGGAAAAAGGGAAACAATCAAAGGACACAGCATTGTGATGCAAGAGGCCAGGGTATGGTGTGTACGCTCATACCCCTTGACAGCCGAAAAAGAAGAGGAGGAAGAGCCCCCGATGTACATCTGGGGGGCAAAAGAGGAAAAGATGAAAATAATAGAATGTATCAGTTGAACAGAAAATAATGTATATACTGTAACTGTATAATGGGAAGAGATGAGAGAATGGAAAATGGAAATGTGTCAGTTGATGACAATGTATTATGAATAATGATTTTGACAAATGAGTAAATTTATTGCCAAACTGAGCAATCACACATAAGTTGTCTGTGTCTTTATTTGGAGGGGTTCTGGGGACAAACATGCAGTAGATGTCGATGGTAGACCAGATTACACTCTGAAAATTTTTCCAGGAACATTTATAACTGAACTTTGAAAACTGGGCATAACTAAGTCAGAGAATGAAAATTAGACTTAGTTATGTTCTAGCTTTGAAAATTGGTCATGGGGCAATATTGCTTATGTCCAAAGTTGTACAATAGCAAATTGCATCTACACATACAGTAATATTTGAACACCCCTTGTTAACTACTTCCTACTCTAGAATGAGTAATTTGATAAGACTAATTATAATGCTGGGCATTCTTTTGTGTTCCAGTTTCACTCTCATCATGGATAGAACCATCAAATTTCAAAAGAGATGGAGGAGATTTTTAGGCAAAGTTAGTTACATATGAGAGATATGTTCCCACATGGTGCACAGCTGTGGAAAAAGGAAACAGTTACTACAAAATCAAGTCTTGATAATCCTCACAGAACACCAAGTCCATTGTTTTCAATTTTTTTTTTTTAAACAAATTAAACATACATTAAAGCTGAAAGGCAAACTGAATCAACATAAACAAAGGGCAATATGCATATTAAGGACAACTTGCTGCATATATTTCTTAATATTCTGAATGGAAAGAAAAATCAATCAGCAGCCCGAGGACTCCCAGTTGGAATGCACTTGATGTTTGCTTGGGAAACTCCATTGAGTTTGCCTTGTTCCTGTAGTCCCTTTGTCATTGCTTATGGGCTTTAAATTGTTTAAAGTTCTTTTCATTTACAAATTTAAAAGACTTAGTTTGTTCTGCCTTTGGTCCTGGAGAAAGACATAGCCTATTGGAAGTGCAATGAAAAGCTTAAAAAAGATTGGGGCACCAGTGTGTATAGAGGAAGGGGCTGGACAGTGTGTTTTTATTTTGCACTGGACATCAGCTGGGAGCAGCCAATGGCAGATGGGTACATGTGCAGAGGGAGGAAGTGGGTTGTGAGAATTTTTGCAATAGGCACTGGGTGGGACCAGAGGGTTGCATGTGGGAATATGTGCAGAGAGTGGGAGTGGGTTCTGGGTTTCATTGGTACTGGACACAAGATAGGATCAGGTGGTGATGGACAGGAATGTATGCAGGCAGTAGTGGAGGTGGTGGGCAGGAGTGTGTGCAGAAGATGGGAGTTAGCTGTGGGGATTTTTTCCACCAGAAACTAGGTGGTAACAGAGGGTGATGGGTGGTATCAAGAGCAGGTGGTAATGAAGGATGGTGAGCAGGAGTGAGTTCAAAGGGAGAGTGTGGGATGTGTTTGTTTTGCAGTGGACACTGGGTGGACATGAAGTGGTGGGCAGGGGTGTATTTGTTTTGTGTTGAACATGGGGAAGATGCTGCAGTCAGCATGACTGTACATTCAGTACTGTACACAAAGTACTGTGCCTACAAAGAACTAGCTTAACTCATTCAAGAGACATTTGCCTCTGCATTCCAAAGAGGTTCACTACTCACTCACACCATCCACATGCAGTTACTGGCCCAACCAATAGCATGGATGCAGTTTATTACTGACAGCACTAAAAACAAATGGGAAGAAAGTTCACCTACTCATTTTATGTACTGTGCCCAGACTTCCCACCATATGTTTCTATGGGACAGATGAAAAAGACTTCCTCATTTCAATTGTAATAGGTGGTAGTAGTAGTGGTAGTGGTCCTAGGAGTGAAATATCAGTTCACTTTTACTGATCTGCTGTTAGGACTACCTAAAGCAAGTACACTGCCAATTAAAAAGAGGAAGTTATTATATATGATGTTAATTACCACATCTAAAGGTACAGTATGACAACCAATTGGCTATGGGATGCATCCCAGCAGTCCATTGTTTGGAAGAATGAAATGCAAGAAGTTTGCAGCATGGAGCATATAACAGTCAAAATTAACCTGAGACTTAACTCTTCTGGACATTTGGCATCCTTGGGATGTACACTGGACACAAGAACTGGGGGCAACACAGTAGCTGTTCAAGATAAATGGTTATTTTGCTTTATTTTGCTGCTTGCTAAACAGGCCAGGTGATGAGGCCTGGCTGAGGCATACTGTTTTATGGACACAACTGTGGGAGTGTTTCCCCATGTAAGGGTGAGGAGGGCCCTGTAATTCAGCAGAACGTCCCTCTGTCAAACACCTCTTCACTACCTATGGAAAAAGAGACAGCAGAAAACATTATAGACCAGAGGGAGAGGGGGGACATGATACAAATTTTTAAGTACCTCAAGGGAATCAACAAAGTCCAAGAGGGTAGCATCTGTCAGAAAAAGAGATGTGCAAGAACAAGGGAACACAATTTGAAGATAGAGGGGGGATGGCTCAGGGACAATGTGATGAAATATTTTTTCACGGAGAGGGTGGTGGACGCATGGAATGGCCTTCCTGAGGAGGTCATGGGGTCAAAAACAGTGGTGGAATTCAAGAATGCATGGGACAGACATAAGCAATTCTTGTGAGGAGTAGGAAGAAGTAGGCTTTTTGGTTAACTAGGAAGCTGTCCTTTTCTGCTGTCAAAGTCTATGTTTCTATAACTTCTTCATGCACAGCTCTGTTATGTTGAAAAGAAGCATGGTTTAATTCCTGTGTAGTTGTTTACTTTATCTTTCTTGTTGGAAAGTTCTTTGATGTCGCTTAAAATGGTATACTAAGGTAAAATTATCTAATTGTAATGGACAAAATAGGTGATTTGATACCTTTTTATTGGACCAACAATGATTTCCTGAAAAACTTTAAGCTTTCAAACTGACAGGTCCTTCTTCAGAAAGAAAATGGCAGGCTACTTAGTGCTAGCTTTAAAAATTCGCTCTTTCTCATTAACCTGCCATTTTATTTCTGAAGAAGGACCTTGTAGGTTCTAAAGCTTAAAGTCTTTCAGGAAATCATTGTTGGTCCAATAAAAGGTATCAAATCACCTATTTTGTGCATCTTACTGTACTCGGACCAATACGGCTACAGACAATTTTTTGACTAATTGTAAACGAAAATTATTTTCCCTTCTGAATAAAGATGAGTTTAAAAAAACCTGTTTGGGCCACCATGATCCTATTTTTAAAGTTGTCCTGTATTCTGGTATAGTACATTAATTACAGTAGTGACAGCTTCAGTCTAAGCAGGCAAGATGCATTACATTGGTTACAGTGGTTACTTTAACAGTATAAGCATACAATGTACATTACTTAAAGTAGTTTACAATGACAGTATAAAGTGGCCTGCTTGCCACCTCTTATGCTAATGTCTACTTGAGGAAATGGGAAGACAACTACATATATATATATATATATATATATATATATAGAGAGAGAGAGAGAGAATTAACCCTTTTATGACAAACTAGCACTGGTGTCACTTTATGGATGCTAGTATCTGCATCTGGCATGATACTGAGTATGAAATTGAACATTTCATTGACTATTCAAGCTCTAACAGATTAAATCTAAACTTCTCTCACAAATGGGAACATACCTAAATATATTTCTTGGACATCATGCTCAGTGCCATGTTAAGTGCCAATATATCAATATGTGGCTTCAGGAAAGACATCAGCTAACACCTTATTGCACTATAAAAGTGCACATCTCAAAAATGAATGGATTCTATCCCCTGCTCTCAATATGTAAGACACAGAAGAAACTGCACTGATGTTGCTGCTTTTGATACATAAGCCAGAGAACTTATTAAGAGGTTTATAGTTAGAGGATATTCCAGGGAGGTCCTAGATGAAGCCCTAAATTAAGCAAAAAACCTTGACAGTAATGATTTGTTGATACAACAAATTTACAATCAAACAACCACCCAGCCTTGTACACGTGTGTTGGATTTTAGTCCACTGTCTGGCCAAATTGGCAATATAATACAGTACACGAATTTTGACCAATTTAAAAAAAATGATATCACCCTATGGTAAAAGCATGAACATCTCCTCTCATTACTTTTAGGAAAGGTCAGAGCATAGGGGACATTTTAAATAAAAGCCATTTCTTATCCAGTACAGGCCCAGATAATACACAAATGAGGCTTCCATCACATTTTATAAGCTTTTACAAATGTGGGTTTTGCAATGTCTGCAAGTTTTCGGTCGAGGGCAACAAATGTGTTAGCCCTACTTACCCATACATGGAAGCTGATGTAAGAAAATCAAATGCAGAATCCCTTTGTGATCTATCTGGCTTGATGTCCTTGTGGTTTTCAATATGTGGACAGGACAATATGGCTCCTTAAGCAAAGGATTCAGGAGCATTTAAGGGCTATTTGTAATGGAAAAGAGAACAATGGCCTAGGAGTCCATTACAAATGACAACATAATCTAGACCTTAGTACATTAAAATTCATGGCCCTGGAGCATGTGAAACCATCCATTCATGTGGGAGACAGAGTTAATATTTAGTTGGAAAAGGAAGGCAGATGGATTTCAGTGCAGAATATATTAGAACCACATAGTTTATTTATTTTTTTAAACTCAGCTTTATTCAGGCAATATGCAGCCACAAGAATACATACAAGGAAAAAGAAAAGTTTTAAAAGCAATACAAGTAGGTGACAATAGAGTTATATGTTTGAATCCAAGAAATTAAATAACATCAATCAATTTTAAATCAGAATGTGGCTTCACAAATATATATATATATATATATAATACCAATTAATTTGGTGTCTCCAAAATGTTGTTCTTCAATTTATGCCTGTAGATATAACTAAATTAATCAAGGTTAACATTATACAATATTAAAACCAAACAAGGCCTCAACAATTAGTTCATTCTTGACTGTGCACCTAAAAAAAGAAGAGAGGAAAGAAGCTTACCCCAGGTTCCCCTCTCAAATCTTTCTGGAGGAGGAGAAAGCAAGATTTAAACCGAAATACCTTCTTTAATGTGTTCTAACCAGTTCAAACCATTGAGGGAAAATCAGAAGTCCGGAGAGCTCCAACTTCATTAGGCTCCCTGGCGACAGGAGGATGAGGAGAGGGGATTCACAATCCCCTTCCCAGCCCTGATGTGGGACTCTGCCTAGGGTACTTGATCATATCATGAATCAACTGGGGTGACATGGGTTTCTCCTGAGGGGCATTATTTCCATGCCTCCTACTGTTGCCAGCTAGCTATATGCTGATCATGCTGAAATCTTATTCTGGCAGTGAGGGACTCCTCCACGTGCTTGACCCTTTCTGTTATCATTGGGGGATTCTGAGTCAGCCATTTTGCAGTAATGCATTTCAAACCCACTGCGAAAAAGATCAATAGTATTTTCCGTAGGTCACCTCTCTGGTGTACCACCGTGGGGAAACCTAAAATCCAATCTGTGAATGTGAAGGGAATAACCACCCCTGTAATCTGTTTAATGTTTTCTCCAAGTTGCTTCCAAAAAATGGAGAGCTTAGAACAATCCCCAAAGATGTGCCAGTGGTTACCTATACTCCCACACCCTCACCAACAGCGTGCATCCCCTCCCCTATAGTGGCATGTGACCCAGGGTACCTGGAAGAATCGAGTGAGAATCGTCCAAAAAAAAAATACCACACCTGTGTAGAAGTCACCTTCCAGCCGTATTTTAATCTATAGTTCCATTCAGTTTCCTGAATACTCATATTGGTTTCCTTCTCTCAGGCTCTATGATGTTCTCTTAGTGAGTCTGCCCTACTCTCTAATAAAATATTATAGAGTTGTGCCACAAGTCTGATCGGGGCCGAAATCATAACTGCTCCATATAAAAAGTTTTCTCAACTTGAGAGAGGTCTGGCCAGCCTCTCCAAGTAATCTGAGGATTGTATGAAATGTCTTGTAAATATCTAAAAAAATTGACATTACCCCATCCAAACTTGTCTTTAGCCCTCTGAAAGGAGATACAACTGCCTCCCTCTATAAATTGAGTGAAGTGAGTCAATCCCTTAACTTCCCATCTGGCAAAACCCACATCCAGCATGGGTGGAAAAAAATTTGGTTCATGTCTGATAAGAGAGAGGTTACCCACTCCATCTGGAGTTCCTAACAGTGTTCTGACCTTCCTGAGAACATGTAGCCCCTGTCTAACCCAACGGTTTCTAACTTGGCGAGTGTATTCTCGAGGGGGAGGTGACAGGGCAAGTGAGTAAAGTGGTCTCCCTTCCGGCAGCACACTCTCCAAATCATACCATCGTGACTCCCTTCTCTGCTTAGCCTAAGTCACAACAGGGCTAATTTGTGCCACCATATAATACAGATGAAAATCAGGCAAGGCCAGACCCCCCTTCTCCCTAGGAAGACAGAGGTATCGTCTGGCCATCCTAGGTCTCTTGTAGTTCCAGATGAAGCTCTGGGTCACCCTCCCTAACTTGTTCCAAAATTAAACTAGTGGTCTCAGAGGGAGTGACTGAAACACGAACAAGAGCCGTGGCAAAATATTCATTTTGATCACTGAAACTCTACCTACCAAAGTAAGGGGTAAAAGAAGCCAACGTACCAGGTCTCTCTCTCTATTTCTCCCCAAAGCCACCCATAATTAAGAGAAACTATTTTAGACAGGTCCACAGAAATTTGAATTCCCAGGTATCTAATGACTCCTCTGGGGGCCCATTTAAAGGGAAAGGTGTTTTTAAAACCTTTGGGGTCTCTTCCACTTAGAATCAAGGTCTCAGATTTGTAAAAATTTATTTTGTAACCTGAAATCTCTCCAAACCTATTCAGGGCATCACAAAATATTGGGATGGACACTTTTGGGGAGGAGAGGAAAAAAATGTAATTGTCTGCCTATAGAGAAAGCTTTTGTTCTGACATCCCCTTCCCCGCCCCACCGAAATCTTGAAATCCTCTCTAATTTTGGAGGCAAGGAGTTCCAGACACAGGGCAAATAGAAGAGGGAAAGGGGACACCCTTGTCTAGTCCCCATAGATAGAGGAGAACTCACACCATTAACCGTTACCAAAGCTTGAGGGTGGGAATACAGTTTGGACATAGTATGTAAAAATTTAGGGCCAAATTTCATTTTTTCCATGGATGCCTTTAGAAATTTCCCATTAACCCTATCAAATGCTTTCTCTGCATCCATGGATATAGCTATCTGAAAAGTATTTAAATCTTTCTGGGAAGAGATACTATTTAGTAACCTCCTTATATTATCAAAAAGGTATCGCCCATGAGATGAAGCCCGTCTGATCTTCGTGAACCAGAGAGGGGATGTGAACCTGTAGCCTGTAGGACAGAAGACCTGTAAACAACTTTAAGTCGACATTTAATAGGGAGATTGGTCTATACGACCCACAGTCTGTGGGGTCCTTGCCAGCCTTATGAATAACAGATATATGAGCAAGCTGCCAGGACACTGGGGTCTCCCCTCCATCCATAATCTCTTGGCACACAGGTAACAAAAAGGGTATCGGGGGTCTGCAAAAGTTTTAAAAAATTCTGAAGGGAACCCATTGGACCCGGGGCCTTACCATTTTTTATTTTAGAGATCAGATTAAGGAGGTCATCTCTTGTTATGGCTCCTTCTAAATAATACACTGCTGGCTGGGAGAGGGATCTTAGCTCGAGGTTTTCAAAGAGGCAGAGAGCTTGCTGTCAAAATTTGATATCAGATCTTGAGAATATAACTTCCCATAGAAATCTGCAAATTTTTCTTCTTGGCGGTGTATAATTTTGGTACCTTGTGATTGGTCTTGAAGGTGAAGGATCAATCTACTGACCTGCTGCTTCCGTAAGATGGCTGCCAGGAGTCTCCCTGCCCTATTACCATGTTTGTAGTAATTTTGGTGGACTCTTCTATAAGAAGCCTCTATATAAGAGGTCAACAATTTCTCCAAAGCTAAACATGTGTCTGTCAAAATTTTCTGGGTTTGGCTATTCAAAGAAATTTTATGTTGAAATTCTGACTCTGCAATTTCATTCTCAAGATCTATTCTCCTTTGCTTTTTCCGTTTCTTGTCTGCAGAGGAATATTTGATAATAATTCCCCACAGGACTGCTTTTAAAGCATCTCACCTAATAGCATGCAAAGTTTCACCTATCGGGTTTTCTTTATCAAAATCCTGAATCGAAGCTGAGATGAAATTTTTGAAATTCTGATCATTTAAGAGGCCTACATTAAGCCTCCAGTGGGAGTTTCTAATTGTGGGAAATAAATCTAATTTTATTTTTACCGGGGCATGATCTGAAAGAGCGCGGGTCATTATTTGGCAAGTAGACACTGTATGCAGCCACTCTTCAGGAAGAAAAAACATATCAATCCTTGTATAGCATTTGTGTCTATCTGAAAAATGGGAGAAATCTCAAAGTGCACTGTTAACCTTTCAGCTGACATCTGTCAGGCCAAAGGTATGAGACCAGTGGCTTAAGGCCTGCCCAGCTCTCCCCAAGTAAGCTTTTAAGGCACCTCCCCTTCTATCCATCAAGGATGAAAGGGTAGTGTTGAAATCTCCTCCCAGTATGCAAAGTTGATCTGTAGGTTGGAGCTTGTGTGTAAAAAAGCTTTTAAAAAAGGAAAGGACCTTCCTGTCTTCGTTAGGGGTGTATATACATGCAAAAGTGCATAGAATACCGGCCAGAATAGCTTGGAGAATAACATAACACCCCTCTGAATCCAGGTGTGAGGAGGTGACCTGAATTTGTACAGGACTTGTGGATAAGAATTACCATACCTCTGTGGTGAGGGTGATCTAAATATGAGGAAGCATATACTTTGCCTACCCATCTACGACAACGTTTATGGTGCTCTATGTCTGATAGATGGGTCTCTTGAAGTAAAGCTATTTGTGTGCACATCTTGCCCAACTGCTGGAGTACTCTGGATCTTTTGACTGGACTATACAGTCCTCTAACATTATATGTGATAATAATTAATTCCTCCATATTATTAGGCTTACATTGGTGAACCAAATCATTAAAGGGATAGCGCTTCCCCCCCTCCCAAGCCCGTATTTCCAGGAGAGTGAGCAGGAGGCAGAACGCAGCCAAGAAAAACAAACAATAAGCAACACAACAATAAGAACATAGTAACCGTTATAAACTTGTAGAACTATAACATTAGATTGAGTGGAAATACAACAAATATCCACCAATAGAAACAAAACAGCAGTTGGCTTCAATACTGGCATGCTAGTCCCCTCACTCTGGGCGTGGAAGATGGTGAGGGGGTTGGATTATATCCTGTACTGTGTCGCTTGGCCCTTCTCCTAGGGACCCAGAGCAACCAGCGTGAGGCCACACTGCTCATGGGGCAAGCACCAGGAAGTGCCCCTCCACATTATTCATCTTGTATTAACTAGAATGGGGGGGGGTTAACAACCCCATCCCTCTCCATTGTGTCATAATGCTTCTTTGAAGTATTTATTCAATCCCCAACTAAGGATCTGGGTGGGGGGGAATGTAGGACAGCCTCAGAAATGACAACAAGAGAGGAACCAGAAGGTTGTGATATTAGACCAAGGGTTACATTGGAATGCTCTCACAGCCATTTTGGCAAGGTTACAAACCTATTATCCTTTGGATGGTGGAGCTACCTTTGCAAATTAAATCAAAGGGCTCAATAACATGAAGTGTAACTCTCCCCTATCTCCGAAGGTCCCCCAAGAACAAAATCAGTGAATCTGTCCCCACTGGGCTGTCCTCCCCTCTGGCACATAGAAAATTGGGCCCATGGTAGGAGAATAACTCCCCCTTATTAAAGTGAAAACAAAAGTTTAAGAGAGAAAAGGATACAGTTCAGTCCCTGGAGTCAGCTCTGGTTTCGTCCCGAGGACTATATAAAGAGGATTCATCTCTGCTTCTCTTCCTCATCATGGTTTTTGCTTGCAGTTTAGGCCAAAGGCTGTTATGCTAGCTTGAAGGGGCCTGGGGGAACTGCCTATAGGCTGGGAGCCATTGTCGATGCTCTATTTCTTTTAGTTGGCCAGGTTCAATGAGATCCTCCACTGTAATTCCCAAATTGGGGAGATACATCTTTGCTGTAGCTGCGGTTTCAAAGGCCTTTGTCCTGGAGTTGGAGATGATTTTCAGTTTAGCCAGAAAGTCTACCTGGGCCTTGAGGCCTTTGGATCGTAGCTCTTTAAGTACCGGTAACCAGGACTTTCTCCGCACCATAGTTGTGGGAGCATAATCGGGCTCAACAAAAAGCCTGTTGTTTCCCAAGGTAATTTCATTTAAAGACCAGGCCTTGCGTAGGACTTACTCTTTCATCCGATAGTCCAAAAATGCTATTACAATTGAGCGTGGTCTGGCTTTCGGGTCCTTTGGAAGGGGTATTAGGGCTCTGTGAGCTCAAGTAATGCCCAGCTGCTGGTTTTAGTTTAAGTTCAGTAATTCCTTCAGCAGGCTCTCAATAAAGTCTGGCATATTCCCAGTTTCAGTTTGTTCGGGCAGACCATGAATTCGTTAATTAACCCTCCTAGACCTGTTTTCAAGGTCTTCTATCTTATCAAGGAGGAATTGCAATCTGTCATGGAGCTGTAGTATAGCTCCGTTGTGTAGGTCCACTGACTCCGATAGTGTGGTTAGAGTATCTTCAATGGCTAGAATTTTCTGTTCTTGCTGTGCGATTTTTTCTCGTTTCCTCCATCTCCCCTCGGAAAGTATCCACTGTTCGGGTGAAACGTCTGAGCTCGCGGCACAGCTGGTGGGAGGCGATAGTAACCTCTTCCTCCTCCTCATCTGAACTATCCCCAGCTCAGTTTCTTCAGTCTCTGGTGGCCTAGCTTGAGGAGTGTTCTTGTTTTGACCGCGAGGATTCAGATCAAGTTTTTGCTGTTTGAGGCTACTCAATTTACCCGGTTTAGCCTTAGAACGACCCACCATGGCATCCGATACAGCTCAGGAACAATTAAAGGTGGGTTGCTAAGGTTTAAGAGGTGTTTAAATGTATTTAGTAATGCAGAGGCATGGAGCTATGTTTTAGTGCTGCCTCATGAGTCGATGATGTTACCGGAAGTCAGAACCACATAGTTTAAATGAGGAGTTGGATTGTGTACCATTTCTAAAGTGACTATAAATGTCCTTACGCGGTGATGTGTTTTTATATCCATGACCTCTAACCCTAGTTGTTTCTTTCCTTTCATTTTAGCATTTAGTTTTCCACAGAACAGATATGCTTTGATTAATTCAGGACCAGAAACACAGAAACACCTCTCCACCTGGATCTTATTTGCTGTATCTTTAAATGTCCATATCCTTGGAAGTTATGTGACCTGTTATTTTTCTATCTTTTGATTTCACCAGCTGATCCTCTCTGATTTCCATGTTTGTGATGAAATGTTATTTCATGACATTTCAGTTTTTTTATTTGGTAAAATATATTAGTAGATTTTTAGAACACCCAAATGCATTTCCCCTTAGGAATTCCATGAGTACAGGCACATTTTCATAGTAAAATTGCATTTTAGTTTAGAATTCCTGAACAAGTATTCAGAATTACTTGGAGCATAACCACCTGTATGTAATTTTATGGTGAGGTATGAAGTGCTGAGGGGAATCCAGTGCTTTGCATTTGCAAGAATGGAGTACTGGGGCTGGATTTTCAAAGCTCTTGAAAATCCCATAGCTGCAGGAAAAACTCAGCTCTAGTGGGTTGCCACTTGCGGAGCTGCAGTTTTCCCTGCAGCTCCGGTATGCTCAAAAGTGGAGGCAGTTTACCACTTGCTCCTTGATTTACAGTAACTTGTGGCTGTATTTCCCCCACAGCTGTGGGAAACTGTTATGACCAGTGGGACCAGGCATAACATCTCCCACAGCTGCTGGGGACTGAAAATGCAAATCTCATCAGCTGCAAAGATTTTGGCCCACAACTGGAGTTGCAAATTGGGACTTAACCCCAGAATGTTTTGAAAGTCTGGCCCCTGATTTCTTCAGAGGAATTGTAGGCATAGAAAATATAGTGAGTGTTTAAGGCTTTTTTTCTATACTTAAAAAGTGACGCACCATACTGGATCATGTTGCATTTACTATAGGTGATATAGAAATAACTTTTGCCCTGCAATACTGTGGTCAAACTGTCCTTATTTTTGCTTGAATTTGTTGAAATGTGTCTTATATTTGCTACTTTGTGACACTGTCTCTCTGAAGGTTTGTTCTTTAAAAGAAATGTATGACCTCACAACTGACATGCCCCCTTATGAAGACCCTTTGGTTGAAGGACTGGGTCTGCTTGTCAGTGTCCTCAAAATTAACTTGGAGTAAATTTGGTATTTTTGTATCCATCTAGTATGTTTTACAAGTGCTTCAAACCTTGTTTCATCTGATTGGGCCTGGATTAACAATCTACTGAAGCACCAGCTGCTTCAACCTTTGTGTGCATTGTCCTCTGAGCTGCTTTTTTTCCTGGGCTCCACTTCATAACCATTCTGGGGGTCAGGATTGCGGGACCACCCAGGTGGCTCCAGCTGCAAAATCAGAAGGAGCCAGGGGAATACTGATGCTCTGAGCTCCAGGAGGACATGCAAGTTGCCCTGCTGGCTCCCCATTGCAGCAGTCCAGATTTTGAGGGACAGGAGGGTGAAGAGTTATTTTTTGTTCTATTTGTTGTTTTTTTGATAACCTGGTGGGTACTCTGATCCCATGGACCATTTCCAGGCATGCCTTGGGCCATCAAGATGGCACATTTTAGTACAATAAAGACACATGCATGATGAGTGGAACAGTTTGGAGCAGTACAGTGATAAAAGTTTGGAGCAGTACAGCAATACAGCATGAGATGATACTATTGGTCACCAAGTCAGAGGAGCATACCAAACAATAAATAATTTACAGGAGTATCAGATCAAGGACATTATGAACATGGCAGGTTATGAAAGATACTCCTGATAATAATTACACAAAAAGTACACATTAGGTACAAACCATGTACTCAGTGAACAGAAAATGCTACAATATTCCAGTTGGGTATTAAAGGCCTGGCCTAAGATGTTCCCTCAACCCAGTTTCCGATGGTGCACTTGCAAGCAAAAGTGGTTAAAAGGGCACCTTTAAAGCATGATTTAAAAAGGAAGGTAGTGTCTAGGCAGTGGAGGGTGGCTGGCAATCCATTCTAGAGCCTATGGGCAAGAATGAAGAAGCCTTTTTGGCTCATACAGGTGGCAGCCTGGGGATGTTTGATTAAGAGGTGTTGGGGTGCCAGGTTTAGGTTGGAGGAGAACCGACAGTAGGGATTTCTCTTTTTCCCAGACAGACTTTTCAGCAAAGCAGCCCAGATGGCAATCACAGTGGGCCTTCAGGGAGAGCCAGCCAAGAATTTGGCAGAGGGAGCAATGATGTATGGCATAACAGGCCAACAAAGCAAACCTACAAATGCTGTTGTAGGTTGTGTTGAATTTAGACAGATTAGAGATCTGGGTGTAGATTAGGGAGCAGTAGTCCAGAAGAGGAAGAAGCACGTCCTGCGCCATGACCAACCACACTTCAGGGGTCATAAGATTTTGTTGCTTGAAGCAGACCCCTAGCTGCTGATTCACATGTTTATTATTAGGCCAATGTGATCTGCAAAGGTCCGGGAGGGATCCAGTGTGAACCGTAGGTATTTAAAAAGCAGTAATGTGTTACAGGGGGGTTCCATCCAGTGTCAGTATGTTCTAAGGGTAGGGTTTACTTGTGCCTACTGGCCAGTTTGAGAACCTGGGTTTGGACCTGAAGAATGTCACCTTTGTTTTCTTGGCATTGACAAGTAGTCTGTTGGAGATAAACCACCTCAGAGTGGCATTGATGTGATCCAGGTCCAGCTGTTGGGAGACATCAATAACTTGTGAGCCTAAACAAGGTAAGCATGTTACATATCTGCGTATACATACACACACGCACACACATATATGCAGTCCAAATGTACTTTAGTGCACAAAGAACTTGTCATTACCCAACTTTTCACAATTAAGACCCCATTTTGTTTTTAAAAGTGTGCCATTATCTTCAGAGCATATACTGTAGGTGGCAGTGTTTTTTTTTAATGATTTATAGTAACATTACATTTCCTGATTTAGCTTGCAAGCCACAGCCACAGCAGCTGGGGCATGGGGGTGTTACAAGAAACCATACCAAAACTGCATTTACATATAAATGTAGAATATTTAGCATTCCTTCTTAAGTCATATATAGCAAGATGTTATCTGCTGCATTGGTAATGCTGTTGCTACTGTATGGCACTCCTTTGGGCTGGTTTGTAAATTAAACCTGACTGGGTAGGTAAAGCTAGGAGAAAGGAGAAGCACTATTAGAAAATCTTGTTTTACATCCCCCCCCAAATCCAAAGGATGATTCTGAATGGTCAGTGTTACACTGGCTAAGACTTCATCTAAAGTAGCAGAAGGCGGGTTCCTGCAATGTTTGCAGATGTAGAAGCATCTTGCTGCTTGGACATCTAGTGTGGTGAAGATTTTGTTAATTGGCAGGAAAGGTTACCTCCTCCTGTGCAATTACATTTCTAGTCATGTGCCTACTGCATCACATAGCTGGTTACTACTGCCTATACCGTTCTCCTGAGTGCAGATGTATTGCCCATTACACATTATTTATGTCTGTGTTCTGGTTTGGAACCTTCCCCTCATATTGTAGCTCCTTATTCTCCCGTCCCCCCATCACCTCATACTCACTCAATAAATTAGGCATTTGCTTCCTCTCACAGCAAGAAATTGTCATTGATTCAGTCTTTTTTTTATTTTCAGGTTCTCCAGACTCAGGTCCAGTGTCCCCCTTCTATGCACACTACTCCTTTCCTTTCAGCTTTCTAAGTAACAACACAGCCAATGACTGCAATTGCATTGAATGATATGAAGTACTGTACTGCACACTTTCTATAGTCTACTGATGTCTTCCCTGCACAATACTTTTTTGTATTGCACAATGTATTTTTTTATTTATTTATTGGATGTTGTTAACTGGGTAGTCCCCCTGAGACAGAAAGTCCCTTTTTCAGGGGTGACCCAGAATTAGTTAACCATTAACAAAGTAACACACAGCAGTGACACAGTGTAAATAAAATGTTTGGATATTACAGTACATTACAAAAGTTTGGACCTATGCACAATGGAGCAGAGTGCCTCTGCGCCACGTATGTGAGGCACGGAGACACTCCACACCCATTGCGCCGCCCGCACGGCATTCACTAAATGGGGTACTCAGTCCCTACATCTGATCCCCACCTGCACAGATCACAATGCTCAGGGGGCAGGCGGGGGATGTGCCACCACTATGCAGCATGCACATAGCCGTGTAGAGCTGCGCACTGGGGCACGTGGGGGGGCAGCCGGTACACCATGGAATTCCTGCTGTAAGCTCACTATGCATCCTGTGCCCCATCCCTTGACATGGGGGCACCACATAAGTGCAGTGATCGATCACCCAGGGACACCCACCCCTGCACCCATCCATGCCCCTCACATCCCTGTGCATGCCACCCCCCCACACATACTGACACATTGGGGCACTATCCCCTGGACTGCAGACCTCCCCACAACACACCGCCTGCCTGCCTCATGTCCTCTCACCCCACTGGTGTTGTGGACAGTGTGATCCCACCCCCTGCCCCCCCACACACATGCAGAGTGCCATCGCGCCCGATCACAGTGCAATCCATCTGGATTGGGGCATGTCATGGCCAGCAGCACTACCCACCTCCCATCTTCTCACCTCCAAGGCCACCAGCTGTGCGGACATCTGTGGGGGAGTACTGCCACTGTGCCCCCCACTGCGCAAGGGATCCACTGTCAGACCTGGGATGGGCATCTAGTGGGATGCCCTCCCATGTCTGTGACTCTGCCCTCGGTCACCTCGCAGAACGCTGCACACTGGGGAGGTATGGCCACAGACAGGCCATGGCCATTGGGGAATACCAGCAGTGTGCACCTGTCCGCAGGTGCAGAGCTCCAGGGCAGGATGCACACCTTGTGCACATACATCCCGCCCAGTGGAGCATAGGCCCCACTGTTAACAAAGTATAACAATAGTACAAGACATACATAAGGTGAAATAGAAAACATAATATAATTGGGCAGCATAACCATGCAGGGGTCGAAATTAGCACCGGCCCACTAGCCAAATGCTGGTAGATTTTGTTTTCAGCTAATAAAGAATTTCCTTTAACTAGCCCTGCGGGCTTGTACTGGAGAAGGTAACATTTCAATAAGTACATCAGCTGGGCTAGTGAAAAGGTCTGTGGGGCTAGTGTATTCTCCCCATCACTAGCCCTGCTGGCTAGTGGCTGAAAAACTTTATTTCGACCCCTTCACTGGGTATAGATAACATAACAATGTAGAACAATGTGTAACATAACAAAAGAAACATAGACACATAGAATGTGTTGGCAGATGGGGTCCATGCGGATCATCTAGTCTGCCTATTTATACTACCCCCATGTAACATAACAACATAACAACTTGACACCTTATCAGTAGCAGTTGCATTGACTCCTCCCCATGCAAATAGATTTTACACTGGATTTGAAACTGGATAAAGTCTTACAGTTCCAAGTATCAGAAGGAAGATTGTTCCATATTGTTGGAGCAAAACAGGCAAAGGATCTGTTACCAGACTTTGATTTGGGAACCTTCAGCAGGATACTGAAGAGAAAAGAGTTCACCTTAGTGGTTTAATTTTTTTAAGGTCTTTCGGGCAAGGAGCAGGGGTACCATACACTAGCTTGTGCATTAGACACAGTGTGGGAAATTTGCATTCGGGAGGGGGGCAATTAAGCAGGGAGAAGACCCTACAGTGATGCTCTGCAGAAGACACCTACAGCAAACTGACTAGTTTTGCTATACAAACCTTTGAGCTTACTGACCTCCATCTCCCTGACAGAGCACAGCACTGGAGCACAATATAGTAGCTTAGGTAGGATGGTACTGTTAGTGATGGACAGTCATGCAGATGGGATGAGATCGTCTTTAATCTGGAACATAAGCCCAAGCTTCTGATGGATGGATTTTGTCAATTGTTCAATATGTGGCTTGAAATTTAGTTCCTGGTCAAAGGCAAAGGCAAAGGCAAATTTATTTAAAAGACGCCCAATCCCGGAGGCTCTGGGTGCCGCACAAATTTTACAACATTTCATGCCACATAAATATATAAATTAAGATTAATACATACAAATAATCAGCATTACACTCCAAACGCTTGCAAAAATAGGAAAGTCTTCAGGTGGGCTTTAAAGGCAATTATAGTGGGGGCCTCCCTGACTGCAGTTGGTAAAGAGTTCCAAAGAGCGGGAGCGGCAACACTAAAAGCTCGGTCGCCTGCAGATTTTAGTCTCGCTCTTGGAACAGTCAGAAAGCCGCCACTAGAAGAGCGGAGATTACGGGTAGAGGAAGAAGGTACCAGGAGTACTGACAGGTAACCAGGGCCCTGCCCGTGTAGGGCCTTATAGGTGAGAAAACCAACCTTAAAGAGTATTCTCCACCTGACAGGCAGCCAGTGCAATTCGCGCAATAAAGGTGTAATATAACAAAATTTGCTTTGCCCGGTCAGAAGCCAAGCAGCAGCATTTTACACTAGCTGCAGTCTGAGAAGAGAACCCCCAGAGAACCTGAGATAGAGGGCATTACAGTAGTCAAGCCTAGAAGTGACTAAGGCATGTATCAAGGTAGGGAGATCCAGAGGCGGAACAAGGGGCTTAATCCTGGCAATGTTTCTAAGATGGAAAAAACAGGAACGAACCACAGAAGATATTTGAACCTCCATGGACAGGTTCCTGTCAAGAATCACACCAAGATTTCGCACCCAAGAGGAGGCCATCAATGACGCAGCTCCTAGCACAAGTCCAGTTGCAGAGTCAGAGGCCATCCCATCATGAACTCTGTTCGACTCCACTACCAATACCTCAGTCTTGTCAGGGTTCAGTCGTAGCCAGCTGGAGGCCATCCAGTCATTAATCTCAGCCAGACAGATATTTAACACTTCCACTGCGTTTGATGTTCCTGGGGCAAAGGACAAGTATAGCTGAGTGTCATCAGCATAGCAATGAAAACTCAGACCATACTTCCTAATGATCCCCCTCAGGGGAAGCATATACTACCGGAACAACATTGGGGCCAATACCGAACCCTGAAGGGCTCCACTCAAAAGGAGGCAGGGTGTAGATGAGAAATTTCTCATCACAACCCGTTGCCTCCTATTGGTAAAAAAGGACTCAAACCAATTGATGACAATACCGGTGAGTTCACAAAACTCCCTCAGGTGGAGAAGCAACACACAATGGTCCACAGTATCAAATGCTGAAGAGAGATCGAGGAGAACAAGAATTGTCCTGTCCCCTTGGTCTCTAGCCCTGAGGAGGTCATTCTGCACCCGAACTAATGCAGTTTCAGTGCTATGTCTGGCCCGAAATGCCGACTAGAAGGGATTGTACAACTCGTGAGTCATGAGGTGTTCCTCCAACTGAAGCGATACCGCCTTCTCAACAATCTTCCACAAAAATGGGAGATTGGAGATGGGATGGTAATTTGCCCTGATCTCCGGGTCCAAAGAAGATTTCTTTAAAAGGGGTCTCACCAGAGCCTCCTTCAAGGCATCTGGAAAGACATCCTGATCCAAGGAGCACCGAACAATTGAGGCAAACACTGGGCCAACAGAGTCAATGCATCTCATTAAGAAACGCGTTGGCACTGGGTCCAGTTCACAAAAGGTATGCTTCAGATTGACTGCCACCTCAATAACCTCATGAACCTCCACTGGCCTAAACTCTCCCCAACTAGGCGGAGTGCACTCAGAACACAACTGGCGACTGCTGTCAGCAATGGTATTGCTGGCTGAAGAAACCTCCCACCGGATCAAAGATACCCTGTCCGAGAAAAACCGAGCAAAATCCTCACAATCCTCATTTGAGGAAACTCTCCCGGGCTGCAGACAGACAGGATGGAGAAGTCTATCAACAGTCTGGAAGAGTGAGGCTGGTCGGTTTCTCCCAGCAGCAATCTTCCTGGACAGAAATACTGCCTTCTTTCGGTTGATTGCCTCCTGATATGTGCAATAATGCGCACGCAGGACCAGTTTGTCCGTCTCCAGACGGGACTTCCTCCAGCAGCGCTCTAATCTCTGACCCATCTTCTTCATTTCCCTAAGATCTCCATCATACCATGGAGACCTCAGGTACAAAGTTCTGGGTCTTACACGGATAGGTGAGAGGGAGTTGATGGTGTCAGATAACACCTTATTATAGGTGTCCACCCCGACATCAACACCTCTGACGCATGCACCACCCATACTAGATAAATCAACTGCCGCCACAAAACCCTCAGGGGTAAGATCGTGTAAAGGGTGGCAGCGAATCATCTCAGCAGGGGAAGAACTTAAGGCGGGAGCCTCAAGGTGAACTTCACCGTGCAATGATCAGACCAAAATACCTGATCAATCCCAAGATCTACAATCTCGAGCCCCGGTGAGAACACCAAGTCCAGTGTGTGGCCAACCCGATGAGTTGGTGCATCAACAACCTGCGTCAGCCCCAACAAGGACATACTCTGCAGAAATTCGCTGGTGCACCTTTGAACTTTATCATCGGCCCAAACATTGAAATCCCCCACAAAAATACATCTGGGGGAACCAAATGTTTCACCGGCAACAAACTCGACGAATTCCTGCAGGAAACTCCCCATCGGGCCAGGAGGGCTATAGATGAGGAGGATCCTGCAGCCCACGCTAAGTCCTCCATGAATGGCCACACACTCAAATGAACTTGGGGTTCCCACCGGGTGCATGGTGAAGGTCAGGCTAGATCTAAAGCAAATGGCTACACCGCCACCCCTGCAATTTTCTCTGGGGCAGTGCACCACGGTATACCCTGGGGGGACTGCAGCCTCAAAAACAGGGCTGGCATCATCTCCCAACCAGGTCTCCATGATGCAAGCCAGGTTGACCAATGAAATCAAGGCGGCAATAATTGCCGTCTTGTTTCTGATCGACCTGGCATTGCACAGCACTGCCGTCTGAGATATAGAGGGTGGTGCAGCCCCTCGGGTTACCTGACCACTCGGTCTGGTGGTCTCCCTGGAAATGGGCACCAACCACATCTGGCCTCTCCTAGATGCCCTAAATAATACAGGGTGTCTCCTGGACCTAACCACCTCTATCCTTCCATCAACCAGCTCCTGGTCATCCCACAGCCAACAAGCAGAACG
Organism: Neoceratodus forsteri; assembly: GCA_016271365.2. Lineage (NCBI taxonomy): Eukaryota > Metazoa > Chordata > Ceratodontiformes > Ceratodontidae > Neoceratodus > Neoceratodus forsteri. The sequence goes on from CM028133.1 coordinate 815,589,947, forward strand.
ATCCCTTGCAATCCCCACTTCCCTACAGCGTCTGATAATAGTATCAGACACTGGGAGAGGGACAAAGGGATGCAAAGCGTGTAGCTGTGAGTTCCCATAGATATCCTAGCCCCCACAAGTCCCCCTGCAAACCCTCTACACATTTCCAATTGCATAAACTAACAAACAGCTAAATTATTAATACAGAAACCTCAAAACAATGTAAAACATACCTATCATGAACAATCCTATTTAACACAGTTAAAACTTTCAGTAAACTAACCCACTTCCCTCCTCTCATCCCAAAACAGGGGAATTCCAGCACTGAGTGGCGCTTAAATTTATATGAAATCCTTCCCGCCCCCTCCACATCAACGTTGCTCCCCCCACTCACTCCTCCAGCTCCAGCTGATATAGATTAAATTCAACACGGCCTCTCACGCCGTGTAATTCAGCGGTCTAGGAGGACTAGTGAACAGGTAGCCCGCGGGGAGGGCAGCAGACACCAGCGAGGGGAAAGGCAAACACAGGGCACAAAGTCCAGACAGAGTTCCAGCCACTAATGAGCGGCATCCCAATCATAAGCAGCAGTCCAAGGAATACAAAGCTAGATGCCAAGGTACTGTATAGCTAAAATATTTCACCACACTTTCATTTTAGTGCTATTTGTGCCTGCCAAAAACAGTGCTAAATTAAAGGGATAGCGAAATAGAAAGGGTAACACTACTGACTGTGAAGGGTGTGATTACTGTTACTTCATGGTATCCAGAAATACAACTAGCAAACAAATTATGGTAAGACAGTATAACTTTATTATTCAAGTATATTCAGTATTCTGTATACTGTTTTTATTAATCACAACAACGTCGTTTCAATGACTGGATTGCACTACGTCATTCCACAGGGTCCTATTGCCTGATTCCCAAAAATCCACCGAACACCTGCAACACCTATTACATCAATGATATAGAAACTTTATTTGTATAGTGAAAGTGCATTTTGAAAGTTTCTTTTTTTTATAGCAGGTTGTGAAGCCATTCCGGTCTACCCTCAGGTTCGTAGTCTGCAGTCATGCAACTCCTCTTCCTCATCCTCTGCAAATGTCTTGCAAACCTGAAAAATAAATCATGAATTTTTTTTTCCATTTTAGCTGGTGCTTCAGTAAGTTTACTTACTATGTTTAGACAGTTTTCATGTATTGACAGGACCCCAGCCTCAGTGAAGCCTCTGATGATGTCTTCACGTCAGTGTGCCGGTTCATTAAAACTGTACTCCAGCCACTGTGCATTGTGCTCTTTAAGGATGCTCAAGTTTAAATCTACATTAAAAACACTGTCAGCAGTGCCACTTTCAAGCTGAGAGGAGACCTCTTCAGTTCATCTTTAAACACTTTATTAACTACTAGGTTGAGTGGTTGCAGCAAGTCAGTACAAGTGGCTAGACATGAACTGGTATAAAGCTGCACAGTTCCAGATGCTCTCTAACAGTGGCAGTTGTATGCACCCTAAACAAATAGAATATTAGTAATGCTTTCTGCTCACTTGGTAGGTCCAGTCTCCCTTTTGTAGTTTCCAAATAAAGGTACAATAACTCTGTCGATACAGTGTGCCACGGTGGTTTTGTTTACGTAGTGGTTTGGGGACTGGGTTATTGCCCAAGCATCTGGGAATTTATATGCAGGATGGCAGGCTGGTGTTTTACACTTATAGATCACTTGCAGTGGAAGCAAATCACCAAAAAGAGTACAGGCTAGCACCAGTGACACCTGCCACTTGTCACCAAGCCCAGTGACAGGCACTTGCTTCAAAGCTGTTGCCTCCATGGTCCACTCTGCCATAGGGAACTCATCCATGTTGATCACAAGCTCTTGTGGCATCCATTCTTGTTTTTTTTTATATTTTTTTTATCCCCCCTACCTCTCCATCATTGCCACTCCATCAGGAGTCACCTATTAAGTCTTCCCCTGCCAGTGCCTTACCTGACAGTCTCTGGTCCCTCCATCCTGCCACAGAAACCCCCCGGGTGGGGTCGGGGTGGGCAGACCTCCGACTCTTGCATTCATTGTCAGGGCCAAGGCTGCAGGCAGGCACCAACACACTGGGACCCTGCTCGGCACTCCATCTTCTTGGCTCTGATGGGATGTTTCTCCTGTGTTCCAGTGGGATGTTGCGGACCCATACATCATGAAGTGTATGCCGACGTCAGCAACATCCCTTCCCCTCCTTTCTCGAAGGAGTAGCCCCTGAGGCTGATTGACCACCAGCCTACACCTGTGGCCAATCATACCCCAGTGACTCCAGCTTGCTATCATGCCCCCAGCCTCTGCCAGGAGTCACCGCTTGCTGGGCTGAAGACCCTCCCTCCCCCAGAGAAGGTGAGCTGTCATCAGATGCTCCAGCCTATCTCACCCCGGCCAGCCCCCTGCGGCCCGAGCTTGCTACCGAACCTGGGTCACCAGTGTGGTGCGAGGTGTGGCATGCAGCGCCTCAAACCTCAGCACCACTGGGCTGGCTGGTATCCATTCTTCTGCAACAGCTTTCATTACACAGTCTTGAAAACCAGTCTTAAGTGAGGTGAAATCTGCAGGTGTTTTACAAGCAGCTTTTGTTCCTTTCTTGCGACTGAACCCCATTCAGCTTAAGAAGGTCCATGCCTACTTGTTAAGTTTTAAATTGGCGCCATTCTCAAACAGTAGTTCAGGTGACTTTGCTTTCACTATACCCATGGCAATTGCCTGCATAACTCAGGCATTAAAAACTGTACCCTCAGAGTGCAAACTGCACACAATGTTTTGCAGTCCCCCCCCCCCCCAAGACCTGCAACAAGAAGTGTTGGGTGACCCTGTGGTTTTTTATGTAGCTATGGTGCCAGATTAAGAGGGTCGGGGGTACTGCACAGCTGTTGTAGTTAGTTACTCTTAAATTTATAGATTATACTGTCATTTATAATGCTATTGTACATAGCTGCATAGTAACGAACAGCAGCCATCACACCATGGTCACAGGCATACTTCCACAGTTCAAGGTGAACTTTGGGAGTGTAGTTAGCATAGGTGCTGGGATGTCTTTTTTTGTTTGGGGCGGGGCGAAGCTGACAGCTCCTGCACAACAGCACAAGCAACAGAAGGTTCACAACCTGAGCACTCAGGGAGATCATTTTCTTTCAGGCTATCAACATCAAGGGAGTACTCCCAAGGACGTTTAACTCCATTTCTCTGTAACCAGCTGAGTAGAGACACCTTACACCCACTGTCTCATAGCCTCTAGCAGTAATTTTGGCAATAGGTAGATGCAGTGAGCAAGCCTCAGTTTAAATAACAATCAGCTGACAATCGTCCTTGAATCATTGACAGTAAAGGTGTGAAAAATCACCAGCTTGAATTAGGAACCATGTGAAAGTTGCACTAAATTTAATGTGAGTGATTTCAGTTATACAGTATTTTGTATCATCGATTACCTCTATGTAAGAGCTAGATATAGAAGCTATATTGAGTAGATTACTTCTGTTCACACCCAGGTTCGTGGAGCCGAACAGCATGGCCTTAGTCTTTTTGAAGTTCAGTACCAATTTATTATGTTTTTAATTTCATTTATATTACGACCTTGCATTTTCACTGTACTGGTGTACAATAATTTTATCCTATGACTGTCATGTTCTTGACAGTCACGTGTCACCTTTCTATTAAATACACTGTTCATTTTCTCATGCATATATCTTCTGTTATGCTTATATAGTTTGACTTGCCCAACTGTTTGTATAGATTGTTTTTTATAGATGTATAGTTTGACTTTTACTGCCCCCCCCCAACCTGGAAATGAGCTGTTTCAGCTCAGCATGAATTTCAAGGAAGAAAGAAAGAAAGAAGAAGGAAGGAAGGAAGGGAAAGAAAGAAAGAAAGAAAGAAAGAAAGAAAGAAAGAAAGAAAGAAAGAAAGACTGACTCAGGATCCTATATTCAAAGATTAGTGCACCCATAAATAGGATTAGTGAGTGCACTAATCTGGACTTGTGATGATGCTCCCAGACGGCCCATGTTCAGAAGCCCTGGGATTGCCAGAACAATCGTGCAGCACCAAAGCACTATAATACTGCTGCACCTATGCAAAATAGAGGGACCCTCATGCATATCACTGCAGCAATATCTTAACATTTTTGTGGCAGTGCTAAACATCCCCAAAGCAGTGCTATTTATCATTGCTGATAACCACATCTTAACAGAGCTCCTCCAACTCCCCAAAGTCAGGGTGGCTGTACTGCAGCCACCTGCACTCAATCTCCTGTTCCATTTTAACATATCAATCCCTGGTATCCAGTGACACCTCCCAACCCATAATCACCTATTCCATGTCAACTGAAGAACTTCCTGGTGTCTTATGGCAGCCACCACCCAACCCCCATAGCCTGTTGAATAATGTATAAGGAATCAGTGGTGGCCCAGTGTCCACCCACCGTCCCACCACTCAAAGACCACCACCACAGACACCTCCTGCTTACCCAGTTGTCCTGTGACTTCCAGTAAAGTCTGTTACAGTGACTGGCACAGCCTGTCTTTCCTCTCCTCAATTGCCCACTATATAAGTTGTCAGTGAGCATGTGTACAGTATATGGGGGGTGCCACTAGACACAAGGGAATTCTTCAGTCAGACTGCAGGATGGGCATTAATGGGCTTCTGCTCAGAATGCAGATGAGCTCACAATGAGCACACAAATGGCCCCTTAGCACCTTGCTTGCCCAATGGACTCATTTGCATGTTGTGAATGAATATAGCCCACAGGGGTCTTGCCATAGTCTGTTTCAGGCAGCACTATTCCTCTAGACTACATACAGCCCAGGTGCATATTGGAGCAGTGCAGTTTCATTTAGCACTGCACCAACATGGTCCAATATTCAGTCAGAATAGCACTGGCCTGCTATCTGATTGAATATTGCAGCTGCTGTGTTAGGCACTAGTGCAAGTGCAGCTCATATATTTGCACTGTACTTGTGCTCCTGTTTGAATATCAGGGTCTCTGCCTGTCTTGTTCTCCTACTGGCTATGTGTTGGAAAAAAGATCAGGGATAGCCAATATAAACCTTCCTCCTTCTCCGTCTTCAACCTGTCTTACAATTTTGATTTTAAATGGAATAAAATAACTAAACATAAAAAATAACCAATGATCTTATTCCTTTTACAACCCCTTCCAATTGTACCAGCTCCAGCATATTTTACAGCACAGGGGATAAAATGATATCCCACTACATTTTGGGGGATCACCACCTGAGAATTAGGTATAAAACCCTTCAGATTTCCAGAGAGAAGGGAAGAATGAAGCTCTTGCATCTTTTTTTTTAATGTAGATTCTTTTCCTCTCTGGTCACAGGTCGTGGGGCATCTCTCTGGCGGGAACCCACTCAGCTGCTCCTCTACTGCCCTGCCTAAACCCCTATCTCCCAATCGAGGAATTGCATGCTGGATCCCCCCCCCACAGGCTCCATATTGGGAGGCAGGGACCACGGAGAGTCAAGTCAGGGGTCGGAGCCAGCACTGGAGCATGTGAGAGCAGCTCTGGAGCATCTGCCATTACCTACCCACCAACCAGGGATTTCCACAAGATGTGTGTGCTGCCCCTGAGATGCCAGATGTGCAATGACGTCTGTACGAGGGATGTGCCCTCACTGATATCTGCCGGTGCCTCTTCCAAAATAGCACACACCCTGTGGTACCTCCTGGTCACCACCAGGGGAAACCACAGAGTGAAACAGTCCCATAAACCCACCCCAGGAGAGGAGAGCAGTCCTCTGGATGCTCAATCCTCTCCTCCCCCTGCCAACCCCCAGATACTGGGCCAGCCTAATCTCCTGCATCTTAGAGCTTATACAGTAGCAGACCAGCTACATATAGTATGCTGCTGGATCACCGCATATTGCACATCCTCTTAGAAGCACAGTGAGCTCCATCTCAATGAACTTTTTGGTGGTTCATGTCAAAAGGGTGAGCGCAAAAGGGCAAATACAAAAACAGCGATGGCAAAACAGCGCAGGCACAAAGAGTGACCAGAAAAGAACAGTGATCACCGAAATGGTGACAAAAGTGCTGCAGTGAGTTTCTGTGGTAGGCTTTGCCCCCTGAACCCCCCTTTGCAGTGGGCTCCGGCCCCAGCATACCCCTTACTATAGATCACCAACTCCAGGGGAGATGTAACTTGGAGAGGGGGAAAAAGCCATAGGTTGCCATTTCGTTGATCACTGTTATTTCCTGGTCGTTCATTATGTCTGCACTGTTTTGCCATTGCCGGTTTTGTATTTGCCCTTTTGCACTCACCCTTTCCATGGGATACCTTTTTTGATATAGCTAAATATTTGTTTTCCTACCCTCTAGGGGAAGTTCATGTCAGTCACTTTACAACATTCAAGGCCAGTACTCTTCAACAATTGCAGAAGTTTGGAAAGGTTCCCTCACACAAGACGCTACTATGGTTCTGTAGACTCCTTGAAAAGAGTTCAGAGTTCCTCCCACTTTAAGTAGACATAGCCTTCCACAGATGGAGGCAGTTAGGTCACCATTTTATATTCCAGTTCCTGAATGAACAGGAAGTTTTTGCCTTCCTGCAATTCCAAGAGCAGTTTGGACTAATGAGGAGGGAACATTATCAATATCTCCAAGTCTGATTGCACCTCCTCCAGTTCTGCCAGTTATCTCTCAGCTTTCCAGATCCAGCCCCTCTTCTGCTCTCTGTTTTACAGCCTTGTGGAGAGTAGACTCATAGCAGCATCTAATGGGTCACCTTTAATGAGTTCTGCAAGAAGTATGACTGTATAATTCTGAGTGTATTTAAACAATTGTAACCAAGACCTGCAGATCTCATTTTCATTGAAGGTATGGAACTGGTATGCACTTCCAGCTCTACAGGTAAGCTCTTACCCCTTTTGGTGGGACTTTGCATGGAAGTGTAGATCCAGATATTTTCACACTCCTTGAGTGCAAATGAAATATATGGGGAGACACTACGGAAATTGCTGGTGGAGTTGAGGTTGCTGACCATGCCCACATATTTTGGCATCACCCACTCCTTCAGAAATTCTGGCATGAGCTAGAGCAACACTTTTGTGAGCTCTCCCTTGACACCAGTTGTGGCTGAATGACAGTGTTACTGCTGTCCATTTCATCCACTGGATGAGTGACAGTAGGAAACATGACAATTTGAAAACAATACAATTTGAAAGAACAATGCAAACTGAAATGGGGGAGAACAAAACAGGTTACAGTCATTTCCAAGCAGATAAGTACATACATACATTTACTGTGGTATTAGGAGCCAAGGAAGAGTAAGGTACACAGGATTATGAAGCTAGATAGGGACAACAAAATCAGGAACAGCCGGCGGCATTTGTCAGGTAACAAAAAAGTGCTAGAAGGGATATGGGGAGAGGATGTGGAGGGAAGGGGGGAGGAGTGTTAGAAGAGTTAAGCAGGGAGGTAATAAGTGCTAGTTTAAGAGGAGCAGATTAAGGTTGACAATCACAGAAGCTGGAGGCAGAGAGGAGGAGACGGAGGTTGGATTTGAAGGGGCCTAGCTTAGGCAGTGAGGAGATTTAGCTCAGGCCATTTAACCAGCTGTGAAATTTGTGAGTGAAGGATCTTTGCCCCTGGGTGGTGCAGCAATGTGGGATGTGCAGGAGTTGAGATTCAGAGCCCTTGGTGGGGCATGGATTCTGCGCCATACAGAGGAGTGCTTGGACACCTGGGGGGGCTAGGCCCAGTGGGTTTTTTTTGGCCATTAAGCAGGTCTGGTACTTGATACAGCTTGACAATTTGAGCCATCCAGTTTAGGCATATAGATTGCAGGTATGGGTGAACTGGTGGGATCCAGTGATCAGCCTGCAGGCTTTGTTTAAAGTCAAGGATACGTGCCTAAGGGTGGTGGCAGAGGCTGAGCTGTAGATGATCAGGCCATAGTCGATTAATGAGACCACCAAGCCCTGTACTGTGATCCTTAAGGCATCTGCAGTAAGGCATTGCCTGTGTCTGTATTGTCTTCTATTAGTTTGATAGTGGAACCTTTTGTAGTAACTCACTTGATTTTATTTTTGCCCTGTATAATCTTTTCAGTAATGATGACAGTACTTTTAGTAGCTCCCCTGGCAGATTATCTAGCAGTTGTCTTGCCCTAAGACTATATTTTTCAATATTGTGCAAAATGTAAAGATTTAACATATCGGTTCTCTGCCTTGTACATCATAGCTGATTGCATCATGAATTGTTTAAAAAATTAAAACCTAAATACAAAAAAAAGTGCATAAAAAATAAGCAGTCTGCAATTCCCTTCCATTACACATAGCTCTAATCCCATGCAAAATTAAAGGAGTAAAACTAGCTAGAATGGTCCCCAAACAAAATAAGCTTAATAAGAATGAAGCACCTAATAGGATCCACTTTGAGATTACTCTTTTTTTCTGATGCAGGAGTACAATTTAACTTGAGGTTGTCTTACAGGCAGGCACAAGCATCAGTGAGTCACTTTTGCTAACCACACGCGTGCCGTGGAAGAGACTTACAGAGTAATTAGAATTACATCAGAGTGCTCTGAAGGTACTCCCCCTCTGCCAAATGTCTCACTGTGTGCCTATTAATTGTCTGATTCAAATCTCCAGGTGGGAGAGCGTGTCTTCAAACAAGAGTAAACCAAATATGTTTGTAAAACTATGAACATCTGAATATTGAACACAGTAACAAAATTCTTAAGTGGCTCAGGCCAGTTTGGTCTGTGACTTGAATTCCTTTCCCCAAGGAGGTAAGTATGATAAGACCTCCACATTTATTTTATTTGGGCATAATATCAAAATTCAAGCCCAATCCTCCAGTGTCAAACTGCTGTGCTTATGCTAGCTTGGTCAACCAGCACTCTCATTTCTTGGCTCTACTGAATGTGAACCATTTGTGACTGGCATAACTCTTAACCTCCTTGCAGTTCAATGACAGGGCTTAAAGATCAGGGATAAATGACTAAACTCAGTGACACATTCAAAAAATAATAATATAATTTCAAGAATCCTAGTTCAATGTTTAAGTTAATGGAGGCAATGCATCAAAGATGGAATGGGTACACATGATTCATGAATAACCAGCCCATGGTTGCTCTGCACCTGTAGAAAGGTGCAAGGTGACTGGCATGCTTGAAAACTGGCCACTGCCATGCAGCTGTCTGTGCTCCCCCAGCACACAGCTGCATGGGGCAGATCATAGAACACAGGTTGGCATCTAATCAGATGCCCATCCTGGTCCCCTACTGGATCCCCTGCCCCACGTGGAGTTGGGCATTCTGACACAGCATGAAATGGACAATTGTAAAAAACTTGGGCGAGGGCCCAAATGGCATCCCTACCCTTCTCTGTCTGCCCAGAGGGCTGGGACAGCATGGTAGGGGAGACTGTTTATTCACACCAGAGCTGATAGGTGCAATCTGGGGGGTTGGGGGCTCAACAGATATAACAGGGTCCCCACTGCCATATCCTGTGCTCCCTCATCCAGCACTAAACACCTTCGTGAATAGCATGGAGTGCACCCCCCTGAGCGGCTCTGGGCATATCTGCATGACCAGCCAGGGGATGCAGTGTGGAAGGGACATGCATCACTTCTGTCAATTCGTGCAAGGATCTCAGGGACCCCACCCCCAAATATGTTGCATTCAAACATAGGGCTGTTTACACGCTGTGCATCCATGGCATGTAAGTAATCTGCACGTATGTGCATAGACCCCAATATGCTTAGCATTTTCTGATATAGAACTAGACCATAACATTAATATCTGGCATTACTTTATGGTACAAATCACCATTCTTCTGTAACAGAAATGCTAATTTTAGAAGAGACAGAAGAAATCTTTGAAGCAAAATCAGGAATGTCCCTGAAAATCGGGACAGTTAATAGTTATGTTGACTGGTCTACCTAAAGTCATGCATTTTAGGTACTGCATCTGCTATTTCTGAAATTCTTCCAAGACTCAGTGTGAGTAGGAGGGCACCTCTTTTTGAATCTTAATTCACTAAGCTACAATCAGAAACTACCATTTCAAAAAGCACAGAAGCAAACATATCAATGCTTTGCATGCAAACTTAGATTATGCATTACATGTAATCAAGAGCTTAAAACCTGTGTCTCTTTGGGATGCACTAAGCATTGTGCTTCCATAAAAACATTTACTAAATTGTATGTTTAAGCACAGGAAGTGCACGGCACAGTAGAGTCACCTGCTATCCTTAATTCAATAAAGAATTGTTTTCAGAAATCAAGGCTTTGTGCACAAACAAACACGCACTGAATAAAAAACATTTATGTGTGAACTCATGCTTCTGCATGCCCTGAGAACAATTGGCTTTTCTGGCCCTGCAACTAACATCTGGCTCTAAGAAGGGAGTATAAAAAAACACATATGCAACATAAAGGTTTCTAGTATCATGACCTGCTGAGTTCCCACAGTCCAAATATTTTTAAGAGGCCCCATGAATGCCAGTAATTTGGGAACCTCACCTGTATGTGTGTGTGTGTGTGGGGGGTGGTAGTTCAGTACCCAAAAGTGAGTGTACACTCAAAAAGTGCAGTAACCAGCAAGGAATGTCCAGAAAGATGTAGAGGCATGTAGAGTGCCAAAGTTCATTTACTGAATACAGTATCGACATAGAAACATAGAATTTGATGGCAGATAAGGACCACTTGGCCCACCTAGTCTGCCCATTTCTCTACCTGATGGATAAGCTGCAGATTCTAGTTAATCGACAGCTAACTTCCTCCTACTCCCCACTAGAATTGCTTTATGCCTGTCCCGTGCATTCTTGAATTCTCCCACTGTTTCTGACTCCACAACCTCCTCAGGAAGGCTATTCCATGCATCCACAACACTCTCTGTGAAAAAATGCTTTCTAACATTACCTCTGAGCCGTCCCCCCTCTATCTTCAAATTGTGCACCCTTGTTCCTGCACATCTCTTCTTCTGAAAGATACTACCCTCTTGTACTTTGTTAATTCCATTGAGATACTTGAAAGTTTCTATCATGTCCCCCCTCTCCCTTCTTTCCTCAAGGATATACATATTAAGCTGCCTCAGTCTCTCCTTGTATGTCTTCTTTACAGGACCTCCTTGTGAATGAGCTTGCTCAATGGAGTTTTCCTGCAATAAACTTGAACTTGAACTTCTGGTGCAGACCCTGCACCATTTTAGTTGCCCTCCTTTGAACAACCTTCACTCTGTCTATATCTTTGCAGAGATGGGGTCTCCAGAATTGCACGTAGTACTCCAGATGGGGTCTCACCAACTGTCTGTACAGAAGGATAACAACTTCTTGTTTTCTACTGTTGATGCCTCTCCCTATGCATCCCAGCATCCCCCCAGCCCTCCTTACTGCCTTCTCACATTGCTTGCCCACCTTTAGGTCATCGGATATAGTTACTCCTAGGTCTCTTTCAATTTTTGTTGTTGTTATTAACTCACCCCCCCATTGTGTACTCTTCCCTTGGGTTTTTGTTTCCCAGATGCATTACCTTGCACTTCTTTGCATTGAATCTGAGCTGCCACATACTTGACCATTCCTCCAACCATGCCAAGTCCCTTTTCATTCTTTCCACTCCACCATGTGTATCAACCCTGTTGCAGATCTTTGTGTCATCTGCAAAAAGACATATCTTTCCTTCCAGGTGCTCTCCAATGTCACTTCTAAAGACATTAAAGAGGACCAGACCCAATACGAACCCTGCGGTACCCCACTAGTTACCTTCCTTTCTTCACTGTGGACTCCGTTTACTATTACCCTTTGTGTCCTGTTGTCCAGACAGTTTTTTATCCAGGCTACCACCTTGGCACCCACTCCAAGGCTGGCTAACTTGTATATTAATCTTTTGAGTGAGACTGTGTCAAATGCCTTGCTAAAATCTAGGTAGGCTATATCCACAGCCCCTCCCTGGTCTACTGTTTTGGTCACCCAGTCAAAGAAATCTATTAGGTTCATCTGACATGACCTTCCTGCTGTGAAACCATGCTGTCTTGGGTCCTGTGCCCCCACTGGCCTCTAGGTACTCAACAATTATTTCCTTCAGAAGTGATTCCATCATTTTCCCTACCACGGAAGTCAAACTAACTGGTCTGTAGGTTCCTATCTCTGCCCTGCTCCCACTTTTGTGAAGTGGAATCACATTTGCCCTCCTCCAGTCCTCAGGTACCACCCCATCCTCCCATGATTTGTTAAAGAGGAGTAGTCAGTGGTGTTACTAGTTCTACCCTTAGTTCTTTTAGAATTCTTGGGTGAATCCCATCAGGCCCCATTGCTTTGTCCACCCTCAGTTTCAAGAGTTCTTTAAAAACCCTTTCTTCTGTGAATGGACTGGTATCGACCCCCTATTCTATGTTTCTTCATTGTTTGGTTTAGGTACCTCTTCCTCCTCCTCTTCTGCTGTGAATACTGAGCAGAAATATTCGCTCAGTATCCCTGCTGTTTCACTGTCACCCTCTGCCCACATTCCTTCCCCTTTATTAAGTCTCTGTATCCCTCTCTTAGTCTTTCTTCGCTCCCTAATGTACCTATAAAAGGTTTTATCCCCCTTCTTAACAGAGTTGGCTATCTTTTCCTTAGTTTGTGCCTTTGCTATTCTGACTGCCTCCTTGCCTCCTTCAGCTTTAACTGATAAAATTATCTGTCCTGCTCCTTCTGTGTTTCCTTATACTTCCTGAATGCTATCCTTTTCACCTTAACCATCCCTGCCACCTCTTTTGAGAACCATTGTGGTTTTTTCCTTCATTTTGTTTTGTTGATTTGCTTCACACAAAGGCTTGTTGCCTCTGCAATGGCTGTTTTGATTATTCCCCATTGTTCCTTCACCCCTCCTTCTTGCCCGCTTGCTAGTGCTTTTCTGAGGCACTCTCTCATTTTCCAAAGTCAGCCTTCCTAAAGTCCAATACTCTTGTTTTTGTATGGCTTGACTCTATGGCTGTGTTTATTGTGAACCACACTGTTTGGTGGTCACTTGTTTCCAGATGGCTACCCACTTCTAAATCTGAGATCCTTTCTCCTTCCCCATTTGAGAGTACCAAGTCTAAGATTGCTCCCTCCCAAGTGGGTTCCATCACTAGCTGTCTGAGGCATGCCTGCTGTAGGGCATCAAGAATGACCCTACTCTTGGATGTGCCTGCAGCAAAGGTACTCCAGTTAACATCTGGCATATTCAAATCCCCCATCAACATTATCTCCCCCTTTTCTGCCATTTTAAGGATGCCTTCTATCATTTCCTTGTCCATTTCCTTCCCCCAGAGACGGGTGTCTGTACACAACCCCCATGCGGATTGTAGTGCCATTTCCTGTCTCCAGGGTGACCCGTAGTGACTCATCAACTTCCTGTTTACACTTTATTTCTGTTGTTTTAATCCCTTCCCTTATATAGAGAGCTACTCCTCCTCCTTTTTTACCCACCCTGTCCCTCCTGTAGACTGTGTGTCCTGGTATGTTGACATCCCAGTCATGGTTCTCTGTGTACCATGTTTCAGTGACTGCCACAATATCCAGGCATTCCTCTTCCATCAATGCCACTAGTTCAGGGAGTTTGTTGCACAGACTGTGGGCATTGGTACTCATCACCTTCCATGTATTTTTTATGGCCTTACCCCTTTTAGCCCCATCCCTGCCCTTACCGCCTTTTTCTGCATTTATCCCTGTCCTGCTCCCTACTGACTCCTCTACCTTGTTGTTTACCTCTCTAACTACTATGTGACATAGTAAAATAACATAATTCATGCTAGGGTAACTAGACCCTTGCCCTCCCTCCACTCTCTCAAACTGCCGCTGATGTCCTACTTCTCTTTGCTTTGCTCTTGTGACCAGTTGCCCTCCTGTCTTTGTCGTGTATTTGCTGTAGTAGTAGTATATTTATTTCTTAGGTGTCCAGTCCTGGAGGCTCTGGGCAACTTGCATAATAAAAATACAATTAATAAACATCAGCATATAGTACATTAAATGTTTACAAATACAGGAGCAAATTAAGAAATCGTAGGATAAACTTTAATAAACAAAAGGTGCTTCAATCCTCGTTTAAAGCTTTCAACTGAGGGGGCCTCAGTATACAGTATATACTGTAGCATCAGCATTCACCAGGCAACCATCTCCCATCTAGAGAGAAAAACAGAAGTGCTCAGGTGTTACTAATAACTGAAGACAGCTGCTATCCGCACCCCAGTGCTTTGTTCTACAGAGCTTCATCAGGGGGACCTGAGACATTACTTGTATCAGTTACCCTACCTTTGCAGTGCACACCCACTTCTGAATACTGATATCTGTTTGTGAGGTTAGCCAGCACCAGTCCCTGAAGTGCAAGCAACAACCTGTGCTTTGTGGATCTGATGGTTTCTAGTTCAGCAGTGCCTATACAGCAGGTCTGCAGTCTGGAGGTTTTGGTAGGGAACTCAGAAAGGCACATCTATATGCTACAAGTCCTACCATCACATGATTACTTGGAAATCTGATATCAAACCTATAAAAGAAATGATCTCTGTAGGTCTCTTAACACAAGCTTTTAAGCTGAAGTATGTGTTAAAACAGAAAATTTGGTTTTATTTTAGTGCTTTTCATATACAGTATATTCTAAAGTGCTTTTCATACTAGTGAGTTGAATATCAACAGTGTAGTGACCATACAGACAAACAAAAGTGAGAAATAATTATTTGTCTCAGCATGGGATTCTGAGGCTCATAGATGTACCCAGGTCTTTGAAGTGGCAGTGGGATCTGCTGCTGCAATTCCAGTGGACCAGCCAAATATTTTAGACTAATATGACAGTGGATTCACTGTGGTCCAATCATGGAGTGGATTAAGTATGAGGCCAAAGGCTGAGTGCTTTATTTCCATAAGATGATCAGATTGTTGCTAAGGACAGTGAAGCCATTATCATATTATTGCTCTTATGCTTCAAATAAAAAAAAATGTTTTGTTTGTATTTCTTCTGCACCTCTCTACAATTGGGATGCAAAGTAAGATGATACTGTCACTGCTGTCTTTTTATTGTCTAAAAAATGGCTGTTGTGATCTCACTACTATCATTTTATTGATAATACGATGGCTGCTGTGAGGTTGCTGTAGGATAAATTGTTTCTGGCTCTGCCTTCTGGTTGGACATGGAGGGACACATATACTATAACATTTCTTAAAGTGATTTCCAGTTTTTCCTATCGCACTAGACTCTTATCTACCCTCCACTCTCTCAAACTGTATCTGCTGTCTCACTTCAGTCAGCCATGCTCTTGTGACTAGTTGCCCTCTTGTCTCCTTCATGGTTGCTTGCTGTGTGTATAGAATACAGTGTATAGTGTAGGCATGCACCTGCAGCTACCATCTCCCCATCCCTCACATTATGATCAACAGATTCTTTTATTTCTATAATTTCTTCAGTTTGAAGGAATGGTTTTCCACAGCATTCAAGCATTTTTGAACCTTGTATTTTGTATCTTTTTAATTTATTGTTTTGTTCCTTTACATGTGCTAGCTGTTGTCACCATAATACTGTTATTGCTGTTCAGCTCTGTAACTCATGCATTTTCGGCCTTTTTAATTTGCTTAATACTTCCGCAGTTAATTATTTATACTTTACATTTACTGTTCCAATGCATGTGTTGTTAATGGCACTATATTTGTTACTATTTACTTCTACTTATAACCCTTTCCCCAGATCACACCTGGAAAAGAGCTCTGACACAGTGTGCCTATCCTGGTCACAAAAGTGGCTATTCAAGCGTTTATTCACTCACAGGGCAAATATGTTATTATCTCTGCAGCCCATGTTATTTTCCCATTAGACTCGTCACAGTGGCATTCAGTGTTCCATGGTACAAATAGGACATTCCAACTGAGGATCCAAGAATAAGACTTTTATTCATTGTGGAATGTTGCCAACAATGTAACCTAGCATTCCTAGCTTTGCTTTGCTCAACCATTCATTGCTAGGTAGTATTGTTGGCAACATTCCAGACTGAATAAAGACCTTATTTTTGGATGCCCTCTGGAATCGTCTCTATTCATATAATGACTGTGAGAATAACATTTTGCATATGAATGCATTTATTTTCATGTCTGACAGGTGTAAAGAGGAAATAAATATTTTTTTTCAATGTTAGGTTGGTCAACAGCATTTATTTACATTTTAGGGTGGCCACAAAGGAGCTCTTAACCAATAGGAGAACAGATTACACAATGTTTGATGACATCACAGTGGCCTCTGCTGCACACAAAACAGTGTAGTGAAATCAAACAGAAAAAGAAAAATCTTCCTTACAAGAACTAGTCTGAAAGCTTTACAATGTAAAAACACACTGTATATGTTGGATACACAATGGCCTAACTCAGAATATGCCTTTTATCTTCATTTGTGAGTGGGCAGGCTTTCATAACTCACTCGTAAGTTCTAGTCCTGGCCCTTCACTCATGAAGATACTGGAAATAGCATATTCAGAGACAGGCCCTTGTGTATCCCATATTTCTGTAAAATACTGACAGTTAGCATCAGCATGACTCAAATCTCATGGCATTTCATCTGTTCCTGCATTGAAGTCATAAGAAGTCATAATCCTTTCCTGTGACATCACAACTTGCTGGCCCCAAAATAATTCTGACACTACAAGTAGAGGAGTTTTGACTCCAAGCCAGGAACAACAACAGGAACAGATTGTCTATAGGACTATGATCCTGTTTTCATGCAAAATGCTTTCAGTAAAAAACTGGAAATCCCACAAATTCAGGTGTGGTGGGGGGGGGGGTTGCATAACTGAGTTCTGTTGGTGCCAAATAGGATTTTTTGCTGAAAATCAGATTATCACTTTAAAGAGCAAGTGACAACTAAAATGGAAGGTTAAAGTCTATGATATTCACATTAACTATGTTCAACTTTGATGTTTTTCTTCTGTAGTTGTTCTTTCTCTTGTTATTTGTATACTAAATACTATTTCACTAACTTTTTAAAAGGCTCTGACTGTTCCCAACTTACCTCCCATTTGCGGTTTGTGACATCACAGTCAGTTGTCATGGAATACACTATGATGTCCTAAACAAAGCTGGGGACAGTCAAACGCTTTTTATGAACCCTTCTCAGACAGACTAACAAAATGTGTTATAAACCCTGGAAAGGACAGGAAACTGAAAAGATAAAAAAAAAAAATATTTTCCAGTACATCATGTTTATAAAAGTACAACTGATCCAGAACAGAAAGAAATTCTGTGACCGCTGTGAAGAGATTGGTTGCCTCAAGGCCACAGAAGAGTACAGAGCTGCACTGAGGGATTGTAAGGCTAGAATTAAGAAAGCCAAGGAGTGACTGAGACTGAAGGCCTGGATAGCAGTAGGAGCTGCAGATAACACTAAAGCCTTCTTCCAGTACATAAATGAAGGAGGAAGGTAAATGAATGGATTGGGTTTCTGAAAACAAGGGAACCAGAGAGGGACCTATGGGAGATCCAGCTGCAAAGGCTAAGAGCAGGGGGAACCACAGTAGATGCCAGAAACTTAATTCAATACATTTTTTTTTAACATTGTGGCTGACAATCAGTGGTAGGGGAGGAGGTGGGTCTCACCACTAGACATCAGACATTTAATTATTACACTGTGGCTAGTGATTAGCATGGGGGGCACTAGACACCAGGGATTTAATTAAAAATATATGTATTTTTTACTTTTTGGCAAGCGATCAGTGTGGGGGGAGGAACCACTACACACAAGGGATTTAATTCTTACATTGTGGACAGTGATTGGTGGGGGTGACCAGTAGACATCAGAGATTTATATTTTTTTCTTACATTGTGGATGGCGGGGGGGCCATTACTATACCAAGCAGGGAGGTTTGTGTGCGATGTGTGGAATTTCAGCCGTAAAATTCCACACTTTATGTTCAGTCCAGCACTCCACAAATTGATGAATTTCATGAATTGTGCTTTGCGAATGGAACGTAATTCGTGAAAAATTTCATGGAGCGAATTTTGCCAACTTCACACATCCCTACACACTGCATGGGGCTCCTCTTACTGCGACAGGGTCGGAAAAGAACCTGGAGTCATATGGTAACTGATAAGCATCTGAAGCAGGACAAGCAGTGTGTGGTCACTGTCAAGAGGGCCATTAGAATGCAGGGCTGCATAAAATGGGAGGGGAGGTCACTAGTTGGCAGCTGTAGAAATCCTGCTTCTTTACAAGGCCCTGGTGAGGCCTCACCTACAGTACTGTGCTCATCTCTGGACTCCAAATCCAAAAAAGGACATTTAGGCATTCAAGAGGGTGTAATGCAGGACCACTAATGTGATTGGGGTATGGAAGACAAAATCTATAAGCTATGAGGAGAGGCAGGTGGCCCTGAATATGTTCACATTGGAGAAAAGAAAGGGCTAACATATGACATGATCTCAGTCCACCACATAAAAGGATACTGATAGTAACACACCGAGATGCTTGATTTTATGTCCTCCAGCAGGAAAGAACGACTTGCCCTAAAGCTCAGAGGTGGCAAATTCAGGGGTAACTGTGAGAATGGATTCAGCACAAGGGACCTCTATCCTGTCTTTTAAGTCTGTTGCAACAGCATTTTCTCCTTTGTTCCTTCTGTAGCTTTACTTTTTATTTATTTTATTATCAGGCTGGCCACCTGATATCGTTTTACTTTAGTATACTTTATTTATATTGTATTCTGTCCTCTCCAAGAAATCCCTTGTCAGAATCCATGCAGCATGCCCTGCCTCCTAGTACCCACGATAGTGGGATACAATTTGTTTGTCTTAGTTCCTTTAAGTAGTAAGGAAGTTGCCCAATAATTCAGCTCAGCGTTGTGCCTGTAGCTGTATGTGGAGTTGGCTGCAAACTGTGCGTTGCCCCCCAAACAGTGCACCGTGAGCCAAACACGCTGAAGCAGCTCCGTGGGTTTGGCTGCTATTAGTAATGTGTACAGTCAAGAAGTTTCTTTTACACATTACATAAATAAAAATTATACCTCATTCAGTGAATTAAAACCTCCAGCTTTAAATATCTCTTGAAAATCCAGCTGTATATGGTCATAATCAATCAAGCTGCAACCACTTTAATAAAAATAAAACCTTGTTGCAGTTTACATATTTTATTTACACCCCAAGGTTATTAGCCCCCTCCTGTAACTTCTTCTGTTGTAATGTGTAGCAGTTTTTAGGGAAAGGAAGGGTGGGGAAATAAGACCTCTGGCTGAGTATTTGCCTGGTAGTTTGAGTTTTCACATACAGCCCAGTTTTAACTTCATGAAGTTCAAGTTGCTTATAAGCTTAATTAGAAGCTAAAAATAAATATGTTATAGTTGCCAGGTTATTTTATATTGTCTATCCTTCCAAAACATGCTGTAGGAAGGGATAATTATGAACTTATATGGATTTACCTGGAATGGTTTGTAGCAGGCTGTATTGTTGCTGAGCCAAAGTTCTAAGAGCCCCACCCTTCTCTGTGTTCAGGACTATACCAGCTGGCCAGCCTTGCTTTGCTATAGTTATAGACCTGACACATAACGGGCAGAGCTCCTGTTAGACATTTTCAATTATATCCTTTAATTTGTACATTTTATTTTGATTAGGAACCTAAGTTAATATGTTAATGGAAAATAACATTATAATTCATGTTTAGAAGTTAATAATTTATTGATTTAAAGACTTCGTGTACCTTGTGACTCTGATGGGTGAAGAGTTAAACTCCTCCCCTATCAGATCCCTATAAATGGGATGCTTTACTTCATTTCAACAGATAGTTTTGTGAAGAACAGACAGGTTCTGTTCTGAGTGGTGACACTAGTTGGTTTTAGTGTATTTATATATTATTTTGTATGTTTCTGTTTTTTTCTTTGTTTGTTTTGTTGCTCAGTCTGTTGAATAAGTACAAAGAAATAAAACATCAGCTTATCCATAACCTGCTGCCTGGAGTCCTAATTTATCCCACACCTCACAAGTTGGTGTCAGAAGTGGGATAAAAAGTCTGGTTCAGAGAACTTACGATACTGCCTTAGTATCTGTTGGAGGACACGGCTGATGCAGGAAGAACCATAGCCTGGTGCAGTAACAAGAAAGATGATAGATCAATTGGGCTTACAATTGATGCCTGGGCTGATGCCTGATGTTCTATGGAAGACAAAACTGGAAGAAGAAGAAGCTGTTGGAGGTATACCAGAGACAGAGGAAGTAGAGGAAGAGACTGTGACTGCACCAACTGGAGATACAAAAGAATTATTACAGTGGTTGTGTATGCAGCAAGTTGCCTTGGAGAAGTAGAGACTTAAGGACTTACAAAGATCTGAAGCCCGGTGGGAAGATACCCTCAGAGCTATATAGGCTTTAAGCATTGGATGACCCATAAGTCCTGGTGAGGGTCCAAAGGATATTAAATTAACAAAATTGAGTGAATCTGATGATATCAAAACTTATTTGACCACCTTTGAAAGGATTGCCAGAGAATGTCAATGGCCCAGAGCCCAATGGGTGATCAGACTTGCCCCATACCTCACTGGAAAGGCCCAGTTAGTCTATGGATGTGTAGACCCCACTTTGAGTGAGAACTATGAAGTAGTGAAAGAAGCTATCCTCAAGAGATATGATATTTGTTCAGAGACTTATAGGCAACGTTTTCAGACTCTTAAGTATCATTCATCAGATACCCCCCAAGAGACTTGTACGAGATTGAAAGATTTGTGTGGTAAGTGGTTACAGCCATCTAGTAACACTAAAGAATAGATGATGGAGGCTATAGTGATGGAAAAATTTGTACAAATAATGCCACAAGACGTACAGTTGTGGGTGAGGGAACACTGCCCAGACACTGTAAAGAAAACTGTCCAACTAGCAGAGGATTACCTCACAGCCAGACCCAATAGACAAAAAGAGTATCCTGGGACAAGTACACTTCACTCTACGGTAAGAACCTTTCCTATATCTTCCTCAGTCAGTGTACAGCAGTCTACTAGTGGGGGCATAAAACCTGTACAAACAGATAGAGCACCTACTGCAGAAATAATTTGTCACTACTGCCATGGAAAAGGACATATAGCATGTTTTTGTCCAAAGAAGAAGTCAGCACCCACACAGCTAGTTTTGGCCAATTGGGGTCAATATCTAACTCTGGTGACTATCAATGGTAGACAAGTAATGGGACTCTTGGACTCTGGAAGGAGACAAACATTAATTAAAGCCAATCAGTTACTTATTGAAGGTTGTCCTCAGACCCAGACTGGAGTTACATGTATCCGTGGGGACACACATTTCTAACTTTTATTTCCTGTGGACATAGAGGTTCACCAGAGCAAACACAGACTTGATGTAGGAGTAGTGCCTTGTCTTCCTGTCCCTGTTATAATTGGACATGACCACCCTGAGTTCAATATATTGTTAAATGAATCTACACATTTGGGAGCTGCCAATACCAGGGCCCAGAAAAGAGAAAGAATAGATTTACAACAAGTATTTCCATTTGGAGAAGATATTTTCAGTGAACCAGGTACTAAAAAGAAATCCAGACAAGACAAATGACTGGATAGGAAAAGATGGCACCAAACCCAAACACACACTGGAAAAGAAGAGAAGGACATAGAAGAAAACAATTTGTTTGGACTTGAACAGGCTAAAGAAAAATCTTTGCATCCTTTGTTTGTACGGGTTGGGAAACTGCAGGGCGATGATCCTAAATATGTAATAGAAAAAGGGCTATTATATCGAGAGTGTTTAAATCCCAAAACTAATGAAATAGTCTCTCAGTTATTAGGACCTATTACATATAGAGAGCCTTTAATGTCCCTAGCTCATGATGTTCCTCTAGCTGGGGCTGAAAGGACACTTCAGAGATTATTATATCAGTTCTTTTGGCCAGGAATTAGACAGCAGGTACAAGAGTATTGTAAAACTTGTGAGCATTGTCAAAAGGTGGCTACAGTGTCAAAAAAGGAAAAAGTTCCCCTACAACTGCTACCTTTGATCTCGGTACCTTTTGAACAGATAGCAATGGATGTAGTTGGTCCATTACAAAAGAGTGCAAAAGGGAATCGCTTCATCTTAGTTGTATGTGATTATGCTACAAAGTATCTGGAAGCTATTCCCTTACACACATTTACCACAGACAAGGTAGCGGAAGAATTGATAAAGTTATTCTCAAGGATGGGAATCCCTAGAGAAATATTAACAGACCAGGGTAGCAATTTCTGCTCACAAGTTTTAAAAAGGTTGAATGTGGCATTAGGGGTACATGCTATACACACTTCTCCCTATCATCCACAAACAGATGGATTAGTGGAGAGATTCAAACATATATTGAAATCAATGTTAAGGAAATTTACCCAAGAAGAAGGGAAACACTGGGATAGACTGTTGCCCTATCTCATGTTGCATACAGGGAGGTGCCACAGTCATCCACTGGTTATTCCCTTTTCAAATTATTATTTGGAAGGAATCCCAGGGGTTTACTGGATATTATTAAGGAAAATTGGAAACAAAAACTCCAGACACTTTACCATTGGCCTCTATTGAGTACATTAAGACACTAAGGGAAAAATTAGCACAATACACTAAAAAAGCTCAACAATCTAACTTTGATCATAAGAAATATCAAAAAGCTTATTATGATCGTGGAGTAGGAAATAAATCCTTCCAAGGGAGGTCAAATCATGGAAAGCCATGTGTGCAAATGCCAGGAGCCTTAGCAACAAGATGGAAGATCTGGAGGCTGTCATGGTGCAGTCAGACCTGGACATTGTGGCCATCACTGAAACCTGGTGTAATGATAACCATGACTGGGAGATGGCCATACCTGGCTACAACATATTCAGAAGAGACAGGGAAGGCAGGAAGGGAGGAGGAGTGGCACTGTATGTGAAAAATGACATAAGGACCACAGAGATCAAGGAGGAACAAAATGGGGGAGAGATACTGTGGGTTAAGCTGGAGCAGAAAATGGGGCCAGCCATCCGCACAGGTGTGGTCTATAGACCACCAGCCCAGGAGGAAGAAACAGATAGGGAGCTGATGCTAGCCATCCAAAGGATGGCAGACAAGGGGGAGGTAGTACTGGTTGGAGACTTCAATATTCCAGACGTGGACTGGAGCATCCCAGCAGCAGCATCAACTAGGAGCAGATTTATCCTGGACTCCCTTAAGGTGCCTTCCTCAAGCAACTGGTTATGGAACCAACTTGGCAGAAGGCAATACAGGACCTTGTGCTCACAAACAGGGACAGTGTGATGGGGGTAACAGTGGGGGAGCACCTGGGGAACAGTGACCACCAGACATTGTGGTTTGAAATCACAGAAAGAGCAGAACCAAACCACACAAAAACACGTATCCTGGATTTTAGTGGGGGCAGACTTTGGGAAAATGGGGAGATACTTGAAAGAGGCATTAAGGGGAATGGGGCAGGAATCAGGGGTTGAGGAACAGTGGGTAGTATTTAAAATGGGGACTACAAGAGCAACAGAATTATGCATTAAGCAGGTTAGCAAGAGGAAAAGGAAGAGGAGACCATTATGGTTTCCAAAGGGTAGCAAAGAAAGTGAAAGCCAAAAGATTGCATTCAGGCAATACAAAAGACACAGGCAGAAGGGGATAGGGAGAAGTACCAGGAGAAACAAAGGGAGGCAGGAGGTCAGTAAGGAAGCCAAAGCTCAGACAGAAGAACACATTGCAAAATCAGTGGGTAGAGGGGACAAAACCTTTTACAGGTACATAAGTGAAAAAAGAAAGGCAAAGGGAGAGATAGTGAGATTGAAGGGGGAGGATGGGGGACGCGTGGAGGATGACAACAGTAAAGCTGACATATTGAACAGGTATTTCTGCTCGGTCTTTATTGAGGAAGAGGATGGTAATGGGTCTGAAGGGAGTACAAGGGGTGAGAATGGTGCAGAAATGGACACAAGTCCCTTTACATGAGAAAGGGTCCCGAAGGAACTGGAAATAATAAGAGCTGATAAAGCAATGGGGCCAGATAGGGTGCACCCCAGGGTCCTTAAAGAACTAAGAGAGGTGGTGGCTGAACCTCTGGCTGTCCTGTTTAGCTGATCACTGGAAACAGGGGAGGTACCCAAAGACTGGAGGACAACAGATGTAGTCCCCTTATATGAAAGTGGGAACAAAAAGGAAGCGGGGAACTACAAATCAATCAGCCTCACCTCGGTAGTGGGGAAGATCATGGAAGCACTACTGAAGGAGAGATTGGTGGAACATCTGGTTGTCAATGAACAACAGGACCCAAGGCAGCATGGTTTCACCAGGGAGAGGTCATGTCAGACCAACCTCGTTGAATTTTTTGACTGGGTGACTAGGAAGATGGATCAGGGAGGGCAGTGGACATGGCCTATCTGAACTTCAGCAAGGCCTTTGACACTGTGCCACATAGAAGACTATTACACAAACTGGGGAATATGTGTGTGGGCAGGACAGTAGTGTGGTGGGTAGGTAACTGGCTGGGCAGCAGGACACAGAGGGTGGTGGTAAATGGCTGTCACTCCACAGAGGGAAGAGTGACCAGTGGGGTACCACAGGGATCAGTGCTGGGACCGGTCCTATTCAACATCTTCATCTGTGACGTTGCACAGGACCTAGAAGGTAGAATTTCACTGTTCGCTGATGACACAAAGCTCTGTAACAGAGTAGACACACCAGAGGGTGTAGACAGAATGAGAAGGGACCTGCAGGAACTTGAAGAATTGTCAGGGATTTGGTAGTTGAAATTCAATGCAAAGAAGTGCAAGATAATGCATATGGGGCACAAAAACCCTGGCACAATATATCAGTTCGGGGGTGAGGATATAGCATGCACCAAGCAGGAAAGGGATCTTGGGGTTATCATCTCTGATGACCTCAAGGTAGGGAAGCAGTGTGACAAGGCAGCAGGTAAAGCAAACAGGATGCTGGGATGCATGGGCAGGGGCATCACCAGCAGGAAAAGGAGTTCATAATTCCACTATACAAGACACTAGTGAGGCCCCACCTGAGTACAGTGTACAGTTCTGGAGACCTTACCTCGTAAGGACATAGACAGGGTAGAGAAGGTTCAGAGGAGGGCAACAAAGATGGTGCATGGACTGCATCACAAGTCCTATGAGGACAGGTTGAAGGAACTGAACATGTACTCCCTGGAGGAGAGGAGAAAGAGAGGGGATATGATAGAGACATACAAGTATCTTACAGGGAGGAACAGGGTGCAAGAATACACTATTTTTAAGCGAAAAAGATGTCCAGGACTAGAGGGCATGGGATGAAGTTGGAGGTAGGATGATTCAGAGGAAACGTGAGGAAGAATTTCTTCACAGAATGGGTGGTGGACAAGTGGAACACCCTGCCAGAGGAAGTGGTGGGGGCTGAAACAATCACGGGATTTAAGAATCCATGGGATAGACATAAAGGAATTCTGGAGGTAAGGGGTAAGGGGCAACAGACTTCTAGAAAAACATAAACTGAACTTACAAGCTCAAATGGGCAGACTGGGTGGGCCATAGGCCCTTAGCTGCTGACACTGTCTATGTATCTATGTAAGTAGGAGATAAAGTCCTACTATTATTACCTTGTTCAGATGACAAATTGTTGATGAAGTGGCAAGGACCATATACTGTACAGAGGCAAGTGGGGCCTGTTAATTATGAGATCTTATGCCCAGATAAAAGAAATAAAGTGTGTCTATACCATGCCAATTTACTTAAGGCCTGGTATGAACGTAAGCCTACTTCTCTCTATATCTGCCCTGAGCCAGAACAAACTGAGCTTGAACAAGCCTACGAGAGATTGGAAGAGAAGGAAAATGTCAGAGATGTTAGTATTAATATGAAATTATCTGACATACAGAGGGAAGAATTAAATAAATTATTGGAAAAGTACAGTGCAGCCTTTACCACAGTACCTGGACACATGGATGGTATCACTCACCATATTAATGTAGGACACACGGTACCTATCGGACTAAAACCTTATAGGTTGCCAGAAAGTGTACGGTCTGATGTTATACAGGAAATAAAGAAGATGCAGCAAATGGGAGTGATTGAACCATCTATGAGTCCTTGGAGCTTCCCTATGGTGGTGGTAAACAAAAAGGAAGGGGGGAAGGTAAGAGTCTGCTTAGATTTTTGTAGATTAAATGCTGTATCCAAATTTGATGGGTACCCTATGCCACGCATAGATGACATCATCGATCATCTAGGCAATGCACAGTACATTAGCACATTAGATCTTTCAAAGGGTTACTGGCAAATACCTCTCGATCAGGAATCACAGGAAAAGACAGCATTTGGTATCTCCTTGGGATTATTTCAGTTCAAGGTAATGTCATTTGGACTAGCTGGGACACCTGCCACATTCCAGAGGGCTATGGACAAGATTTTACATCCACATGCATCTTATAGTGTGGCATATTTAGATGATGTCATAATATTCAGTCCATCTTGGAAGGAACACATGACACATCTGGAAGCAATACTAGAGGCAATAACCATGGCAGGATTAACCATAAATCCAAAGAAATGCTCACTAGCAATGCAGGAGACTACTTATTTAGGTTTTGTTATTGGAAAGGGGGAAGTTAAACCTAAAATAAGTAAAATTGATGCTATAGCTGGAAGCACACAACCCCAGACCAAAACACACGTACGAGCATTTTTGGGTTGAGCAGGTTGCTACCATCATTTTGTTCCTAACTTTTCTAAGTTAGTTAACCCTCTGATAGAACTAACAAAAAAACGACAACCTCAGAAGGTAATATGGAATAAACAATGTGAAGAGGCCTTTCTAGCCCTCAAATCCAAATTATGTTCCTACCCCGTATTACGTAGCCCTGATTTTCAGCATCCATTTATCTTACAGACTGCCACTTCCAACCATGGAATTGGAGCCGTTTTATCCCAAATGGTCAGAGATGAGGAACATCCTGTTTTATATATTAGCAGAAAATTACATCAAAGACAAATTAAATATGCCACTATTGAAAAGGAATGCCTTGCTATTCGTTGGGCAGTAGATTCTCTAAAGTTCTATCTATGGGGTATAGAGTTTACAACAATTACAGACCACAATCCCTTATGCTAGTTGAATATGATGAAAGATAAAAACCCACGCATTATGCGTTGGTATCTGATCCTTCAACCATATAAATTTATAATTCAACATTGTGCTGGTGCCAAACACAAAAACGCAGACTACTTGTCTCGTTTTGGAGTCAGTAGATATTTATCAGACCCCGGGGTAATAGATACAGAAACTTTGTATAAAGATGCCAAATGAGAAATGTTGAGTCATTATAATAATGTGGGACCCCGGGGTGGAGCTGTGGGAGTGGGCAGGCTAAAGCTCCATCCCTTTTTTATATTAGAAAGGGATCTGTATAAATATCTAGATAGTACTTTTGAAGGAAAAAGAAACAAAGAATAAAGTGTCTTCCCCTGTTTCTTTCCTGAGTCGGGAGGAGTGTGAGAATAGATTCAGTACAAGGGACCTCTATCCTGTCTTTTAAGTCTGTTGCAACAGCATTTTCTCCTTTGTTCCTTCTGTAGCTTTAATTTGTATCTCTTTTATTATCAGGTTGGCCACCTGATATCGTTTTACTTTATTTGTATTCTGTCCTCTCCTAGAAATCCCTTGTCAGAATCCATTCAGCATGCTCTGCCTTCTAGCACCCACGATAGTGGGATACAGTTTGTTTGTCTTAGTTGCTTTAAGTAGTAAGGAAGTTGCCCAATAATTCAGCTCAGCATTGTGCCTGTAGCTGTAAGTGGAGCTGGCTGCAAACCGCACGTCCCCAAACAGTGTACTGTGAGCCAAACACGCTGAAGCAGCTCTGTGGTTTTGGTTGCTATTAGTAATGTGTACAGTCAAAAAGTTTGTTTTACACATTACATAAATAAAACTGACACCTCATTCGGTGAATTAAAACCTCCAGTTTAAATCTCTCTTGAAAATCCAGCTGTATATGGTCATAAAAGTGCTGCAATCACTTTAATAAAAAATAAAACCTTGTTGCAGGTTACATATTTTATTTACACCCCAGGGTTATTAGCTCCCTCCTGTAACTTCTCCTGTTGCAATGTGTAGCAGTTTTTAGGGGAAGGAAGGGTGGGGAAATAAGACCTCTGGCCGAGTACTTGCCTGGTAATTTGAGTTTTCACATACAGCCCAGTTTTAACTTCATGAAGTTCAAGTTGTTCATAAGCTTAATTAGAAGCTAAAAATAAATATGTTATAGTTGCCAGGTTATTTTATATTGTCTGTCCTTCCAAAACATGCTGTAGGAAGGGATAATTATGAACTTATATGGAGTTTCCTGGAGTGGTTTGTAGCAGGCTGTATTGTTGCTGAGCCAAAGTTCTAAGAGCCCCACACTCCTCTGTGTTCAGGTCTATACCAGCCAGCTAGCCTTGCTTTGCCATACTTATAGACCTGACACATAGGAGGCGGAGCTTCTGTTAGACATTTTCAGTTATATCCTTTAATTTACACATTTTATTTCGATTAGGAACCTAAGTTAATATGTTAATGGAAAATAACATTATAATTCATGTTTAGAAGTTAATAATTTATTGATTTAAAGACTTCGTATACCTTGTGACTCTGATGGGTGGAGAGTTAAACACTTCCCCTATCAGATCCCTATAAATGGGATGCTTTACTTCATTCAGCAGATAGTTTTGTGAAGAGCAGACAGGTTCTGTTCTGAGTGGTGACACTAGTTGGTTCTGGTGTATTTATATATTATTTTGTATGTTTCTGTTTTTTTTTTTATTTGTTTTGTCGCTCAGTCCGTTGTATAAGTACAAAGAAATAAAACATCAGCTTATCCATAACCTGTTGCCTGGAGTCCTAATTTATCCCACACCTCACAATAACATTAAGAAGCAATTCACCTCTCAGAGGCCTGAAAACTTGTGGAACAGTCTTCCAGAAGAGCCTGTGTGCACAAAGTTATAGAGGGCTTCAATGTAATCCTAGACAAATTCAATGTTTAATATCACCTTTCTCCATCATTATTTGCTTGGTGTGTAAAATTGCCATGCTAATGTTTTATAATATCACAAATGTCATAAACTTACTATCAGCAAGTGATTCTCCATAAATAGTGACTTGTGATAAAATTATCTGTCTCATATTATGCCAAGTTTCAAGTGGGGAATATATATGTCACAATATTAAATAATTAGAAAGTAACAAGTTAAATACACGAATAGAAAGGGGGGACCTGTGAAGGTAAAAAAGAAAAAAAAAACTGATGATCTACAATGTTAGCAAAAACGTGTATAAATACAATAAACTGTTTTTATAGGTTAGGCATATTTGAAATAGGCACTGTGATGCCAAAGTAGCTTGCATTCCATATATATTCTATAGATTTCTCCTCAGCATTATTTATTACTGAGGAAATGAGCATGAATACATGATCATGATACCTCAGAGTTCATCTGCCTCTATAGATTACTCCCTACTTCAAGTCATAATCCTCTGTTGTAACATCACAATCTGTTGCCTTGGGAGTAACTGTGATGTCACAAGCAGTGCATTATGACCTTAGGTAGGGAGAAAGCAAAGGGGACTGATGAACTCTTCAGGAGCAAAGAACCTGTTTTTGTGCAAATTACATCAGTAATAAAATAAAGGGGAAGGGCAATACAGAACTAATGTAAAATACAAGCTGAACTGTGTCTAAATGTTAAGTTTTGTTAAAGTTCTCCTGAAGGTGTTGGCTGCTCTTTAAATGTAAAATTAAGTTTGAGCCAGTATCTATTTATAGTCAATTCCATAGGCTTAAACTTAGATATATCTAAACAAAATACACACCACTGCATATCTGATGATAAGTAATATACATATTTTCTTTTTTTTTTAATTAAAGTTTATTGGAGAATTGTTCCCATTGAAATATATATACAGACTAACAGACATTAAAGCAAAATCTAACCTCTTAAACAATAAAAAAAAAATATCAAAAGAGAGGGAAACTAAAAGAAAGGAGAAGAGAAACAGAGAAGGAAAGGGAAAGGAAAGAAGAAAGAAAAGAAGAGAGAGTACCTTTACTACCAAGGAAAGGGAGATAAAAAGGGAGTATACAGAAAGTTTTTTAACTATTGGAAATCAATCATACATTATAGCTTCTACCTACAACTAGATGGCTCTCACCAATATAAATACAACTACATATACAGGAGACCCTAAAATGAATAAAACAAGGAAAATGCACACACATTAAATATAAAAAAATAAATAGAATGTACCATATAAAATATGACATAACAAGTGTAGGCCTCGGGGGAGGGGGGTGTGACCTCCTGGTTACATTTTCAACTAGTATATCTCAGCTGCCCCTAGAGTAACATTCTAAACATATCTGGCCAACAGTTCTAGAATAGGTATCCCCTCACAAGAAGCCATGAAATGCAGAAATGGCAACCAATTCCCTTTGAATTTATCTAAGGATAAACACAATTTAGCTGCCAGGTACTCCATATCTAAGATCCTAATACAGATATTGTACCATGAGGTAGTTTCAGGCTTATCTGGAGTGAGCCACAACAAATTGATGGCCTTAAGAGCTGCCGCTACAAGGATCCCATACAGATGGCGGGAGGATCTAGAATTGAGGGGGGGGGGGGACAACCCCAACAACCAGTATTGAGGGGTCTCTGGCATCACAGTCTCAAAACCTTTTCCATAATGTCTCTTATTTCCCCTCCAGTATTCCTGAATAATCTTACATTCCCAATAAATGTGGAAGTAGGATCTAATTGCCTGACAATTTCTCCAACAAAGGTCAGAATGATATAACCCAAAATGTTTTGTCACCACTGGAGGTCTGAAGTATCTAACAGCCAATTTCCATTGAAATTCTCACCAGAAAAGGGATGCTGAGGTGTTCTGGATGCCCTTCCAAATGGAAGTTCAATCCCTATCTTATAAGATCACCTCAAGGTCTCTGGGCCAAGCATCCTTAACTGGTGTCTGGGGGTCCCTCTCTGACAAATTCATACCATGCACTAGTTTCAAAATCATTTTTTTTTTGGTGGGGGATTTTAATCAGGGAAATCAGAATAGATTGCATTGGATTGCCCACTGGTTCCTCTCCAAACTTTCGCTCTATTTCATTTTGACGGACGTAGTGCCTCAGCTGGAGATAATGAAAAAAATCTATGTGTTGGAGGTTAAATTCAACCCTTAGTTGTTGGAAGGATTTTATTTGATTCCCATTAAAGCACTGACCCAGGGTGTTTAAACCATTTCTATCCCAATGGCGAAAACCCAGATCCCACTTCAGAGTGCTGAAGTCATGGCAACTTAGTATTGTTGTGGATTGGCTAATCTTTAAAGATAAGCCTAGTTTCTGACTCATGTCCCTCCATGTCTGAGAGATTACCCTCGTGAAGGGGTTTCTGAAGTCTAGCAAATGCAATCTGGAGGTATCCAGAAATATTAAATCTGAAATGTTGCCTAAGGGAGAGTCAGCTACTTCAATGTGAACCCACTTAGGAGGGGAGTCCCGAACCATGGTCATCAGAGGTTGTACTGGGAGGCCCAGAAGTATTTCTGGATGTCTGGAATCCCCAAACCCCCTCTTTCCTTGGGGGCCAACATGACCCTCCATTTTATTTGTGGCCTTCTCCCAGACCAGATAAATTTGGAGAGGGTAGAATTCAGATCCTGACAGAATTTCCTTTGGGGTCTAAGCGGAATAACACCCAGGATGAACAACAGGTGAGGAAGAATGTTCATGTGGATAGATTCCTCCCTGCCAGAGAGGGAGAGGGGGAGCTCCCTCCACCTACTGCAGTCCTCCCAAATCTCCTGGAGCACCCTTAAATTATTTGTGGAGTATATGGCCTTATAGTCCCTGGGAACCCAAACCCCCAGATATCTAAACCCGGATTTACACCACTTGATTCACTGCACCTCTGTTAGGGGTTGACCTAAGGGACCACCTAGGAGAAATAGTTCAGACTTATCAAAATTTACCTTATAGCCCGAAAGGGCTCCGAATTCAGAGAGAAGGTCAAACATCCTGGGAATAGCCACTACTGGATTTGAAATACATAACAAGGTGTTGTTGGCCATATAGAGAAACTGTAACCTCTACCCCTGAACCTGGAGACCCTGAAAGATATTGGTTTGTCGAATGTATGTGCTGCGAGGGGTTCCAAACTAAGGGTGAACAGGAGAGGGGAGAGAGGGCAGCCCTGCCTGGTACCCTGCCCGATCCCAAACTGGGTGGAAACCGACCCATTCACCCGGACCTTTGCCCTAGGTCTGGTGTATAAATTGGTCATCCAGGACCGAAATTTATTCCCAAACCCAAAGCCCCCCAGGACCAGGTCCAAGTAGTGCCAATTTAAATGATTGAATGCTTTCTCAGCGTCTAAAGATAAAATTGCAGAAAGTGGAGAATCCATGGGGAGCTGGGTCAATGAAATGACATTCAGCAACAATCTAATGTTGTCCTGGATGTGTCTGCCGGGTATAAACCCAGTTTGATCCAGGTGAATGAGAACGGGGACCACCTTCTGTAAGCGTTCACTAATAATCTTAGCAAAGATTTTTGCATCTTGGTTGAGCAACGAGATAGGCTGGTAACCAGCGCACAAGGCAGGGTCCTTCCCTGGTTTGGGCAATACTGATGTGAGGGCTTCCCCCCAGGTGTCCAGCAAGGTCCTTGGCTCCTGCGCCACATTACAAACCTTGGTAAGCAGCGGTGTTAAAACATCTTGAAATCCTTTGTAAAATTCTGATATGAATCCATCCGGGCTGGGAGCCTTGCCAGACCAGAGCCTTGATAGCCGCCCCCACCTTGCTCTTGGTGAAGGGAGCCTCCAAGGATTCTCTCTGAATATGAGACAAGACAGGGAGCTCCAATCACTGTAAAAAAGTCAAGACTTTCTCACTATGGTCTTGTTTCTCCTCCACCACATAAAGTTGCTTATAGAAATTAGCAAACTCCTGCGCTATCTCACCAGGGAGAATCCTGTAGATTTGACCGGATGATCCTGAATTGACCTTCGCCACATATCTGTCAGCCACCTGTTTCCAAAGTCTTGTGCTAGCAACCTACCTGCCCTCTCTCCTCATAGTACCCCTGCCCAGCATATCTAAGGGAGTTCTCTACCCGTCTTTGCAATAAGGAATTGTAGATGTCTCGGGCTTCCCTCAGTTTTTTGAGGACGAGATTGGACCCTGCACATTTATGTGTTGCCTCTAAATTAGCAATAGAAGTAAGGGACTCCTGTATATAGGCTTGATGCAGTTTGTGCCTATGAGAAGCATATGCTATCGTATGTCCCCGCACTATGGCCTTTAGGGCTTCCCACAGTTACTTGGGTCTTTAAAGTGCCTCTGTGCTTTCTTTTAAGTAGCACTGCATAACCCATTTGGTGGATTCTCTGTACTGTTTATCATTTAATAAACCTGGGTCAGATCTCCAGAATCCACCTCCCACCGCTGTATCCCAACGAAGCTGTGCCTTAACAATGGCGTGATCAGAAATCGTGATTGGGAGGATGGAAATATCCCTAAACAGAGCATTTTTCTGAGTGTAAAATCTATCTAGCCTAGAATACATATTTGAGGTTGGTGGAAAAAAAGTAAGGTTTTTTGTAGAGGGATTGAACTGTCTCCATGGATCTGCAAGTCCTGCCTCTGCACACAAGTTGCAAAGTAATCGAGAACAGGACTTAGATCCGGGAGTTTTAGTAGAGCTTCTGTCTTTATTAATGTCCTCTACACAGTTCCAGTCCCCCATGAGGATTACCTGTCCAGGGGGCAATTTGGCTATGGAATTAAAAAGGGAATGGAAAATTCTCCAGAAGGTGGAGTAGAGGCATAAATTCCTATCAGATGTAGTACCCGTCCCTTATAAATGCCAGAGACAATTAGTTGATGTCCGAAGCCTGACTTAATAACGGATTGAATTTGAAAGGGAAGCCCCCTATGAAATAAGATGGCGACACCCCCCCTTTTTGGTTTGTGGGTGCTCATCCGAGCATACTACACCCACCCAAGCCCTTCGCAATTTCATGAGCTCTCCTGAGGTCAACCTAGTCTCCTGTAAACAGGCGATGTCACATTTCTCCCTTTTAAATTCAGCTAAAACTTTAGCTTGCTTAATTACATTATTGATTCCTTTTACATTGAGTGAACAGATTGTCAAGTCAGCCATTGTCTATATATGGGGAAACTCCAGAGATATATGGGCAACCTGCGTTCACTCCTACAGTCATGAATCAATGCAACAAAAAGTAATCCTCTCTCAAGAAAGAAGAAGGAAAAATAGGTATAGAAAGGAAGTAGAGCAGAGAACAATGTACCAATACGGAAAAACTTCAGGTGCAATAAAACTTGGATTGCAACAAACATAATACTAAACTTTGCTCCTAAAAAGGAGCTCAATGACATAAAGCTGTTGATCTTGTGTGGCTTGAAGGCCAAAGCTTCCATCTAGGGTATTAGCAATCACTTGAGTGGGCGCAAAGGGGTGGGGAGAAGAACTGCACCCCCAAAAGGGAACAACACTCCACTAGGAGTGAAAAGGTTAGAGGTCCCCCAAAACCTAGGGGACCACAAACCTGTGCCCTCTTTTTGTTTTCCTTATGAAACTTCCGGGAAGGGCTGGAAAAAAAAAACCTTTGGTACTCCAACAATAACAGCATAACCTTGAACATCAATAATGGAGAATCAAGTGCAGCATTAAAACTTATACCTACGCTTTGAATCAGCGTAGAAAACATGTACCACCCCGAGGGGGGGGGGGACACACCAGCGTGGACATTCACCCAAGTGCAATACAACTGCATAGATTATCCCATCCACATCCTAATGATCCCCATATAATATAAAACCAGGGATTCAACTGTGAGGACATGACACTGCTATAGCTGGGTAATGGATATTCACTATTCATACCTCAAACAAATGAACAGTAGTCCAACAAAGTAGTATTCAAGGGGGGGTAACTATATGTCTATAACCATCTGATAGTATTACTTTTCATCACTGTCTGAGGAAATTGCTACCCCCCTACACTGTAAAAATAAAAAGGAAAGGAAACAGCAGTAATTTATTAAATAAAGGGGTGGTATGGGCGATATAACCAGGATGCAGTTAAACTTTGGCACTTATCTTAATACGAGATGTTCAGGCCTCTGTGGAGAGATCTGAGATTGGACACACGAGTGCTGACCCCCATGGCACTAGACCTCGCACCAGGCCGGGTCCCATCTTTGGAAAAGGCAGGGGGAGGGGAGTTGGGACCAGACTCCAGGAAGGTGCCACATCAAAGAATGATCCCACCCTGCACAACCTTCCTTAAAAGGAGGTCCACCCTCCAGCCCCATCGTATCTCGAATATGGGATGCTGCAAAAGGAAAACTGCTGAACTCCCCTAAGCCCAACGCAAAACTGGCCAGCAGGGAGAGAATGGAGGGGTAAACATTGAAAGGCACTAAACTGAACTGATGCGATACCGCTTTAGATTTCACATTATTACGGTAGATTTGATCTTGACAAACAGTCTCTGGGAAAGAGTATGGTTAGAGCAGTTCAGGTATTCTTCTGGGAGTGTTTTCCTTTAGACATCCATTTGGAGAAGTCAGCATGGAGGGGCAAAATGGAATCAGCCCTAAAGTGGGGTAGGTGGTTCATCTTGGGACCCAGAGCTATGGCTCAGAGAAGCTGCTCTATCTCCTTCTTGGCGATTTCTTCTTTGATGTACAGAATTTGGATGTCTTTAGAGATCAAGAAATCATTTGCCATTGGTAGTGACTCAAAGATTTTGGGACCTTCGAGGAGATCTATCCACAGTCAGGCAGGGTAATGCAGTTGGGCCCTCATATCCTTTTCCCTGAGCTGTTTAACAACAATGAGCACCTTTCTGTGATGCTGTGCCAATGCAGGGGGGAAGTCTTGGTCTATAAAGACCTTGGTCCCATAGAAGTTTAAATCCCTCTTCGCCCAAGCGAGATGGAGGATTTTATCTTTTGTGGGGTACCTTAGAAATTTAATTATAATGGATCTAGGTGGGGCACTCTGCTTGGGTTTTGGGGCTAGGGCCCTATGTGCCCTTTCGATCTCCAGCTGGGTTTCTTCTTCAATTTGTAGCTCTGTTTTCAGCCAGCACTCCATGAAAGCCACCATGTCGGTCTGCTCTGCTCCTTCAGGAATACCGACCACTCTTACATTGTTGCCCCTTGAGCGCGCCTCTGCATACTCCACCTTGGCTGTTAGGGCTTTCTCTCTGCCATACAGGGAGGCTAAAGATCGACCATAGGCCATGTGCTCAGCCTGCAGACCCTTGAGATGCTGTTCCATTGAAGTCGTCCTGGACTCCAGCTTTTTAAAATCACACTGGATGTCCGAAACTTTGCCGTCTATTTTATGCAAAAGCTTCAAAATTTTTGGGGATTCCAACCTGGTACTGGTGGAGCCAGAATTGAAGCAGGAGTCTTCAGCCCCGGACACCGAGAGCACAGACAACCGGGAGGGAGCTGGACTAAGGCCCGCCATGGGTCTAGCTTGTGGGTTTGCTGCTGCAGATTTCGTGATTGATGAGCCCCTCTTTTTTGTATGGACCATCGCGGGTCCACTCCCATAGCCAGGGTGTGGGACAGAAGTACAGGATGTCACTGCGGTGCACAGGATTCGGTGCGATTTAATGTCAGCAAACTAGGAATGAAGAGTTAAGTGGCCATTCCCGCCTGCTACATCACCAGAAGTCCGAATATATACATATTTTCTGAAATAAATTCAGATTTCACAAATATCCATTGTTCATTTCAGACTCACCTTGTAGAATATTAGCACCAGTATTCTGAACATAATGTATCTTCATTTATGGTTCAGAGTTGAAATACAGTTCACATTTTGAAAAACCAAAAGGATCCCAGATGTTACTGACGTATACAGATATCTGCAATAAAAAGTTGTTTTGTTTTATCAAAGTGAACAAGTGCTAACTTAAACCACATTACAATACATCTCCTAGTCTCAGCAGTATTTAAATAAATGGACTGAAATCAAAAGCCACATTTAATCTTTCAGGTACTAGGGTGCATAACTTGTGTGTCCACCAAGTTTCCCGTCTTAATAAATGAGGCAATCTCGGGCCCCTTTCTCTTGTTTTAGCACATACTCCAAGGCAGCAAAATGAAATTGTGTAGGATCCCCATTATGATATGTTGCATAGTGCACCCCTAAATCGTTAGTTAATGTTCTGTTTTTGATAGCACGTACATGCTCATGCATATGTGTGTGTGTGTGTGTGTATCTATATATATATATATAGGCCTAGAGTTCCTCCCAACATATATTTTGCCACATTGGCACAGTGTAGCATATGCAATGTGATCCATGCCACAACTTATATGGGTCCTAATCTTAGGTTGGAATCTATTACTGGGGATCTTTGGTTGGCTACCTTCTACTGTGTACTTACAGATATTGCAATGACTGCACTTAAAGAACCCTGTTGATTGTTTTGTCTGCCATTTCACTGATTTCCATACTGACATGCGACTCCTACTAACATTTTCTCCCACATTGGCTGCTTGTGGAAAAGTTACTCTAGGTTTATGCTGAAACAGTGTTTCATTTAACTCATCTGTTTCCAGAATTTTCCAATTTTCCAATAAAATTATCTTTACTTGTAAAGCTGTAGAATTAAACCTAATGACAAATGTAAGATGCAGACACTAATATAAAGTAACTTCCTATCCTTTACCTTAAACAATTTTTTTTCTTTTCATGTAATCAACTTTTCTAATTGCTCTATTTATCAAAGACCAAGAGTATCCCCCTCTGTCTAAACCTCAGGCTCATTGCATCCACTTGACTTATGCAAATTTCCTTGGGTGAGCAATTCCGTTCCAATCTTATAAATTGCCCAAAGGGGATAATCATGATAAGGCTTTGTTGATGAGCCCATTTACGTCTTAATAAGTTATTACCTGCTATTTTTTTTCCTAGAAGTGCAGTCTCAAGCTTTCTCCTCAGCTCCAGCATAAGTCTTTAGGTCCAGACATTCTCTTTGTATGTTACTGCAGCTGTAGGTGAAGGAAAAGCTGCATTTATTATTGCCAGTTCATTCTGAAAATGCTGTAGCGTTTTCCTCTGTCCTCTTCCAAATGCAGAATATACTATCTATAAAGTGGAGACTCCTGACAATATCCCCAAGAACAGATTCAAATTAGAAAGCAATGTGGGTTTCTTCCCACCAGCTCAGGAACAAATTTGCATACGAAGGTGCCATATTGGCACCCATCACAGTGCACCTGAACTGGTAGTAATACACTCCATTAAGCACAAAATAATTATGCATCAAAATTAATTCAAGTCCCTGGAGAAGAAAGCCAGATGGCATTGCTTGATAATCAGGCAGCTATTCCTGATGCCATTTTACTGCAATGATCCCTAAACCATGTGGTATACATGTATGAAGGGATTTGATTTCAAGTGTAAAAAATGTAGACTCAGATTTCCAAGTCATATCCTGTAGTTTACATAAAATATCCTGGGAGTCTTGGAGATAGGCTTTAGTTGTGAGTATAATATCTGTAAGAAAAAATCAATATGAGTACAATATGGTCTGACACAAGTACAACATTAGACTCACTCTAGCTAAATTGCCCTAACCACAGGGCTTCATCTATGATATTACTGAATGCTTCTTTATATTCGCTGATCAGATTGCTTTCCAATTTCTGATATAATTTTGGGACCTTTTTGTCAGACCAACTTCTGAAATGTAGAAAAATACAAAATAGGTGGCTAGGACAATATAAATCAGAGCTAAGCAAAATAGCAAAGTGCTTACAAAGAAACAAGCAGCTCGGCTTCCCAGTCACCACAAACAGGCACAAGGCAATCGTGGACACTTTAAAAATACAATGCATAGGTACCTATATACTTTTGTATCAGTTTGCACTATACCTGGCACCACTATCTTGGTATTAAGGGAGGTTTTTATACCCCCATATGAAATTTCCTTGTTAAATCATTTTTGGGATAATAAGTGGTGGGCTTTGAACCATGATTATTTGTCCTGCAATGTTTTGTTTTTAAATGTGTATGTCACTTTAATAGAGAGGCTTATTTAAGTAATATGGTAACCATCTACATGTATACCTTTGAGAAAGCTCAGTGGAGCAAAACATGTCAGGTGATGTGTAGTTGTGCTGTTGCACATTGAGCGATTGTAGCATTTTGGGGAGCTGCTACATGTTGATACTGCCGTTTATGTTTGTTTATGTCCATTGTTTCAAAATCCAGTTTTATACCTAGTATTTATGGGTCATTTGAATTAAAGGATTGAGCACTATTTCCTTGGTGAGTGACTTTATTTCTTTTAAACATGGACTGTTTTGAGGAAATGCAGCAGTTGTTTGAGGAAATGCAGCAGTTGTAAGCAGTGGGAATTTACACTAATTCAGTGTCCTTTTGGTTGGTGCTAGTCCCCGTGGCTTTTGGCCTAAATTTTTTTTGAACTGTTTTGACCAGGCACGGCCACGTCCAGGTGTGGCATACCTTCCTTTTACCATGCATCATATTTTCAGTTATCACCTGCATGGGTTTATACAAGAAAAAAGGCTTTCCCTTTGATTCCCCAACCTGGAATTTGTGTTCCTGCTTTTAGTGGTAATACTCATGGCTACACCACTGCAGGTGCAGCACAGCCAGGACACCTGCTTCTTAAAACAATTGGTCTTAAGAAATACAACAAGAGTTACCAGTTACACAAACATTTTAAATGATTCAGGTGAGATTTCATGGAACCCTTGTAATGACAAACAAGCATTCACGTTATTTGAAAAAACAGCATTCAAATTAAAGAGACTGCAGTGGGAGGAAGTTAGCCTCAAGGCCTATCTTGAGGTTGAAAGGGTACTATGGGGATTTTATGTACTCAAAAAAACAAACTGTGGGGAAATCCATGAAGGTTATCAGACCAAGTGGGACCAAATAAGTGCAAAAGCAGGAAAGGAATACATTGAGTTAATACTAGATGAAAATGCTGTAATTCCAAAGGAAGTTGAAATTGAACTTAACAGCAAAGAATAAACCTTACAAACCTTCTCAAAAAATCCTCAGTTTGATCAACTAACTGATAATTTTACAGAAAATCTGAAAGGTATGATGAAAAAATAAGAAATATAAAGAAAACGCAATTTGAGAGACACGAGAAAGATTATAGGGAAGGCAGAATTTATGACTGGACCACAACAAAAACTGATACATTAGAAGGTGTTGAATCAACTGGGGCCTGCCACACAGAAGTGGTTTTAGGAGTACAAAGTGAAAACATTGAAAAGAAGATGAAACAACATATGTTACCCCGGTGCTACCACCACCCCCATTTGTGCCGTGGCGCACTCAACGATGGACTCACTGGAACCCCCAAGAAAAAAGACATGGAGAGGAGGCACAAAGAGGGGGTGAAAATCAAGGAAACTCCTACAGGGGCAGACAATGGAGGGGACAAAGAAGAATTAATTTGTCTGATTACAAATTGTCTGATGTTGAATATAGGGTCCTAGGTAAAAGGTTATCTTTTATTCCTACAAAAATAATAAATGTATTTAATACAATTGTGGACATTAATAGAATGGGGAGTAAATTGAGCTTAAAATCTTTCTTTAAACATAAATAACATGTAGATGGGGTAGATGACGACATTAATCCGACAAAAGAAAACAATTTGCTGCAGGGATTTAAATTGTCATCCACCTTTTGCCTACCTATGTCCTCAGCTTTTCAAACATTTATTAAATGCTGTGAAAGTGACATAGAAAGGTTAAATAAAAATCAAAATGAGCATTACTTTCACAATTTGAGTAAGAAAGAGAATGGGGCTCTGGTGGGATTCGAAAAAAATGTAAATATCACAATCAAACCAGCAGATAAGGGTGGGGCCATTGTAATTATGAAGAGTAGTAATTATGAAAGAGAGGTGAATAGACAATTAAATGACTCTTCTTTCTATAGGCGTTTGAATAATGACCCCATGCTTTCTTTTAAGAAAAAGATCGATAAATATCTTGATTTACTTAAACAGGATAATCACTTATCTAATCAAGTTATTGAATATTTATGTGTACCATACTCTGTTTGGCTACCATTTATTGCCTCCCAAAGATTCACCCGAGTTTAATTGACCCTCCTGGGAGACTTATTATTTCTAGTAATAACTCGCTAACAGAGCCCCTGGTGAAATTTGTTGATGCACATCTCAGCGAACTTGTCAGGACTACACCTGCTTATTTGAAAGATACTGGTGAGGTACTTAATATTGTGAGTAAAATAGAAATTGCAAAGGACAGTTTTTTTTGGTAACATTAGATGTTACCGCTGTTTATATCAACATCCTCCATGGGGAAGGTCTGAGTGCCTTGCAATATTTTTTGAATAAAAGGGTGGTGAGAGATCCAGAAACTGATATATTGGTGGATCTGGCATCCTTTGTTCTTAAATATAATGCCTTCTTTTATAAGACTGAGTACTTTTTACAAATTAAGGGTACTGCTATGGGGACAAGTTTTGCCCTCAATTTCGCCAATTTATATATGGCAAAATTGGAAGAGGAAGCTATTATATCACAGAATAACCCCTTCCTAAACCAAATTGATCTATGGAGACATTACATGGATAATATGTTATTAACTTGGAAAGGCAAAGCTGCTGAACTAAAAAATGTCATTGACTATTTTGAATTGAGTAACCCCAATCTGAAATTTAGTATGATTTACAGAAGGGTGTGCAGTTGCAGCTGCCACTTCGAAGAGTGCAGTTATTCTAGATGCCCTACAGGGGGCATGCCTTAGACAACTAGTACTGGAGCCCACTCGAGAGGGAGCAATATTAGACTTGATTCTCTCAAACGGAGATGGAAAGAGGATCACAGATGTAGAAGTGGGTAGCCATCTGGGAACTAGCGACCATCGAACAGTATGGTTCACAATAAACACAGCAATAGAGTCAAGCCATACAAAGACAAAAGTACTGGACTTTAGGAGGCTGACTTTGCCAAAATAGGTGATGCCTAAGGAATGCACTAGCAAATGGGCAGGAAGGAGGTGGAAGAACAATGGGAATAATAAAACTGCCATCACAGAGGTAATGAGCCTTGTGTGAAGCAAATAAACAAACAAAGACGATTTAAGAAACCACTATGGTTCTCAAAGGAAGTGGCAGTGAAGGTTCAAGAGAAAAAAAGCATTCAGGAAGTACAAGGAATACATGAAGGAGCAGGACAGAGAACTGTATCAGTTAAAGCAAAGGAGGCTGGGAAGGCAGTCAGAACAGCAAAGGCCCAAACCGAGGAAAGATAGCCAACTCAGTTAAGAAGGGGTAAAACCTTTTATAGGTACATCAGGAGCAAAGGAAGACCAAGGGAGGGATAGTGAGGCTTAATAAAGGGAGGGAGGGTGGGCAGAGGAGACTGTGAAAAGGCAGAGATACTAAACAAATATTTTGCTCAGTATTTACAAATGAAGAGGAGATACATAAAACAAACAGTAGTAACACTCTGGATACAGAAGTTGATACCAGCCCATTTACAGAAGAAAGGGTTCTGAAAGAACTCTTAAAACTGAAGGTGGACAAAGCAATGGGGCCTGATGGGATTCATCCCAGAATTCTAAAACTAAGGGTAGAACTAGTGACACCACTGACTACCCTTTTAACAAATCATGGGAGGATGGGGTGGTACCGAAGACTGGAGGAGGGCAGATGTGATTCCTTTCACAAAAGTGGGAGCAAGGCAGAAGCAGAAAACTACAGACCTGTTAGTTTAACCTCAGTGATAGGGAAAATGATGGAATCACTTCTGAAGGAAAAAATTGTCAAGTATCTAGAGGCCAGAGGGGCACAGGACCCTAGGCAGCATGGATTCACAGCGGGAAGGTCATGCCAGACAAATCTGATAGATTTCTTTGACTGGGTGACCAAAGTAGTAGATCAGAGAGGGGCTGTGGACATGGTCTGCCTAGACTTTAGCAAGGCATTTGACACAGTCCCACACAAAAGATTAATATACAAGTTAGCCAGCCTAGAAGTGGGTCCCAAGATGACAGCCTGGGTTAAGAATTGGCTGGAGAATAGGACACAGAGAGTAATAGTAAATGGAGTCCACTCAGAAGAAAGGAGGGTTACTAGTGGGGTACCACAGGGTTCAGTATTAGGACCGGTCCTCTTCAATGTCTTTATAAGTGACATTGCAGAAGGACTGGAAGGAAAAGTATGTCTCTTTGCAGATGACACTAAGATCTGCAATAGAGTTGATGCACAGGATGGGGTGGAAAGGATGAGAAGGGACTTGGCAAGGTTAGAGGAATGGTCAAATGTATGGCAGCTTAGATTCAATGCTAAGAAGTGCAAGGTAATGCACCTGGGAAACAAAAACCCAGGGGAAGAGTACACAATGGGGGGTGAGATACTAACAACAACAAAAATGGAAAGGGACCTGGGGGTAGTCATATCAGATGACCTAAAGGTAGGCAAGCAATGTGAGAGGGCAGCAAGGAGGGCTGGAGGGTTACTGGGATGCATAGGAGGGCATCACCAGTAGAAAACAGGAAGTTATTATCCCTCTGTACAGACAGCTGGTGAGACCCCATCTGAGTACTGTGTGCAGTTCTGGAGACCCAATCTCCACAAAGACATAGACAGGATGGAAGCTGTCAGAGGAAGGCAACTAAAATGGTGCAGGGTCTGCACCAGAGGCATATGAAGAGAGACTTAGGAGCTTAATATGTATAGCCTCGAGGAAAGGAGGGAGAGGGGGACATGATAGAACTTTCAAGTACCTCAAGGAATCAACAAGTCCAAGAGGTAGCATCTTTCAAAAAAGGTGTGCAAGAACAAGAGGCACAATTTGAAGATAGAGGCGGCTCAGAGGTAATTTAAGGAAGTATTTTTCACAGAGGGTTGTGGATGCATGGGCGGCACTTCTCGGAGAAGGTTAATGGAGTCAAAATCGGTGGTGGAATTCAAGCATGCATGGGACAGTCATAAGGCAATTCTGGGGGGTTGGGGTAAGAAGAAGTAGGTTGCTGGTTAACTAGAATCTGCAGCTTATCCAGTAGGTAGGGAAATGGGCAGACTGGGTGGGCCAAGCGGTCCTTATCTGCCGTCAAATTCTATGTTTCTATGTTACTGAATGGATTAATATTCTGGATTTAGTCATCTTTAAAGATAAAATTGGGGACCTTTCCATTGACTTGTTTCGAAGTGCCACTGACTGTAATACCTTATTGTTGGCTAATAGTAGTCATCCACATCATGTGATCAGGGCCATTCCAAAAGGTCAGTTTGTCAGGACTAAAAGGAATTGCAACAGAATGGATGCATATAAAGAAAGAGCTGATGATTTAGAAATAAGGTTAAGGGAAAGGGGCTATTCTAGTGAGATAATATTGAAGGCAAGAAGTGAAGTAGATACTTTAGACAGGAATGACCTGTTAAAAGGGAGAGAAGAAGAAAATGTTGGTATGAAATAGAATGATGTCCAGACCTATTTTGCAAGCACTTACAATGCACAGTCTAAAGAAATTTCAAGTATTGTGAAAAAACATTGGCACATCTCATTACAAGATCCTGTCTTGAATGAATTACTAGAGGAGGGTCCTAAGATGGTGTACAAAAAAGGTACACATCTAAAAGACCGACTGGTGCATTCTGTTCAGCCAGTGACTGATTGGTATCGTATGTGGCTACCTGACAAAATGAATGGTAGCCATCGCTGTGGAATTTGTAAATTCTGCAGCATGGTACGCAATACCAGAACTTTTAAACATCTCCTGACAATGAGGGAGTTCCCTGTCAGAGTATTTATGACTTGTTCCACATGTGGTCTGGTTTATAATGCCTATTGTAAACGTAGAGCATTTTACATAGGAAAGACCAAATGGACATTTAAAACTCATATAAGGGAACATAGTAGAGCCATAGAAAATAAAGATATCAGAAATGCATTAGCCATG
Organism: Neoceratodus forsteri; assembly: GCA_016271365.2. Lineage (NCBI taxonomy): Eukaryota > Metazoa > Chordata > Ceratodontiformes > Ceratodontidae > Neoceratodus > Neoceratodus forsteri. The sequence continues at coordinate 815,634,883 of CM028133.1, forward strand.
CATATTTTAAAAGCTAGAAATTGTTCTGAACACGGTTTTGAATTCCAGGGACTGGAAAAACCAGTAATGTCACAAAGGGGAGGGAATTATGATAATCTGCTAAAACATGAACAATACTGGATTTATGCACTTAGAAGTATGGAAGGTAATGGTCTGAATGGGAGACTTGAAATCAAACCCTTCCTAACAAATAGGCAATGAATGATGTGGTGTTTATCTCTCTATCTTATTATATATTTTTTGTATATAGCATCTTTGTGGTTATATTGTGAATTGTGGTAATAATGATTTTTTGTTTTCCATTTCAGGTTGTTCTGATTCTAATGGACTGTGTTTTTAAAATCATGGACACTGTAATAATTCGATGTATACTGTAGGTGCCGATAGACATTTATATTGGTTTGCACTATACCTGGCACCACTATCTTGGCATTAAGGGAGGTTTTTATACCCTCATATGAAATTTCCTTGTTAAATCATTTTTGGATAATAAGTGGTGGGCTTTGAACCATGATTATTTGTTTTGCAATTTTTTGGTTTTAAATGTGTATGTCACTTTAATGGGGAAGTGTATTTAAGGCAAGGCAAAGTTTATTTAAAAATGCCCGATCCCAGAGGATCTAGGCGCTGTACAAACAGTAAACATATATTCAGAAATAAAACCATTTATAAACAAAGAAATTAACAAATCAAAATAATAATACAAAATATAAAATTAATAATCTAATTAAATCAATAAATTCACCATTCATTCCAAAAATGCCTGAGCAAATAGCAGGGCCTTAAGGTGGGCCTTGACTACCTCTAAAGTAGGGGCCCCCTTAACCCCAAATGGCAGCGAATTCCAAAGGACAGGAGGGGCGACACTGAAAACTCCATTGCCAGCAGATTTCAACCTCATCCTAGGAATTGCAAGGGGGTCTCCACAAGAGGAACAGAGGGGGCAGACAGAGAGAGCAGATACAATAAGTTCAGAAAGATAACCAGGGCCCTGTCCGTGTAGGGCCTTATAGGTGAGAAGACACACCTTAAAGAGGATCCTCCACCTGCCCGGCAGCCAGTGCAGCTCATGCAATACTGGACTAATATGACAGAATTTTGGCTGCCCAGTTAGTAACCAAGCAGCCGCATTCTGCACAAGCTGCAGTCTGCGGCGAGATTCTCCTGTGACCCAGAAATAGTGTGCTTTACAGTAGTCAAGCCTTGATGTAACTAAGGCATGCATCAAAGTGGGGAGGTCCAGAAGCGGAACAAGGGGCTTTATCCTGGTGACATTTCTAAGATGGAAAAAACAGAAGCGGACAGTGGAGGATATCTGCGCCTCCATAGTCAAACTCCTGTCCAGAATGACACCAAGATTTTGCACCCTAGAGAAGGTCTTCAATGAAACAGGACCCAGAACAAGTCCAGTGTCTGATTCAGAGGCCATCCTATCACACACTCTGTTTGACGCCACCACCAATACCTCTGTCTTATCGGGGTTTAGTTGCAACCAGCTGGAGGCCATCCAGTCGTTAATCTCAGCAAGGCAGTTGTTTAGCACATCTACTGTGTTGGATGTTCCTGGGGCAAAGGAAAGATATAGCTGGGTATCATCAGCATAGCAATGAAAACCCAAGCCATACTTCCTAATGAGCCCTCCGAGGAGTAGCGTGTACACTGCGAACAACATTGGGCTAATACCGATCCCTGAGGGACTCCGCAAGATAGGAGACTAGGGGTGCAGGAAAAATCCCCCATCACAACCCGTTGCTTCCTATTAGTTAAAAAAGACTCAAACCAGCAGATGACGGTGCCGGTGAGTCTGCAGAGATCCCTAAGATGGCCAAGCAACACACAATGGTCGACAGTGTCAAATGCTGAGGAGAGGTCCAGGAGAAGAAGAATTGTCTCATCTCCTAGATCTCTTGCCCTGAGGACATTATTCAGCACCTGAACAAGCGCAGTTTCTATGCTATATCTCACTCAAAATCCCAACTGGAAAGGTTCGTATAACTTGTAGGTCATGAGGTGCTCCTCCAACTGAAGAGCCACTACCTTCTCTACTACCTTCACCAAAACTGGAAGATTAGAGATAGGTCGGTAATTTGCCCTGACCTCCAGGTCCAAAGATGTTTTCTTTAAGGGTGGTCTCACTAATGCCTCCTTCAAGGCATCAAGGAAAACCCCCTCAGATAAGGAACACCGGACAATCAGAGCAAACACTGGGCCAATGGTGTTGTTGCATCTCATCAAGAAATGTGTCAGCACCGGATCCAGTTCACAAAAGGTGTGCTTCAGATTGGTCACCACCCCAATGACTTCACTTACTCCACTGGTCTAAACTCCCCCCAAACAGGCGGGGTGCTCTCAGAACATTTCAGGTGACCACTGCCAGCTATGACATTGCTGGCTGGAGAAACACCCTGCCGGATACTGGACACTCCGTCCGAGAAGAATTGAGCAAACTCTTCACATTCAGCATCAGAAAAAACCTTCTTTGGCTGTAGACAGGCAGGATGAAGTAGCCTGTCCACAGTCCAGAAAAATATAGCTGATCGATTCTTCCTAGCAGCAGTCTCCCTGAATAGGAACACTGTCTTCTTATGGTTGATTACCCACTGGTATGCATTGTAATGCATACGCAGGGCCAGTCTGTCCCCCTTCAGACCAGATTTTCTACAACAGTGCTCTAACCTCCTACCCTTTCTCTTTATCTCCCTGAGAACCCCATCATACCATGGGGACCTCAGGAAGGAAGATTTGGGTCGTACACAGACAGGTGCGAGGGAGTTAATGGTGTCAGATAGTACCTTATTATGGGTGCCCACCCCAGCACCAACACCTCCAACGCATGCATCACCCACTCTAGATAGACTGGCTGATGCCAAAAAATCCTCAGGGGTCAATCCCTGCTAAAGGTGACAGCTCATCATCTCTGTAGGGGAAGGACATCTGGTGGGAGCCCCAGACATGAACTGCACCATGCAATGATTGGACCATACTACCCGATCAATCTTGAGATTATCTATCTCAAGTCCCAGTGAGAACACTAAGTCCAACATGTGGCCACCCTGGTGAGCTGCAGCAGAAACAACTTGCGACAGGCCCAGTGATGACATAATCTGGAGGAGGTTATAACTAAGCCAAGAAGATTCATCAACCCAAACATTGAAATCCCCCAGAACAATACACCACCCCTACGCTCCTCTCTGGGGCAGTGCACCACGGTATACCCAGGTGGGACGGCAGCCTCAAAAAGTGAACCGGCAACATCCCCAACCCAGGTCTCCATGATGCAAGACAGGTCAACCAAGGAAATCAAGTCCACAATAATTGCAGTCTTGTTCCTGATTGACCTGGCATTGCATAGCACTGCCCTCAGGGGATTGGTGGGTGATGCAGCCCCTCGGGTTACCTGACCACTCAGTCTGGTGGACTCCCTGGGAACAGGCACCAAACATGTCTGGCCTCTCACTTGTGCCCATCGTAAACCGGGGCACCTTCTAGACCTGACAATTCCTATCTTAACACCCTCCACTGTGCATATTTAAGTAATATGGGAACCACCTACACACACACCTTTGAGAAAGCTCAGTGGAGCAAAACATGTCAGGTGATGTGTAGTTGTGCTGTTGCACATTGAGCGGGTGTAGTGTTTTGGAGAGCTGCTACATGTTGATACTGCTGCTTATGTCCATTTATGTCTGTTGTTTCAATATCCAGTTTTTTACCCAGTATTTATGGATTATTTGGATTACAGGATTGAGCACTATTTCTTTGATGAGTGACTTTTTTCCTTTTAAACATGGACTGTTTTGAGGAAATACAGCAGTTGTAAGCAGTGGGGATTTACACTAATTCAGTGTCCTTTTGGTCGGTGCCGGTCCCCATGGCTTTTGGCCTAAATTTTGTCTGTATCAGTTACACCATGTAGCTGGGGACAAATGCACACACATATACACACACACTCACACACACACATGTAGAGCTAGGAGCACATACATAAGGCTAGATAATTATTTTCACTTTTACGTATAATAGATCCAAGATATGCAACACACTGCTTCTGAAAGCACATTTACCCTGCATATGATTCTGCAGAGTACAGAAGAAAACCATCACAAATGATTTCCTAGTTTAGACTTGCACGGCTATCTGCTGCCATAACATCTAATAATTATGAATGAAGTCCAGGAGCTCTCCTCTACAGCTAAGGTGTCATGTGCAACCACAGCAATAATTTGTGAATGGGCCTTTCAGAGAGCATGATGATACATTACAAAATGTTTTATCCATAAGAACACATCATTGACATAAGCATATTCTTATGACTAGAATGCTACAAATTATAGCATTCAAAAGGGCAACTGAGATAATACTGTGCTGCTCCCAAACTGACCAATAGAAGTAATAGTAAGTGTGATCACCACATGCACATGAGCTGACTATCTATCTATCACAAAACTAGATGTTATCAGGGTATAAAACCCTGTGTACCCCATAACCTCTCTGAAGAAAATGCAGGCAGACCCTGCATGACACTGCAGTGTTTGAGCACTCCAGACTCCCAGGTGCGTATGTTACATAATTAGTATGCAATGTATAATGACTGTCATATAAGGCAAGCTAGTAGTATAATAAATGTGCCTTATGAAACTTTTATGATGCCTTCTGCTTCTTTTTTTGTCCTTTCTTTAGTCCTAGAACCTATAAGAGGGGTATTGTAAGTTTTGTTATGGTGTAATTTTATTGTCCTTTCTTTAGTCCTAGAATCTGTAAGAGGGGTATTGTATGTTTTGTTATGGTGTAGTGATCTCCTGACTTTCCCCAAAGGGTTACATTTCCCTGCAGGTAACCAAGGGTTTATTAAATCATAATAACTAAGTCAGAGGGTGTCTAACTGAGCCCAGCAAAATACCCAACATAATTTGGCGAACTATGGATGCAGGACTACAACAGGATTTAGAGGCAGGAGCAGTTTTTCCTACAGTGATGCAAACTGCTCAGAGATAGAGTAAGCATGCTATGGAAGGTGCTCTCAAAATGGCCATTACAAATAGAGTTGCTAGTAATATTAGTTCAGAGCTTACACTAGATATTTCTAACCTTTTGACTTTGTATGGAGGATGGGGTGATTTTGTTTCCAGTGCTCATACCCACAGTGCCCCAATGCAGTGTTTCTGCCAACTGTATTTGAATACTAAACATGTGACGAGGAAAAAATAGGATCATAAGGAGTTAATTGTCTCAGCTTTGTGTTCCATTGTTCAGGTACTGAAAACTGAGAATTTGTTCCTGAAGCAAGATTGTAGCCAAGCAACCAGAGGGATATGTTGGAATGCAGAATGTTTTGTAAAAAGGTATGAGAAAAGTATGCAGTCCTTAAGGGTCATGTTAAAATCCTCTTTGTATGTATCCCCCATTGATCTTGTGTCATCAGAGGATGACATAACAATCAGTGATGAACCCGAAGGCCATCCCACTCAGGGTGTCAGAAACCTCCGGCATGACGCCAGAGAGGGAAACGGAACTCCCATCGCTCCGGAGTGCATGTGTTCTGGTAGACCTCCACCCTAACCCCAGTCACCAGCAAGCCCCCACTCCTAAAACAAACTGCAAAGGAAAGCAGGAGCAAAGAATGAAGTTAGAGATCCAAATAGGAAAGATTATTTTAGTAAACAGCACACTAGCCATGTGAAATACAAAATTAATTTGAGCAGAGTTAATGTAAATGCATTGCCCTATGTGCTGTTCATAAATCTTGAAGTTTTGAATGTAATATGCTACATAATTTTTCACATAACTCTCCTATGCAATCTTTCAAAACTTAACTCCACCTCTCTCTCTCTCTCTCTGCTAAAAAGGGACTGGCCAGTCAAACTATGTTTTCTGTTTCCTTAGACTGAACTTATTTCCAGCTCCTGAGCCTGATAGCTCACAGCAAGAAAATATACACACACTACAAGCTTTAAGAATGAGTGTTGTCTTTCTTGTTTTATCTAAATATTCTGAAAACTAGCAATTTTCAAAAGTGTGATGTATATATGCAGAGAAAAGTTTTTTTTCTTGATTAAATGAGAAAATGAAGAAGTTTGTGTAATTTTACAGCATCGAGGTTATATATGGGCTGAGGAAGATAAGCTCCATGCAGGGGATCTCAGCTGCCTCCACTGCTGTTTAATATGTACAGTACATTGTTTTATAAATCTTGTCCCTAGAAAGATATGGGAAGAATCTTTATTCACAAATTGTTTTGTTTTATATATCTATAATTGGACTTGTTTAGAGAGAATTGGCGTGGTTAGATACTATGTGCAAGAAATTAAATTGATTAAAGGATGATGTAGTTGGCTTGAGCTGTACATAAAAGGGAGTTAGCAATGGTCTTGGGTGTATGATACAGAATGATTACGTTTGTGTAAGGAACTCGCAATTTGGGTATGCTTTGATAGCAGCTTGAAATGCCTTTGTTGGTTTTAAAAAGATTTTTTTATTTGCTTTCTCTCCTTTCCAAAATAATGTTTTGTTTTTTTAACAATGGCTGACACCTCAACCTAACACTACGTCATCAGTTGTGGCAGCTAGTCAGGCCAGGAGGCATGACTAACTAGCTGATAACAGAGCTGTGTTCTCTCATACCCTTCATTGTTCAAAACTAAAGCTTTAAAAGCTTTGTTTGGTTTCTCAATGCTATCATAAATAGTTCCTGCATTTTGTTTTGTACAGTTAAAATGTAAATATAGCATTGTGTTTTGAGAAAAAAAGGCCCCATCCCTTTTAATAAACTACTTTATATTACCATATATTTTAAACTTTACTACTTTGGTTTTAATTTACAGTGTTACTTTTTAGCTAAATACCATCTGTTTGCCACGAGAGGCATGAACCCCCTGTGGACTTCTAGTAGAAAGCAGTTTTCAATGGTACTAAGATACAAACTTAGTGACCTCGATTTACTCTGCTGCCCTCTAAATTGATCAATAAAAGTAATAGTAAGTGTGATCATCACACGCACATGAGCTGGCTATCTATCACCAGACTAAATGTTATCAGGGTATAAAACCCTGTGCACCCCATAGCCTCACCAAGGAAAATGCAGGCAGTCCCTGCATGACACTGCAGTGTTTGAGAGCTCCAGACTCCCAGGTTCATATGTTACAGAATTAATATGCAATGTATAATGACAGTCCTATAAGGCAAGCCAGTAGGATAATAAATGTGCCTTATGCAACTTTTATGATGACTTCTGCTTCTTTTATTGTCCTTTCTTTAGTCCTAGAACCTGTAAGAGGGGTATTGTATGTTTTGTTATGGTGTAATGATCTCCTGACATTCCCCAAAGTGTTATGTTTCCCTGCAGGCAACAAAGGGTTTATTAGACCATAATAATGAAGTCAAAGGGTGTCCAACAGAGCCCAACAAAATACCCAACCAGTTGAGTGAGTGTTAGTAAACCCACTCAACCTTGACAATGCTCAAGAAGTGCAAAAATGTTTGACTGGTTAGTGAGGGAGAAGGTGGATCCTCTGTACCCATTGCACTTTAGAACACCACTGCAGTTTGGATTTTAGCATTTTTTCTACATTAAAGAAATTAACTCTTGCAATAATGGATTGTGTCATGTCAGTTTGTGGTAATCGGGAAGTCTAGCTACTTGTTTCTTTGTAACTTCTGAAATGTGATAACCACCAGTAAGTGCTTCTGAATCATTTTGCAACAGTTCTTGTTCATGCAATATTTCTAATGCTAAATTATATGAGCGCCAGTTTCCCCAAAAAACAGACCCTCTGATGAAGACTCTAGTCGAAGTGCTGGGGTATTGCAGTGGTGCCTGTATTTTGAACTGATTTCACTGCACATCTGGATGAACAGGAATAAAATGAAGCTGTAAGCTACAAAAGCCTTTGTAAGTTATTTCTATCTGAGTGTTAAGGTAATGAGTGCTGGATCTCCTTGTGACTATGCAGGAATTTAAATGGCAGCATCCCTCCAGATCCAAAAGCACAGGTCACTTACAGCAGAGAAGCAGGTGCAGATCAAGAAAGAGGGCAAAACAGCAAATGAGACAGGAGTCAAGATCAGATGATAATAATGATGACAACACTAAAAATGAGACAGCAGGTAGATCTGTGAATTTTTTAGATGAAAGTATACAAGGTCCTTTACAACATGTGGGAAACCCAGGACAAAATGAAGGAGGTCCAGGAAAATGAGGAGGGGAAAGAGTCATCCTGACCAACAACTACCACTCAGGAGATCAGAACAGATAGTGAGGGATTGAAAGATGTGATTAATACAGTATGTCAGGTCATCAGTTAAAGGCTTTGCAAGTTCAGGTACTTTCTAAAGGCCTTAAATTGGTGCTGATCCCAAATGAAGATGACTGACTAAATTATACCATCGCTATTGAAAAATGAATTTAAAATGATAGTTTTCAGATTCTGATTCAGTACAGTTATAGAATAATGGCATTTTGAGAAAGGGGAATTTTCTAGCTGATATGGATGTGTTATATAATTTGGAATGCTTACCAGCAAATGAAAGTACTATGAATTACCATAGAACTGGTCTGTCACTCTATGTTTTTGGGGAAGCAGTTGTTCATATAAATTTAGCATTAGAAATAATGTATGAATGAGAACTGTTGCAAAAGGAATCAGAAGCATTAACTGATTCTAATGATGAGAAGATTGGTCATATGGAAACTGATAGTGATGATAGATGGGAGTTTAAAAGAACTCCCTTCAGAACAAGGCTGGTATTTACTCCAGATACACCCAATGTGCTGGCAGTTATCACATTTCAGAAGTTGGTCTGGCAATGGGTCCAGAAATTATATAAAGGACCTAGAAATACTAGGTATTACCACATTGTTACCACAGAGGAAAGAAAAGCACTAAGTGAGTTATAGGAGATGAAGGAGATAGTTATTAAACCATCAGATAAAGGTGGTAACATTGTGGTAACATTGTGGTAATGGCCAAAGGGCATTAAAGAGGTGGAGAATCAACTAAATGATGTGGAATGCTATCAGAAATTGAAAAGCAATCCAACAAGGGAGTATCAAGAAGCACTAAGTAATATCATAGATGAAGCCCTATGGTTGAGCTGCTTAGCTATATTGAGGCTAATTTTGTACATGTGCCGGAACATATTGTACCTACATTGTATATTATTCCTAAGGTACACAAGTCATTACAGAACCCCCTAGGAAGGTCTGTAGTATCATGGATAGGCTCTCTTGTGGAAAATCTTTCCAGATACATTGATTTTTATCTTAAGGATATTGTACCTACAACTACAGTCTATCACCAAGATTCCATTATTTTATGTAAACTACAGGACATGACTTGGAAATTTGTGTATAAATTTCTTACAATTGACATCAACTCCCTTTATGCATGTATATCACATGGTTTAGGGATGGATGTAGTGAAATGGCATTGGGAATGGCTTCCTGACTATGAAGTGGTGCCATCTGGCTTTCTTCTCCAGAGACTTGAATTCATTTTGACACATTATTTTTTTGTTTAATGGAGAGTATTACCACCAGCTATCTGGTCATATGCTAAATTATTCCAAACTGGTGGGAATAACAGGCAATAGATTATTAAGATATGAAAGTGCCTATAAACAAAGCCTTTTCAAGACTATTCTGCTAGGGCAATTCATGAGATTGAAAGGGAATTGCTCATCTGAGAAAATTTACATGCAGGAAGTCAGGTGGATGAAATGAACCTGAAGTTTAAACAAATAGTGTTCTCTTGATTTCTGATACAGAGAGCAATTAGAAAAGTTGATTACATGAAGGAGAAGATTTGTTAAAGGTAAAGGATTTCAGTGTCAGGCATTTTACATTTGTCACTAACTTGATTCTAAGATTCTGCAGGTAAAGAGAATTGTCTTTTAGGTCACAATCCCTTCCTTTACCAGGGCAAACAAGACAGACAACATGCTTGGAGGCAATGGCCACAACCATTTGTTTATTATTATGCCAATTAGAATTGCATTTGTCAACTCATTATTAATATTCTAGGGGTGTGGCAATGCCCCTACAGTTAGGGTTGAGTAGACTGTTTAATGTTAAAACCCAATTTTTGCACCTTAATAACTTTGGTGTCATCTGACAAAATAGCCCATAATTTGGCATGCACAGTCAGGCTGCAGAGTCTCAAGATGTGAAAAGTTTTTTGATACCATCATGTTCAGTTTTTGAGCTATGGAGCACCAAAAAGCAGAAAAAAAAACATTCAGTTTCTGTTTACTTAAAATTGGGTATTTTTTTGCACTCACCTACAGCCAAAAGCTGTATTTTGTTATGAAATTTTCAGGGTTGAAGGGGCCCATGCCAAGGGTATGCCTTTGGAAGGTTTTGTGAAAACATACAGTATTACATAGCTATAGAGTTATAATGAAGTTAGAGTTAGCATCCTGACACAAATTGTAAAAACAAACAAACAAAAAAAAGATCACGACTGCTTATTTTTATGATTTACCTCTAGTGCTGAAAAAAATACTGCTCATGATGGCAGCCATCTTGTTTTCCTTTTACAGTTTTAAAAAATTGGTATTAAGAAGCTAATAGTGTCATAAAATAGGACCTCAAAAATCTGTAGCTTGCTAAAAAAAGACAATTCTGTTGTTCGATTCTGGGATGTAATTTTCAAACCTCCCTCCCTCCCCGCAAACCTAACTTTGTCCATCCTGATTACCTTCAGTTGTTCCTCTGAAATTTACTGGTCACAACATGTAATTTTAATGTTAGTGCAGATATTTACTAGTTGTGACATGTAATTTTACCATTAATGCAGTAAATTTACCGGTTGCAACATGTAATGTTACCATTCGTGCAGAAATTTACTAGTGGCAACATATAATCTTACCATTCATTCAGTAATTTACTGGTCACAACATGTAATTTTACCATTTGTGCAGAAATTTACTGGTTGCAATATATAATTTTACATTCATGCAGAAATTTACCAGTCGTGACATATAACCTTAAGTATGTGATATATATGCTGTAACCTAAATTTATTTCTGCCTGTCTTCAATGTGACATGGTACCTTTGGAAATGAGCCTCTGGCTCAAAGGTTGTAAACTGATGTACAAATAAATAAAATAAAAATAAAATTTTACTGTTCAGGCAGAAATTCACAACAGGTTTTCCTTATTTACTATTTGAGCAATACTATTTAGAAATGTAGAATATTTTCTAAAAACTTTTCTCTGAGCCTCCTTTGAACATCCGAGTGGGAAACACCTCACACACCTCTTTACCTCATCTCTCTTACATAGTACCTGCACATCACAACTCACAACCCTTGGTTTTGAAAAAGCATCTTATGTCAGCACTGACAAACCTTTCACTGCTCCAGCCACTCTGTTCATAATAGGACTTGAAATGTGTAGCTTTCTCAGTTTAGCTCATCAATGCAAAATAATTGTTTCAGTTTTCACTATGGTGCCTAACTCATCAACAAAATGCACCCCACTCCAGTGTCACAGCAGCTTTGTCATAAGCACTGCCAGTTGTCAGCCCACCAATGAAATTACTATTTGGTAAAAAAAATAATAATCACTCACTGAATTTTAAATGAGATAGAATGTAAACTGTAAACTCTCTCCACTGCTAATTATAAAAAATAAAACATAGATGACTGTGTGTATATGATTTTTTTTATACACCCTCCATGTGTGATGACCTCATAGACCTTGGGTATGTAAAAAATCCGTAACACATTGTTGCCTATGCATTAGTATCTATGTATGGATTTATGAACTGGAAAAATCAGTTAATTAGAGCTGCAGTATTCTGCATTCATTAATTTGATATGAAAGGCTGCCACACTGTTTTTCACTGCTGCCTTGTACTTCAGTCATCTGTATTCCAGATCCTTCCCTCAATAGACTGGAGGATCAGGACTCCCAGCTCATTCGCTGCCCCCCAATCCCAGGCTCACCCACCTGGGTGGGGCCACTGGGCAGGCACCCCCTCCCCAAGGAACTTAGTTGCTACCCCCCGGCTTGTCCCCTAGGGCAGGGCCATGGGAGTGCCCCCCCGGTGGACCTTGGTCTGCAGCGGGAGCGGCAGCAGAGAAATGGAGCTGTCACTAGTGGGCCGGCGTATTTTGCGGAGTCCCCCCCCCCGGGTGGGGATGTGCAATGATGCCAGCATCCTCCCTGCCCCCTGACGTGTGGTGCTGGCCACGATGGTACCCTCAGCCTCCACCAGAGGTCTTCATTGTGCCAGACATCTTCCTTCTTCCCCCCAGAGAAGGAGAGCAGTCCCTGGGATCCATCACCGAACCTGGGATGTCAGCGCTGCAAGTGCACACCATGCCACTGCGCTGCAGGCCAACTAGCATGACACCCCTTTTAAACATCTATTGTGCTTAATAGCACTCCATCACTTCAAATAGGCTTCTGCCTTGAGGACATGCTCTGGAAATTTAAAGGTGCATTAAAGAAAGAAAACAGTCTGTGCAAGCCAATGCATCAGGTGACCAAGGAGTTGTAAAATAGGCAGACTGATGCTGGCTAGCTGTTCGCGCACCCACAGGTGGAAGGATTGGGTGTAGGACATTGTGTGTAGAAGCTCCATGGCTGTCATTTCTTTCATCTGGTGTGAACAAGGGGCCAATGACTGCAGAGATAAATAGATGGGCAGACCAGCAGTCCTATGAGTGGAGCAGCTACTGTACTGGTAAGTGCTTGTCCTGTAGTCTGCTGCCACATGATGGTTTGCTTCTGAACAGTGCAGTTTTGTGCACTGAGAGGTTTTCATCATAGTAGTGTACTACAGATGTACCTAATTGAAATAGCTGTTAAATGCTGAGGCTACATTTTGAAAACAGAAATAAGAATCTAAAGTTTGTTTTTTAAAACTTGACCTTACAGCTAGTTTTTTTGTGGTGATGGTAGAGGGTGAGACTGTGGTCTCAGTGTCACATCCTGCAGAGAGGCTGGCTGCATTGAAAGAAGAAAGGCTGTCTGCATTGAAAAATTTAATTATAAAGACAAAAAACAAATAATTAAGCAGAGCTTTTCACAACATTTCTAGTGAGGTAGGGGGAAGCTGCAGCTCATTATGTTTGCAGACTGCTTCCTTTATCAGAAACCTGAATGCCAATCCTTAATTCGTGGTGACTCTGCTAAAAAATATTGTAACCTGCATCCAATATGTTTTGTTAAAAAAAAAAACACTATACAGCTAATTGATGTTGTACTGGAGACTCTGTCACTGGGGAGCAAGAGCATGCCTGGGATGAAAAAAAACCCTAATGTACTCTAAGTTTTAATCTAATTCAAGAAACGGAGGTACTAGCAGCTACAACTGATCTCAGCTGTGCCACCTCCTTCTCTTGTAGTCATCAATGACTTAACATATACAATAATGTATGGGGGCTCAGTGTATAATCCCGAGCCGTGGGATGCTACATTTCTCAGCTGTATCCTTTTTAAAACATCCCACACCAAGGGTGGACATTAAATTCTCATTTATACACTCACCCCCACAAATTGTTTTATGTAATTGCTGGGGAGTGTTTTCTCAGCTGTATCCTTTTTAAAATGTGACAGTTTGGCCAGTAGATGGGGTGGCATTTAGAATAGTAGCTTGTTGTCTCATCCCCTACAGAGTGTTTTTTTTTTACTTACTTGCCAGGAGAGTTAACAAAAAGATCCCACACTGTAGCTGAGAGATTAGCCCAGAGTTGATGTCATGAGACCAGGGATCAGGGTGAGAGATGGAGAGTCAGTGGCAGCAGTTGCGACTCAGGAGCTGCAAGATTGACGAGTGCTAATAGAAACATAGAAACATAGACTTTGATGGTAGATAAGGACCACTTGGACCACCCAGTCTGCCCATTTCCCTACCTATTGGATAAGCTGCAGATTCTAGTTAACCAACAGCCTACTTCCTGCAACCCCCCACTATAATTGCCTTGTGTCTGTCCCATGCATGTTTGAATTCCCCCACTGTTTTAGACCCCACAACCTCTCCAGGAAGGCAGTTCCATGCGTCCACCACTCTCTCCATGAAAAAGAATTTCCTCACATTACCCCTGAGCCATCCCACCTCTTTAAATTGTGCCCCCTTGTTCTTACACACCTATTTTTCTGAAAGATGCTACCCTCCTGGACTTTGTTGATTCCCTTGAGGTACTTGAAAGTTTCTATCATGTCCCCCCATTCCTCCTTTCATCAAGGGTATACATATTAAGCTCTCTCAGTCTCTCTTCATATGGTTTCTGATGTAGACCCTGCACCATTTTAGTTGCCCTCCTCTGGACTGCTTCCATCCTGTCTATGTCATTGCATAGATGGGGGTCTCCCAAACTGCACACAGTACTCCCTGATGGGGTCTCACCAACTGTCTGTACAGAGGGATAACCACTTCCCTTTTTCTACTTGTGATGCCCCTCCCTATGCATCCTAGTATCCCCCTGGCTCTCCTTACTGACTTCTCACATTGCTTACCCACCTTTAGGTCATCTGATATGACTACACCAAGATCCCTTTCCATTATTGTTGCCATTAGTATCTCCCCTGCTATTGTGTACTCTTCTGGTTTTTATTTCCCAGGTGCATCACTTTGCACTACTTTGCATTGAATCTAAGTTGCCATATGTCTGACCATTCCTCCAACCTTGCCAAGTCCCTTCTCATCCTTTCACACCAGTGTACACAACCTACAGAAGAGACAGGCAGGGGAGAAGGGGGGGGAGTAGTAGCTCTCTATGTAAAGGAAGGGATAAAAGCAACTGAACATAAGAGTAAACAGGGAGGAGAGGAGGCACTGTGGGTCACCTTGGAGACTGGAAAGAGCACCACAATCTGCACAGGGTTGTGTACAGACCCCCATGTCAGGGAGGGAATGGACAAGGATATGATAGAAGGCATTCTTAGAATGGCAGAGAAAGGGAGATACTGTTGATGAGAGACCTGAATATGCCAGATGTTAATTGGGTACATTTGCTGCAACCACATACAAAACAGGCCATTCTTGATGCCCTGCAGGTGGCAAGCTCCAGACAGCTAGTTGGAACCCACTCATGAGGAGCAATCTTAGACCTCATACTCTCAAACAGGGGCAGTGAGAGGATCTCAGTTCTAGAAGTGGGTTGCCATCTGGGAACAAGTGACCATCAAACAGTGTGGTTCACATTAAACTCAGCTACAGAGTCAAGCCATACACAAAGTGAGGGTACTGGACTTTATGAGGCTGACTTTGGCAAGATGGGAGAGTGCCTCAGAAAAGTACTAGCAAACAGGCTAGAAGGAGGTGTGGAGCAACAATGGGAATCATCAAAACTGCCATCACACTGAGGCAACAAGCCTTTGTGTGAAGCAAATAAACAAATCAAAGTGAAAGAAAAAGCCACTATGGTTCTCAAGAGGTGACTGTGAAAGTCAGGAAGAAAAAGATAGCATTCCGGAAGTATAAGGAAACACAGAAGGAGCAGGACAGAGAGCTGTACCAGTTAAGGCGAAGGAAGCAGGGAGGGAAGTCAGAATAGCAAAGGCTCAAACCGAGGAAAAGATAGCCAACTCAGTTAAGAAGGAGGATAAAACCTTTTATAGGTACATTAGCGAGCATAGAAAGACAAAGGGAGGGATAGTGAGGCTGAATAGAATGAACGGTGGGTGGGCAGAGGGGGACAGTGAAATACCAGGGATACTGAACGAATATTTCTGCTTAGTATTCACAAAAGAGGAGGTGGAAGTGCCTAATCCAATTAACAGAAACACTCTTGATAGGGGGGTCAATCCCAGTCCTTTCACAGAAGAAAGGGTTCTGCAAGAACTCTAAAACTGAAGGTGGACAAAGCAATGGGTCCTGATGGAATTCACCCAGAATTCTAAAAGAATCAAGGGAGGAACTAGTGAAACCACTGGCTACTCTTTTTAATAAATCATGGGAGGATGGTGTGGTACCCGAGGACTGGAGGAAGGCGGATGTGATTCCCCTTCACAAAAGTGGGACCAAGACAGAGGCAGGAAACTACAGACCTGTCAGTCCGACCTCTGTAGTAGGGAAAGTGATGGAGTCACTTCTGAAGGAAAGAATAGTTGAGTACCTAGAGGCCAGTGGGACACAGGACCCAAGGCAGCTTGGGTTCACAGTGGGAAGATCATATCAGACGAATCTAATTGATTTCTTTGACTGGGTGACCAAAGTAGTAGACCTGGGAGGGGCTGTGGACATGGCCTACCTAGACTTTAGCAAGGCATTTGACACAGTACCACACAAAAGATTAATAGTCAAATTAACCAGCCTGGGAGTGGGTCCCAGGGTGGTAGCCTGTGTAAAACATTGGCTGCACAACAGGACACAGAAGGTAATTGTAAATGGAGTCCACTCTGAAAAAAGAGGGTTACTAGTGGGGGTACCGCAGGGTTCAGATTGGGTCCAGTCCTTTTAATGTCTTCATCAGTGACATTGCAGAGGGACTGGAAGGAAAATATGCCTTTTGCAGATGACACAGGATCTGCAACAGGGTTGATACACAAGGAGTTGTGGAAAGGATGAAAAGGGACTTGGCAAGGTTGGAGGAATGGTCAGAAGTATGGCAGCTAGGATTCAATGCAAAGAAGTGCAAAATAATGCACCTGGGAAACAAAAACCCAGGGGAAGAATACACAATGGGTGGGGAGGTAGTAACAAAAACAAAAAAGGAAAGGGACCTGGGAGTAATCATATCAGATGACCTTAAGGTTAGCAGGCAATGTAAGAAGGCAGTAAGGAGGGCTGGGGGTATACTGGGATGTATAGGGAGAGGCATCAGCAGCAGAAAACAGGAAGTTGTTATCCCTCTGTACAGACAGTTGGTGAGACCCCATCTGGAGTACTACATCCAGTTCTAGAGACCCCATCTCCGCAAGGACATAGACAGGATAGAGGCAGTCCAGAGGAGGGCAACTAAAATGGTGCAGGGTCTGCAAGAGAAGCCGTATGAGGAGAGACTAAAGGAGCTTAATATGTATACCCTTGAAGAAAGAAGGGAGAGAGGGGCATGATAGAAACTTTTAAGTACCTCAGTGGAATCAACAAAGTCCAAGAGGATAGCATCTTTCAGAAAAAGAGACGTGCAAGAACAAGGGGACACAATTTAAAGACAGAAGGTGGGCAGTTCAGGGGCAATGTGAGGAAGTATTATTTCACAGAGAGGTAGTGGATGCATGGAACAGCCTTCCTGAGGAGGTTGTGGGGTCTAAAACTGTGGAGAATTCAAGAATGCATGGGACAGACATAAGGCAATTCTTGTGGGGGTAGGAAGAAATAGGCTGTTGGTTAACTAGGATCTACGGCCTATCCTGTAGGTAGGAAATGGGCAGACTAGATGGGCCAAGCGGTCCTTATCTGCCGTCAAAGTCTATGTTTCTATGTTTCTACCCCCCCTTGTGTATCAACTCTGTTACAGATCTTTGTGTCATCTGCAAAGAGGCATACCTTTCCTTCCAGACCCTCTGCAATGTCACCTATAAAGACGTTGAAGAGGAATGGACCCAGTACTGAGCCCTGAGATACTCCACTAGTAACCTCCCTTTCTTCAGAATGTGTTCCTTTCACCATTACCTTCTCTGTCCTGTTGTGCAGCCAGTTTGCTACCCAGGCTACCACCCTGGGACCCATTCCCAGGCTGGCTACCTTGATTATTAATCTTTTGTGCGGGACTGTGCATGAGTCAGAAAGGTGTGGTGACTCAGAGAGGTTAAAGGAGGAGCAGGAGTGAAAATTAGTACCATTTTTTGTTTCTCTGGTACTTGCCAGTAAGAGAGACTGTGAGGGGGCATTTCCAGGAATAGTGACTGAGAAGAAGCAGTGTGCACATGTGCACAATGAGAGCAATCTGGTGCGTGTTCGCCATTATAACCTGTGGGTTATAACGGCAAATTATAACCCAGTTTCTCAATGGGAAAAAACACTGCTCAGTTAATACAAAGAATTTATTTGTGAGAAAAAATGTGGCTTGACTTAGTGCCACCCCTTAACCTGCCAATAAATGTGGTCACGTTCTTTAATTCTGTTGCTTAATTCCTCCCAGTTACTGTGCTGTCACTCGCCAGTTATAATAAAAAAAATGTATTTGTGAGAAATTAAAGAAAACCAGGGCTACATGTCTATGCTACCTCTGGATCTGCCAGTAAGATGGTATTTTCCTAAGTTCCTAGAAGTTTTGCTTTCCTTCCAGTTACTGTGCTAGCAGTTATCATTAAAAAAATGTTTTTGTAAGAAAAAGAAAACCTAGGGCTCAACATGTGTGCCACCCTGGACCTGCATGTAAAGCTGGTGTGTTCTCTCCTAGTGTGAAGTGTTGCTTTCCTCCCAGCTGGTGTGCTACTACTCTACAGTTTTAATTTAACAAAAAATTTCTTTGTTAGAAAGGAAAACCCAGGGGTCAATGTGTGTGCCACTCCTGGACGTGCCAGTAAAGTCGGTGTGTTCCTATGTCCCTAGTGTGAAGTGTTGCTTTTCTCCCAGCTAGTGTGCTATCACTCTCAAGTTATAAGTTAAAAAAAATGTATTCATGAGAAAAGAGAACCCAGGGGTCAACATGAATGCTCACTGACACCCAGACCTGCCAGTTGCATGTCCATAAGCTCCTAGTGTGAAAAGTTGCTTTCCTCTCAGTGCACTGTCACCCTCCAGCTATAAGTTAAAACAAAATTCTCTGTGAGAAAAGAGAACCCAGTGTGTGCCCTCTGTTACCCCTGGAACTGCTAGTTACATGTTCTTAAGTTCCTAGTATGAAGTATTGCTTTCCTTCCAGCTAACATGCTGTCACTCTGTAGTTAAAGTTCAAAAAAACAATTATTTGGGAGAAAAGAGAATCCAGGGCTCAGTGTGTGTGCCCACTGCCAACCCAAAACCTGCCAGTAAAGCTGGTGTGTTCCCTCCCAGTGTGAAGTGTTGCTTTCCTCCCAGCATCGCTCCCATCATGTAGAACAGATGAAATAATATGTGTGTGAGAAATGAAAGTGGGGCTTGTGTGTCACCTCATTACTCTTACCTGTAGGCAGTATAGCTTAGAGGTTAGAGTAATGAGCTGTGAATGAGTTTGGTACATCCAGCAGACGTGGGTTTGATTCTCACAACCTCCATTTGCATACTGTTTGACTTTGAGCAAGTCACTTAACTTCCCCAGTGCTCCCTGATAACCACTGAAAGCAGGCACTTGTACTTAGTGGGCCTTACCCAGTTACCAAAGACTAAAATAAGTAAAAAAAAAACTAACTTGCCTGTGGGCATCAGGATATTTCTGCAGGCTAGCCTAGAGCTGTAGCTCAGCTGCATTTCACACACCTGTTCTTTTTTTTAAATTTATTTAGAGGCATTGTGTGTCACCCACCACTGAAGGCATCAATTTTATTTTATAAGAGCAGCTTACACAGCTGTATAGCTGCATTTTAGCATCTTCAAAAAAAAAAAAAAAACATTTAGGGGATTGTTGTGTGCCAGTCGCCGTTGAAGGTGTTAGTTTTATTTTGTAATAGTTGTCTTACATGGTTGTGTAGCTGCATTTTAGTTACCTGGAAAAAAAATTTAGGAGCCTTGTTGTGTACCGCCTGCCAGTGAAGGCATCAGCGTCAGTTTGTATGGGTCAAGCTTACACATTTGTGTAGCTTAGTGCATTGTTAGTTATCTGCAAAACACAGAACAAAACAAAACAAAAAAGTTTAGGGGCCTTGTGTGCAGTTGTACAGCTGCATTTTTAGAGAACAAAAAAAAAAAAAAAAAAAACTTTAGGGGCCTTGTGTGCCACCCTCCAGCAAAGACTTCAGCTTTAGTTTACAAGGGTCAGCAGTTGTGCAGCTGCATTTTTAGTTAACACAAAAAATAAGAAAATAAACTTTAGAAGCCTTTTGTACCAGCAGTCAGTGAAGGCGTCAGCTTTATTTCATGTCATTTTCGTTTTTCATTTTCATTTTTATTGTTTATATTGGAAAGGCATGTGAGCACAATTGCCTGTTTTCACAAGTGTCCAGTGGCACAAAAAGATAAGACAATACATAGTCAGGATCAAAAAGTGCATACAAGGGTGGATAAGCATTTTAAAGAAAAACAAACCAAGTGAGAACTGCAGAAACAGTAACTGACATTATAGTATAGTGCAAATTGGAACATGGGTCTTCAATGGTCAAATGGATTTAAGTTGCATACATCTTTTTTGGAGCCAGATTTGCATAGTGGTTTTATGGTGGTGCTTTTCCATTTACTGGGGAATACCCCAGTGCAGAGTAAGTGGTTGAAAATGTTAGTTAAAGGGAGAGTGATGGGTACCCAGATGAGCTTCAGGATGCAGTAGTCAATGCCATCAATGCCCAGCAGGGCTTCGGGTCATTCTTTTTTAGACAGTCAATTACCTCAGCTGGTGAGAGGTATTTGAAGTAGAATTTGGGGAGGGTTCTCAGGATGAGGGAGGGGTTCAGACGATGTGGGCAGGCTAGTATTGCAAAGCTGAGTGTTACTGAGTTTGTACATGTCGAGGTCACTGAAATAAGAATTGAAAAGACTGTCAATCTTGCTGGGCTCACTTACGAGTCTTTCCTCATTATCGAGGGTGATTAGTTCTTCTTTGTGGCCCCTGCCAAGCAGATTAGTGAGAGTTCTCCAAGTGAGTTTTGAGTTGCTCCTCACACACAGTTGTTCATCACTGAAGAAGTTTATTTTAACTACTTGGACCACAGTTATGCACTTATTAGGCAGGGCTCTGTATTCCTGTAAGAGATTAGGTAGTTTAGACTTCCTATACTTGGTCCAGATTTTGTTTCTTTTCTGCATTAGTTTTAATTGGTCAGGTGTGACCCATTTATTAGTGCATCCTTTCACTTTGAGCTTTTTTAGTGGGAGAAAGGAATTACAGATAGTTAGAAAGGCCCTGCTAAAGGTTTCCAGGGCAATGTAGGTGTCTTCGATGTGGTTGGTAAAAGACCAGTCTGCGGTCTGGATGGCTTTTGAAAAGTCATCAATGTTAAGTTTTTGCAGTTGTCTGTAATGAACATACCTGGGCTCCCTTTTTAGGCCCTTAGCAGACCAGTTACAATAAATGGTGCAGTGATCACTAGGGGAGTCAGGGAGAACTCTGGCACTAATCGCTTGAGCAGGGTTTGTGACTATGATCCAATCCAGGACAGATTCATAGCCTGTTTTGTACTGTGTTTGGGTGATACAGTGATGAACTGGTGTATTCCAAGCCTGGCTAAGGCTTCTCTAGCCTCATCAGCTTGGCTCAACTACCAAGTCATGTTTTAAATCTCCCAGTAGGATCAACTCATGACAGCCGGGGAGGGAGTTCTTAAGGTCCAAGAGTGTCAAGTTCATTGCTTGGAGTGCTTGGGGGTAGGTAAGGCAAGCTTAGCATGACTGTTTTAGCACACCCTAGGATGAGGATAACTGAGAGTGATTCAAGGGTGGGAGTGTCTAGCTAGGAGTCAGGTTCTGAGAACATGAGATGTTCTGAAATATAGAATAAGCAGACCCCCCCCATTTGCCAATTGTGTTCTTTAATCAAATAACAGAGAAGCCTTCAATGCTAATTTCACTTGAGGGAATTGTGTTGATAAGCCAGGTTTCAGTTAATATATAACATCAAATGTGTTAGTGGTTACCCATGATTCAAAGCTTGATTTTTTTGGTGAGTAGGCTCTGGATGTTCAGATGAGTGATTTAATAATGTGGTTATCCTTATAGGGATGTGCAGTGGAATTATAGTTCATGGGAAGGGGACCTGGACTGGGGTGAACAGAACCAGAGAGAAGTAGGAGGAGCAGGAGAAGTTGAAGACGTCTTCCTGTAATATGACATAGTTTTTTAGTGTTGAGAGGGAAAGTGTTGAACACAAAGCACCAGTGTGGGCCACCGATAAGGGAGTAGCAACCATGTTGGAAGCAAATATTTATTTATTTTTATTTATTTATTTCAAATTTGTTAACTGGGAAAGGCACACTTAGCTGGGGCTTGTTTCCAGATGTGACTCAGGGCAGAAAGGGAACATTACATACAAGGAGACTATAAATCATAAAATCTGTATGATATAGTACAGGCAAACACATTATAATAGCAGTATTTCACACTGAATAAGTCAAAATGGAAAATACAGTAGCAGTGGATCAAATGTGAGAAACACTTCATGGAGCAGGGAAGTCAAAGGATTACAATGTTGGGTGAGGGATACAGTGCAAACAGGTAAACAATTAAGTAGTAACCGCAATGTGCAAGTGCAGCAGCTTTGCAATATAAGTGATGAGCTAAAGAGAGAGGTAAGCAGCAGAAGAGAATTGTGAGGAGGGGAGGAGAGAGTGTTTGTAGTGATTAGGTGGGAGAAGAAGAAGAAGAAGAAAATGTTCCAGGACTAGAAAGCATGAGATGAAGTTGGAGGGAGGACAATTCAGAGGAAACGTGAGGAAGAATTTCTTCACAGAACGGGTGGTGGACAAGTGGAACACCCTGCCAGAGGAAGTGGTGGGGGCTGAAACAATCACGGGATTTAAGAATGCATGAGGTAGACATAAAGGAATTCTGGAGGTCAGGGGTATGGGGCAACAGACTTCTAGGAAAACATAAACTGAACTTAGAAGCTCAAATGGGCAGACTGGGTGTGCTATAGGCCCTTATCTGCCAACACTGTCTATGTATCTATGTAAGATGAGGAGACGGGAGAGCAGCAAGTATAGTGTGGGAGAAGACGGAGATTGTCTTTAAGGGACGTAAACAATGTGGAGTGGTGAACAGTACTAGGGAGTTGGTTCCACAGAGATGGGAAGTGGTACTGTAGGAAAAGGCAGACTGTCCCTCAGATGAGCGGGAGAGAGCAAAAGTTTGAGAGTCCCTGGAGTGGAGGGAGTAGGTAGACGGGAGAGCAGTTGACAGGCAGGAGGAGAGGTAGGAAGGAAGAAATCAAAACCAGTATTTGGCAATGAGGAAGAGGCAGTGAAGCTCTGGACTGAGGGAGAGGGGAGCAATAGAGAGGGTGGATTAGAGGTGACAGTGATGTGTGAGAGGAGGGGAGGAGGCAACAAAGTGGCAGAATGAGTTTAGGAGAGTGTCAAGTTTTGAGAGGGAGGTCATAGAAGCAGTGGTGTAGACTACATCAACATAATTAAATAGAGGAAGAATTGTTTTTACAACCAGGTCTTGGCAAGTAGATAAAGATAAATGGTCTCGATTGCTTTAGAGCATACCCAGTTTGGGGCAGAGTTTAGAACAGATAGCAACAATATTATGGGAAAAGTTGAGGTAGCAGTCCAGCCAGACACCTAAATATTTGATAAAAGGTACCATTTCAAGGGAGGAGCCATCTAGTGTTGTGAAGGTCAAGGGGGACTGGAGCCAGGCCATCCTCTGCCTGGTGCCAAAAACCATTGATACTGTTTTCTTGGTGTTAAGTTTGAGCTGATTATTCTAGAACAAGCTTAGGACACTATAGAAGTCCTGTAGTAAGTGAGATAATGCTTCATTGGAAAACCATGGTGTTGTCTATGTACATATGTATCTGGGTGGAGAAGCAGATGGGGGGGAAGGTCATTAATAAAGATTGCAAACAGGATGAGTCCAAGCACTGATCATTAGGGTATGCCTGCTTGAATGGGGAGGGGGGAAGAAAAGGCATTAACAAATTGGATATACTGCTGTCTGTTATGCAGGTATGAGCTGAACCAGTTGAGTGTGGATTGGGACAGTCCAGAGGCATGGATCTTGCAGAGCAGGTGGTCATGGGAAATGGAGTCAAAGGCTTTTTCCAAGTCCACAAAGATGGCAGAGGTAACCAGGCCTTGATCCATGGTGGAGTGGATGGAGTCCATAACCCGAAGCAGAGAGATGATTGTGGAGTGCTGTTTCCTAAAGCCAGATTGGAAGGGGGAGAGGGTGCCTGTGGTTGTTAGATGGTCTAGTAGCCTGGAGTAGATGACTGATTCTTGCAGTTTGGCTTGGGATGGCAGGAAGGAGATGAGCCTGTAATTTGTGGTCAGGGACCAGTCCCCACCTTGGCGGAGAAGGATCGCTTTCGCTTGCTTCCAGGCCTGAGGAACAGTGCTGGTTGTGATGGAGATGTTTAGCAGGTGGGCAAGGGGATAAGTAATAGCAGGGGCAGAAATGTGGAGGAGCCTTGGGTGGAGTCCATCAGTGCCATGTTTTGCTGGTTGCAAGGACATGAGTGCTTGGAAGACCTCTGGGGCAGAGATGGGGGGAAGTAGTAACCATTTTTGTGCAGAGGGGACCCGTTGAATTGAGGGGGGGGGTTATCATGGAGTAGGCAGGTAATAAAGAATTTGTTGAGGGATTTGGCTATGAAGGAGGGGTCAGAGGTAGTTGAGCTGTCAAGCTTGAGGACAGGGGAGCTTGATTTGTAGGGGGATCTAGGAGTGAGTGAATAACTTGCTAGAAAGACGTTAGGGAACCTGTGTTTGCTTTGAGGTGAGATTTGAGATAGACTGCTTTTTCTTGTCTGGTGGCCTTGGTGCAGGTGTTTCTTCAAGTTTTGTAAGGCTGTAGGTAAGCAGAAGATTTGGTGGTTTTTAATTAAGCCAAAAGTTTGTCCCTGTGTCTGCAGAGGGATAGGAAGTCTGGTGTAATACAGGGATGGTGGAGACATCTAAGCCTTGCCTTCTTTAGTGGGCACGTGGATTGCAGACTTGAAATAGGGTACTATTGAAGATGCTGATAGCAGAAACTATGTTTGATGCCTGCAACATAGGGGACCAGTTGGTTTGGAATAGGTCATGGATGAGAGCATCAGGGTTCAGGGCATGGAGAGGTGGTGCCAAATGTATTTGGGGGGATATTATTAGCAAAGTCATATAAGCATGGGGCACTGGGGCCAATGCCAAATCTACATAGATTAGGGTACTTGCTGGTGGATGGGGGGTATCTAAGGGGGTGCTGAGCATATCAAGGAGTGACGATTTCCGCTTTTGGTAAGGGGCAGCAGTGTAGCTTCAGTTTTAGTTAACAAAAATAAAAAATAAGAAAATTAGGTTCTCTGTGTGCCACCAGAAAGTGAAGGCAGACATCAGCTTTATCTGGTAAGGGGCAGCAGTTGTGTAGCTGCGCTTTTAGTTAACAAAAAAAAAAAAAAGAAAACAATCTAGGGACATTATGTGCTACCAGCCAATGAGGCATCAGCTTTATTTGGTAAGGGACAGCAGTGTAGTTGCATTTTTAGTTAGCAAAAATGAAAGAAAACTTCAGGGGCTATGTGTGCCACCTGCCAGTGAAAACATTAGCTTTAAGTGGCATTGCATATTTGGGTAACACAAAAAGAAACAGAAAAAAAAACTTTAGGGACCTTGTGTGCCACCAGCCAGTGAAGGCGTCAGCTTTATTTGGTAAGGGGCAACAGTTGTGTGCTGTTTTAGTTAACAGAACAAAGAAAAAAAGTTATAGGGGCCTTGTGTGCTACCAGCTAGTGAAGGTATCAGCTTTATTTGATAAGGGGCAGCAGGTGCGTTGCTGCAGCATTAGTTAACAAAAATGAAAGAAAACTTCAGGGGCCTTGTGTGCCACCTGTCAGTGAAGGCCTGGAGCCAGCTTTATTTTGTAAGGGCAGCAGTTGTGTAGCTGCATCTTTAGTTACCAAAGAAAAAGAAAACTAGTGATCTAGCTGTTATGTGACAACCAATGCCAGTGTCAGCCGATTTCTATTTAATTAGCCCATCTCCATCACTGTCCAGCTCTCTAAGTCAGGCACCCAGCATTACCGAGCTCAGCTCTGTTGGAGTGTCAAACAAACAAACTACAACATATTTAGAGAAAAAAATTGTTATTGCAATACAGTGCCATGCAGAAACTAACTTGCTTTGGTTTCAAATTAACTCAGACATCACAACGCCAGCTGGACTAGTCAGTACCATTGTTAAAGAGACTGCCAGCAGCTACTGTAATAAAGATAAAAGAACCTCTAAGCACAGAGCAACTGTTTTTTATATTGGCTCACTTAAATACATACAGCTGGCTACAGTATAAAGAAAACAATGGCATGTTTTGTGCATTTACATAAAATATAAACAGATGACCAACTCAGGAACAGGTTAGGTAATGACCAGGTACAAATCATTCAGAGAAGATGCTATAACAAGGCATCAAAACAGTTCTGGTCATGTAATTGCTTCAGAACTGGAAATTAATAGCAGGATTTCACCTGAAAATGGGTGGCATAGAGCAAGCAATTCAGCAGGCCCGGACCCTGGAAATAGAGACTTTTATAGCATCTCTTCACTGCATGTAATGGCTAAAAAAATTAGCTGCCTCACAGAGCAAAATATAGCTTACTTGTGGATCTCACCAAATCATTGGGATACAAATATCTGGACAATATACATATTGCTGATGCTATGAAATATTGTCCTGATCGAACAGTCAGAGAAATGGTTTGGTCACTGGGTGAGGTGGTCAGGAGATCAAGTCATACAGATTTGAAATCTGCACAATTATTTTCTTATTTGGTGGACGAAACAACCAACATTGTCATTCTAAAGCAGCTCATTTTATATGGTATGTACTGCAAAGAAGGGAAAGCCAGAGTTTCTTTCCTGGGAGTTGAGGAACTATTTGATGGAAAGGCAAATACAATTGTTAAAAAATTGTTAGAGTTCATTGAAAACAATGGAATTTTGGTTGTTCACCTTGTAGGGCTGGGCAGTGATATGGAGCAGCCATTATGCTGGACAGGCAAGCAGAGTGGCCAAAAAATTAAAAGAAGTCAGTCCCATAGCGGTCAAAAATCACTGCATGGCTCATCAGGAGTCCTTGGCTGAAAAGGCAGCAGCAAATGAAGTGAATGTCATTAAAATGTTTAATTAAACTCTTGATCATTTATATAGCTACTATAAAAATTCTGCTGTTCACATGGTTGCCCTTAAAGAAATTCAGCAGGCAATGGAAACCCCTTTTTTAAAGGTAAAACAGGTAAAAGCTGTTAGGTGGCTGTCCCATGATGCAGCCTTCTACACACTAAGGAAGATTCTTGCCTCAGTCATTACATCCTTGCACAGTGGGCTCTGAAAGGAATGATCCTCAAGCTGTGGGCTTACTAATAATGGTAGAAATCGGGAGTTGTTTTCTATTCTTTGCACGATGTGTGACAGTTCCATACTTCAGCATTTTGTCAAAATGATTTCAACCCTCAGCTTTGAATATTACAGGTATAACAAAGCATATTAATTCAATTATAGAGATTCTTAGGGAACAACTGCTTGTATCTGGTCAATATTTCTCCTCTGTATCTGCCGAACTAGTACTCCTGAATGACAATGGGCTCAACGTGCCATTTACAGAACCACAGCTCAATAGTTTCAGAACGTCTGTGCATGATATATTTGAAGGGCCCTAACTGTTCAAACTGAGCAAAGGTTTCCAAGCACAGGACTATTGGATGCTTTCGTTATCTTTGACCCCAGCATGATACCACATGATACTGAGGAACTGGAAGGTTATGATAATCTTGACATTATTCTGGGTCATTCTGCTACTGTTTTGGATGAATATGCTTCTAAGCTGGAATGGGCTGCTCTGCGCAGTCTCTTGTACACTACAAAGGGGGCCTTTAAGACTCTTTAAGATGTCTGTCACTAACTGCTAAATATGTAGACCTGTATCCAAAAATATCTAGTTTGGCAGAACTGGCAATGATAACACCAATGTCAATCGCAGAGTGTGAGAGGGGTTTCTCAGCACTAAATCGAATAAAGACCCAGGAAAGAAATAGATTAGCTGTCAGTGTGCTAAATGCACTCCTGATTATTGCCATTGAGGGTCCTGAGGTTGATAACTTCCCTTACTTGGAAGATGCTGCTCATTGGGCAGGACTATGAAACTACAGATAGGATGTTGGCTGTTCAGGCACTAGTAAAGACTAAGATACATAATGCTACCCAGAATAATGTCAAGACTGCCACAACTGCTGTCTGACCCTTAACAAGACTGCTGAGGTGCCCAAGTATGTTACACATGTGTTATACCACTTAATTTGCTATTATAAAATGGGCTAAAGAAATCAATCATCCTGATTGGCTGAAAGCCATTTTCAGCCGTGTCCTTATTAGAATGTATCATGCCAACCGGCACTAGTTGTGCCAACCAAACCACAGCACATCACAAAATCCATCCATGCCACCACTCTCTTCCTGGCCAGTACAGCTCATCAGCGCTGAACTACAATCACGGCTGGACAAAAACAGACCAGCTGCACTGAGACACACGGTGGAACGAATGCAGAACCCACTGCTACCAGTGACTGTCTATAGTATTTTAACATACAAAATAATATTTTCACTGCTTCTCGGAGTCACAGCTCTCAGTCCCACTGCTGAAAAGGTTACACAAACCATACTGCATTGCACTCACTTCCCCCCATAACTCCTCTTCCTCCTACAACACCTGCAACAGCCCATAAGTCCCCCTGTAAAAAACAGTGCATTACTCTAACCGCAAAACAAAAACATAAAACAAAAAGTGCTTTCTTTATCTTCCTCATGCTTATATGAACCATGAAGCAAGAAACCACTATCTACGGTGGCTCCTGAGGAACACGCTCGCTACCAGCTACCCACCCAGCCAGTCATTGAAAAAGCACAAAGCTGCAAAAAAAGTAATGTGACACAAAACATTGTTTCTGTCTATTGGACAGGTGAATAAAAACATCCCATTATTTGACTGAGCTACATTATAACACGCTAATTTCCAGACACGCTTGCTTCCATCATGCTTAATTGAAATGGGGTGTGAGCATACTATGAAATATTTGAGGAAAAAAAAAGGTTTTCAGAGTTTGTTTTATGAATGCAGTTGCTGTGGTCTACAGATACATTACAGACACCAATGTTCTGTAGTAAATTTTAAACAGCTCCATACTAAAACATTGACTGGAACTACGTTTTCTTTTTTTGTAATACATAATCATATTTTTTACTCTTTTTATCTACTTCTTATATGCATTTTTTAATTAACTTATTTACTGGAGTAGCCCATTTTATAAGCGGAATAACACACTCCGAGGTATGGGTTACATGCTGATAAGAGCATGTCCAGGGGCATAAAGCACTCGGCGCAAGCACCTCGTGCCTTAGTACACCCCTGGGCATGCTCCTATCAGCATGTAACCCACACCTCATCATTTCTTTATTGCTTGCTTATTACACAACCAAGGCCTTCCAATCAGTCATATTATTACAGTCCTATTTTTTGGTCCATTTATGCATTCTGTGTGTCCCTTGACTAACTCTGCTCTCATGTTAACTCCACCCACCCATGATGGCCCCACCTTCATTTACTACCACTCTATATTTTTGGGTAATGGGGAACACTGAGCTGTTACCAATGCTTACAGAAAATGTTATGTGACATTTGCAAAACTGATAGATACAATGTTTTGAAGGAAGAAAACTTTCTAGAACAATTAGATGCCTTACTTGTGTTGCTTTCTATACTCCTATTTTTATGGTAAGTCTGCAGTATATGGGCAGGCAAGGTTTGCTTATTTTGAGGGTGTCACAAAAATACACTGAATCACTGCAGAAGGGTTTCAAACATGACAACCAGTACAGTTTATCTATGAACACTGTGGGCTCAATTCACAAAACTCCAATTTTGATGCAAGGTGCCTGCATCAAACAGAATTGATGCAAAGGGCACCTTCCATTAAACCTTGCAGAGTTTCTGATTTATGAAAGCTGGTTCCAGCAAACCTGTGGCCCCCTGTGCCTGACTGGCCCTGTGTAAGCCCTTCATCAGTTATCAGGGGTGTGCTAGGGCAGTAGGGGGCTTCTGGCGGATGCAAGCTGCACTATCCCCTTGTTCAGAATTCTCAAAGTCGGCCAGCCCACCAGGGCTTAGACCAGCCAATAGCTGGTCTACCATGCTGTATACCACTCCTGGTCCAGGGAGACAAGTACCCAGCACTACTAGTCATCACTGGGTGTCAAGTGGCAAGTCACATGTCTCTCAGCTCGTCATACCCTGACCATTATGTTTCAATTGTGAAGGCTAATGTACTCCTTGTGAAGACACCATAGACTTGCATGGCTGTGAAGGGTATGTTGTATGTCACTGGCAGAGCTGACTATGGCTATTTGGAGTAACTGCTCCCATTCAGGGACTATTTGGTGAGCCTCACAGTGTACCAGGATCTGCCGTGATGTGATGGTTGTTTGAAGTGGGGCACCACACGTTAGCATGTACAGTCATCACCACTCTTGCACTGTGCTGGAGTTGCTGGCATGTGGCTTGGCTTCGCTGCATCACCCCCAAAGGTGCTCCCTTATTGGCTGCCATGCTGCACTATACTCCTGCAGCTTGTGGGAAACCCCTTCCATGCACTCTTCGTTTGTTGCATGAGAGCGATTGGCACAGACTGTGGGAGCTTGGCACCTGGATCCTGCCTTTTCATGAATCATTTGTAGGTCTCCCTTGCACTAAAGTGATCAGCACAAGCTGCTATTGGTGCAGCTTGCATCGATCTTTGTGAATCAAGCCCTTTGAATCCATTTTCAAAGTATTTTAATGCTCTAAAAATGAATACTGTGGGTCAGGCATTAAGATTTACTTCCACTGGTCAATAGTAGCAATGGCACATAACTGAGGAAGCCATGTCCCCACCCACAATGTCTGCATGCATAACTGTGAATACATTAATATGGCATTGCTACATGAATTTCATCTGAACGATATTGCAAGATAAACATCTTTAAGGCACACCAAGGTAAGCTGGCATTACTGACCAGTGACCTTAATAATGGCTATATAAACTCCAGACTAATTACTGTAGTTTCTCCAGTCTAAACTTAAAACATAGGGACAGAACCAGTTACCTAAGTGTAGCTTGCAGGTTTGACTCCACTTTGCTATTATTTGAAACATAGAATATAAGAAACAGCCAATGTGGTCCCATGTATCTGAAAAAAAGTAAAAAACAACTGTGAGGAACCTGTTCAGACAGCAAAGTACTCAAGCAAACAAAAAGTTGGAGAAATGGCTTACTCACTCAATAGTGTGTTTTTTTTGAAGAGTATGTTATTTAAAAGTTACTGTCAGTTCCATATTGTTCAGCATTTCATGTGAAGAATCACACTTCCTCAGTAAAACTGTACAAATAACATCTACAAGTATAAATCAAAAAAATCTAATTGCAAGAACTAATATGGATAAACAGTTTGTTAATACACTACTGACTTCTGTATTACAACAATTAGTCTGCAAACCTACAAGAGGGGACTAGCTGGCTAACATACTCAATCTAGAAGAGCTGTTACAGCATCAGACCTGCCTCCTGCTTAAAAAAATACTTCTAGGTCTCTCCCCCCCAAGGGATGTCCACCTCCCTCCACCCTGCTTCCCCCTCTGCCTCTACACGTGGCTCCACTAAGGCCGCTGTCAGAGTCCTGAGGGTGCAGACATCACTCGCCAAGAGATGCTTTTGTTACAGGGCACCACACTGGTTCAATGCCCTCCTCTCCTCGATCTCCTCACTCACTAAAATATGTAATTTTAAGGCAGCTCTCAAAAGCCTCATTTTCTCCACCCCTAGCTGTGAATGTGCTCCACAAGCCGGATCATAGCCCATAGGTGCCCCGCTCCCTCTCCGGCCTCTTTTCTAAACTCTTGACGACAATCACCTTATCTCAGGCTGCAATTCTGAATTTACTGTATTTGTCCTTGGAGCTTAGTTTCGCACTGTATAGACCTCTGTACTGCTATTATAAACTGTAACTCTTATCTGGGCACTGGATGGCTCGGGATTCTATGTTGTTTGTTCTGACACTTGCAAATATATGAATACTGCTTGCTATTCGCTGTTTGGTATGTAACAAAAAACTTCTGTAACCTCCTGTCTATCATATTGCATTTATGTTGCTGTCTATGTGTTGAATCCACTGGAACTGACGTGGAGCCTTTGGAAATGAGTCCTTGACTCAAAGGGCTGTAATTCCAATATGTATAATAAATAAATAAATAAAATACATTTGATCTCATAGGTTCAAATACACCTGATTTAGTTACACATATTGGAATTAGGGAAAAACGCAGGAAATATTGGCCATAGTATGACTGATTTTTTTTGTCAAAACTGTTGTCTAAAGGGAATCTGGTAAAACATTATTCAAAAACTATAAGAAAGCAAATTTTCATAAAATAAAAAAGGAGTTGGAGAAATGGGACTGGGAAGAAGCTTTTAGTAATAAAGATGTGCAGAAATGTGGAACATATTTAAAAATAAATTATTACAACTAGAAAGGGAGTTTGTGCCCAACAGAAAAAGGTAAATTACTTTTGTAGTACACCCAAGAGGTGTTAAAACAGAGCAACAAAAAGAAAAAAAGGACTATAATGAAATGAAAAAAAAATGAAAATGACTATACCATGTCAGTATATAAAACAGAACTTAAAAATTTAAAAAAATAATAAAATTTGAAAGGAAAAAGTTAGAATTTCACATTACACATACTAAGGATAATGGGAAAAGTGTTTTTGCTTACCTAAATAACCAGATGGGTACAGACTGTACAATAGGTCCCATAATTATTGACAGAGAAGAAATAAAAAAAATCCTCTGTACTAGCAAACATGTTTAATAATTATTCTTGTTCTGTTTTTAGTACAGGTACACCTATAGAGAAGTGTTGCGCTCCCAATATGGGTGCCAAAGAGTACAACATATTTAACCCTCCAGAGGTTCTTGATTTGTTATCCAAACGTAAGCCAAATAAATCAGCAGGCCCTGGCTTACTCCATCTTAGGTTTTTAAAGGAGCTAAGACACTCTCTGTTGCGGCACCTTTGATACATTTATTTTTTATTGTTTTAATTATTTTATTTATACTCCCTGGGCATATTGGGGGTAGGAACTCCATCCTGCACCATCTGTCCACCCAGCCCGACTGTCCTGACCATCCCCAAGATCCCCCATGGATTACCCCCATGGCTGGGCCAGGAAGGAAGCTACATCCCTCCCTCCATGGAGCACAATCCAAATCCAGGGAGGCCACGATGGTGGACTGGCAGAATGGGGGTGGGATCTCATAGGGCCCCCAGCTGCCATGTTTTGTTTTTTTCTGTACCCCTCCCATGCAAGGTGTAGTACATGCATGTGGGGGCACATGTACACCATGCCCACTGGCTGCTGGTCTCCTGCCTGCATCACCCCCTAGCCCCCATTAGAGGGCAATTGATGGGTGGGATGATGATGCCTCCCTCCCTGAGAGAGGAGGGGAGAGCAGTCCTCCAGAAGTACAATTCTCTCTTGCCCCTGCCAAACTCTGATGGCCCTGGCTCGTTCCCGAACTCAGGTCACCTGCATGGCACAAAGTGTGATGTCCAGCACTTCAACCCTCAGTACCACTGGGCTGGCTCCCGTGACACATTTATATAATGCATCCATCAATACAGGTGGGGTTCTTCAGGACTGGACAACAACAGATATGATTCCCATATTTAAAAAGGGTGATAAATCAAAAATGTGCAATTATCATCCAATCAGTTTAACATCAGTATTAAGCAAAATAGCAGAAAATTTAATAAAATTAAAGTTGGAAGCAAATTTTACTCATAATGAATACAACAATACTAAACAGCATGGATTTAAAAAGAGTAGAACGTGCATTACAAATCGGTTGTGTTTCTTTGAAAAAGTAAATGGAAATATAAATAATAATTTGTCAGTTGATGTATAATTTTAGCTTTTCAAAAAGCCTTTGATAAGATGCCACATTTTGTGTTGCTTGCCAAATTCAAAGCACTATGGATAGACAAGAAAATTAGTACTTTAATACAAAATTGGTTATATAATAGGAAACAGAGTAAGAATCAGGGGTTTTACCTCCAATGAGGGGGACATAACCATTAGGGTGCTGCAGGGCTCAGTGTTCGGCCCTGTACTTTTTGTAATATTTATTAGTGACTTACATATTAATATTAAAAGCTCAGTTGCCAAATTTGCAGGCAATATTAAACTAGGGGCGCCTCTTGATACAGTCCAAAACAGAATAAAATTGAAGAGCAATATTGATAGAATTCATAAATGAGCCAGTGATAATAATATGTTATTTAGTATAGATAAATGCTCAGTTCTTCATTTGGAAAAATATAACAACAGACAGGATTATTATTTAGATAATAATCAAATAAAGAAAGTTTCATCAGAAAAAGATTTCAGTATACGTACTGACCAGGATTTGAACTTTGAGTTTTCCTATACTTAACTGATCAAAAGGACCAATTATGTTATAAATAGTATATAAAAGAACTTTTTAAGTAGGAACACTAAAGCTCACCCCATTACGTGTGTATGTTTCTGGAGTGTATAGAATGAGGTGAGCTTTAGGGTTGACAACCCCTAGGAAGACTCGTCCCCGATTTGCTTTAGGGATGGCATTGAGGTTTTAGGGTTGGAAACCCTAAAGTCACATTTCTGTATTTTTGTTAGTTTAGCCTCAACCCTAAATGTTGCATTAACACAGTTTTTTTAAAGAATTTCCTTAAATTTTGAGATAGTATAATGGTATCCTTATTTTACTGTTGGATGCAGCCATAGTTTTCGAGATAGTGTAATCGTATCCTTATTTGTGTGATGGAGCGCAAGAACCATCCCTCCATTGATGCGTATACGTATGGTTATGGGGAAGCACAGGGCTGTCCGGGCCCCACGCTTCCATTTGTAGGACAACAACAACCAAATGATCAACATAGTCTTTTTATTACCCCATCTCATTAACCCAACAGTTAAAATTGTGAAATCCCCACCAAAACATCATTCTGCATCACTGCTGCATAATTCCATGGCAGAGGCACAAAAATACATTTTGCGCAAGATCTGAGAAATGACAGCTGCCACTTTCATGAGGTGGTGTAAAGAAATGGCTATGTTGATAATTTGTGGTTAAAATATTGAAAATGAACAGTTATGAGCAAGCATAATGGTAGTGGTACATTGGGACAAATTACCTAACAGGGGAAACAGTGGAGGTAACAAGAGAGAGGTCTGAGGAAGTAGGAAGGTTGTGTGAGGAGACTGGGGAGTCTGCAGCCTTCTCAGAGGTGCTCCCAGTACCCTGCACAAGCACAGTGAGAAAGGAGAGGATTAGGGAGTTGAACACATGGTTGGTTGAATGGTGTCAAACTAAGGGGTATGGAGTTGTGGGCAGCTGGGGCAGTACCTGGGATAATAACAATCTGTTTGCAAGGGATAGGCTGCACCTCAATGGGGAGGGGAAATAGGTATTAAAGCAAAGGCTGAGGAGGTATATTGTGACAAAGGTGGATTTAAACTAGATTGGGGGGTGGCAACTGGACAGTAGGTAGGCAGGAATCCAATAGAGTGGAGTCATAGCCTACCCCCCAGGCTAACAGGGAAGGACTCGGAGTGGCTGAAAAGTGAGGGAGTAGAAGGGAGGAGATGGAGGGTGATGAAGGGAAAGGGGCAGGATGGAGGGTGGTCTCATTGAATATGAGAAGCTTAGACAACAAATCAGCTGAGTTACAAGCACTCTTGGAAGTGTGGATGGTGGATATTGCAGTTGTCATGGAAACATGGGCAACTGAGCACTGGGACTGGGAGCTGGCAATCCCAGTGTACAAATTATATAGGAAGGATAGTGGAGGGGTTGGGTGGCAGTCTATGTGAGGGACGGGATCAAATGCACAAGGGATGAGGGGGAAGAAAGGAGAACAGAGCCAATCTGGTTGCAGATCCTAGACTCAAGGGGTAGGAAACTGAGGATTGGGGTAGTATACAGGCTGCCGTCCCAGTCTGAGGAGCTTGATAGGGAATTAGTAGGACAAATCAGAAAGGTATGTAGAAAAGGGAAGGTGGTCATTGTGGGGGATTTCAACTTGCCAGGGGTTGACTGGAGCATTCCAGTCACCTCCAGTGCTAGGGAGCAAATGTTCCTGGACGCGATCCAGGAGGGTCTCCTGACACAGTTGGTCACTGTACCTACTAGGCTAAAGGACACTTTAGATCTGGTATTGTCGAATGGACAGGCAGTAAGAGAAATAAGGGTGAAGAACCCACTAGCCATCAGTGATCACCAAACAGTGTGGTTTAATATCACCATGTGTGGGGAGCCAGATAAATCATTAACCTGGGTAGTAAGTTTCAAGGGGGCAGACTTTGAGAGGATGCAGGAAGTACTGAAAGGGAAACTGGAGGGCATAAGGCAGGAAATGGATGTGGAGCAGAAATTAGATATTATTAGACATGGGAAAACAGAGGCAATGGAAACCTGCACCAAGACACAGAGTAAGAGGAGCAGAGCAAGGAAACCATGCTGGTTGAACAGCGAGGTAGTGGAGGTGGTGAGGGCAAAGTGAGAGGCGCACCAGAGGTATAGGAGAACAGGAAAAGAAGGGGTCAGGGAGGAGAATGCAAGATGGTCCAGGGAGGTGACCAGAAAAGTGAGAGAAGCCAAGGCTCAGAGGGAGCTGAGATTAGCACAGGGAATTAACAGGGGGAGAAAGACTTTTTCAGATACATCAGGGAGAAAAGGAAGTGCAAGGAGACAATTGTGAGGATAAAAAAGGGTGGGGAGTGGACAGAAAAGGGTGAAGAACAGGCTGAAGCAGTAAATAAATACTTTTGCTCAGTGTTCATGAAAGAATAGGGGGGACCACTACTGCCAAGGGCTTGGAGGGTGGGGATGAGTGGAGAAGAGGCAACAGATGGAAGAATTGAGGGAGGTAGAGTCCTAGAGGGACTGAGGGCACTGAGGGTAGACAAGTCTCCAGGGCTGGATGGTATCCACCCCAGGGTGCTGACAGAGATGGCGGAGGTGTTGGCAGAGCCACTGGCAGATCTGTACAGCACCTCACTAGAGTCAGAATGTGTGCCACTAGACTGGAGGATGGAACTTGTAGTGCCATTACACAAGAGCTAACCACAGGATGAACCAGATAATTATCACCCAGTAAGTCTCACCTCCATAGCGTGCAAACTCATGGAAATGATACTAAAGGAAAGACTTGTATCATACCTGGAGGACAATGGCCTCCAGGATATGAGGCAGCATGGGTTCTGTTCGGGGAAGTCTTATCAAACCAACCTGATACAATATTATGACTGGGTGACTGGTAAGCTGGGAAAAAGGTCATGCGGTGGATGTTCTTTACTTGGACTTCAGCAAGGCCTTTGATTCGGTGCCTCATAGATAACTTGGAGGGAAGCTAACTGGTGTAGTGGTGGGGCAAAAATGACAAACTGGATTGCAAGCTGGCTGAGTGGGAGGCTACAATGGGTGGTAGTGGAATGGGAACGCTCAACTCCAAGGCCAGTGGTCAGTTGGGTACCACAGGGCTCTGTGCTATGACCGATTTTATTTGGGCTCTTCATATCAGACATTGTGCATGGGGTAGTGAGCAAGGTAAGTCTGTTCACAGATGACATCAAAATGAGAGCAGTGGTAGATGGAGTGGAGGGATGTAAGTAGCTGCAGGGGGACCTAAGCAAGCTAGAGGAGTGGTCAGAGTGGTGGCAGCTGGGGTTCAATGCAAAGAAGTGTAAGGTTATGCACTTTGGGGCAAAGAACCCAGGAAGAGAATACTGGCTGGGAGGGTTTAAGCAGGGGATCACTGAGGAGGAGGAGAAGGACTTAGGGGTAATGGTAACAAGGACTATGAATAACACTGCCCAGTGCAGAAGAGTGGCTGCAAAAAATGAACAAAATGCTGGGGTGCATAGTGAGAGTGGTTTTGTCCTGGCCTAAAGAGGTGATTTTGCTAGGAAGACCACACTTGGAGTATTGTGTGCAGTTTTGGAGGCCATAACTGAAGCATAATATCAGGCTACTGGAAGGGGTGCATAGGAGGGCAACAAAGATGATATGTGGAATGGAGGGGATTGACTATGAGAACAGGCTGGGAGACCTGAATATGTACACCCTGGAGGACAGAAGGGATGGGGGGACATAATAGAGACATTCAAGTATCTGAGAGGAATCAATAAGGATGGGGCAGATGGGGTCTTTAAACTAAGGAAGGGGGAGAGACACCAGAGGGCATGGACTAAGAATAGAGGGGGGAAGATCTGGGAGGTAAATGAGGAGACACTATTTCACAGACAGGGTGGTAGCAAAATGGAATGCATTACCCGAATGGGTGGCATCATGTAAATCTGTGAACAGCTTCAAAAGGGCATGGGACAGGGAACTGGGGAGAGTGAGGGTGGGGGAAGTAGGGGGTGACATTGGGATGACAAAGGGGAGGGGGTGGGGCAGTTGCAAACTAGGGGTGCTAGCTGCACACTCAAGCAGACTTAGATAGACATGGTGGTTTGTTTCTGCTGGCACGTTCATATGTTCGTAAAATGAAATGTCAACAGATGTGCACAGTTTGGCCATTTTAGCATAATTTGACCCCAAATTTTCAACATACCCTTCTTATGACCCCCTCCTCGTGAACAAATATGGTGAACATTTTGAAATGCTGCCCAAAAGGTGATTTTGCCAACTGACAGCAAAATTGCCTTACGGGCAGGATTTGTGAAATGACACCATCACTGTTCATGAGGAGGGGTCTCAAAAAGGGTAAACTGAAAACATGGTGTCAAAATATACAAAAATGGCAAAGTTATGCAGCAAAGTTGAAAATCCCATTGAAATGCATTGATTTTCCATACAAAAAAAGATATTTTTTCATGAGTCGTGATACAAAACAAGATTTTTTTTGTATGACCACAACTTGACAATTTTAACATATTCTGACCCCAAATTTTCAACATACCCTTCTTATGACCCCACCTCATGAATAATTATGGTGAAAATTTTGAAATCCTGCCAGTAAAATGGGATTTCACCTGTTGACTGCAAAATCACCTTACAGACAGGATTTGTGAAATGACACCCCTACTGTTCATGAGGAGGGGTCTCAAAAAGGGTATGTTGAAAATGTGGTGTCAATATATGCAAAAATGGCAAAGTTACACACCAGAGTTGAAAATCCCATTGAAATACATTGATTTCCCAAATGAAAAAAATTATATTTTTTATTGAGTCGTGATATGGAACAAGATCTTTTTCATATGACACCAATACGACATAAGAATTTCAATCTTAAAAAAAAAACTTTTATAGGCAATTTTTGAGCAGTGATGTGTAGATTACAGCTAAAGGGGTCCCAATAAACAAGCTACATGATAAACAAGCTTCATGTGCTGGTTCCTCCCCAGAATATCATTTTTTGGGGTTCCAAATTTGAATTTCTCAGGCAAAACTGAAAACAAGGTGGTGGCCATATGAAAAAAGTTTCCTCAAATGAAAAAAGAACATGTCATATGAATGAAGAATTATTTTTTCATATCAAACAGCTATATTGGCATGCTTACTTAGCATGCACAGTGCCATTTTATGAAAATGTTTAATTAAAAAACTTTGGAATTGATTTATATTTGTTCACTAAACCAGCAAAAGGCACATCTGTGGGTCAGCACCTTTCTACCCTGAGAATTTCAGACCAAAATTCCAAACCATTTGGGCTGTAGCCAAATTCAAAGAAAATCACATTCAAACCAATGGGAAAAAACTACCAAAAATCACTTTTTTTACTATCCAGATCTTGGAAACTGCACATCCCACCAGAATGAAATTCACAATATCTAGAGATCTAGTACAGGAGACCAAACATGCACAATTTCATGCAAATTTGTTGAACAGTTGCAAAGATAATACAGTGCAAAATTTTAAGTTTAAGATAGAAACCCCTGTTCAACCCTACAGTACAAGTCGAATTAAACTGTTCCTCATGCTCGCTGCTCTGGCATTTTTTTTGTGCTGCTAATGCAGTGTCAATTCTAAATGCTTAAAACACAAACTCTTTTTAAACTAATCATCGGGGGGGAGCTTGCCATCAAGATGGTGGTGGTGTAATTTGTTTGCTGCATTCAAACTGGGGGTATAGTCCTACCTAGATCCGTTAATTCAATGCTTAAAGTAACTTACGGACCGGTGCAGTGATAAAGAAAGTTGTCTCCTCTCACCCGATACCATTAGATTTGCCGCAGCATATGTGGCATATACGCAGAAGCTGGGGTTTGAAGTACTGCACTGTAAAGACCAGGCCTCTTCAGTTCGGAAGTATGCAGTTGATAAATAGAAGCTGAAATTGGTGGAAACATCGCAGTGATACTAAGGCTGACTTATGGGACACGGAAAAAATCGCAAATCAAGCATTCAACGATGGAAAGCATAGCGGACACTAACTTACAAGTTATGATGGCCAAATTAGATCAAATATTATTGGATACAGCAGATTTGAAGCAAACGACAAAGAAAACTAATCATGATCTAGCCGCTTTGGCCTCCCAAGTAGCTCGCACGGAACACTCCTTTCAAAAGCTTGACAACGATGCACAGCAGCAAATGGAAATTATTCAAGATCATCAGAATAAGATATCATATTTGCTGCATAAGGTAGATGACATGGAAAACAGGGCCAGGAGGAAGAACTTGCGCATTGTGGGGGTGCCAGAAGGTGCAGAAGGCAGGGACATGTACACGTTTTTGAGAGTGTTTTTACCTGAGTTAATTCAGGATAACAATAGCGGCCCCCCAGAGTTAGAAAGGGCTCATCATTCTCTGGCCCCTCATCCCAATCAAAGAGAGCGCCCTAGACCTATCCTTTGTAAGTTTTTGAGATATCTAGAAAAAGAATATTATCTGCGTAAAGCAAGGGAAAAGGGCTCTTTTGATTGGCATGGTACACGAATCCAGATATATCAGGACTTTTCCCAGGATCTCGCCAATAGAAGAAGAGCATATGGGGGGA
Organism: Neoceratodus forsteri; assembly: GCA_016271365.2. NCBI lineage: Eukaryota > Metazoa > Chordata > Ceratodontiformes > Ceratodontidae > Neoceratodus > Neoceratodus forsteri. Next base: position 815,675,615 of record CM028133.1, read on the forward strand.
TAAAACAACAGTTTTACAAACTAAATATTCCAACATCGCTATGATACCCAGCGCTACTTAGGATACTGTATCAAGGAGAGTATATAACTTTAGATAGCCCATCAGCTGCAGAAGCCTTTCTCCAGGAACAGATTAGACGTCCGTCCTCTAGCTTAATAACCAGTCAGGTACAAGAGAACCAGAATGGTATGATGGATACAAGCCAGGAGACCTCTAAACAGGGCCTGGAACAAGGCCCTCCTGTTAAAGAGCATGGTTCACATTGGCAGGCAGTAACAAGAGGTCAACATAAGAAGAAACCCCTGGCTGGGGGCAAACCGCTTGCAAAAAGGGAGAGGTTGAGGAGTCGACAAAGGAGATATTTGCATTCAGATGCCAGCAGTTGCTCCCCTGTGGATACACCGATTAAGATTGGGAACCGGTATGAGCCATTATGGGACCTCTTACCAACAGCATTAGACTTATCGCTGAACTCTCAGAATACAATGGGGTCTCAGGAGACTCCAGGGGACTGTTCTTCAATACCTGGGGACTGGGCTGACTATACTCCAATCGGAGAAGAAGAGGATGTAGAGCACTCTGGTGAAAGGCTAGAGGCATTGTTTAAGCTCTTAGAAGATCCCATAGCCACGGACCCACCCCCCTAAAAAGAAAACAAGGGGATACTACGGTTAAAGATTCTTTGGGACTTATGTATATAAGGATTCATGGGTATAGTGGGGATGTAATTTAAAGCGTTCACTGGTTACTAATTGCCCCTCGCCCATGATCCTGGGGTAGGCTCATGCACTCCTTGCATGAGTCGGTTATGATAATGGGCTGCCACCCTGTTTAGGTTTTTTAGGATTGCTATGAAGTTTAAAACTCATAGAGGGATAAGAAATAGCTTTCATGAATATTGTGAAATGTTATGTTTTTTTTTCTCCCCTTCTATCTCCCTTCTCTACTGGGGATCGCAGTCGTTATTAGCTTTTAATTTAATGCAGGATGATGGCTCATGGTGTGCTCTGGCTGGGGTTCGCTAGTATTATAGAGCCTATTAAGGTAATATGGTAGAGGTGGGGCAGACATTACACCAGTTTTTTAATAATTCTTTCTCTCTTTCCCTTTCTCCCTTTTTTTTTTTTTGAGGGATGGAAACTGGCCCAATGGATTACGAATGTGGGGTAGGACCCCCCCAGAGAACTCAGCATATGGAGGTTAATATCGTACCTCATGGTAAGGCTTCTCTAGATACCCCCAGAGGGTGGCTGTAGGAGCTTGGAAGACTTCGGTCATCCTGTTCCAGTGGTAGAGCTGTACCTCTATTACAGATTTGAACAGGCATTGCGGTGCTTGTGAAAGCGTACCAGAATCATTAGTAAATGGGTCAGGAGGGTTTTTGCAAACAAGGGAAGGGGTTGCCAGGGGGCACTGGGGCTAGATGTGCTTCTCCGGCGAGTAAAGAGGAATCAGAGGTGTATTCTAATGGACAGCAATGGATAAGCAGATTTAAATATGAGTACAAAGTAGGACAGAATGCTTGGGGAATAGGGAAGGGGGTGTGTTCATTTGTAAAGGGGTGATTATTTAATTACCTAATGTCCATATTATCAAAAACAATCTTTAACCTCAGGGAGGATGGATAATTTGTCCGAGGTAATTTTTACATCATGGAATGTGAGGGGACTAAATTCTCCAATGAAAAGGAGTAAGATCTTAGTGAGGCTCTGTAAGCTTAAGAGCCATATTGTGTTTCTCCAGGAAACTAAACTAACAAATTCAGAATCCAAAAAACTAGTTAGAGAGTGGGTGGGTAGGGAATTCCATAGTTGTTCAGGGAAGTCCAAGAGAGGGGTCTCTATTGTGCTGCACAAAAAATTAAATTGGGTAGTGACCGCACAGAAATCAGACAAGGAAGGACGTTGGATCATAGTTAAGTTGGATACACCAATGGGCCCACTCCTGCTTGTCAACTTATATGCCCCAAACAAAGATACTCCATCCTTTTTCAATGAGGTTTTACAGCAATTGCTAAATCTTTTGGATGATAAGCTGGGGATAATTATAGGGAGGGACCTCAACTTAGCTGTAGACTACCTCCTCGATCGTTCTAATGCCAGGCAGGAACCCCACACCAATTCGCTTAAAGCCCTTCAGGACTTGCTTTCTCTGCATTGCCTTGCTGATATCTGGAGAATGCAACATCCTGCGGATCATGATTACACTTATTGCTCGGCAGCTAAAGCAATGGCAAGTAGATTGGACTATTGGTTAATTTCGGAGAATTTGGCTTCCAGCACCACAGATACACATATAGCTCCAATCTACCTATCTGATCATGCTCCATTGCTGCTAAATTTAATGGTGAGCCCAACTTCCGAAGGGAAATCTAGTACCTGGAGGTTGGACCCGCTTCTGCTTAATGACAGGGAATTTCAATCCCTAGTTAGGGAGGAAACTAAATCCTTTTTTAGACTAAATCCACCTGGTTCCTCCTCAGCTGCAAATATCTGGGAAGCACACAAGGCCACCCTAAGAGGCCGAATTATAAGTTTTGCCTCATTTTGGAGAAAACAAAGGGAGGGGGAGGTATTACAATTAGAGAGAAGGCTGCATCAGTTGGAGGCAGAGTATAAGGGAAATCCAGGAAGGCTTAAGAGTAACTGCCTTCGGGCAGAACTGACTCGGACCAGAATACAGCCTAATTTACTGTTAATGAGAATGGCAGAGCTGACTATTAGGCGCTCTCAACATCGGTACTGGGCAGAAGAGGAGAAGGCAGAAAAACTCCTTGCTTATAGGCTAAAAAAAGGCAAGCAGGTCGCCACATAATGAGCCTTCAAGACCCGAGGGGAAATTTGGTCCATTCTCAAAAGGAAATTAATGACACTATGATCAGTTTTTATCAAAACCTATATACATCTCAGGTAAAATGGGACAAGGGAAAGTTCCTTAGCTTTATGGAGCAAATATCTCTGCCGGCTTTGACCTTGGCTCAAAACCAAGCATTAGATGCTCCACTTTCCAAGGACGAATTACTCGAGGCAATTCGTAGTATGGCCCCTCATAAGACACCGGGGAGTAATGGGTTCACCGCTGATTTTTGTAGGCTTGTACACCTGGAAATAATTTCTCCTCTGTTAGAGATGTTTAAGGAAGCCCAGAGTAAGAGTGAACTTCCTTCTTCCCTAAGAGAGGCGGTGATTACCATACTACCAAAAGAGGGCAAGGACCAGATATACCCTAGCAATTATCTGCCAATTTCTCTGATCAATGTGGATGCCAAAATACCTGCGAAAGCAATGGCAACCAGACTAGAAAAGGTACTGCCTCTCATTATCCATCCCTCTCAGGTGAGCTTTATTAAAGGGAGAGATAGCTCAGATCATGTGAGGGCCCTGGTCACTTTGATACAAGTGGCGGCGAAACTCCATACTCCTGTGGCCATTATCACGATAGATTTCGAAGAAGCTTTTGATTCAGTGGAGTGGGAGTTTCTACAGGCAGTCCTGAAGAGGTTTAACATAGGTCCATATTTCTCTTCATGGATATGCACTTTGTATCAACACCCAGTGGCCAAAGTGCTCACTAACACCATGATGTCCCCCTCCTTTCAGCTTTATAAGGGCTTCAGGCAGGGTTGTCCCTTGTTCCCCCTACTTTTCGTGTTGGCTATGAAACCCTTGTCTGTGGCTTTACGTGCTCATCCCAGTATCCAAGGGATTCAGGTGGGAAACCAGAGTTATTACTCTAAAGCATATGCAGATGATTGTTTGATTCTTACTAGTGACGTCCAAGAGAGTCTCCATCCCCTTCTGGACATGCTCGCCACATTTGGGGACATATCCGGCCTTCGAATAAATAAAACCAAATCAGAGATTTTGCCACTTAACCCTCATGCATATATTAACATGATTAGGGTCTCTGGTTTCAAGTGGGTTCATCTGGATATTCAATATTTAGGGATAAGGTTATCCACAGATCTAACCTCTATGGTGGATAAGAATTTTGGTCCAATATGGTCCCAGCTGGCTAATAATGTGAAATGTTGGGAGCACTTACACCTATCCATGGCAGGGAAGAGTACCACCTTGAAGTTGATGTTCACCCCTAAAGTATATTACTTGGTCTCTCACCTCCCTCTTTTGATTTCTATGATGTGGGCACATAAGTTTCACACTTTAATGAGCAGGTTTTTATGGGGTCCCAGCAAGCCTCGATATAGCAGGGCTAAGTTAAGAGCCCCATGGACTAGAGGGGGGGTGGAATCTTCTGGATTTCAGAAGATATCCTCAAGCATTTTTGATAGCCAAAACTTGCAAAGGAATTGGAAGGTCATCTCACCCATCCCCTGGGTGGGTTAAGTTAGAGAACACTGTGATGGGTAATATCTCTCCTCTTTGTTTTTTGGGGCACCCCCTCCCCAGATTTGCACAGGGATGGTGGACTACAAGGGACAGTCACCTAGCATGGAAATCCCTGGGCAAAGGAAATCAAAGATGCTTGAGTTTGGGCTTACACACTCCGCTATGGAACAATCCATTTTTGACAATAGACCAGAAGCCATTTTACTGCGGTATGGACTGCTTGCCAGATAAATACATTTCATGACTTAGTTCAGGAAGACAAAAAACTTTGTTTCTTTTCAATATTTAAGAGATCAACATTCTTTGCCCAAAGAATGTTTCTGTGTAATGCTTGCAGTCAAGCTTATATGGTGTCTGGTCTAGAAATAACTGTAAGTGTATGAGTTGCAAGGTTCATCTAGGCCCTCTAAGGAAACACTCCCAATCTCCACATGGTCTAAACAAAGCAAAGGGTTAGCAGGTATGATTCAAAATGGGTTAGAGACTCTGATGCCGATCCATCTTTGCCAGCTAAAATCTGTGGGAAAAATGCTTGCATTTCACCACCCTCAGGAATGGTCCAATTGTTGGCAGCTTGCACACAAGGCCTGTGTGGGACCAGAGGAGCCTCTTATTAAAACAAAGTTCTACACCTATGGTATAGAACCCCTTCCAGTTGCACAAGATAGGGATATTACCCAGCAACCAGTGCTGGAGGTGCCAGGCTCCAGGGGTGATCTACTACACATACTGTGGAGCTGCAAACCACTGCAAGGATTGTGGGAAAGTGATTCACTTCTGCTCCCACACCTTGGTATGCACCTGCCTCACTTCCCTTCTTTTTGGCTACTTGGGGTCGTTTCAAACAGTGGGCCGATGACTAAGGAACAGTTGATATGGCTCACGCAGGCTGCGGTGGAATTTCTCTGACTTATTCTAATGAAATGGCGGACACCAAGCCTTCCAACTTTCCAAGCATGGTTAAAAGCAATGGAGACATTAGTCTCTAGTACCCGTCTTATTTATTATACCAAGATATGCACGTACAAGTCAATGTTATGTTCCTAAGAGTTTAAATTCTGTCTGCCTAATCACAAGAGATGTAAAATGTACTGATATGTAAACATCTCACGCATTGTGTTCTCTACTGCTACCACTGTATTCACTCCTCAATAAAGTAAAAAAGATTAACTGCAAAAAAATAAGCTAATCATCAGCTCACATGCAATGCACTTCCAGCCTCTATACAATTCACTTCAGCTCCAACTCCAATTGTCATGTAATGCATTGTCAATTGCAGTTACTGTGCAGTTCTGTGCTGTACATAATTCCAGCACTACAGTATCTGCCACCTTGCCTCTCACTTACTGTATAGTAAACATAAAAACTTAAAGGGTAGACAAGGTACTGTAAAGACGTTAACTTTATTAAATAAACTTTATTTTTCTTTAGTTTTAGTTTCATTTACTGTACAGTAATGTAGAGATACAGAGCAGATCGCACCACTCGCTAGCTACCTATCCGGCTGCCTGCTTGCCAACTGTTGTTTTTGGTGCTGTCATCCTCCACTCACATACTGTGCAGTACAGAAGTTTAAGCATTTGTACAGTACTACAGTAGGTACCTCCCTAAACTCTATCATGGATCACCAGCTCTCCTGCCCCCTCCCCCCAAAAATGCTAGATGACCTGCATGGAGGACCTGGGAAGTGAAGGTGAATGATTGCAACCACCATTGGAGATGTAGAGCACAGTAAGTGAGAGCAAAACCAGGGCTTGAAGTAAGCTGGTACAGTGGAAAACATTTATTTTCAGCAGTACCTTCTGTACAGGTATGTCCAGCTTAGCAGGGAATAAACTGCATTTTCATGGGGGGGGGGCTGGCAAAGTGAAAATGCAGCGTGCGCAATCGTGATTTAAAGGTGAACTATGGAGGGACAGTGACACTCAGTGGTTGAGCTCTCAGGAAATAAACTCAGGTGCCTGGAATTCTTTTTTTCTCCCCCCAAATAAATACCAAGTGTACTGTAAACTGGATGAGGCAGATTTCTACTGCACACTGCAGTACAATATAGTACAGTAGATGAAATCAAGCTCCAATTCAGTTTTTATGGGTTGCTTAATGCCTGCAATGATCAATACACTGCATTGTTAAAAGTTTCCAGAGAGCTGAAAAGTAAGCTGAAACTGAAAGACAGCTCTAGACAAGCCATTAGGAAACTTTTATTAATGCAGTGCTATGAGCAATGCACACAATAAGCAACTCATTTGAAAATGCTACACCAGCCAGTTGGAGGAACAGTTTAATGTGACACTATCACGTCTTTATGATTACTTAGTATTACTCTGTAATTAAAGGTGGAAGAAGGCCAAGGCCCATCAAGACCACCTTCCCTGCACTAGCAAGGTATATTTATCTCCTATTACCAAGTAAATACCTGTCTAAACTGTTCTTTAACATTCCTGGGGAATTTATGTTCACTAGGTAGTCAGGCAGGGAATTCAAAAATATACAAACTCTAATCCTGAAGAATTTACTTCTTTTATTGGTATTAAATTTTGGGATCAACAGCTGTTTATTATGACATTTTAGTCCAACTGGTTTGGGGGCCCAATGGAGATTATAAGCATTCGTAAGATTGGGTTCCCTTAAGATGTTAAAAAACAGCAGTAGATTGCTTCTAGTTCTGCGAGTTGATAGATCATATAAATTCAGTTCCTTAAGTCTATCTGGATATGATAGATTACTAATAGAGGAAATAATTTTAGTAGCCCTCCTCTGGACTGAATTGGTTAGCCTAGAATCTTTATTTAGATGTGGAGTCCAGAATGAGGCTGCATAATCAACATGGGTCCTAACATATGTTGTATAGAGTGGTAAAATACAGGCCCTACTTCTGTTATCAAAAGATTTTTTAAAGATGTTAAAATTCAATAGGCCTTAACTGCTATAGGTCTACACTGGTCAGTAGATGTCAAGTTTTTGTTGGCAATTATACCTAAATTCTTGTCAGAATCTACCGCTTTAAATGGATATCCGTTTAAGTAATAAGTTATGTTTGGATTTCTATATCTGAGATGAATAACTGAGCACTTATCCACATTAAATTCCATTTTATTTACTTTAACCCAATTTTATTTAAGTCATTCTGTAGACGCGTAGTCTTAGAGGTAATGTCAACTTTGCTTCAACTTCCTGGAGAGTGGGAGGAGGCTGTGCCACCTCTTCCCACTCTCCAGGACACCAAAAACAAGAGAGGTACTGTCAACTTTGCTTCAACTTCCTGGAGAATGGGAGGAGGCTTTGCCGCCTCTTCCCACTCTCCAGGACACCAAAAACAGGAGAAGCCCTTGACCGGGCCATCCAGTGGCTGAGGCATGGCATTTAATCTGCTGGCTGCACCACATCCTCCCACTCTCCAGGACACCGAAAACAGGAGAAGTCATTGGCTGGGCTGTCCAGTGGCTGAGGCACGGCACTTAATCCACCAGCCAAACTGCCTCCTCCCGCTCTCCAGAACACCGAAACAGGTATGGACATCAGAACTCTAGCCCAATAACCTGATTGGTTAGTGGGGCACAGGCCTTCCCCACCATTGGCCAGACTGCCTTGAGAGCCACCTCTGATTGTCTGCCTGCTCCCCGGAGCTAGGGGACTTGCTCTCACCACTTGGGAAATGCAGCTTTCGGCCTGAGGTGTACAGCTTTTGGCCTATCTGGTGGCTCCCCTCCTGGAGACTTTTCAGACCTGTATTTTCAAATAAGCTTGATGTGACTACTGTGTAAACTGCCTGGCATGCTGCAAATGGTTCTACTTGAGCCATAATGTCTAAAGTTTTTAAATCTGTGTATACTTTGTGTACCGAGTTAGCTTAGTCAGAATAGGCTAAAGTGCTAAACCTGTGTATTCTTGTGTAAGGACTCAGTTAGTCAGAACAGGCTAGGGCAGCATGTTATTGCTAGACTCAGGTATCCCCCTTTCCTCTCAGTCCTCTCGCTGCCAACCTTCCCAGCTCCAATCTCTGCCTACCCTATTGTCTTGTTAATTTGCCCTGCTCTTTCACTCTCTGCTCAGACTCCCTAGGTGCCATTGACTGAGATGCCACTCAAATCCTCCTTTGTCTTCTGCCACCCCCCCACCTGCTAAATCTCTCAGCTGTCCCTCTAACCCTGACCTGAAGACTGTTCACCGATCAAGCAAAATCACCACCCCAGCAGCCGCTACTCCATTTTTAACCTCTAATCCCTCTGTCTCTTCCTCTTTCAGGAGAAGCTCTTGACTGGGCCATCCAGCGGCTGAGACACGGCATTTAATCTGCTGGCCACACCGCTTCCTCCAGCTCTCCAGGACACCGAAAACAGGTATGGACATCGGAACTCTAGCCCGATAACCCAATTGGTTAGTGGGGCACAGGCCTTCCCCGCCATTGGCTAGACTTTCTCTCGAGAGCCACCTGTGATTGGCTGCCTGCCCCCCGGAGCTAGGGGACTTGTTCTCACCACTTGGGAAATGCAGCTTTCTGCCCGAGGTGTACAGCTTTCCGCCTATCTAATGGCTCCCCTCCTGGAGAATTTTCAAACCTATATTTTGAAATAAGCTTGATGTGACTACTATGTAAACTGCCTGGCATGCTGCAAACTGTTCTACTTGAGCCTTAATGTCTAAAGTTTTTAAATCTGTGTATGCTTTGTGTTCCTAGTTAACTTAGTCAGAATAGGTTAAAGTGCTATACCTGTGTATGCTTGTGTAAGAACTCAGTTAGTCAGAACAGGCCAGGGCAGCATGTAATTGCTAGACCCAGGTATCCCACTTTCCTCTCAGTCCTCTCTCTGCCAGCCTTCCCAGCTCCAATCTCTGCCTACCCTATTGTCTTACTAATTTGCCCTGCTCTTTCAGTCTCTGCTCAGACCCCCTAGGTGCCATTGACTGAGGCACCACCCAAATCCTCCTTTGTCTTCTGCTGTGCCCCCATCTGCTAAATCTCTCAGCTGTCCCTCTAACCCTGACCTGAAGACCGCCCATCGATCAAGCTACACCACCACCCCAGCAGCCGCTACTCCATTTTTAACCTCTAATTCCTCTGTCTCTTCCTCTTTCAGGAGAAGCTCTTGACTGGGCCATCCAGCAGCTGAGGCATGGCATTTAATCCGCTGGTTGCGCCACTTCCTCCGGCTCTCCAGGATACTGAAAACAGGTATGGACATCGGAACTCTAGCCTGATAACCTGATTGGTTAGTGGTGCACAGGCCTTCCCTACCGTTGGCCAGACTCCTTCGAGAGCAGCCTCTGATTGGCTGCCTGCTCCCCCGAGCTAGGGAACTTGCTCACATCACTTGGGGAATGCAGATTTTGGCCTGAGGTCTATGGCTTTTGGCCTATCTAGCAGCTCCCCTCCTAGAGACTTTTCAGACCTATATTTTGTCCTGCCAACCTGCCCCTACCCTGGCCTTTATTAAATCAGCCTAAGCTCCACCTTCCCCATCTCACATTGGTCACTTTTCATTCCTGCTAGATCACCTGTTTATCCCTGCTCATGCACACAGGAGGCAACCACTAACACCAGCCTGCACTGTTTCTCATCCCTAACGGCACCCTCCCAACATAGCCAGAATACAAGCTCTTCCTAAACTTGTGCTACTGCTAGCCCTGTGCCCCATTGGCTCTATGATAAATATAGAGACAGGGACTCCATCTCATTTATTAGAATCAACTGCCCTCACTGTCACAGCCCTGCCCTTGTCACACTATGCTAGGGGGATGTCTCCAGACCTCTACATACTCGCTGCACTAAGCGCCCCCAACACCACAAACCTGTCCTGCCTCACAAACTACTAATAGCTGACTTGCTGATTGGTCGGCGACATGTCACTACCCCCCTCACCAGAAAAGGTGATGAATGCAAGTTCAGCAGATCCACCAAGGTGAGCTGGTTATACTATCTAAGAAAGCTCATATTGCTAATGCTCCTACTATCAGGAAACATCTACCCTAATCTTGGACCTCCCACCATCAACCATACTTTGAGCCAGGGCCATCTTAAAACTGTCTTACTAAACATAGGTAGCCTCCTCTCCAAGCTTCCTCAATTCCAGGCTTGGATGGTGCTTATCAAACCGGATGTCATCTCGCTAACAGAAACATGGCTATCCCCAAAGGTTGCCAATCAGTCTGTCACCCTGGATAGCTATAACATGTTCCAGCAGGACAGAACAATGAAAAGGGGAGGTGGCTGCCTAGCTTACCTTAGGTACGACATCGAAGGGCAAATACTGCCCTGTAGTTTTTGCACTAAGAAGGCACAAGTCTTAACACTATAACTCACCATAGGTCGACAGAACAAAGCACTAGTGCTCACCCTGTGTACCTACCCCACGGTTTGGTCCCCCCTGGCTTTCAACAGTTAGATAGTAATCTTGAGCAACATAAATTAAACTGGGAACAAGTCATTGTAGGGGATTTCAACATTAATTGGCAGCCTCAGGATGTTGCTACAGCTAGAGACCAAATAGCAGACCTCTACCTCATCCAACTGGTTACACAAGCCACTAGGCAAAACTATCGAACAGACACCTGCTCCCTCATGGACTGGCTACTCTCCTCCTGCCCAGAACACATCCCTGAAGTAACAGTACTACCCTACTCCCTCAGTGATCATTTCCCAGTACTATTATCTTGGACAAACAAGTTCACCAACTGCAAGTCTAAGACCTCTAGAAACAGATCCCTGAGAGCTGTACAACTGGAATGCTTCAGACATTACCTAAAGGAGGTGGACTGGTCCCCACTGGACAGTACCAAGGATGGGAACCAAGTCCTAGACTACTTCATTAGGGTCTTCACAAAAGCCTGTGACATCTTCACCCCATACAAAACTAAGCAAGTCAGAGGAACTGCTAATCCTTGGCTATCAGGCTCTCTAATTGAGCGCATACACCTCAGAAAACCACCTGTGGTAGCCTTTGTAAATGAGCCCATGACTCAAAGGTATTAATCCTAAGCTGACATAAATAAATAAATAAAGAAAGAAAGAAAGAAAGAAACAAGTATAGTATCATTGGCAAATTTGGATAATCAGCAATAAGTGCCAGAATTCATGTCGCCAATAAAAATCCCAAACAATAAGGGTCCCAATACTGTGCCCTGGGGCACACAGCTAGTGACCTCTATGTCCCTGGATAGTGTATTGGATACTCTCACCTGTTGATTTCTATTACTTAACTATTTAGAAACCCCTAGTACAAGGTAAGGGTTTAGGCCTAATATAGGCATTTTCAAAATGAGTTGTGCATGATAAATTTTGCCAAAGGCCTTTTTAAAATCTAGTAATAGAACATCCACAGGAATCCCACTGTCCATACTTCTCCTAACTGGTTCATAGAAAGTGATTAAGTTACTGGTACATGACTTTCCCTCTTTAAAATCATGTTGATTAGAATCTTTAAGTTTTTTGTCGTGACTTTCCAGCTCAAGTCTAGACTTTAACAATTTCTCTGTACATTTACATATCATGGAGGTCAGACTAATTGGTCTATAGTTGTTAGTCATACCTCTATTACCCATTTTACATATTGGCACCACTGTGGCCCTCCTCCAATCAGATAGAATTTCTCCAGTGTACAAGGGCTTGTTAAAGAGCATAGTAAGAGGAGAAGTTAACTCATCTGCTGTTTTTTTGACAAAATGAGCATTAATTTAGTCTGGTCATGAGGAAGATTTATTCTTAAGTTCCCACAATACTGTATTTACCTCATTTTCTGTAATAGTTAGAAATTCACTTCCTGGGGTAATTTCTGATATAGCAATTGGGTCAGATTTGGAGAAAACAGAACCAAAGAATGTGTTAAAGGCATTAGCCATGTCTACTGGTTCATTCAGTTCCTGATTGTTTACATAAATTGGCCCTAGTTTGTAGTTGTTTTTGAGTTATTACTAACATAAGCATAAAAGGCTTTAGGATTCTTATGAACAGTTAGTTTAAACTCAGTGTTACTAATGGGGGGGAGTAGTTCTTATGGGGCATAATATAGAAAATAATGTACAGGCAACAGTGTGCAATTAATTTTTTACACACTACAGGTATGTGATACCACATAAATCCAGGAGACCAAAGATTGAGTGGTTTATTCAGGTATCACACACAGAGGGTGTGTAAAACAATAGTTTTCAGTGTTGACTATATTTTATGTTACATAATTACTGTACTAGTTAACAGAACTACAGTAGACATGTACAAGAAGAGCGGAATGAAAAGTTACTGTTGTGCCGTGCATGCGGTGCGTGCGTGAGCTTGGCAATTATCTATTTCACATACTTGTTCAGGAACTGGTTTGGGATTTTAATCAAGCCTTACTATTAATCATAATTCTGTATCACCTTAAATAAGGCATTGCACTGTAAACCCTTTCTTTTTCATGCAGGTTTATTTTCATGGTTTTGGACCTGCAGTCATTTTCACGCAGAACTATTGTTGCATGTCTCTAAGCTGCTCAAGTAGCAGTAACTTGCATATACATGTCCTGTTTCAGCCAACACTCAGCAGCAGCTATTAAACCATCTATTCCACCTGAGATATCTAATTGTAACATTTGTTATTCACCCAGTGCTGTCTGTGTATTTAAACAGCATTCTGCCCTGACCTTGCAGGTCTCATTTACCAGTGCTGCTGTTTCTTGAAGAGAGGGAATTCACTGTTAAAAGATCTTGTTGCTGTAGCTGCTGCTTCAAAAAAAGCCTGTCAAACATGACAACAGCTCTACTGGCGATCCAGTAGGTGAAAGACAGAGTATATCAGTACCTGTCAAAGTGGTGGAGTTAGTGATAAGGGATTGAAATCCAGCATCCCCTCCAGCAACAAAATGCAGCTCTGAGTAGGAAGTATAACTAGGTCCAGTCTGATTTGAGATCAGAAAATACACGTCTGAGAACGGTGTTATGAAAGCTATATGATACTACATTCATCACTAAAACTCTGCAATAAATGAGAGTACTGATCATAATTTAAAAAAAGGATTATCTGGCTAAGCTGAGCCAACACCCAGACCCAAGCCAGCTCACACCAGCACTACAAACAAAACCTCCATTCAGACCTGTTCTTGTACTAGAAGATGCTGAAGCAGGGCTCAAAAATGTTGTAAAAAGTCTCCGCTCAGACAGCACAGTTGACAGTGCTAGAGTGATCTCTGTGGTTGCCATAAGGATAGTGAAGACACACAGTGCTGAGCAGCCTGTGGAACATGGTGGCCACCTAGTTTTCAGTGGGCAGTGGACCTGAAAGATACTGAGTCAGGTGGACTACTTCAAAAGAAAAGCTACAAAAGCTGGGTAAAAGACACCACTTGGCTTTTCCCAACTGAAGACTAAGCTCCTAAGGAGAATTTCTGATGCTTGTAGCTGGTAACTAATCCCCTCGGATCTCATTATCAATCTAAATGATACAGGAATCCAGCTAATCCCATGCTCACAATGGACCATGGAAACTACTGAGGCAAAGCATGTGGATGTTGCCTGACTGGGAGACAAAGGCCAGGTGTCCTTAGTTCTGGCACGTACAGTGTCTGGTGATTTACTGCCCTCCTAGGTGATATACAAGTGCTGCACTAACAATTGCCACCCAATTTATACATTTCCCAATGACTGGCATGTAAGCATATTTAACAATCACTGGGCAAACTGAGATTCTATGCAGCAGCACCCTGAGTGCATGCTTGGTACATGCAGCCCATCAAAAGAAACCTTGACTTGTTCCCAGAGCAGAAAATGATTCTGCTATTCTACCTCTTCATAATGCATGCAGCAGAAGATGGGATTGAATTGCTTGCAAAAATTGAGATTATTCCCATTTACATCCCTGCATCATGCACCTTTGTTGCAACCTTTTATTTTCATTTATTTGTATTTGTTGTTCAGGTAAGTACACTGGAATACAAATCCATTTACAGGCATGATTTGAGGTCAAGTTCAAAGGATTCTACTACAATACAGCAATAAATAGGGATTATAAAGTTCCATGCCAGTTAGACAATACAACAACTAAGTACAGAATCTTAAAAACATTTACATTTAGATACTCCAGACAAGTGGGTTAATAATGCAATAGAAAAGGCACTGTAAAAAGGCAAACACCTAATGTGAGAAGGTATTCCATTCCAGGTGGATGCCACAAAATGAGCAAAACCTCATTGACCACTTAATGTGCATTAAAATGGTACATTTAGAAGGTATTGGTCTTGGGAAGAGTATGAGTTAAAACTGGTACATGGTCCTAGAGACAATTAGACAGGGTAGACAGGGTGCCTGCCTCTCAGAGTTTGAAAACAAATTGGGAGAAGGTTAGCTTGCAATTCAGGGAGTCAGGAAGCCAACCCAGTCTACCAAGAGTCTCACAGTGGTGCATTGTATTTGGGGCTGTTAATGCAAACCTCCCAATTCTGTGAAGTAAGACTGTCTTCTTAGACAAAATATTTGAAGGGGCAGTGTCAGTCACTATTGAAGCATAGTTAACTATCGGAACTATCGGTAGTAGATTTTGGTTGACAAATGCCATTCAGGTTTCAGGCTGTAGACAATTTCAGATTCTGTATAATGTGTCAATTTGTGCATGAACTTTTGACATGACTATGTCAATATGAAAGCCAAAGCTCAGGGTAGTGTCCAAAGTTACCCTGAGATATTTGAAGGGAGAAACATTTTCATACTTTGTTCCATCCAATGCCACCATGTTTAGACTGTTACCATGGTCTCTTAGCCAGGAATGAGTCCAAAAAGCCATTGTCTTTGTTTTTGATAAGTTAAGTACCATTTATTCCTACATAACCAGTTCTGTATTAAGCTCAATTCTCTTGTCAAAGCCATTTCTAATTCTGTAGCTAGTTACCAATGAGAGTATATAACTGCATCATCATCAGCATAAAATTTTATTTTTGCTTCATTTACAACTGTAGTTATTGGGTCAAAGAACAAGAAGAATAAAATAGATCTGATAATTTAGCATTGAGGGACACCACACCATACCCCAACTTTTCCAGAAATAGTGTTTCCATATCAAACAGATTGCTACCTATTGGCCAGATAGTCCTTAAATCATACTATAACTGGTTTCCCAAACCTCAATTGCTTTAACGTTCTCACTAATTAAGTAAGGCTCATAAGATCAAATGTCTTGATTAGGCCCATGAAAGTGGCCCCAGTGAGGCATCCCCCTTTCCATGCCATCGTATATCTCACTCGTGAACTCAACCAAGGCAGTCTCAGTCCCATGTCCCTTTCTAAATCCATGCTGATTACCTGACAAAAGATTATGCTTATCAATGTATTCAACCAACTGGTTATACGCTAATTTTTTTTGAATATTTGCGAGGGCTGATAAAATAGAAATTGACCTCTAGTTACCGAAATCAGAGAGGGATCCAGATTTATGAAAAGGCACAATGTATGAATATTTTTAAAGATCTGAAACCTGTCCCAAGGAAAATTACAAGTTAAATGTTAAGCTTACTGAGTATGCTATCTCCTCTGCTGCCAACTTCAGCAATTTTGGTGCTAGGTTATCATATGATCAACAAGAACTTTAAAGGTGAGATCAAGCAAGAATTTATGAACTGGTATGAAATGCAATTTCATTGTAACTTTAAAAAGGCTGTGCCACAGCAGAAATTAACATAGACATGCAAATGCAGTTATTAAAGATTAAACATGGAGAGTGGGTGGTGGAGAGTTTTTCTAGAGTGAAAAAGTGCTGGCAGGACATTGTGAGCGGCTTCAGATAGGCTGCAATTGCAGCAGCCCACAAGAATGCATTAACACAAAACTGGAATAAAACTGACTTTTCTTGTTTTTTCCTGCCTTTTTAAAATTGTATTTAGTTATTTTTTTTTCAATTGAACATACTGTGCTAAAATACTTTGTTGTTTATGTTAAACCACACTGCACTAAACTATACTTCAGTGCAATTCAGTATAGTCAGACTACATGGCATTTTCATTGTCTCTGCTAACAAATGCTTTGAAGTATCATTTGATTTTTATAAACCTGATTACAACTTTTCTGATCCTGCTGTTCTCCTGATGCTAAGTGCAGTCCTCTGTGACTGTACTTAGCTGAGGGAGGACAGTGGGCCCAACAAACAAAAGATCAAAGCTTACAAAAACTCTAACATGCACTGCATGCCAGTGAATCTCCCACTGCTGCAGCCCTGCTTGAAAGTTAATTGCAAGGGATTCTATGATTTGTAATTGCAGAAAATGTCAGCTTGGAAGTCAACAGAATCAGTCTGATACATTCTACTATACTGCAATAAATAAGTGGTAAATACATGTTTTACTCACAAAATGCAAATTGGGACCAGCCCCACACTTGAGTGTGGGCTGTTAGTTCTGACCATTCCCCTTTAACCTACAGAGATTATGTGTAGCCCTGTTAGTTCTTGTAATGCTAGATTGTTGCAGATTGTGTTACTTTTTATTGCACTACCACAAAAATTGTAAATACATAGATGTGTTTTCCTGTAGAATGTGTGTCTTGATAGCTATACAAATTCCTCTCACTGAGACACCATTTTTGTGCCCACCACAATTAACCTGTTCTCTGAGTACTCGAGTTCTGTATTAATTTTTGTTATTAGATATAAAATATGTGAAGGGAAGGGTCAGTTCAAGGAAAAGGCTGTCTTACTGGAACTGACATATCAAGATCCCCCAGGGATAAGTTCAAAGGACAGGAGGTATTTTAAACTGCAGAGATCTGGGGTGCAATTACCTTGTCAATTTGCTTTCATCCCAGGATATAAGATTAGCCATTCATAATGCCCTCAGGGAGATCCTTTGACTTGCATATTTGCCATGGAAGGACTTTTGGGGAGGGGTGTCGAAGAGAGGCCAGAATGGACATTGAAGAGGTTTGATGTCTGAGCCAGAGAGGACCCAGATGATTCTGGAAGGTTCAATATCCATTTCCAGGGAACCCTTGAATTACATGAATACCCTTTGATGTGTAGATACCCAGGGCCCAGATGAGGTTTAGGAGTCAAATATACTTCTGATTTGAATACAGTGACTTGCATCAAAAGACTGTTTATGTGTGTGTGTGTGTAGCAGAGCACAAACCATTTCTGACCAGTTAACCTGTGGAGAGGAAAGTTAGTGAGGTCATCTTATGTATTTTTTTTTGTATTTTATTTGGATACCCTGTATTGTAAAATATAGAGTTTGATTCACCAAAGCAGAGTTAGTGACCTCATGAGAAGACCAGCTCAGAAGTGTGTTTAAGTGCTGAAAGAACCTGACAGAGGGACACAAGAAAATATTTCTGATTGATACAAGAGAATATTATCTGACTGAGGGAGAATCATCACAGCACTGAAAGAGAGTAAGATTAGACCCGTCTAAATGTATGTATTGTAGGAACTGTCCTTTTTTTCCTGTTTGTTTTAAGGCTGTATGTGTTGGGATATATATATTTTGTTCTGTAATTATTGTTCTGTTTTGATATTTTTAAAGTAAATATATTTTTTTACAAACAAAACTGCTGGAGTGCCTTGACAATTCTTTTTATTTTATGTGGAGCTTTAAAAGGTTATAAGTACACCGTGTATGGGCTTATTGTATACCAAACTGGGAAATGGATAGAATTCTCTAAAAGTCTTGTATTGAGTTCTAAGGGTTCATTTGAAAGACCTGATTGGGTGCCTGTAGGCAAAGGGATCTGGCCTCCCGAAGATAGAATTATCTGAGCCTCATAATTGGGTACACTAACAAGAGGTTATCAGTTTGAATCCTTCCAGAGCTTGAGACTAAGGTGACTTGAACCCACAAAACAGACAAGAGGGTTACCTTGTCTGTTCACTGTAAACAAATCATACGCTCAGAGGTTGGCACTTTGGGAGTAGAGGGCTGACCGGCTGAGCGAGTTTGTGACAACATCTACATCAATTTACTTGCTAGCTCAATAAATGGTATTACAATCAGCTGCGAATCCACACTATTATATACAATCATATTCATTTTTATTTACAAAAGTTATGTATATTATTGAAAATCATTAATTTAATATTTTACTACAAGATACAGCTATTATACTGTACCTACAGTAGTGACCATATAGTTAAAGAACCCACAGTTATGGTATAAAGAAGGTCAAAGTATAAATGAAATTGTCCAGATTGCAGTGCACTTCATTAATGACAGAAATACAGTAAGGGTATATTACCTGGGAACAGATCCCATCATATTACATGAACACACAAAACTACCCAAATAGTAAGTCTGGCTATATTGCTGAGCATTTGAGAGACAGTATAAAAAGCAATACCTTTTCTCTTGTATTGCTAAATTTTTAATAATGATGGGCACAATAATGATAGCTCAGTGAGTGGAATTTCATAATTATGAAGACACACATGCTACAGTAAAACAAAACAATATGAATTCATCTATAGTCTAGAAGATTTGGAGGCTGAATTGTCTAAATGAGAAATACCA
The DNA here is from genome assembly GCA_016271365.2 of Neoceratodus forsteri. NCBI lineage: Eukaryota > Metazoa > Chordata > Ceratodontiformes > Ceratodontidae > Neoceratodus > Neoceratodus forsteri. The sequence continues at coordinate 815,694,417 of CM028133.1, forward strand.
TTCCATGTTCTACATGAAACATAAAAAATTAGCACATGCAGAGTAAAGCCAGTGGCCTAGCAGTGGAAGAACTTTTTAGTTCGAGTCACCCTGAGAGTTTGTTTGAAATGCTCTGTGTGCTTATTTGACACAGCACTGGTATCGTGAGATTTGTAAGTATAAATGTATCCACATGGAGCCTACTTTTTCAATAGAGTAATCCAGGTTTTAGTAACTGTTCTATAATGGGCACGGTCTTCTACACCCCAACCATCATCTATTTAAAAAGGAAGCATATAATTAGATTACCTACACTTTCAGCTTGAGTCCCATCATAAGCCTCAAAAAATGCTAAAATGGCACAACATGCATCTTTACAAAAATGTGGCACGTGACGTTTAAAATATAGCAAATGATTAGCCCTTGTCTAAAGCTTCTAAAAAGCAGCTGCCCTCAAGCAACCCCTATAGTGGCACATGTCCAGCTCCATCTGCTCGCTTTTCATAGCCCCAGTGCTGTCAGCAGAAGCTGGCATCCCTTGCACATTAAAGAAAACAATTATCAAGGGACCAAACAAGAAAATGGATCACAGAATCCTAATACCTTTTGACAGCTAAAGGCCATTTTAGTAAATAACAAATAGGGCATTGTTCAGCGATTTGGTGGTTGTCCATAACTTGCTTGTAAAACTTTTCTACTAAAGCTGTACTGTTGATCTGTAATCTGATCACTTGACATGGCAGAGGGACAAAATGGTTCTGAATAGTGAGAGAATGGGAGGTAATTAAAGCAGACAACCATGTACTTAGTTTGGTTTGGTGAAGTAGATATTGAGGCATAGAAACATCTCACTTTGAGTACAAGATACCAGGTTGACACTAGGGGTTAGCTGTTGAAAAGGATCAGCCCACAATGTTCTGCTAATATTTTTAAAATGGAAATGAATCCATACTGTTAGATCATTTATTAAATAGCCTACCTGCATCCAAATATTCCATAAAAAGTGCTATTGTAGCAAAAAAAAAAAAAAGAATCAAAGTTGCTTGTCCACAGTTTTTGTTAACTGCAAAACATGACCTTTTCTTGCAATTGGATTGTCTTTTTGAAAATAGCAACAAGGCTCCTCAGATGCAATCAGAAAGAGGCAGATATGTGAACATATGAAAAAGACAACAGAATAAGGCCATTTGGTCTATCTAGTCTGCTTGTTTTACAGCTTCCACAACTTAAAGTTCTGACCCTGCCCCCTCCCCAATTCTCTCCTCTTTTTCATTTGCCCCTCCCATGACCCTTACTTTCCCCCTATGTCTATCCCAACCTCTCTTGAAGCTGTCCACCACCTTTAACAAGAGCACCTCTTCTGGCAGTGCATTCCAACTGGCCACCACCCTCTCTGTGAAAAAGTGCTTAAGACTATGTTCCCTTTTGTTTTGGCTGCCACTTAGCTTAAAGAGACCCTTTAATCCACCCTATTTATTCCTTTCAGTACATGAAGGTGTCAATTATGTCCTCTTATTCCCTCCTCTCCTCCTGGGAGTGTATGTTCAGGGCTCCCAACCTCTCCCCATATGCTTTACTCTCATAACCCATGATCACCTTCATTGTTTACCTCTAGACCATCTCCAGCAGGTTAATGTCCTTTTTATGGTGTGGGTACCACTACTATACTGCATACTCTAGACGTGGCCTCACCAGCAACCTGTACAAGGGCAGTATAACCTCCTCTCACCTACTGCTGATCCCTTTGGCTATGGATTGCAACATCTTGTTTGCCCTTGCTGCTGCTTTCTTGCACTGCATGGAGTGTTTCAGGTCTCTAGCATGCATTTGCACCCCCTGTCCAACCCTTTTGCAAATCTGCCCATAGATCTTTAACTATGATTGAAAAGGTAGAGGTTAAAAAAAGATAAGCCCTGTGGCCATCATCAGTAAGTTGCTATGTATCTAACTTCAAAAACACCATGTCTTTTGAAAAGGGGCATCAAACTTATCTTTTCTTAATAAAGCCTCACTTTTATTATTGTTCACTTGCTAAAGTCAATTCATTGTAAAAAACTGCATTTAGCATTAGTGAGGGTTGCCCCGTAATGTCACAAGTAAGGGAATGTGAAACTAGGGTAAAACATATTCCCCTGAACCTTGGTGAATCTGTGGTATGATGTTTTTAAACTTTGAATGACTGCATGATACAGTGCTGGCATTGCTTTAACTTTGGCCCTGTCTTTCCAGGCACAGAAAAATACTCACACACCAATACTTGTAAAGTGGGTGCCAAAGTTACGGCAATGTCAATGCTATGTTGCACAATTGTTCAAAGCCAGAGAAACACCACACCACAGATAAGGGGAACATAATTTCTTTTACCCTAACTTTGCATTTCCTTGCTTTTGGAACATTGAGGGGCAACCCTAACTGATGTCAAAGTGCAGGTTTTTGCAATAAATACATCTGTACATTTTAAAAAAGAAATGTAATGACAGATTCACACTACTTTGTACTGACCATGTCAGTGGGACTTGTCAGTATTTTTAGTGGCAAATAGTACTCAGTCACAGTCCCTACTCTTACACCAACCCTGAGCCAGACTGTCCCAGGAGTAAATTGGCATGCCCACCTTCAACCTACTATACCAAGCAGCCCCAATCCCTGGTGTCAACTGGTACCCTCTGCCTCAGTCTACTCCAGTGCCAAGCAGCCCTGGTGTCCACTGGCACACCTTCCACACTCTACCCCATGTCGAATTGTCCCTGGAGTCTGGTGGTGCCCCACTCTGACACCCTGTCTCATGTCAATTATACCTGCATTCTGTGGTACCCCCTCCCACACCCTGCATTATGGTCAAGTATCCCTGGTTTCCAGTGATACTCCTCCCCACACTTTACCCCATGCCCAGGAATCCCTGCTGTCCAGGGGCACCCCCTTCCAAACTCAACCCATGTGCATGTATCACTGGTATCCAGTGGGGGTATACCATCAAAACTGTGTCAGAATAATCGCACAGTGAAATTCATGTTGAGGAAATAGCATGGGTAAAAACAGCAACCTGGACAGAACAGAGTGGGGATATTATAGTGATTCATCCCAATCCCCCGACTTCCCCTCCCAGGTTTCGGAATCACAAATTGCCCATCCAAGTTGACCTCCCCTTGAGTTGTAATAGTAAATCACCCCCCGAGAATAGCTCCCCACCCCTGAGTTGCTCCCCTCAGAGTTGTAACCCCCCCTTTCCAGTTGCCCCCTCGAGTTCTCACTGTAAATTGCCGTGCTATTCTTTCCTTTCACTGTGTTTCTGAGGCATGGTTTTTCCTGTCTGTGATTTGTCTGCGTGGTTATTGACCGTGCTGCAGTTTGTTCAGTGGTTTTGTTGTGGACCAATCCAGTGGTAACCCTACCCTCATCAGTGCCCCCATTCTGGTACCAGGTGCCAAATCTTTGTGTCAGATACAGTACAGTGAATAATTACAAAAAAAAGCAATATTCCTTCCTCTACCCACTAGTCCCATCCCTCCCTCTTTCTCCTTTCCAATACTGTGAAACGTAACTGTCTTCTTCCCTCCCACTAGTACTTGTTCCAGACCTCCTACCCCCATGCCACCCATAGATAAAAAACAGGAGGCAGTGACTCTCAAATCTTCTCTCAGCCAGCCACAGTCTGAATGAATGAAACTGTGAACAGCTTATCACAGTTTCATTTATTTTGACAGTGTCTAGCTGAGGAGGCAAGAGGAGGGCTGCTATGGTTGGCATCTCTTTTTTTTGCATTATGGGTGGCATGGAGGGAGGAGGGTCAGTGTAAAGTGCTAGTGGACTGAGGGAAGAGGGTTACTTTGCAGTGTGATGTGGAGGGAAAGAGGGGGACGTGCACTAGTGGGCAGAGGAAGGGAAATTATTTATTTTTTTTAATTAGTTGCTATATCTGGCTCCTTGTTAAGCATCACTTGTTGGAATGGGAGCCGGAGGTCTTCAGTGGAACTGGTTTGGGCTCCTGCTTGCCGTTTAGTTTTATATGACCAATGTTTCTTTTTTTTTTTAAAACATGTTTTATTAAGCAAGGTAATTGTAGTACACTAAACAGTAAGTGCAGCATGTTATACAAATAAATGTTAATGCAACACATGTAAAAGGTAGATCATTTCACAATTTCCATACATTGTGAGTAACAAAAGGTTGCAAGAGAGAAGAAGAAATTTTGACTGACATTGACTCAAATGGTTCCCCAGTACACTGCAGGGAAGAATCTCCAGCCCAATACCCCATCCTTTTGGCTCACACAATGAGCAGAACATATCTATTAGCTATTATGGGGTAGATGCACCCCACAAGGGAGTGATAACAGTGCTAGATATGACTACATGGGCCAGAGGCCGGATGCAATAGCAAAGACAAGGGGATCTCAAATTATTTGGAAAGCCTCTTTCTGGACATTGGCCAATAACTCTGCTCTGCAGACACCCAAATTATTTGCCCACTGTGCCACCATGAGAGGGGCATCAGAGACCCTCTGGTTAGCTATGTTTCTGCAAACATTTATAAGTGCTATGGACCCTAGCAAAGAAGCCCTAGCTATACTGTACATGTATGGTTATGATCAGATCCCAGCAGTAATTTCAGTGGAGATTTTGGAAGCACACTTTGAAGAACTAGCTTCATTATATCATGGACTGCACTGCATACCAAAATTGGGATATCTTGTGGTAAATCAGGGTCATGTGGATAAATGTGCCATTGGCTAAGTGGCATTTAGGATATTTAGGAAACTTTTCTGGGCATCTGCTATGCATCCAGACCCCTACTGAAATAGGCACAATAGAGATAGCTTAACTGTAGCTGCCTAAGCTTGTTACTTTTAGAACTGTTCACCAAATGTGCTACCGCTCAAGATCATGTCTTGTCAGAGACTGAGACACCCAGGTCCTCCTCATCCCGTCACAAATATGACAGAGTCAGGAAGGGAGCACTACCCCTCAAGATGCCATGGTACACAGATAAAGGTTCGAAGGGGCTGGGGTCTCTAAAGCTGCTCCTCCAGAGGCAATGCAGTGGCCAGTAGAATCAGCTTTCCTGTTTCGTCTAATATCTCCACCCCACCCTGTTAACATGCCCCTCACTCTTAGTTGAGCAAAGAAACTACCAGCTGGGAGGGTAAATTCCTCTCATATACTACTGAAGTCCGTTCTCTGAGTTAATCACCCTGAATTAATTAACGTTATTCAGGCTTATGTTCTGCCACTTAAGGAGTGCCTGGTGCAGGGCAACATTATACTGGGGCTTTCCCTTCAGGGCCACCCTTATTTGGGTCTGTCTAGAGTTGACACAGGGTCAGGATAACTGCTTATGTGTAGCAATCCATACCTCAGGAAAGACTCAGATGAAGGGGTTAGAAACCTGGGGGAGTGACATATTACTCAGAGATGCTTACAGTAGCCACTGTCTCAAATCAACACCCAGCTCCTCCTCCATTTCCAACCATGCTGGTCTCTGTGTTGTATTCCCTGTAGGCAGGTGGCTGAACTGTGCTGCCCAGTAGTGGTTCTTAAAATGTGGCAGGCATATCCAACCTCATGACTGGAACTTGAGGAATGGTTCCCTTTACCCTGGCAGGTTTCCCACATCACAAGAACATGTATATTATGCTGTTCAGCTGTGCAAAGAAGCCTTGTGGAATATGGATGGGGAGGGATTGAAACAGGTACAGGCACTTAGGCAGGGTACATATTTTGATAATGTAACCCCCCTTAAAATGGGGGTTCCTGAAAAGTCTTCCTTGAGCTTGCCTAAATGCTCACTGCCAGGCTGGTGTGCTGTGTTTTAGCAGTTTAAATGTATTGCCAGAGAGTGCCTGTATAACCTATGTGTACTGTCTCTTTACAAGCTGCCTGGATTGCAGTTATAATTAATCTGGGAGGGGGCTGAGTGCTTCCATGCTCGAGTCTCGCCTCAGCTGCCAGATAACCATTCTGTTCTGCCATCGCTATTTGCACAGAGGGAGATCTGTTAGAAGATGTAACTGTTTGCTGAATATCTATTAGAGTAGTAAAGATATTGTAGTTTGTCTAAACTGCCTTGTTTACAGCATGGACATTTCTGTGTATTTCCACCATCTTGGTTCTGGACTGCCAAAATGGGCCAATCAGTGCCATTTAGGACTCCAAAATGGAGCCCGTCCCCAGGGGCTTTGTGGGAGCAAAAATTCTGTAGGAATAGTAGTTTTGGGTTTTTGGCACCTAAAAGGACCTGTAAGGGGAGTCCTTGTTGTGACTGACAGATGAATCAGCCAGCTGAACCTTTTGGATCAGAGGGAAATTCCCGGGCTGCCTGCAGCAAGGGGGCAGAAGTGAGTTGGAGCTGGAAGAGTGAGTAGCTCCAGTTCAAGGAGCTGTTGCCTCGTGGGGTAGCGTGGGGACTTGGTGGGAAGGCTAAGTCTGGCCTGCCTGTCTTCAACTCCCTCACATGGAGGGATAAGAGAAGCTCTAATTCGGACCAAGTCTCCAAGTCATTTCATTGTGTCTCGATTAATGGGCACGATTAGTAGTTTCAGCCAGATCTGAGTTGGGAAGTGAAGAAGCAACAGCTCAAGATAATCGAGCAGCAGACCTGCATAGTTTTGCGTGGGAGAACTGTGCAAAGTCTTGAGTTTTGGCCTGCCTATTGCTTGCTGCCCCTGAGAGGGAAAAAAGAGTTTATTTTACACTGATTCTGAGTTGTGAGAATGAATTAAGCCACTGAATTGTGACCAGACTCCAACCTGAAGAAGACCAAAGATTTGCAGAATGCAATCAGCCTGTCAGGGTTTCCAGCCACCTCTGAACTCCCGGATTGTGCAGAGACTCTGTAATTGTGACCGGGGAGCAATCTGCCTGGTATAGTGGAATTTCTTACATGTAAATGTGCTGTGTGCTGATAGTGGGTCATGATCTGGTTCCCCACTGTGTGTCTGAACTGCATTTTGCTTGCTGGAGGCTGCATCCAGCTCCACGGACTGAAATCCGTATTCATCTCCATTTGGCCTGGGCTTTGCCCCACTGGCCCAGCCAGAATACCTGCTACACAGAGGAAGTCATTGATGAGAGACCTGCCTGGGGATCAACCCCCTGCTCAATGCCTTGAACAGAAATGATGCCTCGGTGATTCGTGAGGGCCCTGCTTCTCCAGGCACTCCAGTTCAACAGTCTGCAGTCTCGATTTCGTCCTGTCTATGTCCTGTATTGGGTATCGTGAGTACATATCAGGGTAGCTACCTGCAACAACAGCTAAATCTAAAGTGCTGTCATCTGATTGCCTTTTCTTTCATGAACTGAGCCCTCCAGCTCCAGATGACAAATAGTGTGTATTGTGCATGTTGCTTTATTCCATCACAGGGCCCCACCCAGCTGCGATGCCGGCCTACCCCGGGCACCGTTCCTGGCTAGCCCGCCATTTTCTACCTGGGTACCCAGAGTGTGTGTGACTGTGTAGGGACTCTGAAGTGCATGCATAACTGTCTGATTGATATAGCTTTTAAGCAAATCAACCTGATTATGCCCCTTACTTGTTCAAGTCCCTTGAATAAATCAGATCTAACTCTTTTTTGCATTTAACCTGACTGTGGTTCCAGTTTGTGCCAAAAGTACTGTACTGTTGCTATTTGCTGTGCATAACCTTGTTTTACAGGGGGTCTCCAGGGTCAAACTAGAGGAACCAGCCCTGGTGGTAAGTGCAAACACTGTGGGTAATTGTATGGTGAATAAGGGTCATTGTGAAAGTGATTATTGTATATTGTGCAGGCCACTAAAAGGGAAGGAGGGGGGTTACAGTGTCCCAGAGGGCTGTGCCCAGGTTAGTGTGACTACTGACAACCATGACCTTTGGGTGGACGCACCCATTTTAGTACCCAGGCTCCTTAACCTGCTACTAGCCAAGCAGGCAGGGGTAGTAGCCCTTTTGATAGCGCCAGCTAGGGGTTACAATAACATTCATCTTGCCTACAACAGAGAGTGGCAGCGGCTCCCATCTCTCACATTCTGCCTTAAAACCCACCAGCAAGAGTAGGAAATTCATCTTATATAGCTGGGTCAGGTGGGCTGGGATTTGCAACAGTATTTGACAGCAGCAGCCACCTGCAGCCCCATGGAGTTATGGAACATACTCCCTCTCTGCTGTGTACCAATTAGGAGTGTTTCACTTTTAGTCCTATTGATTTTGTGCCCAAACAGAGAACTGTATTTGCTAAGAAGAGCGTGCAGGACCTAAGCCCCTCCATTGGGTTTTGCAAGTACAACAAAAGGGTCATCAGCAAAGAGGGCAGCTTTATGCTACCTTCCCCTGAGACTGCATTCAGCAATCCCCTAGTGATGCCTAATTGCTGCTTCAAGTCATTCAAGTGACAACACATATAGCAGCAGGGAAAAGGATCAGATCTGCCTTGTACTCCGGATAGGGTGAAGGTCTCCATTAACCCACCATTGACCTGGATTTTAGCAGATGGATGCGTATATAGGGAGCCAATCCATCTGACAATCTATTCTTTCATGCCAAACCTCCTGAGCGTTTGTAGTATATACCCCCATTCCAATCAGCTGAATGTTTTTTTAGCATCTAGGGCAAGGATCACTGATCAATGTTTGTTATATGTTTTTGCCCACTTGTGGATGATGTTAAGGGTACACCTGATGTTATATTAGCCCTTTCTCCCTTTAATAAATCCTGCCTGGTCTGGATGAATGCAGGAGGGAAGGAATGCCTCAATTCTGGCTGCTATAACGCTGGCTGCTATTTTGTAGTCAGCAATCAACAGAGAGATTGGTCTATATGAGGCTCATTAGGTGAGATCCTTGCCCAGTTTAGTGAGGACAATGATAGTAGTCATTCAGGTAGACAGGGCAGCTCTCCTTTAGAAAAGCTGTCTGCTATCATGTCGAACAATGGGTCTAGTACGTGTTCCAAGAATTGTTTCATGATGTTAATACATAGTCATCAGTCCCTGGAGCTTTGCCACCCATAAGGCTTTTACCATGTCACAAACCCTTATGCTTTGTGAGAAGCTGCTCCAATCTCTCAGCTTGGGGGGGCCTGCAAGGGAGTGATAGGGGCCATTTGGAAGAAGACGAGGAACTCCGTGGCATTAGAGGTGCATTCAGAGGTGTATAAGGTTTTATGAAATCTATTAAAAGCATCTCACATGTCCTGATGTCTGGACACTAATCCCAGCTCTGGATGCTTAGTCTGGACAATAGTCCTCTCACCCTCCCTTTGCCTGATTTGCAAGAACAGTAGATTCCCACCCCTGTACCCACTGAAATCATATGCCCATATGTATGTAAGTGCTCAATGTGTTAAACTTTCATGTAAGTCTTTGGAGTAGGGTAAGCAGACCCAGGGTGGCATTAGCTGTATGCAGCTCCTCCACCTTTGAGATCTTCCTTTCAAGCTATCTGAGTTTATGGTTTTCTCCCCTCTACATGTATTTGGCATATGCTATAGAGTGGCCCCCGACATAGGCCTTTTAGGCTTCCTAGCTAGTTGCATGGGAGGTTTCATTTCTCTTGTTATGGGTTGAAAATTCTTGTATGGCTGGTTGTATCACCTCAATGTACTGTTAGTCATTGAGGAAAACCAGGTCCAGTCTCCAGGCCATCGGGGGGGTGGGTGCCCAGACCTCATATGATCACCATTGCTTGAAGTGGGGAGTGATCCAATTTTAAAGCTGCAATGCAAACACTGGAATATCAGTCTGGAACTAATGTACCTAGCTCGTGACCTTCTTCCACTTCATTACATGCTTCAGACCATTAATGTTCCAAGTGTTTATATTCAGTGTGTCAGCCATTGTGAGTTTTATGTACGTGATGTTAAGCAAACCTTTCAACAGTGTCACTGCACTCGGATATCTTGTCAGTGTACACAATATGAAGACTGTAATGTAGTCTTGCAATTTTATGCCCAAACAATACCCCCACCCCCTGGGATGGGCAGTTACCCTCTTTAAACCCAAAATTAATAAACTAATAACAGAAACAAACTGCCATAACATCAACAGACCACCCACCCCCCCAACAAAGTTGCTGCCACCTGTACCCTTCCCCCCAAGTATAGCAATGAACCCTTATAAAGTCTAGACAAAACATTCTAAGTAAAACAAACAGTAACACCACCTCCAGATCAAGTGAGTAAGTACTTGATCCAGCATCCCACCTAGTTATAATGGGCTGGTAGTTGTAACAACACCAATTTAAAAAATTTTGTACAACGTTAACATTTTGGTAAAACATAAACAGAGACCTGTTGAGTAACTTTGGCCCTGCTTAACCCAGGGCTGAGGCACAATCATGAGAACTGGAACATTTAATATAACTCAAACTACAATACAAATTAGATGATCTAAGAGTTAGTCCTAAACAGCAGACCACTTAGTGTAGTTAATACTCCGTTGACCTTTATCTTCCAACTCTGAATCTGTGCTGACCCCAACTCATCCCCCAGTTACTCCCCAGGGGAGCAACACAATGTTATCTGTTCCCAGCACAGCCCCCTCCCTGCACCAGTTGCCCTGGCGGTGCAAAGGGAGAGAAGGAGAGAGCACAGTGTTCCCCATTGTTGCCCACCATAGATCTTGACAGGACCATCAATGCTCCCCTGCTGCCATGAGCAGGGCTTCAATTACTTAGTAAGTCATGTGGGTGACCGTGTGCACTATTCCCCTCTCCCTGAACCTACACAGCCACCTGCAGCTATAGATGCAGCAAAGTTTTACTTCACTGGCAAATTTTTGGTAAAGTCATCAAATTTCCCTCTGCAAATCAGTTTGCAAAGTTGCCCGGTTTAATGACTATTTGCCATTTGTAACTTCACCTAACTTTTGTTTTGTTTTGTTTTTTAAGTGCAAGTTGCACTTAAAATACCCCAAAGCAAGAAGACGTTACACTTGCTGAATTCCCCAAATCTGTGATGTCTAGTGGTCCGCCCCGCTGATTGCTGGTAAAAAGTATTTTAAATAAATCCCTGGTGTGTAGTAGTCCTCCCCAGCAGATTACCTGTCATAGTGTTTTAATAATTTATTTTATTAGGTAATCAGAATTACAACTCTTTGAGTCAAGGACTCTTTTGCAAAGGCTCCACATCAGGAATAAAAAGGATACAAACAGTGCAAGAATATAAGCAGTGACAATACTAAGAAAGTACATGCAGTTTAGGGTCAGTGGCCCAGCATCAAAGTACAAAACTGTAGATAAAAACAATAGGAAGCAAGTTCATAATTAAGATATCAGAAAGATAGATTCTGGGAGAACTAATGTGCAAGTAAGACCACTCTGCTGGTGAGGGTTGTTAGGCTAGCCAGGAAAACAGGATATTAGGAATAGGGGGGTAGACAAATCCTCTAGAAATGGTGAGGCTAAGAATAGTCAAAGCAGGAGGAATCCAGGAGGAGGGTTTTTAGACCAGTTTTAATGCAGCTAAGACTAGGTTCCAAGGAGATGGTGGGAGGATGGCTATTGAGCCAAAGAGGGGAGCAATAACCAAAGGATCTTTGACCAAGGGAGGTCCTACAATGGGGGATTAGGAGAGAGGTTTTGGCAGAGCATACAGAGGTCCTTCTGTGTGGGATCAATTCAATGAGGGGGAGAGACCTGAGAGGGCTTGCTTCTGAAGTACCTTCTCGGCATGGAGACACATGTGGTAATTAAGCCTACCTTTAAAGTTTAGCCAGTTTGTAAGCTTGTATGGATCATAGGTGTGTGTTAATCTATCACAATCTGATACCAGGTGGCAGGCTTTATTGAGGGATAATTTTACATGGTGTGTGGCAGTTTGATCTGCAATCCTGTAAATCATGATGCTGTAGTCTACCAGGGATAAGACAGAGGAGGAAACGATGAGTTGGATTGCCTCAGGAGGTTGGCAGTGTTTATGCTGGTATAGTAGCCCCAGCCTGTGTTGATGGAGGAGGAGAGGTGATGAATATGGGTGTGGTAGGTGAGGGAGGTGTCCAGCGTGATACGCAGGTACTTATTTATTTATTTATTTATTTATTTATTCAAGAGTTTAACCAGGCAGGCATACTGAGCGGAGGACCACTCGTTTCCAGATGCGACCTGGGGGAAACATGGGGGAAATATAAGGGAAGGAACAGTATTACACAAATGCATTAGGTTCGTAGCATGATCTAGGGGGGTACCCATGGAGTCTGTAATAGTTAACACGGAGTTTCTGTGTGGGCTCTGGCAGTGGACAAAGATCATGGACTTAGTTTTCTTGTAGTTCAGTATTAGGTGGCATTCAGAAAACCAGGTTTCATGTTCCCCAAAGAATCCCTGAAGGGAGTTAGGATGGCATGTTTCCAGAAAACTCCAGCATCATCCATGTAGAGCAGTAACTTCCCACTGCAGGATTTAGGGAGGGAGTTCAGGAAGAGGGTGAAGAGCAAGGGGCGCAATATGGATCCTCGTGGCACTCCTGATAGGACTGGCTATTGGAGGAGATTGTGGTGCATATTTAGACCTGTTGTGTTCTGCCAGTGAGATAGTCTTTGAACCAAGAGGTTGCCTCGTGGGAGATGCTCAGAGATGGAAGGGAGTGGAAGAGCAGTGCGTGACTGAAGGTGTCGAACACTTCCGTCAAGTCAAAGTAAATAGCTCCAGCCAGGTGGCCCTTTTCCAGGGCCTCATGTATAAATGATGTAAACTTGAGGAGGGCAGTGGTGGTGCTGTGGCCCCTCCGGAAACCATGCTGTTAGGAACAGAGCAGGTTATGTGACAATGTGTAAAACTTAAATGCCTGGTGCCTATCACCCACTTCCCCCGCCAACCGTTGGCTACAGTGCTAAAAAAATATATATTTTACTAAATTCCTGGTGTCTACTGTGCTCCCCCTCCCCCCGCTAATCACCGGCCAGTCAGCCACAATGTAAAAATATGTATCTATGTATTTTTTTTAAATTAAATCCCTGGAGTCTAGTGGACACCTCATCCCATCAGGGGATGCCCCACCACCATACTACCCCCCAATCCCGACCCCGAGCGGGCAACCGGTACAGTCCTCCAGTCATCTCCATGGCCAGCAGCCTGACTGAGCTCTCGCAATGAATGAGCTTGTGCGTACTGCCTGTGGCCCACTCAGGGTAGGAATAGGGGGGCAGGATGTTGGGGCACTCTCTGATGGGATGGGGTGGGAGTTCACTAGATACCAGAGATTTAATAAAAAAAAAAAATATATATATATATATAAAACTAGATAGATACATAGATAGACAGACAGACAGATAGATAGATATAGGATACATAATGGGCAGGAGTATGATATGGAAAATATTGTCACTCCTGCAGAGTGACAGTATTTTCCATATCACACAACTGCACATCATGTGTGCAATTTGTGCCATAGGGGTGAGTGGTAAATGAGAGAAGGTTTTATGTATTTAGTTTCTGAATGAGTTTGTGGGCTGTGGAGTTTTCTTTTGTGAATGGGGCTGGGTGTATGTTTTGTACTGTTCTGATTGGTTTATGTGTGTGTTACTGATGTGTGATTGGCTACGTGTTATTTATGTCTTATGTTTCATTGGATGTTGTGACTTGGTGGGCGGGACCTAGGCTGGTGTCAGGGAACTGGGTTTCATCAAAACTTTCTGCTATTGTCTTAGATTTCTGTGTTTGTGAGCATTTTTATTTTGTTTTGTTTCTTCCAGAATTAGTGTATTGCTTGTGTGACTTTTTTAACTAATTTTGGTCCTGCTTGTTTCAGTTCCATTCACCAAAACTGCAGATGTTTCACTTTCGAGTTATAGAATTTGTTTCACTTCTGCTGTTTATCGTGGTTTACAACCAGCATTCGGTGGCAGTGTTGACTGAGCAGGTGGAACAGTGAGGATGGAGAAACGTGCTTTCTTAGGAGCAGCAACTGTGTTTCAGGTGAAAGCGTTATGGTTCTACATTTGTGTCTATGGTGACAGCACAGGTTCTGCTTGTATGCTGAGGGAAAGGTACCTAGAGTGATGATATCATGAACTGACCTGTGCATTGTGTGTGTAAATGGCTGATATCATCACTGTAGAGCAGAGGGTGAAATATGTCCCACTGAAATGGAAATACACTGAATTATCTCAATCATTTACCACTCACCCTTATTGTGTGTGTGTGTGTGTGTATATATATATATATTTTACATTGTGGCCAACTGGCCGGTGATTGGCAAGGGGGGGACCACAGTAGACCCAGGAAAAAAAAAATATATATATATATATACAGGCCAGTAATCAGTGTGTGTGTGTGTGTGTGTGTGTGTGTGGGGGTGATAGGCACCAGGCATTTAATTATTACACTGTGACTGGCGATCAGCTGAGTGGTGGAGGACCACTAGACACCATGGATTAAATATATATATATTTTTTTTACCTTGTGACTGACGATCGGTGGGGGGTGGGGACTGCTAGACACCAGGGATTTAATTCTTACATTGTGGCCGACAATTGGCGGGGGAAGGGGAGGGACCACTAGACACCAGGAATTTATAAATTGTTTTTACATTGTGCTGGGGAGCACTGACTACTACACCAAGGAAGGAAGTTTGTGTGCCAAGTGTGGACTTCCGCCTGCGAAATTCCACACTTCACGGTTCATCTGACACTCTGTGAACTTGCAAACTTCACAAATTGCACTTTGTAAATTGAACGCAATTTGTGAAATATTTTGCAGAATAAAGTTTGTGGACTTCGCACATCACTACCTGCAGCACACTCAGTGCACATAAGATCAACCCTCAAGCCCAGACCTGCGAATGGGCTGGAATTGTGCCACATGAGCCCTGGTCTACCCCTTGATTGACACACCCTCCTGACATGCAAAATAATTCTCCCACACCTCAAAAGTTTTACTGCTGGTATGGCAGGTTTATTCATATAGGACGTTTCCACTGGGGGAGCTGAAGATGCAGGCAGCCAGCTGGGGCAGTGATTGCCTGATTATCTCAATCTAAAGGTACCTACTCACAGGGCCTCATGGAACACAGTCCCCCATTTGACCCTGTGGCCCAACCCATGGCTGGGGAACACAGTTAAGGATCCAACACTGCATGTGATGCATATCCCCATGCCAGTAGACATAGCAAGCCTAACTGACTACCCCCACAAATGGGTGATGGAGGTAATATGGTGGTGAGCCCAGTCATGAAAACCACATCCCACTAGCACTGAATACTGTGGTCACCACACCTGCTAAAAAGGGTTAAACTCCCCCAGCAACACTGAGTTCAGCAGCATTCCCAACTGCAGGCGCAGTACCCATGATGATTCATCTAGGGGTGTTATGCAGCTCATTAGGTGTTGAGTGCTGGCTCCCTCCCATTCCAGGTTGACATAGCCCAATCCACTCTATCCCCACCACTCTACCCAGCAGTACCTGCCATAGTGCATCAGCAAGCTACTCTGTGATTGGCACCTCAGAACCGCCCCTCCAGTGCCCCTCATTGAAAATCAAAACCCTGCCAATGGCATTAGTTTAGTGCCAATTAATTTATTCTAGCAACTGAGAACTGTAGTATTGTCACACCAGAACTGGAAGGCTTTGATTGGACAGGCCACAACTCCTCCCCTCAGATTGGACAGCCACATTACTCACCCCACCCCCACCCCAAAACACCATCACTGGACTACAACTCTCAATGGCCATCCAATACATCACCACATGATCAATATCACAAATGTTTCTTACACTGCAGTCTACATAACAATTAAAATTAGAGCATCTTTCAAAAGGTACACAGTTGTGTTATGCAGGTCTCAGAGTGTGTGATCGGTGCCTCCAGTCACACCAATTGGCAGGCAGTCACACCAGCCCCCACTAGTACCTACATAGTCATGAGCATGTCAGTAGTCCCCACCATGCTCACAGTTTTGCACACCTCTCTTCATCCTCCACTGTTACCCACACCCCTAGAAGGTATAATCCTATGTGGTCAGGGATGATGGATGGCAACAGAGATGTGCTCATACATCTACTAAGCATATAGAGACATTCCTCCAAGTTAGAGGAAATGGAGGGTAGTTTTTCTACATTACAAATGTTACATCAGTCTGCAAACTGTCCACCAATCCCTGTGGGTAACCTATGTGGGCTGCCAAGCAATTCACCCAGATTATTGCCTAAGGTCTGGACAGACAGCCACATGGGGCTGGACACCCATTCTGCATTTAAGAATTCCAAGTCAGTCAGTAGAGTTCTGAGTGGCTGTCAGGGATGCAAGGGGTGACCAAGAATGCCTGAGTCTAATTCCAGCTATGATATTAAAGAAGGGCCACCATGGCCAGCATGAACCTCAGATAAAACTAATCCCTGAGGCAGGCATGCGCACATTTCAAAAAAAGTCATCTTGATTCATTCATGAACTATGTGGCAGATCACAGCATAGGGAAAACCATGAGCAGCAGGGCACCAAAAGACCAGGGCAACAGGACAGACAAAAAGTGATGATAGGGATAACTGACATCTCATACCTTTTTGAATGGTCATTGAGTGCAGCAGACACTCAATCTGACCTCCACTGCCATATCTTCCAGTGGGAAAAATTCATCAGCATCCTGTGCCTTCTTAAAAAAGTGAAGCAATGGCCATGGCCTAGAAGTTCTACATTTAGAGGGATATAAGCGGGCAAATTCCCAGCCATGGATATGCAGCATGGACCTGATCGAAGTAAACTGCTGCTGCTTTGGTTGGAGTTCTCAGCTGTAGTTCTGGGGCACCATTACAACACCATCAGTGACTTTTATAGGACTTTGTGCCATCACTACCCACAAAATTTTCTTTTTGTCCTGGTACCTTAGGTATTTGATTAAAAAGTGGTGAGTCCATTCCCAAGGCTTGGGCTTGGGACCTGTTTAATATGTCCTTTCAACCTCATGATTAACTGCTCTAGGAGGCATACTGAGGATCTCCACCAGCCATTTCTGTAAGGTAACACTTTATTTTAAATATCACTAACTGCACTGTAAATACTGGATAACTACAATGTAACTGCACTGTAACTACTGTGCTGTTACATGGTAATGACTATGTAGTTGTTAACTAGTTTCACAACTGTGTGTTGTGTATTTACACAATTTGCATGAAGAAATAGTTGTAAGTGCAACTACTACTGTCTCCTTTTCAGCACAAATCAATTCATTCTGACAAGTATAACTACACATTTAATAGCTGTTGCAAAGTGTAAAAGAAAATCTACTCTCCAATTACCACTGTATCTCTTTTGACATCATGCAATTTGTTCTTACAAGGGGAACTACACATGTAATTGATATTGCAAATTGTAACCGCAGAATTATTGTGTAACTACTATGTTATTACTTTTGGCTTTATTAAATTTGTTCTGACAAGTGTACCTACATATGAATGTAGGTCTTGTGCATTGTTTCAACAGTCTATGTCTATCTGGCATTTATTTAAAAGATAATCACATAGAAACACTTAAAGTATAATCAGAATGGTAACTAAACTATGATTACAATGTAATGTCAATCTGCTACACTTAAATGTACTGACTGGCAGCTCTTTAGGCGATGATACATGTTTGTAATCTAGTTGCTCATGAACTTACAAGTTAATAAATATGTAGTCTAATGCTGCAGATTGATATGTAAGAGTACACAAAAATATTTAATTTGCATAATTACTAATCAGCATTGTAACAATATTGTAGCCAAGAAATAATGGTATTGTTTTCACAGTTAATGCCTTGGTAACATACATTTCCAAGTGCACACATTTACATTTATCAAATGTCACTATTGTAGTTGTGGTGTAAGTTCTCATTCAGAAATCAGTCCATCGTAAACTTACTATGTAATAAACATGAAGTCTAATATTGGACCATATTCACATAAGCAGTTAGGAATGTGCCAAATGCACATACCAAGGCCTGGTGATCAACAGCAGCCATCCAATCAGATGTCCCCTTCACCAGAAGACTGGATCCTGCACTCTGTGTGGAGTGGGGAATTATGGGATATGGCTGACCCTGCCAGTACTGCTGTTTCCTTTAAGGGAGCCTACTGATCTGCCTGTTTTCTTCGCTGTGCCCCCAGCCCTCACAGTATAGTCAGAAGTATAAGAAGAAGGGTAACTGTGTTATGACTGCACTGTAATTGCTGGTTATTACACTTACACTGATAAAATGTTTGTTTTTATTTCATTAACCAGGTAAGATAGATTGGTGCCAAGAGGCACCTTTTGCAGGCACGTCCTGGTGTACAAAAGTACAATAAAACATACATAATATATGCTATATAAAAAATACAAAACATTTCATAATACAATGACAAGAAAAATAAATAAAAACACAAAAATTCAAGCAGAACAGATGCAGTTCTTTACTGTTAAATAATGCGACTTCAATTCTTTAGAGAAAGTTGTAACACTGGTTATAGATCCAATTGATACCAGAATGTTATTCCACAGAGTTGAAGCCTGAAAACTGAATGATTTTTGACTCATGCTAGCTAACATAAGTTTTGAGCAGATCTCAGGTTAAGATTCAAAGTGACTTGACTGAAGCAAACATGCTAAGCTAGCAGGCTGCTTTTTGCTCAACAATTTGAAACTAAAATTAGCTAAGGTTAATTTTGATTTCATATCAAAGGGAAGCCAACCCAGACCATCTAAAAATACACAATGGTGCACTCTGGTATTACAGTGATATTTAAACTTTGCAGTTTTATATCACACTTTTTTTAAATAAAAATGAACTTTTAGGTGCTGCATCTACAACCAGAAAGCCATATTCTAATAAAGGGATCAGGTGTTGTTTTGCTCTACTAAATCTGGCATTGCTCATGAGAAATGTATTTATCCAATAGGGTTGATCTAATTTCTGATGCAACTTAGAAGTTAAAATCTTAATATGAGGGCCAAATATCAAATCAGAGTTGAAAACACCAAGATATTTAAAGACACTAACATTATCAGGTAGTTGTATGGATTGACACTGAAAAGTTATTAGCATTAGATCTGGTTTTTGGTACTGAACCCAACCAAAAGCATTGCTTGAGTTTTTGGGATCCACAATTGGTCCTCGACAAAAACTTTAGTGAAAGACCAGACAGCAAAACTGGCAGGTCAACCTTATTTTGCAGTTGGCTGCTGGTTTAGAACTAAATTGAGTGTTTTCTTCAGGGGGCAAAGCCCCCCCAAACCCCACACATGGGTCTGCATCCCCTGCACCCCCCCCACTTAGGATTCTCAACTCTGAGTTGGAGCACATTTGAGGGGGGCAGGATCCCCAACAGACAGTGCTGAGTTCCAGTGCAGTCCTTACAGTGACATGGCACTGTAGTCGCTGTAGGGGACTGTATTGTCGAAATGTTGTGGTCATTGCAGTAAACTGAGTTTTTGTAACATATATTACTAACCTATTTTGCTCAGACCACCTGTTCAAAGAATTAAATTCAGTACTTAAACAATTGTTGATGACCAATATCTGTTTTGCATGTGTGAAAAGTACTGTATCATCTGCATAAAGCAACATGCTTGTTTTGTTGTAGACTTTTGGAATATCATTTATGAACAGAGGAAATGACAAGGGTCCAAGTATACATCCCTGAGGTGCTCCATACAAGACATCCTTAACATTCGAGAACCCTGATCCCAGCTTGACCTGTTGTTTTCTATCACTTGAAACAACCAACTGTAGGAGGTACAAGGCCTAATCTTTTGAGTTTACTAATTAATAAACCATGGTCTACCACACCAAATACCTTGGTGAGGTCCATGAACACCGATCCTGTCATCAAGCCACTATCCATGGCTTTATAAGCATGTCTGTGAACCCCACCAAGGCGTATCTGTTCCGTAGTTATATTGAAAACTGTGTTGCTCTTCACTAAGTGATATTGCTCCAAATATTCAGTTAATTGGGAATGGATAATTCTCTCCAGAATCTCAAACAACACTGACAAAACAGATATAGGCCTACAATTATCGACTAACTTAGTGCTACCCTTTTTATGTAAAGGAACCACATGATCTCTTTCCAAAGATCATGCACTTCTTGGAATTCAAATGAGAGGTTAATTAACCTTGTTATTAGATAAGCAATAGCAGGAGCAGCAAGACGTAATAATGTTGAAAGAAAACCATCAGCCCCAGCAGACTTATCAGCTTTAATCCCCTTCAGTAGTTTATAAACTTGTGGGCAAGTAGCTTATTTAACACAAAACAATTGTTGATCAAATTTGCATTATTATGAGCTATCTGTCATAGTTTGAAGACTAGAATTTAAAGAACGATGTTTTTTTTCTTAAGTCACAAAAGTAGTCATTAAAGATATTAGAAATTTCCAAGAGGTCAGATATACTGTTACCTCTATGGTCCAAACTCAGTTGTGGTAAATATTTAATGGAATTTAACAAGTTATTCAGACACTTACAAACACTCTTAGTATTAGATGAGTTAAGGTTCTGTTGTTTCAAATAATTTCTTTTTGTTAAGGTTACTGATTTTCTGCAGGCATTATGTAACATCCAGTAATGCTCCCAGTCAGATTTTAAGGTAGTTTTTATATATTTAGCCCAAGCCAAATCCCTATTTTTCATGAGCTTGAAAAGATCTTTTGTGTGCCACTTCTAGTCTAATCCTCTAAACCTTGTATAGTTGACATCTGGCACTAAGTCAAGGTAAGACCAGTCAATATTGAAAAGATCTTCTAGAAACTCAGAAAGAACCATGTTTTTTTTTTAAAGTTTATTAAGAAAATGTTGTTACATACCCATGGCAGACATACAAGTTGATGAACTGATACAATAGCACAAGGAGAACATGAGTCAGCCCACCCAACCACTCCACCTCCCATTTCCCACCCCCACCCTCCGTTGTTGAGCACAACTAATTTATCCTAAAATCAGATAAGGTTCTCATTACAATCAGCTAAGCCAACAATGTACTAGTTTACCATACAGCCGGGTCACCCCTGATGTAAGGAATAAAGGGTGTATAAGAGATCCCAGATTTTCTTAAATTTCTCCAATCTGTTTTGAAGACAAGCAATAGCCTTTTCCGTACTAAGGTTCGCTAAATGTTCGGAGATCCATTCATTGTAACTTAAGTTATCTCATTCTGGTCAGTCCAGTAATTTAAAACTAGCTTTTTCACTGACATAGTTATTAGAGGTATATGGTATTTCCATGCCCGAACTTCAATTCCTGAAAGATGACCCGTAATACGTACTGTTGGGCTGAACAGGTCACCAAGCCCCAGGACAGGATCACTTGATTGCTTAATGGATGACCACAGGGGAGACACTTCAGGACAGGACCAGAACATGTGAGAAATTGTCCCCTCTGCTGAAGTACATCTGGAACAAGTGGAAGCAAGTTTAAGGCTCAATTTAAATAAACAGGAAAGGGAATAATATGCGTTATGTAGGATAAATTATTGTGTTAATCTGAGCCTATGCTGAGTCACGAACTTATGGCAGGTATGCCACAGTTCCTGCCACTCAAAGTTATGATCCAGAAACATAGAGGCCCATAACTTCGTAGGCCCAGAGCAGTCAGGAAATTTCCAGTTGTGAATGGTATTGTAAATTGCTGAGACTGCTTCGGAGTGGCCACAGAACTTTGAGAGTTCTTGGATAAATGGAATGTATTCTGTCATACTGGGCACTTTACCTAAAGCCTTCATTACAGAATGACATAATTGTAGGATCCGGAATCTATATTTATTAGGAATTGTCAATCTACCAATTAAGTCATTAACCGGGAGCCACTCCCCATTGCTCGAAATAAGAATAAAGAGTTGTATACGCTGTCAGCCAGGTATCCAATTAAAAGGAATTAATTTGCTGTCTATTTTAAATTGGGGATTCCCCATTACAGCCTGATTAAGATCTCTGCCTGGATCGTATCTAAGATGCCTACATACCTGGGTGTGAATCTTCAGTGAAGTTAAGATAGTGGGATTCCTGATACTTGACGGGAGGGATCTCTGCTTGGCAAATAGTAAACCTGCAGGATCTAAACCACATGCTTGAATTAAAGCAAGTTCTATCTTAAGCCAGGAGGGAGCTTCAAGTACATTATCTGGAGTAAGCCATTTTAGGTACTTATTGACATGACTAGCCCAAAAATATGCAGGAATATGGGGGAGGTGAAGTCCCCCTTTAGCCGCGGGGGCTGTCAATTTGCAATACGCTATGTGTGGGGGCTTACTGTGCCAGACAACTTTGGCAATGAGAGATTGGACTTTGTTGAACCATGACATTGGGAGATAAATATTGAGCATGGAGAGAGGGTAATAAATCCAGGGAAAAACATTCATTTTGATTAAATTTATTCTGCCCCATAGGGATAAAGGAAGGGATGACCTTCTAGTGAGATCCTGAGAAATTGTGAGAATTATAGATTCAATATTTAACCTAATGATGAGGCCCAGACTCCTGGCTAGCTCAATACCAAGGTATCTGAATGAATCATACTTCCAACTTAGTCCCATGGACAGTATTTCGGCTTTAAACACTTTATGATTTAAGGGAAAAGCCACTGTCTTATTAATATTCAGTTTATAATTGGAAATACTACTGAATTCTTCAATAATGTGCAACATAGAGAGTATGGATGTCTTGGGGTTAGCGATTTGGAGGAGCAGATTGTCTGCATATGCGAGAACTTTTACTTCGCACAGGTGAATTGGAATCCCCTGTACTGCCTGACTTGCTAACAACTTGTGGATTAGGGGCTCCAGATAAATATTGAACAGCAACGATGACAGGAGGCACCCCTGTCTAGTTCCGACCGCAACACAAATACCTCTGAGAAGACTCCATTACAGGTCACTCAAGTGGAAGGTGAGTGGTATAGCGCCTTAATCCACTCAATGAATTCTGCAGGGAAACCGAACGCTTCCAGGGTGAGAAACAAGTAGCGCCAGTCTACCCTGTTGAATGCCTTCTTGGCATCCAGGGATACCAACACAGCTGGATGTGGCGCATCTCTAGCCACCGAGAAGACATGCGACAGGGTATGCATATGACCAGAGGATAACCTGCCCAACATAAAACCAGCTTGCTCGGGGCCTATCAATGTACCTATTACCGAATTAGGGTGGTCTGCCAACACTTTGGACAAAATTTTAATGTCAATGTTCATGAGGGGAAATAGGTCTATAATTAGCTACCTTATCTGGGGTTTGTCCGGTTTCGGTATTAAAACTATAAGTGCTTCAAATAAAGATAAATCTACTGATTCCCCAGCCAAAATATGTTGAAATAAGGGGAGGAGCATCGGAATTAACTGAGTTTTAAACTTTTTGTAAAAGTTTGCAGAAAAGCCATCAGCCCCTGGGGACTTATTCATGGGTAACTTATTCATCACCCTGGCAATTTCATCCACATTAATGGGAGTTAATAAATGGTTCCTTTGGTTTTTGGATAATTGGGGCAAATTGGCACTGGTCAAGAACTGACGTGTAACCTGGTCGTGGGGGAGGATGGCATAGGGCTATATAACTCTTTGTAATAATTAGTAAATTCTCTTAAAATATCAACAGGATGCGTTTTAGAGGTACCATCTAAGGTCGAGGTAATCTAGGCTATATATCGGGATGCCTCCATTTGTTTAATCCTAAGCGCTAACAGACACCCTGCCTTTTCCCCTTGATCAGTATAGGCCACTCTGGTCTTTAACATGGCAAATATCACTTTTTCCTTCAAAATATCATTATATGTGGATCTGACTTTGATTAGTTCCTGTCTTACCGATTCTGGGGATTGTGGAGAAAGATTCCTCTCTAGCTCCCTCATCATAGCTAATAACCAAGACAGCTTTAGAGTAGCGTCTTCTTCTTGTGGGAAGCCATAATAATTAAAATACCCCTCATGTAAGCTTTAAATGCGAACCACAGTATTATTGGGCCTCCCCGAGGGGTCATAATTATTTTCGTAATATCTTTGAATTTGCCCCTGAATAAAATTAACGGAGTCCGATTCTGAAAGCAATTAGTCATTTAATCTCCACCTCAACCCTCTGCTAGGCAATGAAATTAGGGAGAACTGGCATGTGACAATTGAGTGGTCAGATAGAGGGCCTGGTAGCATTTCGGCATCAATCACCTCCGGTAATAATACCTGAGATTGAAGAAGATAGTCTATTCTGGAGGAGGAATGGTGGACGGGGGTAGTGTAGGTATAGAGCCTCTCCTGCAGATGTAGAATCCTCCAGATGTCGCAAAGACCTATGAGGTCCATTAATTCCCTTAATGCCCGTTGGGCAGATGAGAGGCCTTTTCCCTGCTGATGTGTTTTATCAATAGAGGAATCATAGACTAGTTTGAAATCCCCCCCTGTAATCATAAGTAAAGAAATAAAAGGTATTAAGACCTGTATTAATTTAGTGAAAAAACTGTGTGCGTCCTGATTCGGGCCATAAATAGTACCCAACAGGATCTCCTTGTTGAAAAGCAAGCCGTGAATTAGTAAATATCTACCTGAAAGGTCTTTCACCTCCCTGATCATCTTAAACGGTATTCTCCTGTGTATAAGAATCACCACCCCGGCACTTTGAGTATAAACCCCTGCAGAAAAGAACTGATTAAATTACTGCTTTCGTAACTGTGATGATTCTTTCTCTAACAGATGTGACTCTTGGATACATACAATATCAATTCCCAAAAGCTTTAAGTGTTTTAAGACTTGATACTGCTTGATTTTTTTCCGGATCCCTTTTACATTCCAAGTGGCTATTGTAATTCAGTTAGCCATAAATGTCTGTTAGGTAAACCATACCAATCTGGAACAGTGCGTCGTATCCTAACCTCCAAGTATGGACCCAGTTTACTTAGATAGTTGTGCTCAAAAGTGTAAACCCCCCCCTTCCCGAACCCCCATCCAAGCACAAAGAGAAAACACTTAAGATATCCCCACCCAACCTTACCACAAACTGCTTGGATTCCGCAATGCATACACTCCAAGGCCTACCAATCCCAGTCACCTCCCCGTCTCACTCCGCTTACATATACACAGCATCCATTGTTAATGGGAACAAACAGAAAATAAATATTGAGACTATGTTAAATGCCCCCCATGATAATTAGGTATGAAATGTCCGCCCTGAACTCGGGCTTTCCAGAAGGGGGAAGGAAAACGGAGAAATATGAAGGGATTAAACGAGAATAGTAGAGACTGCCCTTAACCCTCTGTCAGAAACCTGCAAATGGGCACAGGAATGCTGGGCCAAAATATATTTGAGAGACCCTCTTAACAGGAAGGAGATGGGAAAAGGCGTACTATGAAACTCTAGTACCCCAACGAGATTAAATTATTATTCTGCCACTTGAAGGGGGCAACCCTCACTATGTACAGATTTAAGGGCTGTGCAAGAAACTGGGGAGACTGCAGGACTTTTACACCCTCATGTGGCCTTTAAATGTACTAGAAAGAACTATCTTTGAACAATCATAACACTTGCCAGCAACAGGTTTGGGTTTTTATGTGGCCCCATTTGACCACAAACAAAAAATGCTGCATGGTCACTAATGGAGTTGGACAGCAACCTAGAATTCCTGACTCTCTTGACTGTTTTGACCATAATTCAATCAAACAAAGAATGCTTTGATGATTTATTATTCAGTCTGGCATAGTCACCAATAATTTGACTAAAGTCGTAATCATGTTTTAAATCCCTATAAGTGGTTGCATTACCAATCCAATCCAAATTAAGATCTCCATGGACAATAATCTCTGCAGTTCCCAACCATGATAACATAACCATAAGATCTTTTAGTCACTGACACCCACTTTGGGGGATTATAAACAAAGCACAGATATGTGGTTTATGCATTGCAAATTGTGTCTCTAGATCAGTCAGTTTTTATAGAAGGCTACGGATGTTGAAATGCATGGTACATAAACCTTTAGCACTGGACCAGCAGCCATTTCTGAGGTTGTACAAAGAGTGAGTTTCAGGACCAGGGTTGCATTTGACATCGCCTGATAGCAAAACAAATAACATTAGTAGCCTAGCCGAGGGTACGTATTTCCTGTTAGAGTGAACAGACCTCAGTGAATGAAAAAACATCATGCATTGCTTTTTACAAATCAGACCTATAGATGCAACACTGGCAAAATGAAAGTCTACCGTGGGCCTAAAAAGAGAAAAGGCATAAGGTTGAGCATTGTTAAAACAAAGACTGCTAAAAGTAAAAATATCCACCACTATAAAAACAAGCATTTGTCAATGCCGAATGTTTGCTTGTTGGCATTGACATTGGTAGTGTAGAAGTTACAGAGCTGCATAATAGGAATGGCAGTGAAGTATTGAACCGAAGCCAACCCCACCACCACCCTGCAGAGAGTGACAGGCATTGGGGTGTGCCTTTGGGTCGTCAGGCATAACAGCCACGCCATTTCACCACACCCTACCCTGCAGACACTGACAAGTGTCATGGTGTGCCTTGGGGTCTTTTGCCCTTATGCGCATCCCATTCCATCAGAAAATACAGTGAGATGGGTGTGGTATAGGAGAATGGGGTGAACTTTGAGGCCGAAGAGTCCAAGGCATACCTCGATGCCTCTCACTGGCTGCAGGGTGTGGAATGGCATGAGCATTACAGGCAAGAATCCCAAGTCACACCCGTGATGCCTGTCATTCTATACAGGTGGGGCATTATGGTTGGAAACCCTAACACCTCAGGCATTCATTGGTATTTTCACTCCAAATTTTCAACATGTTTTTTTTGTGACCCCCACCTCATGAACAGTGGCAATATCAGTTTGTTAGCCAAAAGCTGCTTATGCACAGCGACTACGGCATTTGTCACCACAGGTGCAAAAACACATTCTGAACAGGATGTGAAAAATGACAGCTGTACTGTTCATGGGGAGGTGTAAAAAATGGCAATGTTGCAAATCTGCAGTAAAAATAGTAAAAAAGTGGTGAAGTCACGAGCATGCATAGAAACTGTGCAATGCACACCCGTAATGAAATTAGTTTGAGGATTTTTTACAGCAGATTGTCAACACAGGTATTTTGGGACCTCCGATCATGAACAGTGTCACTATGATTTTCATTATCTGTCCTGAACAATGATTTCCCACAGCGATCACGTATCTCTGCGCCGAAAGTGTGAAAACACATTTTGGCCATGTTTTGAAAAATGACAGCTGCACTGTTCATAAGGAAGTGTGGAAAAATGCCACTGGTGAAAATCTGGACTGAAAATATTACAAAGTCATGAGCTTACGAGGGTGCATGGAAAATGCGCAATGCTCACTCGTAACACAGTCATTTTGTGGACTTTTGTCACCAAATTTTCAACATAGCCATTTTAAGACCTCTGCTCATGAACAGTGTAACTGTTATTTTCTAAATCTGTCCAAACATTGCTTTTGCACACTGACTGCACCATTGTGCGCTACGTGTGCAGAAACACATTTTGGGTGACGTGAAAAATGGCAGCTGTACTGTTCATAAGGAAGTGTAATAAAATGGCAATGTTGCAAATCTGGAGCGAAAATATTGAAAATTCGCAAACTTATGAGCGTGCATAGGGACTGCGCAATGCACGCTCGTAAAACAGTCATTTTTAGGAATTATTTCACCAAATTTTCAACTTAGCTATTTTAAGACCTCTGCTTATGAACAGTGTCACTGTAATTTTCTTAATGTGTCCCATACATTGATTTCACACACCGACTGCGCCATTATGCGCTATATGGGTGGAAACACGTTTTGGACAAGATGTGAAAAATGACAGCTGTACTGCACGTAAGGAAGTGTAATAAAATGGCAATGTTGAAAATGTAGAGTGAAAATGTTGAAATTCACAAACTTACGAGCATGCGTAGGAACTGCGCAACACATGCTCATAAAACAGTCATTTTTAGGAATTTTTCACCAGATTTACAACTTAGCCATTTTAAGACCTCTGCTCATGAAGAGTGTCACTGTGATTTTCTTAATGTGTCCCATACATTGATTTCGCACACTGACTGTGCCATTGTGCGCTACATGGGTGGAAACACGTTTTGGGCAAGATGTGAAAAATGACAGCTGTACCGCTCATAAGGAGGTGTGGTAAAATGGCAATGTTGAAAATCTAGAGTGAAAATATTGAAAATTCGCATACTTACGAGCGTGCGTAGGATCTGCACAATGCACGCTTGTAAAATAGTCATTTTTTAGGAATTTTTCCACCAAATTTTCAACAAAGGCTTTTTGAGAGCCCACCTTTTGAACAGTGGCAGTGTCATTTCATTACTCAGTCCCAAAAGGTGATTTCACGCAGTGACTGCGAAATCACCCTTTGGGCCTGATTAACGCCATGACAGTGAGAGCATTCGTGAGAAGGGGTCCCAAAAACCCCATGTTGAAAATTTGGTGCAAAAATTCCAAAAAATGCCTGAGATATGTAGCAAAGTTGAAAAAACCCTATCTGTCCCATTATACAGCTTACCGACATTTCCTCATTTGTGGTTGGCTTTGAAGAGTGCAGACATGTTCTCGGTCCACCAAAGATCATCGCACCGGAGTCCGAAGGTAAGTATGGGTTAGGAGGGGTGTGGGGAGGCAGGGTGCACAGTGGTGGGCATGGGTGGGCTGGGTGAACGCCAAGGGAACGTTTTCTTGTTTACAGGTTGTTTTTTTTTAACAGGATGATGATGCGGGACGTTTGCCACGCTGGAGTGGGCTCCCAGCGTGGCAGCTAGAAGGCTGTTTGTGGGGGCTGGAGCCGATGGGGGATTGGGCACCCCTGTCAGCCATACGGACTTGTGCCACATTGGGGTGGGCTCCCAGCGTGGCAGCTGTAAGGCTGTTTGAGGGGGCTGGAGCCAACGGGGGATTGGGTACCCCCGTTGCCCATATGGATGTGTTGCCATGCTGGGGTGGGCACCCAGCATGGCATCTGGAGAACTCTGTTTGGGGTAGGCGCCCAGGCGCAGCTGACAGAGGTTGGGCATCCCGTTGGCTATACAGTGTGTGTGCATGGGGGCAAGCACACAGTATGCGTCGTGTGTGTGTAGGGGGAGCACGCATGAGCAGGTGATATCTTATCACTGCTCACTAAAGCATAGCTCCCTCTTTCTACTGTATGCCACTGCATTTTCAACTGCTGTCATGGACAGCTCCAGCAGTGACTAGAGAACTGCGACTGCACCTGCAAACACACTGACTGAATTGGAAGACGCTGATACACCTGCGAAACACTCGGATGATGGCACTATGTTTCTTGCACATGTGTGCAAGCAAACATAAAAACTCATTGGCTGTCGTGATTTAACCTGCTTTAGAGTAACAGACCTATAAGACAGATGTAGCTGTCCATGTTTAGCAAAATGAAGACTGGTCAGGAGAGTCACTGCCCAACATAAAGCCCAGTGCACTATCACCCGACTGTTGCTTATTGTATTTATAAAGAATCAGATATGGAGGGTATTATTGCTATTTCACATCAACCACAGAATTTTTAATTTAAAATGAGTATAACAATATTTTCATTTAAAATGGTTGTAGAGCTGAGAAGGTGCACTTTGCCCTGTGCTCTAGTTACACTAACTGCCCATTAGGGGATAGACCCCCACCCCACCCCCCAGGAAACCAATCAGAATGAGAGATTATGCACTCAGCTTTCCTTGAGGTTTATAATACTGTACTTCATTTGAAACAGGACAAGAAAACATGCCCCATACAGGACGTAACAATGTGAAAACAAGAATAACCAAAGTGCAAGGGCTGCTAACACAATGGTAAAATTACTTTAAGAAAGTTGATCTTTAAACAGCAGATGATGCGTTGAGGAAATCTTTTAGGTCACGCAGCATTTCCTTTTTGGTTTTCATTTGTTCTTTATTACTAAGGACATTTTTCTGTGAACACAATATTTTTTCTTGAACTTCATCATCTGCTGCAGGTCTACATATTGCATGGTAAGCATCCCTGCATAGTACATTATAATTATTTCCACAGCAACAAGGTATGACGTGACAAGGCTAAGATTATGATTTTAGGTGTAGCCAGTCAGCGGATGCATAGAAGCCATTGGGAGAGAACTTGCTTTCATGGAAATTCACCCCCCCAACACACACACACACACACACACACACAACAAACACACATCAGAGATGCTGAAACATCAAATATAAGCGGAATTATGAGATGCAGAAAGATCACAGACTTTACCTGAAGTGTCCATATCTACTCGATTTTCTGCTCCAAGGACCAGTTCTCAGACGATAAGATCAGAATGAGAGCAACTCGTCCGAGAGGAAGCTCGATGGCTCCCCTGTTCTTGCAGAATACTGGTCTGAGTCCATCGTATGACTTTTGCTAAACTGTAGATACGCCTTTGGAGACCATATACAGGGAATGCAACACTGAAGTAACCTGCCTTGATAACGGATACCCATGCAACAAACCTGATTTTGAGTAACTAACCTAAAATGAATAAATAAATTTAATTTCCTCTGTGTAGCAATGTGAAAACTACATGCCACATTTTTTTGTTCACTTGTATCCCCATAAGACCAGACTGTGTGAAATGGCATGTGAACCAACATGGTGACATAAATAAAAAAAATAAACTCATTGGCTGTCGTGATTTAATCTGCTTTAGAGTAACAGACCTATAAGACAGATATAGCTGTCCATGTCTAGCAAAATGAAGACTGGTTATGAGAGTCACTGCCCAACATAAAGCCCAGTGCACTATCACCCAACTGTTGCTTATTGTATTTATAAAGAATCAGATATGGAGGGTATTTTTGCTGTTTTACATCAACCACAGAATTTTTAATTTAAAAAGAGTATAACACATATTTTCATTAAAAAATGTTTGTAGAGCTGAGAAGGTGCACTTTGCCCTGTGCTCTAGTTACACTAACTATCCATTAGGGGATAGACCCCCACCCTACTCCCCAGGAAACCGATCAGAATGCAAGATTATGCACCCAACTTTCCTTGAGGTTTATAATACTGTACTTCATTTGAAGCAGGATGAGAGAAAGTGCCCCATACAGGATGTAGCAATGTGAAAACTAGAATAACCGAAGTGCAAGGGCTGCTAGCACAATGGTAAAATTACTTTAAGAAAGTTGATCTTTAAACAGCAGCTGATGCATCAGGGAAATCTTTTAGGTCACACGGCATTTCCTTTTTGGTTTTCATTTGTTCTTTATTACTAAGGACATTTTTCTGTGAACACAATATTTTTTCTTGAACTTCATCATCTGCTGCAGGTCTACATATTGCATGGTAAGCATCCCTGCATGGTACATTATAATTATTTCCACAGCAACAAGGTATGACGTGACAAGGCTAAGATTATGATTTCAGGTGTAGCCAGTCAGCGGATGCATAGAAGCCATGGGGAGAGAACTTGCTTTCATGGAAATTCACCCCCCAAAACACACACACACACACGTGTGCACAAAAAAGGAATGAGAGACTGAGAGATACTGAAACCATCAAATATAAGCGGAATTATATATAGCAGTATAATTCACAGACTTTACCTGAAGTGTCCATATCTACTCGATTTTCTGCTCCAATGACCATTTTTCAAATGGTAAGATCAGAATGAGAGCAACTCGTCCGAGAGGAAGCTCGATGGCTCCCCTGTTCTTGCAGAATACTGGTCTGAGTCTATCGTACGACTTTTGCTAAACTGTAGATACACCTTTGGAGACCATTTACAGGGAATGCAACACTGAAGTAACCTGCCTTGATAACAGATACCTGTGCAACAAACCTGATTTTGAGTAACAAACCTAAAATTAATAAAAATACGTCATTTCTTCTGTGTAGCAATGTGAAAACTACATGCCACATTTTTTTGTTCTCATGTATCCCCATAAGACCAGACTGTGTGAAACAGCACATGGACCAACATGGTGACATATATAACACACATAAGCTTACATTTAGAAGCATTCTCCTGTATTCAATCACAAATGTCACTACAGAAATTGATTTTTACATTGACGTGTTTATTAAATCTGTATCGAACAAGGCCATACCCTATTCCCTGAGTAGCTTATCCTCATGGGAGCATGGTTTGTACAGCGCTGAATGGCTGATGTAAACAGATTATGAGCTAAATCATAACTAATTAGGTAACTCACTGTTCATAGGAAAAGGTTCAATGACTCAATAGTCAATCCACTGTGTTTTTTCATGGTCTGTGATCTTCAGAAGGACAAAAACCTAAATTTTGTCTCAAAACATTATTTCCCTGAAACCAAGACACTAACGGAGCTCAACCCTAAATAAATGTGAAATGATGGAACTTTTAACATAAATGAAACAATCTCAAATCCACTTAATAAATATATGGCTAATATTTTTAAATGTCTTAATAATAATAGCATATTTTAAAACAGTATATTTCATACCAGCTTATGAAGTGTGCGTGTGTGTGCACGCACTCACGCAGAGCCTACCCACCTTAAATGACTCTCTTATAAAGTCTGTTACATTATTTGAAAAGAATACTGAACGACTTGTGTTCACTGACACATACATGTATATGACTGTGCGTGTGTGTGTAAGGGGAGAGCACGCATGAGGAGGTGATATCTTACCGCTGCTCACTGAAGCGTAGCTCCCTCTTTCAACTGTATGCCACTGCATTTTCAACTGCTGTCATAGACAGCTCGAGCAGTGATTGGAGAACTGTGACCACACCTGCAAACACACTGACTGAACTGGAAGATGCTGACACACCTCTGAAAAACTCAGATGAAGGCACTATGTTTCTTGCACATGCGTGCAAGCAAACATAAAAAGTGCGTAAGATATCCTCTTAATATAATTATGAACAGTACTTCCTAATATACTAGCATACTAAATTGCCAGCAGAATAGGCCTAATGGTCTTTCGTGTCTGCCCATTTGGTCAGCCCCCACCCTGGGAGCTGACCTTGCTGCCCCCCCTTGCCCTCTCTGGCTTCTCCCTTCCCAGTCCTGGATATTCTTGCTACACTGGATTTTGCTTCCAGAACCCTTCCCCTGTACCTGTCCCACCCCCTCTTGAACCCCTCCACCATCTCTGCCTCCACCAGCCCCCTGGGCAGCGCATTCCATGGCTCCACCACCCTCTCAGTGAAGTAGCACCTCCTTCTTTCTCCCCTGAATCTCCCCCCTCCAACTTCCACCCATGCCCTCTAGTTGACCCCCTCCTTCCTTTGAAGCACCCTGGCTGCTCCTCCCCTATTTACCCCCTTCATGTACCTGAAGACCTCTATCATGTCCCCCGGTCCCTTCTCTCTTCCAGCGTGTACATATTTAACTCTTCAAGCCTCTCCCCATAGGCCCTGTCCACCAAGCCCTAAATAATTTTGGTTGCCCTGCTCTGGACCCTCTCCATGAGTGCAATGCCCCTCTTTAAGTGTGGCTCCCAAAACTGCATGCAGTACTTGAGATGTGTCCTCACCAAGCAGTTATACAGAGACAGTATCACTTTCCTCCTTCTGGAGGTGATCCCCATAGCAATGCAGTCCAGCATCCTGTTGGCCTTGGCCACTGCCCTCCTACAAGTCTCTGAGTTGTTCATCATGACATCCACCACCACCTCCAGGTCCCTCTCAGCCATCGAGACTTGTAGCATTCCCCCCCCCAGCATGTACACTTGGGCCAGGTTTCTGGCTTCCAGGTGCAGTACCTAGCATTTCCCTGCATTGGACCTCAGCTTCCACTTTCTAGACCATCTTTCCAGAGCCTCCAGGTCCCCCTGTAGGGCCACCCTCCCCTCCTCCCCGTCCATCACTGCCCCTAGTTTTGAGTCATCCGCAAAGAGACTCATCTCACTTCTGATACCTGTCTTATGTCAGAGACATAGGTGTTGAACAGGAGGGGCCCAAGGACCGATCTCTGTGGGACCCCACTAATGACCCTCCTTGGGGATGAGACTATCCCGCCAACCACTATCCCCTGGGTCTGGTCCTGGAGCCAATTGCCTATCCATCTGATCATCTGGTTCACCACCTCCATTTCTCCCAGCTTATCCAACAGGCCCCCATAAGGAACAGATTCAAATGCCTTGCTGAAGTCAAGAAAGAGGACGCCCCTCGGTCTGCCCAGGTCCAAAGCACTCATCACCCAGTCATAGAACTCCACAAGGTTTGTCTGACACAATTTCCCCAGGATGAATCCATGCTGTCTATCATCCAGGCACCCCAACTTTTCGAGGTCCCCCCAGTCTCTACTTGACAATGCCCTCCATCACCTTGCCCACCACCGATGTCAGGCTAATGGGCCTGAAGTTCCCTGCCACCTCGCTTGATCTCCTCTTGTGGATAGGCACTATATGCACCACCTTCCAGTCCTGGGGCACCCATCCTGTCCTCAGAGAGATGCTGAAAAGCTCCACCAGTGGTTTCTCCAGGACATCCGTCAGTTCCTTCAGCACTCTGGGATGTAATTTATCCAGCCCCAGTGCTTTCTCCATTTTAAAGGACCTGAGGGCTACCCTCAATCTCTCTGCCATGATTTCCACCTCTGCTACCTCGTCCCCCTGCTTAGCCTTCCTCCCTCCTACCAGTGATGCCTCCCGTCTCCCCAGATCTGCTGATCGGTAAGGGTTCCCCCCTCCTCAGTTTCACCATCTCCTCCCATGTATGATGCAGCCCCCCTATGTTCCTTGGTGAAAACTGAGGTGAAGTACTCATTTAGTACCTCAGCCTGCTCCCCCGGGTCTTGTGCTCATCCCTTCCCTGTTTTAATCCTGCTAATCTGTCCCTTCACCCTTCATTTTTCCCCAGTGTATCTAAAAAGCCCTCTTGTTCCCTCTCCTAATTTCCCTGGCCAGGTTCTGCTCCTTCCTTGCCTTAGCCACTCTTACCACCCTAGTAACCCTTCTGGCCATCAGCTCATACTCCCCTCGATCCCTTTCACTCCTTGAGCACTTGAATTGCTTATAGGCCACCTTCTTTTCCCTCACCACCTCCTGAATTTCCATGGTCCACCAGCAGAGTTTTCAGGCCCTACCACATTTTCATCTTACTCTTGCACAGGTGGTGGTAGCCTCCTGCACCCCACTCCTGATGATTTCCCATCTATTGTCAGCATCCATGTCTGGCACAATCCCATCCAAATGCTCCTTAAGGATCCTTCCCATTTTCTTGAATTCTGCCCCCCTGAAGTCAGTTACTTCTGTCTTTGTACAGCCTTCTACCCCTCCTAGGTCCAGGCAGAACCAGATCATGGCATGGTCGCTCCCCGACAATGGATCCCTTACCTCCAGGCCCCCAATTTGGTCAATGTCTGCCAGGACCACATCCAGTACCCAAGGCTCCCTAGTCGGTTTCCCTACCTGCTGAGTTAGGAACACATTCAGAAAGACATCCAACAACCTCCGTTCCCTTGCCACCAAGGATGTCATAGTCTCCCAGTCTGTTCCTGGCACTTTATTGATTTTTTTTCATTATTTCTTTAAGAAGAAGGGTAACTATGTTATGACTACACTGTAATTGCTGGCAACTACACTTACATTGATCAAATGTCAATGCTGTAGTTCTGATGTATATTATTCTTCAGAAATCATTCCCTTATGAACTTACTGCAGCATAGCACTGACATACAAACCTGGAGAATCAGGTTTGAATCTCAGATGCACCACTTGTATACTATGTGATCAATAAATAAATAAACATGCAATCTAATATTGATAATTGACATACAACTACATTGTTCACTTATACAAACAATATTTATTTCCATAATTACTTATTGGCTTGTAACTGTGCTGTAGTTACTAAGGAATGTGCTGCTTCTGTGGCATAGTTTCCACAGTTAATGCCTAACTAACATGTACAGTATTTGCAAAGTAAGTATGCAGAAAAGTGTAAGAAGAAGGGTAACTATGTTATGACTACGCTGTAATTGCTGACAACTACTATACACTTACATTGGTCAAATGTCAGTGCTGTAGTTCTAATGTATGTTCTCCTTCAGAAATCATTCCCTCATGAACTTACTATTTAATAAACACACAATCTAATATGTTTAATTGCAATACAATTACATTGCTTATTTATACACTAAAAATCAATTATTTACATAATTACTTATTGGCTTGTAACAGTGCTGTTTTTACTAAGAAATGTGTTCCTTGTGTGGCGTTGACCCATACCTCTTCTGTACCCACACTCCTGTCCTGCTGCTGCCCAGGTGGTTGGCTGGGGGTGGGGAATGGAAGTATGCCATGCTTTATGCCCAATCTGCTGTGTGGAGTGGTGGTTGGTGGCACTGGCTAAACAGTCACTGGGACATCACCAGGGGGTTGCAAAAAATGAGGTTGTAGTTGGGCCCTGCACTGTTAGAAGGCCCACTGACTCAGAAGTCAACATTAAGAAAAAACTTTAATGTCACAGACAAACTTGCAATGTTCTATTCATAGATTAATAGAGCAATGCCAATGAAGCATTTAAACTGATTGCTCTATTAATAGAGCAATTGGTTTAAATGCTTCATTGACAAGCTTTTAAACTAGTCAAAGGGGGAGGCACTGACAAGCAGCAGGAAAATTCCAGCCTCTCCCTACAAAACAGGGTACTAAATGAGAAAAAGACCGAGGTAGAACGGTCAGTGGGGGATGCTGCAACAGAAGGTAAAGCCATCAAAAAAATGGAGAGCAATGAGTACCAATGCCCGTAGTCTAGGTAACAAGCTTCCTGAATTAGTGGCCTTGATGGAGGAGGAACATCTGGATATTGTGGCAGTCACAGAAACATGGTACACACAAACCATGACTGGGAAGTAAACATACCAGGATACACTATCTACAGGAGGGACAGGGAGGGTAAAGAGGAGGAGTAGCTCTTTACATAAGGAAGGAATCAAAGCAACAGAACAAAAGGGTAAACAGGAGGAGAAGAAGCAGATTGGGTAAATTTGGAGACAGGCAATGTCACCTCAATCCGCACAGGGGTTGTATACAGACCCCCTTCTCAGGGGGAGGAAATGGACAAGAAATGATAGAAAGTATACTTAGAATGGCAGAAAAAGGGGAGATATTGCTGATGGGTGATCTGAATATGCCAGATGTTAACTGGAGTGCAGTTGCAGCTGCCACTTTGAAGAGTGGAGTTATTCTAGATGCTCTACAGGGGGCATGCCTTAGACAACTAGTACTGGAGCCCACTCGAGAGGGAGCAATATTAGACTTGACTCTCTCAAATGGAGATGGAGAGAGGATCACAGATGTAAAAGTGGGTAGCCATCTGGGAACTAGCGACCATCGAACAGTATGGTTCACAATAAACACAGCAATAGAGTCAAGCCATACAAAGACAAAAGTACTGGACTTTAGGAGGGCTGACTTTTCCAAAATGGGTGAGTGCCTAAGGAATGCACTAGCAAATGGGCAGGAAGGAGGGGTGGAAGAACAATAGGGAATAATAAAAACTGTAATCACAGAGGTAACAAGCCTTTGTGTGAAGCAAATAAACAAAACAAAATGATGTAAGAAACCACTATGGTTCTCAAAGGAAGTGGCAGTGAAGGTTCAAGAGAAAAAGAAAGCATTCAGGAAGTACAAGGAATCGCAGAAGGAGCAGGACAGAGAACTGTATCAGTTAAAGCAAAAGGAGGATGGGAAGGCAGTCAGAACAGCAAAGGCCCAAACCGAGGAAAAGATAGCCAACTCAGTTAAGAAGGGGGATAAAACCTTTTATAGGTACATCAGGGAGTGAAGGAAGACCAAGGGAGGGATAGTGAGGCTTAATAAAGGGGAGGGAGGGTGGGCAGAGGGAGATTGTGAAAAGGCAGAGATACTAAACAAATATTTTTGCTCGGTATTTACAAATGAAGAGGGGGAAGTACATAAAACAAACAGTAGAAACACTCTGGATACAGAGGTTGATACCAGCCCATTTACAGAATAAAGGGTTCTGAAAGAACTCTTAAAACTGAAGGTGGACAAAGCAATGGGGCCTGATGGGATTCATCCCAGAATTCTAAAAGAACTAAGGGTAGAACTAGTGACACCACTGACTACCCTTTTTAACAAATCATGGGAGGATGGGGTGGTACCCAAGGACTGGAGGAGGGCAGATGTGATTCCTCTTCACAAAAGTGGGAGCAAGGCAGAAGCAGGAAACTACAGACCTGTTAGTTTAACCTCAGTGATAGGGAAAATGATGGAATCACTTCTGAAGGAAAGAATTGTCGAGTATCTAGAGGCCAGAGGGGCACAGGACACTAGGCAGCATGGATTCACAGTGGGAAGGTCATGCCAGACGAATCTGATAGATTTCTTTGACTGGGTGACCAAAGTAGTAGATCAGGGAGGGGCTGTGGACATGGCCTACCTAGACTTTAGCAAGGCATTTGACACAGTCCCACACAAAAGATTAATATACAAGTTAGCCAGCCTGGGAGTGGGTCCCAAGATGACAGCCTGGGCAAAGAATTGGCTGGAGAATAGGACACAGAGAGTAATAGTAAATGGAGTCCACTCAGAAGAAAGGAGGGTTACTAGTGGGGTACCGCAGGGTTCAGTATTAGGACCGGTCCGCTTCAATGTCTTTATAAGCGACATTGCAGAAGGACTGGAAGGAAAAGTATGTCTCTTTGTAGATGACACAAAGAT
Source organism: Neoceratodus forsteri (assembly GCA_016271365.2). NCBI lineage: Eukaryota > Metazoa > Chordata > Ceratodontiformes > Ceratodontidae > Neoceratodus > Neoceratodus forsteri. The sequence goes on from CM028133.1 coordinate 815,732,926, forward strand.
CTGCAACAGAATTGATGCATAGGGTAGGGTGGAAAGGATGAGAAGGGACTTGGCAAGGTTAGAGGAATGGTCAAATGTATGGCAGCTTAGATTCAATGCTAAGAAGTGCAAGGTAATGCACCTGGGAAACAAAAACCCAGGGGAAGAGTACACAATGGGGGGTGAGATACTAACAACAACAAAAATGGAAAGGGACCTGGGGGTAGTCATAACAGATAACCTAAAGGTGGGCAAACAATGTGAGAGGGCAGCAAGGAGGGCTGGGGGGATACTGGGATGCATAGGGAGAGGCATCACCAGTAGAAAACAGGAAGTTATTATCCCTCTGTACAGACAGCTGGTGAGACCCCATCTGGAGTACTGTGTGCAGTTCTGGAGACCCGATCTCCATAAAGACATAGACAGGATGGAAGCTGTCCAGAGGAGGGCAACTAAAATGGTGCAGGGTCTGCACGGAAGGCATAAGAGAGAGGCGAAGGAGCTTAATTTGTATAGCCTTGAGGAAAGGAGGAGAAGTGGGACATGATAGAAACATTCAAGTACCTCAAGGGAATCAACAAAGTCCAAGAGGGTAGCATCTTTCAAAAAAAGAGGTGTGCAAGAACAAGAGGCACAATTTGAAGATAGAGGGGCAGCTCAGAGGTAATTTCAGGAAGTATTTTTTCACAGAGAGGGTTGTGGATGCATGGAACGGCCTTCCGGAGGAGGTTGTGGAGTCAAAATCAGTGGTGGAATTCAAGCATGCATGGTACAGTCATAAGGCAATTCTAGGGGATGGGGGTAGAAAGAAGTAGGCTGATGGTTAACTAGGATCTGCAGCTTATCCAGTAGGTAGGGAAATGGGCAGACTGGGTGGGCCAAGCGGTCCTTATCTGCCATCAAATTCTATGTTTCTATGTTTCTGTATATTGCTTATCCATTTCAAACTGTGGCCATCAGCAGTGGCAGCAATAGAGTTTTGCTGCAAATTTCCAACTCCACTTTCAAGCCATTGGGGGGAGGTTAGCACAAAGCAAAGCAACAGGGCCAATTACTCAAAATAATCTGATCTTGGTGCTGGTGTGACCAGGAGGAGCAGAGGCAAATTACATTGTTCAGTTTTTTGATCATGGTGCCAGCAAGTGGAGGGAAGGTATCATGGAGAAACTATGGATGTTCAGTGCGATTGATGCAAAATAACCTGTTTTATAAATATTTAATGTGTGCTAATGGTTATTTTACACTTTTTGGTAGGGAGGTAGGGCCCCACAAAATATTTTGCAGGGGGACCCTTAAAATCATTGGCACAGCCAAGGACTAGAGGTGTGCCAAGTCCATGAAATTTGCTCCGCAAATTAAATTTGTGGATTTTGTGGAAACTTTGCCGTCACAAATTTCACAGGTTTGGCCACAGAGAGCAAGATTTTGCTCATGAATTTTGTACTCCACCCACAAAATTCATGCTTTGCATTAAAAAAGACAAATTCCACTGAAAATTTTGCACATGGTGTTAATCAAAGTTTTGTGGTGTTCTGAAAAGTCCGTGAATTCCACGACGTGTGAATTTTTGTCAATTTAATTTTTTTGTGTGCACTTCACAGGTGAAGTTTAACTTCACAACACCTCCAGCAGGGACCCTTCCTTAGCCATTACATGCCCTCCACCAGCAGAATGGGGTTACAGCCATGGCACAAGCTTTTACACCAAGCCACCCCTTTTCTTTGACAATACCAAGAGGGCTGGGGGCACGGCAGTGAACATGGGCAGAACAGTAGGTCCTCTTAAAGGAAAACTGCAGTACTGAGAGGACCAACCATATCACACAATTCCCTACTCCACACTGAGTGTGAAATACAGTCTGCTGGTGGGCAGTCCATCTGATTGAATGGCTGCTGTTGATCACCAGGCCTGGGTATGCACATTTGACACATTCCCTGGCACGTATGTGAATATGGTCCAATAGTTGATTGCATGTTTATTACATAGTAAGTTCATGAGGGACTGATTTCTGAATAAGAACTTACATCACAGCTACAGTACTGACATTTGGTAAATGTAAGTGTGTGCACTTGCAAATACATGTTACCTAGGCATTAACCGTGAAAACAATACCATTATTTCTTAGCCACAATATTGTTACAATGCCAGTTAGTAATTATGCAAATGAAATATTTTGTGTATCAATTCACAATATTAGACTGCATGTTTATTAACCTGTAAGTTCATGAAAAACTGGACTACAGACATGGAACATTAAAGAGTTGCCAGTCAGTGCATTTAAAAGTAGCAGACTGAAGTTGCATTGTAATCATATTTTAGTTACCATTCTGATTATACTTTTACTTTTTTCTGTGTGATTACCTTTTAAATAATTGTCAGATAGACACAGACTGTTGAAACAATGTACAAGACCTGCATTAATATGCAATTACTCTTGTAAGAGCAAACGTAATAATGCCAAAAGTAGTAACATAGTAGTTCTAAAACATATTTGCTGTTACAATTTGCAATAGCTATTATACATCTAGTTGCCTTTGTAAGAACAAATTACATAATTACAGAAGAGATACAGAGATAGTTGCACAATAGATTTTCTATTACACTTTGCAACAGCTATTAAATGTGTTATTACGCTTGTCAGAATGGATTGATTTGTGCTGAAAGGGAGGCTGCAGTAGTTTAACATGTGACAATTTTTTCATGCAAATTGTGTAAGTACACAACTCGCAATTATGAAACTAGTTAACAACTACATAGCAGTTACATGTAACTGCACAGTAGCTAGTGTAGTTATACAGTAGTTACAGTATAGTTAGTGACACTTAAAGTGTTACTGTGACCTTGTGCCTTCATTGCCTACAACATTTTTTTTTTGTCCAGGTACCTTAGGTATTTGATTAAAAAGAGGTGAGTGCTTTCCCAAGGTTTGGGCTTGGGACCTGTTTAATATGTCCTTTTAACCTTGTGATTAACTGCTTCAGCAGGCATACCCAGTTTCTCTACCAGCATTTCTGTACACTCTATTCTATGCCTTTCCCCTCAAGTCCCCTTGGCAAACCCACCAGTCTGAGATTTGAGCACCTTGCTCTGTTCTGGTTGTTTGCCTTTTTGATTAGGGTTTCAGCATGAGCTTTTAGTTCTTTTCTCTCTCAGGCCAGATCAGCAATTGTATCCTTGAGTTCACTGATTCAGTGTTCAGGTTCACCCAGTCTCATGGCAATTGCCACCATTGTTTCTGAGAGCCCTCTCACTATGTTTAAAGGCAAAGAGGGGCTTTACAACAACACAGGGCTGGAGCCAAAGCAAAGAAAGAGCTATTTACATATGCTTAGGTGCTCTGCTTCACATTCACCACTCCTCCAGTAAAAAATACTCAATCGCTGTGTCAGGATAAAACGATTCTTTATTCCAGAAAAACAATCAGCAGTGAGATGAACATGGACCCTCCCTCAAAAAAAAAAAAAAAAACAGTAAACATTTTCATGTAGTACTTGTGCTTTCTCAAGTCTGAATAGTGCTGTCAGTGGTTGTTCCTATAAAGTCCACTGTTAAAGTGAAAGAGTGCCATTTCATTAAAAGGATAAAAATCCTTATGAAATACCATCACCATTAAGCACACTTAAATACATACAGTGGGACAGACTATATACATATATCTATATCTATATCTATATATATATATATATATATATATTAGAGGCAAAAAAACTCTGTTTAATGCATCAGTTAGGGTTGTTCCACAGTGACAAAGCAAGAAATTCGATGTTGGGTTTGAAACCTCCCTTGCACCCCTCAGTCCACCCCCAACCCGCATCGGTGCGCGTTGGGGTCATCAGCTAACTCTCACCCCATCATATGTGGAAAGAAGCTGAGGAATAGGAGAATGGGGTGAGAGTTAGGACAGATGACCCCAATGTGCACCCCGATGCCTGTTTGGGGGGGTGGGCTGGAGGGGTGCAAGCGGGGTTTCAACCCTAACATCGAATTTCCTCACTGTCCTGTGGAACAACCTAACTGCATGCATTAAAAGATTTTTGCCTCTAATTTCCCTTCTTTTTGAGAATGATAACAAAAAATAGTGAATGTAATGCGGCAGCAGGAGTGCGGGGCCTGCCACGTGATGTCTTGTCACATAGAGACATGGTGCCCACAAATGCAAATGGTAATGAGCATGGTGATGCAAAGCAAAACAGAAAGAGAAACAGTACAGTAGGCACAAATGGTAAAAATAACACAAACACAAGTGCAAATGAAAATGAAAATGCAAAGGGTAACACACATGGTGGCATAGATGGGAACAGTAAGTGAAACAGGTATGGAACAGCAATCGGAAGTGGTAAGGGTAACAATAATGTAAGCACACAGGCTGGTTTTCCCCAAAAGCTGCATAGAGAAAGACAGTGAGTACAAAGAATGCATTCATAATAATGGGTATCGGAGCAGAAAATGAGGAGCTGGAATACTAAATTGCTTAAATCTCAGGAACCGCACGACGTAGGAAAAAAAATTTAAAAGTCATATAATTTATGACTTTCCTGGCCAGTTTTGTACTTAATCCCTGTTCGGGGGCTAAACATTTTTCTGATGAAAAGTCCGTATCTCACACCATTTCCAAGATACGGGACCTGAAAGGTGCAGCGAACGCCGTAATGTTATCCTATGGGAAAAAAGAGAAGTTTGGAGTGCCATAACTTTGCTGCTCTGTAATATATTTTCACCAAACCACCAAAAGGCACATATGTGGGATGGTGGCTTTCTTCCCTCTGAATTTCAGTGTAAAAGACCAAACTGTTAATTTGCAGCAGGGTGGCAAAGAATTCCTGTCATGCAGCAGATGCCCCAATGTTAGTCTATGGGAAAAAGTGTCAAATTCAGAGTACCATAACTTTGCATCCATGCAATATTTTGTCACCAAACCATAAAAAGGCACATTTGTGAGATAGTGACTGCCTTCCCTCCAAATTTGAGCCCAAAAGACCAAACCGTTCATTTGCAGCAGGGTAGGAAAGAATTCCTGTTATTTTGGGCATAGTGTCGTAAAGTAGTATCGTGATTTGCGAAAAGTTTCTCAAAAATTTGCTACACTTTCATGAGTGCAACACTACTTTGAGACACTACTTTTTCCAGAAATTGGAAAAACATATTTCTAGGGTGTTTAACCTCAAAATAAAGACATGCCTAGCATCCTCGGGGGTCCAACTAGGTAAACACAAAAAGAATTGTGTTGCTAGAGGGTCCCAAATTTAAATGCCAAGCATATTTCTGATCACCAACTGAAAACAAAATGGTGGATTTGTGACACTACTAGGGCCATTTGCAACACTAAAAAGTGCATTTGAGACACTGATGAACTTTTTGTCAACTTTTCCCATTGACTTGTAATGGGAAATTGTTTTTTGAATAACTTTTGAACTGTTTAATATTTGTTCACGAAATCTTCACACAGCACATTGGGGACTCTGGCCGCATGTTCTCTGAAGTGTTTGGACTGGTTGCACGAACTGTGTGACCTGTAGGGATGAGCTAAGAATTCAAAAAAGCATAAACGAGCATGCAGATCACGCTTAATAACTCCGCAGCCGTATATCCGAACAGTACGAAAGTTGGCATATCCCAAGATGTATGGTTCCTGATTGTGTATTCCCAATTTCAGGCAAATCTGTTCAATGGTTGCAAAGTTATTAAGGTGCAAAATTTTAGGTTTAACATGTAAATGGCTCCTCAACCCTAACTATGGTAGCATTACCATGCTACCATATATATATATATATATATATATATATATATATGTATATACTGTACAATAGATGTCTATAGAAGCAGTACCTAAGAAACATCCCTATGAGTCAAAATCAAAGTCATTTTTATTTCTAAAAAGTGCATTTCAAAATATCAAAGCACTTGTACATAAGCATAAAACATACTAAAATTAAGATACAAACAGTAACCAGATAAGATCAGGAAGGTTCCAATTTAAAAGCATCTGAGAATGCTAACTTGAATAAATGAGTTTTTAAGGCAGTCTTGAAAGTCTCGCTAGACAGGCACTCTCTAATCTGATGAGGTAGAGAGTTCCATAGGGTCGGTGCCATATATGCAAAAGATCTTGCCCCCAAGGTCTTTAAACTGACCTTGAGAACATCTAGCAATCCCTTGTCAGTAGATTGGAGTGGGCAGAGGGGCCAGTAGGGATGCAGGAGGTCTTGCAAATAATGCGGTCCCTGTCCATGTAGGGCCTTATAGGTCAGCAAACCAACCTTCAAGGTGATGCTTCACCACACTGGCAGCCACTGCAATTCGTGGAGCACAGGCATGACATGGCTAGATCGAGATAAGCCTATCAACAGTCTGGATGCTGCATTCTGCACCAGCTGTAGGTGGTGGATGTCCACCCCCGGAAGCCCTAAGTAGAGAGCATTGCAGTAGTCAAGGCGGGAGGTCACAAAAGCATGGACAAGACTAGGAAGTTCATCAGGCAGAACAAGTTGTTTTATCTGGGAGATGTTTTCTGATGGTAAAATGAGGACTTGATGACAGCTGACACCTGTGATTTAAGCATCAGCTCACCATCAAATATAATACCCAGATTCTGCACCCATTCAGAGGACCTCAGCTGCATGCCCCCAAGAATAAACCCAGAGAGCTGAGTGGCCAAGGATATCTCTACCCGATGACCAAGGTCCATAACCAATACATCATTCTTATCTGGGTTCAACCTTAACCAGCTGATACTCATCCAGTCCTGAATCTCAGTGAGGCTGTTGTTAAAGACCGTGACAGCACCATCCTGCTTGGTCACAAAAGACAGGTATAGCCAAGTATCATTGGCATAGCAGTAAAAACTCAGCCCATACCACCTTATAATGTCTCCCAATGGCAGCACATTCACTGTGAACAACATGGGAGACAACACGGAGCTCTGCAGCACCCCACAGGTTAAGGGGAAGGGGCAGAGGAAAAAATCTGCTGACACCACTCTCTGTGTCCTGCCCTTGAGAAAAGAATGGAACCATCTGAGGACCATACCAGACAGTCTACAGATCAAATGCAGATGCTCCATGAATATCCTGTGGTCCACAGTGTCAAATGCTGTGGAGAGATCAAGGAGAACCAAGATCGAATGGCTCTTCTGATCTCTCATTGTCAGGAGATCATTAAGGACCTGAACAAGTGCCGTCTTTTTTACAATGCCTCTTCCTAAATCCAGACTGGGCAGGATCATTGACTTCATAGGTGGTAAGATGATCCTCGAGACTCAACATGACTACGTTCTCAATAACCTTATCCAGAAAGGGCAGGTAAGAGACAGGTCTGTAGTTTGTGAGACAGTCTGGGTTGAGGAAAGGTTTCTTTAAAAGAGAGGGGTGTTCACAACCGCCTCTTTCAAGGCCAGAACACTTCTCCAACTAACTCCACACTATCTCAGCAAGGACTGGTCTGATGACATCCACACACTCCACCAGGAGGCAGATTGGACCAGGATCCAAACTACAGCAAGTCAGTCACATACTCTGGACAATCTTTACTATATCAGTGATCACCAGCTGGTCAAGGTCAGACCAGAGAGACTGGGTGCTAATGTCCTCCCACCGTCCACTGCGCTGCTCATTGGAGCATACTGAATGGATCTTTGACCTGATGGTGGCAACCTTATCTGCAAAGAATTTAGCAAACTCCTCACACTTAAGCTGTGAAAAAGGTTATTGATTCTGAAGGCATGTTGGACTGCACAACCTGTCGACAATTCAGAAGAGCTGGGCCGGTCGATTCCTTGCAGCGACAGTCTCCCTGGACAGGAACTCAGCCTTCTTATGGGAGACGGCCAACTGATAGTCCCTATAATGGGCCATCAATCTAAGTTTGTCAACCTCCAGGCTGGATTTCCACCAGCAATGCTCCAGGCTTTGCCCTACTTGCCTCAACTCCTTAAAAGTTCCATCAAACCAAGCGTAACGAGGATGACTAGTGAGTGGACGAACTTGGACAGGAGCAATAGAGTCCAGGGCCCCAATACTGCACTATTATAGTGCAGCAACAGGTCTCCTGGCTCCATGCATCCCATAGGTCTACTCAATGTGTCCAGTACCATGAGACATATACAGTGATAGTTATACAAAAGTTTCCCAGTACCGCTGTACTTTCCATCAACCGAGGAAACAATACTTTGGTAAACAAAACATTGAATAACATATTTTTTTACCACAGTATTTTTCTATGGTTGATGGAAAATACCACTGTACTGGGAAACTTTTCTAAAACTGCCACTGTAGATACAAATTTAAACACATGTATATCAATATACCAGATGTACATGTTACATGGGGGGTATGGAGGTAATGGAAAAAAGAGGGTGAAGGAAGGGGTGGTTTAATTTATCAAAATATTTAAGCTAATTTAAGTATAAAGACTTACTAAAACACATGTTAAAAAAGATACTATATTTATTAATAGGTTCATATAGATGACTCCCATATACATTCCAAACTCCAGTCTAGTCTCATTCAAACTGTACGTACTTTCAGTCAAAACGTGTCAGTACTATAGGTACAGAGCCAATTAAAAATGTTAATTCAGACCTGGGTAATCATAGAACTTCAATTTGTACACCCAAAATGTTTCTCTCTGGAGTAACTTTTTCTCCAGGTCCTCACCCCTCACTGATTCATAGATTCTTTCAGTGTCCAGAAAAGAAAATATGTGCTCTCTCCCCTTGTTCTGTGCATGTATGGCTAAAGCATTCACTCCATCTTGTTTTGTACACTTCTAATGTGCTGACCCACCTGCTCTTTCAACTTCCTTCTTGTTTTACCAATGTAGAATGAAGAACAAACATTACACTTAACCAAATATAAGAAATTATTAGTGTTGCAGCAAAATTCCATATGTTGTACTCATCCCCCATGTCTGGATTAATAAATTCTGCCCCCGTTTTTATGAATTGACAGGACTGGCAATTTCCACATCTATGTGTTCCTTGTGGTAAAAGTTGTAAATTTTCCCTCCCCATGTTCTTATCCCAATAGGTACTATGTACTAAGTGGTCACTCAGATTTGGACCTCTTTTGATCACCATTTTGGGAACATTTTGCATTTTTTTTCCAATTTTTTATCAGTACATAAAATATGCCAATTTTTTGCAATAACATTCTTAACCAGGGTAGCTTGTGGAGTAAAGATCATGATAAAAATAGTTGTATCATTTTTCACAATGCCCTGATTTTTTCATCTGGTCCTGAGTGTACGGAGATAGTATTTTTCCATGCCATCAACTTTCTGTTTTGCAACATCAATCACAGTTCTGTTGTAGCCCCTTTTTAAAAATCTATCCACTAAGGACTGTGCCTACATCTGGTAGTCCTCCTCCCTTGTGCAATTATACTTAGTTCTCATAAATTTTCCTAAAGGGATGTTATTCCTTACTGACTAGGATGGCAACTATTATAATGCAGTAAAGAGCTAATTTCTGTCTCTTTTCTGAAAAGTTTTGTCATAATATTATCATTATCACCCTTCTTAATATTGAGGTCCAGAAAATGTACCTGTTCAAGGTCAAAGGTCACATCAAATGGAAGATTTTTGTTTGTCAATTCTAAATATTCTACAGATTGCCTGAACTTTGTCTCTGTTAGAGATGCAGTGAAATTTTATTTCGCCAGTGCAATTACTGTAAAATCACCAATTTCACCTAGCAAAACATTTCATGAAATTATGGCCTTTTGGCGAAATTTTGCTGGCAAAATTTTGCCTGTGCATCTGAAGTGAAATTAGGTGAAATTGGGCAGTTTGCTCTGCTGGTGGTCACATGGTTGAGTCTAAACAGGCAGTAAGTGAGCGGTTCATTTCCTGTGCTATGTATCTTGAGGAAGCAGGCAGCATTTATACTCCCTGTGACTGCAGAGTGCACTTTGACACCTAAATTGTTTACTTTGTGCTATTTTTTCTAACTTTTTCTTGTTTGTCTTTGTCATAGTTCATATTTTAGTACCTGGTGATTGTGTGCGTGTGTGATCCCCCCCTTCCCTGGGCTCTTTCTGAGTCTCTATCTCTGTTTCTTTTTTTTGTTTATTTGAATTGGTGGTGTTTGTGGATTGTGGACATAATGGAGAAAGGTAAAGACAGTGGGTCACCTGTACATGTGTCTCAGCTAGCCATCACAAATGAAATGCCACAGCAGGAGGCATTTTGCTCCAGCACCAGCACCCAGGTACATGTGCCTCAGCTAATCATCACAAATGAAATGCCACAGCAGGAGGCATTTTGCTCCAGCACCAGATCCCAGGGACATGTGTCTCAGCTAACCATCACAAATGAAATGCCACATCAGGAGGCATTTTGCTCCAGCACCAGCACCCAGCAGCAAACTGTGCCGCCTCACCAGCAGCAGTTGGAGATAGTGCCCCCCCTCAGCACCAGGTGGATACTGTTCCTCCACCCAGGCAGCAGGAGACTGTGTCCACTCCCAAGCAGCCAGAGAAGTCAGTGCCTTGAGCATTACTGTGCCCCCCCTCATGGCTCCATCATCCTCAAAATTCTCCTGTCTGGGATTGTTTCTAATTAATATCGATTGGTGACCCAGTGGTCACCTGCAATCTATGTGGGCAGGAAGTGCATTGAGGAAAGTATGGCTCTCACTTTTGGACAACTGGCCAGCATAACCACATGGTCCACCACCACCTGCCACAATGATACCACAAATTGCGGGAGGTGAGCAGGAGGTGGTGGCATCATCAAGTGCAGCTGTGGGAAGCAGTGCAGGTGTAAGCACTGAAGGGGGTGAGCAGGAGGGAGGCATGGCTGGACCAGTTAAATGTCCTTGCCGTATCAGAAAACAGCAGCAGTCAGTAAGATCAAGACTCCTCCAGGGCCCTCCCTGTCCAAAGCCAGCAGCAGAGGCTGCCCCCGCCTTTCCAGTAGTGCCAGTGACACGTGGACTTATCTGCTGTCCTGTCTGAAGTCCAGCATGTCTGACAAGAGTTAAACCATTTCAGACAGGAATGTAGTGATGCCTGGGGGGAGATTTCTAAACTACAGTGTGATGTTGACAAAATCATGCACATCCTGTCAGAACCCCGTGGTGGCCCCACTGGCACTTAATGTGGAAGCACAAATTAATTTATCTTTTTTGTTTTCATTTTTCTACCTTCCATTCTGTTGTTTGTATATCCCCCATAAAAAATAAAAACAATAAAAGCTATTCTATCCTCTTAAATCTACATCCATTCCTTAAGTCCTCTTGTTTCTATATTTCGTATGTAAAATAATTTTATTGACCATTGCTGTTGTTTGTTTCTGTCATATGCTCCCTATAGAATTCAGTACCTTTTCTTGTTCTCTCTCTCTATTAGTTCTCCCCACTCATTTTCGTATTACCCTTGTCTTCCTGATCCTGCCTGTCATTTGTTATGCTTATTCTGTACCATGTCTGTGTACCCCTTCCCTAATAAACACCTTATTCCCTTATTATTTGTTGTGTGTTTTACTTCTTAGGGCTGATTACACCTACAAGATTCCTTTTAACAACATAATGATGTGTAGTGCAGTTGCATTTCCTATTTATTGATGTAACCCCTTATAACCCGGGGTTACTAGAATCCCAGTAAGATCTAGTGGTAGGCAGGGAAGGCAGCTTGTGAAACTCCAGTTAAATGGGTTTCACACTGTCTCACTCTGTTCTCAGTCTCAGCTGAAACTGAGAGATGACATCACCATAGAACTGTCGCAGCTGCATAAGTCACATTGGAATCTGCAGCAGAGGGAGTGAGATAGAATGTTGGTAGTTTTCACAGTCTGTTTTTTGTTTACCTTCTGTAAGGGAAGGAGGTCACAGTCTCCTGCTTGCCTGCAAGCAGGAAGGGACTTCCTGTTTACCTTTTGAAAGAGAAGGAGTGAGTGTCCAGTGTTCAAGTGGTGGAGACCGCTGTCCAGGTCTCAGTGCCCCCTCCATCCGGGGGGGGCAGTAAAATATCCCTTTGTAGATTCCAGGGGCAATCCCCTAATTTCTGGTAAAGGAAGAAAGCTGCCTTTTACAGTTTCTGTTTGGTCTTAAAGGTGGAAAGAGTTGTACTTCGCCTGTGGGGCACCTGCAACAAAAGGGAGAGTGTTTCACTCTAATTTGAGAGGGCAAAAAATGTGTTTCTTCAGCTTGGGAAATGTGAAGAAATCTGGGATGTGAACTACTAGTTGGGAGGCCTATGGTACTAGGACAAACAAATGGATTAGTGTCAAAAGCTAAAGTCTGTGTGAATTCAAGTAATGTTGTAGAGGGGTGTGACAGTTCATCCACTGTTTAATCTACATTTCCAAGTTTCAGTTTTTCCAGAGAAATGGCCGGGTATGGGCTGTGGGAGCTGGAGGTGGGCAAACCCCCCATCCTTAGTAACCAGGTCCACCTCTACGGATTTCTGCTGTGATTGCTTCTTGCCTCATGTGCCTGGCCAGTGATGAGGTAGGTACCCAGACATGGGTCACAAATGGGAAAATCTCTCTAGGAGTCACAGACTCTAAGTGGTGTGGGGAGCCACAACTTGGGAAAAGAATTCTGTTTGTGAGATGGGAGTCAGAAGAAGTAAGAAGGAAATCTCTTTAGGAGTCGCAGACTCTAAGTTGTTGTGGGGAGCCACAACTTGGGAAAAGAATTCTCTTTGTGAGATGGGAGTCAGAAGAAGTAAGAAGGAAATCTCTCTAGGGGTCACAGACTCTAAGTGGTGTGGGGAGTCACAACAAGTAAAATGGGTTCATTCTTCTAATGAACCTTCAGTCAACTGGCTGGCAGGGGAGCCGGGCCAGTTGGTCTGTGTATCCAAAGCGCATGCAAGTCTGGGCTGTGTGCCTGGTGGGTCCAGAGCCTGTAAACAGTAGAATTTGTCTATTCTTCAAGTGGACCACCTTGTAGTCTCTAATCTGCATTATCAGTAAATGTAGCCCCATGGGGGTCCATCTATGCTTTGTTGTGTTCAGCTAGTTATGAATAAAAGCCACACTGAAAAATCCCAATCCTGGTTCTGGACATTACAGTTATTGCTTCCTGTGTTCAGATTTACTTGGGTGCCCCTGTGCAGAGTAGCCAAACCTAGGTCCCCTTGTGCCGGGTAACCTCATCCTCCCTGAACCCAGGTCCCCACCAGGTATTGCTGCCAGCGCCAACAGCATGCCACCTGTCATTTTGGTAAAAAGGCAGGGGTGGGGGTTACAAAAATGGAGGCACCACTTTGGATTTGTTCGGGAAGGAAGGTGCTTGGGCAAGGGGGCTAGCGTTTTGGCTATCTGACAGTGGGTAGCCCAAAAAGCTGAAGCAATTTCCCTAGTGTGTTGCTGTGTGCTGTGAATCTTGTGCTGCTGTTTAAAAAATGCCAACTGTTTACCAATGAGCTGTAAAGCCAAAGAATTGGCCCTTGTTCTGCATCAACATTGTTTACAGCATTTTTGTCAGCTTTTAAAATGAATTCTGTGAGGAAAAGTGTGGAACACTAGGGGTAGCAACAGAGAAATGATGCCCTGGATGCTAGAAATGCTTTAAAATGAATTCTGTGAGGAAAAGTGTGGAAAACTAGGGGTAGCAACAGAGAAATTATGCCCTGGACATTTGAAATGCTTTTAAAGTGAATTCTGTGAAGGAAAGTGTGGAAAACTAGGGCTAGCAACAGAGAAATTATGCCCTGGACATCGGAAATGCTTTTAAAATGAATTCTGTGAAGGAAAGTGTGGAAAACTAGGGGTAGCAACAGAAAAATTATGCCCTGGACATTGGAAATGCTTTCTGTGTAAAGAGAGAGACTGCAGAGTTAATGGCAATGTTACATGGTTGAAATGGGCTCCCGCTGTGGAGTCAGTTGAAAAATAAAAGTGCATTTTACAGTTTAAATTTGCCTGCTCAACGATTGCCGTGAGGAGAGGAGCCCTCGCGAGGAAGAAGAGGCTCATTTGGATGGCATTGTGTGGTTGGTCAGATTGCCATTAGTCCTGCCCCGTCAGCCAGCTCTTCTGAGACTGCCTCAGCATTCGAGAGGGAGACAGAGTGTAGTGCATGTACTGGCAGTGGAGGAGCATCGTGGAGGATTCAAAGCACTGTAAAGATTTAAAAAATAGGCTTTTAAGTTTAAAATCGGGCTCAACCCGCAAAGCGATCATGGAAATAGTGGATTTGGTGGTTAAAATGACAATTGCTAAGACTGCTGGCCCGTTTGTGTTCCAAGGCCTTCAAAAAACTGGCTGCAGGCCATTTAACTCCATCGCAGCAAGTTGCTACTGTTCACAGTGAGTAAACCTCATAAAACTGCTCAAACAGTGATTTTCAGTAATGCCATATAAAATGTGTGTGCAGCAGTATAGTCACTTTGCAAGTAATGACTGTGTGAAGTCCTGCCAGCAAGTGCAAGTCTGTAAAGCCATTGAATGTGTGCATGGAAGTAAAATAGCCTCAGTTTAAAGTCTGCAGCCAGAGAGAGACTGTGGGTTGTAGAAAAATGCAACACTAGTAGAATCAGGCAATCCTGAGCTGAAACCTGAAGTTTTAAGGGACTGTGAATTAAATGAATGTTACCAGCTTGTGAAAAGTCCAAGGAAAATCCTGTAAATGTGTGTAAAGCCAAATCAGATCAAGTTGTGCAGTTTGAGTAAAAGTTATCAGTAGCTGGTGTAAATCGAGTGTGCAGCGGCTTGACCCAGATTCTAAATGTTGATGCACAGGAGTGCTGCCGCCGCCATTACAGGGTGGGGTAGTAAAGTAAACACAGCAGCAGAGGAGCCATTTTAAAGCTACAGAGTGTGTTCATTAAAGTGGGACTTTCAGTTACAGTGAACGTTTGTTTATTTTTCTGCAGTTATGGCCTCAGGACCAGCTCGTTACCTGGATCATGCCCGGGTTGCAGTAACAGCAGCAGTAAATAGATTGAAAGATATTGAAAAGTGGTGCTATGGAGGGCAACTGCCTCCTGATGTGGCAATTCCTAATTATCCAGTGCATGTATGCCAGATATGCTTGAGTGCTGGAAGGGGCATCTTCATGATTCCCCACTGTGCTGGATGTCTACAAAAATATGGCTTGTATAAAGCGCCTCAAATTCGTTTGGCTCCCACATGGACAAAAATTCAGGAATCTGCAGTTGGCAGAACACAGCATCAGGTGGAGCCTGTGAAGGAAGGTCCCTTGGGGGAGTGTGGCACAAAGCTAGAGGGTGCAGAGTTAGAGACTAAACCTGAAGTTGAAGTTTTGGATGCTGGATCTCAGAAAGAAAGTTCAGATAAAGCATCAATAGACCCCTGGGTGGGGAGGGCCTAGCCCAAGTCTCTTGGATGAAGATGAGATGCGGGATGCCTTTGAATGGGAGGTGTCGACCTCCGCTCCTAGTGATGAGTGGATAGTCTCAGGGGTGAGAACGACTGCTCACTCCTGGGCTCAGATTCTCAGTGAAGAGGAAGATGAGGGGGGACCTATGTGGTCTTGTGAGAAAGGAACGGGTACACAGCCTCAAGATCTTGCCTCGGAGAAATGTGTTGAAGAAGGTGGTGATGCCACTGCCCTGGTTTTACAAGAGGAAGAAGTCAGGGACCCATTTTTAATTTCCCTGAGAATGCGAAGCGGGCAGAACCAGGACTGGCCACCCCCAAGCCAGGCCAGCGGTCTCAGATTGACCAAAGCAAGTAAAGAGGAGATACTGGTTCGTAGAAAGGCAAATGAGCTCTATGGTATGACCTTTCCTACCTTTCCTTGGAGAGTCTGGGAGGAGATTGAGGACTGCAGGAAATCCTGGATCTGGGATGAAGCAATGAAAGGTGTGCATCCTGGGGCTATCAAGCATGTGAAAAACAGACTGTTCCATGAAAAGTATACCCAGTGGAAGAGAGGCAGGACACTGTTTATGGACAGAGTGAGAATAGTGGACGGAGAGGGACATCAAATCTCCCACTGTGTGAATTATGTGCGCCCAGACGGGGTAATAATTCAAGCCCCTGACCCCCGGTACTATTGGCCTCAGTGCAAGGACCTCCCAGCAATTAAGCCCGTGCCTACAAAATGGAGTGCCAAGCAGTGGTAGTCAATACTGCCACACCAGACTGTGAAGTGTCCTTATTGATCCGCCTATATGAATAACCAAGGACTCAGGTGCTCCACATTCATCAGTCTACAGTGTACTGTCCTGTCCAGCAACCATCCACTGGCCCACCAGATAACTTCAGATCCAGAGAGGACACCAGCCCAGCTGTTTCCTGTTCATAGCCTGGTAATCAGATGATGTCGGACAAGCTGTTTTTCTTTTTGTTTCTGTTCTAAGGTTCCCTCTCCATAGATGACATCAGCCCAGCTGTTTCCAGATGTGTCCTCCTGTGGTTCCCGGAAGATGTCCGCCCAGCTGTATCAGAAGAAATGCTGCCAGGGAGAGTCTTCAGAAGGGTGCAGGTTTGTGCAGATTATTGTACTACAAATGGCTGGTAAGTCCGAAACCTTTTCTATCTTTATGACATTACAGTACACACCCTACGCTACAGACTTCAAAAATGTGTGAACTGTCCGCAAAGACTCTCCCCTTCGGTACTTTGGCCTGTTAGAAATGTGCTTCACCGGTCTCCGGCCCAGGAGAGACTCTTTATTGGACTAGCCTTCGGGCCTTGTGGTCACTAGTTGGGACTTTTAGGGCACTCCATCCCCCCAAATGTGTATTGTAAATAATGTCATTATTGTACTCTAATGTAAATACTGTTTGTCTACCTTTTTCTAAAAAAAAAATCTTTTTGGGATTGTTCAGTGTTTTTGCATGGTAAGGGTTTTAGATAGACTGTGTATGCAGATTAGGAGTTTGTTTTGTCTTTTTCTTAAATGTGTTCCTGGGAAGACAGAAGAGAAGACAAGAAGAGGAGGAGGGGCTCATCGGAGTTCCTCATCAGTGCTTTATTGTGTAGAAATTTAAAGTACTGTGTTGTTATTGTTATGGTTGTTACTGTATTAACCCTTTCCTTCCACAGGTGTGGTTGTGGGGGTAGGGAGGAGGCAGTAATTGGTATTTTAATGGGTTGTGTTTGCAGGTTGCCCAAGGTCGGGGAGGTCCCCAGGTTTGTTTTTGTTTTGGAATATTATGTTAGAGGCAGATAGGTTTTCCCTAGAGAGTTGGGGGGATAGACAGGCTGTGGTCCTGAACAGCTGTAGAGACTGCAGTGCTGATCTATCAGGGCTATGCTCTTGATGGTTCTACCAGAGCCACTAGGTGTCCATAGTAGCACATAGGGTGGGATGGCCTAAGGCTAGTTGTGTAATGACTGGGGACAGTCATTTTCTTGGTTAAGGGCGAGTGTAACCCCTTATTACCCGGGGTTACTAGAATCCTAGTAAGACCTAGCGGTAGGCAGGGAAGGCAGCTTGTGAAACTCCAGTTAAATGGGTTTCACACTGTCTCACTCTGTTCTCAGTCTCAGCTGAGACTGAGAGATGACATCACCATAGAACTGTCGCAGCTGCATAAGCCACATTGGAATCTGCAGCAGAGGGAGTGAGATAGAATGTTGGGAGTTTTCACAGTCAGTTTTTTGTTTACCTTCTGTAAGGGAAGGAGGTCACAGTCTTCTGCTTGCCTGCAGGCAGGAAGGGAGTTCCTGTTTACCTTTTGAAAGAGAAAGAGTGAGTGTCCAGTGTTCAAGTGGTGGAGACCGCTGTCCAGGTCTCAGTGCCCCCTCCCTCTGGGGGGGAGTAAAGTATCCCTATGTAGATTCCAGGGGCAATCCCCTAATTTCTGCTAAAGGAAGAAAGCTGCCTTTTACAGTTTCTGTTTGGTCTTAAAGGTGGAAAGAGTTGTACTTTGCCTGTGGGGCACCTGCAACAAAAGGGTGAGTGTTTTTCTCTAATTTGAGAGGGCAAAAAATGTGTTTCTTCAGCTTGGGAAATGTGAAGAAACCTGGGATTTGAACTACTAGTTGGTAGGCCTGTAGTACTAGGACAAACAAATGGAGTAGTGTCAAAAGCTAAAGTCTGTGTGAATTCAAATAATGTTGTAGAGGGGGTGCGACAATTCATCCACTGTTTAATCTACATTTCCAAGTTTCAGTTTTTCCAGAGAAATGGCCGGGTATGGGCTGTGGGAGCTGGAGGTGGGCAAACCCCCCCATCTTTAGTAACCAGGTCCACCTCTACGGATTTCTGCTGTGATTGCTACTTTCCTCATGCGCCTGGCCAGTGATGAGGTAGGTACCCAGACATGGGTCGCAAATGGGAAAATCTCTCTAGGAGTCGCAGACTCTAAGTGGTGTGGGGAGCCACAACTTGGGAAAAGAATTCTCTTTGTGAGATGGGAGTCAGAAGAAGTAAAAAGGAAATCTCTCTAGAGGTCGCAGACTCTAAGTGGTGTGGGGAGCCACAACAAGTAAAATGGGTTCATTCTTCCAATGAACCATCAGTCAAGTGGCTGGCAGGGGAGCCGGGCCAGTCGGGCTGTGTATCCAAAACGCATGCAAGTCCAGGCTGTGTGCCTGGTGGGTCCAGAGCCTGAAAACAGTAGAATTGATCCATTCTTCAAGTGGACCGCCTTGTAGTCTCTAATCTGCATTATCAGTAAACGTAGCCCCATGGGGGTCCATCTATGCTTTGTTGTGTTCAGCTAGTTATGAATAAAAGCCACACTGAAAAATCCCAATCCTGGTTCTGAACATTACAGTTATTGCTTCCTGTGTTCAGATTTACTTGGGTGCCCCTGTGCAGAGTAGCCAAACCTAGGTCCCCTTGTGCCAAGTAACCTCATCCTCCCCGAACCCAGGCCCCCACCAGGTATTGCTGCCAATGCCAACAGCATGTCACCTGCCGTTTTAGAAAAAAGGCAGGGATGGGGGTTACATTGAGTTTACAAATGAAATGCCGGCTCCTACAGAAGGCTGTTGGCCATCTTGGCCTTGTGCACAGACTAGTGTGTATTTTTTTGGAATTCAAATACCTTGTGTGAGTTGCTTCAACTCAAAGTTAGATGTGCTCACCACAGCACATGTACATAAGGTGCTCTTTCTTTATTCGATTATCTAGTGTGGCACATAAACAATGTAAAAAGTGCTTCCATATAACCGAGTTAAAAATTGCCACTCCCCCCAGGTACCATCATTCCTTATATGTATCATGAAGTGTGGTGCCTTGATTGAGCGGGTGTTTTTTTTATTTTAGTTACATGGGAGCATTTTTTACATTGTTTGCATGCCACACTGTAATAAAGAAAGAGCACTTTATGGATATGTGCTTGTGGTGATTACTTCTTACTTTGAGTCAAAGCAACTCACACGAGGTATTTGAATTAAAAAAATACAGACTCTGTGCACAGGGCCCTAACGGCCCACAGCCTTCGACTGGTGCCGGCCTTTCCTTTGCAAACTCCATATATGGGGAATGCAACTGAATTGTGGGTCAATGTTCTATTTTGTAAAAGTTATGTTGAAGGAATCACATAGATACATAGATATATAGACAGTGTCGGCAGATAGGGGCCTATGGCCCACCCAGTCTGCCCATTTGAGCTTGTAAGTTCAGTTTATGTTTTCCTAGAAGTCTGTTGCCCCTTAGCCCTGACCTCCAGAATTCCTTTATGTCTATCCCATGCATTCTTAAATCCCGTGATTGTTTCAGCCCCCACCACTTCCTCTGGCAGGGTGTTCCACTTGTCCACCACCCGTTCTGTGAAGAAACTTCCTCATGTTTCCTCTGAATCATCCTCCCTCCAACTTCATCCCATGCTCTCTAGTCCTGGAACATCTTTTTCGCTTAAAAATAGTGTATTCCTGCACCCTGTTCCTCCCTGTGAGATACTTGTATGTCTCTATCATATCCCCTCTCTCCCTCCTCTCCTCCAGGGAGTACATGTTCAGTTCCTTCAACCTGTCTTCATAGGACTTGTGATGCAATCCATGCACCATCTTTGTTGCCCTCCTCTGAACCTTCTCTACCCTGTCTATGTCCTTACGTAGGTATGGTCTCCAGAACTGTACACTGTACTCCAGGTGGGGCCTCACTAGTGTCTTGTATAGTGGATTTATGACCTCCCTTTTCCTGCTGGTGATGCCCCTGCCTATACATCCCAGCATCCTATTTGCTTTACCTGCTGCCTTGTCACACTGTTTCCTACCTAGGGTCATCAGAGATGATAACCCCAAGATCCCTTTCCTGCATGGTGCATGCTATATCCTCACCCCCAACTGATATATTGTGCCAGGGTTTTTGTGCCCCATATGCATTATCTTGCACTTCTTTGCATTGAATTTCAACTGCCAAACCCCTCACCATTCTTCAAGTTTCTGCAGGTCCCTTCTCATTCTGTCTACGCCCTATGGTGTGTCTACTGTGTTACAGAGCTTTGTGTCATCAGTGAACAGTGAAATTCTGCCTTCTAGGTTCTGTGCAATGTCACTGATGAAGATGTTGAATAGGCCGGTCCCAACACTGATCCCTGTGGTACCCCTCTGATCACTCTTCCCTCTGTGGAGTGACAGTCATTTACCACCACCCTCTGTGTCCTGCCACCCAGCCAGTTACCTACCCACCACACTACTGTCCTGCCCACACCCATATTCCCCAGTTTGTGTAATAGTCTTCTATGTGGCACAGTGTCAAAGGCCTTGCTGAAGTCTAGATAGGCCATGTCCACTGCCCTCACCTGATCCACCTCCCTAGTCACCCAGTCAAAAAATTCAACAAGGTTGGTCTGACATGACCTCCCCCTGGTGAAACCATGCTGCCTTGGGTCCTGTAGTCCATTGACAACCAGATGTTCACCAATCTCTCCTTTAGTAGTGCTTCCATGATCTTCCCCACTACCGAGGTGAGGCTGACTGGTCTGTAGTTCCCTGCTTCCTCTTTGTTCCCACTTTGTATAAGGGGACTACATCTGCTGTCCTCCAGTCTTTGGGTACCTCCCTGTTTCCAGTGATCGGCTAAACAGGATAGCCAGAGGTTCAGCCACCACCTCTCTTAGTTCTTTAAGGACCCTGGGTGCACCCATCTGGCCCCATTGCTTTATCAACTCATTACTTCCAGTTCCTTCAGGACCCTTTCTCGTGTAAAGGGACTTGTGTCCATTTCTGCACCATTCTCACCCCTTGTACTCCCTTCAGACCCATTACCCTCCTCTTCCTCAGTAAAGACTGAGCAGAAATACCTGTTCAATATGTCAGCTTTACTGTTGTCATCCTCCACGGGGCCCCCATCCTTCCCCTTCAGTCTCACTATCCCTCCCTTTGTCTTTCTTTTTTCCCTTATTTACCTGTAAATGGTTTTGTCTCCTCTACCCACTGATTTCGCAATGTGTTCTTCTGTCTGAGCTTTGGCTTCCCTTGCTGACCTCCCTGCCTCCCTTTGCTTCTCCTGGTACTTCTCCCTATCCCCTTCTGCCTGTGTCTTTTTGTATTGCTTGAATGCAATCTTTTTGGCTTTCACTTTCTTTGGTACCTCTTTGGAAAACCATAATGGTCTCCTTTTCCTTTTCCTTTTGCTAACCTGCTTAATGCATAATTCTGTTGTTCCTGTAATCCCCATTTTAAATACTGCCCACTGTTCCTCAACCCCTGATTCCTGTCCCATTCCCCTTAATGCCTCTTTCAAGTATCTCCCCATTTTCCCAAAGTCTGCCCCCCTAATACCCAGGATACATTTATTTTATTTATTTATTTAGTTTTTGTTGACCGGGTAAGCGCACTAGACAAATCCTGCCTATTTTCAGGCATGCCCCGGGGGAGGGGGGATACAGATGAATGCCAACTGACCTTGAACCAGATTAAGCTGTTGGTGGTATTTTTAGTGAATGAGGGAAATTTGGCCAGGACACCGGGGAAATTTCCCTACTCTTTTTCGAAGTGCCATGGGATCTTTAACATCCACCTGAACTACCACCAATCCAGGCAGATGGAACCTCGGTTTAACGTCTCATCCGAAAGACGGCACCTCAGAAGTGCAGCACCCCTCTCATGCTGCACTACAGTGTCAGTACTGGGATATTAATCCAAGTGCCGGATGTGGGAACTGAACCCACAGCCCTCTGATCTCCCGGCCTCAGAGGCGAGTGTGCTACCTACTGAGCCACTGACACTAAATGTCAGTTTATACATGTTTTTGTGTGGTTTGGTTCTGCTCTTTCTGTGATTTCAAACCACAATGACTGGTGGTCACTGTTCCCCAGGTGCTCTGCCACTGTTACCCCCATCACACTGTCCCTGTTTGTGAGCACAAGGTCCAGTATTGCCTTCTGCCGAGTTGGTTCCATCACCAGTTGCTTGAGGAAGGCACCCTGAAGGGAGTCCAGGATAAATCTGCTCCTAGTTGATGCTGCTGCTGGGATGCTCCAGTCCACGTCTGGAATATTGAAGTCTCCAACCAGTACTACCTCACCCTTGTCTGCCATCCTTTGGATGGCTAGCATCAGCTCCCTGTCTGTTTCTTCCTCCTGGGCTGGTAGTCTATAGACCACATCTGTGTGGATGGCTGTCCCCATTTTCCTTTCCAGCTTAACCCACAGTATCTCTCCCTCATTTTGTTCCTCCTGGATCTCTGTGGCCCTTATGTCATTTTTCACATACAGTGCCACTCCTCCTCCCTTCCTGCCTGCTCTGTCTCTTCTGAATATGTTGTAGCTAGGTATGGCCATCTTCCAGTCATGGTTATCATTACACCAGGTTTCAGTGATGGCCACAATGTCCAGGTCTGACTGCACCATGACAGCCTCCAGATCTTCCATCTTGTTGCTAAGGCTCCTGGCATTTGCACACATGGCTTTCCATGATTTGACCTCCCTAGACTGTTTGCTGTTCTACTCCAGCCCCTTCCTTGGTTGTCCTTTATCCTGGTTCTCCTTGCTGTCTGCCCTTCTGCTGAATTTTGCCCCTTCTGCCTATCCACCTCTTGGGCACTAATCTCCATCTTTGCACACTGCTTTGCAGAGATAGCCACTCCTCTGGTTCACTGGTTCCACTGCTAGCTGTGGGGGGTGAGCAAGTAAAGTACCCTCCTTGCTGCCTGCACCCCCTTTGCTAGTTTAAATGCTTGTCAATGTAGCATTTAAACTTATAATTGAGTGCTTGATTCTCCTCAGGATGGATGCAGGCCGTCAGGCTGAACAAACCTCCATCCCTCCAGGTGGATCCCCAGTCACCAATGAACCCAAACCCTTCCTCACAGCACCAGTTCTTCAACCATGAGTTAAAGTTCCTGGTGCATGCACTCCTATGCGCTCCCTTGCCTCTCACAGGTAGTACTTCTGAGGAAGTGACAGAGGTAGCTACTTGCTTGAGACCCCTCCCCAATTTTCTAAACTCTTCCTGAACTTCCTTTGGCTCCTCATTTGCCAGGTCATTAGTACCTAGGTGGATAATGACATGCAGCTCACCCTCCCATCTTGCCTTCCCAGTGATCCCCAGGATCTTCCTTAAATCCCTCCATGCCATGGCACCTGGTAGGCACCTCACCTCCCTGTCCTCACCCTCCTGTGTTCCTAGCTGGATCCCTCTTATGATGGAGTCCCCCACCAGGATTCACTTCCTGCTCCTCCTCTGGGGTCCACTGCTTTCCCCGCTGAGGTCACCTCCTTTGCTAACCTCCACATCCTTCCCTTCCACTTCTCTGGGTACCTCTATTTGGTTGTCCTCGTTTGCCAGTGTGGCATATGAGTTGTTGAGTGGAATAGGATCTGGGATGTGCCTCTGCCTGACCGCTCTAACCCTCCCTGAGCCCACTGTCATCCAAGTGCTTCTCGTTCTCGGCATCCTTTGAGGCAGTTGCATTGGACTGGGTGGTCTCTGGATAGGGATGATGGTACTCCTGACCCAGTTTACTTTTGCTCTGAGTCTGGCTACCTCATCCCGCAGTCCAGAGAGATGCATACAGATAGGGCAGCACCTCAGTGTCCAGAAGGTCTGCCTGAATATGGCTGCCCCACAGCCACTGCATTGCACCGCTCCCCACATTACATTGCTATTCCACTACTTGTCTGCTACTGAAGCTCTCCTAGGTCCCTTTTTATTAATTTACTGTCCTAAAAATCCTGCCACTGATCATCTGATAATTTTCTTTGAAAAAAGAAACCAATAAATAAATAAATGAGTCAAAACACTTGTGCTGATGGTGGGCTTCTTCCCCCTTATGCCCCTCCTACTTCACACCCCTTATTATACCCTGTGTTTAGCTCCTGTCAATCAGATTTAACAGGGCATATAATTAAGAGTTGGGGAAGGGAGGGAGGGGGGACGGACATTTGCAGCAATTAAAGACAGCACAGAATTACACCACCACTACGTTTTAAATTTTCAACAGCCCAAAAACAATTCTAAGTAAAGACAACAAAGAAAGTACAGTGTCACTAAAAGCCCACAATCTAAATCTAAAAGAAACATAGCAATTACCAGTTACTCTAAAGCACTGAATTGAATATGTTTCCTTCCTTCCCCTTCTGGCTTCTTCTAAGAAAATAAAACTCTACTTGCTACCTCAACTCTGACTAAGCCCCACCTCCAGTTATCACGTAGCTGAGGTCAGAGGCCAGACAATTAACACCCTTCACCCAACTACAGGGCAGTCAGACAAGCCAAGATAAAATTTGCAGCAATTAAAGACAGCACAGAATTACACCACCACTACGTTTTACATTTTCAGCAGCCCAAAAACAATTCTAAGTAAAGACAACAAAGAAAGTACAGTGTCACTAAAAGCCCACAATCTAAGTTTAAAAGAAAAATAGCAATTACCAGTTACTCTAAAGCACTGAATTGAATATGTTTCCTTCCTTCCCCTTCTGTCTTCTTCTCACCTTCTCACCTATTCCTTAACATGTTTCCTCCTCCTATCCACAATTGTGTAGTATTGTGCCTATTAAAAAACTGTTTCACAGTGCTGTGTGATGTTGCATCACATATGTAGTGTGCAACATTACGAAGATGTAACACAGCTTGTGCCAGCACTGGCAACATGCCCCAGAAGGCCAGAATTCCTGAAATGTTTCCCAGAAAATGTTACAGTACATTCAGACAGAAATCAGGTGTCACACATGCAGGTACATGGTTCACATCCACCATCAGGAGGACCCAAAACTGCTGTTTTCTGCAGCATTCTTAATGATTTTCAGGCCTCACCCCAGTGGTGTCACTGCCTAACATGCTCCACAAGTCCAGAATTGTTTCCCAAAACATGTTAGAGTACATTCAAACAGAAATCAGGTGTTAGACATGCAGTTACATGGTTCACATCCACCATCAGGACACAAATCTGCTGTTTTCTTCACCATTTCAAATGGTTTTTAAGTCTAAATGTGGTGGTGCCACTGCCTAACATGCCCCCATATATAATAGGGACAGGTAGTAAACACCAGTGGTGTAACAGGGAGTAAAGTGTTACTATGGTAAGCAAATTAAATAGAAAAACACGAATGCTGCAATGCAGTGGCTAGATCACGATTTTAATTTCTGTGAGCAATTCAACAATGCAGTGTACCTGGATATGAACAAGTCAAGTAGTCAATGTCCATGAATACTTCCATTAAAATAATAAAGCACAGACATGATTAAACAAAGGAAAAGAGGAACATAACTACTCAGAATGAGTAACTGTTCAGATAAAGTTATCCCCAAAAGGGTCAATATGTAAGAAGAATATAACAAAGAAGTAGCACACTATCAAAAATATTAAGACTTAAAAGAAATTACAGAAACTCACTCACAAATTGTGAGAAATCTGTCAAATATTAGGAACTAGCCTGCTCTGGTTTCACATACACACACACACATACCACATGGTCGACCCTCCTCCACTCAACTCCCTCACAGACACAGAGAAAACTGAAAACACTACCTAAGTTTAACTCGGTATTATCTAAAGGTATCAAAACAAAAAGGTTCACTAGCGGTACTAGGAACTAAATTGATATTCTGGGAGCAATTAACTCTCAAAACTACAAATAAAGAGATTTTTGAAGGTTTTTTGACTGTGATGCACCACACTGAACTGCTCTCAGACTCAACAGACAATATACTGTGCAGGAAAACAGCCTGCATGTGATATGTCAGCTATCTACCCACAATACATTGCAATTTTGCTGGCAAAATTGAAAAACATTGGCGAAATTAAGGGTAATGGCAAAATTTCGCCTTATGCGTAAGTGAAATTGGGCTAAATTTTGCATTACGCGAAAGTGAAATCAGAGGCGAAATTATGTTTCACCTAGGCAAAAAATTTTGCATACTGTGGGAATTATGCAAAATATTTCGCTAGGTAAAATTTTCCACTTTCGCACATCTCTAGTCTCTGTCCCTTTCCCAATTAAGAACAAGTCATCTATGTAATGTTTATGCAGATCAATCTTGTCGTTAAAGATGTTACTGTCTCCATAAATAGCCTGCTGCTCTCATGGGCCATGTATATGACAGTGTCATTTGGGACCATACCCACCCCCATGGCTGTTCCTTTCTTTTGTAAGTAAATACTACCCTTAAATAAAAAGCTGTTACACTTCAAAACATTATCAGTTAATTCCACGAGGAATTCAAAGGTTGGGTATGAATACTGTGTACAGGGCTTCCTGTAGTGCTTTGAGACCTTCTTGGCGTGGGATGTTTGTATACAATGTCTGCACGTCCATGGTTACAAGATACCAATCTGGTTGTATATTGACATCCCCCAAGATATTTAGAAGATCAGTGGTATCTCGTAAGTATGATGTAGTTCCCTGTACCACAGATTTAACATGGCCATCTACAAATTGTGCTGGTGGTTCTGTTAACAAACCTATACTGGCTACATTTGGTCTTACTGGAGGTTCTGTCAAACTTTTATAAACTTTAGGCAGTCCACAAACGACTACCCTTATTGGATGATCCACATTCAATATAAATTGTAAGATTTCTTATCAATAACCCCATCAAGTAATGCATCATACAATAAACCATCAATGTCCACTTTGACATCCTCAGTAGAGTCTTTCTGTGGCATAATATAAAATTCACCATTATACAGTTGCCTAAACATCTCTTCCTCGTAATCAGTTCAGTCCCAAATCACAATTGAACTGCCCTTATCGATGAGCTTAACAATTGTTTCTTTGTTGTTATGCAAATTTTGAATTCCCTGTTTCTCGGCTGTTGTACAGTTATAGAAATGAGCTGGCCTGAGATCCAGTTTTTCTACGTCTAATAAACAGGCTTTTTTCAAATGTTGAGACTGATTTGATGAAGGAAGAAAAGACAATTTTGGTTAAAATGTGTTCATGTTTAATTGCTCACCCTGAGCTTGTGCACTATCACTGTCCCCAGTACTTACATAAGTCCTTTCCATAATGTCCTTATCTTTGTAAAAAAATCTTTGAAGTGAAGATTCCTTGTAAATTTATGTAAATCAAGTACTGTTTGGAAGTTGTTAATATCATGAGTGGCTATAAACATCAGCTCCTTTTGTAAAACCTGATGTCCATATTCAGATAAGTGGTAATTGGAGATGTTAATTACAATGTCATTAGGTGTTATGGCATTTGTTTAATACCTGTGCCCCTGTCTGCCTCTCATGTTCTGGTTGTTGGGGGGGGATACTTGGGGTTGTAATTGCCCCTCCTGCTGTGTCATCTGTATGTATTTCCACCCCTTCTGGCCCCTAGTCCCTCTTCTTCCCTTTCCCCTAGCACCTCTATTTGTCTTCCCTGAAATGGGCTATTCGCAGACTGCATCTCAGGAGCTGCTCTGGGGGAAATTGTAGACTGGGGGAGATGATTCATTATGTGTGGGGTATTGGACTGAGGGGTATGCACTGCTTGTGCTTACCTCTGCCTCACAAAGGCTTCCTGATTGGGAGGCAATTTCTCCTAAGTTTGATGTAAAAAAGCAACCTGAAGTATTTTCAGAATCTGAACCACTGGTGTGCATCACCAGAGTAACCGTGGATCTGTTGGTGGGCAGGCACTTTTTTAAGGATGGATTTACTGGGTTTAGATAGTTTTTTCTAGTTAAAGATCCTCCCTTCTAAATAGTCTCTTCTATCATGTTCAAATTTATTCAGTTTCACCTGTTTATTTTGTTCATCACATTTTTGAATATTTACATTTAATTGTTGCCTGAAGTCATTATATTCAAATGGTTTGCAAATACTTGGCAAGCTTTTTCTTTCTCCAAGAGTTCAAATTTAATGTTTTGCTCCACAGATTGAGCATGTTTTAGAATATATCTAGTAAGCCCTGAAGCTGCTTCTAGCAAGTAGGCTTGCCAGCCTGCAAGAAAGCCATTAATTTCCACACCAAAAGTAGGCTGTTTTGTGAACAGCAGTTTTCTGGGTATGTGGTTCACAGATAAATATGCACTTAAGGTGACACACTGCCAATATAAATGCCTGGCCTTGAGTGCCACCTGTTCAAGTTGAATAAACAGTATCTTGATGTCCACAGCAGTATTTGCAGAATCTGGGTGAGGAGTGAATTAGGTAGAAATGCTGTGTTCACTGTTGCCATTTAAAAGGGAATTAGCTTCCCCCCTTGATAAAATAATGAGTCAACAAGCGTACTATTCAGTCTTGAGAAAGCTCAAGTACCGTGCAAAAATGTTTGGCTGTGGATTTTTTGAGGGAGGGTCGGTGTTCATCTCACTGCTGGTTGTTTTTCTGAAATAAAGCATCATTTTATTCTGACACAGCAACTGAGTCTTTTTCACTGAAGGAGAAGAGACTGTAAAGCTGAGCTCCTAGCCATTTGTGGGTACTTCTCACTATGTTTTGTAGGTGCTGAATTTGGGCTGTGATATTTGTGAAGCCAGCCTTCGTTTCTACTTGGAAAGATTTTATCATGCTTGTGAGCACTGCGAAAGGACCAGGGCAACAAAAATCTGATGGTGCCTGAGCTAAACTGTATTTAAGAACTGTCACTGGTTTTATAAAGTTGCCATGTCAGAGACATTATGCTAACCACTTGATTTTAAAGGAACTGCTGAACTGCAGGAGTTTGTAGAAACATAGAAATTGATATCAGAACAAAGACCTACTGAAGTCTGCTGAGCTTTACTACCTTATCCCCCATGACTTATTGTTACAGAGGGTTTTATCTTGAGGCCTAGCCCTCCCTTCATCGAAATGACCCTCTCCATTTTCTAATCCCACCCATTTTACCCCTCCTTTTGGTGCTACTAGCCCCCAATATCTGTCCAACCCAATTCTGAACCCATTAAAAGACCCTTCATTCATCACTTCTCTGGGTAATCTGATCCACAGTTCCACCACCTCCTGGTAAAGAAGAACTTCCTTACAACCCTCTTGAATCTCCCACTGACAAGTCTCCACTCATGCCCTCTCATCACCGTGGTTCTATCACAGATGAACAGGTCCTCACAGCTCACTTTCTTTATCCTATAAGGAACATGTACATCTAATCATGCCCCCTTCCCTTGCCCGCATCATGTACATACTGTATTTAGGCCTGCCAGCCATTCCTCACATGATCTGCCCTATTGACCCTGCATCATCTTGGTGATCCTGCACTGCACAGTCTCCAGCCTATGCCAGTCTTTTCTCTGGTGCTTGTTCCAGAACTGGGCACAATACTCCAGGTTAGGCTTCACCAGGGACCTGTACAGGGACAATATCACCTCCCTCCTCCTCCTATCAAGTCCTCCCTCTATGTATCCCAGCATTCTTGTTGCCTTGCTGTATGCTTTGTTGCACTGGACTGGGAATTTATGGGTGCCACAGATGATAGTTCATAGGTCCCTTTATGTTGACATTGGGCTAACTGAATTCCCACCATGCAGTACTCTGTGCATAGATTCTGTAAGCAAGCCAATAAGGCATGAAATGGTGTGGGTAGTAATGTTTCTTTATGGCATAGACCACCTTGCATTTTGGACCTGGCACCCTTGGTTGCATTGAACTGTGTGCACTACTTATTGAATAAAAGGACTGCGATTATCCAACTTTGGTGAGTCCGAGTATATTTCTGCTGGCTACAGATGCTGTTCATTTGTGCTTTCTGGTTTTCTCATCAATTTAGTGCCATGGCACATTACCTGGTGCTCAGTTCCTGCTCTGTTGTATGGATTCTGTAAGCAAGCCAATAAAGCATGAAATGGTGTGGGTAGTAGTGATCACCACATGCCCAAGAGTGTAATATGGCACAAGACCCTAGGCTGAGTGTCTTATTGCCCCTGGAAGTGAGATGATCACTACTACCTCCACCCCGAAGTGCCATTTTTCACTTATCATATGCCATTTTGCAATAAAATAAATATGCAGAAATAAAAAAAAAATAGTTTTAACAGCAAAATTAGTTTTTTTACTGTCACATATCATTACATTGTCCGGGGACAAACTGTAGCATTAAGCAAGTTCCACTAACTGTGTAAATCAGCAGAAGGATTAAAAGCTTCCCTGATGTGTGGTTTACTTTTAATTTTGTGCTCTGCTCCGTTAATTTTCTTCCTCTTTCATGCAGCATTCATGGAGCTGCTGTGTGCATGATGCAAGTGTCACTAACACAGACACTGGCTGTGCATTTCAATCATTCAGGGCCTGACTTTAAAAGGTTGATGCAGGGCTTGTGTCAAACCTTGTGTCAGCCCCAATGTTTGGTGCAACTGCAACAAATGCATCTTCCCCAACTGCGCCCAATTTTATAATGTTTGGTGCAGTTATGACATTTGTCACAATTTATGGCAGCTTGTGCCACAACTGCGGCACAAGCCCCCAAAAATGGCTCCCACAAAGGCACAAAGATAGACCACGGGAGCTGGTCTAACTCTCTGCACTTGGCATAAGGGACTTTCGTCAGTGTTAGCGACAGGCTTCCTTGCAAAATCCCGTTTTCTGCAAGGACTGCCGCAAGTCATCCCATGTGTCTGACTCTCCAACACAAGTCCCTTACAATGACCTAAACCCCCTTCTAAAATCGGGCCCCTGTCTCCTTTTGTGAAAAATCATCAGTGTCAGTGTCCCTTTTATTAAAGGGGTGCTGTCAGCCTCTCCATCCCATTTTTTAGCGCCCCATGATAGTCATGGTTCTAACATCATGCTGGCATTTAAATGTGCATGATATCTTGTTTGTCTTTAAAGTTTACACCTTTTTATCTCTTTTTGAACCAGTCTTGAATAATCCTTGGGATGAGTTAGATCTGCCACAGCAAGCCACAATACATGCTGTGTCTGCCTTCTGAATGTCCAGTAAACTTGTGCTTGCATAAGTTTTCAAATTCTAATGTGAGCCAAGTACCGTATATGGGCTGAAAGTGGATGCTCTTCTGAGCATGTTGGAGCACTCTGAAATATTGGACAAAGATCCCGAGGATGCACACCAGTGTCATCTTTTACCCAATGCTGGTGCACATGCTCAGGATCTTACTATGCTTGTTTTGCAGTTGGATAAAGATCCACATGCTCAGAGATGCATCTACTTTCAGCCTACAGTATATACTTTGGTCACATTTGTTTCAACATGCTAAACTTGTGGAGGCACAAGGTTTAGTGGAAATCTCCCTCTCCACTTGAGTTCACATTCTGATCTGCTAGAGCACAACATTTGACAAGACACTAAACAGAGCACGAATGAGAGCACAATTCAAAAAGTTGCAAATTATTTATTTAAAAAAATGGGATTGAAGTTGGGGATTGTCCAGTGAGGCAGCTGGGGTGAAGCCATGCTGGAAAGACTGGGAAATTAACATTTTAAGTGCTGTAAATGAGCACAGAAATAACTCGTACTGAAAAAACAGTCCAGCATGTAAGCAATCAGTATCGAGAAAGTTGACTGGTGGAAGGGAAGAACAGTAATTTTCCTCACAGAGACATAGAAACATAGAAGATGATGGCAGATAAGGACCGCAAGGCCCATCCAGTCAGCCCATTTCTTTTTCTACCTTATGAATGTGCCATTGGCC
The DNA here is from genome assembly GCA_016271365.2 of Neoceratodus forsteri. Taxonomy (NCBI): domain Eukaryota; kingdom Metazoa; phylum Chordata; order Ceratodontiformes; family Ceratodontidae; genus Neoceratodus; species Neoceratodus forsteri. The sequence continues at coordinate 815,764,735 of CM028133.1, forward strand.
TTTGCTCTGTCAATGGCCTATCTATTCATACTCATCTGTATTGCTCCCTTATGCATATCCCATGCCTGTTTGAAGTCCTGCACTGTATTCATATCCACCACTTCCTGAGGTAGGCTGTTTCATGTGTCCACAACCCTTTCTGTGAAAAAGGACTTCCTCACATTACCTCTTAATCGGCCTCCCTCTAATCTCATGCTGAGTCCTCTTGCACTGCTGTTTTTCTTATATTGAAACATGTTAGACTCTTTCACCTTGTTAATGCCCTTAAGGTGTTTGAATGTTTCAATTATATCACCTCTCTCTCTCCTTTGCTCTAGGGTATACATATTGAGTTCAATTAATCTGTCCTCATATGTTTTCTGATGCAGTCCCTGCACCATTTTGGTTGCCCTTCTCTGGACTGCCTCAATTTGGTTAATGTCCTTGTGAAGGTGTGGCCTCCAGTACTGCACGTAGTACTCCAGATGTGGTCTAACCAGTGTCTTGCAAAGAGGGATTATTACCTCCCTCTTCTGACTTGTGATAACCCTACTAATACACCCCAACATCCCTCTAGCCTTACCTACTGCTTTAGTGGTCTGCTTGGATGATTTCAGGTCATCGGTGATGATGATGCCCTAGCCTCTTTCTTCCCTTGTGACTGCCAGCTACTCTCCTCACAGCCTATAGGTGGCTTCAGGGTTTCTCTTCCCTATGTGCATGATCTTGCACTTCTTTGCGTTAAACCCCAGTTGCCACTCTTCTGACCATTTTGTTAGTTTATCCAGATCTCGTCTCATTCTGCCCACCCCATCTGGATCATCTACTCTGTTGCAGATCTTGGTGTCATCTGCAAACAGACAAACCTTACTCTCCAGTCCATCTGCAATGTCACTGATGAAGATATTGAAGAGGACTGGCCCCAGGACTGATCCCTGAGGTATCCCACTTGTGACTTGCATCTCTTCTGACTGTATACCATTTGCCACCACTCTCTGTTTTCTGCCCGTCAACCAGTTTGCCACCCAGTTGACCAATGTCTGACCAACCCCTGAGCCTACCCAGCTTATTAATCAATCTTCTACGTGAAACAGTATCGCAAGCTTTGCTGAAGTCAAGGTAGGCAACATCAACTGCTCCCCCTTGGTCCACCACTCTGGTTACCAACTCAAAGAAATCTATGAGATTAGTTTGACAGGACCTTCCTTTTGTAAACCCATGCTGTCTTGGATCCTGTGCTCCTATGGATTCCAGGTGTTGCACTATCCTTTCCTTAAGGAGTGTCTGCATAATCTTGCCCACTACTGAGGTAAGACTGACCGGTCTGTAGTTCTCTGCCTCCTCCCTGTTACCACTCTTGTAGAGCGGGATCACATGAGCCCTTCTCCAGTCTTCTGGGACTTCTCCTGTGCTCAGAAACTCACCAAACAGTTCTGATAATGGCTCTGCTAGTACCACCCTTAGCTCCTTTAGTACCCTGGGATGTATGCCATCAGGTCCCATTGCCTTGTCCACTCTGAGCTTATCAAGCTGTTGTAGGACCCTTTCTTTTGTGAAGGGACTAGTGCACACCTCCCTCCCCCCGTGTCCATGGTGCTGACCTGTGGGTCCTGCCCTACCTTCTCTTCAGTAAATACTGAGCAGAAGTATCTATTTAGGATAGAAGCTTTTACATGGTCCCCCTCCTCACACTCCCCCTTATCCCCTTTGATCTTAGCAATACCCCCTCTGGACTTTCTCCTTTCACTAATGTATCTATAGAAAGTCTTGTCATCTTCTTTTACTGTTCATGCTAGTGTTTCCTTGGTTTGAGCCTTTGCCTGCCTTACTGCCTTCCTTGCTTCCCTTAGGGAAGTTTGGTATGCCTCCCTATCTTCATCCTGCTGCATTCCCTTATATTTCCTGAAGGCCAGCATTTTGGCTCTGACCTTTTCTGCTGCTGTGTCTGAAAACCAAAGTGGTTTCCTTCTTCTTTTGCACTTCCTTTTCTCACTAACACAATGGGATGTTGCTTCAAGTATTGCATCTTTAATGCTTACCCACTTTGCCTGTACCCCCTCACCATATTTCTTGTTGCCAGGGCTAGCTTAACTCTGTTTGCCATCTTATCAAAGTCAGCCCTCTGAAGTCCCATATTTTTGCCTTGGAATGGGATGATTTTGTTGTAGTGGCTAAATTGAACCATACCATGTGATGGTCACTGGCACCCAGGTGACCTTCTACCTGGAGATCTGTGATCCTTTCCCTGTTAGTCAGAACTAGATCTAGGATAGCCCTGTCTCTTGTAGGTTGTTGTATCAGTTGTTACTATGCTCAGTCAACAACCAGGCCACCGTGTTCTGCACCAGCTGCAGGCAATGGACATTCACCCCTGGTAACCCTAAATATAGAGCATTGCAGTAATCAAGACAAGAGGATGAAAGGAGGACTTGAAAGTAGCCCAGTCCCAGTCCATCTAGGGTCTTATAGGTCAGCAATGCAACCTAGAAGGTGATCCTCCAATGCACCGGCAGCCAGTGCAGTTCACGTAGCACAGGCATGACATGGCAAGTTCTTGACATCCCAGTCAACAACTTGGCCACCACATTCTGCAACAGCTGCAGGCAACGGAGATCCACCCCCGGTAACCCTAGGTATAGAGCATTGCAGTAATCAAGACAAGAGGACACAAAGGCATGAACCAATATCAGATGGTCATCATGCAGAACAAGGTGCTTAATCAGGGTGATGTTCCTCAGATGATAAAATGAGGACTTGACAACTGCTGACACCTGTACTTTTAGTGTCAGTTTGTTGTCAAGCACTATGCCCAGATTCTGCACCCATTCAGAAGGTCTCAACTGGTTATCCCCTAACACTAGGCCAGACGGTTGCCCAGGAGTCAACTTCTGTACACAGTGACCTGGGTCCACCACCAACACCTCAGTCTTCTCCGGATTTAGTCTCAACCCGTTATCACTCATCCAGTCCTGGATCTTGGAGAGGCAGTTGTTAAAGACCGAGATCACACTATTTTGTTCTGGTACAAAGGACATGTAGAGCTGAGTATCATCTGCATAGCAGTGAAAACTCAGACCATACTGTATTATAATGTCTCCCAACAGCAACATGTACACCGTAAACAATGTGGGGGACAGCATGGAACCCTGTGGCACCCCACAAGGCAGGGCAAAGGGGACCAAGGAAAAAATTCCTGACACCACCCTCTGAGTCCTGCCTGTGAAGAAAGAATGCAACTACCCGAGGACTGTCCCCAACAATCCACAGAGTAGCCACAGACATTCCAGCAACACCCCATGGTCCACTGTGTCAAATGCTGCAGAGAGATCAAGGAGGATCAAGATCAAATGACTCCTCTGATCCCTCGCTATTAGGAGATCATTAAGTACCTGAACCAATGCCGTCTCGGTGCTATGCCTCTTCCTGAAACCAGACTGGAGAGGACATCATTAAAACACTATTCTGCTCATTTCCAACATTATGCGATTGCTCACTATATAAAAGCTGGCAGAAGTAATAACAACGGCAGCCGCATGACTCTAAGAAAGAATGTGTGGCACTGTGATCATGTGCCAAATGTAAGCTGGCACATTGGCTGGTATTTTTCATGCCCCTTGGTAGTAGTCTTCTCTTCCAAGGGGTACTAAACAATCAACTTGCAGCTTTTCTCTGTGTCATATGAGAATTCTTCCAATGTGCATCACTTTGCTCTTCTTGGCATTTAACCTCAACTGAAAAGATTTTGGAACACCTGTCCAGTTTCTTGAACTCCTTCTTTATTGCCCTCATCCCTTTCTCAATCTCCAGTCTGTACACAGAGTTCTGTGTCTTCTGCAGAGGCATGACCTACTCTGGATACCCTCTCTAGTGTCACTAATGAACATATTGAACTGCAGAAGTCAGAGGACCGAACCCTAGATACCCTGCTAGCGACCTCCCAGTCTTCTAACTTAATCCAGTTTATTGCCATCCTCTTCTTCCTTCTCCCTAACCAGTTCCAGATCCACCTTCTGAGACTTCCCCACTCCCAGATCCTCCAGGTTCTTTAGCAGCCTTCTGTGTGGCTCTCATAGTTCTCATAGTGCTATACGTGCAAGAAAGCCTGATGACCCATTTATAACTTGCCCCTTTTTACACAAGGGGAAGTCTTGTTTTATGCCTTACAAAGTACTTATCCAACCTGACTATGAATTGGGACATGGCTTTACTGCCCACACCGCCAAGGGAAGACCATTCCACACAGCAACAACCTTCTGGTTAAACCATTTTGCCCTTTGCTGGGTAGAACTTATTTCCCCTTTTAGCTGCAAACCCTGGGCTCTGGTATTATAATTCTGACTTTTAGTTGGAAACCCAAGCATTCCCAGGGGTTTTTGTTGGTGAGGGATCCAAATAGCAGACAGAGGTCACACCAGAGCCTTCTATATTCCAAGAAGTACAGACCTAAGCTTGTGAATCTTTCCTTATATTTCAAATCTGCAAGGCCAGTCACCACTTTAGTTGCATTTCTCTGCACCCTTTCCAGAACTTTTATTTCTGCCTTAGAACTGGTTGACCAAAGTTTGATGCAGTACTCCAAATGAGGCCTCAAATGAAATTAATTTAGCAGCCTCACCACCATTATGTCCCTACTATTAATGTGCCTTCTGATGTAATTCAGTATTGTTGTTACAATCATACCACTTGAGTGACATTGGCTTCTAAATTTTAAGTAATTGTTTACAAATATGCCAAGTCCCTTTCCTCCATTTTTCAGTAAGTATTTGGCCATTTAGGACATATTGTGCCTTTAAATGATGTCTTCCTAAGTGCATAACTGCACATTTAGCTAGGTTGTTCCTAAGCTTATGTATGTTGGCCCTTCAATTTAGAGTAAAACCAAAACAAAAAAAAAGTTAATGTGCTGGCTGAAGTGAATAGTTATCTGTGCAGTTATCTAGGTGTTTGTCTCAGGTGGCTAAAGGGAACTGTTATCTGTGCAATTAACTAAGTGTAGAAAGAGCTGTGAAGTAGGGGAAGTAGCTTAGCTGAAGGAAGCCAGGTTAAAGCCAAATTTAAAAACTGCCCTAGATAGCTTCTGCCAGAGAACAGGCAGTGAACACCAAGAAAAAGGAGCTGCTGTTATAGCTATACTTCTCTACTGGGACTATATTGCCTTCCTTCTCTCCACCCCCACCCCAAAGCCAGTTCTACTTTTATAGGCACAGGATTTGACTGACAACAGGAACATCCTGTTTGGGAGCAGGAAGTGAGTGACCACAGAGCCACAAAAGACTCACCATACTAGAAAGAAAAGAGTAGCTCTCCCCCAGCTGCTGGAGGTCTAACTTTGAGCAAGTAAGGAGACTACTAAGAAATATAGGAACTTCTTGTCTCAGAACAGGAAGATCAGGAACATAAAGGGTACAGAGGCAGTAAGTAAGTAGGGAGAAAAAAATAAACAGAGGAAAGAGTAAGTATTCCAAACAACAGTTAAGGGGCCAGAAAAAAGACACGAAGGGAGTGGTGCAGTGCAGTAGCTGTGGAGCAGCAGTCTTCCAGGAGACGTTCTGGAGGATGTGGTGTTGTCCCATCCACAGGCACCTTTCTGGGCTGAGGGAAGAGATTGCTCATCTCCAGACTAAGTTGGCCAGGATTTGGGGGACCTCCTCTCCCACCTAGGGACCACCAGGGCCACTGCTGTTGCCTCAGAGGTTGCCAAGAAAGAGGGGTGGTTGGACCACAGTGGGCTCAGAGAGTATAAGGGTGGAGGAACAGAGGTGCATCCTCCAGTTGTACCTCTCACAATTCATATGCCATTTTAACGTGTGGTTCCTCTATGGAGGCAACCCGCAGTGGAGACCAAGGAGGATGCTGGGACTTCCACAGAGGAGACCACAAGAGGATGGCGATGGGATCCCACAGGGAAGGAAACAACTCCTGGTGGGGGGCTCCATTTTTGGGGGGTAGAACTGGGGGAGGAAGGGGAGAGGGAGGTAAGGTGCCTGCCTGGCACCGTGGCTTGGAGGGACAGGGAGAGAATCCTCAGGATCACTGGAGCAGCTGCACGGGAGAGGGAACTGGATGTCATTGTCCACCAAGGGACAAATGACCTGGCTGTGAAAGGGATCAGAGCAGGGCAAGAAGAGTTTGTGGAGTTGAGGAGGGGCCTTAGTCAACTAGCATGCATGGTAACCTTCTTGGAGGTGCTGTCTGTCTATGCCATGGATGAGGCTAGGGTGCTCCACACCATGGGATTCAATCGGTAGTTGAAAAACTGGTGCAGAGCTCAGGGATTTGACTTCATTGGGGACTGGAGGTCCACCTGTAGTGATGTAGGCCTATACTGGCGTGATAGTCTGCATCTGTCCAGGAGGGGAACCAGGATCCTAGGTGATAGGTTTAAATGCTTCATTGACAAGCATTTAAATTAGCCAAGGAGGGAGGCACTGGAAAGGAGCAGGGAACTCCTAGCTCCTCCCAAAAAATCAAGGTAGTAAGTGAAGTAAAAACCAAGACAGAGATGTTGATAGGGTGAAGGGCAGGGGTAAATTGAGAAAATGACAAAGGCAATAAGGACAGGGATGGGGTAAAAAATGGTAAGGCCATCAAGAAACGGAGGTTAATGAGTACCAATGCCAATAGTCTGGGCAACAAGCTCCCTGAACTGGTTGCCTTGATGGAAGAGGGATGCCTAGATATTGTAGCAGTCACAGAAACATGGTACACCGAGAAGCATGACTGGGATGTTAACATACCAGGGTACACAACCTACAGGAGAGACAGGGAGGGTAGAATAGGGGGAGGAGTAGCTCTCTATGTATGGGCAGGGATAAAAGCAATGGAACAAAAGAGTAAGCAGGGAGGAGAGGAGGCTCTGTGGGTCATCTTAGATACTGGAAATGGCACCACAATCCGCACAAGGGTTGTATACAGACCCCCATGTCGGGGGAGGAAATGGACAAGGATATGACAAAGGCATCCTTAACATGGCAGAGAAAGGGGAGATACTGTTGCTATGGGACCTGAATATGCCAGATGTTAACTGGAGCACCTTTGCTGCAGCCACATCCAAGATAAGGGCCATTCTCGATGCCCTACAGGTGGCATGCCTCAGACAGCTAGTTTTGGAACCCACTTGTGAGGGAGAAATCTTAGACCTTGTACTCTCAAATGGGGACAGTGCGAGGATCTCAGATCTAGAAGTGGGTAGCCATCTGGGAACAAGTGACCACCAAACAGTGTGGTTCATGACAAACTCAGCTACAGAGTCAAGTCATACAAAAGTAAGGGTACTGGAATTCAGGAGGGCTGAATTTGGCAAGATGGGAGAGTGCCTTAGAAAAGCACTAGCAAACAGACTAGAAGGAGGGCTGGAGCAACAATGGGTAAACATCAAAACTGCCATCACAGAGGCAACAAGCCTTTGTGTGAAGCAAATAAACTAATCAAAACAAAAGAAAAAGCCACTGTGGTTCTCAAAAGAGGTGGAGGGGAAGGTTAGGGAGTAAAAGATAGCTTTTAGGAAGTATAAGGAAACACAGAAGGAGCATGACAGAGAACTGTACCAGTTAAGGCAGAAGGAAGCAGGGAGGGAAGTCAGAATAGCAAAGGCCCAAACTGAGGAAAAGATAGCCAACTCAGTTAAGAAAGGGGATAAAACCCTTTATAGGTACATCAGGGAGTGTAGAAAGACAAAGGGAGGGATAGTGAGGCTGAATAGAAAAGATGGTGGGTGGGCAGGGAAGGACAGTGAAAAAGCAGAGATACTGAATGAATACTTCTGCTCAGTATTCACAGAAGAGGAGGAAGGGGAGGTGCCTAATACAATTAACAGAAGCACTCTGGATAGGGGGGTCGATCCCAGTCCTTTCACAAAAGAAAGGGTATCTGAAAGAACTTCTAAAACTGAAGGTGGATAAAGCAATGGGGCCTGATGGAATTCACCCCAGAATTCTAAAAGAATTAAGGGGAGAACTATTGACACCACTGACTACCTTTTTTTAACAAATCATGGGAGGATGGTGTGGTACCTGAGGACTGGAGGAAGGCGGATGTGATTCCCCTTTACAAAAGTGGAAGCAAGACACAGGCAGGAAACTACAGACCTGTCAGTTTGACCTCTGTGGTAGGGAAAGTGATGGAATCGCTTCTGAAGGAATGAATTGTTGAGTACCTAGAGGCCAGGGGGGCACAAGACCCAAGACAGCATGGGTTCACAGCAGGAAGGTCATGTCAGACAAGTCTAATTGATTTCTTTGACTGGGTGACCAAAGTAGAAAACCAGGGAGGGGCTGTGGACATGACCTACCTAGACTTTAGCAAGGCATTTGACACAGTCTCACACACAAAAGATTAATAATCAAATTAACCAGCCTGTGAGTGGGTCCCAGAGTGGTAGCCTGGGTAAAACATTGACTGGAAAACAGGATACAGGAGGTAATTGTAAATGGAGTCCACTCTGAAGAAAGACGGGTTACTAGTGGGGTACCGCAGGGCTCAGTACTGGGTCTAGTCCTTTTTAATATCTTTATAAGTGACATTGTAGAGGGACTGGAAGGAAAAGTATGCCTCTTTGCAGAGGACACAAAGATCTGCAACAGGGTTGATACACAAGGAGGTGTGGAAAGGATGAGGAAGGACTTGGCAAGGTTGGAGGAATGATCAGCAGTATGGCAGCTTGGATTAAATGCAAAGAAGTTCAAAATAATGCACCTGGGAAACAAAAACCCTGGGGAAGATTACACAGTGGGGGGTAGTAACAATAATAAAAATAGAAAGGGACCTGGGGGTAATCATATCAGATGACCTTAAGGTTAGCAAGCAATGTGAGAAGGCAGTAGGGTGGGCTGGGGCGGATACTGGGATGTATAGGGAGAGGCATCACTAGCAGAAAACAAGAAGTTGGTATCCCTCTGTACAGACAGCTGGTGAGACCCCATCTTGAGTACTGTGTCCAGTTCTGGAGACCCCATCTCCGCAAGGACATAGACAGGATGGAGGCAGTCCAGAGGAGGACAACTAAAATGGTGCAGGGTCTGCAAGAGAAGCCATACGAGGAGAGACTAAAGGAGCTTGATATATATATATATATATATATATATATATATATATATATATATACCCTTGAGGAAAGGATGGAGACAGGGACATGATAGAAACTCTTAAGTACCTCAGTGGAATCAACCAAGTCCAAGAGGGTAGCATCTTTCAGAAAAAGTGATGTGCAAGAACAAGGGGACACAATTTGAAGATAGAGGGGGAACTGCTCAGGGGCAATGTGAGGAAGTATTGTTTCACAGAGAGGGTGGTGGGTGCATGGAACAGCCTTCCTGAGGTGGTTGTGGGGTCTAAAACTGGGAGAATTCAAGAATGCATGGGACAGACATAAGAAAATTCTTGTTGGGGGGTAGGAAGAAATAGGCTGTTGGTTAGCTAGGATCTGCAGCTTATCCTGTAGGTAGGGAAATGGACAGACTAGGTGGGCCAAGCGGTCCTTATCTGCCGTCAAAGTCTATGTTTCTATGTTTCTATGTTCTTCCAATTTAAGCAGTATTGCCTGCAATTTCTCTACTTCTTGGGGGATATTTAACACTGTACCAATTTTAGTGTCCTCTGTGAACTCTGAAATCCAGACATCCCCTCCACACTTCATTGATGCTACATAAAAATTGAACAAAGTGGGGGCCAGGACCAAGACCTGTGGAACCCCACTTGTGACAGTGGCCCAATCAAACATTACACCATGGATGATGACCTGTTGTTTTCTATTGCCTAACCATGAGTTGATCCATACTACAATGTTGTTATTAATGCCTACCCCTAACAATGCTTCGATCAATTTGTAGTGTAGTACCATGTAGAAAACCTTTCTATAGTCCAAATAAACAACGTCATCTTGCTACCCCTTTACTAGGACCTGCTGACTTTATTATAAAACTGTAATAATTGGTCTGGCATGATCGACCCTTTGTGAAGCCGTATTGTGTAACATCAGTCATATCTGAGTCCTTGACAAACCTCTCAATGTATTCTTTAATAATTCCGACAAGCACTTTTCCTAGGACTGACATGAGACTTGTGGGGCAGTAATGTGACACCTGGTTTCTGTTTCCCTTCTTATGTATCAGGACTACAGTTGCTGTCCACCAGCATTCTACCACACTCCATCTTTTCAGTAATTTTGGAATAGTAAAGTATCTGGTCTGGCCAGTTCATCAGCCAATTCTTTGATCATTCTGGGGTTGGGTTCATCTGGTCCTGGTGCTGTATTCGGGTTTATATACCACAGCCCAGTTTTAATGTCATTCACATTTAGTAAGTAAGTAAAATTGTTATTTAAATACGCCCATTCCTGGAGGCTCTGGGCACAGTACAATAAATTAACACATATTCAAAGTGTCAAAAAAATAACAAATAGATTTAAGTCTATTTCTCATGAAATTTGATCCACACAGATTGGTACCACTCTACCAGTCTTATTACTAAAAACTGAGCAGAAATAGTTGTTCAGTAGCTGGATCATGTGTTTGTCCCCACTGATTAGATTGCCTTGTTCATCTTGTAGAAAGCCTACCTGAAAATTACCTCCTCATTTGTGGCTGATGTAATTATAAAAGGACTTATAGTTGTCCTTCACTTCTGTTGCTAGCCTAAGTTAACAGTCATGCTTGTTTTCCTTTATATTTTTTTTGTGCTGCTTTACTTCAGTTTTACATTTGGTCCAAGCAACAATGGTATTTACCGTTTTTGCCCTTTTATATGCCTTCTACTTCCTTTTTATTGCCCCACTTTTAATTTCTTGTTTAACCATTTAGGGGTTCTGCCTGTCTTTTCACTTGTTCTAGCATATATTTTACTACAAGGTAATCAGTTTGTTTATTAGGGTTTTCCACATCTTATTCAGGTCAATTCGAGTAAATTCTGCCTCCTAATGTCGATTTCTCAGATCCTGCTTCATCTTGTTAAAATCAGTTTTATTAAAGCATTTATTTTTTGTTCTACCATTTATTATTGTAGTATCCTCCCTGATGTCGAATCTAACCATACCATGATCGCTGTTTCCAAATGGTGCAGTTGTTTTACAGTCTACAATCTGTGCTTCCATATTGGTCAGAACCAGATTGAGGATATTATCCCCACTTGTGCCTGTTGTCACACATTGGTCTAAGCTCAATTTGTTAAACATTTCAAGGAAATAATGCTCGGAACGAGTTTTTTCCTCTGATAGATCCCAGTTTATGCCTGGCATGTTAAAATCTTCAACCAGGATAATTTTTGCTGTCTGGGTCAAATTTATCTATACAATTATATAGCTCCATGTTCACTGTGAGTTCTTGAGATGGTGGCCTGTACCCTAATCCTATGGTAACTTTCTTTCCTAACTTTCAATATGATGTAACCCATTTGTGCTCCAAACAATTGCTGCTCCCCACACTGTCACATGCTTTCCCATTTCTCTCCTTACCGAATGTGGTACCAAATCAAAGTCCTTATTAAATCAAAATAAAGCACATCTGCCACTTTCTCTTTTCCACTGCCCTTGTGACCCAGCCAAGAATACTAACAGACTAGTCTGGTACAACATTCCCACCAAATGTTTCCAAAATTGGAAAACACTTTATATGTAACATTACAACACTGCTATATCTTCTATCAATTTTTTTCATAACAAAGGAGAGTGGACATCTAAAGAAATTGCATACTGATTTACTGATCTTAAACATTAGGCACCTAAAGCCAGGTAAGTAGTGTAGAGGGCTATGGAATTAAACGCCTTACCTCCTGCCACACCAGCAACCCATGCTTAGGAACGAGCACTATTGCCAGAGGTCAGCGGGGTGGGAAAGGATCTTACTGGGTCATAATATCATATGCTTAATAGTGTACAATATTATAGCTAACCCATAATAGCGCAGTCTAGGACAGCGAATGGTACAATACCGCGTATACTGCTGTACGTAGTATTGCAACATTCATACACTCCCAGGCAGAGGATAAGACCTCTGGTGGTAGTGGGTTCTGCTGAGCAGCTGCCATGGCTCACTGGACAGAGCCACAGCAGCAGGCACCCAGTCACTATGTCTGGGACTGAGTTTGATTCCTGGTCCCAGAAATTGTTTTTTTTTTTCGGTCTTTGTGCGCTCCCTGAGTTGGACACCACTTGAGTTAAGAATCTTTAGTAGGAGGATTACGGGGTTGCAGCCCCCCACAACAGGGGGTGTGGGAGCAGAGCCACCCACAGAAAAAAGAGTTTTGCTGCATGGCATAAATCACGCTGTATTGGCAGCGCGATTTAGCCATGCGGCATAATGTCTTGCAACATTATGACCCCGTGCCCATAAGGATCAAGCATCAAGGACTGCTATCCTCTCCCAGGGAGGGGTGGCCATCCATCTCAGCCATCTCAGCCTCTGACTGCCACTGGGTGGTGCTCCAATGGCAGTGCGGGTCAATGAGGGACTTGAAGGGTGGGGCAGCGGCTATACACTAGAGCCTGGTCCGCCTACCTCTGGTTAAAAAAAAAAAATCTATGGAAAATAATGGGAAGCCAAAATTAGTAATACAGTTCCAGGGCAATTATTGGGCTAAACTGGTCCACTTATTGTATGTTCTATACATCTTTTACTGTTTAATTAGATACAGTATGTTCATAGTAATGTGAATTTGAAAAGTCCTTTCAAATTTAATCTACGCTTCTTTTTCAGAAATGAACCATGCCTTTGCAGTTTTCACACCATTAAGTATTACTTTGTAACTGCATGCTGTAGTGAATTACAGCTGCCTTTTAGAATATTCAGAACCCACTGGGCTGTATTCAGGAAATCTATGTGCTGCATATACATGGTGCTTAGGCTTCAGTATGTTTCTTCTGCCATGCAGCAGGGGTGATAAATGATCCCCATGCATCTACGATGGGTATCTGCACCTCTTCCCACCCTCACCTCTGTCTGGCCACCTGCCTTCGCACACGGCCTCATGGGGTAGGAAGCTGGGGTGGGGCATGGCTATGTGCCATGCACAATCACAGGTCTGCAGTGAGGAGCGCTACTGGAGGAGGCACCAGCTACACTGAAAGGGATCCTGCAGTAGTCAGATATGCACCACCTCCCATCAGCTATATGGGACAGCAGACATAGCAGTGTCCACCCCAGCCTACAACACCCAGTCCTAGGAGTATAATGTGAAGGCTGGGGACATGGTGGAGAACAAGGGCAGACCTTTCATTGTTTTTAAGTAATATAGCAGTCTCAGGAGGACTGGTCATGTCCTACAATCCCCCACTTCATGTGGAGTGGGGGCTCTAGACTTCCGAAGGTGGGCCATCTGATTGGATGGAAGCTGTTGATCGCTGGACTACCCCTGCCATACCTCCATACACCCTTGCACCAGTATGTGCATGGGGCTGGTGCTGGAAGTGTGTGGCTATGCTACGTGCATAGCATGTAAAGTGCACTGCACAGCCAGTGCTGGACACCACAGTCTGGGTACGGTTCTATGTGATAACGGTGACTGTCTAAAGGTGAGCCGTGTTATCGCAACGTCAGAGTGGCGAAAACATTTTTGACGCCCTGACATCCTTGGCGCATGGAACAACGGCACCAGGGACATACACTAAATGCTTTCAGTGGCAGGGCTGTGCCCCCAACCCCTCACCCACATGGGGGGCTTAACCCCCTGCATCCCCCTACTAAAGGATTCTCAACTCCAGGGGGATGCATGTTGGAGGGAGTGAAAGCCTAAAAAATAAAGTTTCAGGCTGGGTGCAATAAAATTACACCAGCACCTGGACCTGAACCTAGTACCTCACACACTTCAACCACAGGCCAACCCCCGACACCACGATGCCACTCAGCAACCCACCACAGTGCCACCCCCTACAGCCCCTCCTCCCCATCCCAGCCCACGCTCACCATGCTCGCACCCTTTTGTGCGTGTATACGTATAGCGACATCCTGTCACCAAATTTGCCCCCCCCACATCCGGTCACCCTACCCCCCATTGCCATATGGGCTTTTGCTCATAAAGCATCGCCGTTTCAGATGTCACCCCTTTATCATACTCCCACATCACAGGCTATGCTGGGTACACTCATTTGGAACATATCTGGGCCACAGTCATGAATACAGCCCATTGTTTTTCAGCGGGTCAGACAGATTTTTTTAGGGTATGGGGATAATTATTTCTATAAATGAAGAGCATTTCTGAACATCTACATGCCAGGATCAGACATATTTTTCTAGGGTATGGGGAAAGTTAGTACCATAAGTAAAGAACAGCTCTGGACATCTGTATGTACCTTCGTTAAAATGATGTTTCAACTTTTACAATTTACTTGAGAATACTACTTTTTATTTTCCATTTCCCTTTTCAAGGTTTATAACACATCTTAATAGCCTACCTGAAAAGTCTTTATAAAATGTATTTGACCGCTCCCAACTGACCTTCTAGAACCTCATAGTGCTTAGCAGGACAATAGACTGGGATGTCACAAACAGTAATTGTGAAGTCAGTTGGGGACAGTCAGTGGCTTTTTGAATGGCACAGTGAAATGCAGTTCCAACCAAGGATTGCTGTGACTCCAACGGTGCAAAGTAGGTGCTTTTCAGCAAAGGGCAGCCAGCCCTTAAAAAGTACAAATAGAATCCAAATAGTGAAACACTCAAAACCAGATGCAGACACTGTCAAAAAACACTCAAATGATTGCAGGAGTTCTTTTTAAAAGATTTATTTTTTGAGGAATTGCTCACATTGTAAATGAAACAGCTCGAGCTACAGCTCTCTGCCCCTGCACCTCAGCATTTCCAGCAGTAAGTACAGTGGTGTCCCCCAGGATGAAACCCAATTCTGCAACATTTTGCAGCACTCTGCAGAATGCTGCAGCAGACATACTGAATAAAGCAATATAATTTCAATGGTAATTAGTCCTTTTTGTCATTCAGGAAAATGTGACACTGCCAGGATGAAGTGAATGCCACAGTTGCCTGAATGACAAAAGGGGCTAATTGCCATTGAAATTATATTGCTTTATTCACTAGGTCTGTTGCAGCATACTGCAGAGTGCTTTAAAAGTGGGTTTCATTCTGGTTGATGCCATTGTACTTCATTGTAGGCCCAATATTTGAACAGTAGGGCTGTGCTAACAGAATTTGTGCCATGCCAACTCCACTTAGCAAGAGGAACGTAGCATGTTAGGTGTCAGATTTACACAGAAACATAGAATTTGTCAGCAGATAAGGACTATTTGGACCACCTAGTCTTCACCTCTTTTCCCCACATAGTCTGTCACCGCAGACCCTACCTGGACTCCAGACCCTCCTCCCCACCCTGCTTTGATACCGGTTTTACTTTATACTTAACTATAAACATGCTTGAAGCCCAGCACTGTTTTCGCCCCACCACCTATGCTGGAAGATTGTGTCAGGCATCCACCACCTTCTTAGTGAAAGAATACTTCCTCGCATCCCTCCTAAACTCCCCCCAGCTTTATAGCATGCCCTCTAGTTCTTGTACACCTTCTTTTCTGAAAAATGCTATTTGTCTGTACCGTATTCACTTCTGTGAGGTATTTAAAGGTCTCTTTCATTTCCCCAGTCTCCCTCCTCTCTTCCCAGGTGTACATGTTTAGATCCCTCAGTCTACCCTCACAAGTCATTTGCTGCAGCCCCTGCAATCCTTGTGTTGCTTTTCTTTGGATGACCTTTACCATGTCTGTGTCCTTTCTGAGGTGTGGTCTCTAGAACTGGACACAGTACTCTAGGTGTAGTTTCACTAATTACAGATACAGTGGTAACACCACTTCTCTCCTTCTACTATGCAGCCAGTATATGAACATAGAAACACAGAAACATAGAATTTGACAGCAGCTAAGGACTGCTTGGCCCACCTAGTCTGCTCATTTCCCTACCTGATGGATACGCTGCAGATTCTAGTTAATCAACAGCTTACTTCCTCCTACCCCCCACTAGAATTGCCTTATGTCTGTCCCATGCATTCTTGAATTCTCCCACTATTCCTGACTCCACAACCTCCTCAGGAAGGCTGTTCCATGCATCCACAACCCTCTCTGTGAAAAAATATTTTCTAACATTACCACTGAGCCATTCCCCCTCTATCTTCAAATTGTGCCCCCTTGTTCTCGCACATCTCTTTTTCTGAAAGATACTAACCTCTTGTACTTTGTTAATTAACTTGAGATACTTGAAAGTTTCTATCATGTCCCCCCTCTCCCTCCTTTCCTCGAGGGTATATGTATTAAGCTGCTTTAGTCTCTCCTCGTATGTCTTCTGGTGCAGACCCTGCACCATTTTGGTTGCCCTCCTCTGAACAGCCTCCACTCTGTCTATGTCTTCGCGGAGATGGGGTCTCCAGAATTGCATGCAGTACTCTAGATGGGGTCTCACCAACTGTCTGAATAGAGGGATAATAACTTCCTGCTTTCTACTGTGGATGCCTCTCCCTATGCATCCAGGTATCCCCCCAGCCCTCATTACTGCCTTCTCACATTGCTTGCCCACCTTTAGGTCATCTGATATAATTCCTCCTAGGTCTTTTTCGATTTCTGTTGTTCTTAACTCACCCCCCCCATTGTGTACTCTTCCCCTGGGTTTTTGTTTCCCAGATGCATTACCTTACACTTCTTTGCAATGAATCTGAGCTGCCACATATTTGACCATTCCTCCAACCTTGCCAAGTCTCTTTTCATCCTTTCCACTTCACACTGTGTATCAACCGTGTTGCAGATCTTTGTGTCATCTGTGAAGAGTCATACTTTTCATTCTAGGTGCTCTCCCAATGTCACCTATAAAGACATTAAAGAGGATCGGTCCCAGTACTGAACCCTGCGGTACCCCACTAGTTACCCTCCTTTCTTCATTGTGGACTCTGTTTACGATTACCGTTTGTGTCCTGTTGTCCAGCCAGTTTTTTATCCAGGCTACCACCTTGGGACCCACTCCAAGGCTGGCTAACTTGTATATTAATCTTTTGTGTGAGACTGGCGTCAAATGCCTTGCTAAAATCTAGGTAGGCCATATCCTCAGCCCCTCCCTGGTCTTCTACTTTGGTCACCCAGTCAAAGAACTCTATTAGGTTCGTCTGACATGACCTTCCTGCTGTGAACCCATGCTGCCTTGGGTCCTGTGCCCCACTGGCCTCTAGGTACTCAACAATTCTTTCCTTCAGAAGTGATTCCATCATTTTCCTACCACTGAGGTCAAACTAACTGGTCTGTAGTTTCCTGCCTCTGCCCTGCTCCCACTTTCGTGAAGTGGAATCACATCTGCCCTCCTCCAGTCCTCAGGTACCACCCCATCCTCCCATGATTTGTTAAAGAGAGTTGTCAGTGGCGTTACTAGTTCTACTCTTAGTTCTTTTAGAATTCTGGGGTGAATCCCATCAGGCCCTATTGCTTTGTCCACCCTCGGTTTCATTAGTTCTTTCAAAACCCTTTCTTCTGTGAATGGACTGGTATTGACCCCCCCCATTCAGAATGTTTTTCTTGTTTGGTTTAACTACCTCCCTCTCCTCTTCCTTTGTGAATACTGAGCAGAAATATTTATTCAGTATGCCTACTTTTTTACTGTCACCATCTGCCCACATTCCCTCCCCTTTATTAAGTCTCTGTATCCCTCCCTTGGTCTTTCTTCACTTCCTAATGTACCTATAAAAGGGTTTATCCCCTTCTTAACAGAGTTGGCTATCTTTTCCTCAGTTTGTGCCTTTGCTATTCTGGCTGCCTTCCCTGCCTCCTTCTGCTTTAACTGATAAAGTTCTCTGTCCTGCTCCTTCTGTGTTTCCTTATATTTCCTGAATGTGATCCCTTTCTCCTTAACCTTCCCTTCCACCTCTTTTGAGAACCATAGTGCTTTTTTCCTTCATTTTGTTTTGTTGATTTGCTTCACACAAAGGCTTGTTGCCTCTGTGATGGCTGTTTTGATTTATTCCCCGTTGTTCCTCAACCCCTCCTTCTTGCCCATTTGTTAATGCTTTTCTGAGGCATTCTCTCATTTTCCTAAAGTCAGCCCTCCTAAAGTCCAATACTCTTGTTTTTCGTATGGCTTGACTCCATGGCTGTGTTTATTGTGACCCACACTGTTTGGTGGTCACTTGTTCCCAGATGGCTACCCACTTCTAAATCTGAGGTCCTTTCTCCTTCCTCATTTGAGAGTACCAGATCTAAGATTGCTCCCTTCCGAGTGGGTTCCAACACTAGCTGTCTGAGGCATGCCCCCTGTAGGGCATCAAGAATGACCCTGCTCTTGGATGGGCCTGCAGCAAAGGTACTCCAGTTAACATGTGGCATATTCATGTCCCCCATCAACAATATTTCCCCTTTTTCTGCCATTTTAAGGATGTCGTCTATCATTTCCTTTTCCATTTTCTCCCCTGAGATGGGGGTCTGTACACAACCCCCTTGCGGACTGTGGTGCCATTTCCTGTCTCCAGGGTGACCCATAGTGACTCATTAGCGTCCAGTTTACTCTTTAGTTCTGTTGCTTTAATCCCTTCCCTTATATAGAGAGCTACTCCTCCTCCTCTTTTACTCACCCTGTCCATCCTGTAGATTGTGTATCCTAGTATGTTGACATCCCAGTCATGGTTCTCTGTGTACCATGTTTCAGTGACTGCCACAATATCCAGGCATCCCTCTTCCATCAAGGCCACTAGTTCAGGGAGCTTGTTACACAGACTGTGGGCATTGGTACTCACTCGCCTTCCATTTTGATGGCCTTACCCCTTAACCCCATCCCTGTCCTTACTGCCTTTTCTACATTTACCTTGTTCTGCTCCCTACTGACTTCTCTACCTTGGTGTTTACCTCTCTAACTACTGTGTTTTGTGAGGGGAGACTGGGATTTCCCTGCTCCTTTTCAGTGGCTCCCTCCTTGGCTAGTTTAAATGCTTGCCAATGAAGCATTTAAACCTATCACCTACAGAATCCTGGTCCCCCTGGACAGATGTAGACCATTGTGCCGGTATAGGCCAGCATCCCTCCAAATGGTTCCCCAGTCTCCAGTGAAGCCAAAACCCTGAGCTCCATGCCAGTTTTTCAACCATTCATTGAATCCCATGGTGCAGAATACCCTAGCATCATTCTTGCCTTAGACAGGCAGCGCCTCTGAGAAGGTTACCATACATGCTATTTCTCTAAGGCCCCTTCCTAACTCTACAAACTCCTCTTGCACTGCTCTGATCCCATTCTCAGCCAGATCATTTGTCCCTAGGTGGACAATGACATCCAGTTCCCTCCCTCATGCAGCTGCTCCCTTGATCCTGAGGATTCGCTTCCTGTCCCTCCATGCCGAGGCACCTGGCAGGCACCTTACCACTCTATCCCCTTCCTCCCCCACTTCTACCCCCTAATGATTGAGTCACCCAACAGGAGTTGTTTCCTTCCCCAGTGGGGTCTCGTGCCACCCTCCTGTGGGTCTCCTTTGAGGAGGTTTCTAGAATGCTCCTTGGTCTCCACTGCAGGTGCCTCCATAGAGGAACCACTCTTCACCAGAACAGCATATGAATTGTGGAGAGGTACAACTGGAGGGATGCATGTCTGTTCCACCACCCTCTCCCTCCCTGAGCCCACCTTAGTCCAACCGCTTCTCTTTCTTGGCAACCTTTGAGGTAGCGGTGGTGGCCCCCCGGTCCCTGGGTGGGGGAAGAGATTTCAAGAATCTTAGCCAGGTCGGCCTGGAGACGGGTAACCTCCTCCCTGAGACCAGAGAGGTGCTTGCAAACAGGGCAGCATCGTAGCCTCCACAATGTCTCCTGGAACACTGCTGCCCCACAGCCATTGCACTGCACTACTCCCATCTTGACTTATTTTGTGTCCCCTCTCCTGTTGCTTTGTATGCTTACTGTCTCCTCCCTCTATGTATTTTTACACCTACTTTCCTACTGCCTATGTGCCCTTACAACTCTCACCCTTCCTATTCTGGGACAGGCACTTCCAAAAAGTTCATACGAAACATACAAAAATGCCAGCAGAAACAGGCCTCACGGTCTATTGGGTCTGCTTGAGTGCGCAACTAGCATCTTATAAAGCTGCTGCCCCTCCCGTCCCCCCATCCTATTACCCCTTCCCCTATCCCAACCCTCTTGAAGCTGTCTACCATTTTGCAGGCCACTACCTCACCCAGCAAGGAGTTCCACTTCTCCACCACTCTTTCTGTGAAAAAATGTCTCCTCATCTCTCTCTCCTGAATCTACCTCCCTCCAGTCTCAGTTGGTTTCCTCTCGTGTCCCTCCTTTTTCTCCTCTGGAAAATCCTCTCTGAATTAGTCTTGTTTATCCCCTTCAGGTACTTAAAAGTCTCAATCATATCTCCCCTGTCCCTCCTCTCTTCCAGAGAGTACATATTTAACTCCCCCAGCCTTTCCTCATATGGCTTGCCATCTAATCCCTGGATCATCTTTGTTGCTCTATGCTGTACCCCCTCCAACAAATTGATGTCTTTCTTCAGGAATGGGCACCAGTATTGTACACAATACTCCAGGTGGGGCCTGGCCAGTGACCTATACAAGGGTCTGATAACCTCCCTACTTCTGTAGGAGATCCCTCTAGCTGTACACCCCAGCACTTTGTTGGCTTTTGCCACTGGCTTTCCCTACCACTTTGTTGCATTGCTTTGCCACCTTAAGAGCATCCATTATGATTACCCCTAGGTCCCTTTCCTGTTTAATAACTATCAATACTCCCCCCATTCTATGCTCCTCCTCTGGGTTTCTGCACCCAAGTACCATGATATTGCACTTTTTTTGCACTGAAACCCCACTGCCATACCCTTGACAATTCCTTGAGATTTTTCATGTCTCTGTTCATTTTCTCCACCCCTCTGGAGTGTTCACCTTATTGCAGATCTTGGTGTCATATCTGTAGGCACAGTTATGTTGGCCAAAAATTATTAAGGCATAAAAACTAACTAACACCATGCCCATGTGCAAATGAGTTGTGGTGGCAGCATACAGGGTTCTCTGGCATATTCAATTGATCTTGAAAGCACTAACTGGTTGCCAGAGCAGTGCGATTTAACACTTCCACAATCCTACTAATAATAATGAGCGTAGTGTGTGCCAACCCCCCCCATCCATCCTACAAAGGCTTCCAGTAGCACTCCTCTCCTGTTCCTCATTCCCATACATGTGTAAGTATGTCTATTTCCCTTGCATCTTGTGGTACAACCTCCCATTCTCCAGTCCCGCAGATGTGTAAATTCTTCAGTTTCCATGGTAGTCCAATGGTATGCCTCCTATAACACCAACCCCCACCACACCTCAGTCCTAAGATGGTGACTGACAGATACTCATCATCATTCCCCTCCATGACTGACCACCATCTGCCACATTCAAAATCACAGAAGCTCAGTCATTTTGAATAGCCATACAGAATGTACTGTGCTGTTATACATGCTTGTACAGATACTGAACTTGCGTGAGGCAGACAGTGACTAGTTATGAAGGTGAGTGGTGGGTATGTCTGGTCCCTGTCTAAGAAATGGAGGGGTTGGGTCCAATGTGGGCGGATTACCACTGACCATCCAGGGAAACAGACATATTTCATAGGTAAAATGGTCTTTTTTAAGATGTTTATTGACTTGTTAAGAGTGTTGTCTTGATCCTTCTTAGGGTTCAGGAATTGCAAAGCGAAGCTGAGCAGTTCTGAAACCCTAAGGAGGCTTGAGATGATACCCTTGATAACCCAAGAGTCATCTTACCAGCCCCATTATCCATGTATAAATCATGCCATCATACTATCAGCCATTTCTGCTATGCCTGCAGTTTTTAACATACCCCCAACTATGCTGTTTGTGCCATGAATACTATTACTATGTCTGTTTTTCATCATCCCCGACTGTGTGCAGGTACTCACTGTTTGCAATGATCCTCATCTACAAACTGCATGAGCCACCAAGGGGGGAATCATGAAATTTAAGTCATAATTCCACATGTAACTGAGGGTTCTATGCACAAATGCCCATGTGTTGCATATGTGCAACACATAGGGATGGCCACATCTATATGCTGTGCAGCGGGGTCCAGTGCACCCCTGGCAGCATTCTCCACAGTTGTACTAATGCCTTGTGCACTGGATCCCCCAGCCAGATGCGCAGTGATACCCCAGGGACTGGCTGGGGGATGTGTCAGGGGTGTGCCCACCTTGTACACCATGCACAAAGGCCACATGCGCAGGGCCAGGATGGAAAATGGTACAAGAGGTGGGACCCTGCTGTAAATATTTACACACACCCCTGACAGTTACTGGTGGGGTGTAAAGGCAAAAGGCTACCCCTGCACACAGCTACCCCAGCCCACTAGGCTGCCAGGGAGGGCTGGGGCAGCCATTCAGCCAGACAGTGGCTTACACGTCCTTGGGTTCATGCCATCCTAGGATCCCCTGCATGTAAACTGCTGGGGATCCACTGTAGCACCCCAGACTGGCATCTGATTGGATGCCTGCCTGCACAGCTGTGATCCACTCCTGCATGGCTGCACACTGGGGGTGGTGGTGCGGACAGGTGGCCAGCAATAGTGAATGCTGTCCAGTGCATGCCTGACAATGGGTGTGGAGAAACGTGGGAAATTTACATGCATTTTGCGCATACATCCAGCCCATTCGTACATAGAGCCCTGAATTAGAAAAATGATTGAGGTCACCAAATAGTCACACATACTGTTCATGCTGTCACTCCCACCCAAAAGCTGCTAACCATGTAGCCAGTGAAGTGTTTGCCGCCTTAATCTGCATTATCAGACAAAGGCATTTCTACTTATTCATTTTTTGAATAATGGATGCTGTTGAATATTGAGTCACAATCTGGCAGAGGTAAGATGTAATGTGTGTTTTATTTATTTATTTTATTATTTAAAAGTTTGATAACTGGGAAAGGCACACTGAGCTGAGACTTGTTTCCAGGTGTGACCCGATGGAAGGGGGAAGGGAGTAGGCATAAAGGTAATCACAATCATCAGAAGTGTAATAACAGCAAATAGAAATGCAAAAACTCAAATGGTAACAATATGGAACAGCGGATATACAAGGGTTGCAAATAATCTAAGACACTCACACTAAACATGGGTAGGCAGTACAAAATCTTGTAGATGAGACTGGGTGTGTTTTGCCCTCCAGAGAGAGCAGACTGAGGGCAGGAGTCCAGGGACACCAGGAAACTGGAACCTTATGCTAGATGGGAGAGTGGAAGCAGTGGTAAGAAAGCGATCAGAGGAATTGGGGGGGTGACAGTTACATGAAGAGGGAGGAGAGAGCATTAGTAGATGTTTTAGTGATTTAAGGGAGGGGGATAGACGAATGGGAGAGGGGAGCAGATTCCAAAGGGAGGGGCGCCAGTGGGAGAAAGCAACTTGACCAGTAGGTGAGAGAGAGTGAGGAATAGAGAAGGTGTGTGTGTCCCTTGAGCATAGAGAGTGGGGGGGGAGAGAGAAGAGAAGATAGGTATAAGGGAAGAGGTGTAAGCCAGTATTTGGCAATGAAGATGGTGCAGTGGGACTGGCAATGTAGGAATAGAGAGGAGATGGAAAGGGAGGAGTAGAGTGGGGTTGGAGAGGAGACTTGGAGGCAAAGTGACAGAAAACTTTGCAGAGGGTATCCAGTCTGGCAAGACAAGAGGGAGGGGCAGAGCTATAGACCTTGTCAATATAGTCAAAGATGGGGAGGATCATTTTGGTTATCAACTCTTGACAGACTTGGATGGGAAGCAGTCCTTGTTATGGTGAAGGATGCCAAGCTTGGGAAGGAATTTGGAGTGTATGACATCAGTATGGACAGAGAAGTCTAATTTACTATCTAGCCACACAACAAAGTGTTTTTGAAGGCAGGGATGACCTCCACTTGGGTGCGATCAAGGGTGGAGAACATTGGGGAAAGTGAGAGCCTTGCTAGTTTCTGGGTGGGGCCAAAGGTCATGGACACAATATTTTTGATGTTAACTTTGAGCTGATTGGCCTGGAACCAGCATAGCACATTGCAGGAGTCCCTTTGAACTGAGGCTTCAAATGCAGATGTAGAAGGACCTGATGAGTGAATGACTGTGTCATCAGCATATATGTGTATATGTGAAGTGACACAGGAGGATGGGAGATCATTAAGAAAAATGGAAAACAGTATAGGACCCAGGATAGAGACCTCTGGGACACCAGCTAAGATAGGAAGGGGGCATAACATGCCACCTACCTGAACTGAAGATAGGAAGGGGGGATAACACACCACCTACCTGAACTGACAGCTGACAGCCTATAAGGTATTACTAAAGTTACTAAGGTTGGTTAGGAACAGGAATAGACCTGGAGGTCCTTCTTGCCTATTCCCCCACTACTTAGTGGACTACTCTAAAACTTTTAACATGTGGATATCCAGCAACCTTTTAGAACTAACAATATCCTTTACCTGAACAACTTTATTAGACAGAGCATTCCATGGTCCCACCACTCTGTATGTAAAATAAGATCCTCTGATGTTTGTCCTGTAGCTTCTCACTTGTAAATGCAGTCAGTGACCTCTTGTATTATGAACACAATCTTTAAATATTTATTTATTTATTAAATTTTGATAACCGGGTAAGCCCGTTGAGCCCTGAAGGTCCCTTTTTCAGGGGCGACCTGGGGAATTACATGGAATAATACATGGGGTAGCATACAGCACAGGTACATTACATTAGACAGCCAGGTACATAACACATAGTAGTTTTTCAGCAGTTACGTTTAAGAGGTAAGGCATAGTAGCTTTTTAGCAGTTAACATTTCCTGGGTAAGCTCTACAGATGGGGTGCAGAACTATATAGATGGGGTGCAATGATAGTCGCTATTTCCATATGAGGGAGAGGGGTGGGCTTCCACTTAGGTGCCTCTCACTTTAGCAGTTGCATATGGAGGTGACCATCATATGAGCTTTCAGCCTTGTGTGGAAGGTGTGGGTAGAGGTAGGATCCTGAACACCAGGTGGCAGGGAGTTCCATAGTATGGGCGCTCTGATGGTGAATGACTTACCCCCCACCTTGGTTCTAACCCTTGGCACTGCGAAGAGGGTTCTGTCCATTGTTCTGAGGAGCCTAGGGTTTCTCTTTTGGGCAATGAGTCCAGTGAGGCTGGGAGGAGGGGATGAGCTGAGTAGTTTATGAGTGTGGCAGAGTAGGGGGTATTGGAGCTGGGTCTCCCAGGAGAGGCAGTTTAGTTGGGACAGAGTGTCACGGTGGTGAGCCCGGGAGCTGGATAGGGTGGTGAAGTGAGCCACCTTGTGATAGAGAACTTGTAATCTGTTCATCTCTTGTTTGGCAGCTCCCTGTATCACCGGGGCTGCAAAGGAGAGGGTAGGGAGGAGGAGGATGCTTGTGGCGATGGAGGCCCTGGCCGAGGGTATCAACTGGTCTTTCAGACTATCTATCTATAGACCAATTCGTTTAACACCAGTATTTGGTAAAATTATGGAAAAAATACTGAAAGATCATATAACAGGCAAACTGTCCAGTGAAGGACAGTAAAATCAGACCCATTACTATACCTAGATTCTTATTACTGAGTATACTGTAAAGTAGTAATAAGTCTCCTCGCTTTCTCCTTTGTTCCAAATGATATAACCCAAGAGACTTTAATCTTTTGTTATAGTCCTGTCCCTTCAGACCATAAATGCATTTAATCTCCTACGCACTTTTTCTAATGATTCAGTGTGTCCCTTTAATGTTTGTGCCCAATCTGAATGAAATAATCCAGGTGTGGCCTAATTAATGATTTACACAAAGGCATAATAACATCTCTATGTCTGCTACAAAAATGTATTTTTATATTACCCAAAGTTCTTAGTGTTTTATTACTGATCTGCTTGTTATTTATTGAGAAAGGAAGGTCAGGCTGTATAAGAGAAGCAAAACCAAAGTATAACCCTGCACACAAGAGCTGAACAAAGGAAACTAAAATAAATTGCTCGATGCATATTCGTTTTATTGTCCAGGGTCCAACTTAACAGGTAGCTTCACCCACAGCTAGCCCCAGTGCTTCGAGTCAAACAAACTCTTCATCAGGAGGCTGTATAATAGCTCCTACTTGTAGATCTCTTTCCTGTACTATACTGGCTAATATAGTTTTATCCAAATAATATTGCTTCCTGAGATTTTGTTTTCTTAACTGCATAACACAGCATTTATCTTTAATAAAATTAATACACTATGTATCTGCCCAGCTTTATATTTTATCTACATACTGTACTCTTGTATTATTGATATATCTTCATCAGTTAGTGCTGGTCCTGCCATGTTTGCATCATCAGTAAACTTAGTGGTTACTTTTGATTCCAACATGCAAGTCTGATATGTAAAGTGTAAATAGAGCTGGTCCCAAGGCTGAACCCTGTGGTACTCCACTCATTACTTTAATGCTATCTGACAATGATCCTCCTATTTTTACAACTTGTGTCCTCCCTTCTAGCCATCCTTTAATCCACTTAAACAGCCTAGTATCCAAACCCATGTTTCCAATTTTCCTTATTAGCCTGCTTTTTGGCACTTGGTTAAAAGCCTTTGTAATATCAAGGTAGACCACATCACTTGGAATATTTAAAGCTAATAATTCACTTATTGGTTCATAGAAAGCAATTAAATTAGTGACACATGCTCTGCTCTTAACAAAGCCATATTGAGTGTTGTCTGTTTTTCCTTCACTGGACAGTTTACCTGTTATATGATCTTTCAGTATTTTTTCCATAATTTTACCAAATACTGGTGTTAAACTAATTGGTCTATAGCTAGATGGGTAATCCTTAATACATTTTTTATGGATTGGTACCACAATATCATGCTTCCAGTCTGATGGTATTTCCCCCTTCAAAAAGGATGCTATGAATAAATTACATACTGGCTTACAAATGTAATCAGCTATATTATGCAACAGATAAGGGCTTAGGGTAGCTCTCCCAATGGATTTATAATGGTCTAGCTTCTTAATGTCCTCTCTTATCTTGTCTTCTGTAAAAAGCTCTTTGGCCCTAATATATGAATTTGTTTTTAGCCCCAGTTCCATATCAGTGCCAATATCAATATTGAATACTGAGCCAAAATAATCATTTAGTACATTGGCCATATCTTTTGTTGTACCAGCTATCTTTCCATTATACATTAATGGACCAATTGTAGGTGCATTTTCTTTTAACAAATTTATGCACCCATTGATTTCCTCAATGATTTTTGATTTTTTTGCTAAATATCCTTCATAGGTTCTTTACTCTTCATTAAGGCATACTTACATTTTTTAACCATATCTCTATACCTGGCTTTATTTACTCAATTATTATCCTCAGTCCACAGTTTGTACATTTTTTTTTTCTTTGGCAATGATCTACATGTTTTCTTATTCATCCATTTGTGTTTTATTCCCCTGTTATTCTGTTTATTTTTAGTGGGAATCCATTTATGTAGTAAGGCTAAAATTTTGTTCTTAAATATATTCCACTTAGCATTAACCAAGTTGTTCATGAACTCAGCCTCCCAATTCCACAGCATTATTTCTTTTATTTCCATATAGTTTCCTGCCTTGTAATTATATAATTTAGAATTGTATACAGTGGTTCCTGAGTTTCACATCAGTTGTTTATTCCTTTTACATTAACTATTACTAGTTCTAGTATTTTATTACCTCAGGTTGGTTCTTCCACAGTTTGTTTCAATCCATATTAATTAATTACATTCATCAGCTCATTTTCTGATCTGTTATTAGTTATTTCATTTGCCCAGTCTATGTGGCCAAAATTGAAGTCACCCATTATTAGTATTTGCATGTTTTTCTCACATTTCTAAGTTAATTTAATAAGTTCTTGTTATATTCCATATTGCTGTCTGGTGGCCTATAGCATGTACCGACTGTTATATTTTTATATTTATACTGTTATTACTTTTTTTTGTTTTGTTTTCCTATTATATCAACCCTTAGTGATTCTAATTTCCAATTTTTTTTTAATTTTTAAAGTTCCTTAAAGGAATTAACAGTTCCTTAAATTAATTAACAAGACAAACTGTGCTGAATTACTTACTCTGAATGCGATCTTGAGGTCACATGATCAAGAGTGAAAATTAAAAGGAGAAAGGCTCAGGAGGGACATGAGGAAGTACTACTTTACAGAAAGGGTGGTGGAGCCTTGGAACTCTCTGTTGGCTGAGATGGTTGGTGCAAACACAGTCAGGGGATTTAAGCAGGCATGGGATAAAATAATGGGAATAGTGATCACCTGGGGTGACAAAACCAGGGAGGAGAATGGGAATAGGATGGGGAAGGTTAGTATTCTGGAGGAACAATAGGTTCCAGGGAAGGTTCTAAAGATTATAGGGAATATGGGCAGACTGGATGGACCTCTGGTCTTTTTTCTGCTGTCATGGTCCATGCTTCTAATTAAACTTCATTTGAATTCATAGTACCCTTGATCATAGGCTTTTTAAACAGTTGTTTACATATAAGGCCACACCCCTTCCATTCTGTGCTGCCTATTGTTTTTATATAGTGTATATCCCTCATGTTCCTGACTCCAACTTTTATCATCCTTCACCATGTCTCGACTACAGAAATGACATTGTTATACTGTACTTCTGTGCAATAATTAGTTTTAAATCATCCTGTTTATTATTCAGGGATCTGGCATTTAAGTAAAAACATTTTAAGGATATTACATTGCATTTGCATTTTTTAACACCCCTTCCATAGTTACATCTGTTGATGAACTTGTCTTTGTAGAAATATTGTGCATAATCCCCCCTTATCGGTTTATAGCTTTTTCCTCTGTCGATCAGTACTGGCACCTCAAAGCTCAAACATGCACTGTATTGATATTTCCTAACCACTGTACTGTCACATAGGAGTCCCCTACAGCTCAGCCAATCAGTTGTGTCATCAAAGGGCTTGCTGCAGGGGACTCTGAAATAGTAATGGTGGTTGGAGAGTCACAGGAGTAACCAGATAAATTATAGATAAAAGCTTTGCAGCTTATTTAAAAAAAATTACCTCCAGTACAATTTATATAATCATGACCTAGAGGTCCCATGTTTTTATCGGGGGGAATTATGACAGTTCCCCTTTAAGAGACATAAGGGTAAGGAAAACTTCCTAGGGGGAGAGAGGAGGGAAGCTAAAGCCTTCAGATGAGATGGAGGAAAGAAGGAAGGAAGGAAGGAAGGAAGGAAGGAAGGAAGGAAGGAAGTGATCATTTGAGGACAGGCAGGGTAGTACTCAGGTGATGAAGTTGTTAAAAAGGGAAGTAACAGCGAGGTAGTTGGAGACCAGTGAGCCATCTCTGCAGGTGCTGGGCCAGTGGATCAAATAAGGAGTGAATCACTGTCCAGAATTTGGATGGAGAATTTAGGTTTGACTGAAAGTTGGACTTGAAGTAGTGAGTCTTGGCTGTCTAAATCGCCTTAATACAGAAGTTCCTTAAGGGCCCTTTTTTCCCACAAATTTTCATTACAGATTTTCCATTCATTTATATAAAGTCCGTATATAAATTCATAATCCATGGGGTGCCAGATAATTTCACAAAAAGAAGAAAAAAGAAAATTCAGCTATATACATATAGTACAACCTATACACTGCTGCACTATAGTAACAGTAGTGGGGGAGATGTTTCTCTTTTTCTCTCCGACTGTCTCCCAGGATGTTATTCTCATCTTCTATTATATCCCACCAAAGTTTTTTGTAGTTTAAGGTTTCTTTAAGGATACTCCACGATCTATCCTCTTTGAAGTTACAGTAGGTAGTTGATTTGAATTGCATTTGTTTAAGATTAATCTCTCTGTGGCCATTGTAACCGAGGCAACAATTTTCCCTTATGACTTTTTTTCTTGAAAAATAAGCAAATTATTGAACAATTAAACATCTGGTTTCAAGGGAATTTTTTTGTGTAACATCTCTTCTAATATACCTTTAGTTTTTCTCTGCCATGGTATTATGATGGGATAAGCCCACAAACTATGAACTAGATTGGTTCTGCTCAACAACCATATTAACATTTGGTATTACCACTTTTGTTTATTTTGGCAAAATTTACCAGTGTAAAGTATGCTCTGTCAATTATTTTTTTTGAACGGATTTGTTTTTTGCTGCAATATATATTTTATTTGCTGATATTCTTAAGGTTTGCCATTGCCGTTCTGAAAGTATTCGACTGGCTTCATCATTCCATTCCTGATTTGTTATGTCTTTTGGTTGTTTACAAAATCCATTCAAGGTCTGATATAATCAAACAAGTAGTTTTTCTTTTCCTTTATTAATTAATTTAGCTTGTTTAATTATGATTGTGGAAAAAGCTCTATTTGGACTTGCATCATATATTTTACAGATATCCTGAAATTCCTTTTCAATTACTAAATTATAAAAGTAGTTTATTTTTCCCTGTTTTGTAATATAAGTTCTTAATTGTTCATATTTGGGGAATTCTCGCTATAAAAAATACTTATCCAAAAATCTATTCTACTTTTTAAATCATCATTTATTTTAATATTTACACCTGTAGGCCAACAGTAGTGGGTTTTTCAAATATTGTGGTAAAGCCAAGGAATCTCACAGTTAGGTAGTTGTTTTCTTGCCTTATTTAAAATGTTTATAACTGATTCAAAAGGGTATTTGATGGAGTATCTTAGGGGTTGATATTAAAAAACTATCAAGTTTTAGATGATAAATGTTGTGATTTTGTATTAATTTCTCATAAATTTGATCTTCTTCTTTGGAGAAAAAGGCCCATTCCCATATGAGTTCCTTAAGGACCTGTAATGTTGGTGGTCAGACATGAAGTGGGAGGTCTTAAAATGAACTTATGCAAATCACGAGACTTGCACATCTCTATAAGGCCAGGTGTGATCCAGGGATGGTGGGAGTATTTCACTCTGGTCTTTCAAAGGGGGGCATGTTTCTTACAAGTGGTGGTAAAGATGGCAGTGAAAAGTGAAAGGGTAGTGTCAATGTCTTGGGCAGAGTATACAGGGGAACAATCTGAAGAGGCAAGGTTCTTTAAGACAGCATCAGTTTCAAGTGACATGCGAGACTTGTGTAAGATGTACTTTGGGGTGGATTAAGGGGGATGCACTTTCATAACACAGTAGTTTAAGGAATTTTGTCAGGTATGTATGTGGGCTTCAGAGCCCATTACCTTATGTTGGCACTTGCCTTTTCCAGCAAAAAATACAATTTTTATGAGGTTCTGAGCAGGAGGGAAGGGATCATAACTGAAATCAAACCCACATCTAGGTGATCCAATCCACTTACGGGTCTGTCGGCACAGCCCTCGCGCTGAGGCATTTTGTGACATATAAACAAGGGAGAACAATGGGGAACACCCCATACAAGTCTAAGGAGAATGATTTCAATATTTGTTTCTAAATTATCAAGCAAACTTGAAGGAAAAATGAAAGCCACCGATCAACTAATAGGGGCCCTATTAGTTGATTGGTGGCTTTCATTTCTCTTCACATTTACTTAGTCATTTAGAAACAGGTATTGAAATCCTGCCCCATAGACTTCTATGGGGCACAACCCATGCTCTCCCTGCTTAGATGCCGCAAAACATCTCAGCACGAGGGGTGGTGCTGGCAGACCAGGAAGTGGAAGGCATTGCCTGGTTGTGGGTTCAGTTTCAGTTACCATCCCTTCCTACCTCCAAAATTTATTTTTGCTGGAAAAGGCTAGCACCAACATAAGGTAATGGACCATGAAGCCCAAAACAGAAAACATAAATCTGACCAATTTACTTTAAGCAGCGGTCACAGAACACATCAGAAAGAAGACTTCCTGCAGCCATGATGCGATAGGGGTGGGAGGACAGCATCCAGTCCAGGAGGGAGTGGTTGGAAGAGTGAGTGTTGAATCTGGTGGGTTCATTGGTTAATTGTGTGAGATTCAGGGACTCGATAGTGTGGAGGAAAGGTTTAGAGGCTAGGGATAGCCAATTGACAAGGGGGAGAAGGATAAGATAGATAGGTAGCAAGAGGAGCATAATACAAGGATTCTGATAGAAAGGATTGGGGGGGGTAGAGGGTAATTAGGTACAGACAGAAACTGACCAAAGATAGGCATGTAACAGGAAAGGAAATACGAAAAGGAAAGCAGTTACAGGTACAAATGGGCCAGGTTAGGTGAAGGGAGTTAAAGGAAGCAGTAGATGAGAGAGCACAAATAATTTCCGATTAAGGAGTAAGCAGCTGCTGGCCCAGTGGTGCTGAGGGTTGAGGCTCTGGACACCATACCTAATGCCATGCCAACAACCCAGGTTCAGGAATGGAGTCAGGCCACTGGGGTCAGTAAGTGAGGGAAGGGACTGAGTGTCCAGAGGACTGCTCTCCCTTTTCTGGGGAGGGATCAGGGTCTTGTGCCACTCTCTAGCAGCTTCTGAGGGAATCCGGGGGCAGTACAGGGTTGCAGTGCCAACACAATGGGGATGAGCAGCAATAGACATCAGTGCATAGTGCCATGATGTCATTGCATGTCTGTGCTCCTGTGGGGGAACTCAAGATACAGATTCTCTTGTGACACACAGGATGTTGCTGCCAACAGATGACCATCCCCCGGGTCAAACAATGCTGAATATAAGTCGTGGCAGGGGCTACAGGGTGATGCGGTCTCCTCCCCCAGTTCACCTCCCCTTGCAGGGAGGGGCCCCTCCATGGAGGGTAAGCCACCGTCCTCTCTACTCTGTGATCATGGTGGGGGCTGGCCAGTCCAGGATATTGAGCACCTGCATACATGACAGACCTGGGGTAAGTACACCCCTTGTCGTCACTGAGGTGCATAAACAGAGTCAAAAAAAAAAAGGAGTAAGCAGCTGTGGAAGGGTGAATAGTCATTAAATACAAATAGACCCAGCTAGTATGCAGTTAGGAATGGTAAAATTAGTGCAACAACCTAATACTGAGGCAGAAGCAACCCAAGGTTAGATAGCTAGCTGACCAACACAACAGTAGGCAATAGGCATATATACAAACTGAAACAGCAGGTGTGCAGATAGGAACAGTAACACTTGTGCAGGTGCTGCAGCAAGACTAGGCTAGATAGCTAAACACACTTACGGAAGATACTCAGAAGTTGGTAATATGATGGTAGACAATGCTAAGTTAATATACAGCAAGAGCAGCTTGCACATACTAACGTAGCTAGATTCTGGTTACAGATGCAGTCACAGTATAAAGGAACTTACAATGGAGGGTAGTATGAGGTGTATGGGGTCTGAGGATTAACATGGCTGGCCAACTGGTTGACTCCTGGCTAACTCCAGTCAGACTTCTCAATGTTCTTAGTGCAGTGTAATCTATGATCTATTAGCTAGCAACTGCTGGTTGCATGCACTGCATTCTGATGTCGCAGATTAAGACAGCATAGTTTTGTATTTATGGCTCTTACTTTTTTTGTTGGTGGTATGCTACAAGGACTTTTTAATATGATACTGCTCATTGCTGGTCTTCATAACGTCAGCAAATAATGATAACAGGATAGTAACTGGAGGGGGGGTGATGTTACACTTCTGTCACAAGACACTTTGCTAAAAGTAGTTCATTGTATTCTACTAATGTTAGATTTAGGATCGAGCAGACCTTTCAAAATGAAAGTCTGTTGGAATCTGGAATGTTTACTGTATTTTAAAGAAGAAAGAGCCCATTGCACGTGAATACCTATGTGCTTTATGAGAGGTCCTCACAAACAGCAGTATCTCTCTCATTTACATTACGTAGACTTAACAATACATGATTTATAAACACATCTACAGGACCTGGGAATAGGACTGAGATGCCAGTGTACACAAGGGAAGTTGGCATAATTACATATCTACAATATGGGACTGGGGAATGGGAGGGGAGTGCCACTGGACTACCAGGGAAATAGAAAGAATTACACATTTACACATCTGGAGAATGGGAGGGGGTGCCACTGGATTCCATAGGTTGTATTTTATTGCTTTAGTGAGACAGACATTGGGATTGGGGGTAGGGCAACCACTAGAGCCAGCAATTGATGTTGGGATGTTAGAGGAGCAACAGCAGCAGCAGTGGCAGCTGACAGGAGTAGTACAGTGAATTCAATGGAGGTAATGAACATGCAAATGGACTGGTACATAGCTTTAAGTACCATGCACTGCAAGCAAGGCCATTTACATTCTTTTTTCTGAATACTGAGAGTTAGGAATGGGTGTTACAGTGGGTTTGCCATGCTAACTGACCTCTATAGGGTGGAGTAGCGCAGCACAACAGGAATCTGTTTTGCACTTGGATAGAGGTTAGAGCTTCCATTTGGGCTCTGCTGAAAGGAGGTATAGTGAAAACCTGTTTATACGACCCAGGCTGTTTGTGTTGGGTTTCCAATACACTTCCTGTGTGTGCTTCACCCAAATTAATGTATTTACACAGCTCTTTGCAAACTAGTAAATAGGGGAGGAACAGTCAGAGTGCTTCGAAGGAAGGAGGAGGGGGCCACTAGAGGGCATGGGTGGAAGCTGGAGGGGGGAAGATTCACGGGAAAAAGGAGGAAGTGCTACTTCACTGACAGGGTGGTGGAGCCATGGAATGCGCTGTCTAGGGGGCTGTTGGAGGCAGAGATGGTGGATGGGTTCAAGAGGGGGTGGGACAGGTACAGGGGAAGGATCCTGGAAGCTAAATCCAATGCAGCGAGAATATCCGGAATTGGGAAGGGAGAAGCCAGAGAAGGCGAGGGGGGCAGCAAGTTCAGCTCCCAGGGTGGAGGCTGACCAAACGAGCAGACACGAAAGACCGTTAGGCCTATTCTGCTGGCATTTTAGTATGTTAGTATGTTAGTTAGAACGAATATTGAATATGCTGCCAATCTGAAATAGCTAGTGGACCAACAACAGGAGAAAGTAAAAGCGAAAAGAGAAATAATGAAATACTATATACAGTACACACCACTTAATAGGGACACAGTTGATAGGGATGATCTGGTTAATTGAGATGTCTCAACTAGAGCTGTTTTATTCCCCCATTAATGCCTATGTTATCTACAACTTTTTAAGACTAATTAATTGGGATGGGCAATGTGCAAATTATCGTAAGAGCCCTTTCAGACTCTTCATTTTTGCTAGCTGCTGCTTGTTGTATTAACAATTAGTACTTCAAATCTCTATGAAGATTAAAAGTGCAGTACTTAGGAGGCAGATTTAATTAAGCAATAATGCATGACAGGGTGTGTGCCATGATGAGATAATGTCATGCCTCAGGTGTTTGGGCATGAGGCCACAGGCTGAGTGCATCAAACACCTGAAACATGCTAGGGAGCTAGTAAGAGTGTTAAATTGATTCATCTAGAACTTAAAGTGATTTTTGAAACAGCCACTGCATGCAGCTTTCTGGGGAAATGCATGATTGCTGAGCACGTGCTCCACTTCAGGAGTGAAATGAAGTCAGGCTGCATGCAGCATATATTTCTCCAATAAATAGTGAAAGAAAAACATTAAAAAAAAAGTTAGAGGTCTTCTTTAGGGGTGGTACACTGCCTCACTAGCTTTTTAGAAAGCAGCCTATTTTGAAATTGTTGATCTCATTTTAAGTGTGGGGCAAGTTTCAAAACCATGGGGTGGATGAACATGAGACATGCTTGGAAATGTAAGATGGTGGTCAAGAGTGCAGGACCTTTATACATCAGATAACATCACTTAGGAAGGTGAGCACTGACCAATCAGAGCACAAGAAATGTTCTTGCCATTGTATAATTGAAATTATGACTGTATGTCATGGAAAATGTTTTACAAAAAGGCAGTTGGGAGGGCCAGTGGGATACTGGGGTGCATAGGGAGAAGTATCACCAGCAGAAGGAAAGAGGTGGTGTTACCTCTGTATACTGTACGTCGAAGGTAAGACCTCAACTAGAATACTGTGTACAGTTCTGGAGGCCACATCTCTGGAAGTATTTAGACAGAGTGGAAGTGGTCCAATGGAGGGCAGCTAAAATGGTGAGGGTTCTGCTTTAAAAGCCCTATGAGTCGAGACTAATGGAACTCAGTATGTGCACCCTAGAAGACATGAGAGAGAGGAGGAATATGATAGAGACTGTTAAATACATCACAGAGGTAAATGAGGTACAGAGGAAAGTATTTTTCTGGAACAAAATGTTCTAAGCAACAAGGAGACATGCTATAAAGCTGGAGGAGGACAAATTCAGGAGACATGTGAGGAAGCACTTCTTCACAGAAAGAGTGGTGGATTCCTGGAACAGCCTATCAGCCAAGGTGGGAGGTTGAAAACAGCGGTGGGGTTCAAGAAAGCATAGAATAGGCATAAGGGAATCTTAGTGGACAGGAATGGGAGACGAAGAAAGAGCTGAAGATCAAGTAGGGCCTGCAGTGATACTGTAGGTAGGGAAACATGGGCAGATTGAGTGGGCCAAGCGGTCCTTATCAGCTGACAAATTCAATGTTTCTATGTTTCTGTTTCCCTTTACAGGAGTTTTTATTTGGGTCAACTTCAACAAGGCAATAAAATATGTACAAGCTTTAATAAAGTTAAGTTAGTACAGTACCTAGTTTTAACAAAGAGTACTGCATATTACTGCATTCATCAGATGAGTAACACTCATTTTCTGTATCACACAGGTGAACTCCTTTTGCAAGGGACACCTGCTTAAATGGGCCACTATTGAATCCACTGTGGTGTCCCAATTGAGAGGCATCTTTTGTAAAAAAGATAATTGTTGTGAATATAATAAGCCTTTTCATTCAGTCAAGACTCTCTTTAATAAAGTACTCACAAAACCATGTTGTTGTCAGTAATTCCAGCAGAGTTGGGGGGGATGCAGGCCTGTGGGACGATGAGCCCCTACTGTGTCAAACAGTCACCATGGAAAGACTGCACACACTCACAAAGATTATGCTGCTCAGAATTAGTTTTATTTAAATCACCCCAACGTGTAAATTCAGCAGCATCAAATAACAAACATTTTACGCAAAGGCAGCCCAACAAAGACACAGTGATTCGTTCATTAGAGCTTTGTCAGGGGACTTTGTAAGCCCTTTGAGCACTAGCTAGCGCAAATTTCTGATATCTTGCTAATCTGAAATAGTTAGTGGACCAATAACATGAGATAGTAAAACAAAATGAGAAATAAATTAAATTTTATATATAGGTGTGTGGACAGTATTCGAGAGGCTTGGGTGTGCACTTAAAATGAGGTCTGTATTTTACTCATAATTTATTAAAAATACAGAATTTGTGCTCTGTACTGTTGCCAATATGTTCAAGAGATAGTGTGCATAAAAAAAAGGGTGTATGTATTTTTATTTTACTGTGGCAACATTTTAATAATGAAAATAGCCTTAAAAAAGACAACCATTTTGTGACATGGCTGTGCTACACATCTTGGTGACCATTAAATTTACTGTATTTAAAGCACAATACTAAAGTTTTCTTTTTTAGTGGACAGAGTGGATGTGTAACTGTCCCCCAGTGATTATTGATCTTATGCAGATATAATTACATTTACATGACACCACATGTAATTTATTACTTTAGTGCATTACTGTGATGTCTTATATAGCTGCATAATTTCTTTTGTGTATTCTGCCTTTATGCTTTGAGGTTTTTTTTCAGTGTCAGTTCACATTGCTTAATGTGTTTCCCCTGCACAAATCTGCAATCTTAATGCAGTGGTACATAGAGCCTGCTCGGAGCAGCAGCATCAAAAGCTGGGGCTCTTGCTGTCGTGTCCATGTTACCCACGTCGATGATGATGATGCTGATATTGGTACAAATAGCTGGGACCGAAAGGTGACATCAGGCATTCAGTTTTGGTATTCTGGCTCTAAGCAAAACTGTTGTCTTCCCGCTGCTTCTCCCATTTACCATTCTTTAAAACAAGTAGAATGAAGCGTCGTCCATTTAAAATCTGGTGTGCTGCACAGGAGTTTGGACAGATCTCAGAGGTCTCCACTCACTAGAAAACATGATCTCCAGCATTGTGCTACAAAACAGCAAGTTAAAATTCTAGGAGGCATATTAAATAGTGACTGGCTAAAGTGCAGCAGTTATTCTGTGTCATGTTGGGGACAGAAAAAGTAAAGTATTCACCTTAAGATTTCATAGTCTTGTTGTTTGTGAAGGGCCCCTCTTCAAAACAGAGGATGACTGGATTAGTGGGCTGTGCAGCACACTCAGGGCTAGATATTCAAAGCATACCATGGAGTGCAAATCTATTGCGCTGGACTAGCACCGAATTTGCCCCTGACTGCCATATTTAAAAGGACATTTAGCACCAGCGCTAGGTGTTAGCACCGATGCTAAACTATAATGTATGCAAGTAAAGGACTGAGGGGAAGGGCCCTGAATGCCAGCGCACCGGCATATTCAAAGGTATAGTGCTGCGCTACAAGCATTAGTGCAACCTGTAGCGCGGCACTGAATACCACCGAGAAAAGGCCGGTGGTAATGTGCCAGCGGTAAGGTGGCAACAGTGCCCCCCAGCACGTATCCCGACCCCCTTTAAAATATATATACATATTCCCTGGTAGTCTAGTGGTCCCCCCACCCCCACGCACATATCCAGACCCTGTTCACATATAAAGATTAACAATTTCCCTGGTAGTCTAGTGGTCCCCCCACCCCCATGCATGTATCCTGACCCCGTTCACATATAAAATTAAATATTTCCCTGGTAGTCTAGTGTGAACTTTACCCAAATGCACATATCCAACCCTTTGCACATCTCTATCAAACCCTTTCATTCCCTGGTAGTCTAGCAGAGCCCCCCCCACCCAGCAGTAACACCCTGCTGATGCCAAAACAGTCCGAGAACAGAGCCGGCGACTGGCTCAGCCCTCTTCTCACCACCACGGCCAGCCGCTGACTAAGGTAGGAAGCTTCCCCCCACTGTGTTTCACCTACTACTGCAGTGGGGTACCTATGTTGTTGGGGTAGGCAGTTTCCAGGTCATGTATGGCCAGGGGCAGTGGGTCTGTTTAGCTACCGATCTGTATATATGTGTGTGTGTTGTGTATGTATATATATATATATATATATATATATATATATATATACATACATATATACAGGTCCTGCTTGCACAGCTGCATGGGTGTGTTATATGCACTGATGTGCCTGCCAGCACACAGTTCCTGCTGCTTCCAACTTGTACTTCCATTCTGACCAATAGGGAATGCTGTGGGCATGCCTTGGCCTGCAGCATCCAGCCTGTACTTCCATTCCGACCAAAAGGTGGAGCTGTGTGCACCATGCAGTAGCATCGAGCAAACTGCATGGTACTGTATGCTAAGCAGCACATAATGAGATGCAAATGTGCCTAAGTAGGCTCATTTGCACGGGCGCTTTGAATATAGCTCCTGTTTGCCCCGGGCTAACCAGTTTGCACTGGGCTAATGTGTTAGCACTGTGCAGTCAAGTTAGCCCCGGGCAAACCTCACTTCAGCATAGCACACTAAGCACAGTTCTGCAGTGTGTGGCTTACATTGTTGTTTGCAGTCATACCTGTCAACTGTCCCTGATTTTCAGGGACGTCCCTGATTTTACCTCAAACCTTTACTCTGTCCCTCCTACAAATTGTGTTTCCATGACCACACAGTGGGGGTTGTAAGCATAACATAATGTCAGACATTAATGTTACAGACATGCTCTTCTTAGAAAGTGCATTTTACACTACACCACTTATTCTACCAGCTTCCTGAGTGGCTAACACCAATTGTTAAGGTGTGTCCCTGATTTTAAACCATTGTTCCTGATTATTTAAGTCTTGTCCCTGATTTATGAGGCAGGAGGTTGAGAGGTGTGTCTGCAGTAGATGTGAGACAGCTCTGTGCAATTACACACAATGCTCTCCACCTGCAACACTGCCTTGCTACAGAGTCTAATGAGCTGCAGTTGCAGTTTGCACTTCCCTGTTACTATATTCAGTGCTGTCTTATTCCCAGACTATTTTTGCCCTGCACTCCCAGACCAGTTTGCCTGGCTTCCTTAGACTGCTATATTCAGCAGGATTAGCACCGGGCTATTTCCTTTTGATTATAGCTTGCTTTGTGCTCCGGGCTATGTTTGCCCGCCGGGCAGTGCTAAATTAGCCCCGGGGCAAAGTTTTGAATATCTGGCCCTGAGTATATTTTAAAGTTTTGTTTGGGAAGTATATCAGCAGAACTTTCTTCTGGTGCAGTTAGTGTTTAAATGGGGCATATTAAATAGTATATTTTAAAGTTTTGTTTGGGAAGTATATCAGCTCTCTGTCGCTGGCACTGTTTAAATGGGGCATATTAAATACTATATGGCTATAGTGCAGCAGTTGTGTTCTGTCATCTTTGGGAGCAGAAAAGCTAAATTTGTGTGTTCTGTCATGGTCCAGCTGTTTGTGAAGGGCCCCTCTTCAAAATGGGACTGTGCATATATGTGACCAGTCTAATCAATTTGAGTTTGTTTGAAATGTATAGTATTTTGTTTACAATACATGCAGCAGATTTTCATTGTATCATTTTATTTTTTTTTAGAATATTGCTAATATTGGTGAACTTTCCCTTGGTGATGACTTAAATCATGTTTAAATGAGGAAAAAACAACACCTGTGGGGCTCCTACTGGTAAATTCTAAGAATGTGCATTTGTCAAATGAATGCTGCACCTGTTGATGTGATGATGGCTCCATTTTAGAAGTGTGTATCTGGAATGAATATTGTGTGTGTGTGTGTGTTTGTGCGCGCGTGCGCGCGCGCACATGTGCACGTGTGTGTGTCTGTGTGTGTGGTGTTATTTTAAAATGATAAAGTTGCCTTTCTTGATGTAAGATTGTAAAGGAGCATCATTGTATTAGCATACTGAACTAGTGGATCAGGTGTGGGTGGTGGCATAACATACCATGTGTAGTACTGGAATCTGGTCATTGCCTGGGTATATTAGTGCCTATTGGGCAACATCAGTGGTTTGGATTCATCTGGCAAAAACATTTAGCAGATTTAAAATGAAATGCCAAGTGTTGACATAATATCTTGGAACTGTTTGAAAATAAAAAAATACATCACCTGGGCCTGACTCAAGCAATTTGGCTGTGGCCTTCCATCTGCAGTACAAGAACCATGTGATGCACATGGTGATGAACACAGGGTAGGCCTGTGTGATATTTTGGCATCAATTTGCCCATAATGGCTGGCACTGGGTTGCCAGTGAATACCATACAGTGCCTGCATGTACAGTTACCAACATCAAACAGCTTGCTTGGGTGCTTTCTGGTTGGTAACTGTGGCTGGGCCTGCCCTCAGTTTGACTCTGTGGAGGTGCAATGATGTCAAAATGACCCCTGATATGGCTCAGGCCTGCCATGTAACATCCAGCTGTCTCTTGCATTGCTTTTGCTTGTTCATGGGGAACTCTGGTGTACAGTTTTGACTTGCAGAGTAGTCTGAATGTGGCATTCCACATGCAGAACAAGAACCCTGCTGCAGTGGCATCCCTGTGATGCACGTGGTGGTGACCTTAGGGTGGGCCTGTATGATATTTTGACATCATTTTCCCCTCAAAGGCTGGCACAGGGTTGCCAGGGAACATCATGTGGCACCCTCATCTATAGTTATCAGTACCAAACAGCTTGCCTGGGTGCTTTCTGGTTGTTAACTATGGTTGGGCCTCTTCTCAGTCTGGCTCTGTGGAGCTACAGTGATGTCAAAATGGCCCCCTGATGTGGCATGGTACTTATCAATGTGTATTGCCTGTTTGGTTGATAATAAGCCATTAATAAAAGTAGTACCATGTATTTCACATGTTGCATTGCTACTGTGGTGTCCACGTTACCCCACAGTAGTTTTATGCAACAGAGATGGTCACATAATAAATCAAGTACAGCCAAGTGATTTGTTCATGTTTATCTTTCTACTTAATGTCCAGCTTAAGTGTGAAAGGCACGTAGATTGGACATAAACAGTACAAGCATGAAGTAATGAAACTTTGGTAACATCCTGTTTGTATTTTTAGTGCTGCCTACATTGGAAGATAGATAGCAACACATAGGTATGGAAGAACATCAAATCATTAGATGTTGCAAATTAATACACTTAAATAGAAGACAGAGACACTGCATTTGAAAATTAAATTTATTACTAGAAATGGGAAATAATGCATAATGGACACTGAGTTACCCACGAAAGTAGGTTGCATGTCATAAATAACTGTGCAATTTTTACAAACTTAGAACTATGGAACTATCATTATATTTTGTATTATGCAACTACCACATATACACATTAAAATTAAGGTTGAGTCATGCCTAATTCTAAAACTTTTTTTGAGTGTATGAATGTCACACTTTGTCTCTTGAATACTGTCCACACAGCTATACATATATATATACATATATATGTAACTGTTGTAAATATAATAAGTCTTTTCTTTTAGTTGAGACTCTTTTTAAGTGAAGAGTCATTTAAAATGCTAATTGCTTTTGCAGTTTACTTATAAATCAGCAACATGGAACAAAAACTCAGCTCAGAAAAAAAGGTACCGACTTTTTCTCTTTCTTTATTTTTCAATTACAGTACCACCATCCACTTAATAAAGATAACATTTAGTTGAAAACCAGCTTCATCAGAGTACAGTGGATTAATTATCTGCATAAATAATTAAATGCCAAATATCAACAAATCTCTCTGTGCTATATATTATATACATTTAAATGCAAATACACAGTGGACTGAACTTTGTCAGAAAATACAGGATCAGCTCACATTTTTGGTGGCATAGTGACTAGAATTTCTATCTTACTTAATTTTTATCTTTTTTTTATTACCTAAAAACTAAAAATTATTGTTTACATAATTTTTACATCATAATGATTTTTATTAGATGGGCACTGATATTTCAAACATTAGGTTTCACTTACTAGGCATTAACTCAGCTTGCTAACATATATTTATTGTTACAAGACCCACTGCTTTAAGCACTTATATCTTCACTGCAACTTACTTACCCCAGAAAACCTAGCTGAGATATTATATCTTATCTTTAGTGCTGTCCTGCTTTTACCCATTTGGGTGAGCTGAAGCAAAAGGGTCTGGTGGGATTTGAGCCTGGGTCTCTGGAGTCCCATGAATAACGGCCTAGCCACTGAACTGTACTGCCCCTGTTGTATGTTGGTATAAGCCTGAGAGATGAGGGCCAGCTCATTTGCAGTCCAGTACAGTATATACTGTAGATGTACCACAGAAGTGTAAGGACAAGTAAATGTATCTGTCTAGTGTACAGTGAGGAGGAGCATGCTTGTTAGTTTATAAAGCAAGTTCTTTCATACTACAAAACAGGTGCTATTAGTACATTTTAGATACAAATCAACACTCCTGCTCTAAACTTTGTGAAGTTAATTGCATTTTACTATCATCTGGATGCAGCAAGGGGGGCTAATCTTTAATTCCACTACAGCTATAGGTCAAAGATTTCCAACTGTATTGTGGCTTGTTTTGCATTTTAATACATACCCTTGCCTGAAGTCTCAAAATGACTCAACAAGGCACCGTCAATTAAAAAAGGATTAACAATGATTACCAGTAGAGTCAAAACAATCCTTTTATGTTTTGAAGGTGGGACTTCGACACAACTGATTAAACTCATAATTTTAAGCATCAAAT
Source organism: Neoceratodus forsteri (assembly GCA_016271365.2). Classification (NCBI taxonomy): domain Eukaryota; kingdom Metazoa; phylum Chordata; order Ceratodontiformes; family Ceratodontidae; genus Neoceratodus; species Neoceratodus forsteri. The sequence goes on from CM028133.1 coordinate 815,808,264, forward strand.
AAAAATGATGGTAGAACAGTTAACAGTTTATGCTTAAGCAATAAGATATGACAAGGCCTTGGTTATTGGGGGATTTACCCATGCCTCTTGTGGTGGGTCAAGGGGTGCAGCTGAGCCGAGTGACTTAACCACACAACAAGTGGGTAATCCCCCATTAACCATGACCTGGAGTGCCTTGGTACAATTATACAATGGCCCCAAGTGTAAAATCAATTAAAAAATGTGTTTAATTATGTTTTTCTTGATAAATGTCCTTCCTCAAAAATCATAGCTGACCAATCATGTTGCAGGTTTTCTAATGATTATTGTATCATTGACATGATTATCCAGTTTCCTGCAAAAGACAGTTGGCATCAGCAGGACTCAAACATTATAACATTCCTCAACATGCCTCTCAACTGTCCCTCATTCTACCCCCTCAGAAGTGCGATGTCCCCCATCTGTTCCACATTGAAAAGGTGCTTTCCCCATAGAGGAGATGCTGTAAACTCTAATGTTAAAACATAAATTCTTAACAGTCTATGATGCTAAAGCACAATTCAACTTTAAACAGTTAAAAGCAATGGTTTCCACAGTGTTTGAGCTTGCATCTGCATGTCTGATATGGTGCCCCTCATTTTGAGTGCTAGTGCCCCTCATTTCAGGGACAAATGGCTAAGAGTTACAGTATGTTCCCCAAAGTATTAAATTTCAGGATTATCTGTTCTTTATTACTAAATAGACGTACATGAAATCATGCCTTTGCTCTTCAGACTTAATCTTTTCCTGCTGTTTCTCGTACTCTGCCATCATACTCCTCTGCTTGTGACATCCAAATAGTTTCTGTAGCAACAGGTTCTGATGTCATGAGCAGTGGATAATTACTTCACAGATGCAATAAGCAATGTGAACAGATGATGTCTAAGTGGAAAAGATCCTTTTTTTTAATAAAGATGTTATTTATTTATTAGAATTTTGGATAAATACCTTTGAGCCAATGGTTCTTTTACAAAAGTTCCACATCAGTATACATAGAATAGAAGTACAATTTGTGTGAGATTAGCAGGCAAGCATTTGGAATACAAATTTCAGTACAGGATATACATGGTCTAAAAGCTACAGATAATACAATTAACAGTTAGAACAACACAACCAAGCATACATTTAAGAATGATGAGTCACAGCAAACAATATTTACATGAATTAAAGCTGGCTGAAGGGCATCATCAAAGGGAAAGGTGGAGTGGAAAAACTGAGTTGCTACCAGTTATGTCATGTAGAGTAGGAAAGTGGGAAGAGAGAGTGGACCTAGAGGGGTAACTGGGAGGGAGATAGAAGGAGAGGTGGGTGGGAGACAAGGATCAGGGAACTTGTACAACAGTGGGTGGGGTGAGCAGATTAGAAAAGGGAGAGTGGTGCCAGCCCAGTGGTGCAGTGGGCTGAGGCACTGGACATCTCACCTTGTGGCATGCTGGTGACCCGGGTTCAGGAGTGAGCCTGGGTCGTCAGAGGTCAGCACGTGGGGGTGGGTGGAGCTGGTTGGAGCAGCTGTCAAGGCAGCTCTCCTCTCCTCTCTGGGGAGGTGGGTGGCATCCCTCACTCGTGGCTACCACCTGGTGGAGGCCGAGGGGCTGTGCAAGCAAGGGTGCCGGTGATAGGCCAATGTTGAGGGCGAAGGAGGGCCGTTACCAGGGCTGTGAGGCACATGCGTGCCTCCACATGCATGCATACTTCTCCTGGGGTCCTTGGGCTAAAAAAAATTGGGAGTAAAATGGAAAAAACACCGGCAGCAGGATGGCGACCGACCCTCTGCAGGCACCACCCCTGGACCAGGTGTAAGGTAAGCCCTGGTAATTCTGGGGGAAAGAGCTGGGGGAGTTGGTCAGATGGGGGCCATACGGGTACAGGAGAAAGATAGATTTGATAAAAAAAAAGAAAAGAAAAGGGAGAGTGGAAGGAAGCTGAAGGAGGGTAAGAGAGGAAGGTTGTCTTCAGCAATGAAGTCCTGCAATTATAATTTTGGGGTAATGGTGTACAGATGAGTTCTACCAGTGCCAACTGTGAATTGTTGGCAGAAAACTGGAAAATTTCTTTAAGTAAAGTTGCACAGTCAAGTAATTAAACAGAAGTAATTGAAAAACAAACATATAGGCTTGTATTGAGAACACATCTAGTCTGAAACATCTTATCTTGGTCTTCGAGTTATTTATAGCATAATTTATTTCTATTTTTGGATCCCAGTTTGGGGAGTTGTTCAGGGTTATCACCTTTGTAGAAAGGCATGCTAACATGTTTAATATTTACAGGTCTGACTAAGAAATCAATAGTTAGTGACTTCAAAGCACTTTACTTTTATATATGGAAGTGCTCAAGAGAGTTTTTAAGTTGTTCTTTAAGGTTTTTTGCCAGATGGTCAAACTGGGCTAAGTACAGCTCATTTGCAGTTTCATCCCTGGAGAAGATTACATCGGACTCATGAGTATACAGTAAGCATATCAATAAAATCTACAAGTTTACTAGAATGTGTGGATACTGTATATGATAAATAGATTTCCAAGCACTACAACCAGTAAACAGTGATGTAGAAGGCAGCACACAACCTTCAGCCCAGTAGGAAGAGATTGCGACTTAGTGGGAAGACAAAGAACCTTAGTGTGCAAGCACTGAAGCAAGGGTTACTCCAAAGGGCATTGTCCAGGAAGCCAAGTTTCAAAGAAATACAAAATCACATATACCCCCATAATGCAAAGCATCATGGGCTGAATATGCAAATCAACACAAACCATTATGCTGGTTCAACTTTAAGCAGAAATGCATGGTGCTGAAAGGCCTCTCACATAGCCTGCAAAGGGTGTAAACAGAAGTTGCAGAGACATGTTTCATCCTACCAAGACTCATCAGTGTGTCTCATCTGTATGACACCCCAGTGGAATGAACCAGCTACCCTAAGCTGGTCTATCAGGTTTTGGTTGTGGTGTACCCAATAAAAATGAAAAACAAGCTAAAAGACAAAGAACCTTAGTGTGCAAGCATATGTTGTGCAGTTTGGGGTAACCCTTGTCTCAGTGCTTACGCACTAAGGTTCTTTGTCTTTTAGCTTGTTTTTTGTTTTTATTAGACTCATAAACTAAACCCTGACACCAACTGAGGTAGCTGGTTCATTCACTGGGGTCAGCCACAGATGAGGCAAACTGATGAGTTCTGTAGAGATGGCACACCTGTCTGTGTTCTGGTGCATCTTGCAGACTTCAGGTTAACACCATCTGCCAAAACGAACCAATGTTGTGGTGATTTGCATATACAACCATGATGTTACGTGTGGTAAGTTTATGTTCACTTAGTGGGAGCAGAGGCAGGCGTGGGGTAGGATGCGGGAAGGAGATCAGGGATAGGAGGAAACCAGGAGAGATGTATTCAGGGGTAGAGAAGAGGGTGTGATTACATGCAGGAGAAATATAGGTGATATGTTTGTGAAAGAGTAGTTCTGGGTGGAAGAGGAGAAGGAGGTAGTGGAGAGGAGAGGAGAGCGGGATAGCAGAGTGGAGAGGGAGGTAGCAGACATGAGAGAAAAGTATCAAAGGGCAGAGGGCAGTAGCAGTGAAGAGGAGAAGGAGGTAGTTGAGGACAGAAGAAGGTACTGATGGCTAGAGGGAGGTAGATGAAAGGAGTGGGAGGTAGCAGAAGGGAAATGGAGATAGTGGAAGGGGAGAGGGAGATAGTGGAGGGAAGAGGGAAGAAGTGGAGCATAGAGGGAGATAGAGTGAAAAGGGAGGTAGTGGAGAGGATAGATAGCAGAGTGGAGAGGGAGGTAGCAGGGAGGAGAGGGAGATTGTAGATGGGAGAGGAAAATAGTCGAGAGTGAGGCAGTGATGGGGAGAAGAAGGTTGTGGAGTGGATAAGTAGCAGAGAGGAGAAGGAGGTAGTAGAGTGGAAAGAAAGGTAATGGAGGGAAAAGGGTGGTAGCTAATGACTTTCTTATGTCAAGTAATTGCTGTGAATGCATCTTCTTGATTATAAAAACCCAGGGGGAAGAGTACACAGTGGGGGTGAGATACTGACAACAGTGCAAATGGAAAGGGACCTGAGGGTAATTATATCAGATGACCTAAAGGGGGGCAAGCAATGTGAGAAGGCAGTAAGGAAGGCTGGGGGGACACTGGGATGCATAGGGAGAGGCATCAATAGTCAAAAACAGGAAGTTGTTATTCCTCTGTACAGACAGTTGGTGAGACCCCATCTGGAGTACTGTGTGCAGTTCTGGAGACCCCATGTCCGCATAAGACATAGACAGAGTGGAGGCTGTCCAGAGGAGGGCAACCAAAATGGTGCAGGGTCTGCACCAGAAGACATATGAAGAAAGACTAAAGGAGCTTAATATGTATACCCTTGAGGAAAGAAGAGAGAGGGGGGACATGATATAAACTTTCAAGTACCTCAGGGGAATCAACAAAGTCCAAGAGGGTAGCATCTTTCAGAAAAAGAGATGTACAAGAACAAGGGGCACAATTTGAAGATAGAGGGGGGATGGCTCAGAGGTAATGTGAGGAAGTATTTTTTCATGGAGAGGGTTGTGGATGCATGGAACAGCCTCCCTGAGGAGGAGGTTGTGGAGTCAAGAACAGTGGGGAATTCAAGAATGCATTGGACAGACATAAGGCAGTCCTAGTGGGGGGTAGGAGGAAGTAAGCTGTTGGTTAACTAGGATCTGCAGCTTATCTGTTAGGTAGGAAAATGGGCAGACTAGGTGGGCCAAACTGTCCTTATCTGCCATCAAATTCTATGTTTCTATGTTTCTTACTTGATTTCACAGCAGCTTTTGACACCTCTGATCATCAGATAATGTTGAAAAACGCTGTTTATTTGTGGGGTTATCTGAGTCAGCTATGAGTTGGTTTGCATCCTAACTGTCTTCCCACGTGTTTACTATTTAGATGGCAATTTTAAACCTTGGCTAACATTGTGACTTCAGGGGTTTCACTGAGATCCTTATTAGGGCCAACATTGTTCAATACCCATAGGGTTCCAATGGGAAATATCATTTCAAGGTACAATTTACATTTTCTCATTTATGCTGATGGCACACAATTGTATTTTTCTGTCAAATCATGATCCAAGGATGTTGTTGAAAAGTTAGAAGCTTGCCTTTATTAATTAAATTATTGGTTAGCAGAAAATGTCTTGCAGTAAATCTCAAGAAATTGAATCAGTTTGTTTTGGTACACAATAGCAACTTAGTCTTTCTCTTTGAAGCCTAGCAGTACCAGGCCTTGGTTGCAGGGCTTCAGTTAACTGTATTTTGGATGTATTTTACATCTGAAAATTAGGCAAAAATGTCCAAAAATGGACTCATTGGAGTCTTTTATGTCAGAAGTATAATTAAGAAAAAAGCTTGACATCCATTTTTTTGTTCTGGATGTCTATTGATGATGTGCAGTTTGGCCACTGGAGCAGCAGCACTCACTTTTTATGGTTTTGTTTGTTTGTCCTCAAGCGAGGACCCCCCTCCCACTCCCATCCCATCGGAGTAGTGGCGGCGCTTATTCACTGGTGGCAGAAGCATATGGCAATGCTTGGTCTCCCAGCTCCTACTCCCTTTATGTGTTGCACTGTGACAGGAAGGCAGCAGCCTATGCTGATGAATGTAATGCTCACGCATGTGCATAGATGTAAGTGGCAGTTTCTGAGTGCATGTATATGTGCTGTGTAGGAGTGCAGTGTGGTGTGGACCAAGGAGGATTTACTTGTGGAGGATGGGTGGACCAGAGGGGCAGTACCAGCTGTCTAAATGAACTACACATGATCCCTCTACTGTGTCTGCTACTTTTTCTAAGGACCTTCTGGAACTGTCTGTGGCTCAGAATTTACTGCTGTCTAATAGATTTAAAGCTTTTCAGATCTGGGGTGAACAGATGGATGAAGCAGACTTTTATGCCTCAGCCTCACTGGGTATAGAACCGGTGACCCCCCACCTTGCCACCGAACAAGGAGAAATCTTCCAGACTGAAACAGGTCACTAGATTCAGTAAAAAGAAGGCTGACGCACCTAACTCTTGATTCTCATGCTCCTTTTAGGATTGCTAGTCTCAATGTTAATAGTATTAAGTCTGATTTGAAAAGTCTAACCACTTTTTCTTTGTTACAGGAACATACGTGTTCTACTTGCTCTAGTGTAACTACGATGTTTTGTTTTTTTCTCCAGGATGCCAGGCTACATTCTCTCAGAGATATCTCTATTGTTCAAAGGGATTGGGTCTTGGGAGATTCATATGGTCTATTGGTGAACCTTTCTGTAGTGGCTTGGGTATTTGTTTTGCTTCTTCCTCCATTCAGGTCCACAAATTTGTAGACATCTGCCCCAGCAGGGTGTTGTTACTGGATATAGGCTTTGAGGGTCAGTCTTATAGACTGATAAATGTTTATTTTCTGCAGACTAAAGCACAACAGGTTGAGCTTATACAAATTACTCCACCCTTTGCTCTACACCAGATGGCCTATTCTGTTGGGAGTGGATTTTAATATTAGTCTGTTGAAATCTGATAAAACCTCCCCTGAGTCGAAGGTTTATTGTGATGCACATTCCCTTAGACACGTGCTTCAGGCTGCATCTTTGACAGATGCACAGACCTTTCTTTGCACATGTCCGCCTCATACATTTTTTAAGGGCTCTTTGTCAACTCATATTGTCTATTGGTTCACTTCTTCCTCCCTTCCCTTATTTCAAACTGTAACTGTCCCCTTTGAATTCTCAGATCATGCCTTGATCAGCCTCTATGTTTCCTCTTCTCCCCCCCCAGAATTAGTGGGAAAGAATTTGTCGCCTGAATGCAGGAGTGCTGGATGACCAGGCAGTACTCCATGATTTACAGGTAGTTTTACATGATAGGACATCTGTTCTTTTTCTTTATGATTCTGCCATTCAGTGGTGGACTGACACCAAAAATGTCCTTACCGCTTTCTTTCAGGCACATTCCCTGCAGAAGTGTAGCAGACAGGGTGTTGACTATTCCTGAATGAGATCTATTTTTCTGGAATAATTATCCAGACAAACAGATTAAGGATCCGATGTTTCCGCTGAACTAGCTGAAGCAAAGTCTGACTTATTATCATATCAATATGATAGATGTAAAATGTTGGAATTGGAGCAAAGATTTGGTACGCAAGGGAGAAGATGCCAGACGAATCCTTTGGATGATTGTAGAACAAGACTGCACAAATGTAAGATAACATCCTTGATTAATGATCAAGGCATTGAATTAATGGATAATTGCTCCATTCTTACTGAAATGGAACATTTTTTGTCTATTCAGAATATTCCTTTAACCCTTGACCAGTCTGATCTGCATCAACTATTGACTGATGTGGCTGTTCCTCAGTTATCCCATTCCCAGTGAGAATCATTGATTATGAAAATGACTTTGGTAGAGCTTGGTGCAGTTATAGCGGGTCTTCGTATGAAGGTAGACCCTGGCTTGGATGGGTTACCAGGGGAGCTGTATCAAGTTCTGTTCCAATTCATTCCACATGAGCTCCTTTTGTTTTTTTGTAGTTTTTGGGAATTCTTTCAGATGACAGACCAAATGTCTGAGGGTCTTTTAAGTTTCTTATTTAAGAAAGGGGACAAAACTAATTTAAGTAACTGGCAGCAAATTGAATATAGATTTTAAAATCTTAGCCAAACTTCTGGGCAACAGACTGTTTGTGGTATTGTGGGATATAATTCATTCCTCACAGTATTGTTCCGTGCCGAGTCATAAAATCTCAGATGCATTGCTGCTTCTTAAAGAAATTATACATCTGGGGGCCTTTTCTAATACTAAGGGGTATATTGTCAACATGAACCAGTCAAAAGCTTCCAACAGGATCCAGCATGACTATTTATGGCTCTGTCTAGAATTCTTTGGGCTTCCTCTGACTTTCATAAAATGGATAAAGCTCTGTTGTGGTGGGGCCTTTATTCGGCCCTATGATAATAAATGCTTGAGTAGAAGGATTCAGGTTTTGGTACAGGTGTGACAGGGCTGTCCACTCAGCCCTCTTCTTTATATTCTTTGTGTTGATCCTATTGTTCAGATTTTACATAGGTTGCCCGGCATACTTGGGGTCACTTCTCCTGGAGTGGTGGTTATGAAGTCCATTTCTTACGCAGATGATCTAGATTTAAAGAGGGAGTCTGGCCAAAATTTCTAGCATCAGTAAACTCAGAATTTGGATTAACATATCCCCAGTCAGCCTCACACCAAAAATGTGCTCTCTAAGTTACTTTGTTTAAAAGTGGAGGCAGTATAGTTCAGTGGTTTAAGGCTCTGAGCTGCAAATCTGGAGACATGGGTTTGAATCCCACAGCCCCCACTTGCACACTATGTGTCCCTGAGCAAGTAACTTAACTTCCCTGTGCTCCCAGGTTGCACCTGTAAACAAGCTTAAAGCTTAGTGTATCTCACCTGGTTAAACAATTTGAAAAAAAAAAGTTACAAGCCATTTTGTAACCCAAAATTTACTGCCTGTTCAAAAAAGCCAGTTTCAGTAAAGAGCTATTGATGATGTCACAACCAGAACTCACAGCTTAGTCCTTCTTGCAAACTACTTTACAAGACTTATTTCTTCCACATTACATAAAACTGCAGTTGTATTAAACATCTGGAAAAGGAAAGCTGGCAATGGGGTGTCAGGGCATTCATTATCATAATGTGCATATGCAAGACACAGTACTTAAGAATGTGATGGGGGGTTGCAATAGAGTGGCAAATATGGCTTTAAAATTACAAAAAATATGTGCAATTTTTCTAACAGTGCAGGGATGAGATTTCGAAATGTCACCAGAGTGCAACTGTGGAATGCAGCAATGATACAATCTCAGAAAGTAGGTGGGACACACAATTTTAGAAAGTGGCAGGGATGCCAAAATTCTTAACGTGGCAGTGTTATACAGTTTTAGAATGTGGCAGAGATACACAATTTTGAAATGAGAGAGATGTGTAGTTGGGGAAAGTGGTAAGGATATGTAATTCCATAATGTGTCTCTGATGGATTAATTTGGCGTGTGGTGTAGTGATGCAAAATTTCAAAATGTAGTTCGTATGCTTGAGTTCAGATTGTGGTGGCAACATTCAATTTCAGAATGTGGCGTGAACATGAAATCTCAGAAAGCGGCAGTTATGCAGTTTCAGAATCTGATAGCCATGTGGAATTTCAAAATGAGGCAGGGTTGCATAATTTTAGAATGTAACTTGAGCATACAGTTTTTAAATGTGGCAGTGACACTCATCTTCAGAATGTGGAGGGGATGTGCAGTTTTGGAATATGGTGGGAATGCAAGTTTTCAGAATGTGACAGTGACAGACAATACTGGAGCATGGACATTTACACACTATTTCAGAATGTGGCTGGCAGGTACAATTATAGAATGTAGAAGAGACATCCAGTTTCAGAATGTGGCAGTGGTGCACAATTTCAGAATGTGGCAGTGATGCTCAGTTTTGGAATGTGGTGGTAACACAAATTTTGGAATTTGATGGTGATGCGCAATTTTGGAATTGGTGATGATGCACAAATTCAGAATGTGGCGATGACACACAATTTCAGAATGTGGCAGTGACATGCAATTTCAGAATGTGGCTGATGCACAGTTTTGGAATGTGGCTGATGTACAATTTCAGGATGTGGTGATGACACGCAGTTTCAGAATGTGGCCGTGATTTGCAGTTTCGGAATGAGGTGGTGATGCACAGTTGTGCAGTTTCAGAATGTAGTGGTGCCACACAATTTTGGAATGTGTCAGTGCCATGCAACTTCAGAATGTGTCAGTGCTGCACAACTTCGGAATGTGGTGGGGACACATGACTTCAGAATGCAGTGGGGATGCACGGTGACACATGACTTTGGAATGCGGCTGTGATGCACGACTTTGGAATGCAGCAGTGACACATGACTTTGGAATGCGGTGGTGATGCACAGCTTCAGAATGTGGCAGTGATGCATGACTTCAGAATGCATGGTGACTCATGACTTTGGAATGCAGTGGTGATGCACGACTTCGGAATGTGGAGGTGATGCACAACTTTGGAATGCAGCAGTGACACATGACTTCAGAATACAGTGGTCATGCATGACTTCGGAATGTGGAGGTGATGCATGACTTTGGAACGTGGCGGTGATGCATGACTTTGAAATGTGGCAGTAATGTACAACTTTGGAATGTGGCAATGACACATGACTTTGGAATGTGGCAGTGACGCATGACTTTGGAATGTGGCAGTGACACACAATTTCAGAATGTGGCGGTGATGCAATTTCAGAATGCGGTGGTGACATACAGTTTTGGAATGCAGCAGTGTTGCTGAGTTTCAGAATTTGGCTGTTACATTCACTTTTGGAATGTGGTGGTGATGCACAGTTTCAGAATGCGGCAATGACACAATTTTGGAATGTGAAACACAACATTCTGAGATTGAGTGTCCCAACACACTGCAAGGTGGCACATCTCTGCTACATGCCTAGATTACATGTCCCCCCCGCCCCCAACATTCTAAAATTGTGCACAACTTTGACAGTCTATACCTTGGTTCAGTGCTGCATTCAAAACCACCTCCTGATGCATTCTAAAATACAGTACCATGCATCTGAACATTCTGGAAATGCAAGCACTGCAGGCAACCCTGTGTCAGTTTTTGTTTTTTAAATAAATACTGTAGCTACACTTTTGATAACTTTGAAAACATAGGTTCTATAAGGTTGCTGATAGGGATGACTAGTCTGTGAGTTCTGGTTGTGACATCATCAGTAGCTTTTCACTGAAAGTGACTTTTTTGAACAGTAAGTAAAATCAGTGTTACAAAATAGTTCATAACTTCAAAACAAAGTCATGTAGAAACCTAATTTTTGGTATGAGATTAATTGGGAGTAGGCAGACTCTAATTCTGCAATGCAATACTTTTGACCAGACTCCCTCTTTAATAGTTCAGGACGCAGTGTCTGGGGTCCGGGCCTTTCATCTGGTTCAGACTTTGTCAAGTATGATTGGAGCTGAAGTGAAAGGTGATAAGAGTGTTTGTTATCCCATTCCTGCACTTTCCCCACATACAGGAGGGACGTCTCCTGCTTGGCTGGCAGGCATTCCTGTTCATATACAACCCTACAAGATTCTAGGTATTTGTTTTGGTCCTGGGGACAGGCAAGTTTTTAACTGGGATTTCCAGATTGCCAAGGGTCAGAGGTTTTTTTCCAACTGGAATAAATGGTCTATGAGCAAGGACAAACACGTTTAACTCCTCAAGACGTATTTAATTCTTGATTTTTATTTTTGAGCTATATCTACCCCGTCCCACAATCCAGGGAAACCATATTGTATTCTTGTTTCTTTAAAGTGTTGTGGGGAAGTTGGCTTAACCCAATCAAAAGAATGATCACCAATTTACCTAGGAAAGACTGGGGGAAGGGGTGTGGATATGATAAATCCTTTTTTTTTTTCTGGTCTATCTTCTTTTATACAACTTCATTGCCTTTGTTGAAGGCTGTGCACGTGCAGTGGAATGAATGGTCAATGGTTTCATTATAGGATATTTTTTTAGAATGGTGAGAGAATACTTTCACCCACAAGAATAAATGAAGATACAAACAGTCTCTGGATTGGTCTTTATGTTTTGATTACATCAAATGATGGGGTATTATGGTTCAGCAGATTTTAACAATGAGAAGGAGGGCTCTTTATGATTATATTATTTCTACTCATTTTTTGGTGACACCATTTACTGGCTATAGTAGTCTGGTTCAGTGGGCAATTACAGACACTCTTTGTGAACCTCGTCTCCCTCTGAAATTCCATGACGTTGTGTGGTTGGGCATTTATGGGAGGATTAATGTCAGGTGCAATGACAAACACAAGCGGATTCTGGACCATTTTTGTCCCAGGCCATCTTGCTCCCATCATCTCAAAACAATTGACCATTTGTATTTCCATTGTCCATTCATCCTAGAATTCTGGAAGGTACTTGTAGTTAACTGTAGTTCATTGGCAGATGCAGGTTTTTGGTATTATGTCTCCTGACTGTTTATTTCAGGGACCCCCTCCCCACTGGAATCATTTTATTCTGGGTAGTTTAGGGATTTTGATGGGTTGTTTTTTATATTGGATTTGGCAGATAAGCTGCAATTCATATTACAACAGCAGCAGTTAACACCATTAGAATTGTATTTTTTGATTCGCAATGACTTATTATGTATAAAACAATTGGACAAAGGCAAGGTCACATTGAAAACATGGCAGAACAGGTGGGAACCTTTCTTTTGGTTGCCTTAAACCTGGGGAGATTGTCTCACTGTATCGTCCATAGACCTATTGCCGTGTTGATGTTTGGTTTGTTTATTCTTTTCTTGTTTCAGGTTTTTTGGCCAGCTCTCCTGGTAGAATGACTGCAGCTTTTCAAGCCCTCCATATACGGCCTCCACATGTTCAATAAGTATTTATTTTCTTCACAGTATACCCAGGTAACTCAAGGTGCTGGGCTCTAGTCTGGACTTTATATGGCTTAGGAATACTCACAAATGTCTGTACTCCATGCTTTATTTCCATTTTTTACTATTTTTGTTTCCATGCTGATTTCCATTGCGGTGGGCAATTTGCCTTTTATTATGATTTATGTTTATTTGGAACTTGCGGGATATATTGTGTGTATTAGGGGCATATTTTGTTTGTTGTTTGGAGGTGAGGGGAAGGGCAGTTATTCCCTTGATTGCCTTTGTTCTCTTTTTCCCTAATTTCCTCTGGGGTATCCTTTTTTGGTTTTAGTATGACTGAATACTTTTTTGCTTATCCAGTGGGTTTTTCTTAGGTTTTTTTTTTATGTTTTTTGGAGCCCTCTTATTCTGGTTAGAGGATGATCAGCTGTACTGTTTCTGTTATGCATATTATTTGCTTTCCTGGCCTTTGCCAAGTGAGATGTAACACTTTTTTATTGATTTTTTTTATCTCCTGTTCCAGGGAAGGGGCCTATTTGCAGTGATTCCTACTTATTTTGGGGGTTATTGTATGCTGTAATACATGTTTATGCTTTTTGATTTTTGTTCTTATGATTTTATATGATGCAGTACTGTTTTGTACATATTTTCTTTTAAATTTTCAATAAAAATAATTCCCGTACTCTTGCCAGCAGGAGAACCCCTTGTTTGCATGGTGGACTCTCAGACTGTGGAGTTGGCAGGTGCACCTGCAGGAGAACAGATCTCTGCTCCTGCAGGTCCAGCAAAGGAGATAGCATAGGGAAATACAGAACCAAATTCTGAATTTGACACATCAAATCGGATGATCCCATCCTATTAGAACTAGATGTTGCTGAGCAGAATTTACGTGTGAATTTATTGGCAGAAAAACAATGACTAGCAGAATTATTGTCCACAGCAGAACAACAATATAAGGAACAGAGTCACAAAATTGAAGAAGAAAGGAAAAGAAAAAAAAGGAAAAGACTTAATACCAGTCCTGAAGGTACCACAGGAAAGAAATTACCATCTTTTGTCTTCCACTTTGGCACACAAAATCCAAGTACTTTGACTGCTCCTGAGGATATGAGCACTGAGCCCAATAAAGACTGGATACCAGGACTTTCCCTGCAAAATGCTGGATGGGTTCAATCAGACTGTGGTTTGTGGCTGCCTGATCCAACGATCCCACTACCAGGAACGAATTTACAAGAAAAAAGTAATTTAAAAGAAATATCTTGTGACTCAGAAGAAAAACAAAATGGTACCCAAAGCAAAAACCCCAGATCAAACAACACCAGGAGAGACAGTCATAGACATGGGTAACCAAGAGACGGAGCTGCTTCTTGGAGATGTTGCAGCCTATGAGGAAATATCAGAGAACAGGACCCCCAGCATCATAGACAGCCAAATACTATTAGCGCCAGACAAAAACACTCGCAAGGAAAAGGAGGACAATAACATGCAACAGGAAAGCTCAGGTCAGAAATCAAGTTTTGCAAGCATATTTCACAGTGCCCCTGTAAACACAAATCACAGACACGCAGTTTGTATTCGATATAAAGGAGGTCTGGATGAACCTCCTGACAGAACATTTGTGGGGAAATTTCTCATAAAACAATCTCTAATGTATTCTCCCTCTGAAGTGTTCACATTTATACATGCTTCAGGCGAACACATTTTTTGACTTAAGCTTTCATTCCTCAACATTGCCAAACAGATTCTGGCAACAGTATTCAACAGTTAAAGATACTGATATATGGTCACATTTTTTTTTCTATACTTCTGTCTAAACCTACTTTAAAATCAGTTACTGTATTATTTAGGAATGAGGGGGTTAATTTCAAGGACATCTTATATTGGCTAGAACACAAATGTGAGGTAGAAGGCCTACCAGATTCCATAATAGATGGTGAAAGGTTTTGGACATGTGGGTGGCATTTCAAAGTACAACTGAAACTGACTGACTCAGGGGTATAGCATTTACCCAGCAATTGTTTCCTAAGTAGGGATAGTGGCATCTTATTTTACCCTGGGATGCCGCACACCTGCTATAAATGTGGCTCTCTAAGACACATTAGTAGTGCATGTGAAAAGGTCAGGTGTAGCATGTGTGGGATGTTAGGCCAACCTGAGGCCCATTGTACCTTTTACCCCAAAATGTACCTTGTGTGAAACAGAAGGCCACACCTTTACCAACTGTCCCTGGGCTTCCCATAACACATCAAATGCAGACCTTGCTGAGCATGATTTTTGTATAAACACTGCTTTACACAGGAATAGCCAAGCAAAAGACACCCCAAGGCAGACACCACCTCCCCCACCCCCACCCTGCTATACAAAGAAACCTGCAGCTACTACAAAACCCTCATAAGGCAACACTTCCAAGGACAAGCACCCAAGAGCTAGAGAAGGAGATGCTCCCCCCCAGTTCCAACACCCACTCCCATGTAGACAGCAGAGCCCAGCTCTAAACCGGACCCCCCCCCATACAGAGGAAAGCAACAATTTTGAAGATGCATCAGAAATGCCCCATCCTGACCTTAATGTCTTCCATCTAGATACTCAGGGAAAAGGGCAAAATAAGCAAAGGAAATCTTCAGTGCAGCGTCAGAATCAATATAAAACCCTGCAGTGGAGGGATACCAAAATGGGAGAGCTATCTGATGTTTCCTCAGTCTTAGAAGTATCCTCAGAAAGCAAAGAACCTTCCAAAAACAAACCTAAGGTGAAGAAAAAATAATGGGGTACTAGGTCCAATGTGAAAGTAGTTTCCTACCAACCCCCTTAGGGAAGAATAAATAATGGCAGATTTAATTGGGGCCTCACTTAACATGAACAATATCAAGAATAAAAAGAAAAGGAAAATAACCTTTGCTATGTTCGATCCCAGTTAGATAGGTGTTGTTTTCTTCCAAGACACATGAATTCATGAACACTCTAAATCTCTCAAAGCATCTGCTGACTGGAAATGGGGGCCCAGTTACTGGTCCTTAGGGACAGAATTTATGCAGTGGTGTAGCCATCTGCTTTTTCCATCACGAAGTTAAAACGTTAAAAATGGTAGAGATCCACCAAGGCAGAGTTCTCTTGTTAGGTATAATTTTCAGAGACAATATTTACAGATTAATCAATTGTTACACTCCCCAAACAAAAGCTAACCACAATGGCCTTTGGAAAGAAATCCAACCCTACTTGTTTACAGCTAAAATAATATTATTAGGTGGGGACTTCAACTGCGGATTATTGAGATCTGATAGGGGAGGCAGAACAGAAAAACCTTCAGTGGTGGTATAGTACTCAACAACATCTTAGCCTAGGTTAACTTTAAAGGATGCACAAGGGTCTTTAAAGAAATCACCCCCATGCATTTTATAAAGGGGCATTATCCTCGTAAATTGATTATTGTTTTGTACCCAGTATAGTCACGATTCAGAATTCCAAAACCCAAGTCATTGCCATGTCAGATCACTGTCTAATTAGCATTCACCTATCTAATGTCTCAGAGGTTGCATATGGGAAAGGTATATGGAGACTAAATACCACACTATTACATGACAAGAATCAGGACATTTTATTAGATTTACTTACTGCCAGGAAATCTTTTATTTTGTCTTTATGATGACCTAGTAACCTGGTGGCTAGACTCAAAAAGAGATTTTATACCTTCCTTTAAAAATGTTTCTAGGACACACCACTACAATAAACAAAAAACGGTATAGGGAATTACAATGTCAATAAGAATTTTTGCAGGAGAGGCCGAAAATTATAAAAAATGCTATGCAACAAATTAGTAACATTAAAGAACTGAAGTCCTTACAATACAACAGATTTCAGTCCTTAGAGGCAGAACAAAAATTCTGAACCCAAGGTAAGTCATACTTGACCAACCCCTATGACAATTGTAAATATGGAAGACAAAATAAACATATTGCACAACTTGAATGCACATCTGGAGAGATAATACCAAAGCTGGTATCATGAAAGAAACTGACAATTATATACAAGCCAAATTTGGAAGAGTTTTGCATTAAAAACAAAACCCAAGAGTGGCTTAAAACATTAGACTTACCTCAAATTTCTCAAGCCCAAAAATTAGCCTTATTAAACCCAGTATCAAATTTAGAATTAGAAAATGCGATTAATTCCCTTAAAACTAACACTGCACCTGGCACAGATGGGTTACTATCTGAATTTTACAAATGGTTATGGACACACTGTTCTAAAGAAATGGTCCAAGTATACAATAAACTACTGCAACTAACAGAAATTCCAAAAGAAATTAATATGGGAATTTTATTTTTTCTCTTCAAAAAAGGAGATAAGAGACTACTTAGCAACTGGAGACCTATTACGTTGTTAAATGTAGACTTAAATATTTTGGCCCAAATTTTAAACAATAGATTAGTAAACGCTATAACAGAGATTGTTCACCCTTCACAGACATGCACAAACCCATTACGTAAGATTTCTGACAACCTAATCATACTTAGAGAGATAATAGATCATAGTCAAGAATCAGATATACAAACATATATTCTAAGTCTAAACCAGTCACAGGCATTCAACAAAATTTCCCACAAATTTGTATGGCTATGCCTTGCTGAATACGGAATTCCCCCTACTTTATTTTTTGGTTAAAACTTTGTTATAAGAGTGCTTCAGTGTAACCTTTATTACAAGGATCGTTAGGAGAGAAAAGATGGGTAAAACGTGGAGTACATCATAGATGTCCCCTAAGCACCATCCTGTACATATTAATTTTAGACCCGGTGATCAGAGCAATAAATTATTCAGACAAAATAAAAGGGATTACAGGTCCTGACCTTACCCCTGTAAAAGTATGTGCCTATGCAGACAATTTAGTGGTGACAGTTCAAGACCACACATCAGGTATCCAAGCTTTGGACAATCCAAATACCATTTCTAAATTAACAGGTGCAGAACTAAACTTCTCTAAAAGTTTCTGTTTACTTATTGGTTCCCAGGATTGAGTAGAATCTTGATTTGAAAATATCCCTATAGTTTTCAGACCTCAGAAAATATTGGACATATATTTTGGCCCAGGAGATATGGATGAATTTAATTGGAATTTAAAAATTGAAGCTGTAGGTCCCCAAATTCAGCAATGGAATAAGTGGAGCATGAGCAAACTCAAACATATCCATATAATCACTACCCCTCTAATCCCTTTCTTCTTATAAATTAGCCATATTACCCTATACCCAAACAGGTAAAAAGCAAAGGACTTAGTTGTTTCTTTTCAGTTCTGTGGGGCAGTCATTTATTCCTGTCAAAAGAGGAATACGGCTTTACAAAATACATAAAATACAACCTACATAAACTAAAACAATGGCAATTAGAAAAACATCACTTGATATCATATACAAGAACGTATGTATAGCAAATGATTGTGGACCAAGGACAGGATTCACAAAAGGGATGTGCCAGCGCATCCCCGACTTGCACCAAATAATGATTCAGCAAGGGGCCGGATGTGCTGGCACATCCCCGATACACCAACGCATTGCAGATGTGCAGCACAATGCCAGTAATGATATGCGGTGCATCTGGCGGGGCTGTGAAAGGGGTGTGCCCATGCATACTGGGCACAGCCCCATTCACAGCCCAAGTCAGAGGCACATCCCTGGGGCAAGTCCGGGGATGTGCCTCCGGAAGAAAAGTCTAGTTCTACTAGACTTAAGTGGGTGGCCACCCACAAGCAGCCTGCAATACTGCAGACAGCAGCACTGAAGCTTGCACACCCTGGCAGTCCAAGCACCACGTCCCAACCAGCTCACTGCACTATACCACCTGTCACCCATTCAGACTCCAGGTGGAACAGTGTACCCCACCGCCCATAGCACCATTGGCCCTGAATATTGAGTACAATTGATCCCTGGTGGCATAGTGGTCCCCCCACCTTGCTCATAGCTAAACAGCCCCGAATCCCCAAAAATAAATAGCCCTGGTGGTATAGTGTCCCCCCCACCCATACAAGCACTGGCCCTGATTAGTGTATGAAATGGATCCCTGGTGGTATAGTTGTCCCCCCTCCCTGCCCATATCAGTACTGGCCCTGTAGAACATCAGGTATGAGTCATGGTGGCCCAGTGGTCCCTCCACCCCCCACCCACTCAGGCATGCCACCCCTGCCTGACATCACAGTACAAGTCCCATAGTGGCTGGCAGCACAACCCACCCGCACACCACCACGGCTGCCTGTTGACTATACTATCTGTGACTGATAGGTCACGGCTGTATGCATCCCATTGTCATCCATGTTGACCAATGGGCATGCAACACATATGTAGTCTGTCATTCACAACTTTATGAATGACAAAGTTGTG
This sequence comes from Neoceratodus forsteri, assembly GCA_016271365.2. NCBI lineage: Eukaryota > Metazoa > Chordata > Ceratodontiformes > Ceratodontidae > Neoceratodus > Neoceratodus forsteri. The sequence continues at coordinate 815,827,067 of CM028133.1, forward strand.
AATGACAGCCTTATCATGTGTGTTGCATGCCCATTGGTCAACATTGATGACCAATGGGATGCATAGCTACAGTAGGCCGTCAGTAACAGACAGTATAGTTGATGGGCAGCCATGGCAGTGTGGGTGGGCTGTGCTGCCTGCTGCTACAGGACTTGTACTGTGATGTCAGACAGGGTGGGTGCCTGAATGGGTGGGAGGGTGGGGGACCACTGCACCACCAGGGCTCATACTTTGATGTTCTACGGGGCCAGTACTGATACAGACGGGGAGGGAAGACCACTATACCACCAGGGATCCATTTTATACACTAATCAGGGCCAGTGCTTGTATGGGCAGGGGGGACACAATACCACCAGGGCTATTTGGGGATTTGGTAGCTGTTCAGCTATGTGAGGGTTGGGGGGACCACTATGCTACCAGGGTGAGTTGTGGGTCTGCAGCTGTTCTGACAGCCCTGTAGGGTGCCCACTACATTCGGCCAGGAGCATCCCTGCAAGGCACATGCAAAAGGGCCATAATGACATGCAAATTACCCCATTGTGTCTTGGATGCCTAATGGCACCATCTGCATTTCTGTGACTGTGAATGGCAGTTTTGGGCAGAGCGCATCCTGAGATGTGCTGCCCCATTGGGTTCCCAGCCCATTGTGGGGGATCCACCGATGCAGCCTGGGCTGGGCGCAACTGTGGTATTCACAGAGGGGATGTGCCGGAGGCATTCCCCTTCGCATCCTCTGTGAATACCACAGTATGTGCTCAGCACATCTCCACTGCACTGGGGTAGTCGAGATGCACTTGGCACATCTCCTTTGTGAATCTTTGTGAATCTTGCCCCAATACTTTAAGGTTGAACCATTCGATGACAGGAACAGACAAGAAAAGCAACATATATACTGAATGCTTTTAGACAAAAGACTCCCCATAAAAACATAGAAACATAGAAGTTGATGGCAGATAAGGACCGCAAGACCCATGCAGCCTGCCCATTTCTTTTTCTACCTTATGAATGTGCCATAGGCCTTTGCTCTGTCAATGGCCTATCTATTCATACTCATCTGTATTGCTCCCTGATGCCTATCCCATGCCTGTTTGAAGCCCTGCACTGTATTCATATCCGCCACTTCCTGAGGTAGGCTGTTCCATGCATCTACCACCCTTTCTGTGAAAGGAACTTCCTCACATTACCCCTTAATTGGCCTCCCTCTAATCTCAAGCTGTGTCCTCTTGTCCTATTTTTCTTATATTGAAACATGTTAGGCTCTTTCACCTTGTTACTGCCCTTAAGGTGTTTGAATATTTCAATGATATCACCTCTCTCCCTCCTTTGATCTAGGGTACACATATTGAGTTCAGTTAATCTGCCCTCATATGTTTTCTGATGCAGTCCTTGCACCATTTTGGTTGCCCTTCTCTGGACTGCCTCAATTTGGTTAATGTCCCTGTGAAGGTGTGGCTTCCAGTACTGCACGCAGTACTCCAGATGGGGCCTAACAAGTGTCTTGTAAAGAGGGATCATTACCTCCCTCTTCTGACTTGTGATACCCCTACTAATACACCTCAACATCACTCTAGCCTTACCTACTGCTTTAGAGGTCTGCTTGGATGATTTCAGGTAATCAGTGATGATGACGCCCTAGTCTCTTTATTCCCTTGTGACTGCCAGCAACTCCCCCTCCCAGCCTATAGGTGGCTTCAGGGTTTCTCTTCCCTATGTGCATGATCTTGCTCTTCTTTGCATTAAACCCCAGTTGTCACTCTTCTGACCATTTTGCTAGTTTATCCAGATCTCTTCTCATTCTGCCCACACCATCTGGGTCATCTACTCTGTTGCAGATCTTGGTGTCATCTGCAAAAAGACAAACCTTACCTTCCAGTCCATCTGCAATGTCACTGATGAAGATATTGAAGAGAACTGGCCCCAGGACTGATCCCTGAGGTACCCCACTTGTGACTTGGGACATAGTATGGTTGAGTGTTCAGGGTAAACTCAACATGCAGAACAATCTACAACACAAAGAACTATCTAAAACAGTATTGCCCCAGACCAGGTTGCAGCAACACGCAAGAAACTATTTCATACCTTTTTTTTTAAATGCCCATACATTTTGGAGTTTTGGAAAATAGTAAAAAATACCTTGGTTTGTTTACCCTTCCAATACTTGAACTATGACACCTTTGTACTGGGAATTGTGATAAATCACAGGAAAAACCCTGAACACAAGCAGTGTGCACATTTTGTTTGCATTCTTGAATACTGGATATGGCAAAGCAGATGTAGGTTTTCCCTACAACAACACATCATACAAGACCAATTATTTAGTATAATCAAAGATGATATTAAAAGCTATATAGAGAAGGAATCTCTTAAGGTTATTCCAGTTGCCAATCTTCAATACTGGGCTCACTTTCCCAAAATATGACTTCAAATAGAAAAAATCACCCTTCTTTTATAATTAGTGACTTTTCCTTCTTCCCCCTTCTAAACATGGTATGGAGTATTAGCTAGGACGTAGTAAACCAGCACAATCAGTATAAGTTATCATCTATTGTAGATTATCTTCTGCAAAAAAGAAAGTGAGTTGGACTAGTATAATTACGAGTTGTTTTTGATCTGAAATTAGTCCCTTGTTTATCCCTTTGCAATTTTATGTTCTTTAGAAAAATGTAAATAGGAAGGGTGCATTACTATGTATGTGAATTATGGACTTTGTTTTCTATATTTTTGTTTTGCTGTTAAGAACACATTGAACTTTTGATTGTATACATAAATAAAACTCCCCTATTCTTGTGGGGAAGGGGATTCATAGGAACTGTATGAATTAATACATATTTTCTTTAGTTTAAGGGCTTTATGTTTTATGTTAATATTTTGAATTAGTTCCATTATTTCCAGACTGGGACATATGCCTTAAATACATGTTTACTTAATGGTTTTCCCCTGATTTTCATCTGTAATGTATTATGATATTTTGAAGCTTTGAATAAAAATGCCTCTACTCTTTTTGAGAAGTGCCATGGGATCTTTAGCATCCGCCTGAACAACCACTAGAACAGGCAGACAGGACCTCGGGTTAACATCTGATACAGAAGATGGCACCTCAGGAGTACAGCACACCCCTCATGCTGCACTACTGTGTCAGAACTGGGATTAACCCAAGTGCCTGGTGTGGGGATAGAACCCACAGCCTTCTGATCATCCAGCCCCAGAGGAGAGTGTGCAACCTGTTGAGCCACTGCCACTGATTTTAGCTTTCTTTTTTATTCCATATTCTGAATGTATCACATTTTCCCCTTTCCCAGGATGCATCTGAAAATGAACTATTGACACTGTATGTCTTTCCTAGTGAAACTTTTTCAAATAAATAAATTCATTTTCTGAATGTTAATGTTTTTAACTATACTGCTATTTTAAAAAAAAATTATATCTGTTATGTTATGTCTTTTCATAATGTTTGCTCCTATGTTTAAATCTGTCCGATGAGTTTGCTCTGTACAGCGCTCCGAGGTTTTTGTATGGGTGCTTTATAAATAAGGTTGGATTGGATTGGATTGTGGAGGGTGAGTGTGGCAGTGGGGAGGAGGAGGGAGGGAGGAAGAGGGAGGGTGGGGGGGTGATGGAGGCAGCAGAGGGAGAAGGAAGCAACAGAGGGGAAAGGGTGATAGTGGAGAGGTGAGGGAAGTAGCAGAGGGGAGTGAGAGGTAGCAGAGAGGCCTGGGAGGTAGCAGGGGGAATAAGGAAGTAGAAGAGAGGAGAGGAAGGAAGGAAGTGGGGGAGAGGGAAGTATTAGAATGGATTGGTAGCAGAGAGCAGAGGGAGGTACAGGTGGGGAGAGGGAGGTAGTTTAACAGGAGCTCAAGACTCTGTTTAGTTTAGACTTTATTTGCTCAGGTTAGATGAATAGATGTGCATCTTTCTGTTTACAATGAGATTCCAGTTCCGCCCCATGTTTTCGGTTAGGAGGAATGAATGCTCAGGGTCACGCTGTGAATAAATGTGTCAGACTTGATCTGAACCTGGGTCTCCTGTTTTATAGGTCTGTGCTCCAGACACTGGGCTATACTGTCCTACCTTGGTTTTAGCATGCTGTACCAACACCATTTAAATTTACAAAACTCATTTTATGAAGCCACTACCAAGTACATTACACATGTGGGATGGATGTATAGGCATATTTCACAGCTCTCTTGAGACCAGTTGTAAGGCAACAAATTCTACTTAAGGTCTATGATATACTGAACATCTCAAAATGTCAATTAAAAACTCAAAGAGAAATGTTGAAATATACTTAGAATGAAAGCTAAACTGATAACGGAAGTCTGCACTCTTGGGAACATGAATTGGGAATGACTGATATGGACCAGCAGTAACTGGGCCAGCTTCAGACAAGATTGACTAAGCCTACTGGGCAGGTTTGCTAGCCATGCCAGCCACTGTGTTTGCCACCCCACACCACTCAGACTTTGTGTTAGTTCCTGGTGATTTCTAAATGCAGGAATTTGTTTTACGGTTAATATCATTCAGTTGTCAGTTTGTGTGTCAACGTAATAGAACAGAGCATTGGCCACTGGATGGCTGCAGAATTGGTTTGGTCTAGTACATGATTTTAAAGCAGTTGATTAATTAAGGAGAAAGCATCTCTCTGCAGCTTCCAGCTGATACGCTGCAGTGTGGTGTTGTGTGTGCTTAGTTACTTTAGTATCTGTTATATCTGCTCTTGGTTTTGTACCTTAATTAGTTGCCAGAGCACTCTTGGCATTTGGAAGGGCATGGTAAAAATAAAATACTACAACTATTAGTAAGACCCCCTTTCATCCCTCCCTCCATGAAATGATGATTTGTTTTCCTCCCTAATCCCTGTACTACCACTAGTCTGTAGTCACCCAGTAGCAAAGGCCACTTTTTGGCATTTGTTTTCCTCTGTAAACAACAATTCAGTGTCTTGTCTCCTTTGCTGGCAAATCTAGTAGGTTTATCCTTTTTGGTGGTGGTAGCGAACCAGAAGCAGTAGGAGCAGTCTAGTTTTGGATTCCTTTGTTAAGCATGCACAGAGGAGCTGTTAGACTATTCTCCAACCCAAGAGAAATGTAATTATACCATAAGTGAAGAAAAAGTTACTGTATACAGAGGAGTACACATGAAAATATACATCTCCATCACTTTAACATGCAGCAGGAAGTGGGACATATAGTGAGAAAAATACTATTTGTAAGTTAAAATCCCTTTGATGCTTCTTCACCATTCACACACATACACACGCACGCATGCACACACGCATACATGCACACACACACACACACACACACACTGTAGACACTGAAACATAGAAACAGAGAATTTGCTGGTAGAAAAGGACTGCTTGGCCCACCTACTCTGCCCAGTTTTCCTTTCGTATAGTATTACTACAGATCCTACTTGCTCTCTAGCCCATTCACACACACACACACACCCCTCCTCTTTCCCTAATATTCTTTATGCATATCCAATGCATTCTTGATCCTCACCATTGTTTTTTGCCCACCTCTGCTGGGATGCATTTTCCAGGAATCTACCACACTTTCTGTGAAGAAGTACTTCCTCACATCTCTCCTGAATTTTTTTTTTTTATTTGTTTGTTTTACTAGGAACAAAGGTCCATTGATCAAAGTCAATTTACTGTACAAGGAGATCTTGGTTAAGACAGGTAGGTTAAAAATACAAACAATAGAATTTTTGATCAGCATTACAATGAGTACAGAATTACAGAAAAACAACAAATACACAGCCATAACAAATCTATACAATGAACTGGAAAAAATGGCACCACATCAGCAATGAAATAGTTCTACATATATTACAAAGGACATGCTGGTATTTGTTAACAACTCAGTAATTATGAAAACCACAATGCCTCCAGAAATGAACGCTGCACTTGAGTAAGTGTTGACATGGACCCTGTTGCTCACAAATTGTGTCCTGAGGTTTGGAAGGATAATGGGATGTCAAGGCATTTTGAGTGTTACATCACAGCACAGCCCTGTTTATTTATGCCACTAAGCAAATTTATATTTGTGGGAGTAGATTATGACTAAAGATAGTCTATTAAATTAGATAAAAATGAAAGCTAGTAAAGGCAAAATACTTCTTCTTACTGGAATGCGATTTGACACAGTATGCACATTCTAGTTATTACATTCATAACTACTTTGTGTACATAGAGTAGTCTATGATAATAAATACTTGCTGCAAAAATGTATATCATCTGCATATTACATACATATACACAAATGATGGATCCATGTATTATTAAAACACAGTCCAAATAAAATGTTAATTTTGTTAATGTCTGTTGTTTGTCATTTGTAAATTGAATATCCACAAGGATTCTTATATACAGCAGCAGTTTTTCCCACTCTCCTCCTCTTGTGGGTCTAAATATCTCTTCCCTACCCATAATCCTTAAAGTAGTGACTTGGTGTATGAACTCTAAGAAATTACTTACCAGGTGAAGTTTTTTGTCCTCTTTTCATATGTCACTTTTATGCTCAGAGATCCTCTGTTTGAGTGGCCTGTATTTTTTGGCTATATCATATATGGTGCAGGGGCATATTATATAATAGACTACATGGTCCATGGAGCATGTAATCAGATCCCTGATATAACAGATTTTCTCTCTGCATGTGCTTCTTCTTGCCATTGTTTTAATGACATTGCCATGTTGGGCACAGTTCCCACATCTAAAAAATCCAAGTGGGTTTGTATGTAGCCATGTTGCTGGTTTTGGTGGTGGTTGCCAGTCAGAAGTCAATCTTAACCTTTTTCTGCACTAACTAGCAGGAAAAGTTGATTCAATATTGTAGTAGCCTGCAGATGGTTGCATTAGCCCACAGTTATAATGGTAAGTTTTGATAAGTTATACAGGAAAAATTGCAAGCCAAGAAATGATCTGATTATTGGACATTTACCCTGCTCCTTGATTATTGCACACTGCTCCTGCCACAGCAAAAAAAAATTGCAATGCAATCACATACAGTGCCCCCCCACATTGTTTTGTACCATGGCCCTATCTTTTTCTGTGCCCTGCCCCTACACTGAACTAGAGGATCCCACAGCAGCAAATGTTCAATCAGGCAGTCCTAGCCACATATGTGACATTATCGTGCACCTCACCACACTCTTTTTTTTAATTTAAAGTTTATTCACACATTTTCCACCATAAAAGGCAGCATACAAAGAAGCTGACAGAGACACATTGATACATCGTAATAAGATGCTGCCCCTCCTCACCTCCCCTTACTGCAGTAACCCATCCCAGTACCCGTAACTGCCGAGCCTCTAATCAAAATGCCTTGTAAAAGTCTTGTGCCTATTGTAAACTTAGTTTGGAACCAGAGAGATTAATGAGTGAAGGGGATCCCAGATTCTAGCACAAGTTACCAGTCTGTTATGTAGGCTGGCTATTGCTTTTTCTGTGCACAAGTTAGATAAAACTTCTCTTACCCATTCCTGGAGAGAAGGGGAGGACCTGTCTTTCCAATGATGGAGAATTATTTTCTTAGCCGACAGGGCAACCATGGATATGTGAAACTTACGCACCTTGACTCTAATGGAAGACAGGTCTCCCAAAACACAAACCTCAGGGATAAAGTATTCATGGAGGCCCAGCATGGGGTCTAAGGAGGTTTGAATTGAAACCCAAAAGGTGGAAATACTTAGGCAAGACCAAAGCATGTGAAAAAGCGTGCCCTCATCTTGCAAACATTTGTTACATTTATTGGAGTCTAAGTAGCCCCACTTGTGGAGCTTAACCGGGGAATAGTATAGATTGTGAAATACATGATATTGCATGAGACACAGTCTATCCTGAGAGATAAATTTGTGACATGACTCCCAGAGAGAATGCCAATCTAACTGCAGGTGGGGGAAAAGTTGCTCCAAAATCTTGATGGCCCCGAGGGGCCCCCGAACTCTTTGTGAAACAAAACCTGATATAATTTAGAGATTACACCAGAGGACCCAGAGAGCGGAGAAGTCTCGGGTATCAGAGAGGAGATGCTCTGTGAGGGAGGAATACTCCCCAGGGAGATTACTAGTAGATGTCTCAATTGCAAAACTTTGAAGAAAGAAGAAATAGGGATGTGAAATTTTCTAACCATCTCCTCTGCTGATAGCCAATTCCCCTTATCATCAATAAAAGTCGAGAGCTTCCCCTCTTCGAGTTGAGGCAACCAAAAATGTGAAATTTGATTCTTGTTAATAGTAAATGATGAAGAGTTCCATATAGACTGGGCCAGGTTCAGATGTGGAGAATACTGCAAAAAGGAGCACAACCGTAGGTGGACCTTTAAAGAGGACCTTATTATGGTACAGTCTACAGCCGTACTTACTTGAGATAACTTAAGAAAAAATAGCACGAGAGGGTCCAGATTAATGGCCTTAATTGCATCCAATTCTATTTTAAGCCAGATGGATTGCTCTTCCCCTGTGCCGGGAGATACCCACCATAAACATTTCGTAAGGTGACTAGCCCAATAATATATAGCCAGGTGGGAGATTCGCAACCCCCCTTCCAATTTAGGAGCTGCCAGCTTATGGTAAGCCAGACGGGGATACCTATCGGCCCAAATAAATTTAGTAAAAATACTGTGAACCTTTTTGAACCAGCTTAAGGGAACAAAAGCGTTAAGAAGGGATAGTGGGTAAAAAATTCTAGGAGAAACATTCATTTTAATTACATTGATACGGCCCCATAGAGAGATAGGGAGTTTGGACCATCTCTCTCTAGGTCATGTGTAATTCCCTGCAGTAAAGGATCTAGGTTTTCCTTAAACCATACTAAGGGGTTACGTGAAAGTTTAATACCCAGATACTTTAAAGACTTAGGAGTCCAGCATAGCCCCAAGGGACTAATATCAGTTTTGAAAACTTTGTGATTTAAGGGAAAAAACAGGGACTTACTGGCATTTAATTTATAGTTAGACAGAGCACTGAACCTTGCCACTTCACTTAGTAAGGCCGAAACCGATGATACCAGTTGGGACAAATATATTAACAGGTCATCAGCATATGCGGTAACCTTCACTTCATGCCGCCCAATTCTAACTCCTTGTATGGAGTCATTATTGAGAATGTTTTGGATAAGAGGTTCCAAATATAAGTTAAATAATAGAGGAGAGAGGGGGCACCCCTGTCTAGTACCTGAATAAAGTAGAAAAGAGTGGGAAAAGGCCCCATTCACAGAAATCCTTGCCGAGGGTTTTTTATAAAGGATGGCAATCCAGGAGATAAAATGAGATATGGAAAGCCTCCAAAGTATGAAACAAGAACTTCCAGTTCACATGGTCGAATGCCTTCTCGGCATCCAAGGAGACCAGGCCCACTGGGAACCCCATGTCCCTGGTAGCCGAGAAGACATACGACAGAGTGCGTAAATGGTCAGAAGATAATCATCCTTTCATGAATCCAACCTGGTTTGTACCTATTAATCCAGGAAGAACCAGTGATAACCTGTTGGCCAGTATTTTGGAGTTAATATTGACATCCTGGTTTAAAAGGGAGATGGGTCTATAACTTTGAACCTTGTTAGGGTCTTTATCAGGTTTGGGAAGCAGAACAATCAGGGCCTCATAGAGGTATGGATCTGCATCCTCCCCAGACAACATATGTTGAAACAAACGATCAAGTATTGGTACCAGAAGGTCTGGAAAGACCTTATATAATAAAGGAGAAAATCTGTCTGGACCAGGGACCTTATCGGCAGGCAATTCACTAATAACCTTGGCAATCTCCTCCTGAGAAATAGGGACAACCATAGATTCACTGCACCTGTCTGGGAGAAGGAGCAAGTGGGAGCCTCTTAAATAAGCTTGTATGTCTTCTAGGCAGGGAGGGTGCTCCATGTCACTATACAGTTTAGAATAATAAGCAGCAAATTCCTGGGCTATTTCATTGGGAGACACTTTGATAGTTCTGTCTGCTGATGATCTGACAGGCGGGATGAATCTCATTGACTCTTGCTGTTTAATATGCAACACCAGTAAATGTCCAGCTTTTTCCCCCTGGTCTGTGTATTTAGCTCTGGTGCGAATAATAGCTAGTTCTGCTTTCTCTTGAAGTAACCCTAGATATTTATCCTTTAATTTCAGGAGTTTCTGAATATCCTCATCTAGAGGATTATTCAGAGGGTTTTTTTCCAGAGATCTAATTTGGGATAATAGGGATTTAAGGCCTTCCTCTCACTCTCTTTTCCTACCAACCACCATGATGATCAGTATCCCTTTCATGAAGGCTTTAAAAGCCCCCACCAGATATCAGGTTTTACACCCTCTAAGGGGTTTAATGAGGAAAATTATTCTATTTTTTTCCTAATAAGTTTGCAGTATTTAGCATCTTTAAGAAGTTGATCATTGAGCTTCCATCTACAGTAGTTTCCCTGTTAAATGAATTGAGCAGTACCAAATTGCATACCACCAATGAGTGGTCCGAGATTGGGCCAGGTTGAATTGAGGAGGTTTTCACCCTGAGCAGGAGGCACTGGGCGATAAGTAAATAGTCAATGCAGGACTGTGAGCCATGCTCCATGGACTTAAAATAAACTCTCTGGAATCAGGGTGTAAGACACGCCAGACATCACAGAGCCCACATTGATCTAGTAGCTCCCTGAGTGCCCTCTGTCCAGGGGTAACTCCACCTGGGCCACTACCCAGTCTATCTAGGTGAGAATCAAGTACTTGATTGAAATCTCCCCCTAAAATAATTTTAATGGAAATCATTGGGAGAATGATAGACATAAGTCTCACAAAAAATCTGGGGTCATCCTGATTGGGGCCATAAACACAGTCCAATAAAATTGGGACTGACCAGAGGGTACCTCTGACCAAAATGAACCTACCCTCGGTATCATTGATCACTTGTGTAGGAGAAAAAGGGATACTTCTGTTAATCATGAGCATGACCCCACAACTATTTGTTGTGCCCTGGGCACTGTAAATCGATCCCACTTGTTGTCTCCTTAATTGCAAAGCTTCCCCTTCTAATAAATGGGTTTCCTGCAAGAAAACTATCTGTGGATTAAACAAGCTTAGGTGTTTAAGAACCTGAAATTGCTTATGTTGCATTCTGATCCCCTTAACATTCCAAGACACAAATGTTAACTCATTTGCCATCCAGAAGAGATATCAAACTGAAATAAATATACTCAGAACACGAGATGTAAAACTCCATTACATGTATCCCCAGGTTTACTGCAGTAAAACCTGCCCTCCTCCCTAACCCACCCAGAAGTAGATACCCCCATCCCCTGTAACCCCCACCCCGACCACCCCTACCCCCATCCCCCCAATATGTCACAAGCTACTTTTTAGCACAGTATTGGTTTTAATCCCTCTACTCCTGCCCCCCCCCGAAAGCAAGGTTTGTTATTTGGTGCTGTTACACACTAAGGACAGCCTTCAAAAATTGAGCCCTGTCAGTTATACCCCCATCAAGAATGAATGGCCTTGGGCCTTCGCCTCATTCTGACTTAAGTATGTACATGAGAAAAAATAGCACGGGGGGGCTTTGAGAAGGCATTCCAAACGCTCATTCACTCGTGGTAACCCATATTAATATCGAAGGTGCTGGTTTCAGCAACACCTGGAGGGAGAAGTGCCCCAGCTCGCATTAAAGGCGAGAGTTAATATAGGAAAGCTGGAAACTATTGACTGGAGGAGAATGACATTAAAACTACCTTTCCCCACTCCCAGTCAGAGTCCAGTAAGCAGGGCCTCCATGAGAAATTGAGAATGCTGCCTCCCAACTGATCAATGCTCCTGTTATAGCCCTCGTGAGTGGAGTTTCCCCACAAGTCCCTAATGGTAGGAGCACCCCCCAGCGGTCAATTCCCAGACCCAGCCCAGGTGGAGGGTGAGATGGAGAAAGCCCAGGACAATCCCAACAGCAGCCTTAAAGGAGAAAACAAAAAACTAGCCCACTACCAAACTGGGCCCTTTCAACCCCTAGCAAAAATTGTCACCAAAAAACCCTGGCTCGCAACCCCCCCCCACCAGGAAGACTCGAAACTCCAATGTCCTTTACATCGGGCCGCTATATGCCCTCTATGAAAAGGAAAGAAAAGAAGGAGCGGAGTGGCCTGCAGTGACCCCCCAAGTTCACTGCAAACTATGCAGTCACCTGAGTCTTTACATTGCTAAGATTTCTCAAAGGAAAGAAAAATACAAGTTCAAGTTCTTGGCTCCGTGCCGTGCTCGATACTACGACACAACCATTCAAGAGTCTTTGAAGAGATCAGGCAACATGGACTGAAGGCTCCTCAGGGTTTCTTCAGGGTCTTCATAGCTTTTCCAGGATCCATTAATTGAAATCTGTAGTCTAGCCGGATAACTCATTTTGAACTTCAGGCCTGCAGCAATTAGCTTGGAAACAATAGGGTGAAATGCCTTGCGTTTCATGCGGACCGAGATGGTTAGGTCTTAGGAGATTCTCAGCTTTATGTGCTCCCAGTGAACCTCTTGTAGTGTGCGCCCTTTTTGTAGAAAATGTTGTTTCTCCAGATAATTCAGGAACTGGCAAATGATAGGGCGGGGGAAGGGTCCTTTGGTGGTGGCTTAGGCTGTAAGGCCCTGTGGGCACACTCTATAATGTAGCCAGAGCCAAATGGGGATGGGCCTGCTACCCGTTCCACCAATTTCTGAATAAATGCCTCGACATTTTGGCCTTCCTCTCCTTCCGGTAAACCGAGAACCACCACATTATTTCTTCGGCTCTGACCCTCAAGGTCCTCGAGCTTGGCTTCTAGATGAGAAATTTTCTGGCGCATTGAGACCAGTTTTGGGTCAAGGCTACCTTTTCTTTTCTCAATAGAAATGATGCAGGCTGCATTGTCAGAAACAGACAGTGAGAGCTCATCTAATTTTCAGGATAATGACTTCAAGTCCGTTGCCAAGTCCTCCGTTTCCTTTCGAAAGGGTTTGAATTCTTCAAGAAATCTGACCAGTGTTAGAGGTTCCTGATCACCACTTTGGCTCGGGAGATCAGAGCTAGAACCACCCAAGGCCCTGGATTTCTTAGAGGCCTTCTCAGGGGTTGCTGGAGGGGTATGCTTCTGTGGGGCTTTCTTCATATAAGCCTCTATCCATTCAAAAGATAACCAGACCAGATTGCAGCAGCTAATGTACAGCATGAAAACTTAAAAACGAGAGAAAATAATAAAATAGAGCACCAAAACGAGCTAAATAAGAGACGGGAAGAGGGAGTTACTTGAGGGAGCTGCTACTCAGCACTCTGCATCATGTGATCCACCTCACCACACTCTTACTCCTACCCACTGGGCAATGAACAGAGTCAGGCAGAAAAAGACACTCTCAGCCCCACCCTGTGATCAAACAGAGACCTGCACTTTTGGAAGTTTTCGTACAGTGTCAAATAAGCCAGAGGCAAATATGGGATTTCTTTGGGAAGGGGCTACACAAACCTAGAGGGCTTGGGAAATAGAAAACATTATAACATTTTTATTTATTTATACTAGGTACAAAAGTATTGATTTTAACATGCTCTGCCCCAACAGTAATAGATTTTTTTTAATACTGTCTTTTCATCAGCCCAAAGGCAATGGTACCCAGGCATGAAGCTATACCACCTCAATTTCTATTCAGAAGGATCAATGCACCCCAGGAATGCCTATTTTAAACTTTAAAATCATATATTTCATTAAGGTTTAGTTTTGCCCTTGAAAAGGGACCTGCATGTCTCAGTGGGCCTACCTGGTCACCAAAATTCTAAATAAACAAATGCTAAAAGGCATTGTTTTTAGGATGAAAGGACATGCTCAGTGGGATAAGAATCAGGCAGTATGGATGGCATTGACTGGTACAGTCCATTAAGAAGAGCATGGGACCCCTACATATGCCAGTAATGGCAGGTATTGATCTATGGATAATCATGTTAGAGGTGGGTCTGCAGTGGTGTCCAGGGAAAGTACAGGGTTGGGACACTTGGGGGGAGGGAGCAGCTATGGTGAGGTTGGGATTAAACCCACCACCTGCAGGCTAGACCTTGTATATTTCTTAGCATTTTGCCACTGAAATGTTGGTTATAGACACTCAAAATGTAGGGATAATGGGCACAGTTGCAGTTCTTAATAATGTTGGATAAATCAGCAGACAAAGACAAGTTCAGAATACTGGAAGCTAGTAACTTAACAGCGCTCTACCCTTGATCACATCCTGGATACTAGCTGAAAGTCCTAACAGTCAAGTGATAATGTCTTTTCTGGTATTCCCTCTTGCTCTGCCAGATAATTGCAGTTCTTAATGTGTTATAAATCACCACAGGCTATCTGGAACACTGAGGGAGATTACCATAGAGCCTGCTAAAATAGGAACTTTTTAAACTCTGTTGACAGCAATGAAAAACCTGCACTAGTCAAGAAAGATAAGTAGCAGGTTAGCTGCACAAGTGCTGGTCAATTTGCACTGTGTCCTGAGCTAGTAAACCAATGTTAAAATTGACCCCTTTTACCATTGTTATGTCTTGATGATTCTATCTTTGTTGATACTAGTTGTTTTCAGCTGCCAATTATGACTTCTGTTGAAATGTTATTGATCCTGTTTTGGTAAATTATAGAATTTTCAAATGTTTGTGTGTTGTATATTTAATTTTAACAAACTGGCCTGTGTATGTTGTTGACATGGTGATTATGTTGGTATCTGTAGTTTTAAATTGATTTCTGTGTAATGTTTGTCTTGCAATTCAGCCTGCTTTCTGTTTTGCCTCTTTTATGACATGTTCTTTATACCCTTGTTCCATAAATCTTGTAGTCAGATGTCTGATGTGTTTTTCTGTTGATTTTTAAGAGGATGCAGTATTTCTTTTAGTTCAAAGAAATTTGAAATAATATAGAAGAAAATATGTCACAATATCTGTACAACATACCTGGACTTTACAATAAATTATTACCTACCATACACCAAATACCGTTTTTTATCTGTTGATTATCAAGGAGAATGATTGGTTATTCACAGACATATATCGAAAGCCATCAGACAGAAACATGACCCTTCATGAAAGAAGTTATCATCCACAAAATTTAAAAGACAGAATTTCTTACAACCAATCATAAGTATGTAATCTATAAAGAGTTTGTGCATACAGTTTGATTCCTTGTGCATGTTTCTATCTCCTTCTACAATTTTTTTTCTCAAATGCTGCCATGAATCTGTTTGCATATATGGGGGCACATGTGTGCCTACATTGCTGTTCCCTTGTCTTGCAAGTATGATTGGTCTTCAAACATAAAGTAATTTTTTTCTACCACTGATTTATTCAATTGACAATAGCTTTGTTTTCAGTGTTTGTTTTTCGCTCCCTTATAAATTCTTTCAAGTGCTGGTACACCTATTGTGTGGGGAACAATAATATAGAGGTTCTTTAAATTGATAGCAACTAGTATGCTGTCATTCCATTGAATTCATTTAATAGTTGAATAATTTGTTTGGAGTCTTTTACAAATGAAGGAATTTAAGGAACTAGATCATTTCAATGTTGGTCCACAAAAATGGACAATTGTTCAGTGACAGAGCCTATTCCTGCAATAATAGAGCATCTAGAGGATTTGATGGGATCCTTATGGATTTTTGGCAACATATAAAACAAAGGTGTGCTTAGATTTGTAAGCAATAAGTAACAATGGGATGTGCATTAAGCAGGTATTACAGCACGCACAGGAGCGCAGTGAGTGGCCTTGTGCCATCAGCTGCTAGAAGTGTGGTAATATCTGTTCAATGCACATCCCCAGAATGTTGTATTATGCTTATAAAATGGGTTACTTTTTTTTTTACTGTTTAGTGTTACCAAAAATCGTGTGTGTGTGTGTGTGTGTGTGTGTGTGTGTGTGTATATATATATATATATATATATATATATATATATATATATGTATCTCAAGGCTATCAGAATTTCTGATAAAATAGTCCTTTCACCATGAATAATAGGATGTCATTGCCTTTGTTATTGTAGAGTTTGTTTTCTTTACAGTCCTTGAATGTCTCTAGAGCCTTCCCCCTCCCAACGCACATGCACCGTGTTATTCATCTGGAGGAGAAATCAGGACTCAAGAAGGTGCTGTAACTGTGAATGTGTGCTTCTTTTGGTTAGTTTTACTTTTTTTCAAAGAGGCATTTTTGGTTTGGATAGTTTTGAACTCACACAGGAGCGAGCAGCCCCTCCCCTTCCCTTCCCGTGATGGAGTCATTGCCCTTGCCGAGGGAGTAGAAGTAGTTGCTTCTCAGAGGCACATTCCACAATGGAACTAAGTTGACAACAGTAAAAGAATAAAAAAAAGTACTTGGTGGAAATAGATTTTTGTTTTAAAAGTGTGGGGGTGGGCACTACCAAACTGCTACCTGAGAGAGTGGATGCAGGCATGCTGTTGGACAGGCAGCAGGATTGAAAGTACAGACCATGGGACAAGTTAGATTATTTTATTTTTACTCTTGTCTGTTTTTTGCCTGAAGGGAGAAATAAATTAATAGCTAGTGGCATCAGAGTTTCCCTGATCAGCTGGCAAGTTTGGGATGAGCTGTGTTAGCATAAAAAAAAATGGCATTGAAAGACGAGTGTTTTAACGGGTCATTGGTTTCCTTTTTTTTTCCCCAGTATGACCCTGCTTTTGAGTACTTGTTTTTACTTGTGCATTGAACAGATTTGATATGCAGGTAAAAACCAGTCACAATGTAGGATTTTCTCTCCCCATTTTATAATTATCAATCAGTTCTTGAACTGTCCAGTATTACATCCATTTTCTGTCATACTGTAAGCATGATTAATTTTGTCAGAAATTCTCATTTGTAACTCTGCGTATGGAATTTGAAGAACTTTAAGACATGGTTCTATGTCATTAAGTTGTCATATGAATTGATTTTTGTAATCTATATATTCCAGAATGACCGTTTCCCCAGTCTTTTTCGCTGGTTTTATCATTTTCTAAGGAATTAAGTATGTTATTTTCATCCTTGCTGAAGTTAAAGTTTGTTCTTCATTGTTCACTTTCTAAATGTGACATTTCTCTGTCTACTTATTAAATGTATGCCTCAATGTTTTGGGAGAGTTTGGCCAGGTGGAAGAAATGTGGACTTAACACTTAACACTTGTTTTAAATTGTACCTTTCCCTGTTCTCTTCTTCATTTTCTTTTTTTTCTCACATGTTTCAAAAAAATTGCCTCAGTTTTAGTTTTCATAAACATTTTTCCAACACCAATTTTAATTTAAAGCTATTTCAGTTTCTGTGTTATGCTAAAGCTCAATCATTTTTTGAGTAGTTAGATTTTTTTATTCACTTAGTGTTTGCTTAAATGTCACTGCCTGGCTTATGCAGATGACATTGTTCTAATGTCAACCTCATTGTTAGGTTTACAGAGACAACTGAACCACTTTGTGTCTTTGTGTAATAGTAATAATTTTACTATAAACAGAGAAAGGACTAACATGGTGATGTTTGGAAATAGATGTAAGAGGATTCCCAAATTATACATAGAAATAGACACCAAAAGATATTGCAATTATTTGGTACTAAGATTTTCATATAATTCCTCATGGGCTGCTCATTTGAAACAGGTGGAAAATAGGATGTATGTAGCATTCAATGCATTTAAAAGATTTAATGCAAAATTGGGAAATGGGACGATTAAAGGCTTATTAATGGTCATTAATGCTAAAATTAAAACAAGCATTTCATATGCAGTCGAGATATGGTGCTTTGCTACTCTATCAACTTTGGAGGTTGTTCTGAACAAAATTCTTAGATATATATTATTAGTTCCTAACTCAGGTCCCTCAAAAATTCTGAGGGCCTAGCTGGGTCAATTTTCTATACTCACATTAGCTAAGGAAAAATGTATGATATTTCTTATGGACCTTTTTTTCTTCCTGAAGTAAGGTACCCCAGGCAATGCCTGGATGAAGAAATACATTGTATCACAAAATGTTTTTGTGTCTTTCCATTAGAACTGTTTAGGAACTATTCTTACCTCTCAGCCAGGCAACCTCTTATTTGAAATATAAATACAAATGTGATATTGTTTCTGAAATAAAAGCAAGAGTAAGAGAAAATGCCATTGCCCATGATTTTCTTCATCTCTCTACATTAAAATTATATAACTGGTATAGACAATTTAAGCTAAAACATACATTGAAGTATGATCTGATTTGTTTATCATACCCTTGGAAGCTAAAAATTATAGTCCCATTATTCAGGAGAGGAAACAAGACTAAACCAGATTGTTACATACCTATCAGTTTGATAGACAGTACAGAAAAATTGCTTACCAAAATAATTAATAACTGACTGATTCAGTGGGTAGAAGAAAATGGGATTATTGACCCAGCTCAGGCAGGATTTTGATCAGGAAGGTCAACAATAGACCAACATTTCACAATGGTGCATTTAATTTATAAATATAAAAAGTTCAAAGGACAAAAGTTATTTTGTTTATTTGCTAATTTGAAAACAGCATTCAACAGAGTTAACCAAGCTAAGTTATGAGTTAGACTGGAAGAATTAGGTATTGACAAAGCATTATTAGGTATTATTAAAATCTTGTATTGTAACAACTATACAAGTGTCAGATATACAAATGCTGGAACTCTTACAGAATGGTTTGCATCAAATATAGGTGTGAAACAAGGATGCACCCTATTGCCATTATTGTTTAATCTTTATTTTCAAACAGTATTGAACAGTTTGTATAACCCAGATCATCATATGCCAAAGATTGGCACAACATCTTGTCCATATCTGTCATATGCGGATGACGCAGTATTAATTTCCAAAAGTTACATAAGTCTAAAAAGAATGATGAACAAGTTTTCAGAGGTATGCTATAAGGCAGATAGATTTGGTAATAAATTATAATAAGACCAAGTTATTTGTGTTTGCGGGCAATAAAAAGGCTTACAATTATCACTTGAATAACAATAAATTAGAGGTAGTAAGGCAGTTATGTTATTTAGGGTTGATTTTATCACAAGATGGAACATGGAATAAACATATCAGTGAAGTGGAAAATAAAGCAAGAAAATTTCTTTTGACCCTTAATTCATTTGTCTATAGGTATGGCGGTAACTCAATAAAAGGAATTCTAAGAATTCTTAATGCAAAGTTAAAAAGTTTCATACTACATGGGGCAGAAATTTGGGGGCAATGTAACAACAGAAAATTAGCCTCCATATTAAATACATTTTATAAAAGGATAATGGGTCTTCCCAATAGTGCACCCTCTGTATTGGTAAGGGCAGAGTTTGGGCAATTACCAATTGAATGTCAAATTAGACAGAGAGAAGTAAACTACTGGTTAAAGGTATATACAATGAATAATAGAACTTTACCTAGACTGTGTCTCAAGGAAGCCTTGCAATATAAAAATCATAATATAATATTTCCAAGTATGGTTATACTGGAAAAAGTTATTAAACCTTTGGGACTTTTAAATAATTATACAGACAGTCTATGGCTACCATTTTTACAGGTAAAAGTAATAAACAATGAGAGAAAAAAGATACCTATAGACAAAGGGATATGGGATTAGCCAGGCAAAGTAAGATTTGTAATTGTCTATCAGAAAATAAAAGAATGCATAACTTGGAATTATACTTGGTAAAAATGACTAACCCAGATTTTAGGAAATTAATTACTAGGCTCAGATGCAAACTCTTCACATGTAATTGGAAATTAAACTTGTATAATACAGGAAAAGCTAAGGAGAGGATACTATGTAATTATGGAAAAGATGTGGATGATCTTAAGCATCTTATGATATTATGTCCATTATATTAATGAAGAAAGGAAACAATTATTGGGATTGTATCTAAGTATATTGGAATATGAACCAACTGTTATGGTGGCATATTTTTTAAAATCAAATAATATGAAGATCCTGAATGCTGTGGCTTCTTTCTTTAAAGTAATAAAGAGTAAGAAATTGCAGTTGAGAAACACAGAAAATGATTGAAGGTTTGCCCCATATAGGGTTTCTTTTTGGCAAATTGTTGTATTATGGTGCAATGGTTCAGATGGCCCCCACTTCCAAATTAAAAAATGAAGGTTGTATTATATAGAAGGAGATGGAATAATCATCTTTTGACTGTTGAGGAAAATTATATAAATGTATTTATATTATGCTACAAATGTCTTGTGTTATGTGGATCTATTTCTGTTATGTCAAATAGACATCATGTATTGTATTTAAGCTAATTTGTAATGACTTTTAAAAACAAAAGCTGAACAATAATGATACTGAACTGAACATCCCCTAGGGAATGTAGAATTAGTACTATATTATGGATGGAAATTTATAATGTTAACTACATTTTTTTCACTACCTGGTATTTCAACTCTATACTGTAGATGTGGTATGGAAGTGATTGAAGACTTAAAGCACATTACATTGTTTTGCCCCATGTCCCATTGAAATCGAGATTATTGGCTGGAACCACTTCTGGCAAATTATAATCTCATGCAAGAACAAATCATTTGTGAACTGTATAATTCTCATGATCTAGCTGTCTTAGCCAGACTAGCTGCCTTTCTGAAATCTATTAGATTGTAATTAATAATTATGTTGGTGATACATTGGTATCTTTCTTTTTTCTGTCTTATTAGACCCCCTTTCCTGAATATTGGAATTTGAGATTACGTGCACATGACCATGTGATTGTGTAGGCAACCAGACCTAAACCCCTATGGCCAGTATGTCCTATTTACTCCGGGTTCAGGGTATCTAAAGGTCAGATTCTTATAGACCACCAACTAATAATATTGTCGCCCACATCTATCTACAGGCTTTGGAGCCTGACATATGATCAAGCTTTGGAATGGTAATAAACTGACAGCAAAGTACTGTATAGCAGTTTAAATTTATGCCTGTTATATTTAGCACTCCAAGCACACACCCGCATGCTCACTTCCTCTTATTGTCACTGGTGGAACATTAGTGCTTCTATGTATAGTGATCTACCCAATATTCACTGTGTTTTTATTTTCACTGTATTCACTGTATTATGGAACCAGTGAATATAGTGAAAATAAAAGGACAGTGAATATTTCCTGTTATACAGTATCTGGTCTCTATTCAAATAACACCTTACAAAATAATCCCTAGATCCAATAACAACAATGATATGTGTTCCATGTATTTGCAACAGGGAAATCTCTCCTAATATATGTATTAACAATTTAGAATAGTGTAACTCTAGCTATTAAATTTCAACATAACTATGTAACCTAGTTGAATGCTTTGTGAAGGAGGACTTATAATGTATGTAAAGCCTTTTAAATCTGTATATCTGACTTACATCTGTGCTGAAAATGCTGTTACTATTTATGTCTTGATTGCCATGATTATGTATATTCCATATGTCATGCATTTTTATTAGTTTTACATTTATATTTTGTTTTATATTTTTATGAGCTAGTTTTACTGTGTGAAAAGAATTCTGATCTGATCTAGTGTTCACTTGGACAAATTGAGTACTGTTAATTGGGTGGGACCCTGGATCTTGCATCATGGATTTTTGTTATGTTCTTCCTTCTTGATCAGTTTCACTTCCTCCAATTGTACTTTATGTAGATGCTGATGGTGGGTTTTGTGCATGTCCCTTTAAAAAATAGTGTATTTTGTTAGATCGGTGGGAAGCATCTAATATGGTATATCTGTCTTGTTTTCTGAAGCAGCCTGGCTCATATCTGTTTGAATAAAAATCTCTAGGACATCCTGGTTTTCAATAATAGGGCCTGTTGCAGTAGGAATTTTATTTCCTCCGCCTGATGAAGCTTATAAAGCCTGAGCTCTCTGAATCTGTGAGGTTACAATGGGATTTATATTGTGATTTCTTCCAAGTATAGATCCTTCCTTCTTTAGGGTCCATAATACCCCTTTTAAATTTATAGAGTTTAATTATATGGACACGGTAGTGCCCCTTAGTTTGGATTAGGTAGGATGTTTAATGTTAATCCCCTATAGTTGCACTTTAATAGCTTTGACTCCATTCAGTGGACTTGCACAATATTTTGCATGCATGATCTAAGGGGCAAGGTCTCATGAACTGGCAGGTCCTGGTTGGATGTGTGGATTCTGATATTTGGACAGTGCAAAAAGAGGGAAAGTTTGAGTATTTTTGCTGTTTTTTTCTCAGCTGCAGACCCGACAGTTTGGAATTTTATTTGTAAATGTTCAAGGTAGAAGGGGCATGCCTTACAATGGTGCCTTTCATTGTTTTGATGAAAAATATGAATCCATTCCATAGTTATAAGTACTTGAAATTTTGGTTCTGAGCATGTTCAGTAGGGTCTTTCAGATAGATATTTGATAGAAAAGAAGAATTTCCTTCTTCTCAAAAGAAGAATCTTCTTCCGTGAGCTGAACTTCTTCTTTCATTATGAAAACAATCTTTTTTTGTATAGCAGCCATCTTGTTTCTGTTTTCTAACAAAAAAAAATTGAAAACCCACAAAAATGAAGCCCTGAAGGAAACAAACACATGAATGTAGCTAAATGGGAGCCATTTAGCTCCATTCTGAAGTTTGTTTTAAAACAATAGCCCAAAATATGGTTTGGGGACATCCACAAAATCCTTACCGAGGCTTGTTTCATGACCAGAAATTCTTCTTTTGTGAGTCTCAAAAAAGATTTTCATTTCACTAAAGAAGAATCTCAGTTCATGAAAGAAGATGATGGACTTAATTTTTTTTCTTTGTTCTTTTATGAGCTGACATTTTTTGTGATCATGAAAGAACTCACAGAAGAAGAATCTTGGTTCATGAAACAGCTATGAAAAAAAACAAGTCCACCATCTTGTTTCATGGGCTGAAGCTCTTCTTTTGTGAGTTCTTTTGTGATCATGAAATAAGGTCGGCTCATGAAAGAATAATGCGAAAAAAACAAATCCATCATCTTCTTTTGTGAACCAAGATTCTTCCTTTATGGGTTCTTTCGTGACTCATGAAAGAAGAAGGTTTGGGTCATGAAAGAAAAAGGGGGACTTAGTTTGTTTCCTTAGTTCTTTTGTGAGGTCAAATCAGTGTTCTTTCTTATGATCTTACAAATTAACTGTCCGTGGATCTTCTTTTTATCTATCTATCTGTCTGTCTGTCTGTCTGTCTGACTGTTTGTCTGTCTGTCTGTTGATCTTTCTATCTATCTATATATCTATTTATCCATTTAATTTTTTTTTTACTGTTCAGCAGACCAGGATGCCCACCCCTGGTACTACTTCTTTCTCCCCCACCCCATGTTCTTTTTTTAAACAATAAGTAGACCAGAGTGCCCACCCCTGGTACCACTTATCTTGTCCCCTTCCCTCCAGGTTGCTCACCCCTTTTTGAATACATGTGGTGGCACTGGGTTACCTACCCTCGGTGCTGCTGGACATCATCTTGACTCTGGGGTGCCCAGTATTGGCTTCTGTCACTCTGTAATAACAAAAATTGTTCCTCACTGGTCTTGTTTTCCCTAACCTTAAAAAAGGTCCCTTCCTGATCTGATCCTCCCATCGACCACCCCACACCTGTTAAACATAAGTGGTGCCACCAGGGTGCCTGCCCCAGTGCTACCAAAGATCAAGTCAACACTGGGGTGTGCAATTGCCAGTGTTGGCTTCTGCCCCTGACAGTGTCAGTCGCTCAGTAGCACACTCACCTCTGAGGCTGGGAGATCAGAAGGCTGTGGGTTCTATCCCCACACCAGGCACTTGGGTTAATATCCCAATACTGACACTGTAGTGCAGCATGAGGGGGGTGCTGCACTCCTGAGGTGACGTCTTTCAGATGAGACATTAAACTGAGGTTCCATCTGCCTGTTCTGGTGGTAGTTCAGGTGGATGTTAAAGATCCCATGACACTTCTCGAAAAGAGTAGGGGAGTTTTTATTGAGCACAGAACAAAATAAATACAATCAAACCAATATCTCATACACAATCCTGTAAAAGGAGAAAAAGAAGAAAAACAAACAAACAAACAGGAATAAGTATTACAGAATACAGATCCCAGGAATACACACAAAATCTCACCCCATCCCCCAGTCTCTTACATATAGAAAACAATCAGTAATAACAAAACAAATACTATTTATATTTAATAAAAACATTTTAAAACCCTTCTACCATCTAGTGACCATTTGGGATGAATAAATCTGAGAATCTCTTACATAACTTTTTTCACTTCCATAGCTATTATGTTACTAAAACAGTCATAAGTCATCCTATTCTGATAAATAACCCATTGACACCATGCTTGCCATAAGTAAAAACAAAGACAACTGAAAAAAAGAGATAAAATATCAATATGAAATTGAGAAAGTCCTTTAGGATATTTCCCCACCACCAGGACCTCATAGGTAATTTGCGTCAACCACTTCAGGGACCATTTCCCAGCCAAAAAGTTCCACAAAGATCGAGAAAATGAACACTGTAAAAGAAAATGTTCCATAGTCTCTTCAATAGCAATACAGTCTGGATATGGACAATTCCTCTCTTCTTTGGCCTTATATTTAGCATTCTCTCTGACATTCAATCTGCCATACATTATCAGCCAAAGAGTCTCCCACATGTGATGAGGAAGTCTGGTATTATTAAGTTGGGCCAAAATCAAATGATTATCTACAGTTGGACAGTTCTTAAAAGCCAGTTCCATAGGGTATATACTGTATATAAACATGTTGTACAGTTTTTTCCCCCTAGTATTGTTGTATCATGCTTTTAGTAACCTTCCATTTATACAATGTATGTACTGCAGGTGTAAAATATGATGGCATACATAAGGAGTTACTAAATTTAGGGGCCAGATTATGCCATATATCCAAATATGCCCCTAGAGTCAATCTCACCCACTGATTTCCCTTGTTACCCACAGTCAACAGTCCACTCTTAACTGTGTGGGAAAAGAATAAAGAAAAACAAAACACAATTGGATCAATCATACCTATACCCCCCATTCTTTTATCTTGATAAGTATATTGCCTTTTTATCTGGTTCAATCTATTTCCCCATAACATTTGAAAACATAAACTATAAGTCCTGGTTTCCAATGTCAGAGGTAAAGGAAAAATTACAGCCACATACTGCAAACAAAGCATTATAAACTGTTTCAAAATATGAATTCACTTATGTTTAGTAAGCTTCCACTGCTTCCATCGTAGAACCTTTGCCTCTATTTTCTGAAGAGCTAGTTCTCAATTTTCTAATGGCAGATTTAGGGGTCTAAATTGAATTCCCAAAATTGAAAGGGATGTAGAAGTAATAACAATCCCTGCCTGTTGACCCACAGCCAGAGTATTTACCCCTATGAATAACCCCCTAGTTTTAGCAATATTCAATTTGGCATTAGACACCTTAGCATATGTTTCAAATGTAGACATAAACACTGAGGCCTGACTAGGATGTGCAAAAAAAACACAAACATCATCTGCATATGCCTGTACCATCAATTCCTTCCTTATCCCAGGTCCAGCTATCTCCACCCATGTGGGATGATAAATAATTAACCGTAGAAGGAGATCCAAGGAAAAAACATATAATAGGGAGCTCAAGGGGCAGCCCTGCCTCACTCCATTGTGGACTAAACAGCCACTTGCCACCTTACCATGTATAAAGGGGTAAATCCAAAATGAGGAGTAAAGAAGTTTAATCAAATTAATTATTCCCAAAGGAACATGATATACCACCATGACCTGAAACAAAAAGGGATGATACACCCTATCAAAGGCTTTTTCTAAATCTGCAGCCACTATACATCCTGAATCTCTGGAAAGCATCAAATGCTCAATAACATCTCTAATAACCATTAAAGCAGTTTGGATTTTTCTGTCAGGCAGACCACAAAATTGCTGTGGGGAAAGTACCACCGCAGCATACCACTTAAATTGGGTATTAATAAGAGAAGCCAAAATTATATAATCCAAATTTAGTAAGGTGATAGGTCTCCAATTTTTGATATGAGTCTTATCACCTGATTTAAATAAATGGATCATGAGACTATCTGAAAAGGAGGGGTATATAGTATCAGTCAAAACAAAATACTGAAATATTAACTTCAAACGGAGAACAAGTTCATATGCAAAGACCTTTTAAAATGCATGTGGTAATCCATCTAAACCTGGTGACATATTATTATTTAAATGTCTAATAGCAAAATCTATCTCCATCTTCATGAATGGAACCTGTAAAGCAGCTATATCTGCAGGCAAAAGGGGGATATTAATGTCATGTAAAAAATCTGCAATATTGTGCTGTAGGATAGGTGTGGTAGGAGTCAGAGGGGAAGAATGCTGCTCTATTAATTGCTCAATCCCATCAATCATACTTATCTGACCACCATTCTGATCAAGTAGAGTCTAGGGCAGTAGAGTCACGTAGAGTCTTACATGCCTCAAAAGGGTACCAACCGGGGATTTCCAAGTGCCACTACATAGTATCACCTACATTGTGTGGGCTCTATCATACTGAAATGATTTCATGTGATTCTTGATGGTAGCTATTTGATCCTAATAATCATGCCATGACATATAAGTTAGACAGTAAAGCTGCTGCAATTGTGACTTGAGAGTCAAATATGTTAAAAATGTATCATTACAGATACGCTTCCCAAATTTAATAAATCAAGTCTTAATATCTGATTTAGTGTCTAACCACCATTCTCCCAAATCAGAATATAGGAAAGACACCGACAAATGGGCAGTGAGTATAGCAGAGATAGTAGTCCGTACATATGGATCTGTTAAGACAGAAGTGTTCGATTTCCATCTATTACGCTCTTTAAGGTAAAAAGGTCCAGGTCCAAGGGTATAGGTTAAGAAAAAATAGTCTGAAAATTCCACTGGTTGCACAATGAATCTCCTGTCAGGGACATTAGAAGAAACAAATAAGTGGTCTATAGTAGTTTTGAATTTACTACAAGTATAAGTAAACTGCTGCCCATGAGTCTGGAATGTATTACAATTTATAAGGCCTGCCGATTTAACAAGCTGTGCAAGAGCATTAGTATCACAGTACGGTTTCTTCTGAACCGACTGTGTAGATGATCTCTTATTATGTGCAAAATTACAATTAAAATCCCCCCCAAACAGGATATGGTAAGAGGTGACCAGATAGGGCTGAATGGATTTCAGCAGAGCCACCCTTTCAGCTTTAATCTGGGGGTTATAAATGGCAATAAGTCTACAATCCATGGCATCCCATTTACCATCCAAAATCAACACCCAGCCTGGACAAAGATCCATCAATTTATATAAAGTGAAGTTATAAGAATTGAAGAGAATACCAACCCCATCAGCCCTATCAGGTCCAAATGACCAGTAGGAAGGCCCCCGAGGCCAATCTCGATTGAATGTAAGTATTTGTTCAGCAGAGAACATCCAAGTTTCATGTAAGAAACAAATATCAATCTTTCTGTCATGGAGATAATGAAACACAACCTGTCACTTACAAGTAGTCAGGATGCTATGAGTGTTTAAAGATCCCTGTGTGTAGTCTACCATCAGCATGTGCTAAAGAATAGGCTATTTTTTTTCTCTTTTTCCTTTTTTTCCTTTGTAATTCCCTGTAGGCAGAGTAGAAGGGTTGATATCAGACCTCTGTGAGTCTGAATCCCCCTGTTTCATTTCTGAATCACCCCAAAACAGGGCACCACAGGAATTATCAGTTTCAAAATTGGGTGGGGGGGCATTTACATTTACAAAACCTTGTTGACTGCCTACAAGGCAGTATGGCTACCTCCAGAGGAACAGATGCACCCCATCCCTTGCCCTCAGAGTCCTCATAGCACACAGGAGGAAGCACCACAGGGTCAATTAAGGGTGCCAAACTGAGGTCCCCAGGAGGGGGGCTGAGGGAGGAGCAGGGGTAGCTAAAACTAAAAGCGGGGCAATAGAATTGAAAACCAAAGGAGTAGCAGGATAAGCCACCTCAAGGTCAGCTGATCCTGCATGTGGTTTCTGTGGAGAGGGAGGATGAGGGGGAGGAGGAGCAGTAGCAGTATCCTGAGCCTTTTGTATCAGTAATTCCAGACTCACACAAGAAGTCTTATTCTTGGCTGCCCAAGGACAATTACCAAACACATGCCCATACTCTTCACAGAGATCACAGCAAGTGTGATTACAGCATTGCATTGCAATGTGGCCGGTGTCCCCACAATTATCATAGTGGGGCTTATCACATGTACTAAATAAATGTACTCTAGAACCACAATTGTAGCAGGCCCAAGGCTTCCCCCCATAAAAACAAATACCTCTGTATCTTCATAACAGAAAGGAGTTCGGGATATGTTCCACCCCGAGTCAGTTTGTCTCAATTTCACTTTATATTTCCAACTGCCAGTCCAAAAATGTTCTGTATTTAGAATTGCCTCAGGGTCATTGAGCACCTCACATTTCTCAGAGAGCCAATATGTAATGTCCTCCACATGAACCCCCTCATTGCAAAACAGTGACATATTTTATTAAAGGTTTAGTAAGTGGGATCACCAAAAAAGGGGTCCATGTGGGGGAAAATTTAACCTGTCCATACCATTCCCAAAATAAATCCAATGCATGTGATGTACAACAATTTATATTAAAGTTATCTTCTCCAGAAATATTTATGAATGCAAAAACTTCCCTAGGAGTAAAGTGTAATGAATCCTTTAATAGATGTTTTCCCACATAATACTTATCATGCCTATCAACTACCCCCCCCCATATTGAATGCAGACAGCATTCCTCCTGGGGGCCAGCTGTTTTTTAATTTTAGTAAACAGATCTGATAATAAGAATTTAGAAGTAGGAGCATCAGGTAACCCAGAGTCTTGCAAAGCACTTCCATTTCCCTTCTCCACAGAAACTGAGGCCTGAGACACATCAGTGTGTTGAGGCAGTACTGTTCTAATAGCTGAGGCCAAACCCCCTGGTTTTGGCCCGACACACTGGGAGCCTTCATGAGGTGATTGGGCTGAAGAAGTAGGCACTGAAATAGGTCCATCACAAGGTCCTGGTCACCAGGTGGGAAGTGTTTGTGAAAAATTAAAAGTAGAATCCCAAGCAGAGTCCGGATGCCATGTACCACCCGACCGTTGTTTCCAGCCTTCTGCCAATAATGCATTTTGGGGGGACCAGAAATCACCTAGTTTCAGTTCTCCAGGCATTGGACAAGAGTCCTGTGAAAGTGGGGCAGACTGATCACAACGTGCAGCATCGACTTGACGCTTCACTAGTGTCACCGAATCCCACTTCAGTTTATTGCCATCCATTTTCAGTTGCTTACTGCGTCCCCCATTCCCATTAAAGGAGAAAGAGCTTGAACCCTCCTGAACATTGTTCCCAGTTTGATACTGGGTTGTCTTTGCATCAGCGGATTCATTTATAGGAAGCCCGGGGTGTTTAAAAACAAACCCTGCTGATTTAGACAGCCAGGATCCAGCTGACAAAACCTCCCGCCCTGGTAAAACAGCAGTACTCTGTCCCATCTGTATAATGCTAGTAACAGGGAAAATGTCAGAGTTCTCCAAACTTGATTTTTCAATGGTTAATAAAAGCTCAGGCTCTCGGCACATGTCTTTAACAATGCAAACACTGCCAGCCAGTTTATCGATCTCAACATTGCCCAAACTGTTAGGAAAGTAACAATCAGCTTGTTGTGACTCACCCGGCCCTTGTGGGACCTTTGATGCTACTACGTCATTCCAGCCACTGACAGGCCACTGAGAGTTGATGACAGGGAAGGGTTCCAATACAACCTGAGGCAGCTGAGCGCTACAGTCAAATAGCTCCTTTTCTTTCTCAGTTTCTGGGAACACCTGCACATTTCACCTGCTATGTTGCAACGGGACTGCAGCAAGTTGTGGAATGTCAAGATCTTGAATTAACTGAGCAGGCAATCTGTCTTCATCAACCATCGTGGTACTCAAATCCTCTGTAGAATGAAAAATATCCAGGCTATCTTCTATCATATCGAACTACAATGCTACTTGGTCGTCAGCTTTCACAGCCTCTGGCAAAATATAGGTGGTAAAGCAGGCCTGCTCTACCACCAGTCCAGCATCTTCACACACCGAGTGGCCATCTGAGAGTTCAGACAGCAGCTCCCCCTACTGACAGCAATTCAGTAGGAGAATTTCCCTGGTGCCCTGGCCAAATTTCCCCCATTCACAAAAATACCACCAACAGCTTAATCTGGTTCAAGGTCAGTTGGCATTCATCTGTATCCCTCTTCCCCAGGTTGTGCTTGAAAATAGGCAGAATTTGTCTAGTGCACTTACCCGGTCAACAAAAAGTAAATAAATAATACAATAAAGAAAACCATCCCTCATTGATCTTTTTTTTAACCTAATAAAAGTCCATCAGTGATCTACACCCCCACCCTGTAAAAATAAAAACGTTCCCTCATGATCTGACCCTCACACACACACCCTACTCATTAAAAATAGAGGGTGTCATCAGGGTGCCCACCCCCAGTGCTGCCAAAGGTCATGCTGACACTGGGGTGCCAATCTGTCTTCAGTCCACCTGCAATAAAGAAAACAGTCCCTTATTGATCCTTTTATGTATTTTACCTAAAAAAAAAGTCCTTTGGCAATCTGTCCCAACCTGTCAAAAAGAAAATTATCCCTTGCCAATCTGACCCTCCCCAAACACCCCCACCCATTAAATATAGGTGGCAGCACCAGGTTGCCCACCCCTGGTGCCGCTAAAGATCATGCCAACACTGTGGTGTCCAATCCTCAGGGTCAGCTTCTGTCCACCTACAATAAAGAAAAACATCCCTCATTGATTTTTTAATTTTTTACCTAAAAAAATCTAACAGCGATCTGCCTCCCATCACATTGTCACCTGTCTGTCTGTGTGTATGTGTGTGTATGTATGTATATATCTATCTAGCTAGCTAATTACTTATATATTGAAAGAGACTGGGGTGCCCACCCCTGGTACTGCTTCCCTTGCCTCTTCACCTCCAGGTCACCTGTCCCCTTCTTATCTGTGGTGGCACTAGAGTGCCCACCCCCGGTGCCTCCTGAGATCCTCCACATACTGGGGTGTCCAGTCCCCAGTGTCAGCTTCTGTCCCCCTACAATAAAGAAAACTGTTCCTCTTTGATCTTTTTATGTTTGTCCATGAAATTCATCAGTGATCTGCCCTGACACCACCACCTGTCTTTCTTTCTTTCTTTCTTTCTTTCTTTCTTTCTTTCTTTCTTTCTTTCTTTCTTTCTTTCTTTCTTTCTTTCTTTCTACAATATCTATCTATCTATCTATCTATCTATCTATCTATCTATCTATCTATCTATCTATCTATCCACCTACCTCTCTATATATCTGTCTGTCTGCCTGTCTGTCTGTCTGTTTGTCTGTCTGTCTGCCTGTCTATCTAGCTAGCTATCTACCTACTGTATCTACCTACCTACATACCAACCTACCTACCTATCTAGCTACAATATCTATTTATCTATCTATGTATGAAGCAGACCAGGATGCACGACCCCAATACCACTTCCTTCACCACCTCCCCTCCAGGTTGCCCATCCCTTTCTTATCTGTGGTGGCTCCATCAGTGCCACAGAAGATCCTCGTGACACTGGGGTGCCTCATCACCAGTGTCAGGTTCTGTCCTCCTACAATAAAAAAAAAATCCTTCATTGATCTTTTTTTTGACCTGCAAAAAAGAAAATGGTCCACTGGCAATCTGACTCTCTAAGCACCCGAACCTCACCCCACCTGAACTCCGCCCCCAACTCAGCACCCACCACCCCTTAGCCCCCACACACCTTCACTCACCTAAATAGGTCTCAGAATGTAGATCCAGTCTCTGATCAAAGACACGTATTGCTGCAGGAACCAGCAACTGCAATATGAGAACATAAGGTAAGCATGGTTTAATGTATTTCAAAGGGGATTGAACTTTTATTCATAGCTTTGTCATTTTGAACATTTCTACACCAAATTTTCAACATGGCCTTTTTGGGACCCCACTCATGAATAATGGTGGTAAAATTATGCACATCCATCCTGGAAGGTGATTTTACGATCACTGAGCAAAATCACCTTCTGGGAAGGTGTTGAAAATGTTCTCCAACTTTGTTCATGAAGTGTGGTCATAAGAAGACTACATTGAAAATTTGGGGTTAAAATATTGACAAACAACAGTTATGAGCGTACATTGACATTTTTTACACACATGCTCATAACTTTGGTAATTTTCAATATTTTGACCTCAGATTTTCAACATTCCAGTTTTTTCACACTACCTCATGAGCATGACATTGTTATTTTTGAAATGCTGTCTAAAATGTGCTTTCACTCTTGTGGTGCAAAATGACGTTTCAATCGGTATTCAGAATTTTCACCTGCCAAGTTTGTGAGGTGGGTTCACAACATAGCTATGCTGAATATCTGTGGTCAAAATATAGAAATACCTCAAAGTTATGAGCATACATTGACATTTTTCTATGCTCGCTTGTGAATTTGGCAATTTTTTAATATTTTGAACCCTAATTTTCAACATAGCCACATTTTCAAACCACCTCATGAACAGAATAGCTATTGTTTTTCAAATCCTGTCCAAAATGTGTTTTTACAGCTGTGGCATGCAATAATGTTTTGGTGGGGATTTGAACATTTTCGTCTACTGGGTTCATGAGGTGGGCTAATAACAAGGCTATGTGAAAAATTCAGTGTACAAATATGGTTAAATGCCCAGGTTATAATTGAACGTTGCAGTATTCAAATGTTCACTCAATTTGCAATATCTTAACTCCAAAATTTCAACATAGCCATTTTTTCATAACAGCTCATAAATGTAACAGCTTTACTTTTTTTAAATCCTGGGTAAGATGTGTTTTCACATTTCTGGAATGGCATGATATTTTAAACAATATACTATAAATGCCACATGTCCGGAGTCATAATATGACTATCTTCAAAATCTGGGGTAAAAAAAATAATAATTATTAAGAAACTTTGTGTGTACTGGCAGTCTTCACCCCAGCAGGTATGCTTTGTGATCCTGTGCTGGACAGTTGAGGTTAGGGGCAAGCTCAGTGACTCATCTACATGTGGTGAGTGTGGTGAGATGGTGCTGTTATGTGACACCCCACCAGCCAGGGAATCAAAGCTGCAGGGTTGCCTACATGGGCCAGAGAACCATACAGTGAAGACAGCTCTTCTCTTGGCATGAGGGCCTGCACCTCTGCAACTCTGGGTGACAAAGGGCCCTGTGCATTAGCTGACAGACAGACTCTTTGCATTGTGCAGCTGTATCTCCAGCCACATGGAAGTGCAGGGGCCAGAAGGCCCTGCACTTCTTCAGCCCATCAGACACCCCAAGACTTCTTGACATCCATTGATGTACAAAACTGCAGGGCCTGCAAGGGCTCAACACTTCCGTAGGTGGACTGTGACTTCCCTTGGTGCAAGGCCCAAAGGACCCTGTGCATCTGCATCTGTTCCTGTGTGGATTAGGGTACAATGCCACTATCTCAAAAAAAAAAGGATATTCTTTGCAAAAAAGTTTGTTAATGCACCAGTTAGGGCTCAAATTAGTGCCACAAAAGTAGATAAACGTGGCACTAGGATTTCCAACTCTAACTCTCCACTCCCACCTCCACACCCACAACAAAAGGAAAATACATTAGGATTTTGGATCTCTGAAGTCTTAGAGAATCAGTGGTGGGATCTTCCTTGGGGTTGTCAAGCCTAATGCTCACCCCATTCCCTGAACAAACAGTGTCAGATGTGATCTCTTTTCTTCACAGTAGGCCTGCATGAAGAAAGCTACATCAGATTGTGTTGGCAACATGTGGTGAGACATATTTCTCTACCTTTGAAGAGTGATCACAATGAGGAGCTGTATGTTCTGTTTTGGATGGAAGGCTATGAGCTCAGAGGGTGAGAATTAGGGTTGACAACACCAAGGAAGATCCCCCCCCCCACACACACACACACACTGATTCACCAAGACTCTAGGGATCCAAAACCCTAATGTTCTTTTCATTTTGCTGCTTGGGGGTGTGGTGGGGTTGGAAACTAGGGTTAGACACCCTAACAACACATTTCCCTACTTTGTGGCATTAACTTGAACCCTAACTGGTGCATTAATGAAGTTTTTTTGCGAAGAATATTTTTATGTGTGTGTGTCGAATCCTTGTAGTGAGTTTTTGATTCTGTCTAGGAAAACTTTCAGTTCATTGTGGCATACTGAATCTTGTAGTTAGTTATCCATAGTATCAGACTTCTGGATTAGTTATACTTGTTCAGTTGTTATGGCCTCAATTAAAGGTAGCATGAAGTCCATTGAGCACTTTACTCAAACCACATCCCTGCAGTCCTAAAAACCTTTTTTAGAAAATCTTAAAATGGGTTCAGCTAGATTACTACAGTTACTTGCAAGTCACGGGAGTGTAGAAGGTTACATGATGTTCTGCCTGCACAGACAGATGTTCTACTCTCTCCTGTCCCCTTGTCTGAAAACTACCTAATTTCTATCATTTTCACCCTCAGAAATTAACAATCCTCTGACCTGCTCTACTGTAAGACTTCACATGGAAATGGAGGCAGAAATGAAAACTGCTCTGCCATGCCTCACTCGCCCCCCCCCCCCATCTATGCTGGAATGAGACAATGCCTCTAAGAGAACTATGCCACAAGCCACAACAGCTTCCTGTGGCAACTCCTTCCCAACTGCTCTTACTGAAGAAAAATTCTTGGAGGAATCTGGCACTCTTAAAAATACTTTACAAGTACTTGCTGAAGAGATTAAGTGTATCCGTTCTTCTGTTGACTCCTTGTCCCAGCATGTGGGTAACAATGAGGCCTGCACCAGTTTTCTGGGGGACTGGCAAAACAAAACAGAGCACGGCATCATTTCCTTCAGGCAGAAGCTCAGTAAAATGGAGGCCTGTTTAGAAGATCTAGAGGGGAGAAGCAGAAGAAATAATATTGTCATCTTGGGATTATCGGAGAGGACAGAGGGTCCCAATGTCCTCTTGTTCATAAAGAAATCATGTGAAAAGCTAGCAAGATCCTCCCCAAAGGCCCGGCGTATGTTGTTGAGAAAGTGTCCTATGGCTGCTGATGGATCCCCCCCAGACCACTTATTTTCAAGTTTCTAAGTTACTTAGATCACTAGCATCTTTTATCCAAAGTCTGGGACCTCAAAGAAGTTTCATTGGAAGGCAATTGTCTCTGCATGGTTCAAGATTTACCAGCCACAGTCTGATGGAAAAGAGCTACACTTCACCCTACTGTGACCAAGTTGATTGCAGCTAGTATCAGGTTCTATGTTTGATATCCAGCTATTCTCCAAGTTCAGCTTGTTGATACCTGGAGGACTTTTGACACTTTGGAACAAGTCACTGCCAAGCTTAAGATGTTCTGTCCCAATCTCCTTAAGTCTTCATGACCCTCTGCAGCTGCTTGCTTTGTAAGTATCAAGTACTACTGGGTCTGCTACATTTACTTTTCTTGCTGGGCTATTCTATTTGATACCTAACAAAGGACACTAGACTTTTTGTTAATGTACCCACTCTGCCTGCTATTATCAAGGTATATGCAGTGGGACTGAGAAGTCTACTGGTTGTTTACCATGCTTCGCTACTATTTTGGCTTCTGCATCTGCTTGGCCCGCCTGTGGACAGTTTTCTTTAATTGACATCAGCCTTCATTGGGCCTATACTTGATCCTAGTTTTGGGAGCTACACAATGTTCCCTGGAGAACCTTTCAAGGCTTCAGACTTGCGGAGCGAGGCTAATACCAGACTTGCTATTTTGAGTTTACTACAATTAATGTTGTTTTCTAAGCTGAATGATTTAGCCTGCACTGGGGAACATATCTATTTGCTGCCATATTGTCTTTATAACTATCTATCGATGGAAAACATCCAGACTCAACCAGATATGTGGATGGCACGATCCTCCATGTGCTGGCTCTTTGGCAATACTCACTAGTGTAGCACTTTGCATAGTGGCTGCATGGCTTTAAGCATGGTTTTGAGAATGTTTTTTTTTTTTTCCTCATCCCTGACATTAGTTAAAGCATACCAGGGGGGACCTGGACAATAACTGGGTGTTTTCTACTGTGTCATCCTTACTCTGCAGTTAACACAGATCCAGCAATTCAGCCTCATGGTGCCGGTGGTACTGGAATATTTTTGAACTGCGGCCAGTCTTTATGCATACTTGCCATTTCTGGGAAGATCAACGGATTGGACTGCAAGTTTCGTAATCAATAATTCTTTAGCTTCTAATACCTTACAGTATTTGAATTTAGAGCATTGGGATACAGAGAATGCTTGGTTTATAGACTGGTGGATGGTATTCCTCTTGAGGCATCCACATTCATAGCTTTGTTCTGGGGCTAATATAATTTGGGTTGGTCGGCTTTTCTTGTTTTTGCTGCACATAGTTATTATGGTTTCTCTTACTGACTGGCTATAACTACTGAATTATGGAACCCACTAAGTGCCTTTTTATGGATGTCACAGTTAATGTCAATACTTGCTCCAACAGTCTTCATCTTTCGATTGCCTCAGGCTTGTTAATTTATTTTTTAGGGCTCAGTTACCAGATTGTCTGAGCTTAATAATTAATCTGTTTCTTAAGGAATATGGATTCAGCCCTGGATTTTAAGTTGCCAATATTGAATTTTATATTTGAGGATTGGCTACGATGTTTGTTGTCCTACTTAACTATTTATTTTAGTTATATAACTGGGGCAGGCATCAGTTTTGTACCTGTAATGCATCAGGTTCATGGTCTAAAGTTTATTAGTTATTCGACTGTTGCTTGCTTAGCACTTGTCTTAGTATTATAGATAGATGATATTCTCGGGGGGGGGGTTATTCTTGAGCTGATAATGATTTACATTGTGGGCTGGAATCTTCTGGGAGGACAGTCCATTGGGCTGGAGGTAGTCGATTTTATAAGCGATTCTCTACTTCTGTTGTTGTTTTGGTTTGATTTCACTTTTTAGGGGCTGGGGTTTAGTGGGGTTGATTCCTGTGATTTGTATTCCTATGGTGCATTTCTGAGATCTGGTTGGGTTACTTAGTTTTGTCTTCTTGTGGGCGGGGCTGGGGCACACCATCTATTTCCTATGCATCTATTACTCTTCTTCAAATAATTGCAAGCATAGGTAACCTATATACTTTTGCAACTTGGAATGCAAATGCTGCTCTAGATAGCTGGAAGTGATATATGATTCTTCAGCAGCTTAAGAAACTTCAAGTGGGTGTTGCATTTTTGCAAGAAATGCATACTTGTAGGGAAGATATCTTGGGTTTTAGGAGAACATGGGTAGGCCAAGCTTTTGGTGCAGGCAACGGAATGAAACGTTGCAGTATGGCTAGTTTGATGGCCTGAACAACCTCTTCCCACCTACATGAGGAGATTTGGGGCCCTGAGGGAAGATGTATCCTCTTACATGGCCGACTAGGGTTAACCGAGGTAGTTCTTGGGTTGAGTTATGGCCCCAAAATGGATTTCCCCTCCTGGTTTGTTGAGCTGTAGGTACATTTAGCCCCTTTTTCTTCCTTCCCTATATTTTCAGGTGGGGCCTGGAATCTGGTCTACTAGTCTGAATTTGAAACCACAAAAAAAACTCAGGCACTCATAACCACATATGATGCTGCACACCAAGTTAAAAGAGTAGAAAACATATTTATTTTATGTCATACAGGTGCCTAACGCATTTCCTTTGAGAAAGGATCGAGTGATGGACCAGAAATGCATTAGGCACATGTATGACATGAAATAAATATTTTTTCTACCCTTTTAAGTGGTGTGCAGCATAATATGTGGTGGTGAGTGCCCATGCTTTTTTTGTGGTTACATTTACTTTTGCTTGTGAGCACCCAGTTCTTGTGCACACCCTGCTCTGTGTGTTTAGTCTGAATTTGACTGATCTGGGAGTGCTCGAAGTGGGCTCTCTGCAGGGCAATGAGGTCTAAGAAATTTGATTGATTCCATGGGATTGGTTGATATCTGGCGTGTCCTCCATCCCACGGAGAGTCAGTTTACATTTTATTCTTTGCCACATTCCTCTTTTTCTCACCTGAACTATATTTAATCAGTACAGAAGCACTTGTGGGCTTTCTCATTGTGAAATCCAACCAATGGTCATCTCTGACTGTAATCCAGTAACTGATTAATTTGCTCAGTGAACTGGAAGAGCATGACAAGATATGGCAGTTTAACTCGTAACTGCTAAAAGTCCCATTAGTAAATTTGATTCTATTGCAATACATCCAATCCTTTTTTGGCAATAATGATAACTCAGTCTCACAGCTGGACATGCTCTGGGAGGCAGTCAAATGTGTGTTCATGGGGGAGTGTATCCGTCTCGCTTCCAAGTGCCAAAAAACACGTACTTAGGAGCTTGCTCATCTGCTCCAGCAGATTAGAGACCTAGAGATCTACCTTTCTCCCGCTATTCTTGATGCTGACTGTCATCAATTACATGCTTTAAGAGTGTAATACTCTAATCTTCTACTGGAAAAAGCAGAGTTATCTCTTTTTAGAACTAGGGTGCGATATCTGGAGAAGGTTGAATGTACCGGCAAATTACTTGCCCTTTGTTTATACATAGAATGTGCTGGCAGATGGGCACCACAAGCTCCATCTAGTCTGCCCATGTTTTTTTCTACCCCCCCAACTTGGAATCGCTTGTTAACTTGCTGACATGTCTGTCCCATTCTGATTTAAACTGCTTGACTGCCTTAATCTCCACCACCCCCTGGGGCAGTCTGTTCCATAGGTTCACTACTATTTTGGTAAAAAAGAACTTTCTACTATTACTCCAAAACCTACCCCCCTTTAGTCATGTGTCATGCCCACTTGTCTTACTGCAACTGCTAATCTGGAAGAGGTCCTGTGATTGTACTTGTTGATACCCTTTAAATACTTGAAAGTCTTAATCATGTCCCCTCTCTCCCTCCTTTGTTCCAAGGAGAAGAGGTTTAATTCCCTCAGTCTTTCACCGTACGTCTTATGGTGTAGGCCATGAATCATCTTAGTTGCCCTTCTCTGCACTGTCTCCAACCTATTGATGTCCTTTTTGAGGTGGGGCCTCCAGAACTGGACACAATACTCCAGGTGGGGCCTCACCAGGGACTTACACAGTGACATTATTACCTCACACCTCCTGCTAGAGATATCTCTGCTTATAAGATCCAGGAGGCCACTCGCCTTCTTTGCTGCCTTCTTGCATAGCTTCCCTGTCTTTAAGACATCAGAGATGATGAGTCCCAGGTCACATTCCTGCTTTGTAGCTGTTAGCTTCTCCCCTCCCAGGTGGTACTGTGCCCCAGGGTTCTTCTTTCCCATATGCATCACCTTGCACTTTTTCATGTTAAATTTCAGCTGCCAGTCTCATGACCATCTTTCCGATCTTAACAGGTCTTTTTTCATTTTTTGCAACCCCTCTGGTGAATCCACTTTTCTGCAAAGCTTTGTGTCATCTGCGAACAGACACACCTTTCCTTCTAGGCCATCAGCAATGTCACTGATATACACACTGATCAAGACTGGTCCAGTACTGATCCCTGTAGAACCCCACTTGTCACCATCCCCTTCCCTGACAATGCTCCATTGACCAACACTCTCTGCATTCTGCCATTTAGCCAGCTTCTCACCCAGACTATTATTTTGTGGCCCACTCCCATGTGCTCGAGTTTGGTAATCAGTCTTCTGTGGGGGACAGAGTCAAAGGCCTTGCAGAAGTCAAGATAGACCACATCGACTGTGCCCCTCTGGTCCACCGTTTTAGTGACCTAGTCAAAGAATTCCATTAGGTTGGTTTGGCAGGAACTTCCTGCAGTAAAGCCTTGTTGCTGTGGGTCCACCTTCCCACTCACTTCTAGAAAAGTCAGAATTCACTAATTTAGAAGGGATTCCATCATCTTACCCACTATCGAGGTGAGGCTGACTGGAAGGTAGTTTCCAGTCTCATTCCTGCTCCCGCTCTTGTGAAGTGGCACCACTGTAGTACTTTTCCAGTCCTCTGCAACTACCATGCTATCCAGAGATTTGTTGAAGTGTGCAACTAGCAGAGCTGCTAATTCCTTTCCAAGTTCCTTGGGTAACATCCACCTGAAGCACCTCGACCACAGAAGGTAGTTGGTCCAGGAGGTTGGCAGGTGGTTAGGAGGGGCAAATTGGGTGCCCCATTACTCAATTCTCACCAATACATCACCTCCATAAACCATATAAAAACTAAAAACAGGTATCTGCCTCTATCTCCAAGATCAAACAAGGGGGCAGAGGACACTACAGAAGAGGACACTGCAGCACAGGAGATAGCACTACAAAACTCACCCAAAACAGGGACCAAAACAAAAAAAGTAAAAAGGAAATCCAAAACACTTCTGATCATAGGAGACTCCATGATTCCGGGAGTTGATACCTACCTCTGGCTGGGGGTAATGGTCAGATGTCTCCCAGGTACATCAGTGTGGAGAGACACTGATCGCATTGCTAAAATTGTGCAGAAAGCAGGAGAAAACATTGATTTCCTGGTACACATAGGGATTAACAATCTCACCAGCTGGTCAGTTGTAGAGACCAAGAAACACATGACCAGGCTGAGAGACAAACTGTCATCCATTTCTTCTGGCATCTCTTTCTCTGAGATCCTGCTGGTCTGAGAGAGGGAGGCAGATGGATGGAAGGTCAGAGAAGGGGAGATAGAGGAGCTAAACATTTATTTATTTATTTAGCTTTTGTTTACCGGGTAAGTACACTAGACAAGTATTATGCCTATTTTCAGGAACGACCCAGGAGAGTACAACATGAGGAACAACAGTCAAGGAGACATGGCAAAGAGAGTACAGTTTTTTGTCACAGTAAACAAACATGTGGGAAATACATCATTTGATGCTAGGGGAAACATACAGTAGTAAGCACATTTCAGATTGTACACTCTAGACTAGCTAGTTCAACTGACAGATATATATAGGTCATCATACATAGGAGTGGAGCATAGCTCAAGTACTGGATTGGTCATAATATAATTTATAACATTGTCGTATACACCCCCTAGGCTAGTTGGATCGTGGACAGGTATATACAGCTCATCACATTTTTCTAAATACGCACATGTTGTGGCTCAAGGGCTAGTGCCAGGAAAAAGGACACAGATGTGTAGGTAACTGGCAACAGTTTGGGGAGCAAAAGTTTTTTAAATTCAATGGACTGCATCTTACTAAGGATGGAGTCAGTACATTGGGGAAGAAGTCTGATGTCTTTGTAGAATATTTAAACTAGCAAATGGGGAGAGGGGTGCTGCATCTGATACATTGAATGGGATGAACACTCCCCCCCCCCCAGCTAGTGATCAAATGAGTTCAGCATGTTTTTAGTTCATTTGCATCACCAGGTAAGAAAAAAGGTCCAGCTCTCCATACAA
Source organism: Neoceratodus forsteri (assembly GCA_016271365.2). NCBI lineage: Eukaryota > Metazoa > Chordata > Ceratodontiformes > Ceratodontidae > Neoceratodus > Neoceratodus forsteri. The sequence goes on from CM028133.1 coordinate 815,868,451, forward strand.
CATGCAATCTGGGAAACAAGATCCCAGACCTGAAGACAACAATGGCAGAGGCTAAACTGGATATTGTAGCCATTAGCAAGACATGGCTCACCAGTAACCACACTTGGGAGACTTCAGTACTCGGCTATGTGCTGTTCAGAAGAGACTGAAGTGCAAAGGGGGGTGGGGGGAACTGGCCCCTTTATGTCAATGAAAATATCAAAGCTTCAGAAATTCAGAATACTCAAAAGGAGTCAGAAGAACTGTGGGTCACACTGGAAACAAGAAATGGGACAGCCATACGAACTGGAGTTGTCTACAGGCCTCAAGACCAGGGGGAGGACATAGCAACATTACTGTTAGAAGATATACAAAACATGACAGCTAAAGGAAAGGTTCTGATAATGGGAGACTTCAACATGCCAGATCCAGATTGGTCAATACCAGCAGGAACATCTTCCAGAACTAGACACATAGTGGATTCCCTGCAGGGGGAGGGCCTCAAACAACTGGTACAACAACCCACAAGAGACAGGGCTATCCTAGATCTAGTACTGACTAATGGTGAAAGGATTACAGATCTCCAGGTAGAAGGTCACCTGGGGGCCAGTGACCATAACATGGTATGGTTTAATTTGGCCACTAGAACTAAATATTCCTATTCCAAGGCAAAAATATGGCACTTCAGAGGAGCCTACTTTCATAAGATGGCCAAAAGAGTTAAGCTAGCCCTGGCAAGAAGAAATATAGGTGAGGGGGTACAGGCAAAGCAGGCAAGCATTAAGGATGCGATACGTGAAACAACATCCCATTGTGTTAGGGAGAAAAGCAAGTGCAAAAGAAGAAGGAAACCACACTGGTTCTCAAAAACAGTAGCAGAAAAGATCAGAGCCAAAAGGTTGACCTTCAGGAAATGTAAGGGAACGCAGCAGGACAAAGATAGGGAAACATACTAAACTTCCCTAAGGGAAGCAGGGAAGACAGTAAGACAGGCAAAGGCCCAAACCAAGGAAACACTAGCATGAACTGTAAAAGGTGACAAGACTTTCTATAGATACATTAGTGAAAGGAGAAAGTCCAGTGGGGGTATTGCTAAGATCAAAGGGGATAATGGGAAGTGTGTGGAGGAGGACCAAGGAAAAGCATGTGTCTTAAATAGATATTTCTGCTCAGTATTTACTGAGGAGAAGGTAGGGCAGGGTCCACAGCTCAGTACCATGGACACAGGGGAAAGGGAGGTGTGCATAAGTCCCTTCACAACAGAAAGGGTCCTACAAGAACTCTCTAAGCTCAGGGTGGACAACGCAATAGGATCTGATGGCATACAACCCAGAGTACTAAAGGAGCTAAAGGTGGAATTAGCAGAGCCATTATCAGAACTGTTAAGTGAGTATCTGAGCACAGGAGAAGTTCCAGAAGACTGGAGAAGGGCTCATGTGATCCTGCTCCACATGAGTGGCAGCAGGGAGGAGGCAGGGAAATACTGACCAATCGGTTTTACCTCAGTAGTGGGCAAGATTATGGAGGCATTCCTTAAGGAAAGGATAGTGCAACACCTGGAATCCATAGGAGCACAGGATCCAAGACAGCATGGGTTTACAACAGGAAGGTCTTGTCAAACTAATCTCATAGATTTCTTTGACCGGGTAACCAGAGTGGTAGACCAAGGGGGTACAGTTGATGTCGCCTACCTTGACTTCAGTAAAACTTTAGACACCTGTTCCACATTGCAGATTGATTAATAAGCTGGGTAGACTTGGGTGGGTCAGACATTGGTCAACTGGGTGGCAAACTGGTTGGTGGGCAGAAAACAGAGAGTGGTGGTAAATGGTATACAGTCAGAAGAGATGCAAGTCACAAGTGGGGTACCTCAGGGATCAGTCTTGGTTCCAGTCCTCTTCAATATCTTCATCAGTGACATTGCAGATGGACTGGAGAGTAAGGTTTGTCTGTTTTCAGATGATGGCAAGATCTGCAACAGAGTAGATGATCCAGATGGTGTGGGTAGAATGAGAAGAGATCTGGATAAACTGGCAAAATGGTCGGAAGAGTGGCAACTGGGGTTTAATGCAAAGAAGTGCCAGATCTTGCACATAAGGAAGAGAAATCATGAAGCTACCTATAGGTTGGGAGCAGAGTTGCTGGCAATCACAAGGGAAGAAAGAGACTCAGGCATCATCATTACAGATAACCTGAAATTATCCAAGTAGACCACTAAAGCAGTAGGTAAGGCTAGAGGGATGTTGGGGTGTATTAGTAGGGGTATCACAAGTCGGAAGAAGAAGGTAATAATCCCTCATTACAAGACACTGGTTAGGCCTGTTCTGGAGTGCTACATGCAGTACTGGAGGACACACCTACACAAGGACATTAACAAAATGGAGGCAGTCCAGAAAAAGGCAACCAAAATAGTGCAGGGACTGCATTAAAAAACATATGAGGACAGATTAACGGAGCTCATCATGTACACGCTAGAGCAAAGGAAGGAGAGAGGTGATATGATCGAAACATTCAAACATCTTAAGGGCATTAACAAGGTGAAAGAGTCTAACATTTTTTTTTTGGACCAGGTAAGTGCACTAGACAAATCCTGCCTATTTTCAGGCATGGCCCAGGGGAGGGGGATACAGATGAATGCCAACTGACCTTGAACCAGATTAAGCTGTTGGTGGTATTTTTTAGTGAATGAGGGAAATTTGGCCAGGACACCAGGGAAAAATCCCCTACTCTTTTCAAGAAGTGCCATGGGATCTTTAACATCCACCTGAACTACCACCAATCCAGGCAGATGGGACCTCGGTTTAACATCTCATCCGAAAGACGGCACCTCAGAAGTGCAGCACCCCTCTCATGCTGCACTACAGTGTCAGTACTGGGATATTAACTTAAGTGCCAGATGTGGGAGCTGAACCCACAGCCCTCTGATCTCCTGGCCTCAGAGGTGAGTGTGCTACTTACTGAGCCACTGACACTGCTGTCAGTTTCAATATAAGAAAAATAGCAGGACAAGAGGACACAGCATGAGATTAGAGGGAGGCTGATTAAAGGGCTATGTGAGGAAGTTCTTTTTCACAGAAGGGGTGGTGGATGCATGGAACGGCCTACCTGAGGAAGTAGTAGATATGAATATAGTGCAGAACTTCAAAGAGGCATGGCATAGGCTTAAGGGAGCAGTACAGGTGAGTATGAATTGATAGGCCATTGACAGAATAAAGGCCTATGGCACATTCATAAGGTAGAATAAATGGGCAGACTGGATGGTCCTTGTGGTCCTTATCTGCTGTCAACTTTTATGTTTCTATGTATCCTTGGATGCATGCTGTTGGGTCCCATTGCTTTGCCCACTTGCAGCTTGTTGAGCTGTTCAAGTACTCTTTGTTCTGTGAATGGACTTGTGTACACTCCCTCAGCGGTGACTTCCTTTCTAGTTAGAGCTGGTTCGTTGTTGTCTTTCTCCTATGTAAAGACAGAGCAGAAGTACTTGTTTAGGATTGCCGCTTTCTCCTTGTCATCTTCTTCTTGTGTGCCATCCTCCTTCTTCAGTCTTACAATTCCCCTTTTGCTTTTTCTCCTCTCCCCGATGTACCTGTAGAAGGTTTTGTCCCCTTTGGTTGCCTCCTGTGCTATCCTTACTTCTGTTTGGGCCTTTGCAGCCCTTACAGCTTTTCCTGCCTCCCTCAGCTTCTCCCTGTATGTCTCTTTATAGAGGCAACTTGAATCAGGGAAAATTATCCCAGCATTCGCACTGGAGTGGGTGACAACAAGTTTGCCACCCATCCCTGTAAGATTGCTGAAGTTTTCCACCACTTCTATAGTTGCTTATATGAGGCTGACCCTCTTCCAGCTGACCAAGATTTGTTAATGTGCCAGTACTTATGTGATCTCCCTCTCCCTCATTTGTCCCTACAACAACAAGACATCCTAAAAGGTTCTCTTCTTCTGTCTGAAGTTATTCGAGTGGTACAACAGCTTCCTCTTGACAAAGCTCCTGGCTCGGATGGCTTTAGGAATAACTTCTATAAAACCTACTCTGAGGAGCTTGCTACCTTTTTAGTTTGTATGTTCAACAATCTGTTTTCATACAGCCTTACTGACTGTGCTTTGACACAAGTCTGGATAATGCTAATAAAGAAACCAGGCAAGGACGAGCAGTCCCCAGGCAGTTACCGCCCCATTTCCCTCCTAAATTCGGACTTTAAAATTCTAGTTAAAATTCTAGCGAATAGGCTCTGATTAGTATGGGACGGATTGATTAGCCTGACTCAAGTTGGGATTACGGTGGGCCATTTATCAAGTGATTACCTAAGGAAGATCCACTGTTTTATGTCTGAAGCCAGGGAGAGCAAGCCTTCTTCTGCCTTGGTCTCTCTGGATGCAGAAAAAGCTTTTGACTGTGTTTTCTGGTCATTTTTATTTAAAGTTTTAGACAAATTTGGCTTCCCTTTGGAGTTCCAAAACTGGATAAAAGTGTTATATAATGATCCTAGTGCCCATATCTGTTGCAATGGAATGCTTTCCTTCCCTTTTCATTTGCAACAAGGAACTAAGCATGGCTATCCGTGCTCCTCTTTCTTGTTTAACTTATATTTAGAACCCCTTATCCAGCACCTCTTGCTTAACCCTACTGTGTGCAGGATTTCTAAGGGGGGAGGCATACCAATTGTCTGCTTATGCTGATGATTTGCTTCTCCACATTGAGGAACCAGTCATTTAGATTCCAGCAGCTTTAGAAGAGAGAAATAGTTTCTCTCTCCTCTCTGGTTGTAAACTTAATTTGACAAAAACTAAAGTACTCCCTCTTAATGTGCATGTCAGTAAGCAAGAGGTTCTGGACCTTGGTCTAAAATGGGAAACTAAAATGTTGACCTATCTGGGTATCCATCTAACTTGTAATCCTTTCACATTAATCAAGGAAAACCTCACCCCCTTTTTCAAGAAATTAAATCTGATTTGCATCACTGGGTGGCCCTACCTCTTTCCTTATGGGGTAGAATAAGCACAATTAAAATTAATGTCTTGCCCTTTTTTTTTTTTTTTAATTTTCTTTTTTTCCTGCCCATGGCTGCTGACACATCTGCCCGGTCACAGCCCCTGATCCCCCACTTCCATATTGGCCACGGCTCCCCTGACACCCCAGACTTTCCCCCCAGGGTAGGGTTGCAGCACTGAGGCTAATGCCACAATTGAGGGGCTTGGATCTAGGAGCCAGCCTGGAAGCTAACCAGGGCTGGGGTGGACTTCATTCATGGCGCTCATGAACTGATTTTTCTCGGTTCCCCAGGGGAGGGGGCATGCCATGATGTTCAACATCTACCCTGCCCCTCTCTTGGAATTTGGTGCTGGTGCTTGTGATTCTCCCTGGCCTCCACCAAGAGTCATATGCATGCCGGACACTCTCCCCAACCCTGCCCCCAAAGAACGAGTGCAGTCCTGGGGGTGCTCCATCCTTCTTCCCCAGTCAGCCCTCTGGCTCCCCGGTCTGTTCCCGAACCCAGGTCACCGGCGTCACATGCAGAATTCCAACTGCTGCTCCAGCATGACGGCCTTTGCACTGGTTATTATACCCCATTGGTATGCTATGTCCATATTTCCCTAAAGCCTGGTTTATTAGATTACAACAATTATTCAATAATTTCCTTTGGGGGGGTGCAGTTTGATGGCTTACTTTAAACTTACACTTCTGAGAGATATAGGAGGACTGTGACTTCTTAATCGCTTTCTCTATTATTGTGCACACTATGCCAGTCAATTTTCTCTATGGGGGCACCCAGACTTATTTAAAGAAGACTTCAGATATAGAACATACCCCTGTGGATGGTCATTTGAGAAGGACATATGCTAGAGAATGGGAATTCAATTATGTAGTTTGATTTATTTAAACCCGTCCCAGTTACCCCCCCCAGTCTTAAGTCCACTTCTCTTTTCTGGTCAGTAAAGGCCATCAGGCAGTTACGTACCTATTTGGGTCAAGATTGGCCGAAACTTGCCTGTCAGCCTATACAGGGCTGGGTAACCCCAATATCAAAATTAATTGTGGCCATATACCTCCTATTTTTTGTCCACTGCTCCAAAATGCCACCTGTGGCTCTTTAATTTCTGACTGCAGATTCCTTCCCTTTTCGATTGTGAAAGAGCATATTTTACTTCCTCCTTCCTCTGAGTTTAAATACCTCCTGATGAAATGTGCTATCACTGCACACCTTGGTCCAAGTCCCTCAACTGCCAGCCAGAATTCTGAATTGCAATTACAGTACTTCTGGACATAGCTACGCAACCCCACTCTATTTCTAAATATTACAAATGTTTTCAAGAAATTGACCCATTGAGTCTTTTGGGACTTTGTCATTATTGGCAACAAGCCTTATCCCTATCCGATGGTTCAGTGGCATGGAGGTATATATACAGCCTTGTATAAATACATTAAGCAGGATTGATATTGCTTCCTTCAGTTCAAGGTACTGCATAATTTATATTATACACCCATTCAACTGCACCAGATGGGGAAGCTTTCCTCTCCTTCATGTACTAGATGCAAGAAAGCTGAGGGCCATCTTAAACACTTTTTGTGGGACTGTGAAGAAATCTCTCCATTTTGGGAGGCCATCAGACAGTCCATGGGTCCCTTCCTAGACCTAGAGACTTATTTTACCCCAGAAATTTGCCTAGTGGGTCTTTACCCTCCTGATCTACAGGTATTTGGGCCATGGAAAGCCTATATGTCTGTGATCTCCATCATGGCTAAGTTAATCATTGCACATTATAGACTAGATGATGTCATCCCTTCACACCATGAGTTTCACCAAGAGATTCTTCAGGCCTTAATGTTTGAAAAGCGAACTGCCTCCATACATAACCAATTGGAACCTTTCTGAAATAGATGGGAGTCTGTATATGCCCTTATAGCCAATCAGAGACAGTGGCTTGGGTCAAACTAGGCATGTTCCTGGATATCTCAAGCCATCTTCTCTTTAAAGCGTGTCTATATTTATGAGTCTTTTGTTCTCTTCTTCATGGAGTTGGTTGTGCACCAGGGGGAAGGGGTTGGTGTGGATGGAGGGCAGAAGGTGGATGTGGGGGTAGAGTTTCTTTTTGAGGGTTTGTTAATTAATTTACCACTTTTTATTTTTTGTTTATTGTATTTTTGGTAACTGTTCATAGTCTGTAGTTTAATGTTTTGGTGTTTTTTCAATATGATTTGGATAAAGTGTACTTAATTAAAAAAAATTGGGTTCAACTAGAACCCTCAGTCCTCATGGAAATCTTTTCTGGTTAGTGTATTCTAACAGTGTTGCAATATGCCAGGCCAGGTGCACTTCTTTTTGCTTTGGTGATTCTAACTTGTTGACTGATGTTTTGGGGATCCCTGTGTTTGTTATGGATATTTTGCTTTTGACGAGCTTCAGAATCCTATTTGCAGCTTCCATATTAATGTATTTAGGTGAGGACAAGGCATCTTTGAGACTATCCAATTCTGAAAAGGTTGCCAGGATTTATTCCAGTCTTGTTGTAGTGGGCTGGATTTTCAAAGCCCCAGGTATGACACAAGGAATGTGCGCCAAACAATAGTGGAGCAAGGGAGTCTAGCATCAAACACTGCACCAGACTTGATTTTCAAAGGACCACTGTGTCAAAGGCAGTCCACCCTGCATCAAAGGTGGCTGTGTCAGCCTTGCACCTTACAAACAGCAGCAACATGACGCAAGCCGGCCTTTGGTGCTTACAGAAATGGTGCAAGACCGCACCTGTGGGAATTTCAAAGCTGCAGCACTTACACTAAACTTGTCAAAGTACCGTCAGGTGCTAGACCAGCCAGAGCTGGTCTAAGGGACACTACTGCATATAAATAGACCCAAAGTAGGTGGTCAGACCTGACTATACTATTATTAAGGGCCAGTATTCTCCTGCAGGACTAGTCTAGAACATTTTGGGGGCTTAGTTTTGACCATTTTATCTGCCGTTTTGTTTATTTAGCTTGTGTCATTCTCGTCCTTTGCATCATTTGTTTGACTCAGCTTGCACCATTTTTACTTGGTTTGCACCATTTTTAATCGGTTTGCACCATTTGTAATCAGTTTGCACCATTTTTGTACTCGGTTTGCATCATTTTCATTCCTTGAGTCATTTTTCTGACTTAACATGCACCATTTTTGACTCAACTTGCACCATTTATTTTGGTGCAGCTTGCATCATTCCCATCCCTTACACCATTGTGTTTACGCAGTGGACCTCTTGCGTCAGCTTGGGGGACTTTGTCACACAGACCTCTTTTCTTGCAAAATATGGCGCACAGTATTTGGTGCACCAAGATCTGATTCAACCTGGTTGTTTGACACAGCTTGCATGGATATAAGGGCCCTTTGAAAATCTGGCCCAGTGTTTTTTTTTAACAGTTTGTGTTATAAGCTTTAAGTTCTCTGAATTCCCAGTAAGCCTTTTCTCTTCAGTAATAATTGTGTTTCCTCAATTTTACTGTGGTTTGGGAAATGGACAAAATACTGTACATTGGTGAAGATAAATTGAACATACAGTAAGTGTTGAAATTCCACTCTCCAGGTTCTGGACTTTTTATGTTTTCTTGCGCACATGTGCAAAGCAAACATATTTGTACTGTATAATATTGGGGACTGTGTAGATGTGTACTAAATAAGGCAATAGATGTAGAAATGCACAAGACTTGCCACTCAAAAGCCAATGCAGAGAAGACAGATGAGGATAGTGGTCAGTTGGCTGAATGGCATAAACTTCCTGTAGTTCAAAGGATAGAGCTCCACCAATCACATTGGTTTTCTGCCCATTATCCAGCTAGCAGACATCATCAGGCTTTCAAGATGAACATCTAGCCATTGTGTGTGTGTGTGTGTGTGTGTGTGTGTGTGTGTGTGTTTGTGTGTCCCCTAGTTACAGACAGGAAGCTCCTATTTGAAGCATTAAATAGAGTTGTAAAAAACAGCATGCACAATGCAAATATAATGGCTTCAAATGTGTTAGCAGCATGTCAGTAATGAACAAAACCCCCCAGCAATACTGGTAGTTGATTACATTTACATAAAGATTATGTTCCATTTAAAACGCCCCTGATACCAGTTGGATAACTTTAAAAAATGAGAGTTAGGCACAATTCAAGTTTATAGTTCATATATTTTTTCAATCTTTTTTTCCATATGAACTTTATCCCCCCGTCTCTCCCCATTGGCCCCCTTCTGCTGTCGAGCCACAGCCCCTTCACCCTCCCTCCTAGACTTACCCCATGTACTTCTTACCTCATTGCATCAGTGGGTGCTATGGATGGTGGTGGTGCAGTGCCTTCAGGCTCACAACATCATCCTGCAGATAAGGGTTATTTCCCACCTGTTACTCCCCTTGAGTCATAACTGACAGTGTAGACTGTGAAGTTGGTGCATGCTTTCAATGCCTCCCTCTGACTTTAAATCCTGGTGACCCCTGCTGTGCCAACTACCCTCCACTATGTGGCAACCAAGCAGTTGTACATACTGTACCCCTACCTCAAAGGAGGAGCTCCATCAATGGATGCTAAATCCTCCTTCCCCCACCAGCCCATGAGCAACCTTGGTCCATTCTCAAACCCAGGTCACCAATATGGCAGGAGGTGAGGTAGCCAGTGCCTCAGCCCTCCACATTGCAGATATGGCTACAAGTTTACTGTAGCTCAGATTTCCTTAGATAATACTGTTTGTGGTCCTGAGGGGGGCTGAACCTGCAACATGCTGTTTTTCAGTTATGTGCTTTTACCCTCTGTACCATTTGACCAGAATTACATTTTTACAATTCTTTCACTCTCTTTGTTTATTGCTGAGGGGAAGTTACCTAAAACCAAAATCACTGTCACTTGGACTTTATTAGCTTTGGCTGCTTATCTATCTATGACATCATAATTCCCTGTTAACCACATCATAAACAGAACTGTGACTGCAGAAGTAGACTAGAAGACAGAACAAATAAGGCAGAGATTCTGTTTTGATGCAAATGTCCTCAGTAAAAAAACAAATAAGGGTGACGATTACAAAAAAGGTGAAATATAGGTAGAGATGTGCAAAATGCATGAATTTCATTTTGTGAAATATTCTGTGACATTTGCAAAATATTTCATGGATGCAAAATGCAGAATTGTGCCAGTGAAATTGTGAATTTCACCTGTGAAAATGTGCTTTTTGCTGCAACTGGCTGAATTTTGCCACCCTCTGGTGAAATTCATCCACTTGCTGGCAAATTTCTGCATTTTGTGGGTGAAATTCATGATTTCACTGGTAGAATTTTGTATTTCACACCAGCAAAATTCATGGGTGAAATGCGTGAATTTCACAAAACATTTTGCATGGCAAAATTCCCAATTTCAATGGAATTTAGCTGGCAAAATTAAATTTCCCTGCAACACTAAATATAAGCAAAATTGTGCTTAGATATTATGTTTTTCATAGTTGTCCCAACAACATCAGGACCTCTTCAAAGCCTTGTTACACTGCAAGCAAACATTTGGCATTGACAAATGTCTGTTACTTTCTCTAGTGCTGACTTAGGGGTGTCGTTACTACCACTGATCCAAGTTAAACGATCTCACAGACACTGTAAGAACTCTACCAAAATTGTTTATTTTATTCAAGCAACCACATCCCATGGGTGTAAGTCACTGTAGTGTTGAACTCCATACACTTTTGATATCATCTAATTCTTTTCATTTTACATATGCCAATTTGAAATTATATGTTAAAATATTTATGCTAACATTTCAGGACCAACTGGTTCCTTTCTTTGAGATGGTGGTCTGATAAAAATACAAATAATGAAGTAATTAACCAATAAGATGTGATTTTATAATTATAAAGATGTGTTTGTTAGATTTTCTTCAAAATAATTTATATTTTTATTTTTACTTTCTTACAAGATGAACTGAATTGCTGAAGTATCTGGAGTAAAAGAAAAAGAAGTAGTAGTAAAATGTTTATTTTTATATGGGAAAGATGTCACTTTTACATCATTGGATCAATTACCCATTTCCAAGATGCTCCTGTTATAACAATCATAAGTTCCAACATACAAAAATACATCAAATAAATGCAAGATACAAAAATATGCATAATGACAAAACTTACATTAATCAATATCACAGTTTCTAAGGGGTTTGTAACCATCATACAATTATATTTATACATATTTAATCTTCAATTGGACTAGTACATAGTGTAAATCTGCCAATTTAGACAATTTTAGACATAATGTACAAATTGGACATTCGGTAGGACAGGCTAATCAAAGATATTAATTTTTTTTAAGTATGACCATTAACTAATCATAACATTCACATTCCCATGTAGAGTTTTTTGTCAAAGAGCTCACAAAAGATTTGGAGCTTTGTAGTCTATGTCTTTGTTTGATATCAATGGGTTCCCAATATTGTTTTACCTTAGCTATAAAAGTCATATTCCCAAATCTGTTCTTAATTTTGGCTTGTAGGCATCTTCCCTTGTTCACTTTATGTTGTTTTTGTTCTGTGGGAATCAGAAGTTCAAATAAGTGATTCTCATATTTAGTTAAAATGAATTGTATAATTTCTCCTTGCTGGAAATGAAGGTGTTACTCTGTGCCTATAGACAGGTGTCTGTATTTCTGTCCATTGGTTTGAGTCTGAGGTTTTCAGTTAGTATATCTGGAAAATATACAAGTTAGAATCACTGTCAGTATTTTGTACTGATCCCATTGTATATTGTTTCCTTAACTTATGTTGATTCTTTTAAACATAATATAGTTACCACCTTAGTGCTGGAGAAGCTCATTTCACTTGTGGTTTCTACAGTAATGTGGCTGAAAAGGGTGTGCCATCAATGCAGCAAAACCCCTACATTGACAGCAGTGTAGACACTGCAACCTGATCGACAATCATTCCATCAGTTGGGATTTTGCAGTGCCTTCCATCTTGCCATTCAAGGGGTGTTGTGCTTTTCTCCTCTACACCTCTGACCTGGAGGTGATGATGTTATTTTTGTGGGGTGCAGGAGGAGAAGCCTACCTCAAACAGCTGGGATGTGCCCTGGTGCTTTGCCATGATCATGGTTGGGTGGCACAATTGCGTGGTGACATGGTCACCATCGCCATTTTGTTATCAATGTAATGTCAGTCAACAATATTGTTGTCGAACCAACATGGTGGAACCACTGAAAAGCATGTCACCATGATGATGCAATCATGCTTTGGCACACTAAAGTGTGATATTGCAGCCCTGCCCCCTCTCATAGACTCAGTAAAGCCTTCAACAAAACAAAAAAATATGTTCTTATGGCAACGTGGACTGTAAACCGCAATTACTTTCATTGACTCTTTACAGAGAGTCTTGGTGCTCCTGATCACAATACTGAGGAAAATCACCGGTGGGAGAGTAAGAACTTGAAATCTCTGTATTTTGTATTCTAAAGGAGTATTATGAAGGAGAGAAATCAGTTAATCACAGACTTGTATCTAAAACTATCAGACAAAAGCATGATCAGTTCTTCAGAATTTATTTCTGCAGTTTAACACATTAATCAACAATTTAGACATTTATTCTGCCATTCTAAGTCAGAATTTTCACAAAAGTTCCCAATTTGCATGTAAGGTAAATTCTGACTTTTATGGTAATTTCACCAGTGGAATTTTATTTTTTCAAGCACTAATCAAAACACAACACTGATATTCACCACCAAAATGAACAACATGACTGAATACAAACTCAGCTGGATATTTTAGATGCAGGAATGGTACTTAATGGGGCAATACCATTAAAACAAAGAAAATAAGGAAATATGTAGAGAGAAAACCTATTACAGTATATCAGGGATCTGATTGCATGTTCCACAGACCATGTACACTATGGTATAATATGGGCCTGTGCCCATATCATAGACAAAATGTCCAGACTGCTAAACAGAGGATCTCTGAGCATAAAAGGGTCATATGAAGGGAAGACTGAAAAATCTCCCCAGCAAGGCATTTCTAAGGGTATAAACACTGAGTCACTACTTTAAGGTTTTTGGTGATGGAAAAAAGTGTTTAGACCCACAGGAGGAGAAGACTGGGAAAAACTACTGCTTAAATGACCTGATAGATATTCAATGTACAAATGACATAGCAAATATATGGATTAAACAAACATTTTATGTGGACTTTGCTTTAAAAATAGTTTGATCTATCATAGGTTCATATGTATATAATACTCAACTGATATATATTTCTGCAGCAAGTATTTTTTTAACATATTTTATCCTCCACTCTGGGCCAAGCAAGGACCTCCTTCCACCTACTGCCAGGCAGCCTTATCCTGTCCTTCTGAGATGCTGCTACCTATCTGTTCACAACTGCCAGCCCACCCACAACACATCACTGTTCTGCCCCCCTAGCTCAAGCCCCAGGGCTGTGTACACCTTTAGCTCCTCTGGTATTTCTTCCCCGCATACATCTGGCCACCCATGACAGAGGTGAAGATAGGTGGTGTTCTTGGTGGAAGGTGGCTTGGATCCAGTGGTAGTTGTGGTGGACAGGCAGAAGCTTCATCTTTCCAGTCCTACACCTTGATTTACCATGTTTTTGTTCCACTATAATCTAGGAGTGTGCACTGGGACTGGGTGTCGGCAAGCCTGACACAGCCAACCCATGATCTTGGTCCAAAGATCCACACCGTAAGTCATTAAATCCCAGCACCACCACCTGTGGTCACCCATGTGGTGATAATGCAATGGGATGCAACACCCTCCCTCCCCAGAGGAGGACAGTGTCCTGTGGGATGCCCGTGCTTTCTCCCCCAGCTGACCCTTTGATGGTCCAGGCTCATTCCTGAACCCGGGTCACTGGTGCCATGAGCAGTAGCTCTACCGCTGTGCTGGCTGTTTATGTATATAATGTAGTTATTAATGCAGTAACTAGAATATGCATACAGTGTCAAATCAGACTCAAGAAAGAAGGAATACTTTAGGTACACTAGCTTTCATTTTTTTACCTTAGTTTACAGAATATCTTTAGTCATAAGTCCATTCCCAGAAATATAAATTGATTGCTTAATACATAAAAAAACACAGCTGTGTTATAACAGTCAAAATGCCCCGACCTTCCATTAACCTTGCACACCTCTGAACACAATGAAGGACTGGATACAGGAACATGCTGGGTCCATTGCTGACAGTAAAGCAGACACACTGGTGGGACATCGTTGGTTGACATACCATGATGGTGATCCAAGAAGCATGCAGTTCTTGGGGAATGACCACATCCCTATTAAACACTGGAGAGGCAACAGATTTCAAGAGCTCCTGAATACAGACAGCCATCTTATCTGCACATTGGGGGCTTTGGCTCCAGAGGTTTGAATGATGATTGGGACATTATCCCATTTTTGTAGCAGTCGTACTCCAGTTCCCTGTTGGAATGTTTGTTTCCGCTTTGAATCTAGGTCTGTACTGTATATGGTTTTGTATGATCTGTAACTATCATTTTATTTAAGATGTACCTGAGCATTGATATTTGTTTAGTCTTTTTTACATGCATCCTGTACCAAGTTTAGTGTCCACATGAATTAACTTTATTTGGCTACTGTGCCTTTGATTTGTTAGCCACCTTTTGGTGCTATTAATTATATGAAACAGTTAGTTGTGGAATTAATTGTTTTTGCATTCTGAGGTTCTACTTTCTTTTTCCTTTTTGCATATCTCCAACTCTCCTTATCCCCACCACAACCCTCATTAATTTTTCTTTCCCCCATTTCCCCTCTCCACACACCACCCTTCCTTCCCCTCTGTTCCTTCTTTTCCCTTTCTCTCCTCTCCTCCCCATTCCTTATCTTCCCGAGCCTCAATCCTTCCTTTTCCCCAGCACTCTCATACAAACCCCCTCATCCCCCCAACTAACTTCTCTTCCATAACTTTATTTCTGTCATCAGTTTCCCCTGTTTTAGCCCATGCTGCAGCTTAGTCTTTTCAACTTTCATAACATTTATATACTTGGGGTACACAGTGTGATGTGTTTTAGCAAGTTTTTTTATGTATGTTTGATTTAATGACTATTTAGTCTAATGGGCATTTGTACATGCTTTGCAACACTATAGCTTTAAGCACAGCCTAGTTAATGGGTGCTTTATGAGTGTAGCTCCACCCAATGAGGAAGAACTGTTTGGTCCAAAGCACTTGGAGTACTGTTTTTGAAGATTGTTTAATTTTGCTCCACAGTTTTAATAAAAGCCACTTTTTATATGCATATTCAGCCTTTTCAGCACTTTTTCAATGTATTGTTTTTTATTTGTTGTGTAAATGAGAAGCATGGTGGGTATTCAATTTACAACCGACATACAAAATATATGGACTAAACAAAAATTTAATGTGGACTTTGTTTTAAAAGTAGTTGGATCCATCATAGGTTCCTATTATTCAAAAGATATATATTTCTGTGGCAAGAATTTCTTATCAAAGACCAATATGTTTATGTATATGATGTACTTATTAACATAATAACAAGAATGTGCATATAGTGTCAAACCAGACTCCAGTAAGGAGGAGCACTTCACCTCCATTAGCATTCATTTTTTACCTTATTTTGCAAAATATCTTTAGTCATAGTCTACTCCCACAAATACAAAAGGATTGCTTAATGGCATTAATAAACAGGGCTGTGCTATAACAGTCAAAATGCCTGACCTTCCATTACCCTTGCAAACCTCAGGGCACAATCTGTGAGAAGGGGGCACCATGTAAGCATTTACCCAAGTGCAGCCTTACCTTCTGGAGGCATTGTGGCTTCCATAGTGACCAAGCTTCAAAGTATGTCACCACCACAACATGGTCAGGCTTTGGCATACTGAAGCATGATCAAAAAGCCTAGCCTCCACTCTTAAGCTCAAAGAAGCCTTCAGCAAAATTGCATCTTAGCTTTATGGTGGCATGGAGTGTAAACTGCAGTTACTTTCACTGACTCTTTGCAGAGAGTCTTGGCACTCCTGATCACATGAGGGGAAATCATCAAACAACCAGATCCAGTAGAAGAGAAAGAACTGGAAATATCTATATTTTGTATTCTAAAGGGATCAGCATAAGTTAAGGAAACAACATGAAACTGGATCAGCACAAAATGCTGACACATGATTCTAAATTGCATGTTTTCCAGATGTACTAACTGAAAATCTCAGACTACAAACTAAGGATCATAAATACACTTGCCTATATGTACAGAGTAAAATCTTGATTTTAAGTAAGATAGCTTTCTTCTTAACTAAATATCATAATCACTTACATAAACTTCTCACTCCCATAGGATAAAAACAAAATTAAGTGATCAAAGGAAGATGCCTTTTTTATTTCACTCAAGATATTCCACTTTCAGTTCCTCCTGCAATAGTAAGTAACAATAAAATTACAAATTATTTTGAAGCAAATTTAACAACACATTTTTATAATTATAAAAATCACATCTCATCGGTGAACTTCTTCATTATTTTTATATATTTTTCATCAGACTACCAGCTCAGAGGAAGGACAAGGCAGTTCATAAATGTCAGCATACATATTTCAACATATAATTTCAAGGTGGCATATTAAAATAAAAAAGATCATAACACTACGATGAGTTACATTCATGTGATGTGGTGGCTTGAATAAAATAAACAATTTTGGTTGAGCCCATACAGTGTCTTTGCACTAGTGCAACACACTACACAGAGCACTGCCAGACCAGGTAAACAAAATCATACTCAGTTTACAAAAAATAAAGGAGGATTACATAAGTTGGCAAACTTTTCTGCAAAAAAGGGAACAGTTTCTACTGAATTCCCTGTCTTTACTATACCAAATATTGCACCTCACACATTTAGTATTTGTTCTGACAGTTTTAAAGTCACTTGTCCTAGTATTACTAATGTGACAATACTGAGCCAGCCAAATAATCTTTTATAACATGGTGGCTAAACTAGAGAGTTCTGATTGTCCAAGAGACCCATAACATGACTGTGTAGCATTATTGCTTAAAGTATGATTAATTTTTTTTCTTTCTTTAGACATGTTTTATTTCTTTAAGATCCATTTTATAAGTAAAATAACACACTCCAAGATTTGCATTAAGCTATAATTGCCACAGACACCAGGGGCCTGATATTCAAAATTGCACAAAGCAGGGCACAGAAATTTGCACTGCACTTTGCAATGGCCTGGGAGCCCGAAGATGCTCTATGCAGTCGAATAGCACACTAGGGGATCCTGCACAAACCCCAGATCTGCATGGGCAAGGACTCATTTGTACTGTACCCATGCAAATGTTTGATATTGGACCACAGATGTTGTAAGATATCAGCCTGTTGCCTCATGCCTCACTGCATACCTGGGGTGTATGATGATATTTATTTATTTATTTATTTTATTTATTTAAGCGTTTAACCAGGAAGGCATACTGAGCAGGCTACTGCTTGATTCCAGATGCGTCCTGGGGGTAGGAGGGTACACCATTAAGCATTTGACAGGTAGGCAAATGCAAAGTATAATACAGATTTCATAATACATAGTACATTCTAGGGACATGAGGACCGAATAGAGAGACAAAAATAGCATAAGCGAACAGATGATACAGACTTGAAACAGGCAAGTTAAATACAATTCATTAAGTATATTAGGACAATAAGTATATTAGCAACAATATATGTTCATGGGATGCGCAGCTAAGGCAGCCCCAAGAGTGGTGTGATATAGCTTTATGTATACCCTGTTACGTGTTATTGCTCACTTATTTAAAATAAAATACTGGTTTAAATAAGTTAGAAATGAATTCCTCTCTTTCCTGAAGTTATGAAAATACCTAACTATAGCAGCATGGCACATACAGCAGTAGCCAATACCAACAAGAATGACGACGTACCATCCTACACCACTGTGCCTGCTAGCAGGAGCCCAATGTTGCAAAAGTCACAGTCAGTTGAATGCAGCTTTTGCTAGTAACATTGGAATGTGGTGCACTATTGCAAGTGATATGTTTGCAGATGGCATTGGCTACCACTGTGTGCTCTTTTTTAGTAATATCCTTTTGCACAATGCAGTTCTGTTAGATGTTTACTTTGTTGAGCTTTTTTGAATTACTTGAATAACTACTGTGCTACCTGAAATTAATATTCACTACTTTTGAAAGTTTTTTATGGTTAATTTTTTTTTTGTATTGTGCAGACTCAATAAAAACAAATTAAATGTGAAACACTTTCAAAAGTAGCGAATTATTACTTCTTATATCTGAAGTATTTTTTTCTGTTTAGATAATTACAAGATTTTTTTTTTTACCTGATAAAACTAAGTATAACATGTGGAGCAGAAATCTACCTGGAGGCTAACATAGTCAGTTCTGTTCCTCTTCATACCTCATCAGCCCTCTGAACTCACTGACTGTGGCATCTCAACTGACCAAGCAAAGCCAATCACATGCTGCCAGATCAGTCATCTCTGATGTCAGAATAAGTGAAGCCACAGTGCTGATGAGGTATGAAAAGGAACAGAACTGTATATGTCCATCTCCTGGTAGAGTGCTGCTCTTTACATCATACCTAACATCATAAGCAAGGCCCCTGGAATTCTGCAGTTCTGCGGTTGCGGAATTTGCCGCAGAATTCACATCATGCCGCAGAATATATATATAGTGCCACAGAATTCATTGTTTTTGGTGAATTTTCTTATAAATATACTGTTTTTCCATAGTGTCAGGCTTTCTTTCTCATCTCATTTATCCTGAAGCCCCCTCCTCTACGCTCAGCATATGATGTCATCGGTGACATCACATCATAGTTAGCCAATGACAGGACTGTGTTCTGCCAGAGAAGTGAATAAATCATGCCGCAGAAATCAGAAACTGCTGCCGCAGAAGCCAAGGAGCCCTGCTGCAGAAATCAGAAGATTCTGCCGCAGAACACCAGGGGCCTTGATCATAAGGCAGAAAACCTAATGAGCAAATGGAAATAGAAAAATACTACAGGAACAGACATCAACAACTACCTTTAAACATTAACAAACATTAGGGGATGGGACAGGGCAAGAGGGATGGTCAAGGTAGAGGGGGCGAGGGAGGAGCAGCTGCAGAATAAGGGCTGCTAGCTGCACAATTGAGCAGACTTGGTAGACTGTAAGGCCTTTTTTCTGCTGGAAATTTTCATATGTTCATATGCTAGTACTTTCTGCCAGCTTTTTTTATGTGCTACTTGCTCTATACCTTTAAAAGAATCACTTTTTAGTGTTCATTTTGCTACTAGTTACAGTACGCAAGGTGTTTGTTTTACAGTTCCAGTTATCTTTGTTACCTCTTGGTTAGTTCTCGCCTACTATAAAAGGAAATATTTCTCTACAGGATTACACATGAATAAACAAAAAATGTTTGTTCTGTAATCTGCATAGTTCTTCAAAGGGCTCAATGCAGGCTCTCTATAATTATTTCTTGAACTTTAACACACCCATCTTGCCAAATGCACAAAAGGGCAGCCTAGTGTTTTCTTTCTTCTAAATGAGTTTTTTGCAGCAAAAGGATAACTCAGAACCCTAATAATGACAATACCAGATGTGCTTGAGATTTGAAGGACTCTTGGTACATGAAGGCAGGTTGAGGGTTTCAAAGTGTTCTCATTTTCACCATACTTTTCATATAATATATTATTATAAATCCCTTGCCCAATTTCAGCCAATCAGCACACTGAGTCACTGTGTCTCTTATTCTGTAGACAGTGGTTTCTCATGTAGGAATGTCAGGTGTGGCGCATTCCATTTCATAGCCATGGGGGGGATAGCTAGATTCAAATTTATAAATGTTGAAACACTGTGACTTGAAATGTATTTTAAATCACTATAGGTAAATCAAGTGGTTTATAAGTTAATAGACCCTTCATAGGGCATCTCTTATGGTATACGAGACTCCTCTCATGAAGTTTGGGGAGCCAGAACTGCTCTGCTTTGCTTCCCAGTCCTCTACCCAAACTTCATGCTCAGTGTCTCTTATACCAGAAGAGATACCCCATGGAGGCCCTAATAGCTTACAGTATGTGTAAAATGTATTATACTCTACTTCTAAGGACTTCCATGCATCATACCAGTTGGTGCAAAAGTGTTTATTCCAAAGTACCTTATCCTTAAGTACTAGAAAGGCATCAGAAAGAAACCAATAATATTGATTTTCCAAAGTTTATGAAAACTTTTCTGCTGATGTATTGACTAAACTGCACAAAGCATGGTGAATATGTTTATAAAATAGGTAATAAAAACCATATACTGCAATTGTGCACTTTTGTCACATGACCATGTAATTATTTCATCATAACTGTTCAGGTCACTTGAAATATCACTTGATGGGTGTTTGAGGTTTTGTAAAGCATTTTATGAGCCTGATAAGAAACTCCAGGATGCACAGCATACTGTAAGAACCAACCAACCTACAGCATGCAGTTTTGCAGCATAACCACACATTCTGTTGTATGTTATTGCTCACACTTAGCAGTGAATCAAATGCACTTATTAAAAGATATTTTAATTTAGAACTACACATGAAACACACTCATGAAATGAAATTCAGTAAAACCATCATGAAATGCATCATGTGGTTGGTATACTGTACAAACAAATAATCAAAGGCTAGGATTAAAATGAAACTGCCCCATTTGTAAAGATTTGTAGGGAATACTTTAATATGCTATAACGACTGGCTTCCCCATTTTCCCATAGGGAAACTGTGGCATAATTTACCTTAATAAAGGGGTGTTTATAATGGCAAACATGCGCGCATGGTTTCCCATCAATTCGCGCATGCCCAAGTTCCTCACTTTCCACCTGCTCTCAGCAGCTTTCTGCTTCACTTCTCACCCAACCATGAATGGAGACAAAACCACCACTCAGTCTTGGGAGTAAGTAATTTAAAACAAAAAAAAATGCAGCACAAGGACCGAACTCTACAATAGCCACAAAATAAAAAAATGTCAATACTAAAAGGAGACCGTAGAATGCCACTATAACCTAACAGGACCGCAGCAGCACAACAACTTTTTTTATTTTATATAATTGCTGAGGTAAGAAAGGGAAACCCAACAATTATATAAAATAAAATATGGGAAGGTGTGTAAACTTGAAGTTTACACACACCCTTGGGGTTAGATGCTTTAATAAACCCCTCAAGCTTCGCTCTCAGGGTTTATGTCGCATCTAACCCCTTGGGCATGTGTAAACTTCTCGTTACACACAACACCCCATACTTTATTCTGTATTTCATTATTTTAAATATTAACCAGAATGTAGCAAAAGGCAGAGTGGTCTACAGAACTGTGAATGTAAAGATCTAGGGCAGGATCTTCAATGGGATTTGCCCAAGATGCATCTGCTGCTATTTTCAAAGCAGAAATGCATCCAAACCTATTACACCATTCAGTTAGCTGGCCTAACACTCTCCAATTTTTTACATCCAAAAGCAGATGCAATTGTGTCCAAACTGGATGCAAATGCATCCAGACTGGATGCAACTCACAATTGCATCTGTTTTACTGCTGCAAATTGTGACATTTTGTCATATATGGATGCAACTTCTAAAAACAGCAGCAGGGCTGCCTGTACACAAGGGGATGCATGCAGATACAGGCATAGCTTGCACTTGCATCTGCCTCAAACCCTTTTGAAAATTCCCCCTAAGGTTTAATTCCCACCAGAACCACTGGCTTCCTGTGTGAACCTGAGCAGCATATTTTCCCTTCCTGTGCTTCAGTCTCCTCTGCTGAAAAAAATCAGGTTAAAGCAGGATGGCACTAGCAGGCCCATCATAACAGTGGAGGAATTTCACGTGTGAGGACAGTGACCTGGGTTCGGGAACAAGCCCAAGACAGTAGGGTTCAGCTGGAAAGTGAATCACTGAGTATCTCACAGGACTCTCTTCTCCTCTGGGGAGGTAAGACAATGTTCTCCTCTGCAGTATCTCATGCTGGGTGACAGCAGGTCTGGGTGCAGATGAAGGAGACTGAGTGAAGGAAGAGGCAGCCTTGAACAGGAACACAGTTATGCAATTGTGTACACATGTACAGTACTGAAAACTCACTGGCTTTATGCAGTGTCAGTGGCTCAGCAGGGTGCACACTCACCTCTGAGGCCGGGAGATCAGAAGGTCATGGGTTCAAACTCCACACCAGGAACTGTGCTAAGTCCTAATACTGGTACTGGTGCAGCATGGGGGGGGTGCTGTACTTCTGAGGAGCTGTCTTTCAGATCAGACATTAAACTGAGGTCCTGGTTGTCCTGGTAAATGTTAAAGATCCCATGGCACTTCTTGAAAAGAATAGGGGAATTTCTTATTGAGAAAAAATAAAACTGAATCAAACAGAAATAATTATACAGCAACAAAAGTAATATACGTTATCTCACAACAAATATCAGAAAAGAAAACAAAGAAAGTAAAACATGATGTACAGAACCGAAGTACATACAAAGCTGATACCAAGATCACATCAGAGAGTTTTACCTCAGGACCTAGGGAGTGTATTTCTACCCATCTTTCAGAATAGTCTTAGGAAAGGACTTTTGTTCCCGCAATAAATAGTAAGTCCTTGTTTATATGACCAATTAAGATAGATTGCAGTGTGTGTTTCTGCTGAAATATAAATTGGCATCCGGTTGCCAAATCCACCATTTCAGGACTGCTATTATCACTCTGAAAGAACGTGGATAGAATTTTGTCCTCTCCCCCTCGAAGTTCCTATTAATCAGATCCTCATATGATACTAAATATAGTATATTTCCAGGACCATGCCAGCTCTGTCCAAACAAACTCTAACCAGAGCTGATAAAACTGTGGTGAGCTTCTAAAGCTCTGGAGAGCTAGTGCTGCCAGAGCCACCTAGTGCCATCTGTATGATGGTGGCGGCAATGCAACTGTACATGCACAGCATTTGTGCATGTGTAGTTGCGGTGAATGGCAATATGTCATTCACAAGATGATGGCACCAGCAGAACTGAGCATGTACATGAGGCTCGCATGCACAGTTCTTATCCTGGAATGTGGAAGTAACAGCGAAATAGTGCGGCTGTTACTCCGTAGCGGCCAATCATGGTAGAGTGTTACAAGCTCCGTTGGACTTTTGGAATGATACTTACAAAAGTCCAACGGAAGGTGCCACAATCAGCCATTTTTCAGCCACAGGAAGCAAATGGCTGTAGGCTCTGCCCACAGCCATAAACACCCGTACTGTATTGCAGAATGGAAAAAAAAAATTTCCCTAGTTTCAAGGATCATGTAGCAGCCCAGCCAAAGACAAAAGAGTGGGGGAATGTCTCCAGTGTCCTAGTCAAATTTCCCTGATTCACTCAAAATACCACCAGCAGCCTAACTTGATTCAATACGTCACTTTGCATTTGTATCGCCCCCTCCCCCTCCACCCAGATGACACTAAAAATACTTCCTTCACCGGTCAACAAAAACTAACTAAATAAATAAAAGTATCTTAGGAGCTGGGTGAAATAAAAAGGAAAACCCAGAGCATGGCAGCATGGCACTAGAACATCCAGGTCCCACTATTCCCACTGGCTGCTGTCCTCCATACTTGGTAGAATGAAAAGGCACAATTTTCTGTCAAGCCTCAGGACTCTAAGAGAAGTAATCAGATGCATCTCAGTGATAGCTAGAAACAGAGATAGATAGATGGATAGACAGACAGACAGATAGACAGACAGACAGACAGAGACAGATAGATAGATATACAAAAACGTTATATATATATATATATATAGCGCTCATTTCCAAGGATTCAGAGCACTTAACAATAAAAATTTAAAACCAGCATCAAAACAGAATACAAGACACACAGTATATAGCAATGGAGCATGCAGTAAAGTACAACATAAAATTCTCTGTACTATTATTAAAATAAAACAATAAAATAAAGTTAGTTCACTTAACTCTTAACAGCCTGGTTAAATAGGAATGTTTTTAATCTTTTTTGAAGGTTTCCACTGAGAGTGCCTCCCACAGATGTCTAAGCTAAGAGTTTCACAGGGTAAACACAGCCACTGAAAATGCACAGCTCCCAGAATGCCGCAGCCTAACCCATGGAACTACAAGGAGGCAACCCTCAGAGGAACGGAGAGCCCGAGATGGGCAGTGAGGGACAAGGAGGTCCTGCAGATAGTCTGATCCCCCTTTGTGCATGGCTTTATAGGTCAATCATCTGACCTTGAAGGCAATCCTCCACCTAACTGGCAGGCAGTGCAGTTCAGGACAGGCATAATATGCTCCGATCTTCTAGTGCCCATCAACAATCTAGCCACCACATTCTGCACCAGCTGCAGTCCACAGAGATTACCACCAGATAGCCCCAGGGACAGGGCATTACAGTAATCCAATATGGACATGACAAAAGCATGTACCAGAGTGGTCAGGTCCTCAGCTGGTATTAGGGACTGGATCTGGGCAATGTTCCTGAGATGATAAAAAACACTTTTGACAACTGCTGACACCTGTGCATCAAGTGTCAGGCTGTTATCGAGGATCATACCCAGATCCTTAACTTGAGTGGAGTTGGTCAAGGGAACAATCACCAGTACTAGGCATGGGGCATCACCCAGCCCCCTTCCCCATCACATTGACAACCAGGATCCATCACCAGTGCCATTATTTTGTCTGGGCTGAGTCATAGCTAACTGTGAGTCATCCAGTTCTGGATATTCTTCAGGCAGGTGTTAAACACAGAGGCCGCCAACTGGTTACCAGGTGCACAGGACTATTATAGCTGGGTATCATCAGTATAGCAATGAAAACTCAACCCATACTACCTGATAATGTCTCCCAATGGCAGCATATACACCATGAACAAAAAGGGTGACAGGACCAATCCCTGTGGAACTTCACAGCTCAGAGGCATTGGGTTGGATGAGGCTAACCCTTTCATTACCCTCTGCACTCTGCCTGTAAGGTAAGACCTAAATCAGTTGAAGACATTACCAGTTAGGCCACACCAGTACCGCAGGTGGTCCAGCAGTACCTAGTGGTCCACACTGTCAAAGGCTACCGAGAGATCAAGGCAAACCAAGATGGTATGGTCTCGCCTGTCCTTCACCATTAGGAGATCATTCAGCACCTTCACCAGGGTGGTCTCTGTACTATGACTGGCTCTAAGCCCAGACTGGAAGCACTCATAAGTGGCAGAGGAGGCAAGAAGCATCTTGAGCTGGATGGCCACCACTGTTTCTAAAACCTTCCCTAAAAATGAGAGTTTTGAGACTGTCTCTAGTTGCTAAGACACTCCAGGTCCATTGAAGGTTTCTTCAATAGGGGTCTAACCAAGGCTTTTTTTAGTGCCATGGGAAAGACCCCACTCCTTAAGGAGCTCCGATGACTCCAGTGACTGGGGATAAACAATATATTTAAAAAAATCAGGACACAACTGACAAAAAGATGCTACATCTTGATTAGGCAATTCTAGGTGAATAAATAGCTAAAAGAAAAAAAAGGTGTGTAATAAATTATAGCAGTACGTGACTGCAGATTGTACATGTCCTGGGATCCCATTACAACTTACATCTGCTCTTTACTATCATAATTATTATTAATTTATAAGTATGCTTATTATTATTATTATTATTATTATTATTATGGAACAAGAATGTCATCTTAAAGTGCATTTGCAAATTTTGAGAAAACTTTGATAACAGTATGTAGATGGCTCAGCTTTCAGTTTATATTTTATTTACATGTTTATATTGTTATTCCTTTTCCATGTGCTCTTCATTACTGGGCTTATTTGCATGGAAAATGAATCTTCGTCATCTAGAGTTCATCTGCTTCTGTTGCATAATCCTTCACTGAAGTCATCATCTTCTGTGTGTGATATCACAGTTTGTTGCTGGGGAAATTATGATGTTGTCAGAAACAGAGGAGTGTGGCAACAGCAGTGACTGAACAGGACAAGATTCCCTGTAGAGGACAAAGATCCTGTTGCCATGTTAATGAAACTAGTAAGGAAGAATAAAAGGAACAGAAATTCAGAAAGGCTGAATTTTGTCTTAGTGTGTGTGTGTGTGTGTGTGTGTGTGTGTGTGTGTTCCCAAAGAGGCAAACTCTCTTAAGATGGTAGCTGAACATAAATAATTATGTTTAAATCAAATATTTGGACCATTTTGCCTTCTTCAGTTAGGCATTGTATATGTAATGGTTCAAATGTTTAAAGCCATTAAAACAATACTAGCTATCTACTCTGATGGTCTAATATGTTTCCAGTATCTCCACGCACTGAAATGTTTAAACACCTGGTCAGACTAAAATCAGTTTGCTTTGACATTAGCTGTAATGTCTCAGCTGTTTAGAAGAAATGGAGAAAGAACAAATTCTTAAGGTGAAACATTCCATGGAGGTTACACATAACTGCACTCTTTAATCAAAGAGGACATATTTCACTTTACAAAAAGGGACAAAAATTTGTCACCTCCCACTGCTCTTAGAACCTACACATTTCCAGTGTTATAATTGCAACTCCCTTCCCCTTCCCCTGGCTACCAAAAGCTCCAAATCTTTCTTGACACTGCAACACGGTGGGCCCGGTACTGTCCCCTACTGGCTTCAGGCACAATGGGAGGGTGCAGGCCTTTGTTCTTCTGTCTCAGGCAGATTGTGAAGCCAGGAAAGGTCAACAGAGATGCACTGCACAGGCCTTCAACCATTCAGCTTACTTTTGTTCTCTTAAAAATCATGTAATAGGCAGACAAAAACAGCACACTCAAAAGGGCAGAAGCCCAGTGACACCATTCTTAAGCAGGCGCCTACTGCTGAAGCTCAGGGCACAGAGCAAGGCCCTGCTGGGACTGCCTGTGGTGCTTTTGTGTTTTTCTGAGCCTTGGTTTAAAAATGTCACATGCTTATGATTTCTACATATTTCAACAGCTTAACAACTCAGTAACCAAAAAAAATGTATTGCAGGTGATGCCTCCCTGAAAGAAAATGCAATAATCTGATCATTTTTCCTTGGAAACATTTTAGGAGGTATTTAAATAGATCTGACATATGTGAAGAGACAATGAAACAACCAAAAAAATACCAGGGAGGTTTTAGTTTGTTTGCTACATTACGTGTTAGTAGTGCTTGTCCTGTTTTTTCATACATTGTTAACAACAAGAGACTCATTTTGTATGTTTTAAATCAACTCAGTTCCCTGCGTCAAATACTAATTTTTAATAGTCTCTGGCCACTAGCAAAACATACAAGATATCACATTTGTCATTATTAGAAGATCAATTATACCATACCTCCAAAAATTAATTTCAAACCATTCTGTTCTTAACTACCAAGGAAATTGTCATGAAAACGTGATATTTTCCCCTCGTAGCTTGTTTGATTGTAACAGTTATCCATAGCTGATGGCACGATCCTCCAACTTCAGCAGTATATTTTGATGTCACAAGCAGATAATTTGATTCTGGCCAGAGAATAATGGAAGGAAGGAAGGATGGAATGAAGGGAGGGAGGGAGGGAGGGAGGAAGGAGGAAGGAAGGAAGGAAGGCAAACCTTTCCATAGTCTAAAGCACTGAACAGTGTTTGCTCAGCAAGCAAAAGGTAGTTAGTCCATTATAAATGAATTTTTATCTTTGAATTATTTTAACAGTCCAGGCAGAGACTCTGTACAGTAGATGTCCTTGAGGGGAGCACTCCTCAAAACTGGTGCAACTTTTTGTACAGTTTTAGACCATGAAAGTAACTTAGTTAGATGGTACTGCTCATTTTCAGGTATGTCTTTGGTGAAGGGGGTTACATGGACCTGTTTTACTGACAGGTGGATTGTTGACCAAGACACCATTAACTTTCACCTGAGCAGCCACCAGATGAGCAGACTGGGCCTTTGTTTAACATCTCATCCGAAGGATAGTCATTTGAAGCACATGTCCCCAGCTAATTTCAGTGAGATAAGAGACTGCATCAGTAACACTTCCCCAGAGGATCCTAACATCTGTGAAGGGACAGATGGGCACAAGAGATTGTATATAGCTTGATATGCCAAAAGTAGTACCTTGCATTCACACCTCCACCTTTTAGACAGCTTGTGCAGTCTGCAAAATATTAGCATGATATAACTTGACATTGACATTCTAATATATATCAGCAACCTACAGTTGCTGCAGCGCTATGCATCAGTTGTAGGTACAGAAAGAGATTACATGGTAATCCCAAATAGAGCACACAGTAGACTGCATGTGATGCAGCTAATGCTAAAACCAGAATCGTCAGGTTGACATGAAAGAATTAAAAGGGAAACAGCAATATTCCTTAAATGGTAAAAGCTGCACCAGAAAATGACCAACACTTGGGGCAACATATGTAACTGCAATAGATTGTTTTTTAAGTGGTCATAATGGGTTCTATGCAGAAAAAGATATAAAATGTGCCCAAAAGCATCAAAATGCCAGCCTGCAGCTCCATGCCCCAACTATCGGAAATTCTATGTGCTATGCACAAATGCACATGCAATGCAGGCCAAGGCAGAGGCGTGGATAACAGACACATGCAGTGCTGCATGTAGGGACTGCCAGGAAGTTCAAACATATGTGGGCCTGGCCCTTGACCCCACCATACATGGGAATGTGTACTGCCCCATGTGGAAATAGAGAAATGAATACTGTGATGGAGGAGTGCAGAAAAGCAGGAGCAGAGGACAGCAAAGCTATACCTGGGGAACCTAGGCCTCAGCAAGGGACTGAAAGTAGAGGATGTGGATGCCCTAAGAGCCATGGACATTGCTGGGCATGCGGTGGCACCCAATTGCGGTCCATGAATTTCACGGTTAGGCAGATGGTGGCCATGATGGCTGACATGCAGTCATACTATACCATGAACTATAGTGCTGAATCCCTGCAGCCAACCATGGAGACCAAAGCCTGCTTGTGGCTGGACATCCAGGCTGCTATCAATACAGCCAGTCTGAAGATGTGGACACTGGTGGCCATAAAACACAAGTGGTGTGACTTCCAATCTGCTGTGAAATGCAAACTGGCAATTGTATAATGGGCACAGCAAGGCACGGGCAGTGAAATGCTTACAGGTGTCCATCCTAACAACCAATTAAAAGGACGTTGGCTGACACACTAGCAGATCTCAGCCTGTACAAGGAGGGTGAGGGCATGGTGATATTGCCAGGTATGGGGTAGAGCACAGGAACAAAGGGCAGGATGTAGAGGATACCATGGGAATACTAATGATCCTGTGTTGTACCCTGGAGAGCCTGAGGTGGTGCCTAGCCCCTGGGCACTGCTGGTGCCTACTGTGGATGAGGGAAGACAGGCTGGGACAAGCACAGATGGTGTAGTTATGTGTACCACACTGTGCTCAGCAGAACACAGGGCAATGCACCTACAAGTAGCACTGACCTTTACTCTCACCCACAGGTACCACACCGTGGACACAGCAGTGTAGATGGCCTCACCTGAGGATACAGACATGGAGACCATGGTGGAAACACTGGAGTACATGCAGGATATGGACACAACACCCACAGGGAGCCAACACATGGACAACACCAGCTCTGCATACTGATGACCCTGCAACACAACCCCATGTACTGAGCCAGGCAGTACACTCTGCAGGCACACACCCAAACAAGGATGTTCCATGCCATTGCACAATGGTTTGAGACAGTGGGAACAAGGATCAAGTGTCCATTCATGATGCCTACACCACTGGCCACAGACTGCATATGCATGTGGCAAACTAAACACCTATTACTCTGAGGTGCACTAGCTGGAATGTCACTACCTGCAGGCCCAGCAGGAGAACAAAGAGGCCCTGAAAGTCCTGACTATGGAGGTGCAGGTGCAGTGGTGTATTGACTACATTGCAGACCACCTGAAGCAGCAGACAGGACAGCTGCTAACTGTGCCCATCACATAGGCCCTGGCCTTTCCTGTGCCATGGCTGGATGCACCCATGATACTTGCTCCATGGCACACATGGATAACCCCCAAGCCAGCTCCCACTGCCCCCCTCGAACACATGCCATGCATGAAAGGTGGAGGCCACCCAGCACCCACCTTCACAGATGTCCTGGAGGTTTCTGTGGAGGCACAATCATATGAAGTGATGGATGCACAGTCTGAGACACAGACACATGGGGGAGGCAAAGCAATTGCCAAGACAAGGCATTTGGGCACATGGTCGTCTACATGCCTCAGACAGCAAAAGGCTAGGAGAAGGCAAACCATGGCCATGACAGCATGGCACTACCATGAGGGACACATCAGACACTTACTCAGACTGGGCCACTAGGGTACCTTGAATGTTCCATATGGTTCCCCTCTGTGAGGTACCTGGCCACTGTCTGAGCCTTAAGACTCAACTGGTGTACATCTAGGTACTGTGTATTTTGGCCCTGTCATTAAGCATGTGATGGACACCCAAAGTCAGTGTACCATATTGATGTGGACTACTGATATAAGTGTGTCACCCTGGGCCCTCTCCTAGAGAACTACCATGTGTTCCCCTGTGCCAACCCTCCAGGTGGGCCCCCTGTACCCAAGTCTGATCCTGGACAGTCCACAACTGCACACAGTCACAGAAGCACAAACAAAGCCACAGTCCTCCCCCCCACACACAGCCACTAACCCTTGCAACACAGACATGGATAGTAATGCAGAACAGCCATGGGAATGGAAACACAGCCCCCACTCCCACAGTTGGCACTCAGGACTTACCAGCCTCATCATTGTGCCATGATGGTGCACCCCCTTTCTACAGAATGCACCCTGCATAAGGGCATGGCATGCCAGACAGCCAGACAGTGTCTCAGGACCACTGCGCAGTGGGTTGTCCCCCACCTCCTCACCTTGTGGGACATCTCCCTGTTAGTATGACAGGGGCAGCAATTTACACATGGCAATATTATGCAGCATGGTGCATGCAGTGATCACTCTGCAGGCCTTCTCTGGGGCCAGCATCATCGTGGCACGGTGTGAGCTAGACACCTGAACCTCACCTATAACTTACCAATAGTCCTCTCAATCACAGCACAGGTCTTCCTGTGGGCCTCGTTGTATGCCTCCTCCTTTCCACCACTTGGTGCCAGGATTGGCATCATCAAGTATGCCCATAGTGGGTATCCACTGTCACCTAACCAGTGGGTGCAGAATAGATGTGTTAGCATGCAGCAGCACTGCACCCACCTGTGGCACACATGCTGAATATCCATCCTCACCTAGCCACCATCCACTGACACCACCACATACCACAAGGTGGGTACACAGCCTTGCCCAGACAAACATGTAGGAGTCATGACAGGATCCAGAGTACTTGGCACGCACAATTTTTTTTATTTTTTTTATTTAGTTGTTTAACCAGGAGTAGCACACTAAGTTGAAAGCTTTTTTACAGGTGAGACCTGGGAGCACAGGGAAGTTAAGTGACTTGCTCAGGGTCACACATTATGCAAGTGGAAGCTGTGGGATTCAAACCCAGGTCTGGTCTGCTGGATGGCACCAGATTTGCAGCTCAGAGCCTTAAACCACTGCGTTACACTGCCTATCTTTTGTGATGAATTCATCCACATCACAGACAATCTGGCATGTATGCTTCCTCATCCACAGTTGGTGCTAGCATTGCCACATGGGTGCAATTAATCATCCCAAGGACAATGGGCATGCCATGCATGGCTTGGAATTCCTCCTTTGTGGTACAGATAGCAGCTGTGGCAGTGGGGAATGCTATGTGCTCATGCACATACAGAAGTAGGGCATATGTGACCTGGTGCAGGGCCCTGGATATGAATGATTGACTGACACCAGTGATGACCCCAGTGACCCTCTGGAAGAACCCTGTGGCATAGTATGACAGGGCCCACAGCACCATCATTTCCACAGACATTGCCTGTGACCTCTGCATCATTGGTGCCTGCTGTGGCCAGAGCACGTTGCACAGCGCTGTGATCATGGTGTGGTCCAGGTGGAATCGTTCCAAGCAATGGGGGTCACATAGTTGTCTGACATTCAGCCATGGCCTAAAGATATAGGGTCTGGGGTGTCATCTCATACCCTGTCCTGCTCCCGTTCGCCCTTCATCAGGAGAACATTCAGTAGTAGAGGGGCACATCCTGTCTACCTATGTGTGAATGCAGTGAGTTGTGTACTGACTGCAAACCCTCACTCAACACACAGCTCTGTTCTGTGTGCTGCTCAGGTGGGCATTGCTACTAGTCCCTTTTAAATGGATAGTGCTTGCTGGTGGGGTGACGCCACATAAGTGGGCATCAATGGCACCATACATTATGGGTGTCTGCAATGGCAGGGGCAGCAGCACAGTGTTGAAGGACAGTGACCATCTGGAAGTGGGGCAGCGTGGCTATGGGTGTACCCCCACAAGCTATGGAAAGTGTCCTCCATAATGTACCAGGATCACCTGGACAGGGGGGACTGTGACAGGTGATGGAGGCAGCTTAGGTAAGTGGACATACATATTGCAAACCTGTCTGCCACAGTCATGTCCATGTCTCTGAGGGTCTGTCCTACTGTAGTAACCATGCTGTGTACACTTATACTATGGTGCATTCTTCCCCTGTAACTGTATTTAAATAAAATTCCTCTGGATGCCATATACTTTTGTTTACACCCCCGGATCATCCCCAACTCACAGTTTCAGCAAGGTTCAACCGATGGGAAGAAACATTCTTACCAATGTGTTGCCCCATATATGCAAGCTGTGCAAAGTCCCTACTTACGTGACTCACAGCTTGTGCAGCACGGCTGTCCACCATCTTTCTGCTGCTGGACTGGAATTAAGACAAGGCACTGGTCAGAATCATCATTGCAAAGCTATTGGGGTCCCAGCCTGGAAGACAGACAACAGTGGTCCAAACTACTGGCCAGAAAAAGTACAGCAAAACCAGCCACTCTGCAACAGTTTGGCACTGCAAAAGCATGTCCTCTGTGTTCTCTGATGCCTTCCACATCACTGCAGCATCTTCCCCTACCTACATTACATGACCACCAAACCACCAATGAAACCAATGAAAGTCTGCCTCCCCGAAACACCATTCCTCCTGAAAACCTGACTCCTGCCTTCAGTGAAACCTCAGAATCTTCTGCAAACACTGGAAGCTGCCTCACTGATGATTCTGATGGCATCTTCGTAACTCAAGTAAGCAGTCTAGTGTCTTCCATTGCAGACACAAGGACTGAAAACATTTCTCGAAGCACTCAACCTGCCATGAAACCTGACATGCCATTCCAGTGGTATTTCAGCATCAGGACACTGCAATAGAACACTCAGTTAATGTGTACAATTATGCCTCAAAGTGATCCCCACAACTAACACAGCTACAGTTTTTATGTAGACTGCAGGGTTCCTAATTCAGCCTTGAGGTTTGGCAAGTTTAACCCTCCCCCAAAAAAAGTTTACAAACTTGTTTTTTAACATTTTCATTTAATGTTTTTTTTTTAATGAAAACTTAATTTATTAAAGTTTTCCTATGTATTTGATGTAGTTTCTGACATGTATGATACAGGGGCTATTTTATCTCAATTCTCATTTATTGCATAATTTCTACAAATATACTGTACTAGAAAAAGACATTTAAAATTTATAACAAGGACTCTGTTACTTACGGTTACATTTGTATTTGTCCTTTTCATAATCACAATAAGGCACTCCAGAGGGTGTGCTGTAGTGGGATAATGGCCCTCATTGGGTGGTACAAGAACTCTGCCTTTGGTGTCATGCTTCAACCCACCCAGGGAGGCCATTATCCCCTGTCACCCTGTCATGTCTCCTGCTTAGTGGGAACTCCCTCATGATGTGGGCCCCCTCCAATTAGCAACATTCTCCCACAAGTAACATTTGCAATTTGTCTGGATTCAGTCCTGGTATAAGGGTGAGAGAAGTGGGCCATCAGCAACTTCCATTTGGCATCATGCTGGATTCATAAATTTGTTTGGGCTTTGCAAATTTGGTTGAACCACTTCAGCACCCAATGCAGTAATTGGTTATGAACATTAATTACTGCAGCTTACTTGTGGCGGGTGCTGTTGGCATACATCTTCTGTGGATTACTCTTTCTTGTAGTGTGATAGGGTCTGCAAAACCCACTAAGACCACTATGGCCTAGAGTGAGGTACAGTAATAACTACTATTCATTGCTCATCTCAAGGTGTATACATCCCTGTAGTCTCTGCTTTACCTTCGTGCCACATAGTATAATCACCCTGGCGCCATTAATATTAAATTATGCAATACTGTCCCCCTAAGAAAAACAAGTTGTGCATGGACAATGGACAAAAAGATTAATAAAAGAAAGGACTTTAACTCATTCTATCTTGTATATCCAGTTTGGGTCGGGTTAAACAATGGATGGTTCTGATGCAATATGGTACTACCAGTAAGAATGGGTTTACAGGGCATTATATTGCCCTTTACGACATTTTCAAGCCATAGATGGGTATGTTTTTGTTTGCTTTTCTTTTCTTTTTTTTTCCTTCTTATTTTCACTTGCAAAGCATGCAAATATATTAGTATTAGTCTGAGCTATGAGAGGGCTTTTGGGGACGTGCCTGTCCACCACCTATCACAGCTTCAGACTACTGAATCTCCTTACCAAATTCCATGCACTCTCTGCCTTTTTCTTCCTTTTCTCCATCAAAATCCTTATCCATTCACAAGGCTGGAAAATGCAAGGTGGAAATGGGTTTTCTTGTGCAACTACTAATTCCTGTTTGAAACCTTTTCTCTGCTTTTTGTTCCATATATGAGCAACTCTCTATTACTTTTATATGTGCTACTGTTTAACTTTGATTCTCAGGGAATGACAGAGATGTTGAACAGTCCATAGCATTTGCATAACCATGATGCAAACTTGCAACTCATGGAATTAATGTATTCTCATATTGAGATAAACAGCAAGTAAAACAGATCTAACATGTTCATACACTTATTGATCAGTTTAGTTAAGGAGATGTATTGCTTTGCTTACCTGCATTTTGAACATTGAAAGTAAAGAATGTTGGTCCTTAAAACATAAATAAAATAAGGAAAGCTCATATACTGTACACTAGCTTACATTTCATTGTAATGGACTTGCCTTCCTCTTGTAAGAATCAGACTGATTCCGTTCACCTGCAAACCATGCAATCATACTGAATCTCTTCCCTAAGTCTACCACTTGCTGTCTTTCTCCTCCTTTTCTCTTTGAAGTCCTTGTCCAATCACAAGGCTAGAAAATGCATGGTGGAGGTAGGTTTTCTTGTGCAGCTCCTGATCCCTGATTGAAACATTTCCTATTTTCATTCCACATACATGCTACTGTTCAATACTTTGTTTCTCAGGGAATAGTAGAGATGCTGAACAATGGCTGCAGCTTTTTCCTGTCTGTGGTTGCATTGTCAACATCCACCAGCTCTGCAACAATTGGTCCAAGTGTTCAATCCCACTGTCAATATTTTCTACCATAATTGGCCACTGCACAGAAACAGCAGTGGGTGTTGCACCATATCTGGTATCCCCCTTCTGTCCAACCCAGCCAGTACAGAAAACAGGAGGCAGGTACCCAACCCCGTGGGCATATCCTCTCGCCTGACCCAGCCAGTACATCAAATAGGCTGTGGGTGCGCAACCCTAGCACCAGTATCCCCCCATCCCTCTTGACCCAGCTGTTAATTAAACCTAGCAGTGGGTGCTCAGTCCTGTAACTGGCATCCCTTCACTCCCCACCCAATCCATCTTTTAAATCTGACACTGGGCCACTGGCTAACCCCACCATGGCAAGCAGCACCGGGGTGCCCAGTCCTGGTAGCCGCAAACAATGCCCAACACTGGGGTGCACAGTTCTCAGTGTCAGAACCTGTAAAAAAAGCCCTTGTTCTTCTTTGTTTTGTTTTTTATACTTGAAAGAAGAAAACCACACATCAATGTCTTCTAGCCCACCTTCAACCCCACCCCAACCCTGACCCTTTCCTCTCAGCACTCCCCACTCCTCACTTACCTAAGAAGAGTCCCATAAAAGTAATCCCTTCATGACTGGCAAAGATCTTCTATCAACGGTGCCCAACCACAAACTAACAGAAAACAATGTAAGTTCAGTTAATACCTTTTCAATGCATTTTAAACTTTTCTCATAACTTTGTAATTTTTAACATTTTTTACCCCAGTTTTTCAACATAGACTTTTTTACCCTACCTCATGAACAAGGCAGGTCAAGCTACCCAACTGAAATGTGTTTTGACAGTCTCTAAGCAAAATCATCTGTTGAATGGAATTTAACAAAATTCCACCTATCTTAATCGTAAGATAGGTCATAAAAATATTTTTTTATAAATTTGGTGTCAAACTGTCAAACATCACCAACGTTCTGAAAAACATTGGAAGTTTATAAAGTTTACTCATAACTTTGTTATGTTTGCAGATTTTGAGCCCTTTTGTTACTCCATCTCATGAAAGTGACAAGTGTGAAACATACAGTAGTTCTGATTATCTATCTATCTATCTATCTATCTATCTATCTATCTATCTATCTATCTATCTATCTATCTCTATCTATCTATCTATTTATCTAACTAATCTACTGTTGAATATGAAATTGTTGTGCCTGTTTAACACTAGCACCCTGTCATCTTGAATGCACAAAGTAATTTTACAGCCCAATGTCTCTCTAATGATGACTTACAGTACAACCTGTCAGAGACAGATGATTACTGTGACTGACAGAGCTGTTTGTCCTTTGCTAATCCCAATTGCTTGCCTGTTACAGTACATAAAAATTACTATTTGAACTCCATTCTCACCTGTTAATCTGTCTGCAAGCCTGCTAGTTTGCTAATATTGTTTGTTACTGCCAGGATGTCTCTGATTTCATGGCTCCAAAGAATCAAACCTGCCGTAAGGGAGCATGAGATTTCACTTGTAAACAAATTGTCTCTTGATACACTGAATGAGGCAGCCTGCGTTTCAATGACAACTGTAGACACTGTGCTCAGGGAGCTTCAGAATCCCCCCCAATGTAGGTGCACTGATTACACAAGCTACACATCTGAAATACGTTTTAAGATCAGTAAATATGCAACAACCAAATGGTGTCATGAATGCTGTGCATAATGTTTTGCATGTTTATTAAAATAAAAGAATAATGTATGACAGGGTGTGTGCCTTGGTGGGATAATGTCATGCCTTGCGTGTTTGGGTACAAGCCCACAGGCCAAGTGTGTTCAACACCTGAGAAGTGACACTATCCCAGCATGAGACATACCCCCTGGAGTGCATTATTCCTATACGAACATATGAACATACGAAATTTGCCAGCAGATAAAGGCCTAGAGGTCTATCAAGTCTGTTCAAATGTGCAGCTAGCACCCCTTATTCTGCAGCTGCCCCTCCCTTCCACCCTTCCCCTTCATTGACCCTCCCCCTTGTCCTGTCCCATCCCCTTTTGAAGCAGTCCACTGCTCTATGGATACCACTTCTGCAGGTAACGCATTCCACCCAGCCACCAACCTCTCTGTAAGAAAATGTCTCCTCATCTCCCTCCTGAACCTTCCTCCCTCCAGTCTCATATCATGGCCCCTGGTGTCCCTCCTCTCCCTTACTTTGAACAGCCCCTCTGTACCTGTCTTGTTTATTCCTTTCATGTACTTAAAGGTTTCAATCATGTCCCCCCTGTCCCTCCTCTCCTCCAGTGAGTACATGTTCAGCTCCCTCAGCCTCCTCTCGTATGATAAGTCCCCCAGCCCCTTGATCATCTTTGTCACCCTGCGCTGCACACCCTCCAGTAACTTAATGTCCCTCTTCAGATACGGGTGCCAGTACTGCATGCAGTACTCCAGGTGCGGTCTAACTAATGACCTATACAGTGGCAGAATCACCTCCTCCCTCCTCGAGGATATACCCCTTGCAATACAACCCAGCATTTTGTTGGCCTTTGCAGCTGCCTTCCTACATTGTGCTGAGTTGTTTAATGTCCCTGTAATGAGCATCCCCAGATCCTTCTCCTCCTCCTCTGTCTGGGCTATCTGCACTTCCCCTAGCTGGTAACTCTTCCTTGGGTTCTTCATTCCAAAATGCAGCACCTTGCACTTTTTGGCATCAAACCCCAGTTGCCAGGTGTCTGACCAGGTTTCAAGCTTTGCCAGATCATCCTGCAACCCCTGCCATCCCCCTAGGTCATCCACCACTGCTCCTACTTTGGTATCATCAGAAAACAGACTGGTCTTGCTCTTGATGTCCAATGATATGTCTGCAATGAATATCCCAAACAACACTGGCCCCAACA
This sequence comes from Neoceratodus forsteri, assembly GCA_016271365.2. Classification (NCBI taxonomy): domain Eukaryota; kingdom Metazoa; phylum Chordata; order Ceratodontiformes; family Ceratodontidae; genus Neoceratodus; species Neoceratodus forsteri. The sequence goes on from CM028133.1 coordinate 815,906,658, forward strand.
CTGAGCCCTGTGGAACACCGCTCATCATTATCCTTGGGTGTGAGAGCTCCCCACCCACTACCACCATCTGTTGCCTTCCCTGAAGCCAGTTCCCTACCCATCTCACCAGCTTTGCACCTGCCCCTGTGTCTACTAACTTACTTCCCAGCCTTCCATGAGGTACTGAGTCTAATGCCTTACTGAAGTCCAGATACAGGACATCCACTGCATGGCATCTGTCCAGTTGCCTAGTTACCCAGTCATAGAACTCCACCAGGTTGGTTTGGCAGGATCTGCCACATATGAAGCCATGCTGTCTGCTGTCCTGTAGTCCTTTGGCCTCTAGGAGGGCCATCAGCCTCTCCTTCAGGATAGTCTCCATTAGCTTACTCACGATGGATGTGAGGCTCACTGGTCTGTATTTTCCCGGTTCATCCTTGGGGCCACTCTTGTGGAGGGGCACCACATGAGCCATCCTCCAGTCCTGAGGTAAACACCCCGAATGTAGTGAGGCATTAAATAGGTCTGCCAAAGGTCCTGCAAGGACCTCTGCCAGCTCCTTCAGTATCCTGGGGTGGATGCCATCTGGGCCTGGTGCCTTATCCACCCTCAGTGTCTTAAAACCCTCCTGAGCTCTGCCCTCCATGATTTCCCCATCTGTCACCCCCTCCCCCCCTGTTTTTGGCATTTCTCCCCCCTTGGGTGTCACCCCCCTCTTCTCTATAGTAAATACTGAGCAGAAGTACTCATTTAGTGCTTCTGCCTTAGTGCACCCTGCTTCCACCCAACCCCCCTCCTTCCTAATCCTTACTATGTGGTCCTTACAGCTCCTTCTCTCCTTGATGTACATAAATAAGTCTTTCTCCCCCTTCTTAATGCCTAGTGCCAGCCTGAGTTCCATAGATGCCTTGGCTCACCTTACTGCCCTTGTCACCTCCTTCGATTCCATCAAGTACTCCTCCCTGTCCTCCCCTCTCCCTGTTTTCTTGTACTTCCTAAAGGCAGCTCTTTTCCTCCTTACCTTTTCCATGACCTCCTTGCTCAACCAGCTTGGTTTCTTCGCCCTAGCCTTCTTGCTGTGGGCCTTGCAGCAGGTTTTGGTTGCCTCCACTATCCCCAGCTTCATGAGCTCCCACCTCTGGTTAGTGTCCATACTAGATTGAAATCTGGCCAGGTACCCTTTTACCACTTCCCCCATCCTCCAAAAGTCAGCCCTCCTGAAGTCCAGCACTCTTGTGCCAGATTCCACTCCTTCCTTGCCCATATCCAGTGTGAGCCATACTGAGTGGTGGTCACTCCCTGACAGCGGTTCCTCCACTGTAAGTTCTCTCACAAAGTCCCTATTTGCCACCACAAGGTCAAGGGTATTCCCTAACCTGGTTGATTCACTGACCATTTGCAGCAGGAAGCTGTCCTGGAAGGCATCCAGCAGTACCTGCTCCCTTCTGTTCCTGGTTGTTGGGGTACTCCAGTCCACTCCTGGCATGTTGAAGTCCCCCACAATCACCACACTACCCTTCTCGCAGGTCCTCCTGATCTGTCCCGCTAGCTCCCTGTCTAACTCCTCCATCTGAGGTGGCGGCCTGTATACCACTCCCATTCTGAGAATCCTATTCTTGGAATCCTGGATTTGCATCCAAAGTGACTCCGTACTACCCTCCTCCCCTTCTTCCCTTACACACTTCAGTCCTTCCTTCACATTTAGTGCCACACCCCCTCCTTTCCCAATCACCCTGTCCTTAAGAAATAACCTGTACCCTGGTACAGACAGGTCCCAGTCATTGTATTGGGTGGCCCATGTTTCTGTGATGGCTGCAATGTCCACCTCTCCCTCTGCCATGAGCACCTGTAACTCTGCAATTCTTATTATACAATGGCTCATGAGTTAAAAAAAAAAAAAAAAAAAAAGGGTTAAAAAGTATATTGAACAGTACATTTTTGTGCTTTTTTTTAATGGGTAGGTTTGCTTTCTGAAAAAGTAGTACTGATTCACTGTTTTGGCCAGTAGGTGGAGCTGCTGTTACTGTGGCTATGGAGTCCCTCACACTTAGCTTTGTCTGTGTTACAAATTGTTTTTCGTGTTAATCTTCTTTTTACGTTTGTGTCTCTGTCTCTTTTTGCTCTTTATTCCTGTGGAACTGTGGCATGTTCGCCCCCTCTCTCCGCGGTCTCACACTGGCAGCCATTTTTCCTATGCACTGGGAGTCTGCATCACCCTCCACCCTCCCCATGTTACTATCGCAGCTGTGTGTTCTCCTGATATAGCTTTTATGGGGAAAGAACATTGATGGGAGAAAACTGAAGGAAGAAAGTTGATTAGGTAAGGAACTGAAGCGTGGTGTTATGCAGGTGCTCACACGCTCAGTTACCATGGCAGCGGAGAGTATGAGGGGAGAGTGAGAGAGTGCTATGAAGCTGATGGTAAGGACCACTTTAGGTTTGCAAGCGGGGAGTGTGTAAACAGTGGGATGGAATGGAAGGGATTGGTTGTAAACTCGATGTGGCAGCTTTTATTATGAGTTCTTTTTCTTTTAATAAAAAAGAAAAAGTTATAAAGTAACAAATGGATTTACATGTTCACCAAGAGAGGGCTACCTGTACAGGAGGGGATTATTGTGAAGCTGATTGAAACTTGAGACAGGATGTTGTAGTTATTGGAGCGAGCTTTATGTTGCAATCACCTGCAAAAGTTAAAATTGTTCACAAAGGCCATACTTCTATCTTTTTTGATCCTAATCAAGTAATGGAATTTCTGAGAACACATAGTACTGGACAAAATGTTTCTTTAGATTCTGATTCTGATTTGGTAGCAGAAACTACTGAAACAGAAGCATAGTTTTGCTGGCCAAAAATGAATGAAACTGATTTATAGTTTAAAACAAGAGTTTTCAAGAATATGAGTTTTTCTCTAACCGGGGTCTTTCTGTAGACTGGCCAACTATACTGTTAACTATACTTATACATTTATTTAGAATTTGTTTATCAATCTCATCAATTGCTATTCAATGCCTGTTTGTATAGGCCAAAGTTAATGCCCCTTGTGATATTCAACATTTTATTTTAAGCAACTGTTGGCTTAAATCACTTTACTGATATAATGATGTAATTGAATCCCCTCAGATGGGGACTGTAACAGTATATGCAGATGGAATTTTGTATATTGTATATTGTGAAAACTGAATAAAAATATAATTATAAAAAGAAAATGACAGTTTGGCATTCTGGAGGAATCTGTGAGGGTTATGGGTTTGACTTTTTGGTGGTTTCTGTGCTGGGAGGGAGAGAGGGATTTACATTTTTACAATTTTGTTTAGTAGTGGCAAATTTGACAATGTCTGTGTCATGTATAGGCAAACTGGACAATCAATGTGCAGTGATTGTCATGTCATTTGGTCATGTGTGTGCTAGGACTAGATCCATGATGTATTCACATGTTAACAATTTCTACTGTAAAGATAATTTGGACAGATTGTTATGGGGACTGTTAACTTTTGCAAAGAGACCTGCAATCACAGGCAATGAAAATTTAAGCTAAATAACAACAGTTTTGCACAGATTTTCAAAGGGCTACATTAAATGGAAGGCTTGGAGTTAGGAAGAGGAGACACAATTTTTTGAAAAAGATAAGAAAAAGGATGTCTTTTCCAGCTTTTTCGGGCTGAATGTTTGCCGCACACTGCCTCAGCCAATCAGGATAGCCTAGTGTCCGGATCCACCTATCAAGGTGCAAGGGGTTTGAGGCACCAGAATTTGTAAAGGGAAGCTCCGTACCTTGTGTGCTAAGGGAGCGCTGGTGGTAGCTTAGCAGCGGCTTTCCAGGAGCATCCTCACTGGATACCGGAGCTGGTTCAGTGGAGAGGGCAGTTGGAGTGCCTGTAGTAGGTGCCTGAATCTTGGCTTGTCCCCTAAAGTGTTGGCAGCAGTACAGCAGGAGCTTCACCTTGGGAGGGAAGTGGGAGGAAGCGCCAGAGAAATGGGGCTCCTCACCGTGTGTACTAAGGGAGCACTGGCAGTAGCTTGGCAGCAGCTTTCCAGGAGCATCCTGCCGGCGACTGGAGCTGGTTTCAGAGGGGAGGGTGGTTGGAGCACCCATAGTAAGTGCCCACATCTCAGCTTGTCCCCTGAAGTATTGGTGGTGGCAGCAGCTGATCAGACCAAAGTGCCACCTCAGGAGCTTCGCCTCGGGGGCGGGGGGGGAGAACCCATGGAACTGGGATCCTCACATTGTGTGCTAAGGGAGCGCTGGCAGTAGCTTGGCAGTGGCTTTCCAGCAGTGTCCTTGCTGGTGACTGGAGCTGGTTTCAGTGGGAAAGGGGGTTGGAGCACCTGTAGTATGTGCCTGCATCTTGGCTTGTCCCCTGAAGCGTTAGCAGTGGCAGCAGCTGATAAGACCAAAGTGTCGCAGCAGGAGCTTCACCTTGGGAGTGAAGGGGGGAGAGAGCTCCCATAGAATGAGGCTCCTCAGCATGTGTACTAAGGGAGTGCTGGTGGTAGCTTGGGAGCAGGTTTCCAGGAGTGTCCTCGCTGGCAACTGGAGCTGGTTTCAGCAGGGAAGGCGGTTGGAGCACCTGTAGTAGGTACCCGCATTTCAGCTTGTCCCCTGAAGCATTGGTAGCAGCAGAGGCCGATCAGACTGAAGTGCAGCAGCAGGAGCTTCACCTCAGAAGGGAGGGGGAGGGAGGGAGCACCCATGAAACACTTGAAAATAAATATCTGTCCATGTATTGTAACAAAAATAATTCAGACATTGTAATGAGTCATGAAACTCGTGTCCTGATTCATCTCATCCGACACCAAATTCAAAAGAAAGACAAGCATTTGTCAATGCCGAATGTTGATTGCATTGGTCCATTGAGATTGCTCACTGCCCCGTCACTCGCTTGTTCTGTTTCTCCCGGTGCTGCAGGCTGCTGTTTTGTACTGGGCTCCTGCCTGCACTGGCAACCTTTTCTGTCCACAAAGAAATCCGCAGCTGTCCTGACAGAGCTCCGTTGAGGTGGCTCACTCCACCTCTCTCACTCACTCATTCTGTTTCTCCTGGTGCTGCAGGCTGCCCTTTTGCACTGCGTTCCTGCCTCTGTTGGTGGCTTTTTCTGCCCACAAAGAAATCTGCAGTATTCCCGACACAGGTCCGTTGAGCTTGCTCACTCCCCCTCTGTCACTCGCTCGTTCCGTTTCTGCTGGTGCTGTAGGCTGGCCTTTTGTACTGGGCTCCTGCCTGAGTTGCTGCCTTTTTCTGCCCACAAGGAAATCTGCAGCAGTCATGATAGAGCTCCTTTGAGCTCGCTTACTCCCCCTCTCTCACTTGCTCATTCTGTTTCTCTTGTTGCTGCAGGCTGCCCTTTTGTACTGGGCCCCTTCGTTCATTGCTGCCTTTTTCTGTCCACAAAGAAATCTGCAGCCGTCTCAACAGAGCTCCGTTTAGCTCACTCAATCACTCTCCCTCACTCACTCACTCATTCTGTGTCTCCTGCTGCTGCAGGCTGCCCTTTTGTATTGGGCTTCTGCCTGCATTGGTGGCTTTTTCTGCCCACAAAGAAATCTGCAGAAGTCCCAACACAGGTCCGTTGAGCTCACTCACTCCCCCTCTCTCACTCACACGCTGTGTTTCTCCCGGCGCTGCAGACTGCCCTTTTGTACTGGGCTCCTGCCTGCATTGGTGCCTTTTTCTGCCCACAAAGAAATCCGCAGCTGTCCCAACAGAGCTCCGTTGAGGTCGCTCACTTCCCCTGTCTCACTCACTCATTCTGTTTCTCCCAGTGCTGCAGGCTGCCCTTTTGTACTGGGCCCCTACATTCATTGCTGTGTTTTCTTCCCACAAAGAAATCTGCAGCAGTCTCAACAGAGCTCCATTTAGCTCCCTCACTCCCCCTCCCTCACTCGCTTGTTCCATTTCTCCCGGTGCTGCAGGCTGCCCTTTTATACTGGGCTCCTGCCTGCACTGCCACCTTCTTCTGCCCACAAAGAAATCTACAGCAATCCTGACACAGCTCCGTTGAGCTCGCTCGCTCCCCCTCTCTCACTCACTCATTCGCATTTCTGCTGGCGCTGCAGGTTTGCCTTTTGTACTGGGATCCTGCCTGCGTTGCTGCCTTTTTCTGCCCACAAAGAAATCCACAGCAGTCATGATAGAGCTCAGTTGAGGTCGCTCACTCCCCCTGCCTCACTTTATCATTCTGTTTCTCCTGGCGCTGCAGACTGCCCTTTTGTACTGGGCTCCTGCCTCTGTTGGCACATTTCTCTGCCCACAAAGAAATCTGCAGCAGTCCCAACAGAGCTCTGCTGAGCTCGCTCACTCCCCCTCTCTCACTCGCTTGTTCTGTTTCTGCTGCTGCTCCAGGCTGCCCTTTTGTACTGGGCTCCTGCCTGTGTTGACGCCTTCTTCTGCCCACAAAGAAATCTGCAGCAGTCATGATAGAGCTCTGTTGAGCTTGCTCACTCCCCTTCTCTCACTTGGTCATTCTGTTTCTCCTACCGCTGCAGGCAGGCCTTTTGTATTGGGCCCCTGCATGCATTGCTGCCTTTTTCTGCCCACAAAGAAATCTGCAGTAGTACCAACACAGCTCCTTTGAGCTCACTCACTCCCCCTCTCTCACTCGCTGATTCCATTTCTGCTGGTGCTGCAGGCTGGCCTTTTGTACTGGGTTCCTGCCTGTGTTGCTTCCTTTTCCTGCCCACAAAGAAATCCACAGCAGTCATGACAGAGCTCCGTTGACCTCACTCACTCCCCCTCTCTCACTTGCTCATTCCATTTCTGCCGGCGCTGCTGGCTGCCCTTTTGTATGGGGCTCCTGCCTGCATTGCTGCCCATTTCTGCCCACACAGAAATCCGCAGCAGTCACGATAGAGCTCCGTTGAGCTCACTCACTCCCCCTCTTTCAGGTACTCATTCTGTTTCTCTCGCCATTGCAGGTTGCCCTTTTGTACTAGGCCCCTGCGTGCATTGCTGCCTTTTTCTTCCCACAAAGAAATCCGCAGAAGTCCCAACAGAGCTCCGATGAGATCACTCACTCCCCCTCCCTCATTCGCTCGTTCTGTGTCTCCCAGCACTGCAGGCTGCCCTTTTGTACTGGGCTGCTGCCTGCATTGGTGCCTTTTCCTGCCAACAAAGAAATCCACAGCAGTCCCGACAGAGCTCAGTTGAGCTCGGTCACCCCCCCCCCACTCACTCGATCTTAATCTGTCCCAAACACTGATTTTCGACAGCGACTGTGGTATTCTGCACTGGAAGCATGAAAACACATTTCAGCCAGGATGATAAAAATGGCAGCTAGACTGTTCATAAGGAGGTGTGGAAAAATGCCAGTGCTGAAAATGTGGCATGAAAATATTACTAATTTGCGAAGTTATAAGGGTGCATAGAAACTGCACAGCACAAGCTCATAACACAGTTATTTTATGGAGTTTCATCACAAAATTTTCAACATAGGCATTTTAGAACCTCTGCTCATGAACAGTGTCAGTGTGATTTTCTTAATGTGTCCCGAACACTGATTTCCCACAGTGACCGCACTATTGTGCGCTGGAAGAGTAAAAACACATTTCGGCCAGGATGTGAAAAATGACAGCTGCACTATTCATAAGGAGGTGTGGAAAAATGGCAATGTTGAAAATCTGGAGTGAAAATATTGCAAAGTTGCGAAAGTACGAGCGTGCATGGAAACTGTGCAACGCACACTCGTAGCAAACTCATTTTATGGACTTTCGTCACCAAAATTTCAACATAGGCATTTTTGGACCTCTGCTAATTAACAATGTCACTGTCATTTTCATAATGTGTCCTGAACACAGATTTCCCACAAAGACCATGCTATTCTGCGCCAGAACTGCGAAAACACATTTCGGCCAGGATGTGAAAAATGACAGCTGTACTCTTCATAAGGAGGTGCAGAACAATGGCAATGTTGAAAATCTGGAGTGAAAATATTATAAATTTACAAACTTAAGAGCATGCGTGCAAACTGTGCAATGCACACTCGTAAAACAGTCATTTTTTTGGATGTTTTCCACCAAATTTGCAACATAGGCTTTTTGAGAGCCCATCTCATGAACACTGGCACTGTCGTTTCATTAATCAGTCCTGAAAGATGATTCCATGCAGTGACCACGAAATCACCTTTTGGGGCTGATTAATGCCATGACAGTGCCAGAATTCATGAGGAGGGGACCCAAAAACCCCATGTTGAAAATTTGGTGCTAGAATTCCCAAAAATGCCTGAGATATGCATCAAAGTTGAACAAATCCTGTTTATTCCATTATACAGCTTACCGGCATTTCCTCAGTTCGTGGTTGGCTTTGAAGGGTGCAGACGTGTTCCCGGTCCACCAAAGATCATCACACCGGACTCCGGAGGTAAGTATGGGGTGAGGGGGGGGTGTGGGGAGGCAGGGTGTGCAGTGGTTGGGCGTGGGTTGTGGGAGGGGGCAGAGAGACCGCGAGGGACCGTTTTCCTTTTTGACAGGGAAAAAAAAAAAAACATTGTGGGACCGTTTTTTTTTCTTAACAGAGGCATGTGACTCACTGGGGTGGGCTCCCAGTTTGCCAACGGACTCTTTTTTTGGGGGGCAGCTGTAGCCGATGTGGAATTGGGCACCCCCATCGGCACATGACAAAGGGGGAGTTTATATTATGCAGATGGGGATTGGGCACCCCCATCAGCACACAACAAAAGCGGGGGAGGGGTGACATTATGCTGATAGGGATTGGACACCCCTGTTGGCACACCAAACTTGGGGGGTGTTACATAATGCCGACGGGGAATGAACACTCGGGCACTGAAGCCGACGGGGACTGGGGCCCCAGTCTGCAAACAAACACGGTGGGGGGACACATGCTGCCAAGGGAGATTGGGGGTGCTTAATATTGTTTGTGAACATGGCGGCAAGCTGCTGCCGTGTTCACAAACAATATCACTGTTACAAGGTTTGGCCCAGCAATGATGGATCGCTCCCTCATTGCAGCGGAATGGCTTATGCTGCAATGATGAGGTGGCCCCTGATTGCAGCGGCTGAAACCTTACAAGGTTGTGTCACACTGGTTGAACTAGTGTCAACAGCAGCATGCCATGGCATTGGGGAAAGCAGGCCAATTCTTTAAAGGCTGTGGGGGCATTGGCCACAACAGTGCCGTGCCTCCACAACCTGCATCTGGCAATCTGCCGCAATATGTTTCTTGTGCATGCGTGCAGTCAACATAATGAGCCTAACCTCACATGCGTGCCAATGTAGTGTATTTTTGAAATGTCCTTTGGGAATCAGGGCAGAGAGTTCAGAAATAGAATATCACACTGAGAGAAATGTTGTCCCACTGGTGTTTCAGTCTTTTTCATTTTAATAGCATGTCTGTGTGAGTTCATACGTGTCCAAAGAGGTTGTCCAGTCTCCCCACATAACCTGTATATGGACATTTCTTGCATTGAATGTACAGTAATAAACAACATTCTGAGATGCACATGTATAATTACCCTGTATCATGGATTGTCTCTTTTGGGGTGTGTTGATAAAATTTGAAGTCTTACACCTAAGACTATTGTAGGATCTCGTGCCAACCAGTTCTCTGTTGTTTTGTTCAGCTGTAAGATTGCTCCTGACAATCAGGTTGTATAAATTAGGAGGTTGTTTAAAAGAAAGTAGAGGTAGTTCTTGGAAAATACATTTTAAGGTGTCATCTTCACTAAATACTGTAATGGTTGGAGGTCTTTAATAATTTTACGTAGTGGCTCCAGACCTGGGTTATATGTGACAACCAAGGGTATCCAGATGGTGGTAGTCATTTCTTTGTATTGAAGTAGTTGTTCTCTTGGTAACTGCGTAGCATGTTCCACTGCCCTGTCAATTCCTCCAGAGGAATGCCCCAGCCCAATAAATTTATTTTTCAGTGTGGCCAGGTGTTTGCCTCTGTCCTCCTCACTCGAACAGATATGGTGGTATCAAAGCACTTGACTGTACATAGATTTTTTAATGTGCCTAGGGTGGTTGCTGTCTCTATGTAAGGATCTTTGTCTCTCTCTGTTGTTTTCCTGTAAATAACAGATCTTCAAGGTTCCAGTTTTGATGCTAACTGTGGTGTCCAGGAAATTCACACTAGTGTCAGAATACTCGAGGGAAAGTGTAATGGATAAGTGGAGATTTATTTTATTTTATTTATTTTTATTTTAGTCTTTGGTAACTGGGTAAGGCCCGCTAGGCACAATTGCCTGTTTTCTGGGGTGACCTGGGAGCACTGGGTGGTTAAGTGACTTGCTCAGAGTCACACAGTATGCAAGTGGAGGTTGCGAGAATCAAACTCAGGTCTAGTCTGCTGGATGTATCAAGCTCATTCACACCTTATTCCTCTAACCTCTGGGCTATACTGCAAGCCCTTGATTGTTGGTTGTTAAGTTTCTTTTTTTTTTTCCATTCAAATTTTATTGAGCTTTTAGATTACAAGAATACATCCATCATACAAAATAGATGGTAGTTACTACATCAGAAGTTGAAGATGATATGGCACCGGATGTATTCAACCCCCATCCCCCTCATCCCCACACCTTCCTCCCCAAACCCCCCAGCACAGCACACATAATACACATCCTGTTGCGTAGCACTTCAGATATCACTCCTTATCTGGTAACGAATAGAGTGTATATAAAGGACCCCAGATCCGGTTAAACTTGAGTAGATTATTCTGAAGACTAGCAATAATCCTTTCCATTCTAAGATTAGCAAGTAATTCTTGTAACCACTCGCCATAAGTAATATCTAAGGTATCCTTCCAATGCCTTAATACCACTTTTTTAACAGAGGCAGATATCAGACAAATATGATATTTCCTATTTCGTACACAAATAGTAGAGACATCCCCTAATACACATATCTCCGCTGTAAATAAATCATCCAGTCCCAGAAGAGGATCCAGACTTTGCTTGATTCTAGCCCAGAGTGGATCCACTTTGGGACAGCTCCAAAAAATGTGGAGTAAGTCCCCACTACCCTGCTGGCATCTATAGCAGGTAGAGGAGGACACCATACCTAATCTAGCCAGTTTTAAGGGGGAGTAGTAAATATTGTGCAATAATTTAAATTGCATTAATCTAAGCCTGTCTTGAGACAGGAGTTTATGGCATGTATTCCAGATACATGCCCAATCGGGTTCATACTCTGAGAAATGTGAAGACCAGTAATTAACCAGTGCAAGATTTAAGGAATGTATCCAGCTAAGATGTCCTCTATAGATGCCGGAAACTGTATGAGCCTTTCCCGCCAGTGGTTCCAGTTCACCATGAAAATTGGGAACTGAAACCATAGAGGGGATCATGCACACTTTTTTAACCAACAAATGCTGAAGTTGAAAAACTTTGAATACGTCGGCCTGTGGAATTTGAAATTTATTCAAAATATCAGCTGAGGTTAACCATCGCCCCTCTGCCGATATTAAGTCTTTAATCAGGCCCTCCCCTAGCTGTGGTAGCCAATTACCTCTGATGGGTCTGTCATCTAGTAGGAGGTTGAGGTTGCCTTTTAGTGGCTGGGATGGATCTTTATTATGACAATATTTTAGAAAGGTGCATAGCTGCGAATGGACTCTAATGGATATCTCAACAGGGGAGTTACGAAGAGATGTAGGTAGAGAGTTTGGAGTGCAATACATCAGAGCCCAGGGTGTGAGCCCTAGCTCTAGTATATGAGATATCTCTAACTTTAACCAGAAGGGAACATAATTACTGTGTTCCTGAGAATCGATCAGTGTCAACCACCTAAGATATTTGTTAACATGACTGGCCCAGTAATACAACCCTATATGAGGAAGTCTCAGGCCTCCGATCAGTTTGGGAGCGACTAATTTGTGATAAGCCAATCTGGGTTTCTTATAATTCCAAATAAAACTGGCAATTATACCATGGACTTTCTTAAGCCATTTTAAGGGGAGCCAGACATTTAACATACTTATAGGATAGAACAGACGGGGGAATATGTTCATTTTAACTAAATTAACTTTTCCCCACATTGACAGTGGAAACAGAGCCCATCTTTTAAGATCAACCTCAATACCGTGCAATAATAAATCTAGATTTAACTGAATCATATGAGCAGGGGATCTCGTTAGTGTGAGGCCTAAGTATTTAATTGCATCTACACTCCAAGCTAGCCCAAACGGGATAATATCACGTATAAACGTTTGGAATTCAAAGGAAATACCACAGTTTTCCCAGTATTGAGCTTATAATTGGCAACTTCACTAAAACCCTGGATAATTTCTAATAGAGCAGGAATAGAGGAGAATGGATGAGAAATCTGAAGCAGTAGGTCATCATCGTATGCTAGTAATTTAGTGGTATGCCCCCATACTTGAATACCCTGTACCTCATGTGCTTGTGCAATCCGCCTGATAAGTGGCTCAATATATAAATTAAAAAGGAGCAGGGACAATGGGCAACCTTGCCTGGTGCCAACAAAAAGCTTAAAGGAATCTGATATTATACCATTACAAGCAATTCTTGCGGTTGGGGACTTATAAATGGAACTGACCCAAGAACAAAATTTGTGGGGGAAACCAAATGACTCCATCACCATAAACATGTATTCCCAGTGAACCTCGTCAAAGGCCTTCTCGGCGTCCAGTGAGACCAATACCATAGGATGATCAGCTTCCCTGGAGGCCGAGAAGAAGTGTGCCAAGGTCCGCAAATGGTCCACTGAAGATCTCCCCTTCATAAATCCCACCTGTTCAGTCCCAATTAATCCAGGAAGAACCCCATTGACCCGATCTGCCAGTAATTTGGTGAGAATTTTAATATCCTGATTAAGAAGTGAAATGGGTCTATAACTAGACACCGACTCAGGGGGTTTATCTGGTTTGGGCAAGAGTACAATTAAAGCCTCAAACAAAGAAACATCTGTAACAGCCCCACTTAAAATACATTGAAACAGTCTCAACAATGAAGGGGTTAGCTCTTTAGAAAAGACTTTGTAAAAATTGGCGGAGAATCCATCTGGGCCTGGTGTTTTATCTGAGGGGAGGGACTTAATAACCCAGTCTATTTCACTCTCTGTGATGGGTGCAATCAACTTGGCCTGATTAAACTCCCTCAAGGAAGGCAAATTCAACCCACCTAAGTAACACAGCATCTTCTCCTCTGATGGTGGATCGCTCATGGCTCCGTATAGCTCCTCAAAATACTTTCTGAATTCCCCCAGAATATCCTTAGGAGTCATTTTAATGGAGCCATCCTCCAAAGAGCAGATGTCTGCCACTAATCTGGTAGAATCCAGTTGCTTTACACTCCTAGCCAACATTCGGCCAGCTTTTTCCCCTTGATCAGTATATACAGCCCCTGTTTTAATGATCGCCCACTCGGCCTGTTCACCTAGCATCTTAAGATATGAATCACGTAACAGAGTTAGCTCCTGCCTATACTCTTCTGATGAGGAAGAAGACAGCCCAGTCTCCTTTTCTCGAATCTGAGCGAGTAATTCAGAGATCCGTTTCTGCCTCTCTTTCTTTCTCCAGGAAGCCAGCCATATCAGGGTCCCTCGTAAGTAAGCCTTGAGTGCCCCCCACTCCATATCCGGCAGACTGGTGGAGTTATGGTTGAAAGAGATAAATTCTGTTATCTGGAAAGAGATAAACTCAACCACTTTCAGATCTTTTAATAACTGATTGTTAATTTTCCATCTACCCCCTAATTTAGGGAGAGAGGGGAAAACGATTAAGCATGTCACTAAAGTGTGGTCAGAAGGTGGCCCGGGGGCTATACTTCCATCCACTATGCCCGATATGAGAGTGTTTGAAATTAAAACAAAGTCAATTCTGGACCTGGTAGCATGCACTTGAGAGGTGAAAGTAAATTCCCGGTCCTTTGGGTGGAGGATCCTCCACACATCACAAAGACCTATTTGGTCCATCAGTTCTCTAACTGCTCTTTGGGCAGGAGATAGCCCCTTCCTAATAGACCCAGACCTGTCCACAGACGGATCCAATACCAAATTTAAATCCTCTCCTATTATGATGGGCAGATTAAGAAAAGGTGTGAGTACTTCCATAATCTGCACAAAGAATCCTGGGGTATCAACATTGGGGCCATAAATCAACCCCAACACAATCTCCAAAGTGTGCAGAGTGCCCCTAATAAAAATGTATCTCCCTAAAGTATCTTGGAGTATTTGAACCACTTTAAATGGAACTGACCTACGAATCATGACCATCACTCCTCTACTCTGGGTGTTGCCTTCCGAGGCAATCACCTGACCTATTTGTAACCTCCTTAAATGGTTACTCTCACTATTGAGTAAGTGGGTCTCTTGAATGAACATTATATCTGTTTTCACATACTCAATGTTTTAAAATCTTGTATTGTTTCGACTTATGGCGAGTTCCCTTAACATTCCAGCTCACAAAGTTAATATTCCTAGCCATTATTTAAACCGACTTTTGACTCTAGAATGACTAATATCTTTGTAACCGGGCCCACCCTCCTTTTCAAGAGCGTTATGTGTGCTGTGCAACCCACCATTCCCTCCACCCCCCTCTTGTTTCAAAAATCCCAAAACCTGAAATTCCCCAAACCCAAAACAATAACTTGCCCCAAACCCCTTTTCCCTTCCACCCTCATCCCTCCCGATCCACCAATGACCATGCCTGCAGTCCACCTGATGTTACCACCTCCTCCCCTTCCACCCGACCTCCCAGAATCGACTATATAGTAAAATAGGTTTTACAGAATAATGAGAATTACTAATCTTAAATCCCCTTAACGAGAAAAGTTATTCCTAAAGAAATGACAATTAGTAGGGGATTGTCAATAATACAAAAAATTCCCACTATTTTAGCCCACATACATAGGCTTATCGAAACCACAAATTGTATTTTACCCCATTGACCACCTTGCTAATCTTTTAAACCAAACATTAGCATTACATTGTTCCATTTCCTGCTTAAGTATTTCAAAGTATATCAACCCCCTAAAACAGGCATCAAAAATTATGCTGCTCTCCTTAGTAGAAATTCTTGTGCACCCTGCCAGAAGAGTAGAAAATGGTTCATAGATTTCCATCATACTGCTTACTCAGTAGTTGACATCACTGAGCTAACTGAACGTCTGCTGAAATGTTCATAACCATTTAGCAGTCTCTGGCTCCCTCTAGCGGTAGTGTTGCGCCATATCCACCGACAGCAGCGTGCACAGGCTTTAAACTCGGGGGTTATTTTAGCCAAGATCTGCGACCAGATTCCTAAAAGCTCTAAAGCCAGGACATTTTCAAGACTGGGGAGCAGGAGCAGGCTTATCCAAAACTTCCTTACATCCAACTCGTAGATGAGAGGTAAAAAACAAGGGAGCAAACAACCAGAATAGGGAAAAGGGTCCATATTGAGAGCAGTCTGGTGAGAAACAAACTAGGCATCCCATTTATTATTTTGTAAAGTACTAATCCCTTCCCAAAATGCTTTTTCACAGGCACATTTATACTTCTTGCCGAGACAAGCTTGATTTGTTTGCCCAAGCATGCTGAGAATCGCCTGTTTCAACAACTTCAGGGAAGAGTGAAAAATGGTTCACAGATTTCCATCGTACTGCTTATTCAGTAATTGACATCACTGAACCAACTGAACATCTGCTGAAATGTTCATAACCATTTAGCAGTCTCTGGCTCCCTCTAGCAGTAGTGTTGCGCCATATCCACCGACAGCAGCGTGCACCTGCTTTAAAACTCGGGGGTTATTTTAGCCAAGATCTGTGACCAGCTTCCTAAAAGCTCTAAAGCCAGGACATTTTCAAAACTGGGGAGCAGAAGCAGTCTTATCCAGAACTCCCTTACATCCAACATGTAGATGAGAGGTAAGAATCAAGGGAGCAAACAACCAAAACAGGGAAAAGGGTCCAGATTAAGAGCAGTCTGATGAGAAACAAACCAGGCATCCCATTTATTATTTTGTGAAATACAAATCGCTTCCCAAAACGCTTTTTCAAGGACACATTTATACTTCTTGCCAAGACATGCTGAGAATCGCCTGTTTCAACAACTTCAGGGATTTTTAAATAGATTAGGGAATGCCACTTTAAGAGCCTCCAATGCGGATTCAAAGCTCTCGTAACCACACCATGATCCAGCTACCAGTACTTGAAATCGAGCGGGGTAGCCCATTCTAAACTTAATATCCGCTGCAATTAGCTTCTTGATAATCCGATGGTAAGTCTCTCTTTTCTGCCGTATCGACAGTGGCAGGTCTTGAACCACTCTCAGTTTAGCACCCTCCCAATGCAACTCCTTTATATCTTTGATTCTAAGGAGAAAATGCTGGCGCTCCAGATAGTTTTAGAAGCGGAGGATAAAGGTGCGCGGAGGGGCTCCCGGAGGAGGTGAAGCTCTTAAGGCCCGGTGGGCTCTTTCTATTATGTAGGCATGCCCAAATGGTGAGGGTCCTGCGATCTTCTCCACAAATTTCTGTGCGAACTTAATTGGGTCGCCCCCTTCTTCTTTGTCTGGAAGGCCAATAATGACAACATTATTGCGGCGACTGCGACCCTTTAAGTCTTCAACCTTAACTTCAAGTTTAGCAATACGCTGCCGCATGGCCGCTAAATCTGGTTCCAGTTTTTCATTCCTTCCTTCTAGAGATCGAATACGGGTCTCATTATCAGACGTTCATTGTGATAAGTCTTCCAGGGCATGCGTTAAGCTTTTAATTTCCCCCGCAAGCTCTTTCATTTCAACCTTAAAAGGTTGAAATTCCTCAAGAAATCTGGCTAAAGTAAGTGGCTCCGTATCGACGGTGTCTGCAGCTGGGGACTGGGTTTGCTGAGTAGCCGAGGCCTTGGATTTTTGGAGGCCTTCTCCGGGGAGGCAGGTGGCATGTGCTTGGGTAAAGCCTTCTTCATTTCCACTTCCATCAGACGCGGCAAACCTATGTATCTCTTCTCCATAAACTCTGATCAAGTGGTGGAGATGTCCAAAGACACGAAATACCAACTTTTAAAACATATAAGAGGGTTGGGTGGTCAGAGCTGTAAGGACAGGCAGCTACCTAGTGCTCTGCATCATGTGATCCCCCTGGTTGTTAAGTTTCTGATGAAATTCTTTAAGTGCGCAGGTACCCTCTGCCCAAACTTTAAATAAATCATCAATGTAACGGAAATAAGAAAGTGATTTGTGTGTGCGCATTGTTTCAGGAAATCCTCCTGTAACCACCCTACAAATGGGGGTTGCCAAAAAGTCTTCCTTGAGCTTGCCTAAATGCTCACTGCCAGGCTGGTGTCCTGCGTATTACAACAAAGGAAAGGTGCCATGAATCAGTCTAACCAGCCCAGTGCATACAACCGAGCAGCCAGCTCGTAGTAATAGACCAAACAAAAATGTAGCACTCGTGCCAGCAAAGTCCACTAGTAATAGTCACACAGAACACTAGCGGAGTCTTTTAAGCCTTTTGAAAATTTATTTAGTGACAAAAGGACAAGAACAATCCAAAGGTGTAACACCTAACACGTCAAACAATCACCCAGCACTTTGACTCCTCGTGAGTCTTCCTCAGGGGTGTGGCCAGTGAACAGGAAAAATACACTTAAGTATACATAGATGCATGACATCACAGAGAAGGTATTACATCATAAATCGCAATGTACCTACTATAAATGTCTCAAATTCATCTCAGAGTTCAATTAGTAACACTACATGTGTTCTTTTGCGTTAACAAACAGCCAATTTACTATATACAATTAACCAAAACCCTTAGAAAAGAAATATATAAAAAAATTATAACAACATGGTTATACTCAAAATGACATTCCACTTACAAAAAATGGCTCTGAATGGTAACAGGTTCAGCTAAAACAGCGCTCACTGTTAAGTTTGTTCTATCAAAGGAATCTATCTACATAACTGGTTAATCCAATAAAAGGATCTCTATTAAGAGCCATTTGTGTTATAACTCTAAATGAAGACATTATATAGACTTCACTGCAGTGGGATTCCGTTTCTGGAATGCATTTTCCTTATTTAAAACAATGGTGGCAGCCACAACCTCCAACTGTATTTTATTACCAGCCCAATGAGTCTGGATCCAGAAAACAGAGTGTCCCATCTGTTGCTTTGAATGAAAACCAAAAAAAGAAAGAGAAGGGAAATAAAAATTAATTTCTCAAATATATACACTTAATAAAGAGTGTGCTAAGCATCAAATATCATATAATCGCAAAATCAAAAGAAACTCAGAATTAATGTATCAAATCACAACTTCAAGTAGTATCAAGTAGTATCGGAGGGAGGAGGGGGGGAAGGGGGGTTGGGGACTTTGCTGGCACGAGTGCTACATTTTTGTTTTGTCCTTTGTATTAGCAGTTTTAATGTGATTATCAGAGCCTGTATAGCCTGTATAGCCTCTGTGTACTGTCTCTTTAAGAGCTGCCTGATTGCAGCCTAAGTAGTCTGAGAGGAAGCTCTATTGAAAGATTTGCTGAAAATCATTTAGAGTGGTAATGATAATGTAGTTTGTCTAACCTGCCTTCTTTATAGCAAGGCCTGGTTTGTTTTTCTCCACTATCTTGGTCCTGGACTGTAAATTGGACCAATCAGTTCTGGTGGGACCTAAAATGTAGCCGGACTATAGGAGCTGTCTGAAGTCAAAATCTGTAGGAATTGTAGTTTTGAACTTTTTACGCCTTTTTTGCAAATGAAGGGGGAGCTCTTGCTTTGACTGACAGCCAAATCAGCCAACCGAATCTTTTGGATGTTGGGGAAGTCCTGGGCTGCTGGCAGTTTTCAGTTAGTTCTGAGCTGGGAAGTGAAATGAGAAGAGCTCAGGTGTATTTTGGGCAGCAATCCTGAGTGGATTCGCATGGGAAAACTGTGAAAGGACTGAGTTTTTGGCTTGCATGTCTGCCAGTTGCTCCTGAGAGAGAGAGAAGAGAATTATTTTGGACTAAATCCAAGTTTGTGTGACTAAAGTAAACTACTGAAGTGGGCCAGGCTCAACCTGAAGAAGATCAAAGATTTTGTTGAATGCAATCGGCCTGTCAGGAGTTCCAGCTACCCCTAAGCTCCTGGTGTGTGCACAGACTTTGCGATTGTGACCGGGGAGCGCTTTGAGTGGTACAGTAGAATTCCTGTACATGTAAATGTGTTATGAGCTGCTAGTGGGTTGTGAGTTAGTTCCCCACTGTGTGAACTATGTTCTGCTTGCTGGAAGCTGTATCCAGCCCAAAACAGACTGCATCCGAATTTGTCTCCATGTGGTCTAGGCCTTACTAGACTGGCCCAGTCAGACTACCCACTGCACAGAGAAGCCATTGACAGGAGACCTGCCTGGGGATCAGCCCCCTGCTCCACGCCTGAGCAGGAATGACGCCTCTGCGACTTGTGTGTGCCCTGCTTCCCTGGCATTCCAGATCAACCACCTGTAGTCTCGATTTTCGTCTAGCCTGTGTCCAGTCTTGGGTATCGTGAGTAAATACCAGGGTAGCTCCCTGCAACAACAGCTTAATCTGAGTGTGTCATCTGATTGTCTTGTTGTTTCGTTTCCTTTACGAACTGAGCCCTCTGGCTCCAGATCACAAATATTGTGTACTGGGCATGTTGTGTTTTCCATCACAGGGCCCCAACCAGCTGCAACCCCGGGCAACAGTCCTGTCTAGCCCATCTCTTCTCCACCTGGGTACCCAGAGGTGTGACTGTGTGGGGGAACTCAAAGCACATGCATAACTGCTTGATTGATATAACCTTTAAGCTAATTAACTTGATTTTGCGCCTTCCGTGTTCAAATGCCCTGAATATAGAGGATTGTGTATGAGCAAGCATGCACAACAAGGCAGTTGTGATCAAGGGTTTCCATGGTAACCAGGGCCTCGAGGCATAACTCGAAGGTCTGTACCATGGAAACCTCGAAATCAACAACTGCCTCGTTTGTGTGTCTTGCTCATACACAACCATTATAGTGTATGGGGCAAGCATAATCAGTGCTCCGTGATCCCCAAAACAAGTCTACTTCTTAAAATAAAGGCTTACTTCGGGATGTGTAGCAGCCGACTTCCCACATCACCGTGGGCGCTCAGTGCTGCCTCTTGGTCGTTCGATCTTGTTGTGCTGCACCAGTGACGTACTCGGTGCAGCACAACAAGATAGTGACGCACTGAGGCAAGCACAACAACACTGTTGGAAGCATGGATTTCCATGCTCAACAGTGTTCTACCATACACTATAAATCAGATCTAACTTTTCTGCATGTAATCTGACTGTGGTTCCAGTTTGTGCTCAAAGTACTGTACTGTTGCTATTTGCTGTGCATACCCTTGTTTTACAGGGTGTCCCCAGGTTCGAGCCAGAGGAACCAGCCCTGGTGGTAAGTGCAAACAGTGTTGGTACTTGTGTGGTGTACCAGGGGTATTGTGAAAGTGATTATTGTACAGTGTTCAGGCCACTATAGGGGAAAGAGGGGGGGTTACAGCATCCCAGAGGGCTGTGCCTAGGTTAGCTTGACCACTACCAACCCTGACCTCCAGGTGGAGGCACCTGTTTCAGAACTCAAACCCCTTAACCTACTACTAGCCAAGCAGGCAGGGGTAGTAGCCCTTGGGATAGCACCACCTAGGGGTTACATCTTGGAGGCACCACTGGGATTAGCATCCCCTAGTAGCCAAATTTGTGAATTGCTGTTAAAAATAAATGGCTACCCCAACAGAAGTGGCTGTACACCAGTTGGTGGGGTGGTGTACTGGGCAGGAGATTGACCCCCAAAATGCTATACTTATCCTGGATATTCCCCTGGACACCAATAAGAACACTGTAGAGGGAGTACTTTCCAAGGTTGAATGTTTACAAAACCCTGTGATGGTGGGTCAACAGGCTAATCTGTTCACCCAAAGTTTCATGGCATTAGTAGAGTGTAAGGATCTAGTAGACAGTTCCAAAGTGCCACAGACCATCACCCCCAAAGGAGCCCTCACTGCCTGGAAAGTGATAACTAAAGACAGTAAAGACCCTGGGAGAATGAGCCCCCCACTATCTGAGATTTTTGAGGAGAAATTTGCTAAGTTGTTGCTGGAGTAAGGGAAAACTGTAGAGGACTTAAAGAAACTATTCCTGCCACCTGGGGGTGTTCATCCCCCAACACCCCCTTCCACTCCAGCACCCATTATTGCCCCTCCTTCTGTGCCCATGCCAATGCTGGCTCCTATGTCTGTACCTGCCATTAGTCATGACTTTTACCGAAGTTTGAGAATCTTCTCTGGCACCCTCCCCACCCCCCCAAGGGGAAGATGATTGGGAGACCTGGATAGATTATGTTGCCCCTTTGGTATCTGAATGGCAGTGTGTGGAGGCTGAGAAATGGAAAAGGATCATAGAAAGTTTGAGGTGTCCTGCCTTAGAGGCCATTACATTTCTGAGGTCCACAAAACCTGATGCATCTGCCCAGAAGTACCTATCTGCACTCGAAGGCAATTTTGGGAGCATTGAGTCAGGGGAGAACTTGATGTGGAAAATTCAAGGTACAAAACAATGGCCAGGGGAAAGTTTGTCTGCATATGTTACTCGTCTGGCAAGAAAGCTGCAGAAGACTTACCGAAAAGGTGGGGTAGCTGCCAGTGACTTAAACCATGTGAGGTTGGGGCACATACTGCAGCATGCAAAGCATTCTAAATTGTAGCTCCTTCAATTAAGGCTCCCAGATAGAAAGGGTAACCCACCGGACTATTGTGACTTGATAAAAGAACTCTGGGAGGTTGAAGATGAAGAGGGGGATTGTAATTCTAGGGTGAGTGCAGCCCAAGTGATCGCGGCATCGGAAGGTCCTTCCGAAGTGGGACCAATGAGGGTGTGCCACCATGGGATGAACTGCTGAGGGAGTTCAGGGAAACAAAAAACAGTTTCTTTATGAAGACCGCTCCTGCAAGTACAGGCACTGACCATTATCCAACTGCATCTGCTATGGGGGTGAGGGTGTCCACCCAGGCATCTCCTGCTGACAGCAGCTTGAAACTCAATGTCTTGACTATGAAAGTAAAATAATTGATGAGACGTCTCCAAATGCTCACCACACAGCAGACAGAGATGGCACCAAGGTTTTTAGTTGGTAGTACCACTGCCCCAGCTCCCAGTGTGATGCCTCGGCCACCCCAAATCCTAGAAAACATATTTTGCCATAATTGTGGCAAGGACAGGCACATGAAGAGAGAATGCCGGTCCACAAAAGCCCTAGATAAAGTTGTATACAGGCTTCAAGGAGAGCTTTAAAGAATGAATCAGTGGTCAAGGAGTGCCCAAAATGACCACAGTGAGGGTTCAAGAAGTAGTAACTCAAATCCCTATGTGGCTAAATCATCTGTCCAGGCCCCTGCTGCTGTCCCTCCAGACTGGTCCAAAATAGTGGGCCCTTCAATGGAGACTACCATGGCTGTGAATGGTGTTCCTACTCGGACTGTGCTGGACAGTGGGGGTCATAAGTGACCATTGTATTTAAGGACTGGTATGAAAAATACTTATCTGCTGTGCCCTTACAATCCCTGGAAGGCCTACATGTGTAGGGGCTGAGCAAGAAGTCCTATCCCTTCATAGGATATGTCCACCTCTAGTTGTCATTTCCTGCAGCTGTAACAGGTGTAGAGGAGCAAGTCGAGACACTGGCATTAATGTGTCCCCCTACTGGACTGTTTGATGGGGTTCCCCTGTTAATTGGGACCAACGCCCATATGTTTGGGAGACTGGCACAACTATGTCGTGAGAAACAAGTTCGGTGGACTGGGAGGGCCCTAAGAATTCCCGCTCAGATCAAGAGGGCCCATGATTTGCAGCAGAACCCCAAGGGAGTGGACCAGAATGAACCGGTAGGGGTCATGTGGAAGAAGGATCCCAATTCAATGGTACTGTCCCCTAACACCCAGTGTACCGTTCAAGGGGAGGTCCACCTCCACAAAGATGTCAAGAACAAAATACTTATGTTGGACGTGCCAGGTGATGGAAAATTGCCAGAAAGATTATTGGTTAAGTCCAGCATCTTGCCAGCTCGTGCTCATGCCTATGCATGATGAGTGATTGTCCAGATTCATAATGTGTCAGATTGGGAGATCCGGGTGAACAAAGGATGCACCCTAGCTACAGTACGCTGTGCAGACACTGCAGTGTTGCCCAGCAACAAGCACCCTGGCAAGACAGATAGAGTGACTCCTGACTTGTTTGATTTTGGTGACTCCCCGTTGCCAGTTGAATGGAAGACTAGAATTAGCCAGAAACTTGCCCATAGAGATCAAGTGTTTTCATTGAAGGAATGGGATGTGGGATGTGTCCAGAGCATCACAAATGCCTGCACGATGAACGGCCATTTCGAGAGAGGTCTTGACGCCTAGCCCCTGCAGACATAGACGATGTGAGAAGACACTTGCAGGAAATGCTCGCAGCTGGTGCAATACAAGAATCCAGGAACCCATATGCTTCTCCCATTGTGGTTGTGTGTAAGAAGAATGGATGTCAGAATGTGTGTTGATTATCGAACTCTGAATCGGCAGACCATCCCCGATCAATACACCATGCCCCTTATACAAGATGCTCTGGATTGTTTGAATGAGAGCAAATGGTTCTCAGTGTTGGATCTTCACAGTGGATATTACCAGATTCCAATGACTCTGGAGGATCATGAGAAGACAGCCTTCATCTGTCCTTCGGGGTTCTACGAATTCCTGAGAATGCCACAGGGGATATCGGGTGCCCAGCCACCTTCCAGCAACTGATGGAACGAGCAGTGGGACACATGAATTTGCTAGAATACCTGGTGTACTTGGATGATGTCATTGTGTTCGGGAGCTCCCTAGAGGAACATTAGAGTCGACTGTTCAAAGTACTAGACCAACTGGAAGATTTCAGCCTCAAGCTGTCCATCGACAAGTGCCAGTTTTTCCAAACCTCTGTGAAGTATATGGGGCACATAGTGTCGACAGAGGGGATAGAGACTGATCCTAGTAAAGTTGAAGCCTTAACTACTTGTCCCCAGCCCCACAATTTGAAAGAACTACAATGTTTCCTGGGATTCTGTGGCTACTACCAACGGTTCATAAAGGACTATTCCAAAGTGATTTGGCCACTCTTGAATCTTACCCAGGGTTACCCTCCTACCGATCGGAAATACAAAAAAGGATCCGTCAAAGAACCAGACAAAGCATATTTCCACCCAGGTGAACTTTTTGGGTCCCGTTGGGCACCTGACTGTGAAGCAGCTTTCCATGAAGTCATATACCAGCTCACTCACGCCCCATCCTCGCTTATGCTAATCCCACCAAACCCTATGTGCTGCATACTGACACCAGTCTGCAGGGTCTAGGAGCTGTACTGTACCAAGACCATGAGGATGGTTTGAGACCTGTGGCATTCACCAGTAGGAGCTTGACCCCGTCAGAGCGAAATTACCTTGTGTACAAGTTGGAGTTCCTTGCATTAAAATGGGCCATTGTCAACCAGTTTCATGATTACCTCTATGGGGCAAAAATATTGGTGAGGACTGACAATAACCCATTGACCTATGTACAGACTTCAGCTAAGTTAGACACTACGGGGCACCGTTGGCTTTCTGCATTGTCAACATATGATTATGCTGTTGAATACAGACCAGGCCTGAATAATATTGATGCTGATGCCCTATCTCAGAGGCCCATTTCCAGGAGTGACTGGGTCAGGCTATCTGAACCTGATATGCAAGCATTGTGCCAAAAGTTTGATAGTAATGAACAAATGTCTACAGACACAGCGGACTACTTAGTAGATTGCTTGGGCCTCACTGACACCTACATACCGGCTGCATATTGCCACTTCTCTGCTCTAGATATTAGTGCACTACCTCCATTTGACAATGACAGCATTCAGTGGGCTTAATTCCGAGATCCTATGTTTCAGCCAGCACTTGACGCCCTTTGTGCAGGAAAAGATGTGTCCAAGTTGTGTTCCTCTGATCCGTGAACTGCTTTATTGTTTAAAGAAGGCCCCAGGTTGAAGCTGCTTAATCAGTTGTTGTATAGAGAGACTGTAGATTGGGGTGGCCAAATAGACAAGCAACAATTGGTCCTGTCCACAGCCTTCAAAGATTTGGTACTGAGGTCCCTCCACAATAATATGAGCCACCTCAGTATTGACCGGACCCTTGACCTAGTACGATCTCAGTTCTACTGGCCCAAGGTGGGGGTCAATGTTGAGCACCATGTAAGGACTTGTAGTCACTGCCTGCAGAGAAAAGCCCTGCCTCAGAGGGCTGCCTCCCTTGTCAACATTACTACCAGCACCCCAATGGAACTAGTTTGCATAGACTTCTTGAGTTTAGAGCTTGATTAGCGAAACATTGGCAATGTGTTAGTGGTTATGGACCATTTCACACATTATGCACAAGCTTTTCCTACCAAAGATCAAAAAGCCTCTACTGTGGCCAAGGTGCTAGTGGAAAATTTCTTCATCCACTAGGGTGCCCCCCAATGAATTCACTCTGATCAGGGCCGGGACTTTGAAAGTCAGCTAATCAAAGAAATGCTCTCTCTATGGGGGGTGCGAAAGTTAAGAACCACCCTCTATCATCCGCAGGGGAATCCTCAACCAGAACACTTTAACCGCACCCTCCTAGACATGCTTGGCACCCTCCACCCAAAGGATAAGTATAAATGGAGCCAGCAGATTAGCACCTTGGTACATGCATACAATTGCATGAAGAATGATGCTACCGGGTTCTCTCCCTACCGCCTCATGTTCGGGATAGAGGCCCGGCTGCCTGTTGATGTCTGTTTTGGGGTTTCTCCTGATGGTGTCCGAGCCGAAGATTACCTGCAATATGTACAAAACCTTAAAGCTCAATTGAACCATGCCTATCAACTGGCCCAGACAATGGCTGCCAAAAGAAATCTAGCCAACAAAGAGAGACATGATAGAAAAGTAAAAGCTCAAGAGCTTAGGCCTGGAGACCGTGTGTTGCTGCGAAATTTAGGATTGCATGGTAAACACAAAATTGCTGATCGATGGCACCATCTTCCCCATGTCGTAGTTGGAAAGTTGGATGATTTGCCAGTGTACAAAGTGCGCCCAGAGAATAACTCCAAAGCTGTCAAGACCATGCACCGTAACCACTTGCTACCTATTGGTCAAGTTATAATTGAGGCTGAACCCACTGAGATTGATCCCCCTGGACCAGTGGCTCATGATGCTGCAAGAAAGAAACAGAGTCAGCCTGCCCCCGTGGTTGCCGATTTAAGACTTCCCCCGCAGCAGGCCCAGAATGATAGTGACTGCCAGTCTAACGCGAATGACAGTGAGTGTGATAATGCCTATTAACCCTCATATGAACTGAGTCAGTTGTTTTGTGGAAATCCTATGTCAAATTATGGGGATGAAGCTGGGCCTTCTGGACTGCCTAACACCCCAGCATCATCCTTGGAGCCATGCTCCCTGAAGGTGAAGTGCAAAGTATCACGTCTGAGGGTGCTGAGTCTTTGTGTATCGTGGAACCGTATGATTTGCCTGAAGGTGAGGCTGATGGTATGAGTCTTTCTGGTGACATGTCAGAACTTGAGGAACACCATAAGAGTGCTGACAACCCCTCTTCAGTGCTAGAGTGTCTTCAAAATGAGCCAAGTGTTGTAGAAACAGAGACTACAGAGCAAGGTGCTGACAGTGCTGCCAGCTTGGACATTCCCCTTCATGCAGAGGCACCCCTCACAAGTGATGAAACCTCCAAGACCATTGCTGAAAGTACAGAGACTGTAGTTGTTCACCCCAGAAAGACTGGCCGAGTTGTAAAGCCAGTGGTGCGCTTCAGTTATGATTCCCCTGGGAGGCCAGTGGATTTGCATCTCAATGTAGTCCACAAAGGTGTTAATGTCTCTCAGAGCTCATTGCCCAAATTGAGCTTGACGGCCCATTCCAGGATACTTGTTCTGCCATCTCACCATGGTACCCCTGCCCCATCTAGCCCCAAGTTAGCTGATAGAGAAGGGCCCCCTCTTGCATTGTTTAAAGTACAAGAAGTTATTACATGATTCTGTATAGTAATGTTCAATTTACCTGTGTGAAATATGCATAATGTATTGTCAGGATGGAAATGATACAGTGAAGTACATTGAAATGTATAGTAAAGTGACAAGTTATGCCAATTGATGAATCAGATAGTACTTGTATAGCATGCTAGTGGTATAAATGTCTTGTATATGTTGCATTTTCAATGTTATGATGGTACAGACTTGACATGGATGCCAAGTATTCCCAGGCAGGGAAGGGTGTAACCCCCTACAAATGGGGGTTCCCAAAAAGTCTTCCTTGAGCTTTCCTAAATGATCACTGCCAGGCTGGTGTCCTTCATTTTAGCAGTTTAAATGTGATTACCAGAGCCTGTATAGCCTCTGTGTACTGTCTCTTTAAGAGCTGCCTGATTGCAGCCTAAGTAATCTGAGAGAGATCTCTGTTGAAAGATGTAACAATTTGCTGAAAATCATTTAGAGTGATAATGATAATGTAGTTTGTCTAACCTGCCTTCTTTATAGCAAGGACTGTTTTGTTTGTCTCCACTATCTTGGTCCTGGACTACAAATTGGACCAATCAGTTCTGGTGGGACTTAAAATGTAGCCAGACTACAGGAGCTGTCTGAAGTCAAAATCTGTAGGAATTGTAGTTTTGAACTTTTTACGCCTTTTTTGCAACTGAAGGGGGAGCTCTTGCTTTGACTGACAGCCAAATCAGCCAACCGAATCTTTTGGATCTTGGGGAAGTTCCGGGCTGCTGGCAGTTTTCAGTTAGTTCTGAGCTGGGAGGTGAAATGAGAAGAGCTCAGATGTATTTTGGGCAGCAATCCTAAATGGATTTGGACGGAAAAACTGTGAAAGGGCTGAGTTTTTGGCTTACATGCCTGCCAACTGCTCCTGAGAGGGAGAGAAGAGAATTATTTTGGACTAAATCCAAGTTTGTGTGACTAAAGTAAGCTACTGAAGTGGGCCAGGCTCAACCTGAAGAAGATCAAAGATTTTGCTGAATGTGATCAGCCTGTCAGGAGTTCCAGCTACCCCTAAGCTCCCGGTGTGTGCAGAGACTTTGCGATTGTAACCAGGGAGCGCTTTGCCTGGTACAGTAGAATTCCCGTACATGTAAATGTGTTATGAGCTGCTAGTGGGTTGTGAGATAGTTCCCCACTGTGTGAACTGTGTTCTGCTTGCTGGAAGCTGTATCCAGCCCAAAACAGACTGCATCCGAATTTGTCTACATGCAGCCTGGGCCTTGCCAGACTGGCCCAGCCAGACTAACCACTGCACAGAGAAGCCATCGACGAGAGATCTTCCTGGGGATCAGCCCCCTGCTCCACGCTTGAACAGGAATGATGGCTGTGTGACTCGTGTGGGTCCTGCTTCTCCTAGCTTTCCAGATCAACCACCTGCAGTCTCGATTTTCATCCAGCCTGTGTCCAGTCTTGGGTATTGTGAGTAAATACCAGGGTAGCTCCCTGCAACAACAGATTAATCTGAGTGTGTCATCTGATTGTCTTGTTGTTTCATTTCCTTTACGAACTGAGCCCTCTGGCTCCAGATTACAAATATTGTGTACTGTGCATGTTGTGTTTTCCATCACAGCGCCCCAACCAGCTGCAACCCCGGGCAACAGTCCTGACTAGCCCATCTCTTCTCCACCTGGGTACACCAGAGGTGTGACTGTGTGTGGGGGGGGGGGACTAAAAGCGCATTCATAACTACTTGATTGATATGACCTTTAAGCTAATTAACCTGATTTTGCCCCTTTGTTGTTCAAGTCCCCTGAATAAATCAGATCTAACTTTTTCTGCATGTAATCTGACTGTGGTTCCAGTTTGTGCTCAAGGTACTGTACTGTTGCTATTTGCTGTGCATAACCTTGTTTTACAAGGGGTCCCCAGGTTCGAGCCAGAGGAACCAGTCCTGGTGGTAAGTGCAAACAGTGTGGGTACTTGTGTGGTGTACCAGGGGTATTGTGAAAGTGATTATTGTACAGTGTCCAGGCCACTAGTGGGGAAAGAGGGGGGTTACAGTGTCCCTGACGGCTGTGCCCAGGTTAGCTTGACCACTACCAACCCTGATCTCCGGGTGGAGGCACCCGTTTCAGAACTCAGGCCCCTTAACCTGCTACTTGCCAAGCAGGCAGGTGTAGTAGCCCTCGGGATAGCGCCACCTAGGGGTTACACTCCTCCAAATTTGCAATGAAAAGGTTGGCATATGGTGGAGCCATCCTGGTGCCAATTGCTGTTGCCATAATTTGAACTTAATATTTACCATTAAAACTGAAGTTGTTGTGGTTGTTGTGTGTGCTGTCTGCGATTGCTTTTGTGGTCTTGTCCATTTGTTGATTGGGGGTTGGGAAGTGAGGAATGGAAACCTAACATCACATTTACATACTTTTGTGGCATTAAGTTGAACCCTAACTGGTGTATTAATGTAGTTCTTTCAGTATATTATAGTGGCATGGTAGTGCCGCTATAGTTAGGGTTCAACGGTCACATCTATGTTAAACATAACATTTTGCACTTTAATATTTTTGCAACTGTTTGACTGATTAGCATAATATTTTTCATGTGCCATCGGGGACCAATGATCTCTTGATGTGACAAGTTTTGTTCCAGTCAGATGTGTGGGTCCGGAGAAGCAGAGTGTCAAAAAATGTGAAAACTACTATTTTTATGTAAATCCTTTGCCATGCCGTTTCTCAGAAATGGCTTTGGACCTTTGGCCTGAAATGTATAGGGTATATTGACTTTGGGTCACAGATGTGCCTTTTGAAGGTTTGGTGAAAAAGTATTAATCCATTCAAAAGTTATGAAAGTTTCAGTTTTCCCATTATATCCTATTGGGAAAAATTAGATGTGCCGTGCAAAACAATTATTCTGTTGCGGCGAAAGCTGTATTTATTGTCACATATGTGGAATGTAGTGTAGAGATTCTACTATCTTGTTTTCAGTTAGCGTGGCAAACAAATTTAAATATTTTAAAAAATACTGACATGGTAAACACCAACAGTTGTGTTTACCTAATTGGGGCCTGTGGAAACTGATTCAGGGGTCAGTTTGCTACAGATATGGCCAGAAATATATTTATTTCAATCATGGTTTTTTTGCTTTCGCAAACTGCAAAAATATTGTCGCAGATTGCAAAAGCACTTTTCTAAAACAACTCACTTTTGCTGCAAATTGCAGCACTACTTTCGTGAGAGTATGGGGGATTTGCAGCAAATTGCAGAATAAAGACTCAGTGTTTTGTGAAACACTGCTCCTTTTTTCTCAATTTGCGACACTACTTTTTTTTGTATCTCTGTTTCTTTGTCACTTCATTGCAAACAAACAGTTTTGCACTATTGAGCTGACATTTTCAGGGTACAAATGGATTGCCTCAGAGATGTGCCTTTTGCTGGTTTGGTGAGAACATTTTCATCTGCTCCATAGTGATAAGAATTTGAAGTTTCATCATTTCCCATAGGATAACACTGCAACTGTTGGTGCATGTTTCGGCAGCTATACCTCAAAAACGCTTCCAAATATGGACTCCCAGCTTACTACACCTTCGTAGTAAGCAATTTTGCATGTTTCCAGCTCTTATTTAAGGCTGTGGGTGAATTTTAACGAATTGCACTAAGTTGACTGTGATAATGTGCCATTCATTCACAACGTGACAGCTGTCCTGCTTTGCCTACAATTAGGTCTATGTTGCATGGTGACTACACCCCAGAAAAAAGATCCTTCATCCTTATTATGGCTCTGGGGGGTGGAGTAAGGCATGAGGCACTGTGTCTTACTATGGCATTGGAGGTGGAGTAAGGCATGAGGCTTACTTCAACCCCACCCCACACAAGGAAACCATTATGGACTGATGGGATTACAGTATGGATACCATTATGGACTGATGGCATTGCAGGACCCAGTGTGCTCTCTCCTCCCACAGGAAAATGAGGGTCAATTACAATCTCTGTACACTTATGGACAAATGGGAGTGCAAGGCCGGGAGGGCCCTGTGCTCCCATAATCAAATAAGGCCATGGTTATACTTTCTCAAAAAGTAAGGAAATTCTTGCCAAAAAACTTTGTTAATGCATCAGTTAGGGTTCCTACCATCAAAAGTTGGAAAATGTGGTGTTAGGGTTTCCAACCCTAACACTCCACCCACCACACACCAACTGGTGTTGGGGTGTGCATTGAGGTTGTCAGCCCTAACACTCACCCCATTCTCCTATATTGTAACAGATATACTATGATATCCCGAAACTCTGTATCCTGAGTCTCAGGATACTGACCCCAATGGACCGAAATCCATCCTGCCGAATCAATCAGATGCCCAAAAATACACAAGGCAAATTGGGGGGTTTGCCCCCCAACCCCCATATGGGGGACTCCACTCCCACATCCCCGTAACTAAAATAACTAACTCTGAGGGGGAGTGGACCTCGGAGTTATAAAAAATTAGTTACAGGGATATTATCAGTAAAACGTTTATCAGCCACAACGCGGATAGAACCCACACCTCTAGAGCATGCTGGCTGAGCTGCCAGTGGTGTAGTCCCCAACACCACTGGGGCAGCTTGGCCAGCCTCCCAATTCTTCCAGAATTTCAATCCCATGAACAGGGGTTAGGTAGAAAGCCAACACTTCAGCTACCTTACCCCTAAATGTCTGTTGGCTTTCCTAATGCCGGGATGCTCACTGTCTGGATACTGAACCTGTTAGGCAATACCGCTCAGCAGGTCAGTGTCGGGATAGTGAGCTTCGGGATACCATAAGGGTACCATTGTAACATCTCAGCTTCCTTACACATGGAATGGGGTGAGCATTAGGGCTTTCAACACCAAGGCACACCCCAACGCCTGTTGGTGCATGGATAGTGGGTGTGGGGTTGGGTGTTAGCTTTGGAAACCATAACACTACATTTCCCAACTTTTGATGATAGGAACCCTAACTGATGCATTAATGAAGTTTTTTGCCAAGTATATATATATACACACAGATAGATAGATAGATAGATAGATAGATAGATAGATAGATAGATATGTCAACCACGATTCTGATGAAACACATGGAAACAGAAAAGAGAAAGAAATAAATGCCTCAGCTGGGACTTGAACCATTCTACATGGAATATCATTCCAGTTCCTCTACCAGCTGCACCACCAAGGCAACTGGATCCAGCACCATATTCTTTCTCCAGTGCGCAACCTGGTGCTGCACAGATAATTACATTTACAATCAGAAGAGTGTGGTGTGCTCATTTATGAAACACATACAAGCAGAAGAGAGAAATAAATAAGTGCCTCAGCTTGGACTCTGCACAACCAAGGTAACTGGAACCTGGGCTGTCCAAGGGTACCTTAAACTTTCTCCAGTGTACCGCCTGTTGCTGCACAGAGTGCAATGCCTCAGTATTCTTGGCAGCCTGACTTCAGGCCTAGCTGAGGCATGTATTTATTTCTCTCTTCAGTTTGTATGTGTTCCATAAATGTGCACACACCACTCTTCTGATTGTAAATGTAATTATCTGTGCAGCACCAGGCTGTGCATTGGAGAAAGAGTAGGGTGTTCCTGGATGGCCCAGGTTCGAGTTGCCTTGGTGGTGCAGCAGGTAGTGCAACCAGAATGGTATTCTGGGTGGCTTGGGTTCAAGTCCCAGCTGAGGCACTTCCTTCTTTGTCTCTTCTGTTTGTATGTGTACCATTCTGAGCTAACTGAAGTGATGACACATATTTGACTCAATGTTTTAACAGCAAGGTGGCTGGAATCATGAGTGACCCTTCAGTATAGTTCAATGTGTGTGGTTTTATTTTTACATTTGCAGTTAGTAAATCTTTATGCTTGGTTGCCTCGCTTCCATTGGCTGCCATTCATTCACTTGCCAAACCCAAAGAAAAGTGCCCTGTGTAATTCTTTTGCAGTGCTTGACTTGTGCCAGCCCATAATCTTAAATTAGCCTACAGTATACTGGGAAAGCTGTGTTGCAAATATTTTGGCTTTTTGCCCTAACTGCTGAGAAGAGGATGGAATGCTTAACCTATTCTCTGACAAAGTGCCACCTTGCTCCGCACCATTATGAGGGATTACTGCCAGGGCTTTCTCTGTATAGTGTTTCACTTAAAATACAAGGCAAGAAAATGAAGCATTGTTTGTGTCACATTAAATCTGAACTAACATTCACTATGGCTAGTTCTCACAGTGCTGATACACATTTTTATGTGGGAAATATGTTGCCCAGATATATCAGAATACCAGTACGCCTGGTGAGTTTGCCATACAACCTTTTCATCTACTGTACCAGGTGTTTTAGGAATGGGCACACGTAATGCTTATGGAGTCATAAATGTACAGAAACTTTGTATTCATGCAGAAAGAACTGAGTGAATGCATAATGCGCGGAATACCTGCAAATCATACAGTAATTACTTTTATTGTGTATGCTGAAAGCTCTAGAAACAGTTTAAAATTAGATTTAACAAAGAAAATAAGATTAACTTGTTTCAGTTGATATATGATATGCAAGTTTAATCCAGCAGGTGAAAGTCTGTTCTAGTTCAGTTAGTACTGTACATTAGTATAAATTATATTGTAATGTCAGAACACAATACGGGGATTTTAGTCTTATTGCTGTTTGATTAGGTACTAGGATCAAAGTGCATACTCTATGCTTTGTAAGAAAAATGGCTCAGGCTTCTCCTTCACAGTCTATTGTTTAAAAAGGGCCAAATAATTTTAATAAATGAAAATTTCATATGGTGCCAAAAAGGGCTAAAAATAGATATTTTATTTTAACATAAAAATGGCCATTAAAAAACAAACCATGACTGATCAGGGTTCCAATCCATGTGATTATATTAGAACAACATCATTGTTTAGAACTACTCAACTTTCTAAGCCTCACTGCAGCATATTACACCACTCGGAAATCTGGAAAACTGCATCCATACTGTTGTTTTATAAAAAAAGGTACTCACCCCTTTATTGAATTGTTCTAAAATTCTTATGACTTCAATGCCAAACCAGCCCCTTCACAGCACTTCTGGGCTGTCTGCTAATATCCTCTCCTCCACTGCCAAGCAGTGGATATAAAACTTTGACACCTAGGCTCCTACATCCCATATTGTGCCCTTAAAGGAAATTGTAAATTGTAAACACTGCCTCATATACAGTAGATGAGATTTAGATCATATCCAAGATTTAAACTTCACAGGAAGATTTTGATATCACTTTCCATCACTCGCCTTCTGTCTTACAAAGCAGTCATTGCAAACAAAAATGAGACACGGATGCAGTTGTAGGTTTTGCCCCACAATAGTAATGTATAGAAACTGGTAAGGAGGGTTTGTGTGGCGTTGCCCCTAGTACATGATTGTCATCACACCATTTTGCATCCCTGGTTTGCCAAACTGCTTTTAAACACTCTTGAAAACAATTGATGATTTTGAATGAGATTTACTACAAAATCTAAACCATCATTTTTGTATGAATCAGTGCCTGTAGTCAATCCAAACAAAATTATGAGAGCTGCTTGTCCCTGTAGAGAGTTCTTATGGTTCTGACTGCCATGGCTCTGGTATATAATACAGGTCAAGAGGTTCACATTAGGGCCTCTGATGACAAAACAGCAACAGCTAGCAGGCAGTTCATAGTTAGGACCAAACCGTGGGGTCCCACCATGCCATCTGTTGAGTTGGCAAATTCACATGGCAGCTCTAATGAGCTGACTAAGGGAGACCCTTTTCCATGGAGATAAAGTAATAAAATAGTAAATTTAGGCAGCAAGAAATTTTAACTTTTCAAAAGATTTATCAATGAGGGGTTGAATCGAACTGTATTTGCAGCAACAGGTTACACAGAAACATAGGAACATAGACTTTGACGGCAGATAAGGACCGCTTGGCCTACCTAGTCTGCCATTTCCCTACCTACAGGATAGGCTGCAGATCATAGTTAACCAACAGCCTATTTCTTCCTACCACCCACAAGAACTGCCTTATGTCTGCCCCATGCATTATTGAATTCTCCCACAGTTTTAGACCCCACAACCTCCTCAGGAAGGCTGTTACATGCATCCACTGCCCTCTCTGTGAAAAAATATTTCCTCACATTGCCCCAGAACCGCCCCCCCTCTATCTTTAAATTATGTCCCCTTATTCTTGCACGTCTCTTTTTCTGAAAGATGCTACCATCTTGGACTTTGTTGATTCCACTGAGGTACTTAAAAGTTTCTATCATGTCCCCTCTCTCCCTTCTTTCCTCAAGGGTATACATATTAAGCTCCTTTTGTCTCTCCTCGTGTATGGCTTCTCTTGCAGACCCTGCACCATTTTAGTTGCCCTCCTCTGGACTGCCTCTATCCTGTCTATGTCCCTGCAGAGATGGGGTCTCCAGAACTGGACGCAGTACTCCAGATGGGGTCTCACCAACTGTCTGTACAGCGGG
Organism: Neoceratodus forsteri; assembly: GCA_016271365.2. Lineage (NCBI taxonomy): Eukaryota > Metazoa > Chordata > Ceratodontiformes > Ceratodontidae > Neoceratodus > Neoceratodus forsteri. Next base: position 815,942,012 of record CM028133.1, read on the forward strand.
ATAACAACTTTCTGTTTTCTGCTGGTGATGCCTCTCCCTATGCATGCCAGTGCCCCCCAGCCCTCCCTACTGCCTTCTCACATTGCTTGCTAACCTTAAGGTCATCTGATATGATTACCCCCAGGTCCCTTTCCTTTTGTTGTTGCTTCCTACCCCCCATTGTGTAATCTTCCCCTTGGTTCTTGCTTTCCAGGTGCATTATTTTGCACTTCTTTGCATTGAATCCTCGCTGCCATATTTCTGACCATTCCTCCAGCCTTGCCAAGTCCCTTCTCATGCTTTCCACACCTCCTTGTCTATCAACCCTGTTGCAGATCTTTGTGTCATCTGCAAAGAGGCATACTTTTCCTTCCAGTCCCTCTGCAATGTCACTTATAAAGACATTAAAAAGGACTGGACCCAGTACTGAACCCTGCAGTACCCCACTAGTAACCCCTCTTTCTTCAGAGTGGACTCCATTTACAATTACCTTCTGTGTCCTGTTGTCCAGCCAATGTTTTACCCAGGCTAGCACCCTGGGACCCAGGCTGGTTAATTTGACTATTAATCTTTTGTGCGGGACTGTGTCAAATGCCTTGCTAAAGTCTTAGTAGGCCATGTCCACAGCCCCTCCCTGGTCTACTACTTTGGTCACCCAGTCAAAGAAATCTATTAGATTTGTTTGACATGACCTTCCCGCTGTGAACCCATGCTGCCTTGGGTCCTGTGCCCCACTGGCCTCAAGGTACTCTACAATTCTTTCCTTCAGAAGTGACTCCATCACTTTCCCTACCACAGATGTCAAACTGACAGGTCTGTAGTTTCCTGCCTCTGTCTTAGTCCCACTTTTGTGAAGGGGAATCACATCCGCCTTCCTCCAGTCCTCGGGTACCACACCATCCTCCATGATTTATTAAAAGAGTAGCCAGTGGTTTCACTAGTTCCCCTTAATTCTTTTTAGAATTCTGGGTGAATTCCATCAGGCCCCATTGCTTTGTCCACCTTCAGTTTTAGGGTTTTGCAGAACCCTTTCTTCTGTGAAAGGACTGAGATCGACCCCCCTATCAAGAGTGCTTCTGTTAATTGGATTAGGCACTTCCCCCTCCTCTTTTGTCAATACTGAGCAGAAATATTCATTCAGGATCCCTGCTTTTTCACTGTCCCCCTCTGCCCACACACCTTTCATTCTATTCAGCCTCACTATCCCTCCCTTTTTCTTTCTATGCTCTCTGATGTACCTATAAAAGGTTTTATCCCCCTTCTTGACCGAGTTGGCTATCTTTTCCTCAGTTTGCACCTTTGCTATTCTGACTTCCCTCCCTGCTTCCTTCTGCCTTAACTGGTACAGCTCTCTGTCCTGCTCCTTCTGTGTTTCCTTTTACTTCCTGAATGCTATCTTTTTCTCCCTGACTTTTCCAGCCACCTCTTTTGAGAACCATAGTGGCTTTTCTTTCATTTGATTTGTTTATTTGCTTCACACAAAGGCTTGTTGCCTCTGTGATGGCAGTTTGATGATTCCCCATTGTTGCTTCACACTTCCTTCTAGCCTGTTTGCTAGTGCTTTTCTGAGGCACTCTCCCATCTTGCCAAAGTCAGCCCTCCTGAAGTCCAGTACCCTCACTTTTGTATGGCTTGACTCTGTAGCTGAGTTTAACGTGAACCACACTGTTTGATGGTCACTTGTTCCCAGATGGCAACCCACTTCTAGATCTGAGATCCTCTCACTGCCCCAATTTGAGAGTATGAGGTCTAAGATTGCTCCCTCATGAGTGGGTTCTGAAACTAGCTGTCTGAGGCCTGCCACCTGTAGGGCATCGAGAATGGCCCTGCTCTTGGATGTGGCTGCAGCAAATGTGCTCCAGTTAACATCTGGCATATTCAGGTCTCCCATCAACAGTATCTCCCCTTTCTCTGCCATCCTAAGAATGCCTTCTATCATATCCTTGCCCATTCCCTTCCCCTGACATGGGGGTCTGTACACAACCACTGTGTGGATTGTGGTGCCCTTTCCAGTCTCCAAGGTGACCCACAGTGCCTCCTTTCCTCCCTGTGTACCCTTTTGTTCAGTTGCTTTTATCCCTTCCTTTACATAGAGAGCTACTCCTCCCCCTCTTATCTCCTGCCTGTCTTTCCTGTAGGTTATGTACCCTGGTATGTTAACATCCCAGTCATGGTTCTCTGTGTACCATGTTTCTGTGACTTCTACGATATCCAGGCATCCCTCTTCCATCAAGGCGACCGGCTCAGGAGCTAGTTATGAGACTACGGCATTGGTACTCATTACCCTCCATTTCCTGATGGCCTTACTCCTTTTGCCCCATCCCTGTCCTTCTTGCCTTTGTCACTTTCCCCATTTACCCTGCCCTTCTCCCTATCGCCACCTCTCATGTTGGTGTTTCCTGTACTTACTACCATGATTTTTGGGGAGACTGGATTTCCTGCTCCTTTCCAGTGCCTCCCCTTGGCTAGTTTAAATGTTTGCCAATGAAGCATTTAAACCTATCACCTAGGATCCTGGTTCCCCTCCTGGACAGATGCAGCCCATCATGCCAGTATAGGCTTGCATCACTCCAGGTGGACCCCCAATCCCCAATGAAGCCAAATCCCTGAGCTCTGCACCAGTTTTTCAACCACTGATTGAATCCCACGGTGCAGAACACCCTAGCCTCTCCTATGCCAGGTTAACAGCTTCCTACCCATCTTCTAAACTCCTCAACATCACCCTCCCCAGAATTCAAACTGAGTCTCTTTGCTAATCAGACCTTGTTTCAGTGCCTGTTAGTTTTGTAAATGGAATCCATTGTCACTCCCTGTTGGGACTGCAATCTGAGTCTCACTCTGGAATTTCTCTGCCCCTACTGGGATTAAAAATTGAGTCTGCAAGTCCATCCTGGTCAGGGTTGTGCAGATAGTGATTTAAGCTAGTCAGCAGGCTACCCAGTGGCTTAGGTGCTACATTAAACAGTGGTGTAACATGGGAAGGAAAACAGAAAATTCAAAAACTTCATTGGCTAGAATGTATCACATGACTGCATTAATTCTCAGTGAAGGCACATTTTACCACATTCATGTACCGTATTCTACCTAGAATCAGCCTCAGTACATTACTCAAATCAATATACCACTACAGTGTATGATCCTTTACTAAATATGACAGCAGCAATTTTTTGCCTTTACAATCAGCAGAACTCCTGCTGTAAACATAAACAGCAGTATTGTCATGCTATCAGCCGTTTTCCATAAGTACATTGGGGGTTCCTCCAATTTCCAACATATCCCATATTTCTTGTAAGAAAACTGCTTGCCTGTCTTATTCTGCTGTCACTATGTCCTACTCTTCCAGCAATGTTGGCCCTGTTAGAGTCTCTCCCAGCTTGCCTCACCACACCCATGTCTCTGATTCACAACTAGAGATACACTCCCACATTTTGTCAGAATTTATTTTACAGGGATATCACCACTGTCCGAGTACCCCCCTGTACATATAACACCACTGGCACCTACTGTAAGCCTATGAGTGACTCAAGAATGCTGTACCAATGGTGGCATTCTCACACTGCTGCCCCACTCTGAGGCCGGCACTCTCAAGCACTTCTATAGTGTCTCCCATTACTCCCTACTGATACCACCATTCTGACACTGTGTATGACTTGGTTTGCTGGCCAAGGCACCTAGCTTCACCTGATCTCTTTCCTTCTAAGATTGCTTGAAAGGCAGAGTAGAGAACCTTACCAGAGCAAGGGAAAATGATTAAGACTTCTTTTGGCTAAGCAGATTTACTGTGTGTTGTTGTTTTTATTTTGTACTCACAGGGATTGCTACTGTTTGTTGCTAACATTTCATTGCTTTATTTTCTCTGATTCAAATTGTTGTTGCTGGTATACCTTCTTCTGCATTATTACAAGGTGTGCCTACAGGTGTGTACTAACAGATTACTGCTGTAATCTTCTGATTCCAATTGTCTTTTGCAAGGTATGTCTTCTGTTACTGCTTTATTTTTCTCTGTAGCAAAGTGTTTCTTACAGGGTATATCTTATCTGAAATTATTACAGGTGGTGCTTTACAGGTTTTACAGTTTTATCTAACATTAGGATAAGCTTTCAGGGTTACTGCATTTGTTGTTGACTGTTTCTGCTCTTACCTCCTTGTTCTTCCGTCCGTGGTTCTTCTTTATCGGCAGGAGAAGGGCCCAGCCACCCACCCCATCCCCAACCACCCCACACTACACTCCTTTTATAGGGTACCACAGTTGTGTCATTTCCTGTGGCAGAGCAGGAAGGGGCGGATCAGTGGGGCATCCACAAGGTGAACTCATTTACAGGGGCACTAGTAATTTAACTTGGTATAACAAGTTATACAAAAACAAAACACAAAATCAAACCATTACTTGCATTTTCTTCCTTCTATTTACCCTGACTAGGTTATAAACCCAGCAACTTATCTGGAATGGATATCATTAACTGCAGGTACTGTGGAACAGTTTTCAGAAGGACAGTCTTACAGGATTTAGGACATTGTCCTACATGCTGGGCCATTGGAGATCTTAGGGCTCAGCTCCGGGCAGCATGGGCAGAGATTGCGCGCCTCAAGTTTCATATTCAAGAGGAAATACATTATAAGAACCACCCACCATTTCCCCAACATCCAACAGAAAAACCTCGACCGCAGAGGGTAGTTGGTCCAGGAGGTTGGCAGGTGGTTAGGAGGGGCAAATCGGGTGCCCCATCACTCTCTGCTCTCCAACATATTACCTCCAAAAACCATATAAACACTACAAACAGGTATCTGCCTCTATCTCTGAAATCAAACAAAGGGGCAGAGGACACTGCAGAGCAGGACACTGCAGCACAGGAGCTAGCACAACAAAACTCACCCAAATCAGGAACCAAAACAAAAAAGCAAAAAGGAAATCCAAAAAACTTCTGATCATAGGAGACTGCATGATTCGGGGAGTTGATACCCATCTCCAGCCAGGGGTAATGGTCAGATGTCTCCCAGGTACATCAGCATGGAGAGACACTGACCGCATTGCTAAAATTGTTCACAAAGCAGGAGAAAACATTGACGTCCTGGTACACATAGGGACTAATGATCTCGCCAGCCGGTCAGTTGTGGAGACCAAGGAACACATGACCAGGCTGGGTGACAAACTATCATCCATTTTGTCTGGCATTTCCTTCTCTGAGCTCCTGCCAGTCTGGGAGAGGGGGACAGATGGACGGAAGGTCAGAGAAGGGGAGATAGGGGAGCTAAACATGTGGCTCAAGGGCTGATGCCAGGAAAAAGGACACAGATTTGTAGGGAACTGGCAACAGTTCTAGGAGCGAAAGTTCTTTAAATTTGATGGACTGCATCTGACTAAGGAGGGAGTCAGTGCATTGGGGCAGAAGTTTGATGTCTTTGCAGAACATTTAAACTAGCAAATGGGAGAGGGTGCAGCACCATATCGTCGAATGGGAAGAACCCCTCCCCTCAGCTAGTAGTCAAACAGGGATTCAGCATGTTTACAGTTCATTTGCATCACCAGGTAAGAAAAAAGGTCCGTCTCCCCATACGACGCACAGGGGAAATGCCAAACCTTACCAACAACTAACACACCGAAATCTGGCCAATGGAAAATCATGTACACAAATGCTCACAGCCTGGGAAATAAGATCCCAGACCTGCAGGCCATAATCTCAGAGGCTAAAACGGACATAGTAGCAATTAGTGAGATGTGGTTTACCAGTAATCACACTTGGGAGACTTTAGTACCTGGCTATGTATTGTTCAGAAGAGACCGAGGTGCAAAAAGGGGGGGGTGGAGTGGCACTGTATGTCAATGAAAATATCAAAGCTACAGAAATTCAGAATACACATAAGGAGCCAGAAGAACTGTGGGTAACGCTGGAAACAGGAAATGGGACAGCCATAAGAACCGGGGTTGTCTACAGGCCTCCAGACCAGGGGAAGGACATAAACACATTACTGTTAGAAGATATACAAAACATGACAGCTAAAGGGGAGGTTCTGATAATGGGAGACTTCAACATGCCAGATACAGAATGGTCAATACCAGCAGGAACATCTGCCAGAACTAGACACATGGTGGATTCCCTGCAGGGGGGAAGGCCTCAAACAACTGGTACAACAACCCACAAGAGACAGGGCTATCCTAGATCTAGTACTGACTAACAGGGAAGGGATCACAGATCTCCAGGTAGAAGGTCACCTGGGGGCCAGTGACCATCACATGGTATGGTTCAGTTTGGCTACTACATCTAAATCATCCCATTCCAAGGCAAATATATGGGACTTCAGAGGAGCTGACTTTGATAAGATGGCCAACAGAGTTAAGCTAGCCCTGTCAAAAAGAAACACAGGTGAGGGATACAGGCAAAGTGGGCAAGCATTAAGGATGCAATACTTGAAGCAACATCCATTGTGTTAGACAGAAAAGGAAGTGCAAAGAAGAAGGAAACCACTTTGGTTCTCAAATACAGTAGCAGAAAAGGTCAGAGCCAAAAGGCTGGCCTTCAGGAAATATAAGGGAACACAGCGGGATGAAGATAGGGAGGCATACTAAACTGCCCTAAGGGAAGCAGGGAAGGCAGTAAGGCAGGCAAAGTCCCAAACTGAGGAAACACTAGCACGAACAGTAAAAGAAGGTGACAAGACTTTCTATAGATACATTAGTGAAAGGAGAAAGTCCAAAGGGGGTATTGTTAAGCTCAATGGAGAAAAGGGAACATGTAAGGAGGAGGACCCTGTAAAAGCATCTATCCTAAATAGATACTTTTGCTCAGTATTTACTGAAGAGAAGGTAGGGCAGGGCCCACAGCTCAGCACCATGGACACAGGGGGGAGGGAGGTGAGCACTACTCCCTTCACAAAAGAAAGGGTCCTACAAGAGCGCGCTAAGCTCAGGGTGGATAAGGCAATGGGACCTGATGGCATACATCCCAGGGTACTTAAGGAGCTAAGTGTGGAACTAGCAGAGCCATTAGCAGAACTGTTTAGTGAGTCTCTGAGCACAGGAGAGGTCCCAGAAGACTGGAGAAGGGCTCATGTGATCCTGCTCCACAAAAGTGGTAGCAGGGAGGAGGCAGCGAACTACAGACCAGGCAGTCTTACCTCAGTAGTGGGCAAGATTATGGAGGCACTCTTTAAGGAAAGGATAGTGCAACACCTGGAATCCATAGGGGCACAGGATCCAAGACAGCATGGGTTTACAAAAGGAAGGTCTGTCAAACTAATCTCATAGATTTCTTTGACTGGGTAACCACAGTGGTGGACCAGGGAGCAGTTGATGTTGCCTACCTTGACTTCAGCAAAGCTTTGACACTGTTCCATAGAAGATTGATAAATAAGCTGGTAGGTTCGGGGTGGGTCAGAAGTTAGTCAACTGGGTGGCAAACTGGTTGACGCGCAGAAAACAGAGAGTGGTGGTAAATGGTATACAGTCAGAAGAGATGCAAGTCACAAGTGGGGTACCTCAGGGATCAGTCCTGGGGCCAGTCCTCTTCAATATCTTCATGAGTGACCTTGCAGATGGACTAGAGGGTAAGGCTTGTCTGTTTGCAGATGACACCAAGATCTGCAACAGAGTAGATGATCCAGATGGGGTGGGCAGAATGAGAAGAGATCTGGATAAACTAGTGAAATGATCAGAAGAGTGGCAACTGGGATTTAATGCAAAGAAGTGCAAAATCATGCACATGGGAAGAGAAACCCTGAAGCCACCTATAGGCTGGGAGGGTTGCTGGCAGTCACAAAGGAAGAAAGAGACTTGGGTATCATCATCACTGATGACCTGAAATCATCAAGCAGACCTCTAAAGCAGTAGGTAAGGCTAGGGGATGTTAGGAGTGTATAAGTAAGGGTATCACAAGTCATGGAGAGAGGTAATAATCTCTTTACAAGACACTGGTTAGGCCCCATCTGGAGTACTGTGTGCAGTACTGGAGGCCACACCTTCACAAGGACATTAACCAAATAGAGGCAGTCCAGAGAAGGGCAACCAAAATGGTGCAGGGACTGCATCAGAAGACATATGAGGACAGATTAACCGAGCTCAATATGTATACCCTTGAGCAAAGGAGGGAGAGAGGTGATATGATCAAGACATTCAAACACCTTAAGGGCATTAACAAGGTGAAAGAGTCTAACATGTTTAAATATAAGAAAATATCAGGACAAGAGGACACAGCATGAGATTAGAGGAAGCCGATTAAGGGGAATGTGAGAAATACTTTTCACAGAAAGGGTGGTGGATGCATGGAACGGCCTACCTCAGGAAGTGGTGGCTATGAATACAGTGCAGGGCTTCAAACAGGCATGGGACAGGCATAAGGGAGCAATACAGAAGAGTATGAATAGATAGACCACTGACAGAGCAAAGACCAATGGCACATTTATAAGGTAGAAAAAGAAATGAGCAGACTGGATGGACCTTGCGGTCCTTATCTGCCGTCAACTTCTATGTTTCTATGTTTCTATATGAGCTCTCAGTGCTCTGTAGATATGCGGACGTGGACATAACTTTCTAAAATTATTGACATGAAATCTTTTGAAAAGAGAAGTTGTGCTCAGAGGTGTTATCTGATTCTCAAATAAATAAATAAAAAATAATGGGAGGGGATTTTTGCACATATATCTTTCATTTTTTTTACCTAAAAAGAATCACCTATTTTATAAGCGCAATTACCCACTCTAGGACAATCTAGATTTAGTAGTTGCCGCATTGGTCTTTGCAAGAATAGATCCAGAAGCAAATGATTTGATACCTTTTAATGGACCAACATAGATGTAACAACAAGAACAAAGTGCTCACGCTTTAGGACCAACCAGTCCTTCTTCAGAAACTCATGGCAGTTGTTTAGAAAATACAATACTTATAACAGGTGGATAATGCAGAGAAAAACAGAAAAAAATTCCCATTGGTTTAAAATACTCATTTAAAAAAAAAAAAAAGAAGAAGATGATGTCAGAGAAGTTTAACAGTACCATACTGCCTTCAGCCAGAAGCAACCTTGGGTTAAACGTGCTTGGTGGAACACAAATACAAAGAATCCTACTGCATATAAATTTAATTGACATAAGATAACACTGCTGAAGCAGATAAATCCTAAATCAAGCTATGAGTGTCACAGTTAGTATAAGGATGTGATTACTGAAAGGCAACCCCCACCCAGATTAAAGACAAACTAAGATAGTTATAGGGCTCATGAAGTTTCAATGTCTGCTTTATAGACAAGAATTTACCAGTAAAGTTGTCTTAAAGACATCAGTGCACACTGTGTGATGTGTAAAACCTAGCTGGACCTGTCACCCAGCTGTACTCTCCAGCTAGATATAAGGCCCAAGAAATTTAAAAAACCTCAGGACTATATAAATGATAATTTAGATATAAATTGATAATATTAGTGTCAAACAAAAAACTCTAGTCGAAGAACCTCAAGGAATTAAGACGATGTAGCCTGATATGTACTGATGTCAATATACACTGAGAATGTAACAACTTGATGTACCACAAGTGTCTAAGGAATCTGAAAAAGAGATAAAAATGTAATTTCTCTCCTCCTCCTCTTCATACAAACAATACACCCTAACCCACCCCACATCACCATAATGTGGGTGGGGGAGCTACATAGCTTTAAGAAGATGTTGTCTCTCTGTCTCTCTCTACCCCCCTTTTTTTCCCTTCTCTCTCTCTCTTTCTCTCTCTCCCCCTCTCTCTCTCCCACAGACACACAGACACACACACACACACACACACACACACACACACACTCTCTCTCTCCTAGTGAACCTATATTCACTTCAGTCACTGCAATTGTTCCCCAAAGGAATTCAACTTGACATGAAATCCTGAGTAAAAGGGCTTATGTCTCCTAATACCTACAGAGCAAAAATGTGACACTATTTAACATTCTACTATCTGCATAGTAACATTTCCAAGGATACTGGATAGAACTACCATGAAATAAACCTGCCACCCTCCCAGGATAAGGTAACTAGAAGTGAATATAAAGTATGTGTGTAAGACCAGAAGTCTAACATACCTACATATCCACAAATTACTACAATATTAGTCTAATGTAAAAGATCTGTGCAGGACCCCCATGCAAATGAGATCACACACTTCAATATGTACAGTTACAAAATTATATGTGACAGTATGTATATAACACTCCTGTATGTACAGTAGCAGGCTAGGTAATCTGAATATGGTGCAATGGAATCAATCCCACCCCAGGCAAAGATAAAAAGTAAGGAGGAATTAATATTCATTATGTGTGAAGTAAGAATAGTAACACATTATAACTCCATATATCTAAATGAGAACTTACCTCAATGTGACAGCAAGCCCCACATCTGTTATATCACATACCTCACAACATATACCCACACACATACATACACACACGCACTCCACATCCCACACATGCTGAAGTCCTGTAATATGTCAGTCTGAAGAAGAAAAGGTCTGTGGATGTTAGTTTCTGTAGTGTCCCCTAAAACCAAGATCAGCGTTCATCCCATCTGCTACCATATTGAGATGTAAAATAAGTTTAATCTCAAAAGCTCGTCTCTGTTGTGTGTTTTTGAGATTTCCTTTTAAGAACATTACTGACATATCTAAAAAAAAAGGGGGGGGGAGAGAGAGAGAGACAATATCTCTTTAAATCTATGTATCTCCCCCACCCACATTATGGTGATGTGGGGTGGGTTAGGGTGTATTGTTTGTATGAAGAGGAAGATAGAAATTACATTTTTATCTCTTTTTCAGATTCCTTAGACACTTGTGGTACATCAAGTTGTTACATTCTCAGTGTATATTGACATCAGTACATATCAGGCTACATGGTCTTAATTCCTTGAGGTTCCTCGACTAGAGTTTTTTGTTTGACACTAATATTATCAATTTATATCTAAATTATCATTTATATAGTCCTGAGGTTTTTTAAATTTCTTGGGCCTTATATCTAGCTGGAGAGTACAGCTGGGTGACAGGTCCAGCTAGGTTTTACACATCACACAGTGTGCACTGATGTCTTTAAGACAACTTTACTGGTAAATTCTTGTCTATAATGCAGACATTGAAACTTCATGAGCTCTATACCTATCTTAGTTTGTCTTTAATCTGGGTGGGGGTTGCCTTTCAGTAATCCCATCCTTATACTAACTGTGACATTCATAGCTTGATTTAGGAGTTATCTGCTTCAGCAGTGTTATCTTATGTCAATTAAATTTATATGCAGTGGGATTCTTTGTATGTGTGTTTCACCAAGCACGTTTAACCCAAGGTTGCTTCTGGCTGAAGGCAGTATGGTACTGTTAAACTTCTTTGACATCATCTTCTGTTTTTTTTTTTTAAATGAGTATTTTAAACCAATGGGGATTTTTTTCTGTTTTTCTCTGCATTATCTAGCTGTTATAAGTATTGTATTTTCTAAACAACTGCCATGAGCTTCTGAAGAATGACTGGTTGGTCTGAAAGCTAGAGCACTTTGTTCTTGTTGTTACATCTATGTTGGTCCATTAAAAGGTATCAAATCATTTGCTTCTGGATCCACTCTAGGACATGAATATCTTGGTAATTATTGCACAGCCCAGGTGGTTGAAGACACTCAGCCTTTGGCTCCATGCCTCATAACCCAACCAGGGTGTGCATTAATTTACAAGAAACACATGCCCTGTTGTGGGTTAGTACTTACATATTCAATCCATTTAGCCAGGATAATTGATTTGAACCATGTACTAACCTATGCAAGCCTGTGTATTTTTGCACTATCTAAAGATATTCATTCTCTTTAGCCAGGATAATTGAATTGGACAATGTACTACCCATTATGAGTTATTGGCTATTGGGCCCTCATTCTCTGGCTATCCACCTCAGGCACTTTCGCCTCATTCCCTGGTTATACACCTCAGGCACTCACCCTCTCTTTTCTAACACTTGTAGTATTGTTAATCCACCTGGGCTAGTTTTTAGATTGCACTTACATTTTTTGTTTCCCACTGTTATATTATATTATTGTTAAACCCTTACTGAATGCTTACTGTCACCATGTATTTGTTAATTCACCAAGGCTAGTTCATGGTTTGCCATTTAGTCTACATTGTCCTAAATTTATGTACAATTTTATTAACTCTCGCTGTTAGTCAAATGTTTCAGCCAATGTCATGTCGCATGATTGTTGTATGTAACTGGATGCTTGTGTAAATGGGCAGCAATGCTCACATGCCTTTCCAGTATAACCAATAAAAATGAAAAGAAATGAAATGAATGAAATGGGCACTATCCCATGGTATTCAATCCATTTGGATAGGATAACTGGTTTGGACCATGCACTATCTGATATGAGTTTATGAATATTTGGTACTATGCAATGCATTTATTCTGTTTAACCAGCATACATAGACGCAGAATTTGAAGGCAGAAGGAGACTAAAGGTCCATCTAGTCTACCCTTTTATCTGTTTGTTTTAAAGTTGGTAACTGGGAAAGGCACACTGAGCCAAGGCTGGTTCTAGGTGTGACCGGGTAAAGGAGTGTAAGGAGAAACAAATAACAACATACAATACAGAGTCAGCATACAGTAGCAATTACAGGACTACTGGTGTACAGAGGCAATGGTAAAATGCACTGCCATAGTATAAATGCAGCATTTGCAAACAGCAGCAAGCAGGAAACAAACTTTTGTGGGGTAAAGTTTACAGTGCATGCTGGGGTGATAGTAGAAGAAGAGGGCCAACTGGGCAGGTGAGGATCAGGGGAGAGGACAGAGAGTTAAGGATGGGGTAGACATGAACAGAAAGGAGTAGGAAGTTGCTTGACGTAGAGTCTGAAGGCAGGATGTAGGGGGGATGGGAGCAGGTTCCAGAGGGAGGGGAGGTGATAGAAGAAGGCTGCTTGACCAGCAGAAGAGTGCAGGTGGAGGAATCCCTGGAGCAAAGCAAGTAGGAGGAGCTTGGACTGGGGATAACAGGGATCAGAGATAGAAGGAGAGAGAGCCAGACCAGTATCTGGTGATGAATGCAGTGCACTGGGCCTGGAAATGTGATGGCAGGGGGAAGATGGAGATGGAAGAGTAGAGGGAGCAGTGCTGGGTACAGAAGGCAGCAGAGCAAAAAAAAAGCATCCACTACCTAAAGAGACTAGGCAAAAAGATTATGTCATTTCAAAAACTTTTATTATAACAAAACGTACATATCAACAGGTAAAGGCACAAGGTCAGAGATAAAAATGGTTGTACGGTCAAGCAACAGTAAATGAGTGATGTTTCACTCAGCTACAACTGAGCTTCATCAGACTCTGCTGTGTCCTTAGTTTAATATAGCACCACTTAGCTTTTCAGGTGCTCTGCCTTTTCTGTCCTTCCCTATGGGTACAGAAGGGCACACCATTGGCAAAACAGCAGAAGGCATTGCACAGATTATCCAGTCTGGCAAGGGAGGAGGAGGGTGGTGACTCCATAGACTATAGCCACATAATCAAAGACTAGGAGGACCATTTTAGCTACCAGTTCCATGTGGACCTGTGAAGGGGAGAGACATTCTTTATGGCAAAATAGAGTGCCTAGTTTGGGATGGAGTTTGGCATGACTGGCATCAATATGGATGGAGAAATTGAGTTTCTTGTTGAGCCAAACTTCTAGGTACTTAAATGGAGGGACCACTTTCAAGGTGATGCCATCTAGAGTGATGAAAACACGGGAAGACAAAAGCCTGTTCAATTACTGACTGGTGCTGAAGTTCATGGTCACGGTCTTTTTGGTATTGACTGTTAATTGATTTTCATGGAACCAACGTAGGATGTTGTGGAATCCTGCTGGAGTGGCTCGGTCACCGCAGAGGCTGTAGGGCCAGAAGTGTAGATTATCATGTTGTCTGCATACATATGGATCTCTGCAGAGAGACACACACAGGGGAAAGGCTGTTGAAAAAAATGAGAATAGGATGGGACCCAGGATGGAGCCATGCAGGACTCCAGATAGGATGGGATGGGGGGGAGAACAGAACACCTCCCACCTGTACAGACTGTTGATGGCCCAAGAGGTATGTATGATTGTAACCAATCAACAGCATCAACTGAGAGGCCAGCAGAATGCAATATGTTAAGGAGGAGAGGGTGGGACACCAAGTCAAAGGCTTTGGCCAAATCAATGAATATTACAGAGGTGATGTGGCCCTGATCCATTCCAAAGAGGATGAAGTCAGTAACTTGCAGCATGGAGGATACTGTAGAATGGTGCTTCCTATAGCCAGACTGGAAGGGGGACAGGAAGTCAAAGGAGTGCAGGAAGTTACAAACTCTGCAGTAAACTAGTAACTCCTGGAGCTTAGCAAGGGAGAGGAGAGGAGAAGAGAAGAGATATGGGCCAGTACCAGGGAAGGAGGGGTCACACCCTTTGCGTAGGGGGAGTAAATTGGCAACTTTCCAGACCTGGGGGATGGTGCAAAGGGAAAAGGAGAGATTAAGAATGTGATATAGAGGGGAGGTAAAAGCTAGGGCCACAGTTCATAGAAGTTTGAGTCCAATCCATCTGAACTAGACTTAGTGGGACTGAGGGAGGCAAGGGTGAGGAGAACTTCATGTGGGGTTATGGGGAAACAGTAACCCACAGGAGAAGATGGAAGAGCGGGGTTAGAGGAGGACTGGGGAGGACTATTGAGGAGGGAGGCTGGATAAGGAGGGTAGGGTTCAGGTGGTGATGAAATAAATGAGATGAGTGGTGACAGAGGTAGGCTCAGAGACTGGTGAGCCATCCACTATGAGGACGCAGGGAGAAAATTGAGCAGGAAGGTCCAAAATTGAGTGGGTAATTTTCCAGAATTTTGCAGGGGAATTGAGGTGAGCCTAGAGGTTGTGTTTGAAAAAGAGGGCCCTAGCAGTAAAGATAGCCTTGGTGCATGAGTTCCTGAGTGATCTATAAGTGAAAAGGACAGCTAGGGATTGAGTGGATTTGAAAAAGGCCCCAGTTTGGTCACGAGATGTACACTCGGCAATAAGGTCAGAAGCAATCCACAGATGGTGGGCATGTTTGACCATTGATTTTCTCAGAGGGTCATGATGATCCCACATGAGAGTAAGAATGGCTAGGAAGTAGGATACAGCCATATCAACATAGGAGGCAAGATATACAGGGGATCAGTCACAGGTAGTAAGATTGTGTAGTAGGGACCGTGTATCAAGTGGCATGGGAGATTGTGATCAAATGTTTTTTTACGGTGAAGAAGATAAATCTCACATTCCTTACACAGTAGGTCATGCTGTGATCTCTGAATGTATCAGGTAGAGTCCCTACTGTTATGATAGCCATCACACAATCCCATCCTGCCACTCTTTTGGCATATGTATGTGTCACTTGCCCACTCCCAACCATGTATATATACCAATTAACGGTTGCTGCCCCCACAGCTTCAGCTAGCAACCTGTTCTAAGGGTCCACAACTCTCTCAGTAAAGTAGAACTTTCTCAGATTTTTCTTAACTTAACCCCCCAACAGCCTCCATTCATGACTCCTTGTGACCGCATCCTAATTCTTACAATGTGTCCCCACTGTTTGCCTTATTTATACCCATAAGAAATGTCTATGTCTCAGTCATGTCCCCCTCTCCTTTCTAGTCTCTAGTAAATACATATTTAGGTATTCCGATCTTTTTTTATAGGACTTGTTCTGTTGCCCCTAGATTATCTTAGAAACATACACGATGATTGCAGAAAAAGACTGATGTCCATCCAGTCAGTCCATATTACCCTATAATACCCGAGGATCTACTGCTCTGTGTGGTCTTCGATTACACTATTCCCCCTTTTGTTTTTTGTGTTTCTGCTTCCCACTCCCTGCTGAGTAGCTAATATCCCCTTGACTCTATCCTAGCTGTGTTTGAAGCCATTTATGGTTTTGGCACCAGTGCCTCTACCAGCAGACCAGACCATTCCATTGCTCAACCATTCTTTCTGTAAAATAATACTTCCTCACATCCTTTTAGCCTTCCACCGTGAACCTTCACTTATGACCCCTTGTCCTGTCTTCTCTGTTCCTGGTAAATAGCTCCTTGCAGTCCACCTTGTTAATTCCTTTCAGGAACTTAAAAGTCTCTATCATATCCACCTTCTCTTCTGGTTTTGAGTGAATACATGCTCAGTGCCTTTTGTTGATCCTCATAGTATCTGCTCTCCTGACCCCGATTCACCTTGGTTATCCTACATTGTACCTTCTCTAGCCTGCTACTGACCTTTTTTAGGAGGGAACTCCAGGGGCACTGTAGTCCAGGTGTGGTCTCACCAGCAACCTATACAGTGGTAACAGTACCTCCTACTTTCTACTGCTGAATGCTCTTCATATGCACCCCAGCATCCCATTAGCCTTGCTGAAGGCCTCTTGACATTGGCTAGTTTGTTTAAGGTAGTGACTGATGATGACTCCTAGATCCCTTTCCTCCTATGTTGTGACCACCTTAACCTCCCATTCAGTACTCTGTTCTGGGATTTTTGCTCTCTAAGTGCATAACTTTGCACTTTTGGGCATTCAATTTCCAGACGGATCAATTTTTCTGTCTTTGCAGGTCTCTCTGCAACTCCCTTAACCCCACCATGTTGTCAACCCTACCACAGACTTTACTGTCATCTGTGAATATTTATTTGAAAATTGGTAACCAGGAAAGGCATACTGAGTCAAGACTCATTTCTAGGTGTAACCTGGGGGAAAGGTAACAGGAATACAATAAATCATACACAGCAGTAGTGAACCATACCAAAATAAAGTACAAGCAATGTACATATTGAGATGGTGCAAGTGCAAATAATAATAAAGGGTCACAGTACAGAAAGCTATGAGCAGCACCAAAGCCCAGGTAAGTGATAAAAGTAGGTTGAATCAATTCAGTGCAGCAGTAGCAGGGCCATCAACTGACCCTAGGACAGGGACCATAGCAGGGGTGAAGTTGGCACCAGCAGTAGGTCAGGTAGGGTGATGATAGGATGGTGGGAGGGCAGGAGTTGTAGCTCATGCTTAAGAGAAATGGGAGGAGAGTGAGAGATGGAGAAAGGAGGGGAAGAGGTTCCAGAGGGAGGGAAGGTGATAGGATAAGGCTTACTGCCCAGGAGAGGAATGTGGGGAGGGGAAAAGTATGAGGCTTCCTGAAGTAGTGGGGATATAAGACAGAGGAAAAGGGTGAAAGAAGTGCCACTAGATAGGAGGGTAGGGACTCAAACCTGTATTTGGAGATGAAGGAGGCACAGTGGGACTGGTGACATGAGGGTAGGAGGAGGATGGATGGGGGGAGGAGGAGTAGAGGGAGCAATGGTTAATATGAAGGTGGAATTGCTAGCAAAATGACAGAAGGTACTACATAGAGTGTTCAGTCTGGCAAGGAAAGAGGAGGGGCAGTACTGTAGAGCACATCTGCATAGTAAAAGACCAGGAGCATCCTTTTGATAACCAACTACTGGTAGACCTATGGAGACAGGCAGTCTTTGTAATGGTACAAGGCATCAAGCCTGGGTGGAGCTTGGGGTGGATGGCATTGATGACATATCCTTCCCTGGATTCCCTCTCCCATGTTGCTGAGTAACATATTAAAGAGGACTGGGCTCAAAACAGATCTCTGTGGTGCTCCACCAGTGACCTCTCTTTCCTCTGATCTGACCCCATTCACTACAACGCTCCCTCAGAGGCACTATCTGGAATTAGAGGGTTCATCACTCTAGAAAGTCGGCCATGGATCCTTGGTGTGGCCTGGCCCAGCACTGGGGATGAGAGGGAGATCCCTGGGGCCCTCGTCATCTTGTTGAGCCAGGGGGCTTCATTTTTTTTTTTGTTAGTGGTTGTCCCTCACAGAGCCCAGCCAGCAAGGCAATGTAATGCCATGGCTCCTCCCCCCAGGCATACGCCACGCCACTACGATCAGTGATCTCCAACCTGCTGCCAGAGGTCACTCCAAGAGTGAGCACACCCCAAGCCCTCCCTATCGGAAGAGAGAGCGGTCCATCTGGATGCTCGATCCTTTCCCTCCCCTGCTGACCCCTGGTGGTCCGGGCTTGTTCCCGAACCTGGGTCACTGGTGTGGCATGAGGTGTAGAGTCCAGCGTCTCAACCCTCAGCACCACTGGGCTGGCCAAGTTCCCACATTCTTGACACTACTTCTTCAATCACCTGTTGAACACCTCAATTTCTGTCTCCCTTACTCTATTTTTCCCATTCTTCCTTCCCCAGACAGGAAGGACCTCAGAAATGGTTAAGGAAGCTGAGTGCTTCTTCAGTCTGTCCTCCAGTCTCTGGGAAGTCCATCTTCACCATCTCCATAGCTGGATTCACCAGATAATTGGTATCAAGTTGTACCAGGACTCCCTACTACTCCTCTCCCCTCCTATCCTCCCTATCCTATCTCAATCTCTGATGGCTGATGTTCCGAGCAGGCATCTGGCCACCCCCTCCTCTTACCCCCATTGTTAACCACCATCTCTGGCTCTTTAGCAATAGAGTCTTCTATCACTAGACTCCTCCTTGCTTACTTCTGCCACCCTTATCTTCAGGTGTTACCACGTCCCCCTTCCCATCAGCACCAACTAACCCATGTTCACCCCTGCTTAAGTCAGACACTTGTGTCTCTTCTGGGGGTGCAAAGCAGTTTTACCATTGGTACCTCTTGGGAAGAGCTGATTGTTGTGTGTCACCTGATCATTTCTCAAGCCTATGTAGAGTCCTTTTTATGTTCCTTTTCCCTCTTCTCAGTCCAGTTTCCCACATATCTTGGTGTTGTTAGCAAAGAGACTGACCTTGCTCTGTATTCCCTTTGCTATGTCACATATGAATGTAACAGTGCTTTGACTCACTTTGACTGCTCCAGAGCCCTTGGGGTTCACACTGCACACTCTTCTGAGAGGGCTGACCTGGATTCTGGAGTGGAGCGAAGATATGGCACAGTGCCTCCACCCAGGGTAATGGCAGGGAATACCTGTGAATAGATTGCAGGTGACCACCACCCCAGAAATATACAATAGCTGCCCCCAAAGACACTTCCCCACACAATAACAAATCCCCCCTCTTGCAATGATTCACAGTACCAGATATAACATTAACAATTAACAGAGTTTATTTTGGGGGAAGGGGAGAAAAGAGAGGAAACTAGCACAACATTAACAACTGGCTAAAACAATTTCACCCCACACAATCCCCACCTCCCACCTATGGGTGCACCCGGCTTCCCAACGGTAGGTGCCAAAATGTCTCTGAAGTCCCTTTGGTGGGTAACACACTGTGGTATAGACGTCATGGGGATCTTTTGTTTGGATCCAAATAACTTTAAACAGTAAAAACAATGAAACTTCAGGTCTGGGCACAGTTTAACCTTGCTAGCTAAATAAAGACTCCCTAAAGCTGCAGCTCAGAGGTACTTACAGTTCAGAAGTTTAAAGGGGATAGAAAGTTGGTTCATGGCACCATGGAGGTATCTCATTGGTGGTGCACCACAGCAGCAGCAGAGCTGACTGAAGAGGTTGAAGAATGCTGGTCTTCACCAGCCTGTCTGCCAATTTTGCCTCTGAGGTGATTGTAGACAGTGTTCACCAGGCAGGCCTCTCGCCATCTTCCTTGCTGGTCTTCTCCTTCCATTGGTCTCTTTGGGGGTCTGGGGAACAGGGCAGACTCATTTCCTCCATACTCACTTTCTCCACAGCACTGCAGCAGGGCTTCGACTCAGTCTCTGGCCCCAGCACACACACTTTGTCTCATCTATGGACAGCTATGGCTGGGTTCTGGCTCAGTCTCTAGCCTCAGCACATGTACAGTCTTTCAGCTTGCAGTGATAACAGCCTCAAATAACACTTACCCCACCAAGGGGGACACAGCTTCCACAATCTTTAGTCAACCACTGCAGGACATTTCAATTCAAACTGCCCACTTGCTGACTCTGCTCTCACACTGCAGCACTGTCTTTCTCACTGTCAGACTGCAAGGCTTCCACTAACACCATTCCTGCTCACTGCCAGCAAAATAGCAAATGCTCTCTTTCTCTTTCTCTCTTAGGCTGAATCTCTCTTCCCCATGCAGCAGCCAGATTTCTCAGGCGCTATGCCTTCTGCAAACACTGGGGCTGGATGACTATTGAGTGGTGGGTGCAGGCCTTAGGGTAAGTAGCTCCAGAGCAGTCTCTCCTGCACTCTTCACCCTCTTAAATCCCAAAAATCACATCCCCGTTTTGCAGGCTCCAGTTCCATTTTATAGATTCTGGCAAGTCTCTCCCTCATTGGCTGCTGCTTGTCCAGGCTCTTTTTAGTGCCCTCTAACCTCATCCCAGCAGAACTCCTTGCTGCTCAGTCCCATGGGGGCTGCCATCTTTGTTTATATTTAAGTCCCACACTGCAGCCCTGTATATTTATTTATTATGGGTCCTATGCACTATGCTAACGTGCTGCATAACCCGGGTGCATTGGCATAACTAAGTCTGTATGCCACATAGCAGGGTCCCAAAGACCCCACACGGCATTCACTAGGGTAGAGTGCAGGACAGGTTCATGCTGATTCCCCAGCTGCATGGACAGAAGCATGCTGAAGGGGGTGTCCGGGGGAGCATGCCTCCACTCCATGCCATTCACAAAGGTGCAGAGTGCTGGGCACAGGGAGCACACCTTATGCCTAGGAACCCCAGCAATAAGAGTTATGTACCCCCAGGATGCCACTGCCAGCAGTGGCCAAGATGTCAGGGTGCTGAAGATCCCTGTGACATGTCACCCTGCCCATGGGGGTCACGAGGAGGGCTGGGGCAGTAAATTGGGCATCCTGTGACAAGTGTGGTTGGTGCACTGCATACCAGCAGATGGCATCCATGCCCTGTGGGTGCAAGGGATCCACTGGTGGACTCCATGCATCCCATTGGATGCATGTTCGGTCAGCGTAACACAACTTCACACACCTGCACACTGGGGGAAGGGCAGGGACATGGACAGGTGGCCGGCATTAGTGAATGCCAGTACCAGCAAATCTGTCCATGGGTGCGCAGCTTCGCAGGCAGAGTGTGCGCATTTCGCACGTACCTATGCCCCATTGGTTGATAGCACCCTATGCCCTTACAAGGGCAAAAAACATTCCACCGTAAGCCAAGAGGCTTTATCCTACTGATCCCTGGCTCCACTGCTTGCCCTGGAGCTGGGAATATATTTTAGGGTATCCTATTAGGACACTAGACTCAGAATCCTGACACTCATGGGACCGAGTTTAGTAACCCGACACAGGAGAGCCCAACAGCTTCACTGTACCGACACACGCACATTAGACAGGAAGAACAGGGGTAAGGTAGCAGATGTGATGAACCACTACCCTACTCCTGGCCAGGCACTACAACGGAGGAAAAAATATGGGAGCCGACTGAGCTACTTGTAGGCACAATTGTGGCCATAAGCCACCAGACCCTGCCAAAGTGTAAAGAGGACATCCACCTTAATCTCAGCTGCCATTAATGTACATTAAAGAACTTGTCATAAAAACATTTCCTTTTAAGTTTCTAGTCAAGCAGACCTGCAAGTACTTAACCCAGGTATGTGGACTCAACTCAGCACAATGAAATCATTGAACAACCTGCAGATGATCATATTTTCCAAGTTTTCTAGCCTTAAGAACATTTAGAATGTTAAAAAGGCATATTCTTTTGAACTCAGACGCTGTGAAAAAAGCTGACAGTCCCAAAAGTATTTTAAAATCAAAGCTCAGCATTTTATTAGATAATCTGATCAGGCTACCAAAAAGCTTGCAACATATCTGAACCCAGACAGCTAACTCAGGGACACATTCCTCAAAAGGAAGACCATCTGCTGCTACCAACTGCAACCCTATAACCACAAATGACATAACCTCCATCACCTCATTTTTGAACATGTGCAGTGAAAGGTCTTGTGCTTATAAGTCTGTTAATTGTCACCTCGTGGACAAGTTCAAGAGGACAAAAGACAGGTTACTGACAGAGTGTCTAACAAAATAAAAATATTTCAGCTCATACGCTTTAGACTTCCGACCCAGATAAACCATTGTCCAAATATGGCTATATCATTTCACAATCTCAAGTCATTTGTAAGGAAGTATTAGCCTATATAATCCGTCTCCAAAGACCAACATGTTGCATTGCCATCTCACTTCCTATGAATCTGTGTTTCATCGCTGGAGGAGATCTCACATCTACGTAACCTCTACTGAACTTTAAAAACTATTATTCTGCTAATCTTTAAAGACTTTTGGCCTTAGCCAAAAGCAAGAAAAATTGAAATTATAATAATAACTGTTATTTATTTAAGTCTCAAAGAAAAGAACGAGAATTCACAGGAACCCGGAAAAGACCTTCTTCAATCCAGCCTCTCCAAGGACACTTCACATCTCCAGGTGAAAGGGAGATAAGATATCATGAGAGACATTGGCTGAGCATACTCTATAAGACTTTAAAGGTGCTTGCCTAAATATTTGTCTTTTAAGAATCCTGGTTCCATAGGAAATGCATAAAGACAAACTGCAATGAAATGTTGTTTAAATGCTGGCAAAAGATTATTAGTACCAATGAATTGTGCACTTGTGTTAGTTAAGGTTATTCTTGAGAGAATACTACCTTAAATTGCCTCCTGATAGGAGTTACAGGGCCTCATACGTACATAGCGAAGATTGTATAAGGAAATACAGTGCATGAACAGACAAAAGTCTGAATGAGATTTTCTAGGAAAGTTTTTTACTGCTTATATGTCAAATGTGTTTAAATGTTAATGGTGTATTTAAACAGCTTTTTGATTGCAATGCATGTCCATGTTTAAATTTGTCATCTTAGAAAGCAACCATGATAGAAACAGGTAAACACAATTTACTGCACACCTTTCCTTTAACAGCCAAGAGATAATTTAATTAATAATAATAGTAATAGGAGCTTGTTGATCATTTAAGCGCACTTTTGGCTAAAGCCAAGACTAGATTAAAAATGAAACAACTCAACTCCACCCTGATTGGAGATATTTTATATCTCCAACATATAATCTGCCATTAGGAAGCCCAAAGCAGGCTACATACACTAGGGGAGCTTACCTTTCGACTTGACCTATGCAGGCAAGACCAGACCACAAAACTTCAAGCCTTGCACCTTGCGCCTTGAATTAGAGTCAGAGAAGGCCAAACATTTGGACATTCTTAACGTAAACAGAGCTGACCGGGACAGCTTAAAAGCAATTAATCAGAGATTGACAGAAGAAGCTGGGAATTTAAAACAGAAAATTATCCCTGGGCCTAGCGAAGTCAGGGGTCTGCAACAGCAAATAAATGTTTTAAAAGCTGAAAATGTTGGGTTAAGAGCAGAACAATCTGAGTGTCAGGAGAAATTAGCAGAGGCTATGATCCATATGAAAGCAGCTCAAGACACAGCCCAGAGAGCAGAACAGGCAGGTGCAGCTCATCAGGAGATAGACCGGCAGCATGATGCATTTATTGAGTCCCTTGATGCTATTGGTCAACAGCCGGGGTCCCTATATTGTCACTTCCTCTCACAGATACTCCCCTAAAGCCAGTGTCAGAGGACCTTGCAGTCAAGGTCCAGGATTTAGTCAAAGAAATTCAAGACTTAAAATGGGGGGGCACAATAGTCAAATGGCCCTCAGACCTCTAATAGCCAAAATAGTATACCTGCAGGGACAAGCCAACCATTGCCTGGTCCTATCACATCTGACTCCACTACCTCTAGTCCCTCAACTCTGTACCGCCCAGATCCAAAACAATTAATCTGAGTTATAAAGGCCTTAGGTACTAGCTTCAATCCCAAGACTAATACGGAAATAGAGGAACTCATCTTTGATTTGAAATCATAGTTGGAATACTTTGAGACCAATAACCTTGAAGATCAGTTGTGGGTCTTAAGGTTTTCTGTTGTATCAGAAGTTCAAGCCTGGATGGCTAGACAAAAACCTGAAATCAAGACCAATTTTGATAGAATGTTACCAGTCCTGATTAAAGAGTACACCACCGATCAAAGTCCCATAGCAGCTTTTAAAGAGACAGGACCTTCTTTTAAAGATCAGACCACCAAATTTTAAAATAAACAAATGCAAACTATATGGACAAGTTGTCTTAAGTTTGAAACTTCTGTGAATCCAATGAATCCAATGAATGCCAAAAGAATCAAGCCCCAAAGCATTTTTACAAAATCCTGAGTAGAATGTTTTTTTCAGGAGGAGGAGAGGAGAAAGATCCAGACCTGTTTCCTCACCTAAAAGAAGCCTTTGTAAAAGGCCTTAATCCATCTGTAAGGGCATTAGTCCAGCCATGGGTAGAACCAGATACTTCCATAAATGATATTATGGAGTGGGTCCAAAGAATGTTTATAACTGTTAACCCAGATGCAGGTAAGAAACCTACCATGGAACCTCAAAATAAGCTTTTTGCCATTACGACTGATAAGGCCTCCCTCCAAATGGTATGAAAAGAAATGTCTCAAAACAGACCGAAGGCTACTTACAGCCTTCCTAGGGATAATAAAAAAATTCCCAAATCAGGGAAGGGACAGTTGGAACCCTAGATCACACAGCCCCCACAACCCAAACAAAAGGGGATCAGAGGCTTCCAAACAACACCCAAATGCCTGGAATAATCAACCATGACCTAGCCGAGACAGAGGTAATAACAACTATGCTATTGACCAGCTAAGAAAGCAGATCTGGCAATTAAGAGAGGAAGTTCGCAGATACACTCCCAGGGCTCCATATGGGTGCTGTACGCCAAACCCGATTGCCACTCCTTGCACTCCTAGGAGTGCCTATTCCAATGGCTACCCACCAGCACCAGATCCCCACTCCTCTCCAACCTTGCATGGGGGGGGGGACTTTAGGCCAGTCCATACAATATAATTAAGATAAATGTTAAAGCATATAAAAACATTTTTGGTTAACCAAAAAGGCCCAAAAGTGGTTTCAAGTGTATATGCTTTACGTTGAAAGAGACATGAAAAATACTTTACTCCAATTAAAAACTGTTATTGTATTTCCTGAAACCCCTGACATATCCTCTAGAATAGAGAAAGCTGCCTCCCTAATAATTTCTGGTTTAAGAGCATTAAGAACTGCTTTTGGATTAGGCACAAACACCATGAATTTAGTTAAGATTTCTAAAATAAAGAGTACAGTTAAGGAACTTTGCAAATATATGGGTAACATTAAGGAACAACTCACTACACAGCAAAAGCTTCTATCTGACACGGGGAGGACTGTAGAAGATACTAAGTTTCATACTAAGAAAGTTAGATACACAGAAGGCCAAGGCCCATAAGTGTGTATTCCCAGCCATGCTGGTATTTCATCTCTTGTTTCGAAAATATTGATCCAATGTATGTTTAAAATCTGTATGACTTGTTGCATTTACTACTCTACTCAGTAGGGAGTTCCACAGAAGAATTATTCTTTTGGTAAAGAAAAAAACATAGAAACATAAACTTTGACGGCAGATAAGGACCACTTGGCCCATCTAGTCTGCCCATTTCCCTACCTACAGGATAGGCCGTAGATCCTAGTTAACCAACAGCCTATTTCTTCCTACCCCCCACAAGAATTGCCTTATGTCTGTCCCATGCATTCTTGAATTCTCCCACAGTTTTAGACACCACAACCTCCTCAGGAAGGCTGTTCCATGCTTCCACTACCCTCTCTGTGAAATAATACTTCCTCACATTGCCCCTGAACTGCCCTCCTTCTATCTTTAAATTGTGTCCCCTTGTTCTTGCAAGTCTCTTTTTCTGAAAGATGTTACCCTCTTGGACTTTGTTGATTCCACTGAGGTACTTAAAAGTTTCTATCATGTCCCCCCTCTCCCTTCTTTCCTCAAGGGTATACATATTAAAAGCCTTTTTTGGATAGGTCAGTAACAATTGACAGTTATGACTCCTAAGATTTTGTTCCCTTTGACCTAGTGCCATTCCTAAATCTGCCAATAGGGTCCTATCAGTTACTAGTTTATGCATTAGGAGAAGGTCACCTCTAATTCTACATTGTTCAAGTGAATATAGGTTCAATTCATAGAGTCTTGCCTCATAGTCTTTGCTATAGATATCTATAACCATCTTGGTCACTCTCCTCTGCACACCCTCTAGTCTGGTTACATCCCTCCTGAGATAGGGGCACCACTAGGGCGAACAATAGTCCAAATGTGGTCTCACAGATGCCTTACACAATGATAATATACAACCCCTGTCTCTTGAAGTGAAGTCCCTTTTCATACATCCCACTATTCTGTTTGCTTTGTTTATAGCAAAGTTACAGTGCTTTGGGAAGATAAATCATGGGAGATTAATGTGCCCAAGTCATTATGTTGTGTTATGGTTGTAAGAACTTGTTTATTTAATGAAACTGATACAGTGTATTTGTTGACCATAGATGCATTATGACACACTTGCTAATATTAAAAGACATTTGATTTTTTTTGCCCAAGCTTCTAATGTTTTAAGATCGTTGGTGAGTTTGAGTCTTTCTTCATCTTTTCTAACCTGGGCTGCTCATTTAGTGTTATCAGCAAACTTGATGATAAAACTGTTAATATTCTCAGCTAAATCTAAAATAAAGATTGAAAACAGTATTGGGCCCAATACTGACCCCTGGGGCACTCCACTACTCACTGGACTTAAATCAGAAGGTTGTCCTCTAATAGACACTCTTTGAGTGCGACCTTGTAGCCATTCTTCCACCCAATTAACAATTATATTATTTATCTTCAGTTTCCTCATTTTCATTATTAAGGTGTCATGTGGTACTTTATCAAAAGCCTTGCAAAAATCCAAAAAGATCACATCCACTGGAATGTTATTTTCTAACATCCTGCTAATATTTTCATAAAAAAAAAGTTTCCAGTTAAACAGGACCTATTTTTTTTAAAGCCGTGCTGAGTATGATCAATTAAACCCTTTTCCTTCAAATCTATATCCAGTTTAGTTTTGAGCATAGATTCAAAGATCTTTCCTAAAGCGCTGGTCAAGCTAATTGGTCTGTAATTTGATATCTCATCATATTTTCCTTTTTTTATGTATCAGTGTCACAACCGCAGTTTTCCAGTCGTTAGGCATGATATGATATCGTAATGATTTATTAAAGATCTGGAAGAGTGGCTCTACTAGCCAATCCTTGAGTTCCTTCAATAATCTAGGATGTAACTTATCAGGCCATGGAGATTTGTTAACAGTCAGGGTACTCAGTTTGGCAAGTATCTCTTCCTTAGTAAATTCAAGAGGGTCTTCCACTGTGTTACTTGGTATAGAATTAGTAGTTGTGTTCTTAGGATTAAAAACTGTACCAAAATATATGTTAAATTCTACTGTGATGTCTTTAGATGTAATTATTTCCTCGTTGTTAACTTTTAGGGGTCCAATTGTCCTCGCTGATGATTTTTTACTGTTAACGTAGGAGCAGAAACTTTTGCCTCCATCTTTCAAGTATGCCAGTTTATATTCAAATTTACATTTTTCGTTTTTTATTGTGCTTTTACATTCTCTTTGGATTTTTTTAAATCTCCATTTGTTAAAATCAGTGTTATCTTTTTTCATGAGTCTAAATGCTTTTTTCTTCTGTCTGGTCAATTTCTATATTTTAAAAGTTACCCAGGGTGGGATCTTTCCCTTTTTATTATATATTATTTTATTAGGCACAAAGATGTCTTCCAACTCTAAAAGTTTATCTTTAACCCTATTTCAGAGCACTAGTGGAGAAGGAGACCCGAAGTCCCATTTCCAGTTATAAGTTCTTGCTTCGCTGATGTAAATTCTGCCCTATTATAATTTTTGAATATTGTTTTACCCAAGTTTGATCCGTATGTTAGTATCAAAAGTTATGACCATGTGGTCACTATTTTGAATGGGTGTTTTGATATTAATATTGGTGATATTATCAAGAATGTCTGTCAGGAGTAGATCCAAAATGTTTTTGTTCCTTATGGGTTTATTAATTAATTGGTACAGACCATTGGAAGAACATGTATTTAAAAAGGAGTTTACTTGACTATTTGTTCCAATAGCTTCGCCCCAATTAATACTGGGAAGATTAAAGTCACCTAATAGTATAATCTCTTTGTAATTGGATTTATTATTGATTGAGTTCAAGATATCCTGGTGCACATTTATATTGTAATCAGGGGACCTATAACAAACACCTATTAATATTTTAGTTTGATTTTCCCTTAAAACTTTGATCTAAATTAGTTCAGTAGCTGTGTTATCAGTGGGATCAATCACTGTTTTATATGTTAAACTATTTTTAATAAAAAAGCTCCTCCTCCTCCTCCTCCTCCTCCTCTCTTTCCTATTCAATTTTTTTTGGTAAGTTATATAGCCTGGTATGTTAGTATTCCAAGCTGAAGACTCATTCCACCAGGTTTCGGTTATAGCCGCTATGTCAATTTTATTTTTATTTAATAATAATTGTAATTCATCTAATTAAGTACTATGTAAACTTCTAACATTTGTCATAAGAAAGGACAAACCATATTTTTCCCATAAGCTGTTTTTTTTTTGTATTACAGTTTTTTTGTATTCTTTTGATTGAATAATAATGGGGTTTCATTTTTGTTCCCTTTTTCTGCAGTACACCTAGTTTTAACCCTTTGCCCCTTAATCATTAGTTTTTTGCTTGGCCTTGGTTTAAAGTATTATAAAAAATGTATCCTAGGCATCTGGATCCCTGTCTACTTAGGTGCAAACCATCATGGCCAAAAAATGCAGGGTTGTTGTCAAATATTTCCCATGTTTTTATGCATTTTACCATATTAGTCAAGCTCCATCTACACAACCAGTTGTTGAAGATTTTGATAATTTTTTTGGTTTTGTAAAGCTTGCCCTTGGTACAGATAGGATTTCAGAGACAATGGGAGTTGCATTTAGTTCCTGTAATAATTGTAATGCATTTGTCATGTCACTGATTATGTCTCCCACATCCTTCTTTCCAAAATATTTTGTGCCCACGTGTAACAGTACAGTTTTAGGTTCAGTAGTATGCTGCAATATACCTGGCAACATTTGAGTGATATCCTTGATGGTTGCTCCTTTATAGCTGCAGCTGGTAATGTTTTCTTTATTACCTCTAGTAGAGTATCCATCAGTATATTTTGTAATCAAGTCCCCTAAGATGAAAATGTGTTCTTGCTCCCTTGTTGTTGGATTTACAATTTCCTGAGAACTGTCCAATGGGCTCTTATTAGAATCTGGCTCTTATATAATCATGTTTATGGGGTCACTTTTTTCTCCTATATTCTTCTCAGTTTGTTTGGCGTTATCAGGATTTGAACAAACATATGTATCTTTAATTGTCTCTGATGGTAATAGCTCTGTGTTATTCTCATGCAACATATTTAATATTCCTTGATCAATAGGGGACACTGTTGATGGGGAAGGGGGAGATATTATGGTGCTTATGTCGGGTATCCCTTCTTCGCTATCCAATTCTAATAGTGGATCAAAACTGATATGTAGTGCCAGGGTAAAAGCCTCTGCTTCTCTTCCTTTTTCAAGTTTCTTAGATGGTCTTCTACTTTGTACCTCATACCAGTCATTATATTCACTTTCATCAACATCATCCCCCCTAATCTCTTTTTATTAGTCGAGGACTTAAAATACAAGTTTATGTTGGGACTGGGATCTCTGTGTGGGGGTAGAGGGCTCATTAGGACATGATGTTTGTCCTTTGTCTGATTGTACCTCGGATGTTGTAGGGTTTAATATTGTATATGAGTTTGTAATTTCATGTTCTATCCCCATTTTCTTAATCAGACCTTGCTGACTAATTTCTAGTGCTTTAAGCCTTGTGTTAAACACTGAAATTTCTATCTGCATTTCGTTGTTTTGTATGCATTTTAAACAAGTAAACAGGGACTTAAGTACAGGTACTTCTGAAAATAGGTACATACCAAAAGACTCACATAGCATCCCATTTCTCCCCTTTAGAAGATCTACAAGTTCCATGCTATCTTTTTTAAGAAGATCTGCCAAATGCTTGAGCAATCAAGGTGTAATAATACACTTACGAGTTCTGCTATATGCTTGAGTTCCACTACCACTTCCCCGTGTCCAACACGCATAACATGCGCAGATGCGTGTGTCTCTGCATGCACCTCCATGCACAGTGATGTGCACCCTGCCTGCACTCACCCTGCTCTCAGCAGGGCTCAATTAAATAGCTGAGATGCCCTGGAAGTGTTGCTAGGGTCACAGCTCCCTTGCAGTATCAAACTGCTCATTTTGGGAGCTAAAATTAAAAAACAGACTACTCTCTCGAGGTGATAGCTCAGCAGACCTGCACAAGGTCTCAATAAATTAATAAAATTGCCCCTATAGATGTATAATTCCCTGGTGTGTTTTAAAGAACTACACAGCTCTCCACCTACTTCCTGAAAAGTAAGGCTCAGTATCAGGTGGAACAAGTACAATCACACACACACACACACACACACACACACACACACACACACACACACACACTCACAAAACGGCAGTTATTAGTTATATCATAAAAATTTAATATATACTAGTGCTCACATAGGTGCTTTCTAGGGCTTCATGGCATCCATGCACATTTACTCTCGGCCACTCACAGCAGGGCTCAATTAAATAGCTGAGATGCCCCAGAAGTGTTGCTAGGGTCACAGCTCCCTTGCAGTATCAAACTAGTTATGGTTAACCTCCACACAACCCTTCTCAATAATACCATGCAAAAACTCCACAACCTAGCCCAAACTGTAGGTGAGGACCTCACCGCTATTCAGCAAATTAAATCAATCACACAAGAACTGCTGAGGGAAGTAAATAGTGGCATAGCACATTTAATGGCAGGAAGAATTCCACGCTATTTAGTTTCCTCAGAATTAATGACTGAAATTATGAGTGTAGCCACTTCAGAGAAAATAGAGCCACTGCATGTGAATATTGCTTACAGTCTTGGAAGTGCTATTCCTGTTCACATTGATTTAGAAGAGATGATCATTGCCTTTATATTAAATGTTCCCCTGGTAGAACAACAAAATGTCTACAGAATAAAGACCATTCTTAATGTGGGTACCCAGCAAGGAGATACCTATGCTAAAATTAAAACTGCACCTATAGTGGTATACCATGAACTTAATCCAGGTTTATACTTAGTCCCAAACTTACAGATGTGTCAGACTACTAAGGAACAACATTGGCTGTGTCCCAATAAACCTTTCCTAAAAGATACTGTATCACCGAGGTTCTTTGTGTCCTAATGCCCCAGAAAAGTGCAAGGTTACTTTGACCCATGCAGGTGAAGCTAAGAAAACACATACTGAAATCACAGGAGCTCAAGGGCTAGTTAGCACCAATGTTATGGAAGTCACTGTTACTTATAACAGACATAGTACTACTACTACTCAACTCACTTTACCCAGCAAGGTAGTACTCATCTTTATTCCTGCAGGTGCACATATCTGTTTTGGACATATCACCGTGCATCCCCTTGATCCAGTTTCCCAGGAAATGAAAATCACTCCCATTTCTGCATTCTGAGGTCATTAGTTTTCTTTAGCCGATGACCTTGAGCAACTTTTAGATGCCAAGGACATCCATGAAATTGAGATTACTGTCTCTGTGACTGACCTAGTTATCTCTGAGAAACAGTTCAGTCCTGGTGATAAGGAATGTATTTGCATACCAGTACAGTGGCCTCTCATTATCGCATTTCTTTGTGTCTTAAATATCACCTTGGTTCTTGCTTTTCTGTGGATGTTATATTCCACCCACAAGCAACTCCATGCTAATCAAGTGAGAATTCAGGGTTTATATAACCATGCCTTGGGAATCGAAATGAGACCACATCCTCCAGCTAGATCCATTAACGACCAACCCAGCTCACCAGCCTTAGCACTAATAAATAAAGAGCAACAATATGCCAATATGGAGCCCCTTAGAGACACACTGTAACCCTATGAACCATACGATCGACCTTTAGAAAGACCAGAAAACAAGTAAAAAAGCTTTCTTAAGGAAATTGCTAAGGTATAGCTTAAGAAACAACAAAAGCAAGCTTTAAACCTTAAAAAGCTCACTTTAGTATGTTTAGTTAAAGTAAAACATGGCAGGCAATGCTTGCAAGCACCCCATAGGCCGTGTTATAGCGTAGAAGTTGTGACATTTACTTGCATTAATGATTTTGATATAACCGGGTAATAATATTCCTATATACTAAGAGGATGATATTGATTAGGTATAGCTTAATAGAAATATATCTTAACATTTCTAGATATTTGCTTAGCAAATGTGTACTTTAGTTTATCTAAAATAGTTGCTTAGGAAATATACATCTAGATTTCATCTTAAGATGTTGATTTAGAGAATAACAGCTTTAAAGTCAAAAATTATGGAACCATGATTCTCCTAAGTTCACATTACTACACTTTGACAGGTCCTTGAGTGCCACATCCTCTTGTGATGCACCAACACTATGGCGGTGCTGCCCCGCAAAAAAAGGGGGGGGGGATATGTAGACACAATAGAAGCCATAAGCCATCAGACCCTGCCAAAGTATAAAAAGGATATCCACCTTAATCTCAGCTACCATTAATGTTCATTAAAAGAACTTGTCATAGAAACATTTCCTTTTAAGTTTCTAATCAAGCAGACCTGCAAGTGCTTAACCGAGGTATGTGAACTCACCTCAGCACAAAGAAATCCTTGAACAACCTGCAGCAGATCATATTCTCCACATTTTCTAGCCTTAAGGACATTTAGAATGTTCAAAGGCACTTTTATTTCAAACAACATGAAGTCTTGCTGTATTCTGACTGTTGCAGTTAGCCCCAGCACTCAAACTGCCCCGGAGAGTAGATGGTTAATTTTCTATGCAGAGCATAGAACATTGAGCTCAAGCTCGGTTCAAACCTCTGTCTGCTGCACTTTGAAGTGCAACTGTCAGATTCTTTACTTAGCCTAACTGAATGGCTGCTCCGGAGATTTCTCCTTTGCTCACGGTTCGTAAGTCGGTTAAAGTCCTCGGTTTTACCGATTATTTTTTGCAAGTTTCGGTTCAGATCTCTGTCTGTGATACAGTAAGTACTAGGTAGTGAACTAGACATAGTAAACTTGGGAAAACTGTAAAATCGATTTTTCAACCAGTTTGGCTGAACCAGCCGATTAGTGATTTATATATTCTGTCTTTGTTTTTAAACTTAGAGTGTGGTTACCGGTCCTTATCGGTTTTAAAAAACTGCATTTTCTTGTGTTTTTTTCCAATACCCGTGACACAGTTAGAAACCGATAAGGGTGTCTTGCCTGGTTGTTTTCATAAAAAGGGTAAGTTTTTGGTTATGATGGCTATGTCAGAGAAACCCAAAAGAAAAACTGGGCCCACTGGGTTTCAACACTGCAGTGTGTGTGTGAGGAGGTCTTTGCTAAGGCTGATCCCCACGCCACCTGTTTTCATTGTCTGGGGTTTGACCACCTTGATTCAGACTGCCAAATCTGTAAATATTTCCCTAAGTCTACCCTAGAAAAAAGATTAGGTAGGCTCAGGGATAAAAAGGCCATGAAGTCCGCTGACCTGGATGGCCAGCCCAGTTTGGTTCTGACCGAACCTGAGGGAGTGCCCTCTGACCAGGGTGATACTTCTTCAGGCAAGGGGAGAGCCCATCCTGAGGGATCGGTTCCTACAAAGTGAAAAAGAAAAGAAAAATTGGCCGGTTCAGTTCAAGAGACCCATTTTACGACTGCCGAAGAGATTGCCAATGCGATAAGGACTGTAGAATTGCTTTGTCCAGTTCCGTCTGATCCGGCGCCTTCTGGCAGGCGCTTGGTTCGGTCAGTTCCTCCTCTTCAAGATTATGCCCCTGAAGATTTCTATGAACTGGATTTGGAGGGGGTTGAAGATTATGATGATGATGATGGTGTGGGAGGTCTGGTTGAGCCCATTGAACTGGACATCTCCCTAGACAGGCCTTCTGGTGTTTCCCCTCCTAGGTTTTCTGAGTCCCCTTCCCACTACATGTTTTACAGAAAAGTGGCAGAAACCCTCCAGCTCCCTGTGGAAGAAGCTGTAGAGGAACAAGAGGAACCTGATTATGTGGAGACGATGGACATCCCAGAGTCCATGAAACTGTCTATTCCCCTTCATAAGTCTTTCGGGAAACAGACACAAAAGATTTTAAAAACTCAAATTTCTGTACCTCCTGTCGACAGAAGGATGGACAAAAGGTATACCTTATCAGGTTCTGGTACAAAGTACTTGTATCAACAATGTAGCGATGTTGAGGTTGTGCAGGCTGCAGCCTGTGATAAGGCTACTATACCCTCGGCTTCACACTCCCCAGATAAAGATTCTAGGAAGCTGGATGCCATGGCAAAGAAACAGTACATGGCATCCACCTTGGGACTCAGGCAAGCTAATTATATGGCCTATGCAGCCAGGTACCAGAAGTCCAGGTGGGACACTGTACTGGCACTGGCTAAGCAGACCTCCCCCAGATAGCCTCAGAGCTGGAGGGGGTGGCTGCTGATGGGATTGAGGCATCTAAGGTACAGTTCCATGCTGCTGTGGACTCCAGTGATGTATTCTCTAGAGTAATTGCTATATCTGTGGCTCTTCAGAGAATGGCTTGGTTCAGATGTACTAGTCTCTCACAGGACACCCAGGCTAAGGCCATGGATTTCCCTGTGGTGGGTAATTCTCAGTTTGGGAAGCAGACAAAGAATTACATGAAAAAGATGGATGAGTATAGGACCACCTATAG
This sequence comes from Neoceratodus forsteri, assembly GCA_016271365.2. Taxonomy (NCBI): domain Eukaryota; kingdom Metazoa; phylum Chordata; order Ceratodontiformes; family Ceratodontidae; genus Neoceratodus; species Neoceratodus forsteri. The sequence continues at coordinate 815,976,699 of CM028133.1, forward strand.
GAGTGCACAGGCCAAGGAAAGGCAGGCAACTCCTCAAAGGCAGCAGGCTAGGGGTAGGGGCAGGCCTTTTCATAGGCCTTTCTACCAAGCACAGGCCTCTTCTCCCTTTCCTCAGAGGGGGTTCTTCAGAGGGAGAGGTAGCAGAGGGATGAGCAAAGCTGCATCCATACCTCAAGCTAAGGCTCCTGCCAAGCAGACACTCTGATGTGTCAGCCCGGGTTGACTCCCCCATTCCTGTAGGAAGCAGCCTGGTTTACTTCGTCCAGGACTGGATGTCTTTTACCTCAGACAAGTGGATCCTGGAGGTGGTAAGCTAGGGGCTGGTTCTTAATTTCAAGAAATTTCCAAAGCTGAGGGCCAGATCTTTTCCACCCGCAAGCGTCTCTGAAAACATTGCCCTAGAGGCAGAGGTTTCATCTCTACTGGCTCTAAAGGCTGTAGAGAGAGTTCCTACATTGCACAGGGGCAAAGGTCTGTACTACAAGTACTTCCTTACCCCCAAAAAAAACAGGGGAGTGGCGACTCATACTAGACTTAAGATACCTGAACAAACATCTTTTAAAACCAAAATTCAAAATGGTGACTCTGGGAATAATCCTTCCCTCCCTAAGGTCAGGGGACTGGCTAGCCTCCCTGGACTTAAAAGATGCCTACTTTCACATTCCAGTCAGGTGCTCCCACACAAAAGTACCTCAGGTTCAAATTGCCTTCACGCCATTATCATTTCAAAGCCATGCCCTTCGGTCTGACAGTTCCAAGATTATTCACAAAATGCCTAGCAGTAGTAGTGGCCTTTTTAAGAAGGAGAAATATTTCCATATTTCCATACCTGGACGACTGGCTCATTGTGGGTCAGTCCCCAGACCAAGTCAAGTCAGACCTTCAAGTAACTCAGCAGGTGCTCACTTCCCTAGGATTCCTTCTCAATCTTCCCAAGTCAGTTCTCGAGCCTGTACAGCTCCTCACCTTCATAGGGGCAGAGTTGGATACAGTCAAAGCAAGAGCTTTTCTTCCCCTGGAAACGGCAAGAGCTATTGTAGAGTTGGCTTCTTCATTCCACCTTCCGGTCTCTTGGCCAGCAAGGCACTTCCTTTAACTTCTGGGCCACATGGCAGCTTCTACAGCAGTGGTCCAAGGGGCCAGATTTCAGATGAGGGACATTCAGTTTCACCTGAGGGCCTTTTGGTCTCAGAAGAAAGATTCTCTAACCAAACTAGTTCCAGTGACCCAGACTCTGATCCAGGCTCTCCAATGGTGGCAGGATCAGGGCAGCCTCAGGCAAGGAGTCTCACTCATCACTCAGTCTCATTATGTGGTCCTAACCATGGATGCTTCTCTATTGGGGTGGGAAGCCCATCTGGGGTCTCTCACAGCCCAGGAACTGTGGTCCCCTCAGGAATCCCTTCTTCATATCAGTCTCCTGGAACTCAGGGTGGTCTTTCTGGCCCTGCAAGCTTTCTCTCAGTCAGTGCAGAACAAGGTGGTTCAGGTCAGGACAGACAACACCACCACCATGTGGTACATCAACAAGCAGGGAGGCATTCGGTCCATGGCCTTGTGCACGGAAGCCATGAAATTGTGGTCCCTAGCTTATTCTCTGCAGACCTCTCTGATAGCAGTCCACCTTCCAGGGAAGGACAATGTGCTAGCAGATGCATTGAACAGGATCTCACAGAGCCATCACGAATGGTTCCTGGATCCTCTGGTGTTGAAAGTGATTTTTTCAAGGTGGGGCACTCCAGAGATAGATCTCTTTGCAGCCCCAGACAATCACCAACTTCCTCTGTTTTGTTGCAGACCCCCAGTATTGGGCTCAGTCCCTCTGGATGCCCTGATTTTGAATTGGGAAGGGACATTTCTACATGCCTTCCCTCCCTTTCCTCTGCTGTTCAGGGTTCTGGTCAAGGTAAGGTCACAACCTTGCAAAGTGATTCTGATTGCTCCAGACTGGGCCAGGCAGCCTTGGTACCCCCTGTTGCTGTCCCTAGCAGTCCATCTTCCCCTGTCTCTTCCCAGGAATTACAACCTGTTAACTTCCTCTCAGGGGAGGATTTGGTATCTCAATCTTCAGTCGCTCAATCTCAAAGCATGGCTCTTGATGAGTTAGAGTATGCAGATTTGCATCTGCCCCAAGGGGTTCTGGATATTCTCAAAGCCTCTCGAAGGCCTGCCACCAGAAAAACTTACAACTCCAAGTGGAAAAGATTCAGCATTTGGTGTTCCAAGAAGCATATATCCCCAGACACTGCTGAATTGTCTACAGTTCTGGATTATTTGGTTCATCTTAATGGCCTAGGCCTCAGACCAGCTACTCTCAAAGTACATTTGTCAGCTGTTTCTGCTTTTCTGTCAGCGGGAAAGCCTTCCTCACTATCATATAACCCTGTATTCTGTAAATTTTTCAAGGGATTGCTTCATACCAATCCCCCTTTAGGGATCCTACCCCTGCTTTGAATCTTAATGTTTGCATTGCTCAGCTTATGCAACCCCCTTTTGAACCTTTGTCTTCAGCAGAGCTTAAGTACTTGACTTGGAAAACTGTGTTCCTGGTAGCTATTACCTCTGCCAGGCATATCAGTGAATTACAAGCTCTGTCAGTGGAGCCTGATTTTATCTCCTTCCATAGAGATAAGGTGGTCCTTAGAACTAATAGGAGGTTCTTACCTAAAGTGGTTTCAGATTTTCATCTGAGCCAATCTATGTCTCTCCCTGTGTTCTTCAGTGATCATTCTTCTTCAGGAGAAAGAAGTTTACACAGTTTGGATGTTAAAAGAGCCCTTAGTTACTACATTGAGCTTACTAAGACTCACAGGTTTGACTCCCTTCAGTTGTTTCTCACTTATGGGGAAGTGGGTAAGGGAAAACCTGTCACTAAGAGAACTATTGTCAGGTGGATTGTCTCTTGTATTCAATTATGCTATGAGAAGCTAGGCAAAATACTTCCTTCAGGCCTGAGGGCTCATTCGACCAGAGGTATAGCTGCTTCCCTGGCTGCAGCCAGGGATATTCCTTTGCTAGAGATATGTAAAGCAGCCACCTTGAAAACAGTCCATATATTTACTAAGCATTACTCCCTGGACATCCAGGCTAGGAGTGATGCTTGGTTTGGTACAGCAGTACTGCAGAGCCTATTCCCAAGGTAGGTTTGATTCCCTTCTCCATGGAGGTACTGCTTGGTAGCCTGCAATAATCATAATACAGCAAGAATACTTGTTGTTTGAAGAAAAAATTACTCACCTTAGTAATTATGTTTCTTCTAATGGAGTCTTGCTGTATTCTGACCTGCCTCCCTACCTCCCCCCTCAGAACCTGTTTTTGGGAAGTGGGCTGGCAGATGCAGTGTTGCACCCCAGGTGTGCATTTGGGTACTCCCTCCTTTTAGAGAGGGGGAGTGGGTTATATTATTAATTTAACAGTCTTGAGTTGTTCACTACCTGGTTTTTGATTTTGGATTTCTTGACTTGAGTCTTTTGGGGATCCAAAATATTTGGTTGCCATTTGGCTAGTAAAAATTTTACAATTTCCACATAGTAGTTAGTATTAGCTCATAAGAATCTGACAGTTGCACTTCAAAGTGCAGCAGACAGAGGTCTGAACCAAGCTCGAGCTCAATGTGCTATGCTCTGCATAGAAAATTAACCATCTACTCTCCGGGGCAGTTTGAGTGCTTGGGGCTAACTGCAATAGTCAGAATACAGCAAGACTCCATTAGAAGAAACATAATTATTAAGGTGAGTAATTTTTTATTTGAACTCAGACATTGTGAAAAAAGTTGACCATCCCAAAAGTATTTTAAAATCAAAGCTCAGCATTGTATTAGATCATTGGATCAGTCTATCAAAAAACGCGCAACATATCTGAACCCAGACAGCTAACTCAGGGACACATTCCTCAAAAGGAAGACCATCTGCTACCACCAACTGCAGCCCTATAACCACAAATGACATAACCTCCATCAACTCATTTTTGAACATGTGCAGTGTAAGGTCTTGTGGTTGTGTCTATTAATTGTCCCATCATGGACAAGTTCAAGAGGACAAAAGACAGGTTGCTGATACAGTGCCTAACAAAATAAAAATATTTTAGCACATACGCTTTAGACTTCCGACCCAGATAAACCATTGTCTAAATATGGCTATATCATTTCACAATCTCAAGTCATTTGTAAGGAAGTACTATAGATATGCCTCTGTAAATAGTGTCGTATTCTGTATTAGAGCAGTAGTCTGTATTATGTATTTGTGTTATACTGTGTACCAATCTTTATTCATGTATGACGTGGAGCTTTTGCAAATGAGTCTCTGACTCAAAGGGTTGCAATTCCTAGAACATCAATAAATAAATATATAATCTGTCTCCAAAGAGCAATACGTTGCATTGCCATCTCACTTCCTATGAATCTGTGTTTCATCGCTGGAAGAGATCTCACATCTACACAACCTGTACTGAACTTTAAAAACTAATTTTCTGCTAAACTTGAAAGACTTTTGGCCTTAGCCAAAAGCAAGAAACACTGAAATCATAATAATAACTGTGACTTATTTAAGCCTCAAAGAGAAGAACGAGAATTCACAGAAACCAGGAAAAGGTCTTCTTCAATCCAGCTTCTCTAAGGACACTTCACATCTCCAGATGAAAGGGAGATGAGATATCATGAGAGACATTGGCTGAGTATACTCTAAAAAACTTTAAAGGTACTTGCTTAAATATGTGTCTTTTAAGAATCCTGGTTCCATAGGAAATGCATAAAGCCAAACTGCAATGAAATGTTGTCTAGCAAAAGATTATTAGTACCAAGGAATTTTTGTACTTGTGTTAGTTAACATAGAAACATAGACTTTGACGGCAGATAAGGACCGCTTGGCCCATCTAGTCTGCCCATTTCCCTACCGTCAGGATAGGCCGCAGAGCCTAGTTAACCAACAGCCTATTTCTTCCTACCCCCCACAAGAATTGCCTTACGTCTGTCCCATGCATTCTTGAATTCTCCCACAGTTTTAGACCCCACAACCTCCTCAGGAAGGCTGTTCCATGCATCTACTACTCTCTCTGGGAAATAATACTTCCTCACATTGCCCCTGAACCGCCCCCCCATCTTTAAATTGTGTACCTTTTCTTGCACATCTCTTTTTCTGAAAGATGCTACTCTGTTGGACTTTGTTGATTCCACTGAGGTACTTAAAAGTTTCCATATGTCCCCCCTCTCCCTTCTTTCCTCAAGAGTATACATATTAAGCTCCTTTAGTCTCCTCTGGACGGCTTCTTTTGCAGACCCTGCACCATTTTAGTTGCCCCTCTAGACTGCCTCTATCCTGTCTATGTCCTTATGGAGATGGGGTCTCCAGAACTGGACACAGTACTCCGGATGGCATCTCACCAACTGTCTGTACAGAGGGATAACAACTTCCTGTTTTCTGCCACTGATGCCTCCCTATGCATCCCAGTATACCCCCAGGCCTCCCTACTGCCTTCTCACATTGCTTGCTAACCTTAAGGTCATCTGATATGATTACCCCCAGGTCCCTTTCCTTTTTTGTTGTTGTTACTACCTCCTCCCCCTGTTGTGTATTCTTCCCCAGGGTTCTTGTTTCCCAGGTGCATTATTGTGCACTTCTTTGCATTGAATCCTAGCTGCCATACTTCTGACCATTCCTTCAACCTTGCCAAGTCCATTCTCATACTTTCCATGCCTCCTTGTGTATCAACCCTGTTGCAGATCTTTGTGTCATCTGCAAAGAGGCATACTTTTCCTTCCAGTACCTCTGCAATGTCACTTATGAAGACATTAAAAAGGACTGGACCCAATACTGAACCCTGCGGTACCCCACTAGTATGCCTCTTTCTTCAGAGTGGACTCCATTTACAATTACCTTCTGTGTCCTGTTGCCCAGCCAATGTTTTACCAAGACTACCACCCTGGGACTCACTCCCAGGCTGGTTAATTTGACTATTAATCTTTTGTGTGGGACTGTGTCAAATGCCTTGCTAAAGTCTAGGTAGGCCATGTCCACAGCCCCTCCTGGTCTACTACTTTGGTCACCCAGTCAAAGAAATCTATTAGATTTGTCTGACATGACCTTCCCACTGTGAACCCATGCTGCCTTGGGTTCTGTGCCCCACTGGCCTCTAGGTACTCAACTATTCTTTCCTTCAGAAGTGACTCCACCACTTTCCCTACCACAGAGGTCAGACTGACAGGTCTGTAATTTCCTGCCTCTGCCTTGGTCCCACTTTTGTGAAGGGGAATCACATCCACCTTCCTCCAGTCCTCAGGTACTACACCATCCTCCCATGATTTATTAAAAAGAGTTGCCAGTGGTTTCACTAGTTCCCCCCTTAATTCTTTTAGAATTCTCGGTGAATTCCATCAGACCCCATTGCTTTGTCCTCCTTCAGTTTTAGGAGTTCTTGCAGAACGCTTTCTTCTGTGAAAGGACTGGGATCGACCCCCCTATCAAGAGTGCTTCTGTTAATTGGATTAGGCACTTACCCCTCCTCTTTTGTCAATACTGAGCAGAAATATTCGTTCAGTATCCCTGCTTTTTCACTGTCCCCCTCTGCCCACCCACTGTTCATTCTATTCAGCCTCACTATCCCTCCCTTTGTCTTTCTACACTTGCTGATGTACCTATAAAAGGTTTTATCCCCCTTCTTAACGTAGTTGGCTATCTTTTCCTCAGTTTGGGCCTTTGCTATTCTGACTTCCCTCCCTGCTTCCTTCTGCCTTAACTGGTACAGCTGTCTGTCCTGCTCTTTCTGTGTTTCCTTATACTTCTGGAATGCTATCTTTTTCTTCCTGAATTTCACAGCCACCTCTTTTGAGAACCATAGTGGCTTTTTCTTTCATTTTGATTTGGTTATTTGCTTCACACAAAGGCTTGTTGCCTCTGTGATGGCAGTTTTGATGATTCCCCATTGTTGCTTCACACCTCCTTCTAGCCTGTTTGCTGTTGCTTTTCTGAGGTACTCTCCCAACTTGCTAAAGTCAGCCCTCCTGAAGTCCAGTACCCTCACTTTTGTATGGCTTGACTCTGTAGCTGAGTTTAACGTGAACCACACTGTTTGATGGTCACTTGTTCCCAGATGGCAACCCACTTCTAGATCTGAGATCTTCTCACTGCCCCTGTTTGAGAGTACGAGGTCTAAGATTGCTCCCTCATGAGTGGGTTCCGAAACTATCTGTCTGAGGCCTGCCACCCTAAGGGCATCAAGAATGGCCTTGCTCTTGGATGTGGCTGTAGCAAATGTGCTCCAGTTAACATCTGGCATATTCAGGTCTCCCATCAACAGTATCTCCCCTTTCTCTGCCATTCTAAGAATGCCTTCTATCATATCCTTGTCCATTCCCTCCCCCTGACATGAGGTTCTGTACACAACCCTTGTGCGGATTGTGGTGCCCTTTCCATTCTCCAAGGTGACCCACAGTGCCTCCTCTCCTCCCTGTTTACTCTTTTGTTCAGTTGCTTTTATTCCTTCCTTTACATAGAGAGCTACTCCTCCCCCGTTCTCCCCTGCCTGTCTCTCCTGTAGGTTATGTACTCTGGTATGTTAACATCCCAGTCATGGTTCTCTGTGTACCATATTTCTGTGACTGCTACATATCCAGGCATCCATCTTCCATTAAGGCCACCAGCTTAGGGAGCTTGTTGCCCAGACTACGGGCGTTGGTACTCATTACCCTCCATTTCCTGATGGCCTTACTCCTTTTTGCCCCATCCCTGTCCTTCTTGCCTTTGTCACTTTCTCCATTTACCCCTGCCCTTCTCCCTATCAGCACCTCTATGGTGGTGTTTACCGCACTTACTACCATGATTTTTTTGGGAGGGGCTAGGATTTCCCTGCTCCTTTCCAGTGCCTCCCCCCTTGGCTAGTTTAAATGTTTGCCAATGAAGCATTTAAACCTATCACCTAGGATCCTGGTTCCCCTCCTGGACAGATGCAACCCACCATGCCAGTATAGGCTTGCATCATTCCAGGTGGACTCCCAGTCCCCAATGAAGCCAAATCTCTGAGCTTCACACCAGTTTTTCAACCACTGATTGAATCCCATGGTGCAGAACACCCTAGCCTCTCCTATGCCATAGATGGGCAGCACCTCCGAGAAGGTTACCGTGTGTGCTATTTGTCTAAGACCCCTCCCCAATTCCACAAACTCTTCCTGCACTTCTCTAATCCCATTCTTGGCCAGATCATTTGTCCCTAGGTGGACAATGTCATTCAGCTCCCTCCCCTGTGCAGCTGCTCCAGCAATCCTGAGGATTCGCTCCATGTCTCTCCAAGCCATGGCACCAGGCAGGCACCTTACCTCCCTCTCCACTTCCTCCCCCAGTTCTACCTTCCTAACAATGGAGTCTCCCACCAGGAGTTGTTTCCTTTCTCTGCGGGGTCCCCTGCCACCCTGCTGTGGGTCTCCTTTGTGGAGGTTCCCAACATCCTCCTTGGTCTCTACTTCGGGTGTCTCCATAGAGGAACCACACTTTACCAGAATGGCATAGGAATTGTGGAGAGGTACAACTGGAGGGATGCACCTCTGTTCCACCACCCTCACCTCCCTGAGCCCACTGTGGTCCAACTGCTCCTCTTTCTTGGCAACCTCTGAGGCAACGGCAGTGGCACTGGTGGTCCCTGGATGGAAGAGGAGGTCCCACAAATCCTGGCCAACTCAGCTTGGAGATGAGCAACCTCCTCCCTCAGCCCAGAGAGGTGCCTGCAGATGGGACAACACCGCATCCTCCAGAATGTCTTCTGGAAGACTGCTGCTCCACAGCCACTGCACTGCACCACTCCCATCATGTCTTATTTCTGGCCCCTTAACTGTTTGAAATCCTTATTCTTTCCTCTGTTTTTTTTCTCTCTCTCCTTACTTTCTGCCTGTGTGCCCTTTAAACTCCTGATTGTCCTGTTCTGAGTCAGGAATATCCTATATTTCTCAGTAGACCCCTTACTTGCTCAGAGGCAGACCTCCAGCAGCTAGAGAGGGTTAGAGAGCTACTCTTGCCCTTCTAGGATGGTGGGTCTTTGGTGGCTCTGTGATCATTCACTTCCTGCTCCCAAACAGGAAGTTCCTATTCTCAGTCAAATTCTGTGCCTATAAAAGTAGAACTAGCTTTGGGTGGGAGGGTGGAGGGGAGGGAAGGAGGGCAATATAGTCCCATCAGAGAAGTCCAGTCACACAGCAGTCCTTTCTCCTGGTGTCTTCTGCCAAGCTACTAGTAAAATCTGTATAAGGCAGTCTTTAAATGTAGCTTCCTTCTAGCTAAGCCACTCTCCCTACTTACTAGATTTTTCTACAAGTAATTTAAACCTCACAGCTATCAAGTCCTTTCAATCGCCTGAGATTTACACCTAGATAGCTGTTCAGAAAACCATTCAGATCAGTTAACTCAGACAAACACACACTTTTTTTTGTTTTGTTTGTTAGTTTTTTTTTACCCTAAATTAAAGTTCCAAGTACAAGAGTTCTACTTCTTTAATCCCAGCAGAGAAGTCCAGTCACACAGCAGTCCTTTCTCATGGTGTCTTCTGCCAAGCTATTCTTGACAGAATACTATCTTAAATTGCCTCCTGATAGGAGTTACAGGGCCTCATATGTAGGTAGTGAAGATTGTGTAAGAAGATAAAGTGCATGAACAGACAAAAGTCTGAATGAGATTTTCTAGGAATGTTTTCCACTGCTTAAATGTCAAATGTGTTTAAATGTTAATGGTGTATTGAAATAAACAACTTTTTGATTGCAATGCATGTCCAAGTTTAAATATGTCATCTCAGGAAGCAAGCATGATAGAAACAGGTAAATACAATTTCCTGCCCACTTTTCCTTAAACAGCCAACAGAGATAAGTTAATTAATAGTAATTGTGTTTACATGCTCCTGTGGTGTGGAGGGTTAAGCCACCAGCATGATGTGGCAGACCAGGTTCTGCTCTCAGTCACTGCAATTTTTTTTACACCCCTTAACTTCATGTTTTACTCTGAGGTCGACTCCCCCTCAGAGTTGGTTATTTAAGTTACTGGGGTGTGAGGGGCAGAGCCCCTAGGGAGTGTGGGGAACAAAGCCTCCCACATTAAATGCAAATGCCTTTGGGATCCCACAAGTCGGGATCCAGTGCCTTGCAGGATACTGAAATTTAGTCTCCCAAACTTGGTCTTGTGGCATTTCAGTATTCCATAGTAGAATCTATTTTAGTAGTGGCCACAACCAAAACACCTAAGCAAAGCTGTGGCTCCTTTAAATTTCCTTCTCAGTGGCCACGCATGCTTGGTAGGGTACATGCTGCCATCTTGTTTGTTTTTCTTCTGCAGTACCATTTTCTGGAGCTACTGGGATGGCAGGCATGCCTCCCAATATGCCTGGAGGTGCAGAAACACTGTTTTGGTCCTTGGCCCCCTCTGCCAATGGGTTCACCAACAAAAGAGAGAAAACAAACACAATGCGGTCAAAAACCATGCAAGGAAATTATCTAAATGGAAATTCCTGCTATGAGAAAATGCCACAAGGCACACATAGTGCAGACTCTGGGGTGAGGGTGCAACTCAGGGGTATGGAGAAAGTCGTGAGGGAGGAGGATTAATTATTCCAACTCAGGGGACGCAACATGGGGGGGAGAATGTCGGGAGGGGGGAAGATTAATTATTCCAACTCCAGGGGGGATACAACTCAGTGGGGTGGGGGTGTGACAGCGGGCATAACAAAAAAAATTAAAATGAAACAGAAGCTATCAGGATCAAACCCAGGTCTGCTGGATACAGCAAGTCTAAGCATAGCTCTTGACTCTAACCTCTACACTACACTGCTAGCATGAGCAAGAAGCACACACTCATGGACTTAAACTACTCATCATCACTGAAAACAGCTACCTGGCTACATGTACAGTGCTATAACATCCCTATGTTGTCATGTTAATGTAGCTGCTGCAACACACTCCAGTAAGCAGAAAAAGGGTGGTCAGCACTTCTCAATATATTGCAAATACATTTATTCTGGAACATCCAAAGTTCAAGCAGCAGCAGCAGCACAAAAGTGAAGATCCAACTTGTATCAACAATTACTTTAGTCCATAAATGGTTCAAAGAAGCAAAATATGCCATTCTAGTTCCACAGACTACACACAGACATAAGACCAAATGCCAAAAATCACAGAACCATTTAAGTTTTGGATCGTGACTGACACCTTCCTCAGAACATGTCATACCGCTGACCAACACACCCATTAAAGTGCAAAATTTAAAGAGGTAGCGCATAAACTAGTGCAAAGAGCTGAAGAAGCAAAATTACATACAGAGGTAGTAAACTGCTCAATACAGAAACATAGTACACAGACAAACACAGACATATAAATATAAATAAAACAGACTGCAGGTATTAATATACAGTAAATAGTAAATAGGCAGTAAATACATATTTCACACATGGCAATAGTCACAGTATAGATGGGTTTGCACTATACAGCATATATAAATAGGTATAGCAATTAATTAATTCATTTCAGAGAATACCAAAATCAAACGCAAGTAAACCTAGCTAGCAGTGTAATTCATTTCAGACCATGCAGTGATACACAATCATTAAAACCATGTGGTTTTACTGTATCAAGTGTTACAATCCAGAACACCTCTCTCTTTAAGTGTATCTTTAAGACTTCCTCCCCTCTGATCTAAAGACACTTTTTCAATTCCAAAAAATTGTAATACAGATGGTGATGTGTGGTGAGCTTCCTTAGGCCATTGCATAGCTGTCATTATTTGTACATATTGCAGTCTTGTGTTCAGCTACTCTTAATTTTAAAGCACATTTATCTGGCCAATATAATAAATCCCACATGGACATGTAAGAGCATAAATTACTGATTCAGTACTGCAGTTAACAAAATGGTCTACGGTAAAATGCTTGCCTGTGCGTGGATGTACAAAAGAGTTCATATTTCTTGTATTACTACAATGTGTACAGTGACCACATTTAAAGTTTCCTAAAGGTGGTTTTGGAAGCCATGTGTTATTTTTACTTTTCGGTAACATGCTTACATTAAAGAGTCCCTCAAATTATAACCTCTTTTATAAGCAAGTCTGGGGGAATTCATACTTACTTCATCAAATTTTTTGTCACCTTGAAGTATATGCCAGTGTTTATTCACATTAGGATCTGTTATGTGGTTCACATTTGGTAAATACTGTGTAACAAAGGTAACCATCGAATTTTCAGTATTTACATTGTTCACTTCTGTTGTTCCACTTTTATTAATTAATTACATACGGTCAGTATTTTTTGCCTCAATATATGCTTTTTCCACAGTTTGCTGTGTGTACTGTCTATCATAGAATCTCTTTTCATTTCATATCTGCACTTCTCAAAGTCAGTTTGCATGGAACAGGTTTGCCTTGCTCTTAAAAATTGTCCTTTAGGAATATCGTCAATCAGAGATTTTTGGTGGCAGCTTGTCCTCTGTATAACGATATTACGTGCTATTGGTTTCCTGTACAGCTTACATTCTAGCTTATTGTTATGTTTAAAGATGGTGAGATCAAGAAAATTAATTACTTTTAAATTCCACTCCATAGTGAACTTCAGGGGTGTGTGTGTGTGTTTGTATTATTGATGTAATCCATTAACAGTTGCAGTTCAGATACTTTATTTCTCCAAATCATAAAGCAATCGTCAATATATATTTTCCAAGTAACAATACTATCGAAAAATGGATTGCTGGTATCTTGAATAAAATTCTTCTCCCACTGCCCAACATACTTATTTGCCAGATTTGGGGCAAATGTAGTGCCCATACTTGTCCCTTTGATTTGCGTATAATATTTATTGTTAAAAATAAAAAAGTTAGATTCAAGGACTGTTCTGGCACAACTTATGATAAAATCAGTAGGGGGCATCACATCATCTGGTCTGTTACATAGTGCTCTTGACATTGCCTCCAGTCCCTCCTCATGGGGAATGTTTGTATAGAGACTTTCCACATCAATACATTCTAAGATATCATTTTCTTGTGCTTGTATTTGTTATCAAGTTGCACATGTGGTTTATATCTTTTATATACAATGGAAGCATTGGTACATATTTTTTTATGTGGAAATCTACAAATTGCAATATAGTTTCTGTTGCTGCACCTATCGAGGAAACAACAGGGTGAGCTGGGACTGGGATCTTATTTTTGTGTAATTTTGGTAACAGATATAAAGCTGGCTTCCGTGATTCCTCTGCTTCTTTTCAGAAATCAATTCTCTGTGACTGCTTCTGATATCAAAATCTGTATACATTGCATAATTGGGGGTGGGGGGTGGGATCATGTTCAAGCACAGAGTAAAATGTAATGTCCTGTAGCTGATGGTTAGCCTCTGCAATATATTCCTTTACATCTCAAATGACTACAGCCCCACTCTTGTCAGCAGGGTGAATGATAATATTAGTCATATTTTCTAATTCACACAAGGCATCTTTTTCTGCTTTTGTAATATTTTGATATTCATTCCAATAGTGTCTCTTTAACAGTTTGTCCGTTTTTCATTCCACAGCTTTGATATATGCCTGTAGGTACAGTATATACTGGTCATTGGAGGGCAGAAGTTTGATTTTCTTTTTAAATCTGAATTGTCCTGCAGTGTACTGGCAATAAATCCATTTGGGGGCTCAGTATTGTTACCAAAAAATTATTTTAGTTTCAATTATCGGAAGAATTTTTATAAGTCCCTTTTAATATCAGAATTATTTGGAATATTAATCAGGACAAAAGAGAGACCAGGTTTTAACACCATAACTTGTTTGTTTTTGATAACTTTATCCTTGAGGTTTATGACCTCCATTGTTGGTTCCTGTATTGCAGGAATCTCCAGGGTTGACCTCCCTGATTCCATCTCCCACATCCTCTCCTTCTGTTGCCACGCCCTCCTCTTCTTGTGTTTCATGACCTTGTGTTTGTATTTGACCTCCAGTCTGCATATTGTGCCCTAAAAAAGGATCAGTAGATCTAATGGATGTGTAACTGGCTGAGTCACTCTCGGCACCTGAAAATAAACTGTCACCATTAAGAGTGAATTTCTTAATTTTAAACTGCTTTAGGTTGCCATGCCATTTGTAGACAATTCCATCTGTATAGTCATCTGCATCACGTTCATGTATTTGTAAAATTTTAACTCGGTTTTAAATTTCTCGAGTTGCCTGTCTATTTTTGTCTTCGTTTCAGTTCATTTATCAGCTGTGATGACAGTGGCCATTTTTGTTTCAAGTTCTTGAATTTCTTTCTGAAGAGCGTCACATTCTTTTTTTAGATTTTTTAATAATAAACAGAATCAAATAACAAGCACTTTTATTTACCACTTTTTCCTACTCCTGCATAAATTCTTTATTGTCAAGTCCGAAGAATTGGAATTTCTGAATCCTAAATCCCCACAGAATTCTTTTATCATGCCATTATTGCGATAAAGACAATGCATGCATCTGAAACCTGGCGTGTTTTTTCTTTAAATCTACTAACTTAAATGCATCATTGTGAGTGGTGCTAGGCCAACTGTTCTCTTGGAAAAATGCTTCAATCTGGGCTAATGAGAACACTATTTGTTCGCCCTCATTGTCTGGTATACTTAATGAGTCAGTGTTAACTGCTGCTGCCAAGCTGGGAGCACAATGTTGAAAAATGCTCTTGTCCAAGGGGCCAAATAAACCAACAGCATAGACCAGGTACTTCTCTAAAATTGTTTTTCTGGCTTTATAAGCTTGAAACTAGCATAGTAAAAGGAGGGTGCACCTTACTATTTATTTATTTATTTAGTTTTTGTTGACCGGGTAAGTGCACTAGACAAATCCTGCCTATTTTCAGGCATGACCCGGGGGAGGGGGATACAGACGAATGCCAACTGACTTTGAACCAGATTAAGCTGCTGGTGGCATTTTTAGTGAATGAGGGAAACTAGGACCAGTAGATACTGCAACACACTCTGGTAGACGGAAAAAGGGTGGTCAGCACTCCTCAATATATTGCAAATACATTTATTCTGGAACATCCAAAGTTCTAGCAGCAGCAGCAGAAAAGTGAAGGTCCAACTTGTATCAACAATTCATTTAGTCCATAAGTGGTTCAAACAAGCAAACTATGCCATTCTAGTTCTGCAGACTACACACAGACATAGGACCAAATGCCAAAAATCACAGAACCATTTACATTTCAGCGTCATGACTGACACCTTCCTCAGAACATGTGATACCACTGACCAACACACTTATTAAAGTGCAAGGTTTGAAGGGGTAGTGCATAAACTAGTGCTTGTCTGTGTACTATGTTTTTGTATCGAGCACTTTACTACCTAAATATTGAAACATAGAAAGATAGAAATTGTCAGCAGATAAGGGCTGCTAGGCCCATCCAGACTGCCCATAGGCCCTATACATGTATGCGTCCACTCACCCGAAGTGGTCAATGGCTTTTCATCCCTCCCTTCCCACTCAAGGTTCTCTTGTGCTTGTCCCAGGCATGTTTAAACCCCTTCACTGTGCAAGCTCCTACCACCTCTTGTGGCAGACTATTCCAAGTGTTCATCACCCTCTCTGTGTAGAAAAACTTCCTCACATTACCTCTTAATCTACCCCCTCCAATTTCATATCGTACCCCCTTGTTCTCATATCTTTTCTACATTGGAAAACATCCCCCACCTACACCTTGTTTATACCTTTGAGGTACTTAAATGTTTCTATCATGTCGCCACTTTCTCTCCTCTCCTCCAGTGAGTACATATTGAGGTATCTTAGTCTCTGCTCATATGTTTTGTGGTGCAAACCATGCACCATCTTTGTCACCCTTCTCTGGATAGCCTCCATCTTGTTTATGTCCTTATGCATGTGTGGTCTCCAGTACTGCATGCAGTACTCCAGGTCAGGCCTTACCAGTGTTTTATACAATGGCACCACCACCTCCTGTCTCCTACTTGTAATACCTCTGCATGTAATTTTGCATCTTCAGCTCTTTGCACTAGTTTATGCACTACTTCTTTAAACCTTGCACTTTAATAGGTGTGTTGGTCAGTGGTATCACATGTTCTGAGGAAAGTGTCAGTCACGATGCTGAAACCTAAATGGTCCTGTGATTTTTGGCGTTTGGACCTATGTCTGTGTACATAGTCTGCGGAACTAGAATGGCATATTTTGCTTTTTTGAACCATTTATGGACTAAATAAATTGTTGATAGAAGCTGGGCCTTCACTTTTCTGCTGCTGCTGCTGCTTGAACTTTTGATGTTCCAGAATAAATGTATTTACAATATATTGAAGAGTGCTGCATGACCGCCCTTTTTCCATCTACTGGAGTGTGTTCCAGTATCTACTGGTCCTGCTAAGATGTGCCCTTCTTTTACCATGTTAGTTTCAAGCTTATAAAGCCAGAAAGCATAGTTTAGCCTTCTGTGTGGTACAGAGTCAAAGATCTTGCCAAAGTTCAAGTATAGCATATCAATGGCTTGTCCCTCATCCACTACAGTACATTTGGAACCCAATCAAAAAAGTCAATTAGGTTAGTCTGGCATGACCTTCCTGCCATTAAAATCATGCTGCCTCTTGACCTGTAGCCTTTTCATCTCCAGGAACTCTACCAGGTACACCTTTAAGATGGGTTCCTGAAGCTTCCCTACTATTGAGGTCAGGCAACTTATTGACCTGTAGTTTCCCTGGTCATCTCTTTTACGCCCTCTTGTGGAAGACATGCCCCTCATCCACTGCCTTTGGAACACAATCAAAAAAGTCAATTAGGTAAGTCTGGCATGCACTTCCTGACATGAAACCATGCGGCCTCTGTCCTGTAGACTGCTAGCCTCTGGAAACTCTACTGGTATTCCTTGAAGAAGGTTGCAGCAGCTTTGCTACTTTTGAGGTCAGGCAGCTTATTGGCCTGTAATCTCCTGGGTCATTTCTTTTAACCACGCTTGTAGAGTGAACCCACATTGGACACCCTCTGATCCACTGACATGACCCCTGTTTTTAGGGAACAGTTAAATAGATAAGCTAGTGGTGTCTGACTCATCACTCTCATCACCCTAGGGTGTATGCCTTCAGGTTTCAGCGATGTATTCACTTTCAGGACCCTGAGTTCCTTGAGCATTCTTTCCTTTGATACCACTGGTACATCTAGTCTGCTTCCCTGCACTCATTGGACCCTGACTGCACAATCTGAGAATGGTCCACCTTCTTCAACTGTAAATACTGAACAAAAATATTCATTCAGGAGGTCTGTCTTTTTGTTATCATCTCTCACCCATCTGCTCCCATTCTTTAACCGGAAAATTCCTTTTTCATTTGTCTTTTCCTTAACATAACAAAATAAGGTTTTCTATCTATCCCTGACCCATTCCACGGTTCCTGGCTCTGTATCATCCTTTGCCTTCCTGAATGTCCTACTGGCCTCATCTAGCTTTTCTAAATATTCTCACCTGTTGGTGTCATTTTGCTCTCCATTTCACTTCCAGAATGCCTTCTTAGCCGTAATTGTTTTCCCTGCTTCTTTGTTAGATTACATTGTTTTTTCTATACTTTCTATTCTTACAAATTCAAATCCAACTATCGGTCACTTCAGCTATCTCCCTCTTGGTCATATCCCATTCAGTCTCTACTCCCTCTACCCTCCCTACTTCTACCAATCTTCCCCTGAGCAGCTCACCCATTTTCCCAAAATCTGCACTTCTATAGTACAGGATCTTTGTTTTTTTGCATTGAAATGGTGATCCTCCAGATCTACCTGAAACCACACTGAGCTGTGGTTACTGGACCTCAGGGCTCCATCACCCTGACATCACTAATGGAATTCATATTAGAGAATTCCAGATCCAAGAAAGTCCTGTGTGTGGTTTGTTCCTTGACTCACTGTACAAGAAAGCAATCCTGTAGCACCTCTCTAGTGCTTGGCTACTGGCACTCTTGGCCACTAGGATTACTCAGTCTATGTCTCATAGATTGAGGTCTTCCATTTGTATGTCTAGTAGATTCAGGTCTCCCATTAGTATTACTATCCTCCTTACTGACAATTTCCTAACTTTGGCTCCCTCTGCCCTATTCTTGTCCTCCATTTACTTAGGTGGCTTATATACTGTTTTATGCCTAACCATATTGTTTCTTCTTTGCCCTGATGTCAGCTGCATCCAGACTAACTCTACAGCTCAGTCATCTCCCAGTGATGCGTCCACAGTAGTGTCTATGTCTTTATGCCTTTTTTAAAATATATGGTCACTTCTCCTCTCTTACCCTTCTATCTGTCCTTCCTATAGATGGTGTAGCTTGGGAAAACACGGCCCCAGTCATCTTTGTTGGATACCAAGGGTTCAGTTAAGGAGATTATGTCTATTTGGGCCTTAACCATTACTGACTTTGGCTCCTCTGTTTTGTTTCCCAGGCTTCTGTCATTCAGACAAACAGCTTTCCATAACCCTATTTTGCATTTTCCTTAGCCTTCCTGACATCCCCTGTTTGTTCCTGACCTATAGTCCTGCCTTAGTTATCGTACTTACCTTAATCCTCCTTTGCCATTTCTTGATTATCATACCACCCCTTGTTTTACTACCACAGCCACATAATCATCATCATCTCTCTTCTGGACTACCTTCTGTGATTTCAGGTCTTTGGCACACCACCCTGCCACATAAACAGACTGGGGTTTCCCTCTACCATCTGACTACACCCATGGCTGGGGGAGTGCTAGCTAAATCTCCATCACCTGAGTATCCCTAAGGGTGCCACAGCCTCCCCATGGTTGTTTAAACACCCAGAAATGTCTCCTTCAACCTTGTGCCTAGTGCTTTTGCCACCCCCCCGGATGAAAGCTGTCTGTTTTAAATTGGCTTTTTGTTTTTAGTTGTTTAACCAGGAGTAGCACACTAAGCTGAAAGCTTTTTTACAGGAGTGACCTGGGAGCACAGGGAAGTTAAGTGACTTGCTCAGTGTCACGCAGTATGCAAGTGGAAGCTGTGGAGTTCAAACCCAGGTCTGGTCTGCTGGATGTCACCAGATTTGCAGCTCAGAGCCTTAAACCACTGTGCTATACTGCCTCCCCGATTTATTCCTCTAAAAACACCCCAGTCTCTCTCTAGGAATGCAAAAACCCACTTCAGTGCACCACACTTCTAACCAAGTATTACATTAATAGATTTTCAGTGTCCTTGACCTCCAGTCTATTCACTGGGGTAACCTCAGAGTAGGCCATGATATCAGTCAAGTTTTTCAGCCTGGAACTCAGCTCCTAAACATTAGCCTTCATGGACTCCCTACCAGGTCATTTGTCCCTAGGTGGAAATAACATATGGCTTCCCACTCACTTCCTTAATCTGCCCCTCCACCCCTGTGAGACATCCCACCACCATCCCCTGCTTGTCTGAGGCACAGCTCACATTCTTGATACCCCTCACTAAAGAATCCCCAAAGATGAAACCCTCTTCCTCGTATTCCCACACTGCCTGCCATCCTCCCTTGTAGGTGTCACTGGTACAGCAGCTATGGGATATCTAGTTGCAACAGGATGTTCTACACTGGGAGGGGAAGTAGCATGTACTGCTTCACTCAGTACTGAAAAATGGATGCATATTGCAGTTCCAGGATCCCTCCCCAGTCATTGCCATTTGCTGACCCCTCTTTCTGCCCACTAGCTTCCAACCTCCACCGCAAACCATTGGAGGTTGCTGAGAAAGAGGAGCTGTGGTAGGCCCCGGAACCTCACTCTGCCCTACTCTTCAGCTGGTGTATTTCAGCCCAGGCTGCAGGTAGCTCCAAGTGGAATGCCACTAACATTCTGTAGATGAGGCAGACTCCACATCTCCACAGTGCACCCTGAAAGGGTGTGGCACAGCAGTTTCAGCAGCTAACTAAATTCTCCCTAATGCTCCCATACCTGCACACTATACATGACTATTTATGTCCTGCCACCCTCTCTTAGGCACTTTGTTACTTCAGATACACCAGATAGGGATTTAATATGGACCTATAATTAACTTCAATGTTTTTACTTTAAGGTACCCCAGTTTTTGATTCAGTACACTCCTAAAAAAACCACTGCAGTTCTGTGATAAGGAGAAGACATGGCAGAAGGATGCAAAGGGAAAGGGGAAGTGAACTTACTCAGTGTTCACGGTGAAAGACAAGAGCCTACTGCAGCAATGCATCATTGAAGCAAGCAGGAGATCATTAGAAAGAGCTAACATGGAGCCCATCACAGATGAGAGGCAGCTGAAGGGCTTACAGGCACTGAAATTAGATAAAGCAGTGGCCACAACAGGATGCAGAGGAGGATGCTGCTGGAGATGGTCACATCCTAGAAGAATCATTAGCAGATCTCTTCATCTGCTCCCTAGAAATGGGGGAGGTGCCAGGGGGACTGAAGGACAGAAGATTTGGTACCCCTGCATGAAACTAAAGGTAAGATGAGCCAGACAATTATAGATGAGTCAGTCTAATATCTATATTAGGGGAAATGTGAGGAAGTATTTTTTCACAGAGAGGGTGGTGGACACATGGAACCACCCCCTGAGGAGGTTGTGGGGTCTAAAACTGTGGAAGAATTCAAGAATGCATGGGACAGACATAAGGTAATTCTTTTGGGGGGTAGGAAGAAATAAGCTGTTGGTTAACTAGGATCTGCAGCTTATCCAGTAGGTAGGGAAATGGGCAGACTAGGTAGGCCAAGCGGTCCTTATCTGCCGTTAAGGTCTATGTTTCTATGTTTCTATATTAAGGAAACTATTTGAACCAATAATAAAGGACAGAAAAGAGAGACTAGTAGAGTTTCTGGAGGCATATGATCTGCAGGACACAAGACAGCATGGATTTACCAGAGGGAAGTCATGCCAAACAAACATGACTGAATTATTTGATTGGGTGACAAGGGCTGCAGATAGGGATCAGGCAGTGGATGTCCCAGGTTTTATTTTCAGTTGGCTCTTAGATTGATGCAATTTGTGCCAATCTACGGCTGTGGCAAACTCCAGGTATGTCAGGGACCATGTGCTGTATTTTATAAAAATGGGTGTCCCTGCGCCAAAGTGCCAAGAGTTGCCACAGCTACAGGTGTGTGCCAAACATTTGGTACACTTGAGATGTTTGAAGGAGGGTCCCATCAGGGCCACCCACCATTGTGGTGCATCCCTAGCTGAGCCGTGAAGGTAAGGGGGGTAAAGATACCTGCAAGGATGGGCCCAAGGGCAGAGGGAGCAGTCGAGGTGCCATAGGGGGTGACGGGGGCATGGTGGTAGTGTGAGGGTATTGAGGAGGCACCCAGTAGAGGTGCTATGCACTGAGACAGAACCAATTGGCCCAGGTAGAGGGGGTGGGTAGGGATAGACCATAACCTGGCCCAAGGTGAACACAGCACTGGCACCTGCCCCAGAGGATCCAGACACCCCAGCAGTGCAGTCAGGAATCTGCTTTCCTCAATGCTGGAGGCTGTGTACCAGGGGAGTATTGCGGTGCTTGGGTAATGTACCCTTCCATTGACTCCACCCAGCAACCTGCTGCCAGTACCACCCACTGCATGTAGGGATCTGTGCATCCTGTGGGGCAGGTGCCTGGGCTGTGTCCACCTTGGGTTGAGGTCATGGTCCATCCCTCCCCACCCCGTCTACCCAGGACAAGTGGCTTTGTCTCACCATGCATGGCACCTCTGCCGGGTGCCTCCTCAATACCCTCACACTGCTGCCATGACCCCATTGCTCCCATAGCACCCTAAGCCCCTGGGTCCCACCTTCCTTTCTCCCACCCATCATCTCCCTGCCCGGCAGTGGTGCAGGGCCCTTAGAACAGTTCCTGGCTTGTCTCAACTCAGCCTCCTGTTGTGACCAGTTTCTGAACTTACAAAAAAGGGGAAAGTGCAGCCCCACCATGATGCAAGTCCTCTTGCAACCTGGTGCAAGGGAACTTCTGCCAAAAGGTTGGCACAGGGTGGCTTTGGTGCAAGGCATCCCGATTTTGACACAGCCTGCTTTTGAAAATCAGGATGGACGCAAACTTTGATGCAAGTTGCCACTTGCATCAAAGGCATTTGGCGCAGGCACTTTGTGCCAAAGTTTGGCTTTTGAAAATCGACCACCCTGTATCTAAATTTCAGCAGGGCCTTTGATGTTGTCTCCCACAGATCGTTGGTTAAGAAACTGAGTAGACTGGGGAAGGGAGGTAAAATAATTGGGTGGGTAAGAAATTGGTTGAGTGTGAAAACTTAGAGGCTAGTCCTAAATAAGTAGCATTTAGAAGTAAGGGAGGTCACTAGCAGATTGCTCAAAGAATGGGTTTTGGCTCCGGTACTCTTTAAAATATTTATATGTGGCATATTGTAGGGGGTTCAGGGGAAGAAATCCCTCTTCACAAATAGAGATGCAGCAAACTTTTAATCCACTGGTGAAGTGAACGTGAAGTGGCCACTTCACGTTGGAGGAGCACAACCTGAAGGGGCCACTGCAAAGTGCCCACTTCATATTCTCATTATTACTTTGCGTTGCCATTATGCCTTAATGCAAAGTAAGGTGAAGTGACAACTAAACAGGCAGTCCCCCACACATCACATGGCTTACAGTACTGTAAGTCACATGCTCTAGCCAGGCAGGAAGGAAGTGAGTCAGAGAAGCAGTTTCATTTTCTCCTTTGCAGTTGTAGAGGGAGAAGGCTTTTTGTAGAGGAAAGTAGTTTTGTGTCAGTGTCAGAAAGTGCTTTATTGCTTTTGTGCTTGAAAAAACAGCTTTTTTAAAAGCTATATCTTTATTTAGTTTTTGTATTGTATTTGTGATTGTTTTTTGGTAGCAAATTTTTTTTTATAAGTTTTGTTTTGTTTTGTGTGTGTGTGACTGGGTGTGTCAATGTGTGTGTGTGTCTGGGAGTGTGAGAGTGAGTGTGGCCGCTGGGTGAAGGCTAAGCGTCCACTCTGGTTGGACTTGTTTATAGTCGGGGTCAGGGACTTGTGTGGGAAGGATGGACCCTGGAGAAGGAGAGTTGCTGACCCATGGGCACAGGCAGAGGAGAGGAGTGGGCACATGTGGGGGCAGTTGTGTGTTGCTGGACCACTCCCAACTCTTAGGTGTTGCTTCCCCCTCTGTGGAAGCAACAGCAGCACCAGTGCCACCGGTGGCTGCTGCACATCCATCTACTTCGCCACTACCACCACCACCGGCAGCAGCTGTAGGGGCTCCAGCAGCACCTCCTTTACCACCTCCACAGCCACAGGAGGTGCCCCAGAAAAATGTAGGTGGTGCTAGGACTGTATCTGGTCTCCCCCACAGTTCCACAGTGTGGGAGTTTTTTAACTTTGTGGGGGGAGACAACACAGTCATGGTGTACCATCTCTGTGATGTGCTGGTGTGCTGTGGCCCCTGGGGGACACCTTTTGGGGACCGGTGGCCAGTGCACCCACATGTTGAACCACCACAAGGCAGAGTGGCAGGCTGCCATGGAAGGGGCCAGGCATCCACCTGCTGGCCCTTCTCTGGTAGTGGCTGAGGGTGCTGCTGGGGTTGAAGTTGTGCCTCGCTGCCGCAGCAGGAGGAGGGCCAGTGCAACAGCTGCTCCACCACCACCACTGCCACCAGCACCACCCTCTCCACCACCACCACCTGGGTTTCCATCTGCAGTGGACCCTGCCACAGTCCCTGCAACAGAGGCTGACATTGCTCTGGTGTGGGCAGCCCTGGAGGAGAATAATGAGAGGGTAGGTGCTGTGCAGCAGCAGGTTGATGCTAACATACAAACAAACAAATTGACAGCAGATTAGGCCTTACGGTCTATCGAGTCTGCTCGAACCTCAGATCCCTAGTTGGGTACTGAGTTCTCCCCCTTCTGTTCCAGAAACCCCTATCATCCATCCCCACCCCCCTGAGCCAGGCCATCATCTGATACATCTGCTTTCTGTGTCTGTCCCACCCTCGGAAGTCCTCCACTGTGGATCTCTGAACCAGCTCGCCAGGCAGCACGTTCCAAGGATCCACCACCCTCTTAGTGAAAAACCTTCTCCTCTTTCATCCCCTCACCCTTCTACCTTCCAACTTCAAACCATGCCCTCTGGTGATACCTCCCTGCTTTAGTCTAAAGATCCCCTCCGTGTTTACCCTATTTATTCCCTTGAGGTACTTGAAGACCTCAATCATGTCCCCCCTGTCTCTCCTCTCTTCCACTGAAAACAGGCAGAACTCCTCAAGTCCGTCCTCATATATCAAATCCCCTAGTCCTTGTATCATCTTAGTTGCCTCCTCTGTGCCCTCTCCAGGAGCTGTATGTCCCTTTTCAAGTGTGGTCTCCAGTACTGTACACAGTACTCAAGGTGTGGTCTAACCAATCCATTGTACAGCGGCAGAATCACTTCCCTGCTCCTAGAGGTGATCCCCTTATGATGCATCCCAACATCCTGTTTGCTTTGCTGGCCACTCTCCTGAACTGCTCAGAGTTAATCCAACAACAGCAGCTGCAAATACTCACAAAGCTGAACCTGCTGCTGGACCACCACGCCATCCCACGGCCACTTTAAGGGATTGTTTTCTGGACCCCCTCCCCACTGCTGTGCTGTACTATTTTTATGTGTTTTTTTGTTGTTGTTTAATAATATACATTTTCTCTTCTGTAGTTGTAGTGCCTCGGTAATGTTTACTTTTTGTTTTGGAGTGCTTGTGGACAAGCTGTTGTGAGCAGTGCAAGTATGATGTGTAAAATTGCATGTGTGTAGTCAGTGTTGTTTCGTGTGTGTGTGTGTGTGAGTGTGTGTGTGTGTGTGTGTGTGACATCAGACATTCTTCAGCGTGTTGCAAACATATATTGCTGTTGCTGACTTGTTGCAAGCAGTGTTTATGCTGTAAAGAATAGCGAGCAGAATACGGTATATTTTATTGTCACCATCATCATCAGTGGGCTAAGTGATAACGATACTTTTTCAGTGGTGTCTGGCCAGAGTGCACCTTGGTCCCATTATATATTATACTGCACACATAACTTTTAGGAGAGCATGTGTTTTTTGTGCTATGATCTCCATAAAATCATGTGTGTACTGTGAGTGACTGAGGTGCACAGTGACCCGATACCACTAAAAAAATATCATATCACTTAGTCCGCTAGTGCTGATGGTACCAATAAAGTATACATCAGATATTCTTTGTACTCTTTATTCTTGATAATGCAACAAGTCTTACCATTTATATGTTTGCATGAAGCTGTACAATGTATGCACGCACACAGGAAAGAACAGTGATGGCACACTTACAGTTTAGCACAACATACTCGCATTGCTCAGCCTTCATGCTGTTTGCGAAACACTTAAAATCTGATTCATGAGTCCCGACACAAAGTAAACATTACTGAGGCTCTATAACTATTTTGCTTCTGAAATAGACATGAAAGAGATTCACCAAGTTACAGGTCACAGCATTGCACCTGATATATGGGCACCTTACTTCCAGGGGAATATTTCTTGCTCCACATAGTGCAAAACATTTCTGTGAAAACCGCCTGTGATTTCATTACAGTGTGTCACGTGACGGAGGAATTCACACTCAGAAAAGCCGCCCACATTCCGCCCCCCTTTCTCAGCAATGTTAGGATGTGATGCCAGGGAGAGCACGGGTGCGTGCTCCATTATAGTGAATGTCCGATTTTCCGGCAGCTTTCCGGATGCTTCTTTATGTTATAATGGTCAGTCTGTGGTGAAAGATGTGGGCACGTTTCCAGTAAGAAGAGCCTTGTTAGTGGAAACGTTCCCACATTTCAGCACAAAGTGAACCGTATAACATAACAAAACATTGGGATAGCTGCTGGACATTCACTATAGTGGAGCACGCACCTGCGCTCCCCCTGGCATCACGTCCTAACGTTGCTGAGAAAGTGGGGCAGAATGTGGGTGACTTTTCTGAATGGGAATTCCTCTGTCACATGATGCACTGTGATGAAATTACCATCGGTTTTCACAGAAATGTATTGCACTATGTGGAACAAGAAAGATTCCCCTGGAAGTAAGGTGCCCACATATTAGGTTATGTGCATCACCATAACTATGTAATGTGGTAAATCTCTGTAAAGCAGCAGCGCAACAATCTGTTGAGAACTCTAACCTATATTTTTTAATGCTATGTTACAACTTCCTTTACTTATATCCTGACTGGAATGATACGAGAATTTCCAGTAGTTGAGTCTGCTGTACTACCTTTCTTCATGTGTGAAATAACGAAAGGAGCATTCCTTTTAAATTGGTGCTGACCAGGTGTTAGTCATTGTTTTTCTCTTGTTTTTCTCTGCTTTTCTCCACCACATCAGTTACTTGTTATATATCATTTCTGTTGTAAATTAACAGTTATGCAGCAGGCAGTGTTTCATGACACCACAGAACAATATTTATTGAAAAGCAGCCACAAATAAATACAAACCTAGTCAAAACAATATTGAAAGGTGTGCTCATTTTTTTTTCATACATGAAAAAAAGTAGTCAACTAAGTAAAGCAGACAGAAATTGTGAAAAGAAGTATATTATTCAAGTCACGACTCAGAGGTAACTAGTGGCTGTGTCAATGTAAAGCAGCATAAAAAAGTACAGTTCAAAATTGTCACGACATGCTTGCAATGCTGCTTTAATTGATAATGACAGTATGACATCATGAGCTCACAATCACACAACACACAAAATGCATCCCCAGAATTAATGGCGCACTCAGTCATGCGTGCAATGGTGGCACAGAGTCCCCAGATTTTGTCTGCATGCCCAAAATGCATCCCCTTGTGTGCAGAAAATTGACAAGTGGTAACACAATGAAATGGGAGTATTTCAGCGCATACAAAGTCCCCCAGAATTAATGGCACACTCAGTCATGCATGCAGTGGTGGCACAGAGTCCCCAGATTTTTTCTGCATGCCCAAAATGCATCCCCCTGTGTGCAGAAAATTGACAAGTGGTAATACAGTGAAATGGGAGTGTTTCAGCACATACAAAGTCCCCCAGAATTAATGGCTCACTCAGTCATGCACGCAGTGGTGGCACAGAGTCCCCAGATTTTTTCTGCATGCCCAAAATGCATCCACCTTGTGTCCAGAAAATTGACAAGTGGTAACAAAGTGAAATGGGAGTGTTTCAGCACATTCAAAGTCCCCCAGAATAAAATGATGACTGTGAGCATATTGTTGCTGGTCTAATGTGTTCTGCGAGGTGATTTGAGCAAATGCAATGTAATCATCTCAACTGGATGGAAGGGTGCCCCTTTGTCTGTACACTAATAGTAGCCTTGGTGAGTTGATATATATAGATATATGTCTGTGTATTTTGTGGGGGGGTTTGACATGGACGTACTCATGGTATTGTTCTGTATCACAGGTCACAGAAACTGCTGGTGTGCACATTGCAGTGCTCAATGAGAATTTATTGCATTGAAATAGGAAATGGATAACTCTCAAGCACATGAAGGTAAGTATTTTTTGGGGGGGCATGGGGGGAAGCATATTTGCAGGTTTGTCTGTAATGGTTTCTTATTTTGTTACTTCTTCACAGATTTCATCTGCATTCTTCTGGAGTCCAGTTGTTAATGATGGTCATGGTCATCTAATGAAACGACTTCTGCATGTTGCATGTGTGCCCCAGCCCGGGGGAGGGGGGTGCCTGATGTTGAAGAACTTTTTTGGATAAGGCCACTTTGACAGAACAACAAAGCATCTGGAAGTTTCCTAAAAAAAGAAATGAATGACTTCTTACAACTTAATTGTAATTTGTCCCTCCCTGGTTCTCAATCTCAAGTCAAGTTACACTTTAAACCCACATCTTGTCAAGTAACACAACCTGTGTGCAACTTTTTCAACACTGTCATGGTCAGTGCTGCACAGCTGCAAGTTCAGAATACAGTGCATGAATGATATCTTACAGAAATAGTTTTGGTGACGTACCCATGTCACTTAGTTTATGAATCATAGTCAGTCGCATTTGCTGCAGTCTTTCCACAACAATGAAACGGATGAAATAAAATCTTCATACTTACCAGAATGGATTTCACATGAATCTTCCATGGGTTCCCATGCATGGTACAGCTGCAGTACCATTCCCACTGAGTTTTAGCGATGGAGACTTTTTTGTTAACCTGTAAAAAAAAAACAAAATAAATGTACCGTATGTGTTTGACCATTGTGGCTATGAAAAGCTACAGAAAACAAAACACAACTAAAGGAAGTGAAACAGCATAACAAACATGAGTACACATACTCACTTTATGCTTTAAATATTAAGAGGCTTTGTGTCTGTCGCTGATGGATGTGGTGGTCTGGACAGACTCATGCTCAGTGGCGGCAGTGGCTAACATCATTACCAGTAGTGGTGGTTGTTCGGAAGGTGGACAGACTCATGATCAGTGGTGGCAGTGGCTAACATCATTCCCGGTGGTGGTGGTTTGGGGGGCAGACGGACTCATGCTCAGTGGTGGCAGTAGCTTACATCAATCCCAGTAGTGGTGGTGGTGGTCTGGGGGGGCGGACAGACTCATTCTCAGTGGTGGCAGTGGCTAACATCATTCCCGGTGGTGGTCTTCCAGGGGGGCAGACAGACTCATGCTCAGTGGTGGCAGTGGCTAATATCAGTCCCAGTGGTGGTGGTCCAGGGGAGCAGACAGATTCATGCTCAGTGGTGGCAGTGGCTAACATCATTCCCAGTAGTGGTGGTGGTGGTCTGGGGGGTGGACACACTCATGCTCAGTGGTGGCAGTGGCTAACATCATTCCCAGTGGTGGTGGTCCGGGGGGGCAGACAGACTCATGCTCAGTGGTGGCAGTGGCTAACATCAGTCCTGGTGGTGGTGGTAGTGGTCTGGGGGGGTGGACAGACCCATGCTCAGTGGTGGTAGTGGCTAACATCAGTCCCAGTGGTGGTGGTCCGGGGGGACAGAAAGACAGACTCATGCTCAGTGGTGGCAGTGGCTAACATCAGTCCCGGTGGTGGTGGTGGTCCGGGATGGCACACCGCCTTTTAACAACTTCAGTTAAAACCTGCCAACATTAATCACATCATCATCCTCATAAAAGAAGCTTCCCTCACAGTCATCTATGTCTGAAGTCTATCCACTGGGGAATTCTTTCTCCAGTGTGTCGTCATCTACATCAGTGGTAGGCCATTTCAGTCAGCCACTGCCAGTGCCACCAGGATGGTCCATTTCCACATCACCAAAACCACCATGACTAGGCCGGGGTATGGATACCGAGGTTGCAGTCTGTGCTGGTATGTGCCTCTCATTCATTTTAATGAATGTTATCAAACTAATTTGCAGGAGACAGGTTTGTCTGACGATCCCTGACTATTACACCTGCTGAGCTCTATACCCTCTCAACACTTACACTGGAGTGTGGGTATATGAGGTACTGGCCATTCACTGACCTTTCTACTCCAGTACAAAAAAGGATCTTCAGTTTTTGTCAGATGCTTGTTTCAGACAAATATGACTCAACCATTCTCTGAGCTGCACTGAGTCCAATTGTTGATGCATCATCCTGTTCTCCCAAATCATTTATTTCACAAATACCCACTTGGGACAAAGCCTCCCAAAGTGGGTTGACGCCAGCCACTTTGGATAACAGACCACCTGGAACTGCTGTCCCCTTCCCCTTGCAGGATATGCTTGATAGTCCTACAGGTACACCTTCAGTCGGATTATGCTGCTGAGGCTTGCTGACCTTGGCACGTGACTTCTGTGCCCCATGAACCAAGCACACCAGTTGATCACTGATATTTTTTACCTGTTTAGGCACTCCCTCCAGTACTGATGCAATTCCACGTTTGTATCATAGGTCCAGCATTGTTGCTATGGCAAAGTTGTCACTATGCTGAATGCTCACAACATGACGATTCTGGTCGAATAATGTCAGCATCTGTATTGCAGCAACATACTGCTACCACCGTCTCTGGCGACATCAATTCCATGCTGTACATTCACCAATGTCTGCCTTAGCACCCGCAGCAGTGGAATTGATTGGCAAATGGAGGCAGATTCACCACTCACTGCCTGTGTGGCATGTTCAAAAGGCCACAAAATTGTTATTACAGAGTCCATGAGGCGCCACTCTTCAGTCGTCATAGACATGGAGGCCCCGGAACTGTCACGGCTAGTGTGTATCACAAGATATTCTGAGGTGGCTTTGAATTGTTCATACAACCTCTCTGCCATGTATAAAGTGGAGTTCTATCGGGTGACAACTTCAAGCTTCAAGCAGTGCTGAGACAGCCTGTTTTGTATCTGCAACTGCCGCAGTTGGTCACGGGCCTTTCCAGATCAAGAAAAGTGAGAGCAGATACGTTGTGCAACAGTCAGCATTTCCTTTACATCAGAGTGCTGCAGAAACTCCTGCACCACAAGATTTAAACAATGGGCCATGCATGGAACACGAAAAAAGAACACCATTCGTGATGCATTTCACCGCATTTGACCCCTTGTCACTTGTTGTGAACCCAGCTCTCAGGGACAGGGGGTTTAGCCATTTGTCAATTTCAGTCAGTACCACATCCAGCATGTTCTCACCAGTGTGTGAACAGGTCACATTGCACATAGCAATCATTGCATGCTGTCGAATTCCTGAAAGATTGCTACCGCAACAATTCACCTCATTGCACTGATTATTCACACTACCAACATCACAAACAACTCCCGGCACCTGAGCTCAGTGTGCAGTTATACACAGATATGAACTCCCTGCTGTTTTGCCACTTGTACACATATCCATACTTAAAGGGATGAATGAAGAGGAGGAATGTTGAAGGGCATGTCTTACTGAGTCGGACACAGTGCAAAACAACTCAGGGGCAGCAAGGGTAGAAAAGTATGTCCTGGATGGGACTTTCCATTTTGGACAGGCACATGCAGCAAACTGCTGGAACCCAGAATTCTCCACAAAGGAGAAGGTCAAAAGATCAAATGCCTGCATTTCCGCTACAGCAGCATTAAGTTCATGTGACACTGTATGATTGGGGGGGTACTTCAACTTAAGCGCAAAAACACTCTGTAACATGGACTGACTTAAAAGTTTTACATGGGGTGTGATCACAAATGGTTGTGCTCTGTGATGAATGGCATTGGCAGGGGGTGGAGTGTGGACATTTGATGAAGACGGTTGTACAGGTGATGATGACAAACCCAGAAATGCAGTTATTTTGCCAGATTTGCCAACCGGGGTTGATGTACCACTTGCACTAGATATACTGCATTCTCCACCACCACCACCACCACCAAAACTGCTACTCTCACCAGCACTGGACAACATTTCAAAGTCATTATGGTCCTCCACCTCATCATGCTTGTAGCAATCCTCTGCTCTTATTACCTCACTACTGCACAAGTTTAATTTACTACTGGACTTAACAGTCATACAGTAGAGGGGGATAACATGCTCACTATGGTTGCTGGTGATGAGGGTGAACACACCACTGTGATATTAGCTGCCAGCTTGTGCTGGGTCCACAGTGCCATGTGCCTATTCTTAAGATGCATATGCTGTCCTCCTGTGTCTAGATGGCTCCCCTTTTTACCTCGATTCCCACGCACATGGCAAACCTGGCAGATTGCAACTGACTCATCATGTGCATCTTGAACAAAAAAATCCCAAACAAGGGATTGTGATGCTCTGCTTTTAACATGTCCATGATGTTGCTTATTTAAGTCCGTTATTTTAAGCACTGAAGTGGGGGTGGGGCACTTGATGTTTTGGGCACTGCACACCTAGACTGCAACTGACCACCACGACTACCTATCATTATTACTGGGTCATCATCATCAACTAAAACCAATAAATCACAAGTTTTTACAGGGGGATTCCTGCAAACAGACTCAGACACAGCCACTTTGAATTTCTTTTTCTCTGATTCCCCACTGGGGTCAATTACATCATCATCATATTCATCAACGTCACACACATCCACATCTTCTACTTGGATGCTAGCATGTGGACTGCATGTTGCAACAACAGCAACATTATCGTCATCATCACATTCATCATCATCATCTATACCACCATCGCCTGATATTTTTTCACCACACTGTGAATCACTGCATGGAAATTGCATGACATTAACCGCCATAGTGGATGGAATATCACATTGTATGCTATAGTTGACATGATTAACAGAATCCTCAGGTTCAGTTACTGGGATGTTACTGGGAAGGATGACATCATCTACGCCGCCACTCACTTGCACTGCTTCACACTCCATATTTTTGGATACGGTACACTCGTCAGAATTCGAACTTGACACACCAATACTAATACTACCACCACCACTAACATCAGTAACACTAACACCACCAGCTGGGAAAACATCATCTCCTCCGACTATGAGTCAAGCTACTGATTGGGCCATAAAAAACATTGCAGGAGAAATACCTTTCCTCACATCAGCAATGCACTTCTGTGTCTGCGTACTACCATGCCCACAGACTGTCTTACTGCCAGCATTGCCAAGGCGAGAACCAGCTTTGCTTGCACGTCTCTTTGCTGGCATTTTGGGGGATCAACAACAATATTATAACCAAATTTAGATTTTGGTACGTTCACTCTCTGATTGGGGGGATGCTGGATGTGAAGCCAAAAAAACTACTGTAGCTTCAGCAACAGATAGAGACTGTCATGTAATGAAAACAACTTCAGTAACCAGTGGTGCTGATGAGGTCACAAAAACAATCTAATCTGGTAAAAAATTCCTTTTGCTGGTGGGGGTGTGGGAAAGCACTGACTGCAGATTTTTACAGGCATACAAGCAGCAAAACAAGAACAGATACCACGATCACAGTACAAAATCAGGCAGCTGCGGTGGCTAGCAGGTTCACACTGCTGCTTCTGCCCTGCAATTGAACTAGTCTGTGGCACAATAAAAGGTGTATTATTTGATGTCATGCAACACCACTCACACACACACACACACACACACACACACACACACACACACACACACACACAGAACAGTTTCTCTACAATGGTGAACAAGTAACGGATACCAAATTGAAAAGTTCAGTAATATGATACGTATTGTAATGTAAAGAACCAGAAATTATGAACTACTGCACCAGATCCACACAACACACAATCAGCAAGAAAATTTCTACAATTACTGACAATACTACTGTGTGTACATTAACACAGTCAGTTATATAACAAAAATATAACCAAAAAACAAAGAAATCACTATTTCTCCAACTTAAATCTACCTACACCACAGACACTCCCCTTCCCAAAGCACAATTTCACTGTCTTTCACTACACACACTCAATGTTGTACATTAACATTCAAAATCCACACTAAAACAAAAATGCTCACTGATATGTGCACAGGAGGGTTTCCTGCAATTGATGAACTAAAGGTGGAGCTAAAAAAAATGCAAAAATGCTTTTTTAACAGCGTTTAGAGGGTTTCAGTCACAGACAGCTCTCAGAGCATGCTGTCTCCTACTGCTTCCTACACACACCACCCCGAACTGAGGCTGTGCAGATCAATATAGACCCCATGTGACCTGAAATCCCATGAATCACTGCAAAATTTGCCTTTGGAGCACAAAAACTTGGCAAAGTGAGGCGTAGTGCATTGATCCCAATGCACTTCCCTTAAGATTTTGGTGGAGTGGTGGTCTGGGAAGGCGGAGTAATGTGAAGTCAGTGTTTTCAATGGACTTCGTGTTACCCATCATAACACAAATTACTCCGCTTCATGTTGTGGAGCACTCTGCGAATCTGCCTTTGCTCTCAGAATCACTTCGAGGACCGGATTGAGCCCACTTTGCCCACCACTATTCACAAATGATACAAGATCTGTAGAAGAGTAGACAGCCAAAAGGGGGTAATGGCTATGAGTGAGGCTCTAGAAAGACTCAGAGAAATAAAGGGTGTGATAGTTGAAATTCAGTTCCATAAAGTGTAAGATAACGTGCATGGTGCATGTACCAGAGAAGAGAATACAGGACGGGTAATGTGGGTAGTGTAGTGGAGGAAAGAACAATGGAAGAAAGGGACCTTGGTGTATTAATAAGGGAGAACTTAAAAGCATCAACAGACTGTATGAATGCAGTGGGATGGGCAAATTGGATGTTGGGGTGCAAGGGGAGGGTGAAAAGTAGCATGAAAATGGAGGTGGCACTGCCCTTATACAGATCCCTTGTTTTACTTGAACTTAGAGTACTATGTGCAGTTTATGGAGCCCACACTTGAGGAAGGAAAGAGAAAGGCTGGAATCATTGTAGAGTAGGGCAACCAAAATAATCCAGGGACAGCAGGGAAAGTTGCACAAGAAGCAGTTTGGAGACCTCAGTATGTACACTTTGGAGGATAGGAGGGTGTGGGGCCATAATGGAGATGTTCAACTACTGTACTTCCATAGAATAAACAGGGTAGACAGCAGAAAGTACTTCACACTGACTGGAAAAATGTGCACCAAAGGAACCTCCATGCATCTGGCTGAGGTGGGGTTCAGAGAGGACATCAGGAGGTATTTCTTTATGGAAGGGGTGATAGAAAAATAGAACAAGCTCTGTGAGAAGGTTGTTTGTGCTGAAACAATAAGAGTTTGTAACAGGGTATGGGACAGGCACATGACAACCCTCACAGAAATAATTATATGAAATGTTTTCATGCTGCTCACATAAAACTACCCAAGTAATATGTGTGCTGCAAGTATGATTTAAATGTTAAATTGAAACCGATTGCATGCATATGGCACGTGTTCAGCAAGCAAGTGTGGAAACCATGATATTTATGGTAAATTGGGAAAGACTGCATGCATGTGACATGCATGCAAACAGCAAGTGGTCACTGATAACTGCACCTGTAAAAGTTAAGTGACTTGCTCATGATCACACCATACACAAGTGGGAGTTGATGAAATTCAAACACAGGTCTTCATGCCTCCAAATCTCCTACCTTGCAGTTCAGTGCATTTAACCATTAAGCCATACTTTCTGCACACATATGGCTCACTTGTACTTCAGTACATACTGAATTTGAATACATCTGCATGCGTGTGGCATGCTTGTAGCCACTGTTATGCTTTTCAGTTTTTTTCTCTCCCTCATCTCCATTTCACAGTTGAACTGTAGCACATACCAATGGAAACACATGGTTTTTCCCACCCCAAATACACAAACTTACCCACAAAGCCACTTAATTAATTCTATCTGGCCTGTACTCCTACTATTTTCTCTCCATAGTTTTAAATGCTTCCACGCAAACAGACTTTAAGGTGCAAACACACAAGTAGCAATAACTCAACACAGATATATATATATATATATATATATATATATATATATATATACACACACACACACACACACTCACAAACAAACACACACGGCCAGGCCCTCCATTCACACACACACACACACACACACACACACACACACACACACACTGTAGTGGGTACAGCCATGTTGATACAGACAACCCACCAAGTATAGATATAAGTAAAAAATCTCTTACTTGAGTACTAGGGAGCCAGAGGCAAGAGCCTTTAAAAGATTATGTCCATGGGTCAGAGTGCTGAGGCATACCCCCCTAAAATGCATGGAGTCATTTTCTATTAGTATTTTATGTTATGATGTTGAGTTGGAGAATAATGAAGGCCGCTGTTCTACTAACATGGCTCTTGTTAGTTGAGTGGTGACCTTCATTAATCTCCGGCTCTCCATCAAATAATGTATAAAATAGTAATAAAATAGAACCCCATTCATTTCAGTGGTGTACACCCCTACAATCAACTTGCCCTTTGTCATAATGTGCCTGAGCATGGGGATGTGGAGGTCTGCTTCACTGGGGGGGAGCATAAGCCTGACTATAGTGG
Source organism: Neoceratodus forsteri (assembly GCA_016271365.2). Taxonomy (NCBI): domain Eukaryota; kingdom Metazoa; phylum Chordata; order Ceratodontiformes; family Ceratodontidae; genus Neoceratodus; species Neoceratodus forsteri. The sequence goes on from CM028133.1 coordinate 816,012,452, forward strand.
GGCTCCAATAGTCTGTGCATACCATACCAACTGTCCTTGAATGCAAGGGACAGCTCTAGAATGTCTGTAACATCTCTAAAAGGTACAACCTATTTATTTTGACTGAAAAATGATATGCACATCAGGAAAATTTCAATTGTATGAGTGCATTAGATTTTGGCTTAAACCCACCCAGTTACTATCCATTTTTTTCCTGGCTGAAGTTCTGCCCTCCCCAAAAAGAACTTTGTCTCAATTTTTCTCCCCGACTCCATGCCATCAATACCCATCCCCTATGGGTCATGAAGCCACCCAAAGGTGAAGAAACATTAAAAACACATTAATATTTCAGTCCTTCCTCCTTCCCTAATCCCCCTGTAAAAAACATTATTTACTTTTATTTACCCAGCCACGTGGCCAGAATCTGCAGCCTGGCACAGTGTGCCACCAGCCCAGTTTTCAAGCTATTCCCCCCTCTTTCCTTCTGCCAGAAGCTGGATGCTAGAACCAACCATCACAGGTCCCCAACGTGGTCTGAAACCAAATAACCTCACCAACCAAACCCACCCAACCTGGGTTGTTTGCTTCTTGCATGGTTACTGCTGTGGCTGCTGCCATACTGCACTGATCAAGGCCTATGAAGGTCACCACACCACTGTCACCACTGTCACCACTGCTGTTAAGTCTGTCTTGCTGCCGTGGTGGTCTGTGCTGATTTTTATGCATGGCGAGCCTAGTAGAATATGTAGCCTAGTCTTGAGTGAGCTTCTAGCTCACCCTCTGCACTTTCAGCAACCAGGAGAGATGGAGACTCACTAAGAGTAGACCAACAAAAATATGCTGCCACAACACTTCTATTGAGAGTGCAGTGCTCACCAACTCCTCCAAGCTGTAGTGTGCAGTCTATCTACTCTATGGCGAGAAAGACAGTGTCACACTTGCAAGACTCGTGCACTCTTTCTTGGCAGGAGCTCTTCCACATCACATGTGACTGTGCCACTGCTAATAGGTGGAGAGAGTGGACAACCAAATGCAAACACAGTAGAGCCTGGAGAGTGCCTGCAGTGTAAGCACACACAGGCCAGGTGGGCACTTACTGTGCAGAAGATTAAATCCAAATTTAATGCCATTATTGCCACACCATCAGAACAATCTAGGCACAAATATGGGTGGGGGGAGTGGGGGATTGTTGACTGGCTATATCCTAGGCATTTAATGCAGCAAGCAAATAATACATTACGAATTAATGGCAATTTAATGACAAAAATCAAAAGCCATTGAAAAACTTGCAAAAGGATCAGAATTAATGAGTTTACCTAATTTTTATGGGACTCCAAATAAAAATTAATTTTGATGACTCTAATTGCTAGCAGTATAAGAACTAGAAACTGATGAGTTTTTTTAGATGAGAGTTGTACCAGCTTAGCTGCCGCATACATGGCAAGCATGCATCATGTGAACCTGATGCGATGTTTAAATGATGTTCACGCCAGCTTAACTGCTGCACTCATGTCAAGCATGCAACACACGAACCTGATTGAATTTTTAGAATATGTTCACACCAGCTTACCTGCTGTGCACATGTCAAGCTTGCAACATGCGAACCCGATTTGTTTTTAGACCTGCTTCGCTTAGGATCACTTTGTGTATGTGAACTGCATGCAAACATTGCACAATTAAGCAGGTGGCATGCATTTTGCATGTACACAGCAAGTCTATATTTCTGTAAGGGAAGGTTCTAAGTGGAGCAGTGGGGGGAGGGAATGTCCACTAGGGACAATCCCCAATACTAGGCAGGTTTTTGGGCAGACCAACAGTATCTATGTCTGTACCTTTCCATTCTTCTATGTTTCTATGTTAGCATTAGTTTAAAGCACTCTAGGTAGGGATTAACTACAGATCTACAACAACCCTGCTGGAATACTTAAACTTTAGTTCAGTACATTTCCCAAAAGCCCACAAAAACTCCACTGTGATACATTTAGTGCAAAGTAACCTAGATAGAAATCTGCTGAGACCCTATATCCCTACTGCAATACCTTATACTTCAGGGCTTTGCTGCTCTCTGAACATTAAGACTGTTGCAAAATTCTCCCTTACATTGTTTAACTTTTTCTTTTCTTTTAGTTTTGTCTCTTTGGGTCTTTATTACATGAGACTACGTCTAAAATTCAGGTGCTGCCATGCTGGATGGCATCCCCTCTCCCACATATAATGCTGTTCAGTTAGAGGATGGCAGCAGGCTCAGTGCTGGGGCTCTGTGAAAAGATCAGCCCTGTGGGGCATTGTGTTGCTAATTTCGTCTTGAGCCCTCCCTGTTCTGGGAAGAGATGATTTATTATTTTACTCTTTTTTAATAACTGATCAGAATTTATGTATACCATCCCTTGGGGCAGAGCTGGGTGAGGTTTGAGCCCAGACTCTTAAGATGATTGCTTCTAAAGATTTATTTGTACCATCCCTTGAAGCAGGTCTGTGTGAGGTTTTTTATTTAGAAGCCTGGACCATTAATATCTAATTGTTTGCTGTATTTTATCTAGTGGGGGATTGTGGAGGTCCTTGTACATTGTGGTAGTCCTCTTAGTTGTGGGTTATGTGGGCTACCAGTAGTAGCTCAAGTTTGGGGGTTATAGTGGGAGGTAGCGGTTGGTTTGCTAGTTTGATAGGATGGGGCAGGATGTTATGTAATGTAATGTAGCTATCCTTTATTATTCCTTTTTTATCATTAACCTCAGGTACCACTGAGGGCATATCTGGGCATGCAATGAGTTGGCCAAGCAGTAATTCTCTTTGTGGTGTCATGTGGATAGTGACACCTACTGATTATGGATGATAAAATTCTGGCTGAAAAAGGCTGGTCATCATCACTCTGTCCACCATTAGTCATTTTACTCACATGCCCATATATCATATGCCCATTTAGACTATTGTTTTGCATCAACAGAGTTGTTTTCATCTGTGCGAGACATGTCCTGTGAGCCTATCTTATTGCTAGACCATGCTTCATTATATGGTACAACCGAGTTTAATTTTCCAGTGTCCTACCAGCAAAATGGCAGTTAGGCCCATATTTGCTGGCAAAGCCACCATTTGTGCAGCACATGAGAGGGATCATTGTTAAGTTTTTGGTGGCTATAGACAGTAGGACACTTCCCCTGTGGTTTGTTGGCACACTTTAAAGTCAGTCTTATGGGGCAGTAAATGTGCCTCTGAGATTTGCCTCTGGGGCTAGAAAACTAGCCCACAAACAGGCTGAGAGGCTGTAGCACAATACTGAACAACTGCAGCAGAGACATATGGCTCAGGCAGGTCCTCTTGTACTAGAGGATTGTCCAAATTGAAGGTGCAATACTCCACTCTGGTGATGCACAAATCAGAGTGGCAGATTCTCTTGGCAGATATGGGGGCATGTTTTGATAATGGGATAGAAGTGAACAATTTTTATGCTATTTTGTGTGGTTTGGATCTGGGCCCCACACATCTCTTAGTGGGCTGTGTGGATAAAACTGGTCCCGTCCTCACTGAGATAGTCTGGAGGTCCTTGGAAGGGGGGATTTTTCCAAATCCCCTAAAGGAGGCTGTGGTTTAGCCCCTTCTTAAGAAGTCCTCCTTGGACCCGGACTGTCTGGCAAATTACAGCCCTGTCTCTAACTTACCCTTTGTGGGTAAAGTAATTGAGAAGGTGGTCGCGTCGCAAATGGATGATCATTTGACCAGCCACAATGTCTATGATTCTCTCCAGTCTGGATTTAGGAAAAGGCATAGTACCGAGACAGCTCTTGTCCGGGTACTAAATGACCTCCTAATAGCGAGAGATCGAAGGACTCATTCCATCTTGGTTCTTCTTGATCTCTCTGCAGCATTTGACACTGTGGACCATGGTGTGCTATTGGAACGCCTGCAGTCTATCTGTGAGCTGTCTGGCACAGTCCTCAGTTGGTTTCGATCTTTCCTCGAGGGTAGGACTCTCAGAGATGGTGTCTGGAATTTTCTCGGCATCATTCCCCCTATCCTGTAAGTGCCATGAGCTCCATTTGGCACCATATGTTGTTTGCAGTGTACATGCGCCATTAGGGAGTGACTGTTAGGTGGTACAGTCTGGGTTTTCACTGCTATGCAGATGATACTCAGCTGTACATGTCCTTTGTGCCTGGCCAAGATGCTGCCTTTTCGGTCTTTAACAACTGTCTTGCCGAAATCCAGGACTGGATGAATGTGAGTTGGCTGTGGTTGAACCCAGATAAAACTGAGGTGTTGGTTGTGGACCAGGGTCGACAGGAGGCAGGTTTGTTGGTTGGATCACCCTCGGGTTTATGGCTTGGGGGTGTCCAGCTAACTACCTCAGACTGGGTGCGGAACCTGGGAGTTGTATTTGATAACTGTTTGACGTTTAAATCTCAGGTGTTGGCAGTGTCAAAACCTCTTTTTATCATCTGAGGAACACCGCCTGGGTGAAGTACCTGGTTTCTCCAGACTATCTTCCCACTTTGGTCCATGCGTTCGTTACCTCCCGCCCATACTACTGCAATGCTCTTTACCTTGGGCTAGCGGGGGTTGAGATTCACCGCTTGCAGCTAGTGCAGAATGCGGTAGCCAGGCTATTGACTGGTTCTTCTAGGTCCAGTCATATAATGCCTGTGCTCCGTGAACTGCACTGGCTGCCAATCCAATGGCGAATCACCTTCAAGGTGGGTTTGCTGACCTATAAGGCCCTACACGATCAGGGACCTGCTTACCTGAAAGATCTCCTTCGTCCCTACTGTCCCTCCCGCTCTGTCCGATCCACTGATGAGGGATTGCTAGAGATTCCCAAGGTTCGTTTAAAAACTTCAGGGGCCAGATCTTTTAGTTTTATGGCCCCAACTCTGTGGAATTCTCTACCTCGTCAGGTGCGAGACTGCCCGACTGTCCAAAGTTTTAAGGAAGCTTTTAAAACGTATCTTTTTAGCCAAGCATACAATGAATTTTGAATGCTGCTGTTTAGCTTATTTTAATATTGTGTTAATTATTTATTGTTTTATCATGTATTGTACAGGTGCCTTGGTTTCAGAAAGTTGCCTTATATAAATAAAGATTGAATTGAATTGAATTAAAAGTGAATCTGCTGAAAAGATGATTCATGGATTGTGGCAGACAGATCGGAGTGTTATTACCCACCCAAGTGAGATAAATGCCCATTTTAGAGCTTTCTGCTCTGATTGATACACTTCTGAGGTGATAGAGGCCATAGCCCATCCATGTGTTTTTCTTTCTGTGGTGTCCTATCCCCAGTTGCATCACCCTCATTGGGTAGAGCTAGATGCACCTTTGGCATTGGTTGGGGTACAGCAGGTGGTTAAAGGTTTAAAAGGGAGGAAGACACCAGGCCCAGATGGGCTGCCTGTTTTTGTTTTTTTGCACCTTTATTAAAGACCTGAGAGAACCCCTGTTTACTATGCTGTTGGATAGTCTGACTGCTGGGACTCAGCTCCACCTCATGTAGCTGGCAACCATTGCTGTGCTGCCAAAGCTGGGGAAGGATTCAGAACTTTTTTTGTTATACCTCCCCATTTTATTACTTACATCTGATTATAAGACTCTGGCCAAAACTTTAGCGATATGCTAGCTCTGTCCTTGCATCCCAGGTACACCCTGACAAATCTGTCTTTGTTAGGGTGGCTGTCTTGTAACAATGTTTGGAATACATGTAATCTTTGGTGGGCATGGTCACTTTGAAGTTATAAAGAGGTTCTGGTCAGTTTTCTGCCTCTAGATGATGATAAGGCATTTGACCATGTGGAGTGGGGGTACATGTTTACTGCCTTGGAAGAGGTTGGTTTGGGTCATGGTATTTCATCATGAATTAGGACATTGTGTAATGACTGCCAGGCACAGGTGCTCACTAGTGGTTTACTTTCTGAGCCCTATTCCCTGAACAGGGGTATGTGGCTGGGTTGTCCCTTGTCCTTTTTAATTTATGTTGTATCCCTTGAGCGCCTGGCAGAAGTAATTTGTAGCAATATGTGTACTGGGGACTGGAAATGAGGACAATTTCATGTCATCTCCCTTTTTGCGGATGTCATTTTCCTCTATCTTCATCACCAATTGGAAGCTCTTCGAGGATTGAATTCCCTCATGCATATACAGTATATGATTTCTGTCCACAAGATAAATTGTCAAAAAAGTCAGTTGATGCCACTGGGAAGGGTAGTGATGCAGGGAATATGACATTGGCTATACTGATGAGAATTTCCCCTTGCATCAAATATCCCTGGGTAAATTTTCCCCAGTGTTTTTTCCCTTTATTGAGGTACATTTCTCAACTTTATTTGCAAATGTTCATGCAGATTGCAGCAAATGGTGGAAGCTCCACTTCAGATTAATAGGTATTATTAACACTATTAAAATGTAGCTGTTCAAATGTATTTTTGTTCTAAGGATGGATAGATAGATAGATAGATAGATAGATAGATAGATAGATAGATAGATAGATAGATAGACAGACAGACAGACAGACAGACAGACAGATGGATAGAAAGATAGATAGAAACGTTATTTGTATAGCACCCCTTCCCGGAGGCTCTGAGCACTTAACAATATTTAAAAACAATTCATACATAATACACACTTCAGAACATAATGCAGGGTTCAGTATACAATTCTATCATTCACTAAAATAACTCAATAATAAAACAACAGTCAATTCATATTTGATCTTCAGCTTATAGCAAACATCTGATTGAATAAAAGCATTTTCAGTCCTTTCTTAAAGGTTTCCGCCTAGGGTACTTCCTTTAGATGTCTTGGCAAGGAGTTCCATAGGGTCAGTGCAGCAACTGAGAATGCATGGTCCCCAGAATGCCACAACCGGGCCCTGGGAACCAAAAAGAGGCAACCCTCAGAGGAACAGAGAGCCTGAGATGGGCAATGAGGAACCAGGAGGTCTTGCAGGTAGGCTGGTCCCCCCCCATGCAGGGCTTTATAGGTCAGTAATCTGACCTTGAAGGCAATCCTCCACATTACTGGTAGCCAGTGCAGTTTACAGAGGACAGGTGTGATATAGTCAGACCTCGAAACACCAGTCAACAGCCTAGCCCCCACATTCTGTACCAGCTGCAGATGGCAGAGAATGCCTCCAGATAGCCCAAGGTACAGGGCATTGCAGCAGTCCAGCATGCATGGGACAAAGGCATTCACCAGGGTAGTCAGGTCCTCAGTTAGTATCAGGGCCCGGATCCAGGCAATGTTCCTCAGATGGTAGAAACTGCTTTTGACAACGGCTGAGGTTCTGTTAATATTGCAGGCCTTCCATATCAAAATTCCACTGAAGTGGTTTCTAGCTTTGGATGAGGCTATTGTTGGCTTTTTGTGCTGGGGCCAGCTGGTCCTGATTAAGAAATTGGCCTAGCAGGTCCCATTTGTGGATGGTGGCATTGCGTGCCTAGACTTTGAGGGGTATACGATGTCTACAAAGCTGGCATCTTTGAATTATTGACATTGGGACAGGATGTCCACCTGGCACTGGTGGTCATGTAGTTGGTAGGTCAAGCTGATGTCAAACAGGTTGAGTACCTTTCTTAGCTCTCACAGTATGGGGTATGTTACAAACCCTACTACCCTACTTTCCATTTCTGTTTGGTTGCAGGCACACAATGTCTTGAGCTGGGATCCTTAGTCATCCCTGTACACTTATGTATCTGGTGCTCTGCTAGTAGAGTCTCCTAGATCTCCACAGTGCTGACTGCTTTTAGCCATTGGGACAGTCTGAGCTTGGAATTTCTAGGTAATCTATTCACTGGGGGAGTTTTGTGATCCTTTTAGGACCTCAGGATACATTTTCGGCTTTCTGTCCATGTAAAATTTCATTCATCTGGTGGTCTGGCACTTCCTAATCCAGATTCAAAGGGCGAAGAGTTGTAGATGACACTTCTTGAAATGCTGGAAGGGGGAAGCAACTCTGTTTTGCCAGTTCCTAATCACTGCTGGGGAAGATCACTTAAGGGTTGTCAAGCGTTCCAGGAAAAGAGATTTGGGATGGCATTATCACCCCCCCATTGGAGTATTCACACACTCATCCAGAGATTAGTAGGATTTGGCAGAAGTTTTAACTTTCTGTATTGTGCCTGTTAAATCCCTTGTCGATTACAGGCAATGAAGCAAAGTGCGACCTTATGTCCTAATTGTTTAATTGCTGAGGTGACCTTTGTTCATGTTGAGGTCATGTCTTTTTTGGGTCAAGGTTCACTCTATTATGGAGAGCAATTTTAGACAGAAACTGAACAGTGATCCTGTGGCATGATTTCTCACTGAGGACAGTGGGGTACCAACTTTCTCAAAGGAGAATAAGGCCATCTATCAACTGGCTCTAGATTTAGCTATATGATTATTGCTCAGAGTTGGTTAGCTTCATTCCACTGGACTCTATAACAGTAGCCCGTGATGTGGGCGACCACAATTGAGTGACCTGCTAAAGGGCGATTCAACTGTGGTGCCCGTCACAGAGGCTACTGGTTAGGGACAGGGACCAGATGAGGGGGGAAGGTGACCATAGTGACAGGAAGTCACTAAAGGTACATGCATGTGAGGGTAGGAGCAAGCATTCACGGCAAGGGGTGAGAGGAGATTTGAGGGGTGGCACTGTGGTAGGCTGCCTAGCCGGCCCCATGGTGTAGCGGGTCAGCTCATGGCCTAGGTAGCTAGGGTGATGGGTTCAGATTTGGGCACAAGTTTCTTTTGCTGCACCCAGCCCAAATTGTATTTTTTAATATGTTTTGCCCCCCCCATCATGCACCCCCCTGGAGATGAGAATCCTTTAGTAGGGGAGGGTGTGGGCAGCCCCCATGGGGAAGTGCAGAAGTACAGCCGCCTGCACAAACGTAAACAACGCAAGTCCCAGGTGCCGCTTTGTTAGGTAGCCTGTGGGTCAGAGCACTGAAATTGATTTTCGGTGCTCTGACTTCACTGTAACAGTGATCGCCCTTTGGTGGTCACTGTTATGACATAGAACCCTATACAACAGTGAGGATGTACTACATTTTCATGCCTGTCATTGGAAAAGGACAGTATTCTGTTCAGGGATGCCCTGAAATCTATGTAGCTATATGGGCACCCCTAGAAATTACCCCAGAGAAAAATGTGCTGCTTCTTCACTGAATCTAGTGTCCAAGATATTAACCTTTACATTACTGCAGGAGTTCCAAAATCTATATATATGTTCAAACATACTTAGCACTCAAAGAGTTAACTTTGGGGTTTTAGATGAGTCTCCCCATGTAAGAAGAGGGACGCACATTGTCCTCGAGTGGGGCTTCAAACAGTCTTGGTATAAGTTTGTATTCTGTGTTTGCCACTGCATAGTCTGTACTGTTCACTATTTTCTCTCTGTAGGATCTGTCAATATACATCTCAGCTGTCCACATTCCTGGCATGTGTATTGTAACAAGACTGGCAGTATTTCAGTTGTTTGTACCCTGTAGAGCTTGTGATGTAGACCTATTTATGTTTGATGTGTCAGACACCTGAATACAAATTATTTTACAAAACAAATGACCTTATCCGTTGTGGTAACCCACATTTTTTTTATAACTCCTGTGCCATCTGACCTGCAGATATACCCCGAGAAAGAATATAAACACACCTGCAGTTGTATGTAGAAATGATCAGCAAAGAAAATCCCTCTGTGGGTGAAAATTGATGGATATTATTGTACTGTTGATGAGTTGCAGTATGGGCAGAGTTTCCTGTGGACCTACTGATTCACTGTAGATACCCCATGCATTTGATGTCCTCCTACTCCAGGGTCCTCATACTCTGGGGTCCTACATGGACCTGTGGGATTTAAAAACTGGGTAACTATCAGTCAACCAATCAATCAATCAATCAGTCTTTATTTAACCTGGTGGAACACCACTGAGTAAGCTCATTTGCAGGGTGGGCCAGGGTAGTACACTATCACTCAACTGGGTGCTAGAAATTCCATGGCCACCCACCTCCACAGTGGTGCTGCTCTTCCTGTTTACTGTCTTTTCATGGATTCAATTCCTGTTGACTTCCATCCTTATCCCCACACCCTGGAAGTAGTTGTTCTGTTAAATTCCCTCAAATGAGAAAGATTTAAATGCAGACGTAAAATAGGTTTATTTATTTTCAAAAGTTTTACCTAGAAAGGCGTACTGAGCTGGTGACAGCTCAATTTCAGATGTGTCCTGGAAGAGGGGATGCAGGGAACAGTGCATGGCAATAATACAGTCAACTAGTGATAAGGTAATTAAGGCGACAAGACAGGAGTACTGTACGTCAAGCTATACAGTCAATACAATAGTAGGTATCAAGTGAGAGCAAAGAAACATTACAGTAATAGATCAACATACTACCATACAGGTGCAGACAAGTAACACTCAAGGTCCTGCTCTCAGCACCTCCTTGCAATTTATAATTAGCCCCAGACCTTAGATCAAGATAATTTTCACCCAGCCCCCAACATCTGGGCAAGGTACAGCTCTTTAATATTGTTCCTCAACTGAGGCTGGTCTGGCTGGCTTAATCCACCTACTCTGAGTCTGTAGACCCTATTTGTAATGTATTCTCATTTCCTAGTTTCTGTCCACTCCTGGGATCATTTCTTGCTAGCGTGCTTTCTAGTCCGCACACCCTGGAGGCAGACTGTCTCATTTGGAAGGTGGTTTGGGAAGTGCACTACTTGATTTGAATTTGTAGATATTTGGCACTGTCTAACAGTATTCAATCTGTTTAGCCAGGATAATTGGTTTAGAACATGTACTACCAACTATGAGCTTGTGGATAGTTGTAACTCACCGAATTAGTTCAAAGTATCTGCACAATCCTTTTGGAGCAAAACAATTGAACCCTTACCAGATCATCTTAGTCAGTTATGGAGCTGCAAATCAAGACTTTTAGTGTTCTTTAGAGCCACTGGAGCTGCAAATTGTTTAACCCACCTTAACACCCATTATACCATATTTTGTCTTTAAATTGTGTTCCCCAGCCTAACACCTCTTTACTCAATTGGGACTGCAAACTGTTCCCTCACCTCGGCACCATGTACACTCTATTGGGCCTGTAAATTGTGTCCTCCACCTTGCCCTAGCACCCTTCTCCCTCCCCAACCCTCCCCAGCTCTTCTTAGTCTCTTTTGGAGCTGCTAATCAAGTGTTCTAGTGTTCTTAAGTGTCACTGGAGCTGCAAATTCTTTCACCCACCTCAGCACCCTTTTATGCTCTATTAGGGCTTTAAATTGAATTCTTCACCTCAACTTTCTTTATCCTCTATTGGGGCTGAAAACTGAGTTCCCAACCTCCGCATATACTGTATACTCTACAGGTGCTGCAAACTACATCCACTACCTCAGCACCCTATGTACCCTATTGGGGTTGTAAATTGTTTCCTTTACCTCAGCACTTTGCATACACTATTGGGGCTGCAAATTATGTCCTCCACTTAATCACCCTTTATACTCTACTGGGTGATTTAAACTGAGTTCCACACCTCAGTGCCCTTTATTCTCCATTGCAGCTGCAAACAGAGTTCCCAACCTCAGTATCCTTTATCCAGTAGTCTATTGGAGTTGCAAATTGTGTCCTCTACTTCAGCACCCTTTTACACTTTATTGGGACTGCAAATTGTGTCTCCATCTCAGCACCCTTTATATTGGGGATTTAAATTGTGTCCTCCACTTCAGCACTCTTTTATACTTTGCTGGGGCTGCAAAATTGCATTCCTGTCTCAACACTCTCTATGCTCTGTTGGGGATTTAAATTGAGTTCCCCACCTCAGCACTCTTTATTCTCTACTGAGCTGCAAACTGAGTTCCCAGCCTCAGCATCCTTTATACTCTATTGGGGCTGCAAATTGAGTCCCCATCTCAACATCCTTTATACTCTGTTGGGGCTTCAATTTTTCTATCTCAGCATTACTTTATACTGTATTGGGGTTCCAATTTGTATCCTCCACCTCATCACTCTTTTACAGGCAGATTGTTATATGTATTGTGGGTGCCACATTGCAGCAGAATATCTGACACACATACTGTGGCTGGACATTTACAAAAATACGTCCCACAGTCTTTCACAGGGCACATCTTTAATGTAACATTTGTTTAGGTTGATTGTTAAGTGTAGTCAGCCCCCCACACCCCCAAAAGTGGATCTACAAGTCAAAACAAGACTGGCCTGCTCTTTGGTGTCACCCGCTGCATAAAATAAAATAAATGTAAAGAATAATTGAAATCCCATTTCAAAAATGTTTATTTCCATTTGTGTTAAACTTTGTAAGAATTGTTTGATGAATGAATGCTTTATAAATCATTAGTTTTTCAATATTCCTTATCCAAAAAGTTCTTGGTAGTCATTTTAGTTCCACAATCAGAAATTCAGGGCATGCATCATTGTAGGATGAAGGTTTTTCTTGTGTGGCTGTAAGCACATGGCTTTACCCTTGTCCCACCGTGCACCCGAGCCATGTTGTAATTTCACAACGGTGCACATCTTACTGTGTCATTTCACTTACATTTCAGATTTTTTACTCTTGTTCTGTTCCAACCTAAAGAACCTCTGTCACTGAAGTCATGTGAAATTACTACATGTATGTGTGGTTCCTAGCTCAGTGCTTGTGCTACGTACTGTAACTGAATAATGTAGGTTTGTGCTTGGATACAGAGGCCAGACCAGTAAATAGAACAATGCTGTCAAGGTAATTAGTTATATGAAATGGTTAGTGCTTAGATACTGCAGTATAGGCAGGAGCAAGCCATGATTATAGTACATGGTAACCGAATAGTGTGTATATATATATATATATATATATATATATATATGGTGCTTAGATGCATGGACTGATGAGTAACTTGTTACGACTTGATGTTTTGGCCTTTCTCTGTATCCCACCATAGGAAGGATGCTTAGTTGAGTAGGATGAGACCCCACAAAAGAAATAATGATATCATATGATTATCTCCTCCAACTCTGGAGAGTATGGCCAGTAGTACACAGGAGAGGAAAAACACCCTTGCGGGGAAACCTCTGTAGACCCATGGCTATGGACCTGCCCATCTTTCTGGGCATACTAAAGGAGAATAATCCTAAATTAATGAGATTGAGTTGTTGATCCTGATCCAGTGAAGCAAGGAAGCTGAATTCGAAATACAGGTGTTGAACGTCAGATGAAGATGGCAGAACATCATTTTAGTGAATTCCTAGACCATGATTTCCATGTCCAGGGCAGAATAGTGGATTTGATTCCATGTTTGAGCAAAACAATTTGAAGCGTCGAAAGTTACATTAGTTGAACAATCCTAAAGGCAAGGAAGTCTTTCTGAGAGGACCTGTAGCCAAGGGACTATGTCTCTGAACCCAGAATATGAAGAATGGTGGTTGATATTCCAAATGGCAAGCTTTGCGATGAAGGCCTTGGTGATGCAGCTCAGGAGCTAGATGCAGGCCACATGATCTGGAGAGGGCAGAGCAGTAGGAACATCCTGTCTGGAGTGGTGAAGCAGGTAAGTGAATTAGGAATACATCTTAGTGCGAATAAGTAGATGTAAGTTAGATGGCCCTCCAGGTCCCGAGGGGCAAAGTAGGTCGTAGCATAGGCAAGTTAGTCTTTAATGAATCTCTAGGCCCTGTGCCTAGGTTGGCAGTAGTAGTAGTAAAATTGAACCTGCATGATGCAGACATAGTAGCAGCGGAGTAGTACTGAAAAGATTATATATAGTATACAGTGGAGAGCATTGAGGAAATGCAAATAGCATGGAACTCGAAGCTTTTGTCTTGTGATCAACATAGTTGTATAGAGCGATGTAGATATACATGTTTCAGGATGTTAGAATGGTACAGCAGATAGAATTATACTTGTGAAAATGGTCTGATGAGTTCTGAATTGACGTGTTTCTAATAGTCATGGAAGGTAATAACTGATGAAGAGGGCTGAGTCGGATGAAGTAGCACTGTCACAGGATCCAATAAACATTATAGTACAGAAGTAGAGTTATGACGAGGCCTAAATCATGAGATAGAAGGTCTTCCAGAAAGAGCTAGCCAAGTGTCCTGGCAGGAGTGGAGTAGTAGTAATCCATTAACTAACACGGTAAGGCAGAAGCATCCAAAAGAATTGATGGCAAATGTACAAATTAATCCAGATGTAAGACCATAGTAGAACAAGGAGCTCTTTGAAGGCTAGCAGACTGTAAATCTTCATGGATAGCAAGGAGCAGAGAAGTGATAACAGGCGATACCCTTGCGTGGCCGGCGAGTACAGCCAGACCCCACATAGGCCAGGCGAAGGAAGCGTGAGTGAAGCTAGACCCCACGTAGGCTAGATAACTAAGGCACCACCATGGAGGGTAGTCAGGAGCAGCAGGCATCCCGGAGGCAGAGCTGAAGGAATGAAGCATATAACAAGAGCACTAAGCAATATGAGGTCTGGCTATACGATAGAAATAACCAGACTCGTATGGAAATCCTGAGACAGCTGCTGGTGCGAGGCTGAATAAGCCATGTAATAACGCCATGTCTGGAAACTGCAGGTAGATCGGCAGCAGCAAATCAAACTCCCTCGATAGGGGAGCATTCGAGGCAGCACTGGCAAGGTAAAACATGGCAGCAGAATGAATTCAGACATGGCAGACTATCGATAGAAGGTCATTAAAATCCAGTTGAATGCATAGGCCATCACTGGGTGAGGCAGGTGTAGAGTAAATAATCAAACCTCCGTGCCCCGATGCCGGGCGAGGCATGTATGGAGTAGAAGCAGTCGAACCTCCAGTCACCAATGTTGGGCAAGGCAGACACTATGGAATAGAGCTCAGCTGAAAATTCCAGCAGGAATTAGGAGAGGTAGGATCCAAATGAATTGAAGCATCCTGCTAGATAGCATCCAAGGGGAGTGAATGTAAGCTAGGCCTATTCGAGGTGCTAGATATGCAGCTGGACCACATGTAGGACAGCTGGTGGAATGAGTAGAATGGTAGCTAGACCCCACGAAGGTTAGCAAGATCGCAAACTATTGTGCTGGCAGCAAAGAGCAGGGATGCTTGTCAGGTGAAGTTTCTACGTAGGACAGCTGTATGGCCGAACCCCACATAAGTCAAGTGGAAGAGGAGAGAGAGAGTCAAGGCCAGTATTATAAGCAGGATGTAACCTGTGGTTTAGAAGTGGCAGGGTGCTGAATGACAACAATGTAGGCAGAAGTGGTTTTTGGTAGCTGGGCTAGTATTCTAGTCTGTTGAGTATGTCTATATGACTGCTCAGTGGCCCAAAAGTTCTTGCAAAGTGATGTCCATATGACTCGTATTATAAACCTACAGTGTGCTTGCATGAGGGACTAACAAGTAACAGTAGCTGGCACCATTAGGAAGAGAAAAGCATGGAAACTAAGCTGCTGATTAACCTGTCCATAAGCTTATGGAAGCCAGGCCCTCCCTAGATTAAGCAATGAATGAATGACATACTAAACAGTTGCTGGAGATAGGCCACAGGAGTTGCCTCAGGTCCTTAAGTTAGACAGTAGTTAACTGGTTAGGAATGCTCAGAGCAAGTCAATATAGGTAGGGGTAGAACTGTTATACATAAAGGAACTTTTACATCACTTTTGGTTTGAAAGTTCCAAGTGTGTTAGTGTTGAGAGAAGTTACAGTAGCAGGAACAGAAAAAGGAACAGTGAAAGGATTACCAGAACCATAAGGGCTGCTAAGCTGTTGAGAGTAACAGAAGAAGCAGTTGTCAGCTTCAACAGGACACTAAACTTTCAGCAATTAAAAGTCTGAGCTTATAAAAATCCAAGTGAGGGGTTTTATTCATGATAGGTAATATATGGCTGTAACACTAAAACAGTAATTTGGTGTTAATCACTCAGACATCCGTTACCCCATCGATCACGGTAGGAATGTATTCCAGTTTTGTTTTGTTTTGTGCCAAGCGTGAGTAGTGCAAAAGTAGCATTCCAACAGCCCAAAGAAGTAATGAGCAGCATACTGCGGACAAGAGGGAATCCAGGCGAGGCCATGGAGTGCATACAGGAAGGGCTGAAATCACAGACATCTGGCTTAGAGCAGATGGCAAAATAAGCTGCATTAAGGAATCAGTCCATCCCCATAGACTGCATTTAAGTATATTCAGTATAATTAAGAGTATGCTGCAACTGTATAAGTGGTATATGCTGTCTCTTTAAAACTGTCTCGAATATAAGTTTCAGTGCATCTCCCGATTGTGCATGGTATTTGCAACAAAATTAAAAATATTGTATCTAGTTCACCAGTTATGAGTGTGCAGCTGCCAAAACAGCCCCTGAGGGAAACTGTGACCATGAAAAGTGTGTCGTATCCATGGCAAGTAGGTAAGTCCAAGGAGTAATGATGTGCAGCTGTGGCCGGCAAAGAGGTAGCTCAATAGGCATGGTACAGCAATGGGAAGACAAGCCCAGCAGGTGGTAGCGGCACTAGGATCACAGTGAGAGCCCAGTGAAAAATCCAGGGACAGCTGACGGCAGTGAGATACGAGCGGCTGTACATCGGCTGTAAATCAGTTATGGTTCTAGCCTGCAAAATGTGCTGGAAGGAGGTGTCAGAATGCCAGAGCACAGAGGACACCAGCTGCAGAAAACAACAACCAGAAAGGCAAGGGAGCTGCAGCAGACGAACTGAGGCACGGTCGGCAGAGAGAGCCCCAAAAAGAGAAGAAACAAAAGCAGAACAGCACAACAGAGGGATGGGACTGGGGGGGGGGCATGACACAGAAAGGAAGGAGGGCAAGCCAGGCAGACAGAGAAGGGGAGTGCAGAAGGGCAGAACAGCAAGGCAGGAAGAAGAAGTGACCTTGGCTGTAGCCACTTGTTTAAATGGGATATGGGAAGGAGCTCTTCCCCACATCAACTGAGCATAGCCTTTCAATTGCCTCTATGACATTACTCCTTTATAATGCATTATCAGCTTGTTTCATCTGTGTTAGAAACACAGAAACATAGAAGTGGATGGCAGAAGGAGACCGCTAGGTCCACCTAGTCTGCTCATTTGTTTTAGACCTATTCTGACATTCTAGCTGTCCTTTGTAGTTTTTTTTTTTGTAATTGTTTAACCTGGATTAGCACACTAAGCTGAAAGCTTGTTTACAGGTGTGACCTGGGAGCACAGGAAAGTTAAGTGACTTGCTCAGGGTCACACAGTATACAAGTGGGGGCTGTGGGATTCAAACCCAGGTCTCCAGATTTGCAGCTCAGAGCCTTAAACCACTGCACTATACTGTAGATAGAGCTCCCTTGTGTCTATCCAATGCATTCCTGAATCCACCACAGTGTTGACCCCCACAGCTTCTTGGGGCATGCTGTTCCAGGCATCCACCACTCTTTCTGTGAAGAAAAACTTCCTGGTGTTGGTAGAGAACCTTCCCCCTTGCAGCCTGAGGTCATGTTCCCTGGTCCTGGAGCCCTTCTTGAAGTGAAAAAGTTCCTGTGCCTGTACCTTGTTAATGCCTTTTACTGTATGTACTTGAATGTTTCAGTTATGTCCCCGCTCTCTCTTTTCTGCTCCAGGGAGTACATATTCAGTTCCCTAAGTCTTTCCTCATAGGACATGTGTTGCAGACCCTGAATCATTTTTGTTGCCTTTCTTTGTACTGTTTCCACAAGGTCGATGTCCTTCCTGAGGTGAGGCCTCCAGAACTGGACTCCGTATTTCAGGTGAGGCCTGACCAGCGATCTATACAGTGGTAGTACCACCTCTCTCTCCTCCTGCTCATGATTCCCCTCCCAATGCAGCCCAGCATTCTGTTGGCCTTCAATGCTGCCTTCTCACACTGTTTACTAACCTTCAAGTGATCTGAGATTATGCTTCCCCGATCTTGTTCCTGGTTTGAGGCTGCCAGTCTTTCGCCTCCTAGGTAATACTCCTTTCTTGGATTTTTCTTTCTCATGTGCATGACCTTGCACTTTATCGCATTAAATCTCAGCTGCCACACTCCAGACCATTCTTCTAGTTTCTTGAGGTCAGCTTCCATCTTGCTCACCCTTCTGAGGTGCCCACCCTGTTACATATCTTGGTGTCATTTGCAAACAGACACACCTTCCTTTCCAGTCTGTAAGCTATGTCTGCTATAAAAACATTGAAGAGCAGAAGCCCCAGCTCTGAGCCCTGGGGCACCCCACTTGTCACCCTGCCTTCCGTTGATTGCATTCCATTAATTTGTACCCTCCGGGTTCTGCCTTGTAACCAGTTTTGTACCCATCTGACTACTTCTGGACCAACCCCTGTGTGGTCAAGCTACTTTACCAGCCTTCAGTGTGGAACCGAGTCAAAGGCCTTACTAAAGTTTAGGTAGACCACATCTACTGCCCCACCGTCGTCCACTATTTTTGTATTGTAGTTAAAAAATGTGTGCAGATTTGTCTGGCATGACCTACCTGCTGTGAAACCAAGCAGTTTAGGGTCTTTTTGGCTACTAGTTTTGAGGAATGCTATGATCCTCTGTTTGAGTAGTGTCTCCATTAGTTTCCCTATTATAGATGTGAGGCTCACCGGTCTGTGATTACTAGCCTCTTCGCAACTGACTGATTTGTGAAGTGGAACCACTATTCTCTTTTTCCAGTCTTCATGTACCACACCACTCTTCAAGGATTTCATGAATAGAAGTGCCAGAGAGGCTGCTATTTCTGCCCCCAGTTCCTTAAGGATCCTAGGGTGCATCTCGTCTGGTCCTATGGTTTTGTCTGCTTTTAGTTTATTTAGCACCTCCTCAACTTTGGCTTCTGTAAAGGGACGTGTGTCTACCCCCGGTTCTGGGGTGTTGTGTTTTTTCAGGGCTGGGCCATCCCCCTGGGTTCTCTTTGGTAAACACTGAGCAGAAATATTTGTAGAGGTTCCGGCTTTCTGAGTCATGTTTGGTGCATTTCCCTTCTTCAGTAGCAATCTTTACTATCCCCCCTTTTGCCTTTCTACATTTTCTAATGCATTTAAAAAATGATTTGTCTCCTGTCTTTGCTTCGTCTGCTATCTTTTCCTCTGTCTGGGCTTTTGCCTTTCTAATTTGTTTGTCAAGCTCTCTCATTTTTTCCTTGTACAACTCCCAGTCTTTCTCAGTTTTAGTTTCCTGATTCATGCTGTACGCCTTCTTTTTTTCTTTGACTGTGGTAGCCACTTCCTTGGAAAACCATAGAGGATTTTTTTTTCCTTTTGCTCTGCAGACCCATCTAATATTGATCTGTGGCAGTCTTTATTGCTCCCTTGAATCTCCCCCACATGACCGCCACCTTCTCAATCTCTATTTCTATTAACTGGCTACTTATGTTGTTCCTCATTTTTTGGAAGTCAGCCTTGCTGAAATCTAGCACCTTTATCTTTGAGTGGCTGGTGTCCTGTGTTATGTTTACCTTAAAGCTTACCATGCAATTGTCACTGTTACCCATATGGCATCCCACTTCGATGTCCTTGATCCTTTCAAAGTTTGTGAGGAGAAGATTGAAAATGGCATCTCCCCTTGTTGGGATTTTAACAAGTTGGCACAGCCCCGTGCCTTGTAGTGACAAAAAGAAGTCCCTACTTCTTCTTGTTGCTGCCATAAGTGTGCTCCAATTAATATCTGGTAGGTTGAAGTCCCCACCAGTATTACTTCGCCTTTATCAGACATTTTGTGGATTTCCTCTATTAGGTCTTCATCTCCTTGATTTGGGGGCCTGTACATGATGCCAGTTCTGAATGGTTTTCCATTGCCCGTGTCTACTGATAGCCACAGTGACTCAAAGTCACCAGGTTGCCCTTTTACTTCTGTGGCTTTTATTTCCTCCCAAATGTAAATGGCTATGCCCTCGGCCCCCCTCTTTTTTTGCCCTGCCTATCTTTCCTCAACAGATTGTAACTGGGAATGGCCGTATCCCATCTGTGATTTTCCGTGAACCAAGATTCTGTTACAGCCGCCCAGTCCAACCTTTCTGTTTCCAAGATGGCTGTGAGGGAAGTTTGTTGGTTGGGCTCCTAGTATTTGCAACCATTGCCTTCCAGGAATGTACATCCTTTTTGGCACGAGGTTGTACCCTCTTCCTGGACTGTTCCAGTTTGCTCTTTCAAGCCAAGAGATTATGAAGGTTGCTTGTTCGGGCAGATGTTGGTTCTGATTTGTTTTCTGAGGATGTCTGCACGCATTTGACATTTTGTGGAGTGATGACCAGCTCACTGATGGCAGGGGTGTGAGCTGCATCATAGTCCCCTTTATTTAGTTTAAACTATCTGTATAGACATCACATTTTTGTCCGAGTGCTTACACACCTTCTCTGTTTAGGTGCAATCTGTCGTATTTAAAAAAAACTCTTTCCCAAAAGTTGTGCCAGTTCCCTATGTAGTGGTTTCCCTTGTCTTGTCACCAATCACACAGCCATTAGTTGAAGTTGCCTACTTCAATTTCTGACTCGTTTGGTTCTTTTTCCTTTTTTCCCACACTGGCAGCACTTCTGTAAAGGCTAATTTGGACGGAAGGGAAGAAAGTTTGTTGGCCAGATCCTCAAAGTGTTTCTTGTCCTCATGAACTGTGTGATTTGCCAAGGCATTGGTACCAAGGTGTATTGTTATATGTGTAACATCCCCTGATTTCTGCACAATTGTCTTTACGCAGTTAGTGTCCCTACTTGCAGAGGCTCCTGGTAGACACTTTACCACAATGTCACTTTTAACACATTGTGTTAGGTAGTGTCCCACTCCTCGG
This sequence comes from Neoceratodus forsteri, assembly GCA_016271365.2. Lineage (NCBI taxonomy): Eukaryota > Metazoa > Chordata > Ceratodontiformes > Ceratodontidae > Neoceratodus > Neoceratodus forsteri. The sequence continues at coordinate 816,033,106 of CM028133.1, forward strand.
ATCATGGCATCCCCGATTATGAGAATTTTGCCTTTTGTTTATATTTGTTTTGTTTTTATTTTGAGTTTTAGTATTTTGGTTGTTATTGCTTTTGGTTTTGGTATTGTTGTTGGTTATATTTTGAGTATTAGTTTTTTTGGTTTTATCGTAGTTTGCATTGGTTTTAATTGGTGTGTTAGCCTTTTTTGGTGGTTTAATTTCTTTACTTTGTATTACTTTGTCTGTGGTTGGTAGCAGTGGAACAAACCTGTTTTTTGTTTGGAAGGCTGGGAAATGCTCCTGATTTTTGGCTTCCTTCCTAGGCCTCCTATGAGGCCTCTTTTTCCTTACCACTTGCCATTCTCTGGGCCCTGCCTTGAGTCCTGGCCCCTGGCAGATGTGCTGGTACTGGTGGTGGTGGTGGTGGGGTTGAGGAGGTGTGCTATAGAGTTCCCTGTATTGAAGGTTGTATATTATAGTCCAAGCATCCAGTAGTTGGGTTGCAAGATCTGCTATGGTGCAGCATGCAAGGCAGGGTCCAGGGTTCTGGTTGCCATCTGTAGATCCTATTGTACAGTGCACCACAGTTTTTGCAACTGACAAGGTCCATTTTTTTGTTTGTTTGTTTTAATTGAGAGATAGTGCTGATTCCTGTTTCTTGGCAGGAAGTGTGGATGAAAAAGTAACTAGAACAGTAAATTTTTTTGTTTTGTTTGTATTTTGTAGTAAGGTACTACCTCCTATCAGGTGTTGTGGGTGCCGCTACAAACCTATAAAGCAAGTGCACTCGGGGCTGGGTAGGAATAAGGGAGGGTGGGTGGGCATATCCACCTGTTCCCTGTATGCTGTATAAAACAATCAGGTAGCTGTTGAACAGATGAGGTCTAGCTTATTCTCCTGCAAGGTAAGAAGGAATCTGGTTACTAGCTCAGTTGTTCTGCCCTTTGGCTTCAAACAGCTCTGTGGAGTCCCCGCTGCTTGCAGTAAAAACCCCTGCCAGTTGACAATGTGTCCCAGCTCCCTGCTACTGTGAGAGAGAGGGGACTGATCCACTGGCTGCAGGACAATACCTGCCCTTCTCAAATGCTGGAGTGCCCAGGGAACTGCTGTAGCAGAAGCCGCTGATGAGAGTAGAAGCCACCAATGAGTTGGAAACTGGATGCGGCTATGCTGCTGCAAGTTCTGCTTGCAGTGCTTCAGTCAGCAGACCAGCAGGCAAGAGCTTGGGAGAATTAAAATTTCCTACTTGCATGTCCCTCAGGTGAAGATCAGTGCAGACATGAAGGTTAGGGGCTGGACCACACTTGGCATATACCTCCTATGGTTGCCCTTTGTGTGTGAGCTGTTCTGCTGGAGAGAATTGAAAGCTAGGACTTTTTTTTTTAGGTTTTGCTTTTTTTGCCTTCTAACTCAGTTCAGGTAGAAAGTGGGCGGTGACATGCACAACCTATATAGGAAGAGGACCCTGTGGTGGGTGGGATTAGGGGTAGGGTGGGGGGCAGAACCTTTGTTTCTCCTTCCTGCTGAAAAAACAATCAGTTTGTTATGGTCAGCCACTTAGTAGCACAACTAGAGACTGGAGAAGAGGAGGTCTCTCTCTCTCTCTCTCTCTCCCAGTTGGTGAAGATTAGTGAAGCTTAGCAGACAGTAAGGTTAGGGACTGGACCGCACTTGGCGTATGCCTCCTAGGGTTGCCTTTGTGTCTGAGCTGTTGCTTCTGGTTGTTTCTGGCTGAGAACTTTCTATTAGCCAACCACTATTCCAGTAGTGGGTACGGCAGACAGTAAGCATAGGGGCTGGACTGCTTTTGGTGTACGCCTCCTAGGTGTGCCCTTTGTGTCTGAGTTGTTGCTTCCAGCAGAAAGCTTTCTATTTAGAAGACCACTATTTCAGCAGTGGTACAGCAGTACAAATGCTGATTTATATACAGCAGCCAGGAATTATGGGTAAGTGCTCCAACTGCTTCTTATGTTGAGATAGCAGCCACTGGCTGGGTCTGAGCAGAGCAGTTGAGAAGAGAAGTCTCCTCAGTGGAAATAAGAGTCTGGACTGTGCACACCAAGGAGGATTCAGCCAGCTAAAACAGCTGTCAAGAAATCCTTGCTTCTGCACCTGTTGGAGTCTGCCTTCCCTCCTTGATTGGTCTCCCCTCCCCCCAGTCAGTAAAGATAAGTGAAGCTCAGCAGACAGCAAGGCTAGGGGCTGAACCACACTTGGCATATGCCTCCTAGGGTTGCCCTTTGTGTCTGAGCTGTTTGTATCTGAGCTGTCTGAGAACCCACCAGGAAGACCCATTGTTTCTGTGATAGGCTCACTTACAGAGCCTCTTTCAAAATATGTGGATTCTCACATAAATGGTATTCCTGGTAAGTTCATATCCTACATTAGGAACACTGCAGATTTTTTGAGTATCCTTTACCGAAGAAAGTGCCAGCCAACACACTACTGGTCATGCCTGACATAAAGTGTTGCACACTAATATACCAAATACTGAGGGTGACAAGGTTTTGCCTGAAGCAATATATCATTATATAGAATTTTCAGTAATGTGTATTGAGGCGATTATGTCATTGGCAGAAATGGATCATGGTTACAACTACTTCATACTGGGTTTCATACTGGGTGATAGAATGGAAGAAGGCACCTTTGCCCATTACACCATTCCCCGCATAGCGGGCTCATTTTATTTTCTTAAATATACTATTTGATCGATCTCGCTTTTAAATTTGTCCAATGTACTACTCAGGACAATATATTCTTGAAGCGAATTCCATATTCTATCTGTTCAATATAGTTCAAATATATGTTCAAAGTGGCAATATAGACCTAAGTTGAATTCATACCCAAATTTGACTTATGTTTTCCAACTGACCCAGTTTCTGGTCAGTAGATAGGATAACTGCGTTGTGAGTTCAACCTTAACTACAGCACCTGAAATTTGCATTAATGTAATATAAAAATGTGATAAATATGCTAAAAGTTTGTAACCCCTTTGTAAAACATAGAAACATAGAATTTTTCATTAGATAAAGACCACTTGGCCCATATACTCTACCCTAAATTCCCTACCTATAGTGCCACTGGAGACCTTACTTGGACTTTGGTTTACATCCCCTTCTTGCTTCTAAGATTGCCTTGTGTCTATCCCATACATCCTTAAATCCTGTGACCATTCTAGCCTGCACAACTTCCACTGGGATGCTGTTCCAAGCATCCACTGCTCTCTCCATAAAGAAGTACTTCCTCATGTTTCCTCTGAGCCTCCCCCCTCCAGCTTCATATTGTGACCCCTTCTCCTTAAGCATCTTTTTCTTTGGCAAATGCTCCCTTCCTGTACCTTGTTCATTCCTGTGAGGTATTTGAATGTTTCTATCATATCCCACCATTCCCTCCTGTCTTCTAGGGAGCACATATTTAAATCCTTAAGCCTTTCTTGGTAGAGATTCTGATGCAGTCCATGCACAATTTTGGTTGCTCTCCTCTGCACCGCCTCCACCCTATCTATGTCTTTTCAGAGATGGGGCCTCCAGAAGTGTACACAGTCCTTGAGGTGGGGTCTCACCAGTGATCTATACAGGGGTATTATTACCTCCCGCTTTCTACTGGAGATAGCCCTCCCAATGCATCAGAGCATTCCTCTAGTCTTTCCTGGTAGCACCCTATATGAGTGTCTATTATTGAGCAACTCAATGTGAGCAGCTCAATAATAGTGCTTTAAAGTACAGTGACAGATGAAAAAGGTCCTGTATAGTGAGTGCAGCAGGGAGCTACACTCGCTAGAGCAGGTTATAGGAGCATGTTTGGCCAAGCCCTGCCGAGTTGGCTGTTTAGTGTTGCAGTATACGCTACTGTTCCTGAAGCCAGCGACCAGGGTTCGGGTCTAGCACCCGGAAGTAGAAATTTTGTTCTTTTATTTTTTTTTTCCACTAAGTCTGCGCCCCCCCATGAAGTTGATTATAATTAGTTTGGGGGAGCAGGGGCTTGCCACCCATAGAGGGGAGTGCAGGGGGCATAGCCCCCCACATAAAAATACATATGATAAGTTTTTTCTTCTTGCACTAAGTGACCATCACTATTTGCGATGGTTGGTGTAATGTGTTGTCACCCTGTTTTGTTGGGCATTTTTTGTGTTGCTCTATGCGGTCGGTGACTATTAGTAGTCACTCATCACATAAAACCATCTTTCCCACTGCCTTGTCGCACTGTTTAATTACCTTCAGGTCATCAGAAATAATAACCCCCAGGTCACTTTCCTGTTTTGTGACTTCTTACACTCCACCCCCCAAGTTGGTATGTTGCCCCTGATTTTTTATGCTGTAAGTGCATGATTTTGCATTTTTTTGCATTAAATCTTAGCTGCCAAACCCATGAACATTCTTCTAACTTCTTCTGATCTCCCCCCATTCTTTCAACCCCTCCTTGTGTATCTACTCTGTTGCAGATTTTTTTGTCATCTGCAAATAGGCATACCATCCTTTCCAGTCCTTCTGTAATGTCACTAATAAAGACATTGAAGAGGACAGGGCCTAATACTGACCCCTGCAGCACTGCGCTAATCACCTTGCCTTCCCCAGAGTACATCCCATTTACCACCACTCTTTGTCTCCTACCACTAAGCCAACTCTACACCCATTTTACTGTTTAGGACCTACTCCTAAGCTATTCAGTTTGTTTACCAGCCTTCTATGTCTATGAAATCCAGATAGGCCATGTTAACTGCCCCTTCTTGGTCTATTTCCTTTGTTACCCAGTCAAAGAACTTGATCAAGTTTGTCTGGCTGGACCTCCCCGCTGTGAACCCAAGTTGCAGTGGATCCTGTAGACCACTGGTAACAAGGTATTCTCCAATCCTTTTGTCGTAGAGTGTGGGATTTCACAAGAACATCGCAATGATGTCAGACACAGGCAGGCAACTAGGTGCATAAAAAATGGCAGTGAGTGTTTATCATTTTATTTTTCAGCAAAAATTCAAACAGAAATCAAAAGAAAAATGGTGTTAGCCATTTTCATGCTATGTTGAGAGCACCCTCTCATGAGGTCTTACACCTCTCTTGGTCACTTCTATACTGACACCCTATCTCCATTCTACCCTTAGTGGTAGGCTTTTATACAATTTGTCAGCTGACATCACTTCCTTGGAATCCACCCACATTATGTCACTTAACTAAAAACATATCCCTGTGAGGCTCATGTCCCAGACTATACAAAAGAAAAGGGATATTTCTAAGCCTTTGATAAAGACAATTTACTATCCTCAACCATTACACAAATATCACAGCCCTGACCTGTTTTATCTATATTTATAAACACAACGACCCTCATTAATATTAGCTCCTTCCACTGGCCAGCCTATAATATAAACCTTTTCAGCATAAATACAGACCACTAGTGGCTGCTGTCCCACTATAGGACCCATTCTACAGGAGTTCTCCTACAAACAGATCAGGCTATTTTCATGTTGTACTTCCTTATATCTCAGAACATGTACTACAGCCTAACAATACTGATATAAGCCCACAACTCACTTAAAAAGAATGTTTGTGTACGCCCAATAGGGCCTAAAAGTATCTGTTTAGAAACACAGGCATTTATATGCAGTTCAATAGCTGAAATTGAAGCTTAACTTTCATTTTGGCCCTATATTTACACCAGGGCTTCAGGGCACAGTTCTGCTTATGAGGCGGCTTCCCTCTTTTCCTTTGTACCGCCCTCCATTTATCAACATTCCCTTCCCTGTCTTTCAATTAGTGCCAACATAGTGCAGCAGAGCAGCATGTCTACAAAGCATTATCTAACTGCTTCTGCTGTTAGTATTGTAGATAATTTATTCTCTCATTCCCCTTATAGCTGTGTGTTTTGCCTAACATACAAGCGCTTGCTCAGAGTGCATAACTTTTAACTTGCAGCATCTTTTAATTATTTGGCCGCAGTGAGTGACAGTCTGGTTATGGAGCATGCCATCGCTCTGAACACAACTCTCTGTCCTTTTGTTTTCAATTATACTGCAACATGCGGTATACCCTGTGGATTCGGAGCATAACCAAGCTCTGAAACAACCGCAGCCAAGCCTGTTCCGATTACGGAGTCAGTGCTGCAATGAGTGCAATGCGCACATTTAGGGACAAAGTTTTCTTTTTATTTTACAGATGTCCCTCTCTTTGATCTCAGGTAGCAGCTGCAAAATCATAGCAAGAGGCAGAGAGAGCTCAGAGAGTGAGCGCACTCCTAATTTAAAACTAGAGGTTCTTCCTCTCTCTCCATTCATTTGGGGCAACAGTATATTCTATTCTTAAAGCACAACCTGCGCTTTTCTTGCATGCTCCTACTTCGGAGTTTTTGAACACATAGCGTGAAATGCTCTTTTTTTCCATACATGCACTTTCTTTCCATACATTCTGCCCTATGTGTTTGATTACAGCGCTACTTCTGCTGTTAGTATTGTAGACATTTTTATACTCTCATTCTCCTTATAGCTGTGTGTTTTTCCTAACATACAAGCACTTGCTCAGAGTGCATAACTTTTAACTTGCAGCATCTTTTAATTATTTGGTTGCAGTGAGTGACAGTCTGGTTATGGAACATGCCGTCGCTCCGAACACAACTCTCTGTCCTTTTGTTTTTAATTATACTGCGATATACCCTTTGGTTTCAGAGCATAACATAGAAACATAGAAACATAGAAGTCGATGGCAGATAAGGACCACAAGGCCCATCCAGTCTGCCCATTTCTTTTTCTACCTTATAAATGTGCCATCAGCCTTTGCTCTGTCAATGGCCTATCTATTCATACTCATATGTATTGCTCCCTTATGCCTATCCCATGCCTGTTTGAAGCCCTGCACTGTGTTCATATCCACCACTTTCTGAGGTAGGCCGTTCCATGCATCCACCACCCTTTCTGTGAAAGATCTTCCTCACATTACCCCTTAATTGGCCTCCCTCTAATTTCATGCTGTGTCCTCTTGTTCTGCTACTTTTCTTATATTGAAACATGTTAGACTCTTTCACGTTGTTAATGCCCTTAAGGTGTCTGAATGTTTCGATCATATCACCTCTCTCCCTCCTTTGCTCTAGGGTATACATGTTGAGCTCCATTAATCTGTCCTCATATGTTTTCTAATGCAGTCCCTGCACCATTTTGGTTGCCCTTCTCTGAACTGCCTCAATTTGGTTAATGTCCTTGTGAAGGTGTGGCCTCCAGTACTGCATGCAGATGGGGCCTAGCCAGTGTTTTGTAAAGAGGGATTATTACCTTCCTCTTCTGACTCATGATAGCCCTACTAATACACCCTAAAATCCCCCTAGCCTTACCTACCGCTTTAGTGGTCTGTTTGGATGATTTCAGGTCATCGGTGATGATGATGCCCAAGTCTCTTTCTTCCCTTGTGACTGCCAGCAACTCTCCTCCCAGCCTATAGATGGCTTCAGGGTTTCTCTTCCCTATGTGCATGATTTTGCACTTCTTTGCATTAAACCCCAGTTGCCACTCTTCCGACCATTTTGCTAGTTTATCCAGATCTCTTCTCATTCTGCCCACCCCATCTGGATCATCTACTCTGTTGCAGATCATGTTGCCATCTGCAAACAGACAAACCTTACTCTCTAGTTCATCTGCAATGTCACTGATGAAGCTATTGAAGAGGACTGGCCCCAGGACTGATCCCTGAGGTACCCCACTTGTGACTACCATTTACCACCACTCTCTGTTTTCTGCCTGTTGACCAGTTTGCCACCCAGTTGACCAACTTCTGACCCACCCCGAGCCTACCCAGCTTATTAATCAATCTTCTATGTGGAACCGTATCGAAAGCTTTGCTGAAGTCAAGGTAGGTGACATCAACTGCTCCCCCTTGGTCCACCACTCTGGTTACCCAGTCAAAGAAATCTACGAGATTAGTTTAACAGGACCTTCCTTTTGTAAACCCATGCTATCTTGGATTCTGTGCTCCTATGTATTCCAGGTGTTCCACTATCCTTTCCTTAAGGAGTGCCTCCATAATCTTGCCCACTACTGAGGTAAGACTGACTGGTCTGTAGCTCCCTGCCTTGTAGAGCTGGATCACATGAGCCCTTCTCCAGTCTTCTGGGACCTGTCTTGTGCTTAGAGACTCACTAAACAGTTCTGATAATGGCTCTGCTAGTTCCACCCTTAGCTCCTTTAGTACCCTGGGATGTATGCCATCAGGTCCCATTGCCTTGTCCACCCTGAGCTTATTGAGCTCTTGTAGGACCCTTTCTTTTGTGAATGGACTATTGCTCACCTCCCTCCCCCTGTGTCCATGGTGCTGAGCTGTGGGCCCTGCCCTACCTTCTCTTCAGTAAATACTAAGCAGAAGTATCTATTTAGGATAGATGCTTTTACATGGTCCTCCTCCTCACACACACCCTTATCTCTTTTGATCTTAGCAATACCCCCTCTGGACTTTCTTCTTTCACTAATGTATCTATAGAAAGTCTTGTCACCTTCTTTTACTGTCTGTGCTAGTGTTTCCTTGGTTTGGGCCATTGCCTGCCTTACTGTCTTCCCTGCTTCCCTTAGGAAAGTTTGGTATGCCTCTCTATCTTCATCCCGCTGCTTTCCCTTATATTTCCTGAAGGTCAGCCTTTTGGCTCTGACCTCTTCTGCTACTGTTTTTGAGAACCAAAGTGGTTTCTTTCTTCTTTTGCACTTCCTTTTCTCTCTAACACAATGGGATGTTGCTTCAAGTATTGCATCCTTAATGCTTGCCCTCTTTGCCTGTACCCCCTCACCTGTATTTCTTTTTACCAGGGCTAGCTTAACTCTGTTGGCCATCTTATCAAAGCTCTGAAAAAACCACAGCCAAGCCTGCACCGATCAAGGAGTCGGTGCCACAATGAGTGCATCGCACACCTTTAGGGACAAACATTTATTTTTATTTTACAGATGTCCCTCTCTCTGATCTCAGGCAGTCAACTGCAAAATCATAGTGAAAGGAAGAGAGAGCTCACAGAGTGAGCGCACTCCTGATTTAAAACTAAAGTCTTTTCCTCTCTCTCCAGTCATTTGGGGAAACAGTATATTCTATTCTAAAAGTGGAACCTGTGCTTTCCTTACATGCTCCCACTCGGGTGTTTCTGCACACACAGTGCAAAATGTGTTTTCTTTCCATATACCTGCCCTATGTGTTTGATTACAGCACAACATGCGCTTTACACCTAATCAGGGGCATATTTCATTTTTTTAACAGAGTGACAGGAGTCATTAAGGGCTCCTTAGCAGTTTTCCTTATGGCTACTATGCTACTGGAGAAGGAACAGCAAGAAAAGGGTATAGAAACAACTAAGGGGTTGCTGCTCCTGTCCTGCATTGCCATTATTTTTAATGTATAGTACCTTTTAAGCTTCTCAGTTATTTTTTATTGGGGGGGGGTGTAAAAACATCAGGGCACCCTTCCATGACAGGGATCACCCTGTCACACCTTTCCTTCAGTAGCAATTCCATTACTTTGCCCACTACTGAAGTCAGGCTGACTGGCCAGTAATTTGCTGGCTGCTCCCTAGTTCCACTTTTGTGGAGTGGGACTACATCTACCCTCTTCCAGATCCCCGGTACCACTCCTGTTTCTAGTGACAAGTTGAACAGGGCTTTTAGAGGTGCAGCCAGTGCCTCCCTAAGCTCCCTCAGCAACCTGGAGTGCACCATATCTGGACCCACTGCCTTGTCTACATTTAAGTTTGATAGCTCCCTTAGGACTCTTTCCACTGTGAATGGGTTAGTGTCCACCTACCAACTCTTTATGCCCTTGTCTTGTAACAAAGGCCCATTTCCTACCCCCTCCTCCATGAATACTGAACAGAAGTATTTGTTCAATATGTCTCTTTTGGTTTCCTGTTCTACAGAACTCCCCCACCCCTTCCCTTTTCAATCTTACTATCCCGCCCTTGGACTTCCTCTTTTCACTAATGTATACAAAAAATGTTTTATCCCCCTTTTTTACTGATTTAGCTAAATTTTCCTGTTTTCACTCCTAACTCCTATGCACTCATAACTGCCTTCCCTGGCTCCCTTTGCTTCTCATGGTAACTCATCCTTCTTCTGTGTTCTTTTGTATTTTCTGAAGGCTAGTTTTTCTGTGTTTACTTTTTCTGCTACCTCTCTAGAGAAACACAGTGGCCTCTCTTTTCTCTTGCCCTTGCTCACCTGCTTGACACAGAGCTTAGTAGCTTTTTCAATTCTGCCTCTAATTGTAGCCCACTGTCCTTCTGCTCCCCCTAGTTTCCTTATCCCTGCCAGGGCATCCCTAAGGTATTCTCCTATTTTTCTTAAAATTGGCCCTCCTGAAGTTTAGGACCCTCGTCCTCGTGTGGTTTGATTCTGGAACTGTTCTTACATTAAACCACACTGTCTGGTGATCACTGGTCCCCAAGTGGTGCCCCACTGTGAAGTCAGCAATACTGTCCCCATTTGTCAGTACTAGGTCCAGCAATGTCCCCTCACAAGTGGGGTCCTTAACTAGTTGCCAGAGGAATATCCCCTGCAGGGAGTCCAGGATGTCTCTACTCCTGGTCTTTTGTGTGGGGGGGGGGAGTTCCAATCCATGTCTGGCTGATTGAAGTCTCCCACTAATAACACCTTTCCCTTGTGAGACATCTTATGGATTGCTTCCAACATTTCCTTATCCATAACTCTTCCTCGTGATGGAGGACTGTTGGGAGAAGGGTCTAAAGGGGTATGGAAGAAAGCTGGTTCTTGATATACAATATTGTAAACAGAATATGTGTAATAAGTATAAAATAATAGGCACTACCAAAATGATAATAAAATGTCATTTAACCCCCCCAACCATCCTTCTTCCCTATCTTTGTCTTGTTGTTATATGTTCAATTGTGCTTGAGCAACTAGAGGAGATGATGCTTGTGTGACTTGATTTACTTTGTGGCTTTCCACCTATCTATCCATGGGATATACCACCCTGTAGGAGTATGATGCAGGAACCCTAGATGAGGATTCCCCCCTTACAGGTGCAGCGGGAATGATTGCGTTGGCTAAAGGTAGGTTAGGAAGAAACCCATGGGTAAGAGAGATGAGCCACTGGAGGAGGAGGGGTGGATGGTGGGCAATGAAAAATGAATCCTGGAGGGGCTCAGGATGAGTAACCTTTTAAGCCTGATGGGGGAGTGACATAGTTGCTCTGCTCATTGAACCTTGGGCTTAAAGCCCTCCCATTCAATTGTGCTTATGCAACAAGATGAGATGATGCTTGTGTGACTTGATTTACTTTGTGGCTTTCTGCCTTTCTATCCGTGGGATATACCACTCTGTAGGGGTACGAATCAAGGAACCCTAGAGGAGGGTTCCCCCCCTACAGGTGCCGAGGGAATGATTGCATTGGCTAAAGGTAGGTTAGGAAGAAGCACAGAAAGAATACGTAAAGGTGTCAAGCATAGAAGAGGTGAGGATGATGAATGAATGAATTCTGAGAAGATGAGAAGGGCGGATTTCCTAAGGTGGGGGCGGGGGCCACCATCTGCCTCCATTCAACAGTGGAACCTAACTAATTAACCTGAGAAAGCACTAATTCTAACTAATATTATGACCATTGGCATGGAGGAGAGGAGAAAAACCCTTTGAGGAGGAGGAAACCTCTGGGGATCCAAGGCCTAGGTTGCCTTCCCTCCAGGCTTACGACGTTTGATTTGAGGATGCATGTCATTAAAAAGAAGGATTCATTGATGAGAGGGATATGAGTAGGGAAGATGATGGCTAGATAGGGAAAAAGCCCAAAAGCACTGATCGAAGAAGGAACATGAGGCAGCAGGGACCCGAGAGGGGTATGCTCGAGTGGTCGATGAGAAGGAGTAGAATCCATGTAGAAGTCAGAGGAGCAAGGGGTATCCAGATGTGCTCACAAGGAGACTGAGGATAATGCAGACTGGCTTGATTGAGTGATATGAGTGAGTAGACACTGAGGCCGATAAGGCATGCTTGATCATGTGATGTGAACGATTAGACCCTGAGGTCAGAGTCGATGAGATAGCATAGGATTCAATGATAGGAATGCTCAGGTCAGCAATGAAAATAGATAAACCTTGAGGCAAGGATGAGTGAATGTTGACCAGAGTTATGAACCTGATACATGTGGAAGGATGTCCGCAGGTCAATGAAGTGACAAAGGAATCACGATAGGTACACCCAGAAGAAATATTGATTGCAGGCCTCGAGTGGAGTGAATCGTTGATGGTCAGTACAGAATGTGAATAAGAGGAGACAGGAATGAACTGGAAAATGAACCTGTACAAAGGTAGTATGCTCGATAGATCAATGCAAGCAAGTAGGCTCCTCCAAAGGAGGTAAACACCGAGGCCAAGAAGGTATGTCAGGAACCAGAGGGTATGCGAACCACAGGGTATGCTCAAGATGAGCGATTAAGAGGAGCAAAATCAGATGATGTACGATGAGGAGTGAAGCCATGAGTGGAGTGAATCCATTATGGCTGGGACAAAAAAAGGTTCTAGGCTGACGAAGGTAAAACAGGAAATGGATGAGGATATGATTTATGATAGGGATGCCCAATGACAACCCAAATCAGGAACTTGATGAATGCAGCAGGAGGGCCGATGCAACCGGACATAAAAAGGTAACGCGATAGTATGCCCAACAGACGTATCAAATGCAGGCCAGACGGATGCAGCCTGCCAGCAGAAAACTGTTCAATGAAGAAGCATAGGATTCAATGAGAAGTACACTGATTGAGCGAAGGAAATAGCTGAACCATGAAGTCAAAATGAGTGAAAAAGAACCAGACCCATGAACTGGGACATGGAACAGGAGGAGGAGGGCAACAAGTGGAGATGACAGGGTAGACGCCCCTGAGATGGTGGATGAAGACAGGGAGAAGGAGGGAGGCCAGCGTTGCTGAGTCCCGAATATAGTACCATGAGGTCAAAAGGAATCAAAAAGGAAAGGAGGCAGCAGGGTACTAGAACCCCAAAAGAAGAGGCAGCCAAGCCAAGGAGAGGATAGGGATGGCACCAGTGCATAATACTCGAATCCAGAAATGGAAGCACTGCACGAAACTGAACAAGGAATGTAGGGGCATGGACCCCAGAGGGGATGCTTGATTAGTCAGATAAGGTGAGGGCGGAATGTCTGAGACAAAAGCAAACAGTATGGAGTGTAAAACAAATGAAAATGGCATCGAGTACACCACTTAGTGAGTTAAGGAGCAGAACAAATCCTGGCGACCCCATAGAAGCAAACAAGGAGGCACACTGTGGCTCGATTTACACTGTCCCTGGCTCACCCAACTGCCTGGTTACTAGATGAAAATGCAGAAGCAGATGGCCACTCAATGCCCAGGCTCCATATAGTCACCCACAGAGACTGACACAGAATTTTGTACACCACCACCGTCTGGAAATACAAGGAGCCAAAGGGTTTAAAGCACTGGGCAACATTGACATCTGAATGAGGGAAGAAAGTAGACTCACCAGGATTGACATTAATCCCACATCGCAGTCCACCATGGTTCAGGCACTCACCGATGCAGGTCTCGACATCCAAGAAATAGTGCCAGAGCAGCGAGGGAACTGATACAGGAGGAAACAATGGGGCCACAAAAAGTCGCAAGCAGGGGGGATCTGCACTGCCAGAAGGAGCAGAACAAAGGCACTAGACAGAGGATGCACGCACCACAGATGGGAGGTAGAGGCAAAGTGAGGTGACAGCCAAGGCCCACCGAGAGACAGGAGAGGTATTGAAGTGGGGCTGGAGGCAGGTAGCGGCCGATGGTGGCAGCGGGACTGAAAGGGCAGCCGAGCACCAAGAAATGCACAGATGGGTCAGTGCGACAGACTGGGCAAGCAGGCCGGGGGGGGGGATGGAAAATGAGAGGAGAGGGAGGACATGGGGAGAACCATGGTAAGGTTACTACGAAGCACAGGGAGGAGGGGCGGGGTGCAGAAAAAGGAGAGGACGGCCTCAGAGCAAATGGCAGAACAAATCAACTTTGCAGATGAAGTACATAGTAACACAGTTAACATAACCATGGAGCCAGTTATATTTGAATGCATGTCAGATCCAGAACAGTCACATAATTACCCTTTTAAGTTTTGTTTCAGTAATACATTAATGGAAACCCACTGGACAGCATGTCACTGGAGGAGAGTAAAGGAAAGACAGAAACTGGCCTCTTCAAATCTGAAAAAAAATATATAATTCAACTGGGTAGATGGCCGGAGGCGACTGCTGAATAAACCGATAGAAATTGAAATGAGCGAGGGAGGGTGGCGCCTCTGGCTGCAATGAAAAATGAATCCTGTAGGGGCCCAGGATGAGTAACCTTTTAAGCCTGATGGGGGAGTGATGTAGTTGCTCCGCCCATTGAACCTCGGGCTTAAAGCCCTCCCATTGTTGTTTCAGTCTGGTTGGACTCTCCCTGACAACCCTTCCCCGACCATTCCTTTCGTTACTTGGCACTTAATAGCACATTGCACAATGCTGAGTAGTTTTGCAGTCTATATATGCACTGGAACATTATATATATAATTTAAATATGCACAGCCACTTTAATCATTTTTGTTTAAGAGGATAATGCATTACATGACAGCATCCTTGAAAAAGTGCATGTATGCTTGCATGAAATGTCAGAGGCCGGGGCAGGGTAGCACTGGTGAGTAAGCAACATTTGTTAGTAAAAGCATTTTTGTTACAGAATTAACTAGCCCAGTGAGAGTTTTTGCTTGAAATCCATCTTGTTTAATGTGTAGCTATACTCCTCCTAGAGACTACTGAAGTGAATGAAACTCTGTGGCTCTGTTTCAGTGCTCTGAGTTGCCCTATATGCATGGACTGACACAAGGACTACCTGCAAGATCTCCTTTGTCCCTACCATCCTCTCCGCCCACTCCGCTCCACTCCACTGGCGAGGGATTGCTAGAGATTCCCAGGGTTTGTCTTAAATCATCTGGGGCAAGGGCCTTTTCCTTTATGGCTCTGACCCTGTGGAATTCTCTACCTTGTCAGGTTAGAGAGTGCCTGTCCATGGAATCATTTAAGAGATCACTGAAAAGTCACCTATTTTTACTGGCATTTGGTTAGTTTATTTTATGGTTATTTTATTGCTCTTATGTTTTTATTTATTATTGTTGATGTTTTATTTCTGTTTTGTATTAGCACTTTGATTTCTTGAAAAGCGCTTTATAAATAAATTTTGATTTGATTTGATTTGAAGGACAATGCTTGTTTTCAAGGGTGACCCAGGAGCACTGTGGAGGTTAGGTGACTTGTTCAGGGTCATACAGTGTGCAAGTGGAGGTTGTGGGAATCAAACCCATGTCTGCTGGATATACCAAGCTCATTCACAGCTTGTTTCTCTAACCTTTAGGATATACATCCTTTCAGTTTGACTTTTCCTAGACAGGGGGAGGCAGCTGAGGCGCTGTACAATGCCTCCATGCATTTATGTACAGAACTGCCAATGGGTACATAGTGCCTTACATGCCATATGAGATCATTAGTTTGCCCAAAACTAAATGTGGTTCCCAGGAGCAAAATTACTAGCCTGTTCGGGATTTGCCCTCTCCCTTTGCTCCTGGGAGTCTGTTGCTAGCAGGGGACTGCATCACTGCTGCGCATATTTACTTTGTGCAGCTCTAACATAGCTCCATTTTCATTCAGACAGCACACACTGAACAGGGTGAGCTGCCTGTATGAATGTAGAACCCTGATGGCCATGCACTATTTTACGCATTCTGCTAGTGTTTGTGCAGCTCTAACAGCCACCTTTCAGTGTACGGCTCATGGACTTTTTGCCTCTTCATATTATTCATATGAACCATCAAAAACTAAGAAATCTACAGGGGAAAAGTTATGAACTGTGGCCATAACAGTGTAAACACTCATTGAAAACTCTTTTAAATGAGGTATTGACCTTATCTGTAACTGGCAGCAGTCCAAAGATACTGATGTTTAAGTCTTCTGTATACCGATACTACACTGCAACCATTTTTAGCACCTCAGGATGTCTCTGTGGGTGAAGCTGTGTGGAACTACAATGTGTTTAGGCACAACTCCACCATCAGTGACATCACATGGTTCTAAAAATGGTGACAATGTAGTATCAGGATAAGGGGAAAATGGAAATTGTTTAACCAGGAAAGGCACACTAAGCTGGAGCTTGTTTCCAGGTGCGACCTGATAAGGAAAAGGCAGAGTTAGTATCAATACTGTATCTCTGGCCAGCTGCCAGCTATGGGTAAACCAAATATCTAATTTAAAGAGCTAATAGAATCGAAAACAGTAGGCAGGAAAATATTACAAATTTTAATAAGTAGGTTGCTGTTACTTTTTATTTCTGAAGTATTTTTCTTTTTCCTTACATTCCTTAGAACGTTTTCTGTGTGATAGTACTGTGCTAGGTGTGTAGAATAGCATCTGCCTGGCAGCTGACTTGTCAAGTTCTGTTCCCTGTACTGCATCATCAGCACAGTGACCTCACTAACTGCAACACCACTGGTGACTGACCTGGCAGCTACTAAGTGACTCTTCCTGAGTAGCTGTGATGTCGCAGTCACTGAGGTCACAGTGCTGATACTCTACTGAAAGGAACAGAGCTAGCTATGTCAGATGCCAGGTAGAGTGCTGATCCACACATGGCACCTACTGACATCAGGTAATAAAATCTTTAAAATAACCAAAGGGAAAAGGGAAAAGTACCTCATGTTAAAAAAAGTAATAGCTGACTGCTTTCACAAAACCAATAGTTTTAGGCAGTACACTAGCACTTTCAAAGAGTTTTTATTGGACTATAAAATTATGAGGTTCACTGTTAGTAAATAAACTGGCTTCAGGGACAATCTCCTACTTTTCATGCATTATACAATGGCAAGAAAGAAGCCTGGCTCCTGATTGGTCAGTTAGCCATCACAGCAGGGATGTTATCCTGGCATAACATCCCTGCTGATCAACTAGATGAGCACCACATTGATTGTTTCCATCTTTTAAAAATATATATTTTTAAACACTAAACAAAATTCTTTAAAATTATTTTTTTTGTGTATAAAACAATGTGCCATTGTATAATAGGAATAATGCCCTCCAGAGTGGGTGTTGTACTGTGATAACATCCCTTCTCGGGTGTTGGACCCGAGGTGGGATGTTATCCCAGCATAACACTCACCCTGTCAGGCATTATTCCTTTGTTATATCATGGAAAGCCTACAGACAAGTTTATACTTAGATATGTTAATTATAAGCTATTTGATGATATTTTAGGTCTTGTTTTATGCGTTTTTTAAAGTACTGTGAAAACAAATGGGTGCACAAATAGAAAACTGGCAAACTGGTTTGACAATGTTTACTTAAATGTCATTGCAGGTGAAAAAAAACTTGTCAAAACAATAAAATTTTTTGAGGTTTCAGTTTCCAGCAAAATAGTCACAACATCACCAGTTTAGCTGCAGATTCTGTGGGCAAGAATCGATGCCTAAAATAAATAAAGATATAGTACTGTTTCAGGAAGAGTATTTTTTTGTTGTTTGTTTGTTTGCTTTCTTTTTGGGTGTTAATGCAGGAAAAATGAATAGATTTACATACTTTTAGTGAGAGCATATAATTTGTAGCACATTTTTCCACTGTCAGTAACTCTGTGGTATGACTCTCAGGCACATATTTAGAATTTGACGTTAATGAGTACAGTTTTTATGAAAGGAGCAGTATCTGCTAGTCCTCCAGTAGGTTTTCACCAATAATGTTTTTTTTTTTTTTTGTTCAGGCAAAAGCATCAATGCACCCATTCTTTTTGTTTTCATTCATTCTTGAAGAAGAGATGGGATTTTGAAGCTTTTAAAAGTTCCTGCTCCTCTGCCCCCCCCCAAAAAAAATATCTTGGTAGAATGCTATGCTGTTTACCACTAGAAATGTGGTAGCACCATCCTAATAAATTAAGAGTATGAGTCTAATATGTACATTCAAAAGGTAACCTCGCAGAAGAGATTTTAGAAAATTGTGAATGGTGCCCATCTTGAAGAACTTGAGTCATTATTGCAAAATTACCTATGAAAGCTATTTTAAAGATATATGAGAAAATAAAAACTATATCAATGATGAATCAAAGCATTTCAGAAATAAATTTTTGATTAAAAAACTGTATGATGAAATTTTTTTGCTAACAAAATCTGCTGCTTCAAAACAGCTGAGTACAACTGAGCTGGAACTACCTGTACAAAAGCTGTCTAAAGATACTCAGACTACATAAAGGATACTGTATGGTCCACTATCAGTAACAAGCATGTGTCACCATTGAGAGGTTGCCATGGTGACTGTTTAGACCTCAAATTGAAGCTTAAGAGCTTCAGAGGTTTTGGTTGACACGGCTACCTCGAGATGGTAACACATGATTTGTTGCCGTCAGCGGACCATACATTGTCTTTCATAGTGTATGGTCCATATAAACAGCAGGATCCGTACTTTTCAGTGTTTTTTATGTTGTCTTGTGTGCACAACACAGACAACATATTAGGGTTGCTTGAAGTGGTACAGCAGCCTTTGGAGGTGCAGTAGTGTTGTGACCAGTGGCACCACTGCTTTTTAGGGCTGGGCTCCGTGGCATAAATTAGATTGCACGTTGTCTATGACAGCAGTTGCAAAACATGCCACCAACTTGAAACATTTTAGCCACTGCAATGAGGAAGTGGCCCCTCATTGCAGGGCATGTCTTGCCTGGTGTAACATTTCAATAAACATGGAGAGCAGCGGCTCACCACCTGCCGCTCACAGCCCCTAGGAAGCCGACGTGGGGGGTGCACAATCCCCCATCGGCATATGTGACCCCTTTACTGATGTGGTCTGCCAAGGGGTGCCCAATCCCCCTCAGCATCATGTCTCTGAACACAGATATGCTTGCTGACAGGGGTACCCAATCCCCCTGTCAGCATGTTAACCCCCCCTTCCCATGTTCCTGCCACTGTCCCACCCTGATTGTGTGCCACACTGGGAGCCCACTCCAGTGTGGCTAATGTGCCCCCCAAAGAAATGTGTCACACTGGAAGTCCACCCCAGTGTGGCCAAACCTGTTAAAAAAAGAAAACGTCCCTTGGTGAATTGTTTAATATTGTTACCTGAAACAAAGGAAACGGTCCCTCACCATCCCGTCCCTCCCAGGCTCAGTAGCACCTTCTTTTGCACACCACCTGCCCACACCCCACTCAATTTATATACTTACTCTCTGGAGCCTAGCGTAATGATCTTTCGTGGACTGGGAACACGTTGCTACTTTTTAAAGCTAATCACAAACTGAAGAAATGCCGGTAAGCTGTATGATGGCATAAATGTGTTTTTTTTTCAACTTTGGTGCATATCTCAGCCATTTTTGCAAATTTTGGCTCCAAATTTTCAATATGGGGTTCTTGGGACCCCATCTTATGAATTCGGTCACTTTCATCTCATTATTCAGTCCCAAAAGGTGATTTTGTGGTCACTGCACGGAATTGCCTTTTAGGACTGATTAATGAAACAACAGTGCGACTGTTCATGAGGTGGGCTCCCAAAAAGCCTATGTTGCAAATTTGGTGAAAGAATTCCAAAAATGACCATGTTACGAGCTTGCATTGCACAGTTTCCATGCACGCTTGTAACTATGAGAATGTTTAATATTTTTACTCCAGATTTTCAACATTGCCATTTTCTCACACATCCTTATGAACAGTACAGCTGTGCTTTTCTACATCCTGCCCAAAATGTGTTTTTGCACATCTGGCACACAGTGGTGCAATCGCTGTAGGAAAACAATGATTGGGACAGACTAAGAAAATTACAGTAATACTGTTCATGAGCAGAGGTCCCAAAATGCCTATGTTGAAAATTTGGTGAAAAAATTCCACAAAATTACCATGTTACAAGCATGCATTGTGCAGTTTCCATGCATGCTTGTAACTTCAAGAATTTTACTCCAGATTTTCAACATTGCCATTTTTCCACACTTCCTTATGAAGAGTACAGCTGTCATTTTCCACAACGTGCCAAAAATGTGTTTTAGCACATCTGGTGCACAGTAATGCAATCACTGTAGGAAAGCAATGTTCCAGACAAAGTAAGAAAATCACAGTAACACTGTTCATAAGCAGAGGTCCCAAAATGCCTATGTTAAACAGTTGGTAAAAAAATTCCACAAAATGGCTATGTTACAAGCATGTGTTGCGCAGTGTCCACATACAGACATAAGTTCAAGAATTTTTAATATTTTCACTCCAGATGTCCAACATTGCAATTTTTGCACACCTTCTTATGAACAGTACAGCTGTCATTTCTCATATCCTGCCCGAAATGTGGTTTTGCACCTCTGGCACACAATGGCACAGTCGCTGTGGGAAATCAATGTTTGGGACAGATTAAGAAAATCATACTGCCACTGTTCATGAGCAGAGGTCCCAAAATGCCTATGTTAAAAATTTGGTGAAAGAATTCCAAGAAAAGACTGTTATGGGTGTGTGTTGCACAGTTTTCATGCACGCTCATAACTTCGAGAATTTTTTATATTTTCACTCCAGATTTTCAACATTGCCATCTCTTCACGGCTCCTTATAAATTGTGCAGGTCACATTTTTATGTGGTGCAGAATGGCACGATCACTGTGGGAAATCAACGTTCAGGACACATTAACAAAATTACAGCGACACTGTTCATGAGCAGAGGCCCCACATGTTTTCATGAGGTAGAAACATAGAAACATAGAATTTGACGGCAGATAAGGACCGCTTGGCCCACCCAGTCTGCCCATTTCCCTACCTAATGGATAAGCTGCAGATCCTAGTTAACCAGCAGCCTACTTCTTCCTGCCCCCAACCCCTAGAATTGCCTTATGACTGTCCCATGCATGCTTGAATTCCACCACTGTTTTTGACTCCACAACCTCCTCCGGAAGGCTGTTCCGCATCCACAACCCTCTCTGAAAAAATACTTCCTTAAATTACTCTGAGCCGCCCCATCTTCAAATTGTGCCCCTTGTTCTTGCACACCTCTTTTTTGAAAGATGCTACCCTCTTGGACTTTGTTGATTCCTTGAGATACTTGAAAGTTTCTATCATGTCCCCCCTCTCCCTCCTTTCCTCGAGGCTATACATATTAACCTCCTTAAGTCTCCTTCATATGTCTTCTGGTGCAGACCCTGCACCATTTTAGTTGCCCTCCTCTGGACAGCTACCATCCCGTCTATGTCTTTGTGGAGATTGGGTCTCCAGAACTACACGCAGTACTCCAGATGGGGTCCAACCAGCTATCTGTACAGAGGGATAATAACTTCCTGTTTTCTACTAGTGATGCCTCTCCCTATGCATCCCAGTATCTCCCCAGCCCTCCTTGCTGCCCTGTCACATTGCTTGCCCACCTTTAGGTCATCTAATATGACTACCCCCAGGTCCCTTTCCATTTTTGTTGTTGTTAGTATCTCACCCCCCATTGTGTACTCTTCCCCTGGGTTTTTGTTTCCCAGGTGCATTAGCTTGCACTTCTAGCATTGAATCTAAGCTGCTATACATTTGACCATTCCCTAACCTTGTCAAGTCCCTTCTCATCCTTTCCACCCCACCTTGTGCATCAACTCTGTTGCAGATCTTTGTGTCATCTGCAAAGAGACATACTTTTCTTCCAGTCCCTCTGCAATGTCACTTATAAAGACATTGAAGAGGATCGGTCCTAATACTGAACCCTGCGGTACCCCACTAGTAACCCCCCTTTCTTCAGAGTGGACTTCATTTACTATTACTCTCTGAGTCCTATTTTCCAGCCAATTCTTTACCCAGGCTGTCATCTTGGGACCCACTCTCAGGCTGGCTAACTTTTATATTAATCTTTTGTGTGGGACTGTGTCAAATGCCTTGCTAAAGTCTAGGTAGGCCATGTCCACAGCTCCTCTCTGATCTACTACTTTGGTCACCCAGTCAAAGAAATCTATCAGATTTGTCTGGCATGACCTTCCCGCTGTGAATCCATGCTGCCTTGGGTCCTGTGCCCCACTGGCCTCTAGATACTCAATACTTCTTTCCTTCAGAAGTGATTCCATCATTTTCCCTACCACTGAGGTTAAACTAACAGGTCTGTAGTTTCCTGCTTCTGCCTTGCTCCCACTTTTGTGAAGGGGAATCACATCTGCCCTCCTCCAGTCCTCAGGTACCATCCCATCCTCCTATGATTTGTTAAAGAGGGTAGTCAGTGGTGTCACTAGTTCTACCCTTAGTTCTTTTAGAATTCTGGGATAAATCCCATCAGGCCCCATTGCTTTGTCCACCTTCAGTTTTAAGAGTTCTTTCAGAACCCTTTCTTCTGTAAATGGGCTGGTATCAACTTCTGTATCCAGAGTGTTTCTACTGTTTGTTTTAGGTACCTCCCTCTTCCTTTGTAAATACTGAGCAAAATATTTGTTTAGTATCTCTGCCTTTTCACAGTCACCCTCTGCCCACCCTCCTCCCTTTATTAAGCCTCACTTTCCCTCCCTTGGTCTTCCTTTGCTCTGATGTACCTATAAAGGTTTTATCCCCCTTCTTAACCGAGGTTGGCTATCTTTTCCTCGGTTTGGGCCTTTGCTGTTCTGACTGCTTCCAGCTTCCTTTTGCTTTAACTGTCCTACTTTTATGCTCTCTGTCCTGCTCCTTCCATGATTCCTTGTACTTCCTGAATGCTTTCTTTTTCTCTAGAACCTTCACTGCCACTTCCTTTGAGAACCATAGTGGTTTCTTACATCGTTTCATTTTGTTTATTTGCTTCACACAAAGGCTTGTTACCTCTGTGATGGCAGTTTTTATTATTCCCCATTGTTCTTCCACCCCTCCTTCCTGCCCATTTGCTAGTGCATTCCTTAGGCACTCACCCATTTTGGAAAAGTCAGCCCTCCTAAAGTCCAGTACCTTTGCCTTTGTATGACTTGACTTTATTGCTGTGTTTATTGTGAACCATACTGTTCGATGGTCGCTAGTTCCCAGATGGCTACCCACTTCTACATCTGAGATCCTCTCTTCATCTCCATTTGAGAGAACCAGGTCTAAGATTGCTCCTCTTGAGTGGGCTCCAATACTAGTTGTCTAAGGCATGCCCCTGTAGGGCATCTAGAATAACCCCACTCTTCAAGTGGCTGCTGCAACTGCACTCCAGTTAACATCTGGCATATTCAGATCACCCATCAGCAATATCTCCCCTTTTTCTGCCATTCTAAGTATACTTTCTATCATTTTCTTGTCCATTTCCTCCCCCTGAGAAGGGGGTCTGTATACAACCCCTGTGTGCATTGTGGTGCCATTGCCGGTCTCCAAATTTACCCACAGTGCTTCTTCTCCTCCCTGTTTTCCCTTTTGTTCTGTTGCTTTGATTCCTTCCCTTATGTAAAGAGCTACTCCTCCTCCTCTTTTACCTTCCCTGTCCCTCCTGTAGATAGTGTATCCTGGTATGTTTACGTCCCAGTCATGGTTTTTGTGTACCATGTTTCTGTGACTGCCACGATATCCAGATGTTCCTCCTCCATCAAGACCACTAATTCAGGAAGCTTGTTACTCAGACTACGGGCATTGGTACTCATTGCTGTCCATTTTTTGATGGCTTTACCTTCTGCTGCAGCATCCCCCACTGACCTTTCTACCTCGGTCTTTTTCTCATTTAGTACCCTGTTTTGTAGGAAGAGGCTGGGATTTTCCTGCTGCTTATCAGTGCCTCCCCCCCATGACAAGTTTAGAAGCTTGCCAATGAAGCATTTAAACCGATTGCTCAAAAGACTTGTTCCCTTCCTGGACAGATGCAGACCATCCTGCCAGTATAGGCTGGTGTCCCTCCAGGTGGAAACCCCAGTCCCTAATGAAGCCAAACCCCTGTTCTCCACACCATTTTTTCAACCATTCATTAAACTGCATGGTGCAAAGTATCCTCGCCTCACTCATGCCATTGACAGGCAGCACCTCTGAGAAGGATACTGTGTGTGCTACTTGTCTTAGGCCCCTCCCCAATTCTACAAAGTCCTTCTGCACTGCTCTAATCTCATGTTGAGCCAAGTCATTCGTCCCTAGCTGGACAATGACATCCAGCTCAGACTCCCGTATAGCTGTTCTCGTGGTCTTGAGGATGCGCTCCCTCTTCCTCCAAGCCATGGCACCAGGCAGGCACCTTACTTCAGTTTTCCCTGCTCCCCCCAGTTCTATCCCCCTAATAATTGAGTCCCCCACCAGGAGCTGCTTCCTTTTCTTGTAGTGTCCTCTGCCTCCTTCCTGTGGGCCTCCCTTGTGATAGTTGTCCTCAGCCTCCTTAGTCTTCCTTGTGGATGCATCCATAGGAGAGCTATGCTCCTCCAGAATGGTGTATGGATTGTGGAGTGGAACAACTGACTGGGTGTGCCTCTGTTCCACCATCCTCACCCTCCCTGAGCCCACTGTGGTCCAACGGCTGTGCTTTCTTTGCAACCTCTGAGGTAGTGGTGGTGGCTCTGGTGCTCCCTGGATGGGGGAGGTTCCCTTCCTACCATCCAGTGTGGCCTGGGAGAAGGTTCCCTTACTACTGTCCAGTGTGGCCTGAAGACAGGCAACCTCTTCCCTCAGGGCAGAGAGTTGTTTGCAAACAGGGCAGCATCTCAGCCTCCAGAAAGACTCCCAGAAGACTGCTGCCCCACAGCCATTACATTGCACTACTCCCCACATGTTTATCTACTTTTTGTGTGTGTGTGTGTGTGATTGGTTTGTTATATAGAAATATATATATTATACAATGTGTATGCTTATATTGTCAGTGCAGTGTACTAGAGAGGATATGACAGTGATATGCACCTTGCACTCTTGAGGAAATGATGTCAGAACCCCAGATATAAAGGAACTATTTCCAGAGGTGGGTGGGGTGAGGGGTGGGAAGGGGTTAGCCTAAACTGTGCCCTCACAAAACAATCAGCTAAGAGCTCTGACCACCGCTACATGATGAGTGCCTTCCTGTCAGCAAGATACCCTACACAACAATTTGACAGAGAAAATACCTGTTAATCAAACAGAGAAAATGCAGACATCCAAGTCAGACACAGGTAAAACCTCCCCAGCCCCAAAACAGCCTGGTGGTTTGTGCTCTGAAAGCAGTCAGACCCAAAATAAGTCAGCTGTGCTTTAAACTCTTCATGCACTGAAAATCTTAAGAATTGTAACAAAGACTGTCTTTTCCTGATAATTCTAAGTTCCTTATTTCACCTTTCAGTTAGAAGTAGCCTCCACCTGCAGAATATCTGCTACAAACCAAAGACAATTGTAGGGTTCACCTCCCTCTGTTGTGAGCACAACTCGCTTTCTTGCAAATCCTATGTTCAGTATTGCAGCTTCCAGCCAGAGGTAGTTTAGGTGGGGTCACAAAAAGCCATGTTGAAAATTTAGAATGCAAATAACAATAAGTGCCTAGGGCATTAGGGTTTCTAACCATAACATCCCACTCTGTACAGACTAACAGGTGTCAGGGTGTGCCTTTGGATTGCCGGCTGTAATGCTCATGCCACTGCACCCACCCCCACCCTGCAGCCACTGATAGCCATCCAGGTGTGCCTTGCCTCTTCAGCCCCAAAGTTCACCCCATTCTCCCCCAGCTGCACGCATCTCAACATACTTCCTTATGAAATGGGGTGAGAGTAAGACCCGATGACCGCTAGGCACAATGCAACACTTGTCAGAGTCTGCAGGGTAGGGTTAGGTGAAATTTCATGAGAGTTATGGCCATTGGCCAATGATCCAAAGGCACACCCCAATGCCTGTCACTCTCTGCAGGGTGGGGTTGATGTCAGTTCTATACTTCACTGGCATTTCTCTTATGTGTCTCTCTAACACCTGCACTACCAGTGCCAATGCCAGCAAGACAACATTCAGCATTGGCAAATGCTTGTTAATATCATCGCTGCTCTCTTCTGGGTCTAGCTCTCACTGCATCAGCCGGTTCAGGAAGATAGAGGATCATGTAATGCCCGTCCACGAACGCGAGCCATGTTGTTATACCATCGATGTGACACATTCAGTTTGAAATGGTGTTTCAATACCTGAATATCAGTTCTGCAACTCAGAAGAGAACTATTAATGCACCTGGGGTTTTGTTTTACCAAAAACATGCAACGCAGTTGACATTTCTGGTTTAAGCATATGATAAAATATTTAAAACTGACTTTCTTGACTTTGTTGCAGAACATATAACACAATATGAAAACCTAGAACACTGAGGATAATGTATGGTCAACTATCTGTAACAAGTGTGTGAAGCCACTGAGAGGTTGCCATGGCAACTGTTTAAACACTCGAGAGGTTTTGGTTGACATGGCTACCTCGAGATGGCAATACACTCTTTGTTGCCAATATTGGACCATGCATTTTTTGATAGTGTATGAGTCACATAAATAGCAGGATCCTTACTTTCTTTTCTTTTTTTTATTACTGCCTTTCTTTTCCAGGTCCAGCTCTCACCACTGTGGTCAGTTCAGGAAGATGGAGGTTCATGTAGAGCGCATGTGCAAATGTGTTCCATGTTGTTATACCATCGATGTGACATACTCACAATGGTACAACAGCATCACAGCGTCACATCAGTCTTACAACAACACTGTGAAATGATCAAATTTAGCTAATAATAACATTCTACCATACATTATAGTTTCATTATATTAATTGGAGAAGGCAGTATATGCTAGTGGGTAAGGGAACAGAGCTGCAAACCTGCAGACCTGGGTTTGAATCCCACTAGCTCCCACTTGCATACTGTGTGACCCTGAGCAAGTCACTTAACTTCCTTCTGCTCCCAGGTCACACCTGGAAACAAGCTGTGGCTTAGTGTGCCTTTCCTGGTTAAACAATTTCCCCTTCCCTTCCCTTCCTTCCTTCCCTATTATATGAGAGGTTGTCCTGTATTTGTCTTTGTTCAGGTGCCTGTTGATTTGTGTAGTGAGTTATATGCAGCTGTAACCTGCTGACTCCCTGCTTTCTTGGATGCATTTGCCTTGTCTCAGGGGGGAAAGCACTTAATTAGAGGGATATTTCTGAGGTGTCACCTGACTATACTGATCTGCAGTCCTTTTTACGTTCACTTGCGTGCATGCACAAGGAACGTCTTGCAACAGTATGAGTTTTGAAGGTGTGTGACCCTTCTCCCCAATGCAGTGCTCAGTGTAGCAGGCACAACCCTAGGGGACCAATACATGCCGAGCTGTGTATGACAGCAGTTCGGCTGTATTGACCTTCACTTCTAACAAAAGGTCCACTGCAATCAGTGGTGTTAGCGTGTATACAATTAGCATATGTTAGCTGAACTGCTGTCATGAACAGCTCAGCAATCCCTCCCGCTTCCTCCCTCTGCTAATGTCTCCCCCTCCTTCATTTTGTTCCCAGCCCCCACCTTGTGTGCTGAGGAGGGTGCCCAATCCCTCCTCAGCTCATGAACCCCCCCAGCATGCTGTGTGGCTGACGGGTGTGCTCAGTAACCAGTTAGCTGCAGCCCCCCCCAAAACAACCAATTGGTACGCTGAGAGCCCATCCCAGTGCGCTCATGTTCCCCCCCAACAACATACACACTGTATGGCCAGCAGGGTGCCCAATCCCCACCGGCTCCACTCCCCCCCAACAAACAGGTAGGTGGCATGCTGGGAGCCCACCCCAGTGTACCAACAGCATCCATTTCTTTTTTTTCCCAATTCTTGTGAACCAAGAAAACAGTCCCTCGGTGAGTCCCATCCTCTGTGCTCCCACCTCCCCACCCCTCCACCTAGGTGGCATACAGAGAGCCCACCTTGGCATGCCAAAAG
This sequence comes from Neoceratodus forsteri, assembly GCA_016271365.2. Lineage (NCBI taxonomy): Eukaryota > Metazoa > Chordata > Ceratodontiformes > Ceratodontidae > Neoceratodus > Neoceratodus forsteri. Next base: position 816,060,825 of record CM028133.1, read on the forward strand.
CATCCGTTTTTGTCTTTTTTTTTGTAATTTCTGTAAAACAAGAAAACAGTCCCTCGGAGAGTCCTTTTTCCCCCCTGCCAGCCCATGCCCACCCTCTGTGAACCCACCTCCCCACACCCCCCTCACCCCATACTTACATCCGAGGCCAGTGTGACGATCTTCGGTGGACCAGGAACATGTCTGCACTCTTCAAAGCTGACCACAAACTGAGGAAATGCCAGCAAGCGCTATAATGGCAGAAATAGGGTTTTTTCCAACTTAGGTGGATAGCTCAGCTATTGTTTTGACTTTTGGCACCAAATTTTCAACGTATTGTTCTTGACATCCCTTCTCATGAATTCAGTCACTGTCATGGTGTTATTTGGTCCCGAAAGGTGATTTCATGGTCACTGTGCGGAATCACCTTTTGGGACCGATTAATGAAACGACAGTGTCAGCGTTCATGAGGTGGGCTCTCAAAAAGCCTATGTTGGAAATTTGGTGAAAAAAAATTCCATAAAATGGCTGTGTTACGAGCATACATTGCACAGTTTCTACACACATTCATAAGTTTATGAATTTGTAATATTTCCACTCCAGATTTCAACATTGCCATTTTCCCATATCTCCTTATGACCAGAACAGCTGTCATTTTTCACATCCTGGCCAAAATGTGTTTTCGCACTTCCAGCGTACAATAGCGCAGCTGCTGTGGGAAATCATGTTCAGTACAAAGTAAGAAAATCACAGTGACACTGTTCATGAGCAGACATCCTAAAATGCCTATGTTGAAAATTTGGTGCAAAAATTCAAAAAAATTACTGTTTTACGAGCGTGCGTTGCGCAGTTTCCATGCTCACTCGTAACTTCTTGAATTTGTCATATTTTCACTCCAGATTTTCAACATTTGCATTTTTCCACACCTCCTTATGAACAGTGCAGCTGTCATTTTTCACATCCTGGCTGAAATGTGTTTTCGCACTTTCAGCACAGAATAGTGTGGTCGCTGAGGGAAATCAGTGTTAGCTACACGGTAAGAAAATCATAGTGACAGTGTTCATGACCAGAGGTGACAAAATGCCTATGTTGAAAAGTTGGTGAAATAATTCCACTGAATGACTGTGTTACAAGCGCAGGTTGTGCAGTTTCCACACAGGCTTATACCCTTGAGCACGCCTAGGGTGTTAGGCTTCCTAAGACAGACACTTAAGAAGTATGAGGGTGAAATGTTGATCAGATGCAACAGGAGTTGCAGAGAGGTACTCTGTTGGTATATGGATGCTAAAGGGAAATGGATACAACTGGGGATGGGGGCCCTGTATAAATGCCAAACACCAATGTAAATACATGCAAGTGAACATTTGGCATTGACAAATGCTTGTTATAATTGTCATTTTAGTGAGGCCTGGATCATTTCTTATTGGACATGAACACTGGTTTCTGTTGGAATGAACAAAATTAAATATACAATACATACAAGGGCCATTACTCCAACTCCCCGAAAATTGTGAAATTAGTCCTTCTGATTGTTTGCCGGAGCCAAGAAAGTGCAAATTAAAAGAACCATCTTAGACTATTCCCTCTTGGGTATGTCATGGTTTGAAGCTGAATATAATTACCATGAAAACTGTACTGATGGGGTGGCTCAGAACACATTTCTTGTTTTTCCTGTATCTCCTTGGCAGTGGGTAAAGGTTTTATTGCACACTGCAGCACCCAGATTTAAGCTTTGTTCCTTCAAGTCAACTTCAAGTTCTAGTTGATTGATGAACTCTTTATTGTATACACCCTGTTCTGTTGCACGACTGACCTGGTAAGGAACTCTCAGTACTTCAAGGTAAATTGAAATATGTTTCTTAACAACCAGCTTTGTTTTTCACAGATATTAGTAACTCTTTGTAAAGTCAAAGGAGAGATCATATGCGCTACATATTGTCCAGAATTCAGATTAAAAAAGGAAAGGTTACCACTAATTTGATATTGCTGTATTGGCATTTGTATCCAAACCACAACTCTGAGTTACAATAGAAAAGTACAAGGGAATTTATTACAGTTTATTGTTCACAAATAAAATAGCCTTCCTCTTAGAAATTGTTTCCACTGTTGGAGCAGGAAATATATAATGAATAAATTCTGCCTACATGTAGTGGCTGGTATAGTTTAGGCAAGCTGATTAAAAGCAATAATCATAAAACACAAAGGAAAATCTGTGTTCTGTCACATTTTGATATTGTGGTCACTGTAGCCTATACAGTTGTAAAATTTCAGGAATTGATGAAATGCTGTCTATTTTATACAGTGTATTACATAAAACTGTACAGTAAACAATTCAGTTACAGAAAAGCAGAATTAAAGTTTAATTGTATCCTATATCAAGACTTGTGTTATTGGAAATCAGATGGCTACTCAATGAAGAGGCACAATAAATTTAGGGCTGTGCTGGGTGCCATCTTGGGACTGGGGTGGGGGTGTCACTAGACGTCATGAGGAACTGGGATAGGGATGGGGAGAGGAAGGGGTGCCACTGGTTGTCAGGAACTATTTAGAAAGGGATGGTGAGAAAGGGGGGAGATGCTACTAGACACTAGAGAGTACTTCAAAAAGGGGAAGGGAGAGGGAATGAGTGCTACTAGACACCAGGAAAAAGGGACTTGGAGATGGAGAGGATACCACTAGGAACCATGGAGTGCTTGGAAAGGCACAGGGACAGACAGAGGGAGGGAATTCCACTTGATACCAGGGAGAACTTATAAGGGGACAGAGAGAGGGAAGGGGTGCAACAGGACACCATGGAGCTCTTGGAAAGGGGCAGGGAGAGGGAGGGCACACCACTATACACCAGAAAAAACTTTTAAGGTGATGTGGAGAGGTAAGGGGACACTGGCCACTACAGAGTGCTTGGAAAGTGACAAAGAAAGGGAGGAGAAGCCACTATACATCAGAGTGATCTTGCACAGGTATGGGGAGATGGAAGAGTGCCATTGGACCCTAGGAAGAACTTACAATGGGATTCGTGCAGTGAGGGAGTGCCACTAGACACCAAGGAGTGCTTGGAAAGAGGCAGGGAGAGGAAAGGGAGGCAGTATAGCACAGTGGTTTAAGGCTCTGAGCTGCAAATCTGGAGACCTGGGTTTGAATCCCACAGCCCCCACTTGCATACTGTGTGACCCTAAGCAAGTCACTTAACTTCCCTGTGCTACCAGGTCACACCTGTAAACAAGCTTTCAGCTTAGTGTGCCACTCCTGGATAAACAACTGACAAAAAAAAAGAAAGGGGTGCCATTAGATACCAGAGATAAATTGTAAGGGGACAGGGAGAGGAATGGGTGACACTGGACATCAGGAATAGCTTGGAAAAGGACAGAGATTGGATGGCATTGAACATCATGGAGTGCTAAGGATGCAGTGAAAGCCCTACTGGGAAAACAAAAAAATTTCAATTGAACACATGGCTCCAATTTTATATTGTGGCCTTAGTAAGTAAGTAAACCTTTATTTCTATAGCTCCCATTCCTGGATACTCTGGGTACCGTACAATCTTAAAATGCATCACATAATTAACATAACAAGAATAGACAATACGAGACTAACTTAGACAACCACAAAGTTAATAAACCAGATAATAAATAATGTAATAAGTAGTAATAAAATCCATATAAATAAGCAAGCAAGTTATAATAGGTAGAATTCCTCCATAAAGAGGAGGGGCTATATTCACAAAGCTTTCAGAAGGTACAAAACCTTCCTTAAGTCCCCAAAACTACCTCAGCTACAGAAAAAAAGGGGAGATCGCTCTAAGTGCTATTCACAAAAACCTCAGCAGCTACGGAAAAAAACACTATGGACTGTGGAAAAAAGTGCAGCTGTGGAAATCCCTGAGGAAAAAAAGGTGTGCGATAAGTAAGGCACAGACACTGAAAGGCTATTTTCAGCCAGTTTTTTTCCACAGTTGCAGAAAAAATGCTACACACAGTGGAATGAGGTGTAACTCTCCCTCAGCAAACTCCAGTAGTGCTCCAACAATTGGAATCAACTCAGGTAGAGGTGAGGCACAGGTAATGGCATCACAGATAGTATAGCAGTGTCTGATGTTACAGCAACAAATGCACACATTGCCATGATATGGTAACAGGCAACAACCACCAGACCCAGTGCAGCGCATGATGGAGCCCCACAGGCACTAGAGCCTGGCCAGCTTGCAGAGAGTGTTACCTCTGCAGCCACAGGAACACCCCAGGAAGGAATGACCAGCAGTGATAGTTGGCCACTGTGGTGCCATGGTATCACTAGTACCTGTGGTGCTGCAGTGGTCTCAGTTGAGGGACTGGTTGCAGGTCTTTTTGTGTGTGCTGTCAGCTTCATATTATGGCAGCAATGTTATAGTCTGCTGCTTCAGCTACTGAGTTGTACTATTGCTGTGCCTCCTCAGCTATTTCCACTGCTGTGGATCCACTGTTGCAGATTTGCAGCACTTATGGAATTCCACAATCACACAACTGCGTTTCCGCAGTGCTGCAGGCCTTTTTCCCGCAGCTGTGGAATTTTGGGCTGTCTTTGAGAATCCTGCCCGAGGTGTTTACTTCTAATAGACAATTAATTATGTTATTTGTTATATTTTGATATGTTAGTAATTATTCTTTTATAATAAAATATTTATAAGTGCAGTGAAGTAAGTGGGAATTTTGCTTTGCTTTTCACACTGCTTATAAAAAAAATTAAGTAGAATCCTTGTATTGTGAAGTCAGAAACTTCCAGCTGCTTAGGAGTCCACTGTATTTCAATGAGAAACTAAATAGATGTTTCTATTGTTTTCAAAAGAAATACCAGTAGATCATTCTTTCAGCAACAAACTTTGACTTTTATATGTTTGCTGTATTGTTGTCCACCTGTATGATTTTCCAATTTTTAGAACAATAATTGGCTTCTCTTCCCTCCTTACCAAGTAAAATCTGGTTATGAAAATAATTTCATCTGTTAAATTATAACAAAAAATTACAGGTTATCACAAATCACATATATCAATTGAATATATTACATTTTGGTGGCAGAAGGTGTTATTTCTCTGCAAAAATCTGAAAACAGGTTTGCAGTTTCCCATTGAAACACACTGCCAACCTTGCCAGCAAAATGTTTCTAACATCATAATACAAGAATTCCACTGGATTCTCTTCTTACTAGTAGTTGGCAAAATACAAATAAAATTATGAAAATGTAATTATAGACACAAATAAAAGCAAACAAAATTATTACAGAGGCATCTAGGTGCCCCAAACCTTCATTCTTTAAGATATACATACTTACTAAACACTAGCTCTTTAAAGAGATGGGATTTCAGACCTCTTTTAAATGCTCCCAATGAGGGGGTCTCACTCAAGGGTCTTGGAAGTGAGTTCCACTGGGTCAGACCAGCTGCTTCTAAGGCCCTGTCACCAGATGACTTCAGCCAAGCCCTGGGAACTGCTAGGAAGCCTACCTCAGAGGAACGGAGAGGGCTTGAGGGCTGGAGAGGAGTCAGGAAGTCACACAGGTAGCTAGGGCCTGTTGTCTAAACACTGTTGGTGTGTAGGGTAAACAATAAAAATAATAATAATACAGATTCTTGTGTCTCGGAGTCTGCCAAGAAACATTCGTAAACAAGCAAGGAGTACTAATAAAGTTTATTATGCTACTTACACCAAGCACGTCACAGAGAAAATCACAAGGGAGATGGGTTTCTCACCACTCCTGAAAAATGTACATACTCTCCAGAATTGTAGATCTTAGGTTTTCTAAGATCTTGTTCTATCTCTCTCGGGGCTCTGGCTCTCTGCCCTTCTAGAGAAGTTACAGTAGTGTCTCGAGAGCGCTACAATGGGTTGCAGATAGTTAAATACTACAGATAACAGCATAGCAACAGAGATTGCAACATAGTTACAGATATCAGAAACAATATGTATTGGTCCTATGTCATTCTCAATTGGATAATGACTTAGGAGACAGAATTACTAATAAGTATCATAAGAGACAGAATATGCTTCCATTAGCATTATAGCTTGGACAAAAGAAATGCTGACAAGTTCAAATGACATGCGGCATTTCTTGCTTACACCAGTTATAAAGACATAACAAAAGCCTTCTGTCTCTGTTAGCTTGCTTAGAGACAAAGAACTGCTGACAGGCTGATTACATGGCATACCTGAGTATAAAATACACTACATATAATCATACGAGAATATGAGTATACAATAATCACTGATGATCCCTCTGAGTCATCTTATCAGTGATTAGGTAGATAATATATGGAATATCTATAAAAGACAAACTAATCTAGATAAATGTATTATAGTGAGGTATAATAAATCATGCATGACAATATTAGCATATTTTAGCAGCAATGCACATTCCTAGCACCCATGCTTATGTGATTGGTGCTCATATCTATATATAAGTGCAAAATAGCAGTATCACAGTACAATAGACCAGGAATACAGTGTGAGGTGTATGTGAGGTGTATGTGGGACGATAGGGGGCATAACCTAGGTGTCACAGGCCCAGTCAGTGAAAGGCTTTATAGATCAGCAAGCAAGCCTTGAAGGAGATTTGCCACCTCACCAGCAGCCAGTGCAGGTCACACAGGACTGGGATCACATCACAGTTCCTAGGAAGGCCTGTCAGTAACCTGGCCACAGCATTCTTCACTAGCTGCAGGCAATACAAGATCCCTACATTCAGCCCAAGGTATAAGGCATTGCAGTAAGCAAGTCTGGATGTCACAAAAGCACGTACCAGTGTGGACAAGTTGTCTGGTGGGATAAAAGGTTTGATCTGGGTGATATTTCTAAGATTGTAAAAAACACTCTGGACCATGGACAACACCTGAGCCTCTAATGTCAATTCATTATCCACAATAACACTCAGAATCTTCACCTTAGTGGAGGCAGCAAGGGAGGAAGAACTGAGCAGCAGTCTGGTACCCTCTGCTGATATCCCAGCTCCCCACCAATAACCAGGCTCAACCACCAGTACCTCCGTCTTGGCTCAGTTGAGTCTTAGCCTGCTGAAAGACATCCAGTTCTGGACATAGGCCAGGCAAGAGTTCATCCCAGAGACCGCGCCCTGTGTCCCAAAGAGCAAATTACAAATACAGTTGGGTGTCATCTGCATTGCAATGAAAACCTACCCTGTAACATCTACTGATGTCACCTAGAGGTAATATGTACACTGCAAACAGCATGGGTGAGAGAATCAAGCCCTGGGGAACCACACAAGATAGGGGCTTCAGGAGGGAAGAATAATTATGTCTGTAAGGAAGGACTCAAACCATCTGATAACAGTTCCAGTGAGTCTGCAGAGTCCCCTGAGACAACCAACAACACACGATGATCCACGGTGTCAATCCGGAGGAGAGGTCAAGCAGAACAAGAACTGACTATTCACCTCTGTCTCTGTCCCTGAGGAGATCATTTTGCACCCTAACTTTTGCAGTCTCCATACAGTGCCTGGACCTGAATCCAGACTGGAGAGGCTCATAGATGTCAAAGACAGTGAGATGAGCCTTGAGCTTCAGGGCCACTACTTTTTTGATAACCTTGCCCAAAAAGGGAAGGTTACAGAGAATTTTATAGTTCACTAAGCAATCCAGGTCCAAGATGATTTCTTCAAAAGGGGCTTCACAAGCACTCTTTCAGAGCACCAGGGAACACCCCTTTTGAGAGGGAACACTGGACTACCTCATTAAACATTGGACTTAGACTCTACACAGCATACCAAAAGACATGTCAGGCCTGGGTCCAATTCACAGCTTACTTTGAAATTATCTCACTGACAACTGCCACCCCCACTTGTCTTAACTTGTTCCTGATGTGAGGGTTGCTTCTGTTAACTCCAGACTCATCACTGACCACACACAGCAGCCCCCCCAACAATGATACCCGATGTAATAGAAGACACCTTATCAGTGAAGAACAGATCAAACTCTTCATACCTAGCAGTTGACAAAGCCCTGGACTGCTGAAGACAGGCAGGATGAAGTAACCTATTCACAGTACAGAACAGCTGGGCTGTTTTTCCCTGCAGTGTTCTCCCTGGACAGAAACTCTGCCTTTTTATGGGAGACTGCCTTTTGATGCTCACTAAAGTAGTGATATTTCAAATCCAGTCTATTGTCCTCAGATCTGGATCTTCACTAGCAGCTCTCCAACTTCCAACCCCTAGTATTTAATTCCCTGAGCATCCTGTCTAACCACAGAGATCTCAAGCAAGAAGGCTTAAGTGTACATGGACAGGTGCTGCAGAGTGGAGATCAGAGACAACAGCCCTATTGTAGGCCACAACCACCTCTTCTGCCCCTGTCCAACAAGCAGTCAACACACCCAATATATCCATTACTGCTCAAAGTCCTGCTGTGGTCAATCCCCTTAACAGGTGGTAACTGATCATCTCCATAGAGAGAGACTCTCAGAGGGGCCCCAAATGATAATTTCACAGTGCAATGATAGACCTTAGGACCAGATCAATCTCAAGGTTATCGACCATGAGTCCCATTGAGAATACCAGGTCCAAGGTGTAGCCATGAATGTGGATAGCAGAAGTAACAACTTGTGACAGGCCCAGTGAATTCATTGACTAGAGGAAGACTTGACCAAACTGCAAGAGCTCATCACTGATCTAGGCATTGAAGTCATTCAGAATCAACCATCTGGGTGACTCCAGCAGTCTCTCAGTGATAAAGTGTGTTATTTCTTGCAGAAATTTCCTCTCACGCCCCCAGGACCAGTACATAAGAAGGATTCTGCAGCCTGCACCTGGACCCCCTAGAATAGCCACACATTCAAATGATAGAGTAGATCCCACTGGGTGCACAGATAAGTTTAGGTTGGGTCTAAAACAGATGGCCACACCCTCGCCTCTGTGGTCCCTCCTTGGGCAGTGCACTGCAGATAACTCAGCTAGAATGAATGCTTCCAAGAATGGCCCAGCATCAACATCACTTAACCAGGTCTCTCTAATGCAAGCCAGGTCTACCAAGGAAATCAAGTCCACTGTAGTTGCAGTCTTGTTCCTTATTGACCTGGCATTGCAAAGCACTGCCTGAATGGGACAGGTAGAGACTACCTACTTAACCTTTACCTGCCCACTTGGTCTTGCTGAAGCCCTGGGTATGGGAACCAACCTCAACTGACCTACAGTATCTCTAGTTCAAATTTCTCCCCAGGGTGCCTCCTGGTCTTCAACACCCTGATGCTGATCTCCCTGTTAGCACTCCCTGCATCCTTCCACCAAATCACCCACTTCCTCATGATGCCTGTTGTCCTGAAGCACCCGTATGTTGTAGCTGACAGGGGGTGGTCATCAAAAGGGTGGAGATCCAGAAGCTGGTCTGAGGAATAGCTAGGCCTAGGAGTCTGGCACCCAAGCACATCACCAAACTGGCTATAATGGCAGTGTCAGGATGTCTAAACCTCACTTTCTGGTTCTTGGCAATATTGGGAATGCAAATAATCACAGACACATTGCATAAGAGTAATAAACAAGTTTATTACTACCAAAAGGATAAAATCACAGTTGCTCTAAGCAGTTCTCACCAGTACAAAGTGGGAGCCAGTGCTAAGCGTTCCCTATACCTTGAGGTTTTTCTGTGTCTCCTGGGATCTCCGAGGTACAGGACTACTGCATTACATTACATACCTATGATAATTACTATGGTTACTGTAAGATAGAAACATTTCTAGTTACAGAGATTAGCCCTATTGGCTAAATTATAGGTGGATTCACGGTCCAAGATAACATTATACAATTTTATATAGTCATCAGTTTATGAACAAAAGAGTTCTTATACAGAGTCTTACATAACTCAGTGTAGTAGTACAAATCACCAAAAGCTGGCAATGCCAACTTACATATCACAATTACTCCAAGGACACAGATGCCTTGGCATCTTACAAGTAAGAAATACACAGAAAATACATAGAAAAATATATGTATTAGCAAGCAAAGTGTATTACAACAGTATGCATACATATCCTGACATCTACTTTTGTACGGTAGATGCCCTTAGCCCTATATGTAAGTATAACATATACCTAAGTATTAGCTGTCTACAGTGTACCTCTGAGGGTACCAATTAGGGTGCAGGGACCTCATGTAACATTCCTCTCCTTGTTGCCTCCAAGGACAACACAGGCAAATCTAAGGAAAGGCCAGAGAGCAGTGGTCATTTACAAACCCGACGCGCAAGCTTTGTAAAGGAGCTCAAGCTGCTCACAGTGTTGGCGCAGTGTGCGCTGTAGGCAGCAAAGCATAATAATCAAAATAAAGATTAAAAATGCTTTAATAACAAAAACATTAAAAGTAATCTCTAACCAGGTGTTAGTCAAGGTGTCATTCATTTCACCTTCATTAATCAATGAGAAGATAGCTTCATTGGCTTTGGTCATATTACTGCTGATGTGGATGAGGTGTGTGTCTTTCCTGTCTAAAAGGGATTTTAATGTAAGTGTCAGTGGGTCTATGTGTACGTTAAAATATGGTACGTATTCAGACAGTGTGAGCAGATAATCGGGGTTACCATCAATGATGTCTGCATCTAGCAGGGGGACGGGGGTTATGAAGGTATGTCCAATGACAGTCTTCTGCTGGGGGACAAAACAGAAATTGGGGTAATCAATAACACATGTCATAGATCCATAAGTATAGCTTTTAAAGTTAGTTACCACACAGTACTCCCCATCAGAATTATGCTGAGAGTGAACAGTAGGGAGTCTCCACTTTTGCAACTGGACAGGGCAGGTGTAGGCCATCTTTGAAATCCAAGTTAACAGGTGATGAACCTCCTCATGATATGATTGGTAGAGCTTATCCGGAGCCAAAGTCGAATCCAAGGAATCAGTGCCATTCTTGGTGATGTCATCATCCATGGTGAAAGTCCAATCAATGCTATCTGGAGAATAACCAAAAACAGGTTGAGTAACATCAAATACATCACATCGGTGCAAGTAAATGTATTGCTTCTTCGCACAGCAGTCCATGTGTGGAGCCACCCAGGCATCCAGGAAAGGATGGAAAACCAGTAGAGGCGGTAGATCCAGGCATTCTCTGTAGATGTCTTCATCCAAATGCCCGACTGAGTGAACCAGTGCAGGCTTGTCGAACAAAGCTGTAGTGGGATCAAAACATGGTAAAGAGACAGCAAAAGAAACAAACATGGTGTCTGTTATAGAACATTTCTTAGTAGCAAAACAAGGACCAGTATTGGGGTGTTTGGTCACAAACCCCAAATTCCTGGCTGTGGAGAGAGTAATGGTTAAAGCTTGTTGCATACACATAGCAATACAGCCAGGGGGTTTACATCATGGACAATACCATTTGGAAATGCGTCTGTCGTCATGTATGATATCAGGGATCCTTCCAGACTCGAGATCTCGGAAGAGAATGTTGATGGTAGTGATGATGTATGAGCCATAGGCAGAGTAAAGGATTTCTCTAGCAATGTATTGTTTATCTGCTTCTTTATTGTTTTTTTGTATGAGTGCGTTAATTTTACCTCTTGAATCAGTGAATACCTTAGCAATGTTGTGCATGTTGAATATAGTGTATCTGTCTTCCTGACTAAGACCATCCACACCATGCAATAATAGGGGTAGTACATTGTTAACCAAATCAGTGGAGAATTTGGCAAAATGAGCTTTGATAGAAGCAATGCCTGCTTTATTCCAAATTGACAAAGCTGTACCAAAAAGGCCTGAGACAGTACCTTTTGCAGCTGTAACATCAGAACTGTCAACTTCATGTGTCTCATGTTTGTGAGTTAGATTATCAGGACTGGGTTTTCTCCTGAAGTTGCCTCTACGTTCAGTAGAATGGACCCCAGCAATAGGGTCTTGAGTATGAAGCTGAAATGCAGCTAAATTATCAAGCAATAATGAACTATAAAATGTTGAAGTGTTAGTATTGTGACACATACCAAATTCTTTCATATTCCAGTAAATAAGATTAAACAAAACAGGTATATGCATAAACTGTAAGTTATTAATTAATGAACCTGGGAGGGCAGTGGCTGTTAGACCATGATGGGGACCAGGGGTATGCTTTGGACATTCCAAAAGCTGTTTAGCAGTGGGTGGTAACACAGAGAGATACATGGCTGTAGAAGCCATGTGGTGTAGAGCACAAAATTTTCAAGCAGAATCCTTAGACAAAGAATTACAGTGTGAAGGATCAATTAAGGCAGTAATGTTCTACAAATCAGAATGTCTTAAAGCAGTTTGTAACAAGGACAGAGAACCATTTTTGGATAATTTAGCATTGGGCCAACCCTGGAAAGTTCTTTTGGAGAGTCTGGCCACAGGGAGAATTTGTCCTTGTGATGTGGTTTGCCACTCAATTTGTAGGGTAGATTTATCAGGAGCAACAACCGAGGCAGTGAGGTAAGCATCAGAACCTTCCAGGACAGTGATCAGACTATCTGGTATATTGATGGATACTCCCTCTGGAGGAGGTGCTGGAGGATCGAGGTGTCTTAGGAGGCTCGGTACCATGCCTTGGATGCAGGGGATAACTCCTGAGATGACGAGATAATGAAACAAGATAGCCATCTTGTCAGTGTATCTGAAAAGGAAGATCAAAGATTAGTATGTTAGTACTATTCTGTCCAATGGGGTGAGGAAAGGTAGTTAAGCTCCTTTATACAGTTTCAGCTGGTTTGCATGTAACCATTTGTCAGTCAACTTATTGTTATCCAGGATTCTAACCTGATAGACTGCTGGACTGAGCTTGTTGACGAAAGGGTATGGGCCTTCCCACTTATTGGAGAAGGAATGGGTGGGATGTGCAAATCGGAGTAACATTACCTGATCTCCAACCTGCCAATCCACTTCTTGTGCGTGTTTGTCAAACTGTATTTTGGATTGTTGCTGGACCTTTCCCATGCAGTTGGCAGATTACAAGTGTGTGTGTGTGTGTGTGTATGAGGTCTTTTCTGAGCTTTTCCACATATTGGTCTACAGACACATGGTCTGCAGTGGGGTGTGCAGGTCGAACACCAGGTGTTCAGGTAATCTCATCTGTCTTCCAGTTATCACCTCAAAGGGTATGAGCTGGGTGGTGGCTGAGGGTGTACCCCTAATTGCCAGAAGGAGTAATGGCAGTAGGGAATTCCAGGTTTTGGGATTGTCCTCAATGAATTTGGAAAGCATTTGCTTAATCAGTTTGTTGGCTCTTTCTACTTGACCTGAGGATTGGGAGTGGTAAGGTATGTGGAATTTCTGTTGAACTCCAAGGAGTTCAAGGGATTCTTTCATCAACTCACCTGTAAAACTAGTTCCTTTGTCAGAGTCTACCTTAAGAGGTAGGCCCCACCTGGAGAAAATCTGTTCCACCAGGATTTTGGCAGTGGTCTTTGCAGTGCATGTTTTAGTAGGGAAAGCTTCAACCCACTTGGAGAAGAGATCAGTTACCACAAGAGCATGCTTATTACTTCTGCTGGTGTTGGTCAGAGGGCCAATAAAATCAATCTGTATGGCATACAAAGGGCCAGAGTACATTGTGGTAAAAGTTTGGCATTTCATTTGGTAGGGATGAGGTTGTTTTGCACACAAACGAGACAGTTGTCTATGTACTGCTTAACATCTTTGGTGACACCAGGTCACCAGGTGGTTGTCTTAAGCCTTTGGAGGGTATTTTCCACTCCCTGGTGTCCACCAGTGGGTGTGTCATGAACTTGGTGTAAGAATTCAGATCTCAGGTGTCTGGGGACCACCCACAACTTGGTGGTGGAATCATCTGGTTGGTATCCGATGAACTTGTCATCAGGTGACAAGTGTAAATTACCTTCATGCCTCCGGTAGAGGTCGTGTGTGGGAAGTTTCTCTTCGGTACTCTTGTCAAGGAATCTGAACACTTCTTTGAGTTCAGTATCAACATGTTGGGCTGCTGAGAGGTCCAAGGGGAAAAAAGTTTCAGGTTTCTTCCTGAGTGCTGCAATCTCTACGGCCGCATTGGCCTCTGGAAGGTCCATCATCCAGGTGTCCCCCCCTCAGGCTCCTTCCTTGGCAAGGGTGTCTGCTCTGTCATTGAAGGCAGGGTAGGGGTCATGGAGAGAATGAGCTTTGACTTTATGTATATAGAGTTTGTGTGCAAATTTCTGTGCCAGTGAACATATGTATATTACCAATTCCTTGTACTTCACTGGGCTGCCATCAGAGGAGAGAAAGGAGTTCTTCTGCCAGAAAGGATGAAATTCTGTAAGAGAACAACAAACCCAGTTAAAGTCTGTAAAGATGATAGCATCCTCAGTCCCATGTTGAATGAACTCGAAGGCACATGCCACCGCTGCCATCTCTGCATATTCAGAAGATGCTACACTACAGCGCTTAGATATTTTGAGTTTTTCCATAAGGGTAAATCATTAGAATACCCATTTATGCAATTTGTTCTCCCTGATAGTAGGATGCTGAACCATCATTAAAGATGTGACACAAAGAGGTGTTATCAAGTATTTGTGGTGTGGCAGGGAGGAAAGGGCCTCAATCTGAAAGATCAAGTGACTGCAGTGTACAGTCATGGGGTTCTCCTTGGAAAAGGAGTCCATGAGCCAGCATAGATGGGATTTTTGTTGGATGTACCTGTATGTCTCTATCCTGGAGAAGAAGTGACCAGAGTGTCAGTCTGGTATTAGATACTGACCCATCTTTCACTCTGTCTGAGAGCAGAAAGGTAGTTGGGGTGTGGTTGGTGTTGATGATCAGTGGAGAGTACCCAATGATATAGCGGAAGTGTTTGACATCCCAGTAGGTGGCCAGAAGGTTCCTTTCACAAAGGCTGTACTTCTGTTCCACTGGGGCCAAGAGCTGTGATGCATATGCAATGGGTCTGAGGGTGCCATGAACCTTCTGGGCCAGCACTGCTGACATGGCAATGTCAGAGGTGGAGCATTCCAGATGGAATAGTAGTGCTGGATTGGGGTTGACCAGAGCTGGGGCGGAGGCCAAGTCCTGCTTCAGTGATGTCACAGCCTGGGTGGGTATAGGGCCCTAAGTCCATGGGATGTCCTTCTTGAGTAACTCATACAGAGGAGCAGCTTTCTGAGCAAAATCACAAATAAAATCTCTCGAATAATTCACCATACCTAGAAACCTTTGAAGAGTTGCCACGCTGGTGGGCAATGGCAAGTCTTGCAATCCTTGTACCTTCCTCCAGGTAGGGCTTCGACCTTGGTCAGTTATTTTCAGACCTAGAAAGAGTACTTCTTTCTGACGTAGTTGTGCTTTTGCTGGATTGCATTTCAAGCTTGCTGTCTGGATGAGAGTCAGTAGTTTGTTCAAGAGATCCAGATGTTGTTCCTGTGTGGCTGTTGCCAGCAACAGGTCATCCACTTATTACAAGAGACATTGGGGAGTAGAGAAACTCTTGAGGGCATCCATCATGTGCAGATGGAACAGGGACAGAATATTATGGAATCCTTGTGTCCACGTGTACTGTCTTCCTTCAAAGGTGAAGACAAACTTATATTGACTCTTAAGGGCCAATGGTAATACCAAAAACCATTGAAAATGTCCAGGGCACTGAACCATTTCAGGACAGGGGTCAAGACTCATAGCACATCAGGTGCTGAAGCCACAGTTGGAGAACAACTGGGGTGACCTGATTCAATTACCTGTAGTCAATAGTAAGTCTCCAGGTGCCTGTGGGTTTTTTCACAGGCCACACTGGGGAGTTGGCAGTGGAAACACAAGTTCTGATTACTCCTTGCTTGAGGAGTGACTTGATTGTTTCTCTAAGGGAAGGCAAGGCCTCAGTTGGGAAAGGATATTGCCTTTGCCTCTCATGCGCTGGGCCTGGCACTTCGATGACAGTGTGCATTCTGCCACAGTCATGTTTGTTAATTGCAAACACACACAAATGTCATTGCAAAATGGGGAGAAGCTTTGGAAAAAGTTCATGAGTTTTGAACAAATCTATGAAGTCATACTCCTTGTCATTGGCAGATATTGTTGCCACAACGTGTGAATCAGGAATCAAAATGGTATGATATTGACCCTGAATCTGTATCAGTAGCACGTTAGCTAGATCCACCACACAACCGTGTGGTGCAAGGAAATCAGTTCCTATGATACTGGGATGATCATGCATTACCATTAGTTGGAAGGTGTGTGAGGCCTTTAGATGGCCTAGCTCTACCGGTAGGGGTAGAGAGCGGTATGCAGGTAGCCTAGTACCATCAACTCCTGACATGTTGGTCCTCCATCCAGTGGACCAAGGGGATGTGTCTGGATGTTCATCATGTAGCACAGATACACCTGCACCTGTATCTAGCAAAACTACTGGTAGGCGGACCCCAACCTTGGCCTCGGTGCAGGGCCTTCCATTTGTATCCAAGACTAGCTTGTTTACAATCTGGACTGGGGCCTGTAATTGTCAATCAGCACTGCTGGGAGCATGAAGAGAATGGACCTGACACTTGTGAATCACTTCACCATGCTGTACTGAAGCAATATAGGGAGGAGCTTCTGGGTTCAGGCCTGTATGATCCTGAAGGCCTGCACCACCAGTGTCCCCATGACCCGTTGGGGTCTGGGTTGCTGGTTGTACTGCCGCAAGGGCCTGTGCAGGAACAGCATCTGCTGCAGAGCGCACTTGTCCCAGGAGTTCTCGGAATTTCCAGTTTTCTTCGGCTATTTCCCTATATGAAGATCCTGTTCTTTGTTGTGGTTTACCTTTACCCTTATGCTTTTTATACTTATGCCAATTCTGGTTCCCACCCCACTGCTGTTTCTGTTGCAGTTGTTGTTGGTGTTGGGTCTGTTGTGGGTGTTGATTATCAGCTGGAGGGGCTTGCTGATCTTGGGCCTGTTGGTGTTGGACCTGCCCTTCCACCGTGTAGTGCGTTTTGGCCTCTGAAGCAGCCTCCATGGCGGCTACCTTCTTGGAACCGTAGCCCAGATCACGGATATAGAGTTGGTAAACTCTCTCAGTTTTCTGAAGGATGTCAGCAAACCAATCCGTATTGGGGTAGGTGGTTGGCTCTACCTTTTCTCGTACTGCCGGAGTAATGTTCCTAAGAAACAGGGTCTTATATTCAATATGATCTACATCTGCAGCTTCTTGTGCCAAGTGCTTTCCTGCTTGGTAGGCCATCCAAAGTCTCTGGTGGTAAGTCGCTGGACTTTCCTTTGCATTCTGCTTTACAGGGTATGCAAGCATCACTCCTACTACACTTGGGATGTGAGCAGAAATTAGCTCAGCTGCAACCTCATCACAGGTGTCGTTCCCATCCTGGCGGATGTCATTGGGGAGTTTGGCCCACAAACTAGGATCGATAGTTTGGCATAGTATTTGGACCTGGTATTCTGCAACAAGGCTAAGCATCTCGCATTTAGAATGCACTTTTTCTAAGTGACAGCTGAGGTTGTCGGACTGATTCATCCAACCGATGCGGTCAGCTATTTGCTGAACAGAGTAGGCCATTTGTAGGGGATTACAGGGTCGATCAGGCAGAAGTAGATTGTCTCGAGTGCCGTCCAGGGTGGCCCAAGCTGCAGCCTCGGCCGCAGTGTGGACAATACCCTCCTGAGTGCCAGCTTCCTACAGAAGCTGCCTAATCTGGGTTTTAATGGACCATTTACTTCTCCCAGGAAGAGGTACATTGCCTATTGTAGTTTCAATCATTGTTTCTATCTTTTGCCTATCTTCCACATTAATAATGGCTATCAGTGGCGCCATCAGGACCAGGCCTATGCCTGCTCCTCCCCCATCATGGGGGCCGCCATGTTGGCATCTCCCATGATGGGCGTCAAGACGTCGATGACGTATGACATGGTGAGGGTGTAGTTTGGACCCGCCATGTCGTGGATGGCTGGGTGGGGTCTCTGGGACATAGTAGGGTCTTGACTGGGTATTGTATTGAGAGATGTCGTCATCTGACAACTTTCCTTCAGATGACGTATGCAAGGCAGGGGCTATGCCTCCCATTGCCTTAACATGTCCAGCCAGCACCTCCCGTTGATGGCACAATTTTGCCATCTTGGTTTTACATTCAGCATGACTCACAGAAGCAACATCCATATCAAACTCATCTTGCTTTTGCTTTTGCAACACTCTATATGCAGCGCTCAGTTTGGGATTGTCCCTAATAGACACTTCTAAGTCATTATGTACCTGGTTTATCTCATCCTGTAGCTCATCCATCTCCTCACTCAATTGAGCATTTGCAGCACTTAGCAAATCATTCATTTGCAATGCCTGTCCCTTATCCTGTCTCAAACTTTCACACTCCTGCTTCAACATACAAAGCTCCTGTTCTCCACCTTGATCTGAATGATGCAAAAGTGAATCCTTTTCATTCCGCAGAGTTTGGAGTTCAGACTCCAAGTTCTGCTGCAGTCTAACACATTCCATTTCCTGCAAACCCATCTGTTGCTTAAGAGACTACATTTTCAGATCAAGGGTTCAAAACCTCACTTCCAAGGCTTCCAAAGCAGCATAGAGAGCCGCGACCATCAACCCTTTAGCTTGACACTTATTGACTGATTGTCTCGTCTCCGTGTACTGGGTTGAAATCCCCAGTATAGGGTTTTCGGATTGACTTGCGTCCTGCACGAAGTCAGCCCACCCTGCATGGGAGGTAAGGAAGTTCAAGACATCGAGTCTCAGTTCTGTGCAGATATTTGATACATGGCCATGCTGTTGGATGGAATGAAAAATCAAACTGTGAAAAAGGTGCCGTGCTGTGTATCAATCCACAGCAGGGGTACTTTATACACAGCAGGGCTACTGTAAATGTTGTAGACTTACAAATCAAAGCTGCAATGGAGTGAGTCGAGTTGGCATCGACCACACCCGAAAGGATGACAGCCAGACTGTGTAAGTGGCTACAGACTGGTGTAAAACAGGAGAGGTAATACGGGACTGTACACCTACTGTCCCCGTGGGAAAGGGGAAAAGTTTCAGCAACAAGTGAAAACTTACAAACACCAAATATCGCCTGCACATGGTCACCAATTTGTCAGGCAGTCTAAACTTCACTTTCAGGTTCTTGGCAATATTGGGAATGCAAGTAATCAAAGACATGTTGCATAAGAGTAATAAACAAGTTTATTACTACCAAAAGGATAAAATCACAGTTGCCCTAAGCAGTTCTTACCAATACGAACCGGGAGCCAGTGCTAAGCGTTCCCTATACCTCGAGGTGTCTCTGTGTCTCCTGGGATCTCCGAGGTACAAGACTAGTGTATTACATTATATACCTATGATAATTACTATGGTTACTGTAAGATATAAATATTTCTAGTCATAGAGATGAGCCCTATTGGCTAAATTAGAGGTGGTTCCATGGTCCCAGATAACATTATACAATTTTGTATAGTCATCAGTTTATGAACAAAAGAGTTCTTATACAGAGTCTTACATAACTCAGTGTAGTAGTACAAATCACCAAAATGTGGCAATGCAGACTTACATATCACAATTACTCCAAGGACACAGATGCATTGGCATCTTACAAGTAAGAAATACACAGAAAATACATAGAATAATATATGTACTAGCAAGCAAAGTGTATTACAACAATATGCATACATATCCTGAAATCTATTATTGTACAGTAGATGCCCTTAGCCCTATATGTTAGTTTAACATATGCCTAAGTACTAGCTGTCTATGGTGTACCTCTGAGGGTACCAGTTAGGATGCAGGGACCTTGTGTAACAGCAACTACAACAAACATAGGATAGCATGCAACCCCAAATAAAATATAATATTAAAACAACTACTGTATCACTAAACTGCAATTCAAGCACAATTTCTACAACCACGGCTATATACAGTATTACAAAACCAATACAGTACAGAATCGAAATCCAAAAAAAATACAGCCCCCACTCCCTCATTCACCCTAAACCCTAAATATACACTCTCAGTCACTCACACCTCTACAAAAATAAAAAGTGTATAATCACAAACACCAACATACAAACCTAAGCTACTCACACACACACTAACAAAACCCTCCCAACCCCTTAACCAATAAAGTACTTAATTTAGGAGAACCCTAGCTATAAAACAATTAAGCAACAAGGCACTCCCAGGAGTTAGATTAACAGTCTGTTCATCACCCCCCAAGGGTGTAATATAGCACAAGGCACAGACGTGTTACTATTATTGCTATCATTAAAAACTGTTCTAAAAGAGGAGTGATAAAAGAATACTTTTTGAATGTTTCCCTCATTTGGAGGAAGGTTTTTGATAAAATTGTTCTTCTACCAACAGTTTAAGAATCCTGGTTCAAAATCAGAATGCAGCATTCCAGTCATTCAGCAGTGCATTTTATCTGAGCAGCGAACAAATTGTTTAATTTTTTTCCTCCACAGGCTAAAATATGTTCATTATAGATATAATAATAAAATAGAGCATCATTTATTTTGGGCAATATTGGGATCCAAAGCTCCATTTTAACCTGTTATGAAATGTGACAGTGACAGTGTGTACTGTAAGCCTTCATTCGTAACTTTGTGAATGACAGGTCATTCACAAAGTTGTGAATGAATGCTTACAGTACACACTACAAGCCCATTTGTCGACAGGGCCTACCAGTGGGCGTACAGGCATACTGTACACTGTCATTCACTGACAGCACATTTGGTGGGCATACATGGCGGTATGCGGGTAGGTTGTGCTGCCTTCACTGACTTTCTCGACACCGGCTGGGATGGGGGGAGGTGGGAGGGGGTGCCTGAGTGATGGGGAGTCCACTTTTAGTATCAGTTTGTCAGTGCAATTAAGTTGCGGAAGGGTGAGAAGGGGTTCCACTAGACTACCAGCGATGTATGCTGTGAAATATTACATTACAGGGTTGCAGACAAGGAGGGTGGTACCACTGGACTGCCAGGGCTTCTTGTTTTTTTTTTAGTTTAACTATGGGGATACGGGTGGAAAGGGAGGCTGCTGGCTGTTATGGGTACGTATCTGGGTCTGCAGCACACAGCCCTTGTAGGGGAGCCCAGCATCGCAAGCGGGTGCATCACTGCAGGCTTCATGCAATAAGTATGACATGCAAATAGCCCCATTGTGCCTTGCATGCCCAATGGCCCCATTTGCATGTCTTGGGCTGTGAATACCTACCTTGGGCACAGCGCATCTCAAGATGCGCTGTCCCATTAGTTTCCCAGCCTCACCAGGGGGTTGCACCGGCATATCTCTGGTTGGGCACAACTGTGATATTCACAGAGGGGATGTGCCATGAGCATCTTCCAGCACATCTTCTGTGAATACCATGGTCTTGGCTTGGTGCATTCCATTTGCACCAGAGCATCTGAGATGTGCTTGGCACAACTGCTTTGTGACCCCCCCCCCCAATATGTTTTTGAAAATAAGAAGCGAATCCTGAAGATCAACTTTTCTTGTCATGGCTTAATCACTGCAGATCATATATCATCAGTGCAGATGACATTTTTTAAGCAGCAGAAAATATTATTAGGCATGAATATATGTTAGTATGTCTGTAGAAATAAAACCTCAGAAATTGTGCATTGCTCATGTTTTGGCCATGTTCAAGAGAAATTCCTTTTGGTTTGCTAGTCTGCAGGTGTGGAATGCATTTCCAATTGCTTTAAGACCCCCATCAACTAAAGAAATCCCAGCCTGGTACTCTTAAGGTGTGTATTATTTTAAGGCAGAACTTCAGCACAAACTCACTTGCATGGTGGTTGACTTAGTTTGGACTTGTTCAGGGAAAAATATGTGATTACAGCTCTTTTAGGCAAGACAAGGCATTTTATTTTACATAGTACACTATGCTGAGAGGGTCAGGGCGCTGTATAATCAGAAATACCATTTCACAAAACACAGCATAAATGACATACTGTACATCAACACATAACATTGAAATAGTAGTAAAACATTGAAACATATAGTGCAGTTTTGTCTATGTGTACATACAAACATACGAAAATGCAAGCAGAAACAGGGCATAATAATCTATCAAGTCTGCTTGAGTGTGTAGCTCAATCTATTTTACTGGAGCTGCCCCTCCCACCCTTTCTGACTACAATTATCCTCCCTCACCCAATTTCCCCCCTCTCCATCCTCCCTCTAGTTAGACTTTCCTTTTCACCCTGTCCCACCCCTTTAAAACTGCCCACCATTTTCAGTGCGACCACCTGCTCCAGCAGTTTGTTCTGCTTTGACACCACCCTTTCTGTGAAAAAGTGCCTTCCAATTTCCCTCCTAAATCTATCCCCCACTAGCTTCAGACTATACCCCCTTGTGGTCCCTTCCTTTTTTAAATTGAAAATGGCCTCTGTTCCAACCTTGTTTATACCTTATAGATACTTGAAGTTTTCTGCTATATCCACCCTTCTCCCTTTTGTCCTCCAGGGAATACATCTTGGCTTCCAAAATCTCTCCACATAGGGTTTGTCCCCCCATGCCCTGGATCATCTTGGTTGTCCTACACTGCACCCCCTCCAGTAGTTTGATGTCTTTCTTCAAATAAGAGCACCAGAACTGCACACAGTACTCCAAGTGTGGTGTCACCAATGACCTGTACAATGGCAGAATGAGTGTACTGTAGGAGAAGACAGTAACTGAGTGGGCATTAACATAGAAATAGTTTATTACTGCAGCAATTGATTGGTGGTTGCCAGTGATACAGCAATCATGGTACAGAACACCAAGTACACTCGGGAACAGTAGACCCAACACAGTTGGTAACTGCAGAGCGAGCGCACTTGAAAATAACTGACCCAGCATTTGCACAGTGAGCTGACAGGAATAAATTATAAAACCTGTATAAACCGGTAAAATTATGTTCTTTTGTTATTGTTTTGAATGCAGAGAGCTGAGCAGGGGTATAGTGTGAAATCTCACTAAGTAAGGAAAAAAAATGGCGATTGTGAAGGATTTTAAAATTCGTGCCCAGCGCAGTGATACTTATTTGCCATAAAGCAGTTGGCACTGGTGCTTGTTTTACCTGGGCTCTGTTGCCTCATAAATGCCAATCATGGCAAGGGACTCTGTCAGTCAGAGTCCGTGAAAACTTGAACCCATTTTCTAAGGAAAAAATAGACTTGTCAGTGTCAGGATGAGATGTGAAAGCCGATTTCCTGGACAAATAATTTCTATGGCACGGTACACTGCAGGCTTAGCACAACAACTTGGTGAAACCAAATACAGCGCAGTTGGAAACAGCACGGTAAAAACTGCAAAAGTCAAAATCGCACATGGAGAATACAGCCAGAGAAGAACAAAATGTAGCTTACAACATTTTACTAGAGTTGATGGTCCATGGCAGCATACTATTGTAATAGTAAATCAAACTTAAAAATTCTCTGCAGTATTCTTCATGTGCAGTTTTGACTTGCATGGTTTTCACTGCACTGTTTTTACAACACTATATTTCATTTCATGGAATTGTTGTGGAACCCACTGCGGGTGTTTGTTGATTTGTGATCTTGATCACTAGTAATTAGGATGCTTAGTAACTTGATGTAATGCGGTTTTTCAGTCTTCTCTTTCAAACGAATGGAGCACACAGGCAGACCATGCTTCTACCCGATGGAGTTTTCCATCCGTAGACATCACACAGAATTGCCTTCTGTTAGTGTTCCAAACTTTGTAAAACTTTGTCAATTTCCTAAACCCCACCCCCACCCCCCATGTCTCACCACAAATGGCTGGCTCCGCCACAAACCTTTACAAAGTTTATAGCCAGATCAGTGAATTTACAGAAGTTGTATTTATCTTTAAATTGCTTCCTGTACAATTTTCATTTTGATTCATTTATTTCGAGTATATTTAAGTGATAACATTCCTTTAGTTGAAGACAGTATATGAGCTAATACTCAGCTTCTGTGGATGATTAAATGCTGAGGCGAAGCTGAGACATTTAATCCCCATGGAAGCTGGTTATTGAGAGTAAACTCCAACTAAATGAATGTTATTACTATTATATGAGTTGGAGTGTATGCACTGTTGTCTAGAATTTAAAAAAAAAGCTGTTCTCGGTGTTGCGGTCCTTCTTTCGGTTTCAGTGGGGACTCCTCTAGGCTCTAGTGCTGTTATAGGAATTCTGGAGATCAGAGGTGATAAAATAAATAAAACATAGGACAGAATCATTCCTCTTTGTGTTTGGTGTGATGATAGGTGAAGGATAGGGAAATCTTTCAGTGCAAAGTTTAAAAACTCTTTTTTTAATTTAGGGGACACTTCAGGCATCAGCTCAGTGCTGCAACTGGTTGTTTCTGTTTTTGTTTTTGATCTCAGGTTTGAATAATCGACTGCAGTTGTGCCTAGAGGCTGATTAACCAACTGTGGGCATCGCTAGAGACTGACCATCTGACTGTGGGCACAGTTAGAGGCTGATTAACCAACTCTGTGAGGGGTTTAGATGAATAACTGACTCTGGGGGATCTCCGATGTAGTTTGTGGGACAATAACTGACAGCTGTTCTTAATTCTGATTGGCTGAGAACAGATGCATCTTGTCTAATAACTTTTCCTTGATTCCAATTGTTACTGAAATATTGACTGTGGAATCATGTTAACATCCAGCAATTAGACTATTTATCACAAGTTTGATCCCAGAAGTTCAAATCTTGAAAATTAAGTTTTATTATTTTAATCACAATAAATCAGTGACCTTGATGACAGGCACTGGTGTTGATGATTGTCTCTTTACACATACAGATACTACTACAATTGGTGTTAGTCACTCCCTCGGAATAGTTGTGTATCATGTACTTGCCTGATTATTCCATTTTTTTCTTGCTTATTCTGCCTGTTATATATTGTTACTATCTTGTTTGATGTTCTTTCACTGATGTGGAACCTATGTAAAGAGCTTGTAGCTCAAAGGTTTAATCCTAGATGCTAAATAAATAAATAACTACAAGTTCAGAAAGATGCTAGTATTCTATTTAAATTCATATATCTAGAGGTGAAGGGTGGATACGAATTGGGGGGGATCAAATTAAAGGACAGTTATATGTATAGTGGTCCCCGGACTCCAGTTTCTATGGGCCCCATCTAGCAAGGTAGGGAGCCCACCAGGATTATTTTTATGTACTAGATGTCCTCTTGGTTTAAATGCAATAATGATCCTCAAATGATCCAGTAACACTAATTCAGTGTAACACATCCATGGAAGGCTATTAACCCTAAGTGCAGCACAACATATTCCATTATAAGTTGGTGTAATTAACCATTTGGACATAGTAGCCATAACCTAATAGTGATAGCCATTGTGCTAAATACACAGACATGTGTTATCCAAGTGCATGGAATAGACCTGCAGCAATAACAGCTGATTTATGACAGCATCTAACAGCCAATTCAAAATTAAACAGATAAATGCTGTATCAGCCCATAGCCTGGAAGAAGGCACATTGCATTTCAATGCACTGACACAGTGTGTGTTAAGCAGCATACCTGTTGCAGGTTTGGTCTTTATTGTTTGATCAGTTTGGACTGGTTATGAGCAGGTAGACTGAGTCTGCACTGGAAGGTTTGAGTCTTGATTAAACTTTTGTATCAGCAAGACAAGTGCAAGGCATGTGTATTTGTATACTGTATTAAAAACACTGTTCATGTACTATTTGAGGATCCAAAACACCATGATTATAAACAGTGTCTTTCTCTGTGTCTCACTTTTTTAATGAATGGAGAGTTTTATTATACACAGATCGGTATTTTGTATTAATTATTGATAAATGTAATAACTCTGGTGGGTTTTGAACATAGAGATTGACTTCAGACAGTAAGTCTGTACTATGGCAAAGGATATATGTAGCAACTATTTTTGCTATCTATAGAAGCGTCCTGTTCCACAGATATATATGAACATAGTTGTACTAGGGAAAGCAACAATATGAAATAATCATGACGGATACGAACGCTGTACAAACTTCAGCACGACCTTTCTGCCTGTCTGAATCAATCAGATATACAGAAACTTAAAATGTGTCAACCGATAAGGACAGCTTGGACCTCCTAGTCTGTGTATGCTTGAAGCCCACCACTGGTTTCACCCCACCACCTCTGCTGGAAAACTGTTCCAGGCATCCACCACTCTTTCAGTGAAGAAGTACTTTCTCGCATCCTTCCTAAACTCCTCCCTTCCAGCTTCATTGCATGTCCTCTTGTTCTCATGCACCTTTTCCACTGACAAATACTCCCCTCCTGTACCTTATTCACTTCCGTGACGTATTTATACATCTTTATCATATCCTGCCTCTCCCTCCTCTCTTTTTAGGTGTACATATTGAGATCCTTCAGTCTGTTCTCATACGGCTTTTGGTGCAGCCCCTACACCATTTTAGGGCCCTCTTCTAGGCAGCCTCTACATTCTCTATGTCCTTTCTGAGATATGGCCTGTCCAGGTTGCTTTGCATGCTATCCCATCTAGCAGACCCCACCAGGTCTGCCTCTGCCACCAGGTTCACCTGCTCCATTAAATTTGCCCATTCCACTAAACAGGTCTATCCCATCATAGGCCCAGCCTGGACCATTACATGAATCTGCCCCATTAAACCTGCCTGACCTTAATGCCCCATGGTTGGGGGATTACCTAAGGTTACTTAATCCACTGGCTCTGCCTGCCTCGTTGCCCTTGACAGATGAAGAAATGCCCCCAGAACAAGACAGCATGGTGGCTGATTGGATTACTGCAAACCTTGCACTCCCTAGATTTTAACAAATTGGTTTTAGTCAGATCAAAATGCTTAGACATTAGCCTGTTATTTTCTTATCACTACTGGCTTACTATTGATGGCCATTGTCATCATATATCACTAATTACTAATAATAAGAAACAAGTGTGTTTTACTTTGTACTGTTTAATTAACAACTTGTAACCTGATATTTACAAATAGTTTGTAGCTTTATAGGTTTATTTTACTTAAAGTTTTTACTTTTTAATTCTTACTGTCAAACTTTAGACAGACTTGATCGTTGAAGTTACTCCGTCTGAATTGATGAAAATTAAGAGTATTGAGCACGGCTCTCTCAAAATCTGTGACATCTGTTGGGTACTTTCCACTAGTAACCACAGAGAGTGTATTTACAACTACTCAGTCTAACCATTTAAAGGTTAACTGGAGGTTGGCCTTATCCTGACTGTAAAAATAGACCACAACATGCAGTTAACCCTATCTTGTGAGGTGCTGTAACTGGCTAATATTACTTTTTGCATTATGTGATATCCTTGCAGCTGAAACTCCATGTTTCTTTTTATATTACCTAAAGTTTCTGTAGACACAGTGAAGTAACTAGTACCTAGCCTCAATCAAAACTTCATGTTGCCTATTATAGTTATGATGCAACAAATTTAAATTTCACCCATGGAGTGCTGGCAGAGTGGTCAAATCCGCATCGCGGATCACTTCATGAAATTGTCCCCCAGAAGGTTAAAATTCACCTTCCCTGGTGTGACTAGCATAGTGGTCCCTCCCCCACCTGTCTTTGTAATAATAATTCTCCATGGTGGCTAGTGGTCCCTCCTCTCCACCCGGTAATCCGCAGCAATGAAGTACCCCCCTGGATCACTCCGTATGTCCTCCTTCTCTGATTCCTTTAAAAAACAGTGGTGGTCTTCTTGGTTTTGGTAATGAAACTCCCATCTAGAATGATCTCCAGTTCAAAATAAATCCCTGGTGATCCAGTACCCCCCACCAGCCCACCAACAGCGAAATGTCCTACCACAACCCAGCTCCCACCCCATCCTAAATCAGACTGGCAGGGGCAGAGCGGCACAGCCCTCCTCTCTCCTCCATGGCTGACCTGCCAACAGAGTTGTCAATGAAGCTCATTCATTGACAGCTGAGCTCAGTCAGCAGGCCTGCTGTGGAGGGGAGAGGAGGGCTCTGTCAGTCTGATTTAGGATGGGGTGGTAGCTGGGGTTGTGTCAAGGACATTTCGCTGCTGGTGGGGCTGGGTGGGGGGAACTGGATCACCAAGGATTTATTTTGAACTGGGGATCATTCGGGATGGGAGTTTCATTACCAAACCACTAGACCACCACTGATTTTTAAAGGAATTGGAGAAGGAGATACGGAGGGATGCTGGTGGGGGTTTAGTACATTTCATGGATTACCGGTCAGAGGAGGGGCCACTAGCCACCATGGAGAATTATTAATAGAGGACTGGTGAGACAGCTACCAGGTATCTTGTTTTACTTTTATGTATGTCATTTCACCTATGGATGGAGAGAATGTCACTCATGGAAGGTGAAATTTCAGCGGAAGGCAAAGATTGCGCTTTCACCGGGTGAAATTTCACCCTCCAGGCGTGATAATTTAGTATTTTGGCTACTCGAAGTGAGTGGCATTTCATGGATTTCTCCATGAAGTGAATTCTGCCCACTTCGACCACCACTAATTATAGTACCTGCAGTTACTGCAAAAGCAGTGATGTAACTATCCTAAGTTTAACATAAAATGAATGAGACTGAATCAAAATAACAGCCCAAATAAAGTCCCTTTATAAAGTAACAACAGTCTGTCACAACCAATCAGTAGTCAGGCTTGCTGAGATATGCAGACTATCCAGTTACATCTCTACCTGGACAAAACTATTTAAGTGTCCAAAAATTCAAGGGAAGGTAGGAGTCTCAGAAGGAGAACTAAGAATCATCTCAACTCTTAGGACCTCATAGGAACATCTGGTACTGGCCTGGTGAGTTACATTACCTTCATCTTAGGCATAGGACCTAAGACTGACAAGCCTGGCATTTGTTTTTTATTTATTTTAATGCAGCATATTGTTACTTGTGATGAAGGAATTATTTTCTGCTTGCACTGCTGTTCAGATAAGAATTTTAACTGTATTTAGAAGTCATGACTGGATTTAAGAATTGTAATTGTCTATCTGCCTTTAATGCCAAAAACTGCCTTATAGACATTGTTCTTGTAGACAATTCAGAACTGTGACTGCCATTTTAAATTTGTAACTGTTTATTCATTCTACTGCCAAAAAAACTACCTTATAGATGCTTTCCTTGTAGTTCAGAACTGTAACTGCAGTTTTGAAATTGTTACTGTTTATTCATTCTTCTGCCAAAATTAGCTTGTAAATTCTAAACATCTATATCAAAAGTAAACATTTTGTTTTATCATGAATCCTGACTTTGGTTTTCCCTCCCAATATAATATTATGAAACTTAGAGCAAAAAATTTAGAACAGGATAACCTTAAAAGCAAATCATGTTTAGATTTCTGTTTCCTTGGCCATAGAAACATAGAAACATAGAATTTGACAGCAGATAAGGACCACTTGGCCCACCTAGTCTCCCCATTTCCCTACCTAGAGGATAAGCTGCAGATCCTATTTAACCGACAGCCTATTTCTTCCTACCACCTACAAAAATTGCCTTAAAAAGCCATGGTGGTACGCTTAAAGTAAGAGTTCCAGGTTACATCCATACTGTATGTTAAATTGTACAGATTTTACATGTAGTGAATCATCACATAAATATTTGGGATGGTGTCTCCTATATTCTAAAAGGAGGCACTGGTGTAAAATATATGATGGCCCCAGGCACCAGTCAACAGATGACTTTAAAGTGTACTTCAAAATATTTGAAGAACTAGGGAAGTTTCACTGCTCTCTAATTGCTAATCATGCTCATAAAGGCAACTTAGATTTTAATGAATACACAGCCTTTATAGACCAAGACCAAATAGTCTTGGTCAGTCAGGTGTCGGATGAGATAACTATGGCAGGTGCCCTGGGTCAAGATTCAGGTGCCAATCTGCCCACTTTCTGTGTGTCCACTCCAAACTTTATCCTGACCTGGCCCAACTAGTAGCTGATTTACAAAGATATCAAACACAGTCAGTGGAACACTCAGAAAAATGGCTCGTCTCCACCGGTCATGGTGAAAACCATGTACACGAGTCTGGCCGAGGGAGTTACATCAGAGAACAGGAAGGCACTTCTAATAACTTCCACTTTTCAAGGTGGGGTCCCACCAATGATCCATACAGTGATAACTTCATCTCTCTCCTTCTGCTGGTGATACTCCTCTCTGTGCACCCCAGCATTCCACTGGCCCTACCTACTGCCTTGTTGCATTGCCTTGCTACCTTCAGGTCATGAGATATGATTATCTCATTGTCCCTTTCCTGTTTAATGACTGTCAATACCTCTTCCTCCATTTTATACTCCACCTGTGGGTTTCTGAGCCCAAGGTGAATAATTTAGCACTTTTTTGCATCCAAACCCAGCTGCCATACCCTTCAGCACTCCTTGAGTTTTCTGAGGTCTCCCCCCTCTGGAGTACCTGCCCTATTGCAGATTTTGGTGTTATCTGTCAAAAGGCTTAGCCTTTCCCTTCCAACACTTCTGCAGTAAGATGGGGGACCTGGAGGCTGTGGTGGAGACAGAGGACCTAGACCTGATAGTGGTAATGGAGACATGGTGGACAGAGAACCACAGTTGGAAAATGGAAATACCAGGGTATAGTCTCTATTAGAAGGACAGGAGGGAAACAAAGCATGCAGTAGCCATAATATATAAGGGGTGGGATAAGAGCAACGGTGAGTAGGGAGGGGCAGGGCTCAGCAGAGATCCTCTGGGTAACAGTAACTAAAAGGACAGGGGAGGCAGTATGGATAGGGGTGGTGTACAGACCACCAAGTCAGTAGGAGGAGGGAGATAAGGAGATGGCTAGTGAAATACAAAGGATGGCCAGTAAAGGAGAAATTTTGGTATTAGGAGATCTTAATCTGCCTGATGTGAACTGGAATATTCCAACAGCAACATCAGAAAGGAGAAGGGAACTGTTGGAGTCGATGCAGGAGGCACTTTTACGACTGGTCAGGGAACCAACTAGGAGAGAGGCCATGCTGGATTTGGTGATGACAAATGGGGACAGTGTTGAGGATGCTGAGGTCAGGAAAGTCTGGGGGATAGGGACCACAGAATGGTCAGGTTTAGTCTTCAGTCAGGGTCAGAAAAGAACAGGACCACCACTAGGGTTATGGACTTTCAGAAAGCATGTTTTAGGAAAATGAAAGAAATATTCAAAGAAGAAATGGAAGGGAAAGAGAACCTAGGGAATGTTGAGAAGATATGGGGGGGGCAATAAAAAGTGGAATTCTGCTGGCAACAGAACAGTGCATCAGGAGGGTGAGCAAGCCCAAACGAGGGAGGAAATCACAAAAGAGGTAGGGAGAGCAGTCAGGGAAAAAAGAAAGCATTCAAGACCTAAAAATCTACACAGGGGTTAGCAGAAAGGGAAGCTTACAGGAAGAAACTAAAGGATGTAGGAAAAATAGTCAGGAAGTTAAGGTGGATATGGAGGAGAAGATAGCAAGGGAGGCCAAAGGGGGGAGGGACAAGAAAGTTTCGGGTATATAAGTGAGACAAGGAAAAACAGGCAGAGGATAGTGAGACTCAGGGGGAGTTTTCAGAGGGGATGAGGAAAGGCAAATCTGATAAATGAATATTTTACCTCAGTCTTCATGGTTGAGGAAGAAGGGAAGGGGCCAGAGCTAAAAAGCAGGGGAAGAGTGGGAAAGGAGATGGACAAAAGACTCTTTTCAGAGGATAGGGTATTTGAGGAATTAGGAAAATTGCAGATGGACAAGGCACTAGGCCCCGATGCAAGGAGTTGAGAGAGGAACTTGCAGCACCACTCACAAAGTTATTTAATATGTCCCTAAACAGGGGGAGGGTCCCAGAGGATTAGAAGAGGGCAGATGTGGTACTGTTGCATAAAGGGGGAGTGAAGGAAGAGCTGGGAAACTATAGTCCAGTCAGCCTTACCTCTGTGGAGGGTAAGCTGATGGAGGCACTTATAAAGAAAAGGCTGGTACAATATCTGGAGGGGGGCTCATAGATGACAACCAGCACAGGTTCACAGGACGAAGGTCATGTCAGACCAACCTGATTGAATTATTTGATGGAGTAACAGAAATATGTGATCAGGGAAGGGCAGTGAACATGGCCTATCTGGACTTCAAGAAGGCCTTTGACACCGTCCCTTACAGGAGACTAATAAGTAAGTTAGGTAGCTTAGGGGTAGGGAACAAACTAACAAACTGGGTGGAAAATTGGCTGGTAGATAGAACACAGAGGGTAGTGGTTAATGGAGTGCACTCCAAGGAGGAGGAGTGACAAGTGGGGTTCCTCAGGGGTCAGTGTTGGGTCCCATACTATTTAACATATACATTGGGGGTATTTCAGAGGGCCTGAATGAGAAGTTGTGTCTGTTTGTAGATGATACAAAGATCTGCAGCAGGGTTGACACACTGGACACACTGGGAGGGTTGGAGAGAATGAGGGAGGATCTGTCCAGGCTGGAGGAGTGGTCAGCAAAGTGGCAATTGCAATTCAACACATAAAAATACAAAATTATGCACATAGAGCATAAGAACCCAAGGGTAAAATACTGGCTTGGGGAGAGACTTGAGGAAACAGGACAGGAAAGGGACCTGGGGATCATTATTTCTGATAACCTGAAGGTTCAGAACCAATGCAACAAGGCAGTGGGGAAGGCAAGCATAATGCTGACATGCATAGGGAGGGGCATTACAAGTAGGAAGAGGGAGGTGATCATGCCACTGTACAAAACTGTGGTCAGACCACATCTGGAATATAGGGTGCATTTCTGGAAGCCACACTTACAGGGTGACAGAGACAGGGTGGAGAGGGTCCAGGGAAGGGCAACCAAGATGGTTCAGGGACTACACAGGAGGTCATATGAGGAATGACTGGAGGAACTAAACTTTTACAAGTTGGGGATGAGGAGGGAGAGGGAGAAGGAGATATGGTAGAAACCTTCAAATATCTGAAGGGAATAAACAAGGTGAGGGAAGAAAGCATATACAGGGTGAGTGACAACAAATCATCTAGGGGACACGCATTCAAGCTGGAGAGGAGAAGATTTAGAGGAAATGTGAGGGGACAGTTCTTCATTGAGAGAGTTGTGGCTCCATGGAATAGGCTACCAGAATGGGTGGTGGGGGTAGAATCAGTGGGCAAATTCAAGAGGGCTTGGGACAACTACATGGGAATAAATGGAAGTAACATTGGCATGGAATAAGAAAGTATGACAAACCAGATGGGGAGGGGGTAATGGGTAGACTAGATGGGCCAATGGGTCCTTTTCTGCCAGCAAGTTTCTATGTTTCTAGGACTGGTCCCAGTAGTAAGCCCTGAGTTACCCCACTGGTCACTTTCGCCTCCTGAGAGAGACAGCTGTTTACCATCACCCTCTGTCAC
Source organism: Neoceratodus forsteri (assembly GCA_016271365.2). NCBI lineage: Eukaryota > Metazoa > Chordata > Ceratodontiformes > Ceratodontidae > Neoceratodus > Neoceratodus forsteri. The sequence continues at coordinate 816,093,995 of CM028133.1, forward strand.
CTATCCATCAATCAATTTTGTATCCAGTTTACCACCTTGGGACCAACTACCAAAGTGCCCAGTTTTCTAATGAGTCTCCTATGTGGTACAGAGTCAAAGGTCTTGCTGAAGACTAAGAAGGCCACACCCACCACTACTCGTTGATCAATTTCCCTGGTCACCTAGTTGAAGAAATTGATCAGGTTCATCTAACATGACCTACCCTCCACCCTGTGAATCCATGCTGTCTTGCGTCTGTAATGATAACCATGACTGGGAGATGGCCATACCTGGCTACAACATATTCAGAAGAGACAGAGCAGGCAGGAAGGGAGGAGGAGTGGCACTGTATGTGAAAAATGACATAAGGGCCACAGAGATCCAGGAGGAACAAAATGGGGGAGAGATACTGTGGGTTAAGCTTGAAAGGAAATGGGACAGCCATCCTCACAGGTGGTCTATAGATCACCAGCCCAGGAGGAAGAAACAGATGTGAGTTGATAGCCATCCAAAGGATGGCAGACAAGGGTGAGGTAGTACTGGTTGGAGACTTTCAATATTCCAGACGTGGACTGAGCATCCCAGCAGCATCAACTAGGAGCAGATTTATCCTGGACTCCTTCAGGGTGCCTTCCTCAGCAACTGGTCATGGAACCAACTCGGCAGAAGGCAATACTGGACTTTGTGCTCACAAACAGGGATAGTGTGATGGGGTAACAGTGGGGAGCACCTGGGAAACAGTGACCAACTAGTCATTGTGGTTTGAAATCACAGAAAGAGCAGAACCAAACCACACAAAACACGTATCCTGGATTTTAGGGGCAGACTTTGGGAAAATGGGAGATACTTGAGACATTAAGGGTGGATGAGAATCAGGGGTTGAGGAACAGTGGGCAGTATTTAAATTGGGGATTACAAGAACAACAGAATTATGCATTAAGCAGGTTAGCAAGAGGAAAAGGAAGAGGAGACCATTATGGTTTTCCAAGAGGTATCAAAGAAAGTGAAAGCCAAAAAAGATTGCATTCAGGCAATACAAAAAGACACAGGCAGAAGGGGATAGGGAGAAGTACCAGGAGAAGTAGAGGGAGGCAGGGAGGTCAGTAAGGGAAGCCAAAGCTCAAACAGAAGAACACATTGCAAAATCAGTGGGTAGAGGGGACAAAACCTTTTACAGGTACATAAGTGAAAAAAGAAAGACAAAGGGAGGGATAGTGAGACTGAAGGGGGAGGATGGGAGCCGCGTGGAGGATAACAGTAAAGCTGACATATTGAACAGGTATTTCTGCTCAGTCTTTACCGAGGAAGAGGAGGGTAATGGGTCCTGAAGGGAGTACAAGGGGTGAGAAAATGGTGCAGAATGGACACAGTCCCTTTACACGAGAAAGGGTCCTGCAGACTTGGAAGTAATAAGAGTTGATAAAGCATGGGGTCAGACGGGGCAAATTCTCAGGATCCTAAAGAACTAAGAGAGGTGGTGGCTGAACCTCTGGCTATCCTGTTTAGCCGATCACTGGAAACAGGAGGTACCCAAAGACTGGAGGACAGCAGATGTAGTCCCTTATACAAAAAGTGGGAACAAAGAGGAAGCAGTGAACTACAGACCAGTCAGCCTCACCTTGGTAGTAGGGAAGATCATGGAAGCACTACTGAAGGAGAGACTGGTGGAACATCTGGTTATCAATGGACTACAGGACCCAAGGCAGCATGGTTTCGCTAGGGGAGGTCATGACAGACCAACCTCATTGAATTTTTGACTGGGTGACTAGGAGAGGTGGATCAGAGGAGGCAGTGGACATGGCCTATCTGGACTTCAAGGCCTTTGACACTGTGCCACAAAGAAGACTATTACACAAACTGGGAATATGAGTGTGGGCAGGACAGTAGTGTGGTGGGTAGGTAACTGGCTGGGTGGCAGGACACAGAGTGGTGGAAATGACTGTCACTCCACAGAGGAAGAAGTGACCAGTGGGTACCACAGGGATCAGTGCTGGGACCGGTCCTATTCAACATCTTCATCAGTGACATTGCATAGGATCTAGAAGGCAAAATGTCCCTGTTCGCTGATGACACAAAGCTCTGTAACAGAGTAGACACACCAGAGGGTGTAGACAGAATGAGAAGTGACCTGTAGAAACTTGAAGAATGGTCAGGGTTTGGCAGTTGAAATTCAATGCAAAGAAGTGCAAGATAATGCATATGGGGTACAAAAACCCTGGCACAATATATCAGTTGGGGGTGAGGATATAGCATGCAGCAAGCAGGAAAGGATCTTGGGGTTGTCATCTCCTGATGACCTCAAGGTCGAAACAGTGTGACAAGGCAGCAGGTAAAGCAAATGGGATGCTGGGATGTATGGCAGGGGCATCACCAGCAGGAAAAGGAGGTCATAATTCGCTTATACAAGACACACTAGTGAGGCCCCATCTGGAGTACAGTGTACAGTTCTGGAGACCATACCAACGTAAGGCATAGACAGGGAGAGAAGGTTCAGAGGAGGGCAACAAGATGGTGCATGGATTGCATCACAAGTCCTATGAAGACAGATTGAAGGAACTGAACATGTACTCCCTGGAGGAGAGAGGAGGAGGGGATATGATAGAGACATACTAGTATCTTACAGGGAGGAACAGGGTGCAGGAAAACACTATTTTAAGCGAAAAAGATGTTTCCAGGACTAGAGGGCATGAGATGAAGTTGGAGGAGGACGATTCAGAGGAAACATGAGAAAGAATTTCTTCCAGAACGGGTGGTGGACATTGAGACACACCCTGCAGAGGAAGTGGTGGGGCAGAAACAATCACGGGATTTAAGAATGCATGGGATAGACATAAAGGAATTCTGGAGGTCAGGGGTAAGGGGCAACAGACTTCTAGGAAAACAAACTGAACTTACAAGCTCAAATGGGCAGACTGGGTGGGCCATAGGCCCTTATCTGCCGACACTGTCTATGTATCTATGTATCTGTGTATTGTAACCAGCTGGACTCAAGGTATTCCACTAGCCCTTCCTTAGAAGTGCCTCCATTAATTTCCCCACCACTGACATCAGGCTGACCAGCCTATATCTGCAAGCCTTTTCCCTGCTACTGCTTTTAATGAAGCAGGACTGCATCCACCCTCCTCCAGTCTCCTAGAACCACTCCTGTTTTCAGTGAGTTGATGAACAGGGATGTCAGAGGAGCAGCCAGTACCTCCCAGAGTTCCCTCAGAAACCTTGGGTGTACCCTACTTGGTCCCATAGCTTTATCCACTTTCAGATTCACAAGTCCTTTTAGGACTCTTTCCTCTGTGAATGGACTTGTGTTTGCCTCCATTCCCTGTGTGTTCCTCGTGTTTTTATGTAGTCTATCCCCCTCCTTAATCCCCCTCCTTTTCCACTGTGAAGACTGAACAGAAACATCTGTTCACGAGATCTGCTTTTTTCTAATCCTTCTCTGCATAGTCTCCCCCTGCCCTTCTTAACCTCACAGCCCATCTCCCCCTCTCATTTTCATCCACTTATCACTTATGTACCTAAAAAAGGTCTTGTCCCCTTAGTTACCCCTTTGGCTGTCATTTCCTGACATTTGCACCTTTGCATCCCTCACAGCCTTCCTTGCTTCTTTCAGCTTTTCCTGACAGAGCTCCTTATCCTCTTCAACCTCTGTCTCTTTGTACCTCCTTGAATGCTACCCTTTTAGCCTTTACCGTTGCAGCCACTTCCCTTCAGAACTGTAGTAGTCTCTTTTTTCTCCTCTTCTTGCTCACTTCTTTCGTGCAGAGGTTTGTTTCCTTTACAATGTGATCCTACTTGCCCCTGTTCCGCCACTCCCCACCCAGACAACCCCCACTAGATTGTCTCTGAGGCACTTCAACCCAGTTTTGTTTCTAATCTGTCTTCCTGAAGTCCAGGACCCTCATCCTTTGTGAGGTTTGCCTCTGCTAATGTCCTTATGTCAAACCACACTGTATGGTGATTGCTGGTCCCAAGGGGACACCCCACCTTGATGTCTGTAATATTGTCCCTATTTGTGAGCACCAGGTCTGGTATTGCCCCATCACAAGTGGATGCCTTGACTAGTTGCCTGAGAAACATCTCTTTCAGGGAGCCTAGGATGTCCCTGCTTCTAGCTGAGGACAAGGCTGGGGACGTCAATCTACATCCAGCAGATTGAAGTCCCCCACCAGCAGCACCTCCCTATTTTCTGCCATTGTACCGATGGTTCCACCATTGCTTTATCCAGTTCTACCCCCTGTGTTGGAGGTCTGTGTATCACCCTGGTGTGAATGGTGGCTCTGGCTTCTGTCTTCAGGGTGACCCACAGTACCTCTAGCCACTCCTTCCCCTCCTGTTCACTTGCATTTCCATTACCTTGAAACCCTCCATCAAATACAGCACAACCCCTCCTCCCTTCATCACCTCCCTATCCTTTCTGAAAGGAGCATAGCCTGATATAGCCATGTCCCAGACATGGCTACATGTGCACCATGATTCAGTAATGGCAACAATACACATGTCTGCCTCCACCACAATGGCCTCTAGAACTGGAATTTTATTTACTAGACTGAAACCCTGCTTTCTCCTCTTGTGCTCTGCCTCATTTTCTCCTCTCTTTCTGCAACTTTTGTTCCCATCCCATTTGTCCTGTACTTCTCAGTTGTTCCCATTAACCTGTTCCCTTGGGGAATTTCCTCCCTTCGACTCCCCCCTTTTTACCACTTCAGTCTGTGGAGGGAGTTATTACCTCCCTTTGTCTTTCTACTCTCCCCAACAGCTAGTTTAAATTTTCATCAAAGTAACATTTAAAATGCCTACTGAGGACTGTGGTTTTCTTCCAGATGGATGCAGGCCATCACCTCTGTATAGGCTTTCATCCCTCCAGGTTGGTCCCCCATTCCCAATGTAGTCAAACTCCTTTTCTCTGCACCATTCCTTCAACCATGAGTTGAAGCTCCTGGTGCAGAGTACTCGATCCTCTGATAGGCTGTAAGAAAGGGAAAGGGGAAATTGTTTAACCAGGAAAGGCACATTAAGCCAGAGCTTGTTTCTAGGTGTGACCTGGGAGCACAAGGAAGTTAAGTGACTTAATCAAAGTCACACAGTATGCAAGTGGGGGCTGATGGGATCAAACCCAGGTCTCCAGGTTTGCAGCTCAGTGCCCTTAACCACTATGCTAAACTGCCTGTAGACAGGCAGCATGTCGGCTACAGCCACCATGCATGCTACTTGCCTTAGGTCCCTCCCAGTTCCTTGAACTCTCCTGCACAGTCTGTACCCTGTCCCTTGCTAGGTCATTACTCCCCTAATGGATAAGGACATCTATCTCCCCCTGCTCTAACACCCCAGCGATCCTTTGGATCTGCTGCCCATCCCTATAAGCCTTGATGCCTGGTAGGCACCTTACCTCCCTCTCATCCCCCTTCCTGTTCCCAAATCTACTGCCATAACAATTGAGTCCCCACCAGAAGCTGCCCCCTCCTCTGCTGGGGTCCTCTGCCTCCCACTTTGGGCCTCCCCTTTTGAAGGGACCACCACATTTTCTCTTGCCACTACTTTGGAAGCCCCTTCCCAGCAGTCCCATCCCACCAGAACGGTGAAGGAAATGGATAAATGGAGCAGCACACAAGGCACAGAAAAAAAGTTGCAATAAAACATACATATTTATTAGTTTTAACAGACCTATGAAACACTTACAAATATCAAAGAAATAAGACAATACTCACAAAATAAATATAAGGGGAGAGACCACTTCTATGTTTCACCACCACAGGCTTTGACTGGGGGCCTTTCTGCCTATCTACAACTGAGGTAGGAATTCACAAAAAAAGAGGAACATAGTGGAGCTTTTTGGCAATGGGGGACTAATACTGCAGACACTACAGGCAAACAGGGATAGAGGAACGAGGTGTAAGTGAGCTTGGTACATCCAACAGTCCAGACCTGAGTTTGATTCTCACAACCTCCACTTGCATACTGTGTGACTCTGAGCAAGTCACTTAACTGCCCAGTGCTCCCAGGTCACCCCTGAAAACAGGCACTTGTGCCTAGTGGGCGTTACCCGGTTACCAAAGACTAAAAAAAACAAAAAAAAAAACAAGGATTTAACCTTAAGGATAGATTTAACAGGTTGGGGAAGTTATTTAAACAGTAGCAAATTGAATATACAATTCAACAACAGTAACACACTACTGTGAAATGCAAAGGATACCTAGTGGCCTTTGCATCAATAAATTCCTATCTACAGACCAGAGCATCTTCAGAAACAAGGAACTGTGGGATCAGCTTTAACACAATGCTCATGGGAAATCACAGAGATTTGGATAGATGAGGATAAGGCCAACATAGAGGAAGTCTAAAATGAAATACCGTAAGTGATGCTCAGCTGCCTAGCAAGGTGGCTACTTAAACTGAGTTCTCTGCCATCCACCATTATAAATCCTATATAATCCATTAAAAGGGCTTATCTACAGCAACATTATCCAGCAGGATTGTACTATCCTTTCTACCAACATTTGGCAGATATCTTTTTCAACACGGCAGGACTGACATCTCAAGCAAACTGACCACCAGTAAAACGACTGGGCCCAGCCTTTCCTCATCAGCCTACCTACATCATATTAGAGGACCGATCATGGGCTCCCAGCCTTAGAGTCCAACGGACCTGCAACAAATGACCTGTCTATCCTCAGCTGAACAACACATCAACACGGTGGAGGAATCCATCGATGCCATACAGGCCCAGCTCCAAGAACAAGCCTCCTCCATTTCTCTACCTAACGGACAAAATCGATGATTCTGGAGAACTGGGCCAGATACAATAATTTGCATATTGTGGGATTCCTGGAGGGGGACGAAAACAATGACATGGTTCATTTTCTTCATTTTTTATATACATGCTTTTAAATAAACTGGACTGAACAGTGCTTCTACACTAAAGTTATTTGTCTTTAGCTTGTTTTTGTTTGTTTGTTTTTTCCCTTTTTGAGCTCTCTATCACCCAAACACACAAGACAAACATAGGGACTGAACTGGTTTCACTAAAGAGATAGATCAGCAGATCAGTTAGTCAGTAGGTGCTAAGTGCAGAGGAAGAACATGCATTAGGCCCTATATTCAAAACTTTGCATTGGCGCAAACTGTTTGCATAGGTTTAGTGCTGGTTAGCTCGGTCCAGCTACAGTCAAAAAGTCAAATAGTGCACTCAAACTGCATTAGTGCCAGGCAAAATGATAATGTATGCAAGGTGCAAACTGAGGGTGTGTGTCAGCACAATGCTATATTCAGTGAATAGCGCCACACAAAATGGTGTTTCATCACTTAGCTAAACACTTTGCACAGTGCAAATTACCACCTAGGAAAAGGTTGTCTTAACTCTGGGCAAACCAGCTTTGTGTGACTTTATGGCTTTGCACGGCTTTGTGTGATGTTTGCGCAGCTTCACACAACCCTAACCAAGAAGTATGAAACATAGAAATAAGCCAGATATAGAGGAAATATGCTGCTCACTGATGGCGTCACTGTGATGCCATCATCTGCCACCAGTCCCAGCCATGCCAGGCAGTAAGTGGTGACCCAGCCCCCAGTGGACACCATGGCAGTGTGGCCATACAGCACACACCTGCAGACCACCCTTCTGTGGACACCAACAAATGCCAGCACACACACACGCAGCACTGGGGGTGTGGGGGTGTACAGGTGACCAGTCTGCACCACATACTGGGTGCTGCCGCAGGCTGGGACAAGCCATCCAGTGCAACTGGTCCAGTGTAGGGAATACCCCAACACCTGTGTGCCTGTCCAATGGCAAGGGACCCCCCAGCCACATGCCGCACAGCTGCACAGACACCACAGCACACTCACCCAGCATGCACATGTCACTGTGAGCATCCCATGCTAGTAGTGTAGCATCTGTAAGTCACGCAAGAGCAGTACAGTACTGTCCACTGTCGGTACACACCTGCAAGATGGGACTATCATTGTGTACAGTGCTGCAGTCAGTGTTGCCCACCACACCATAGGCAGTGCTGTGTCCCACACACCATTGGCCCCCAGTGTCACTGTACTGTCTGCTGTGCACTGTATAGGACCTATAGTTAGACTATTGCATCCAGCACCACCATCAGTGCCTGTGCTGTGCAGTACCCTGGAGCACATTATTCTATGCAGTTCTGTACATATGTAGTCTGCAGCTACCACCATGCTCCTCCCAAAAGACCTACAGGTGGAGCTATGGGACCCTGCAATAGCGCTGGGCAAACTGCATGCAAATAAGGGCATAATGAAATGCTAATCTGGATGTTTACCCACTGACTGCCTAAGTAGGCTCATTTGCATGTCACTTTTGAATATAGTAGATTTTTGCCCCAGGCAAACATGATAGTGCTGGGCAAACTGCTTAGCACCACACAAAACCTGCGCAAACGTATGTGCACCGTGCAAATGTTACAGACTGATTTTTCCTTTCTGCACACTGTACATTCACATGCTCTGATGCTTGCAGCTCTACTGACTCCACTCCTTCGTTGGCACACACACATTGGCCACATATTTCACCTCTACAGTCCTTCTGGTCACTGTGCACTGGGTTGATGTTGTGATTTGCACTTCCTGGTTGCTATATTCAGAGCTGTCTTATTCCTGGGCTAGTGTTGCACTGCACTCACAGCCCAGTTTGCCTGGCTTCCTTAGCATGCTATATTCAGCAGCTTTAGCACCGGGACTATTCCTTTTGAATATAGAGGGCTATTGGTTCTGGGCTAATTTAGCATGCTGAACAGTACTAATTTAGCCCCAGGGCAAATATTTGAATATAGAGCCCATAGTCTGTTGCTGCAAACTGATGTATTGAAGAAGGGATATGCCATTGCTTAAGGTCATCCCCTGTGTTTTAAACAAACTTCGCACAAAGACTGTGTGTTAAACCTGAAGTTCTGTGTCTGGTCCATCTGTTATCCCGTAACCCTTTCACAGTTCAGTTCGTCATGGGCTCTAGTCCCACACCACAATTAGGTTCATACCATTATTGTTGGCACCAAAGTGTAGAACTAACGGGGATGCTTTACTGTCAAGGTGTGCCATCCTTTAGATGAGATGTTAAACCAGGGGTCTGTCTGCCTTATCTAGTGGTTGTTCAGGCAGACTTCAAAGATATCCCATGGCACTTATCAAAAAAAGTACGGGAATTTTATTGACTAAAAAACAATACAAGTATACAAGTAGTACAAGGGAGGTGGATCAGGGGAGGGCAGTGGACATGGCCTATCTGGACTTCAGCAAGGCCTTTGACACTGTGCCACATAGAAGACTATTACACAAACTGGGGAATATGGGTGTGGGCAGGACAGTAGTGTGGTGGGTAGGTAACTGGCTGGGTGGCAGGACACAGAGGGTGGTGGTAAATGGCTGTCACTCCACAGAGGGAAGATTGACCAGTGGGATACCTCAGGGATCAGTGCTGGGGCTGGTCCTATTCAACATCTTCATCAGTGACATTGCGCAGGACCTAGAAGGCAGAATTTCACTGTTCGCTGATGGCACAAAGCTCTGTAATAGAGTAGACACACCAGAGGTGTGTAGACAGAATGAAAGGACCTGCAGAAACTTGAAGAATGGTCAGGGTTTGGCAGTTGAAATTCAATGCAAAGAAGTGCAAGATAATGCATATGGGGCACAAAACCCTGGCACAATATATCAGTTGGGGTGAGGATATAGCATGTACCAAGCAGGAAAGGGATCTTGGGGTTATCATCTCTGATGACCTCAAGGTAGCGAAACAGTATGACAAGGCAGCAGGTAAAGCAAATAGGATGCTGGGCTGTATAGGCAGGGGCATCACCAGCAGGAAAAGGCGGTCATAATTCCACTCTACAAGACACTAGTGAGGCCCCACCTGGAGTACAGTGTACAATTCTGGAGACCATACCTATGTAAGGATATAGACAGGGTGGAGAAGGTTCAGAGGAGGGCAACAAAGATGGTGCATGGATTGCATCACAAGTCCTATGAAGACAGGTTGAAGGAACTGAACATGTACTCCCTGGAGGAGAGGAGGGAGAGAGGCAATATGATAGAGACATACAAGTATCTTACAGGGAGAAACAGGGTGCAGGAATACACTATTTTTAAGCGAAAAAGATGTTCCAGGGCTAGAGGGCATGGAATGAAGTTGGAGGGAGGATGATTCAGAGGAAACGTGGGGAAGAATTTCTTCACAGAACAGGTGGTGGACAAGTGGAATACTCTGCCAGAGGAAGTGGTGGGGGCTGAAACAATCACAGGATTTAAGAATGCATGGGATAGACATAAAGGAATTCTGGAGGTCAGGGGTAAGGGGCAACAGACTTCTAGGAAAACATAAACTGAACTTACAAGCTCAAATGGGCAGACTGGGTGGGCCATAGGCCCTTATCTGCCGACACTGTCTATGCCTCTATGTATCTATGTATACATCTTCAGTATAGCCATTCATACAAAAACAATGCAATATATGCAATAATACTAGTTGTAATGGACAATACTTAATATAAGCTGTGTATAAGAAGAGTTTCAAAATGTTAGTAGTGTAATATGAAAGAAAATAATACCAAAGAATTGCAATTTCTGAAATCTGTAAATGTTCAAGGGACTATTATTCATATACCTAGGATTGTAAAATGGTGGAACAAATGTTATTGCTTCTGTTGTTCTTATTTAGGTCATACCATCAGTTACCCAGTGGTATGCTGTTCAATAACATTTAAATAAATGCTTACCTAAAGTATACATTTCAGGTCCACATATCCTTTGCAATGCTTTAGACATCTGTGTAACTACCTCCATGCTGGGCAGATGCTTCATTTGAAGTGACAGAGCACAATGTGCTTGCCACAAGTAATATTTGTATATTGTAAATATTACTCTCAGTGTGTTCAGGGGGATATTTTTCTATTTTTTATGAAAGATTCCTAGTACTACTCTTTCTGTGTCAGCAGTCAGAAAAAAATTGCAATTTCATACACCTTTCCAGTGTACTTCAAATGCCCTAAGCATAGGGACATTGAAAAAAGGTGATCCTGTGTTTCCTACTCAGTATCACACACATCCTGTCTTCCAAGACTTTATGCTTGAAGAAACATTTCACTCCTAGCATACCATGCACATTCAACTATGTGATGTCCCACATAGGTGCCGGTATACGACTGTCTTGTAGTAGAATTAAGATTTCCATGGTGCTATTATGTGGACATTCTGGGCCCTACTGGACTACTACATATACTACTAACTATAGTGATATATGCTACTTTGTGTGATAATAAGAAATCTCAGTTGGTAACAGGTGCCAGGTTCATAATTTTGTGAATCCACTTTAAATAGTCTTATTGTCTGAATTGATAGAGACGACAAGTATATTTGTATGAAGCATTTTATTGCAAATGTTTTAACTGCATATTGCAAAAAACCAAAAATGAAAATATTATCATATTTTTGCATATTTTTAGTGCTCATTGGATTTCTTTGTACCACCACCCACTATTTGCTCACTGTATATTAGTGGAATAATGGTATTTGATTAGAGAGGTTTGAACTAGCCCCTCTAGTCGGTTGAGCAGTCCTGTGATTTAGTAAGTGCACTTCTTTATTCTTGTGCCTGAGTCATAATTTTGTAAAGCTGTGTCAGATATAATTGGGGATGTGTGACCCATGACCTGTTCTAGGGAACCTCAGTGCTGGAATAACAATGGCACCAACGGCACCATGGCATCAGCCCCACACTTGGAAGGGGGCCCAGGGGCAGCCGCAATGGCATTATTTAATTTTGCAGAGTGCCTCGCACTCATGCTACAGCTGCGGATGCATGTTTATGTTGGCTGTCCCTCTCTACCTATCAGCAGTGGTGCTGATTCATCAGTGACATCATGTAACATGGTGGAGCAGGAGTGCATGAGTCTACTAAGCTTTCCCGCCACAGGCTACTTGGTTGATGAGCTCTCGGCTCTCTTGCACTAATGCAGCATATGGGCAAGAATTTCAGTCTCCTGTCCCTCAGTTTTTGGATGGAAGAGGTAGATCAGTCGGCGAGTGAGCTAGCTAGCTGCCTAGATACTAGCTCCCAGAGCCAGATTAACCTCTTACTGAGAACTCAAGTTGAAGGTCTCAGACCTGTGTGAGCAGCTCCTCACCTCACTGATGGCCAACACATAATTCAGACAGGAGAACTAACACTAAAATATATGCAGCATGGTGGCTGCAAGCAAGCACGCATTCAGGTCATGGCTAGGGTGGTTTGGGAGAGGAAGAAGAGTTCTTCTTGTCAGAAACTGGTGAGCTGGTGGCACTGACAGGCAGCAGGTTCTGGCTGGACAGCACAGTGTAAGTAAGTTAATTTAATTCCATCATAGGGGAAGAAGAGATGAAAAATGTCTGATCTTTGCTGTTGCTATTGCTCCTAATATTTAAGATTCTACATAATAAGACCCAGGCAGTGACCCTCCAAGTACAGAAAAGATAAATTTGAAGTCCTTAGTGCCACTCTCATGTTACTGCCAGAGCCTCAGCCACCTATGGGGTGGTAAGCCCCAGTGTTGTGCAGTGTAACTTGAAGCTGCAGATCAGGTGAAAAGTTTGCCCCTCTCATGCTGTACTGTGCTGGGCTGTGGAGTTACCGTTGGGGCTCCTGTAAAAAAAAAAATCTTTGTGGGATTAGGGATCCCAGGAGTTACTGGTAGGGCACAGAGCTCAACTGGCACAATATTGTTCTTTGTCCTCTTCTCCACCTTACACATGAAAATGGAAGCCCACAAAACATTTTGGTGCCAGGCTCACAAAAGGTTTATCTGGCCTTAGGGAGCCTAAAAATTCATGTTTCCCAATTAAGCTTAAGAAAGATCAACCATTCCCATATTGGCCTAACCCAAGTTTTTTGTGGCTCCTTCAGTACTGGGGATATGGTTCTGGAAATAAAAATGGTAAATAAAAATGTAATTGGGTTTGATATAACCACCCCCACCTTATGAGACAGGTCTATAGGTAATGCCCCTTTTAATAGGATTTAACCTAGTACCCCACAAAGCTTGAAAAATAGATATATTTTTGCTTCACTCAAAATGAGTTGATAAACTTGACTGAGATACAAGAAGTAATAGAGTTTTCATTGAGTATACTCACTTTTTCTTTAACAGGAAATTATGTTTCCTGATTAGGAGTTTACCAACAGTAAAATTAATTTATGATTCCAAATTTTCAGTTCCTCTGTTCCCAAGTCCAAAATTAATTCCTAATATACTTACTGAGCTTACTAACTGCACCCCTGCTATACCTTGAACTGGATGATTCACTCTCTGAGGCCCTATGCTAACTGCTTTACTTTTTTTCCAGGTTTATGTGTACTCTTGCTAACAATAAATATATTTTTACTGTATTGCGGATAGCTGAACTTGCATTTGAGCTAGTTACTATGTAGAGATTTCAAACATAAATAATTGGGCACTCACCACCATATATGATGTTGACTCCATAATTAGCAAGTAGTAAAATTTATTATTCACATGATGAAAATAATAAAAGTGCCTGCCTGATGAGTTTTGGATCCCACCTGGACCCTTTCTCAAAGGCTATGGCTTACACATTCATTCAGCATTTTTATAGTACCACAATTATCGCATCATGATTACATCATTGCTATTGTAAACATTCAATTTAATACTAAAAACAAGTATTGGCTCACATAAATATTCAATAAAATATCTTTTGTCTCCATTCCTGCATATGATACAGCTTAGTTAGTTTATTCCTGACCTATCATATACTAAAAAAAGGGGGTCATGGAATGCCATTTTACAAGTGGAGGGTAATTCTATAATGCGAAGTTAAATACAAAGTAACTTTGCAAAACATATAAAAAGTCACAACTAAAATAAATAGATCACCATCCATACCTTATTTGAAAGAATACTTTTTAAACAGCAGATTTCATGAACCGGTAATACTTTATCTTCTGTCTTCAAGATACAGGCAAATTTCAAAGCCTGAATTCAAACCAGTACTCCTTCTTGCTTTTAGCTGCAGAGTCCAAAAGGTTTCCCCTTTCAATACCAAATTGTTATAATTTCTGCCTCTTGCTTTCTGGATAACTCTGTCAATGGCCATATATGAAAATGTATGCTGCTTGCCATTTTTAGTGTTCATAACATGTGCTGCTGTTGCATGTGTAAAATCACTCCTCTCTACCGCTCTTCAGTGTTCTCCCTTTCTAACTTTAAAGCTCCTGTGGTTTTCCCCACATAAAAAGCCTTACAAGTGCATGTTGCCAGATAAATCGCACCATTTGTGCTACATGTTCTTAGTTGATGTATCTCAAAATTTCTCCCACTATTTACAGTGTTAAAATATTTACCACTGTTCACATATTTACAATACATACTAGTATTCCATTTAAAGCAACCCTTTGGTCTCACTAGTCAAGATGAATTTTCCTTCTTGTCCTGGAGGCTCGTAGCTCTCCTATAAGACAATCTAGGTTTTTCTGAAGCCACTTCCTTAAGTCCTTGATCTGTGGCAGGATCCCCAAAGGCTCAAAAGGAAGCCTTGCCATACACCTCTTATAACGTTTATGCTCTTTCCAGTAAATCTGTTGGTATGTGGGAAGATTACTGCATGCCTGTATAAAGAGGCAACTCATTGGGCTGGATTCACAAAGCTTTCTGAAGGTGCAAATCCTTCCCTAAGTCCCCAAAACTGCCATAGCTATGGAAACAAAGGGGAAGTTGCACTGAGTGCTATTCACAAAACCCTCCGCAACTGCAGAAAAAAACACTACAGAATGTGAAAAAAAGTGCAGCTGCAGAAGTCCCTGAGGAAAAAAAAGGTGTGAGATAAGTAAGGCACATCCCCTGAATGGCTATTCACAACCAGTTTTTTTCTGCAGTTGTGGAAAAAAATGTATGCACACACACTGGAATGGGGTGTAACTCTCCCTCAGCAAACTCAGTAGTGCCCCAACAATTGGAATCAACTAAGGTGAAGGTGAGGCACAGGTAATTGCATGTCAGATAGTATAGCAGTGACTGATGTTACAGCAACAAAAGCACACATTGCCATGATATGGCGACAGGCAACAACCTCCAGACCCAGTGCAGCCCATGACGGGGCCCCACAGGCAGTAGAGCCTGACTAGCCTGCAGCAAATGCTACTTCTGCAGGCAACAGGAACACTCCAGGGAGGGAAGACCATAAGTGACAGTCGGCCACTGTGGTGCCATAGTATTGCTGGTACCTGTGGTGCTGCAGTGGTCCCAGTTGAGGGACTGGTTGCTGGTCTCTTTTTGGGTGCTTTGAGCTACATGCTATGGCAGCAATGTTAATGTCTGTTGCTCCAGCTAATTAGGTTCACTGTTGCTGTGCCTCCTAAGCTATTTCTGCAGCTGTGGATCCACAATTGTGGATTTTCAGTACTTGCTCAATTTCCACAGCTGCTGAATTTCTGCAGCTGCGGGGAGTTTACAGAATTCTGCACCTGCTCAAAATGTCTTTACAAATATCACGCAACTGCGTTTCCGCAGTGCTGCAGGCTTTTTTCCTACAGCTGCAGCATTATTGGCTTTCTTTGTGAATCCTGCCCCTTATGTGTAATTTTCTGGGATACCATACTTTTCTAGAACATAGAACAAATAGGTATGGCATACCTTATCAAAGGCCTTCTCCTGGTCTAAGGCCAGGAAGAAGTCTTCTATTTGTCCAGTGGCATCTCTTTCTATTATTTCTCTCACAGTTGTTAAATTATTGCATATAGACCTATTAGGTATGCTACAAGACTGGGGGCAGGATTCATGAACCATGTGAAAGTCCTGCAGCTATGGCAAAACTTCGGCACCAAAGCGCAGCCACTTGTGGAGCCACAGAGATCCTGCAGTGGTGAGCATTCACAAAGGTGGAGCCGGATTACGACCAGCTCCATGGCCTATGGCAGCTTGCGGGTGGTGTTACCAGGGGGATCACCGCAGCTGCGGAGAGCTGCTATGGCCAGTAGGAGCAGCCATAACACCCTCCACAACTGCTGCAGCAGTGAATCCCATGCACCACCACTGCAGATGATTTCAGTTCTCACTGGGGTTGCAGAGCGGGACTTGCCTCCCGACCAGTTCGTGAATCCTTCCCAGGGTGTTGTGGACCACAAGTTCAGCTGCTTTAGCTTACCTTTTGATCGGTATTCTAGACAGTATTTTTAGTTAATTTTTTAGTAAATACAGAGGTCTCTTGTTAATCAAATGGACTTTGTCATCTTTTTTGAAATTATAACTTAGCAATGCTTCTTTTATTTGGGTACAATTCCTGTTTTCAAGATTTTGTTAAAAACTAACACAGATTCTGGAGATATACTGTATGTTCAGCAAAAGTTCTATTATATTCTGGGGACAACCTATCTGTACAAGGTGCCATGTAGTTTTTAATGATTTGATTGCATTAATGTTAGACTGGGTAATCGGTGTGATCATGGAATTTATAGTGATGTCTAGAATTAGAGGAATATCTATACCAGGAACACTGAAAGTGTTCCAGCCGTCCTCCAATGTTTAGTTTAGTTTTTATTTCACATAAAACCCTTTGGGCATGTGCCTATTTACAGAGTATAGAGTCTGGTACACACACAGTAAGAAATATGCATATATACAGTAATGGACACAGGTAATGATTATGTACACATAGTATAGGATTTTTAACATTATATGGCAATTAATGTAGAGAACAGAATAAAACTGATACATTGTCTGACTAAAACAAATGTTCAATGGTAACAGTGAGATGACCCAGGGGAGTGAGCATGGACAACAACTGGGCTTTAAATGATTCAGGACAGTGGTGGGCTCTTAAATTGTCTGTCAATTCATTCCAATGTTTTGCAAAATGATAAGAGAAGCAGTTCTGTCCCAGCAAGGTTTTCCTTCAAGGTAGCAGTAGAGAGTGATGTGCCATGCCCCTGCTGTCATATTTATTGTCCACATAACAAAACGTAGTGTAGACTGTGGACCAGGGGGACAGCAGGCCTCATTGTGCTGTATGACCTATGACCAAAGTGTGATAGAGCACCCTCAAGCTGAGGTTTAGTCAGTTCAGTCTTCTATATAGGATACAGATGTGGGTATCATTTTTAAGGTCTAGTGCAAAGTGGCAGACCCTATTAAGCAGGCCCTTAATTAGGACAGTGCACTATCATGTGCCAAGGTGGTGTCAAAAGCCTCTGTAGCTGCTTTTTGCACTATCTCAAAAATCTCTTGCTGTTCTATGCATGACACACTATTAGGGGTGGGTCTGTATATAAGTTAATGATTATTCTGAAAATAACATGATTCATTTTTAAGGTAAACAGTGTTTCCCATAAAAGTGGTCTGGATACCTCATTGAAAGCTTCCTTAAAAGTCAATGAAGGCTAAGTATAGTGGAATGTTTTCTTAGATAATATTTTTCCACTACATGCTGCAAAACAAAACACTGGTCTGTCATGGAATATCCTGTTCTAAAACCAGCCTAGTAGGGATTTAAAATGTTCTCCTTTTCTAACTATACATTTATTCTGTTAAGATTTATACTTGCAAAAGTGTTTCCGAAACAGGCTATAAGGTTTATGGGCCTATAGGTTTTTAGTCAAGTTGGATTATCTTTCTTAAAAATCTGTAAAATGATGTTATCTTTCTATTCATCAGGAAAATAATCATCTGCTATTTTATTAAACAGTAAAGCCAACAAATTACTCCACCATTCATCTTCAGTTGTATAGACATATGGGGAAATTTTGTCAGGGCCTGGAACTTTATTACCCTTTGTCATCTTTATTGCTTCTGATAGTTCTTGTGGAGAGATGTCTCAAGATCCAGTATATTAATTTAACTTAAGAAGGATGACCCTATAGTTGTAATCATCCTGTTTATTGAAGAATTTTTTTTCATAATAATTAACCTAAGTCATTGGTGTAATATGTGCTGTTTTACTCTCAAATGGGGACGGAGAAAGGATCTCAGATTTAGAAATGGGTAGCCATCTGGGAACAAGTGACCACCAAACAGTGTGGTTCACAATAAACACAGCCATAAAGTTAAGTCATACAAAAACAAGAGTACTGGACTTTAGGAGGGCTGACTTTGGGAAAATGAGAGCGTGTCTCAGAAAAGCACTAGCAAATGGACAAGAAGGAGGGGTGAAGGAACAATGGGAAATAATCAAAACAGCCATCACAGAGGCAACAAGCCTTTGTGTGAAGCAAATTAACAAAACAAAACAAAGGGAAAAACCACTATGGTTCTCAAAAGAGGTGGAAGGGAAGGTTAAGGAGAAAAGGATAGCATTCAGGAAATATAAGGAAACACAGAAGGAGCAGGACAGAGAACTGTATCAGTTAAAGCAGAAGGAGGCAGGGAAGGCAGTCAGAATAGCAAAGGCACAAACTGAGGAAAAGATAGCCAACTCTGTTAAGAAGGGGGATAAAACCATTTATAGGTACATTAGGGAGCAAAGAAAGACCAAGGGAGGGATACAGAGACTTAACAAAGGGGAGGGAATGTGGGCAGAGGGTGACAGTGAAAAAGCACGGATACTGAACAAATATTACTGCTCAGTATTCACAACGGAAGAGGAGGGGGAGAAACCTAAACCAAACAAGAGAAACACTCTGGATAGGGGGGTTGATACCAGTCCATTCACAGAAGAAAGGGTTTTGAAAGAACTCTTGAAACTGAGGGTGGTCAAAGCAATGGGGCCTGATGGGATTCGCCACAAAATTCTAAAAGAACTAAAGGTAGAACTAGTAACACCACTAACTACTCTTGGTTACTTGGTTACTTGGTTACTTGGTTGAAAGGATGAAAGAAAGCCGAGGCCCATCAAGATTGTCCTCCACATGTGTGGATCGTTGTTGTGATTCTATCTGGTTAGCCAATTATCTAATTTCATTTTAAAAGACGTTACAGTAATTGCATCAATAATGTCTTGTGGATGAGTGTTCCATAGACAGGGAGTTCTTATAGAGAAAAAGTTTTGTCTCTTATTAGTGTTACATTTAGCGATATCCAACTGTTTATTATTTAGCCTTGGTCTGATTTTTCTGGAAGAGAGTGATATGCCACATTGTCTCATCAAAATGGGTGATTTGATAATCTTAAAGAGTAGCAGTAAATCGCCTCTTGTTCTTCTTAATTCAAGAGAATGCAAACCTGTCTTTTGTAGTCTGGTCTCATAGTCCAGATGTGCCAAATGTGGAACAATTTTTGTAGCTCTACTCTGAGACTTCTCAACTCTGTTTACATCCTGAATGAGGTAAGGACTCCAAAAAGGGGAACCATAATCTAGGTAGGGCCTAACATGAGATCTGTACAAGGTAATGATACACTGTTCAGTTTTTGATACAAATGTGCAATTGATCCTTCGAAGAAGAGCATTGGCTTGGTTAGTGATTTTGTTGCAGTGTGAAAATGAGGTAAGTTTGTTGTTTACTTAGATCCCGAGATCTTTTTCAAGACAGGAAACCTTAATCTTGATATTGTTCAGTGTGTATACCTGTTTAGGGTTATTTTTCCCCATATGTAAAAAAGCACATTTAGACACATTAAAGTCCATTTTGTTGGTAAGAGCCCAGTATTCAATTGTTGCAAGATCAGTTAGCATTGTCTGCATGTTGGCTGCATTATTAACAGCTCCCCCTAGCTTAGTGTCATCTGTAAACTTCATAAGAATGTTAGTTGAGTGGATTTTCATATCGCTAATGAAGATATTAAACAGGGTGGGTCCCAGGACAGAGCCCTGGGGAACACCACTCGCCACTCTGCCCAGGTCTGACATAGTGCCATTGACCCGGACCCTCTGAGATCGATTAGTCAGCCAGCTTCTTATCCATGACACCAGTGTTGCTGAAAAGCCTAAGTGGGTAAGTTTGTTAATCAGAATAACATGAGATACTTTATCGAAGGCTTTACTATAGTCTAACTAAATGACATCCGAAGGAATGCCTAAGTCAAGGTTCAAGCTTATGGAATTATAGAAGGACAACAAATTTGTAGTGCAAGATAAACCAGTTCTAAATCCATGTTGGGTGATGTCAGTAATATTTAGGGATTCAATTTCTTTTTCTAAAAGTATTTTGATTACTTTCTCCGGTAATTTACAGGGAATCGAGGTTAGACTGATTGGACAGTAGTAGTCAACTTTAGAATGCAAACCCTGTTTAAAAATGTGGGTTACTATTCCCATTAACCAGTCAAGGGGAACCGTGGATTCTTGAAGAGATTTATTAAAGATAATTGTAAGCAGTAGTGTAATTGTATCTTTAGCTTCCAAGAGGAATTTGGAACAAATATCATCGGGACCAGGACTAGTATTTTTTTTTAAAGCTAGTAATAATTTATAAATATCATTTGTAGTGCCTTGTAATCTATATTACCTAATGGGAGATTTTAGATGGGGAGGAGATAGGTCCTGAGTAAATACTGATAAAAAATAGTTATTTAATGTATTAGCAGTGGTGAAGTCAGAGGATATTACTGAATTGTTTATTTTTAAGGGGCCAATTGTTTTATTGTTTCCCTTTTTACTATTTAGATAAGTGTAAAGTGATTTGTGTGAGTCATTAGAAGGTGCAATGCGGAATTCTAAGTTTCTTTTGGCTTCCAATATTAATTTTTTAAGAATTTTAACAGATTCCCTATATTAAGTTAACAGTTCATTATTAGTATTCATGGGGGAATTTTTTAGTAGAGAGAATAGCTTACGTTTGCATGAAATTTGTTTTTTTAATAGAGGAGTTAAACCATGGTGGAATTTTACCTTTACTATTATACTTATGCTTATCAGGAACGTACTGATGTTCAAGTATCTGTATTTGTGCTTTTAAAAAATCCCATGATTCACTAGTGTTGAGAGGTGATAAGGTATGTATCCAGTCAACTTTGCTTAAATGGTCATTTATCTTTTGAAAATCAGCTCGTTCATAATGTTTAATTTTTTGTTTATTTAATAAAGGACGTTGAGGTAATGGAATAGTAAGAAAAATTGACATGTGGTCACTATTACCAAGAGGTTCAGATATATGTAAGTTGTTCACAGGAATGTCTAGACTTGTTATTACAAGGTCCAGGATGTTACTTCCCCGGGTCGGTTCTTTGACTAGTTGCTACAGTCCCAGGTCGATAATGGTTGTAAGAAAGTTGTTGTCATAATTATTAGAGCCTGTCAAAGTATCCCAGTTAATAGTTGGTAGGTTAAAGTCTCCTAAAATTAGGACAGGGCCATTGTTTGCTAGCTGGGAGATATCTTCTGTTAACCTTGAACTTTGGGTGCTGTCAGAAGAGAGAGGGCGGTAGCAGGTTCCAGCTAAAATTTGTGGAAGACCTTTAGGTTGAATATAGACCCACACATTCTTGGAGTCTACATCTACTGGAGACTGGTAGGAAGTAATACTTTCTCTAACATACAGACTAACCCACCTCCTGATTTGATGTCAGGTCCATTCTTAAAGTACTGTTTATAACCCGGTATTTCGGATGACCAACTTCTGTAAGAATTACCCTAGGTTTCAAGTAATAGCTATTAGGGATAAATCAAGAAGATGAGCCTTAAATTCGAGCTCAGCATGTTTAGTGATGTTTAAAGATCGAGCATTTAGAGATAGGATATTTAACTGGTTATAGCTAGAAAACGGAGTCCCCGTGTTAAGAGTTTTGGTGCATATCCCAAACTCCCCCTTAGCAGTCAGTTTAAATGGGAATGAATAAAAGTAGCGAATTTTCATCCCAGTAGAATATTGCCCTGTCTACTAAGATGTAAACCATCCCAACAAAAAAGGGATGGATTAAGATGAAATTCCTCCCAATGTGTCAAACAAGGAATATTTTGTCTGAGGCACCATTTCCTCAGCCATTCATTTAGGGATTTTATCTTAGAAGTGATGAAGTCGTTTGCCCTTGGGACAGGTAATATCTCAGAGAGACAGATGTCACAGCCTTTTTCTACCAGTAAGTTACACAGGGCAACAAAGTCTTGTTTAATACATTACAGAGGTTGTTTGGAAATATCATTAGTACCCACATGAATGACTACCAGAGGGTTTATTTCAGCTGGTTTTAAAATTGTATTGAGCATTGCTGTGATGTCATTAATCCTTGCCCCCTGATAACTAGAACAAGTACGGTGTTCCTTGTCAGGGTTACAGACCGTACGTCTATGTATTTTGTTATTGAATCCCCCAGTACAAATACTTCTTTATGACCAGCTATTTTCTGAGGGGTAGTTGTGGAGAGTATGGGGGGCCTCACAGGATTGGTCGCTTGAAGGTTTAGTATGTAGTGTATTATTACTAACAGTAGTGCTAAATCTGGAGCTGACTGAAATAGTTTCATCGATCACTTGTGACAACTGTTCAAATGAATTGTGTGTAGGAATTACGTATGGGGCAAGGGGAGGTGAGGTTTTTATATTTGTCTTGTTTTTAGAATGGCGGACTGTGGTCCAGGAATTGGTCCTGTTGACATTAAGCTGTTGGTCACATACAGCTACAGTTAAAAGGGTCAAAGTAATGGTGGGATGATCTAGTAGTGGGATATGTGTAACATTTAAGTGGGACTTCTGGATAATATCTTCGTCCACTAGTTTTGTGGACGAAGTGTTAGTTTCCACCAAAATGGACATCTGGTCAATATAGTCCTCTAGAGCTTTAATGTCCGATTTTACAGACATCTTAGGTTGTAGTCTGTCAATTTCGTCCTGTAGTTCATTGATTAAGACACATTTTTCACATATATAGTTGGTTGTATGTTTACCAAGGGCATACATTTTACAAGTTGTGCAAAATTTGTTAGCCTTTTTCATTTTCTGTTCCAGAAGGTAAAGAGGTATGAGAAGAAAACAGTAAGCGATCCTTAAAATAACTTATAGGTATTCTACAGTATTACCTTGATGTCTTTTTATCCCCTTTGTCCACGATGGACACATAGACATGCGCTGAGACGCTGCAGGTCTCTGTGCGCTGTCTCCGACCCCTGCACGCCGCCTCGCCGCTAGAGCGGATGTTTTTATGAGGCTAAAACTGGAAGTGCGAGTGCGTGCTACTCGCATCGCTGCCTAAGTGCAAATGTTGTAAAACATTAAAAAAGCCTTTACAAAGGCTATCCCCGATGTAATGAGGGTTTACAGGTAGAATATGCTCAAAAAGCACAAGGAAAATGCCCTTTGCAACAGGTAATCAAGGGGGAGGACTGGTGGCAAAAATCAAGTGTCCTCCAATACCCCACAATCCTCTGCAGACCAAAAAGAGCTGGTACAAGGGAGAGAATACTCCTGAGCACAGTACCACAATGGCTATGTATATAGCACTAGAATACAGTTTTATTTAACAAAAATGTCAAGTATATCAGACAAGACCTCTCTCAGAGGTAAGCTATAGCAATATCAGGTTTATACTGAGACTCGCTCGCTAGAGCGGATGTTTTATGAGGCGAAAACTGGAAGTGCGAGTCGCGTTACTTCCGGCATCGCATCTAAGTGCAAATGTTGTAAAACACTTAAAAAAGCCTTTACAAAGGCTATCCCCGATGTAATGAGGGTTTACAGATAGAATATGCTCAAAAAGTACAAGGAAAATGCCCTTTGCAACAGGTAATCAAGGGGGAGGACTGGTGGCAAAAATCAAATGTCCTCCAATACCCCACAATCCTCTGCAGACCAAAAAGAGCTGGTACAAGGGAGAGAATACCCCTGAGCACAGTACCACAATGGCTATGTATATAGCTCTAGAATACAGTTTTATTTAACAAAAATGTCAAGTATATCAGACAAGACCTCTCTCAGAGGTAGGCTATAGCAATATCAGGTTTATACTCTCTTTAAAATATTCATGGGAGGATGGGGTGGTACCTGAGGACTGGAGGAGGAGGAGGAGGGTGGATGTGATTCCACTTCACAAAAGTGGGAGCAGGGCAGAGGCAGGCAACTACAGACCAGTTAGTTTGACCTCAGTGGTAGGGAAAATGATGGAATCACTTCTGAAGGAAAGAATTGTTGAATACCTAGAGGTCAGTGGGGCACAGAACCCATGGCAGCATGGTTTCACAGCAGGATGGTCATGTTAGATGAACCTAATAGATTTATTTGACTGGGTGGCCAAAGTGGTAGACCAGGAAGGGGCTATGGATATGGCCTACCTAGATTTTAACAAGGCATTTGACACAGTCTCACTCAGAAGATTAATATGCAAGTTAGCCAGCCTTGGAGTGGGTCCCAATGTGGTAGCCTGGATAAAAAACTGACTGGACAACATGACACAAAGGGTAATAGTAAACGGAGTCCACAGTGAAGAAAGGAGGGTAACTAGTGGGGTACTGCAGGGTTTGGTACTGGGACCGGTCCTCTTTGATGTCTTTATAAGTGACATTGGAGAGCACCTGGAGGAAAAAGTATGTCTCTTTGCAGATGACACAAAGATCTGCAACAGGGTTTATACACAAGGTGGGGTGGAAAGGATGAAAAGGGACTTGGCAAGGTTGGAGGAATGGTCAAATATATGGCAGCTCAGATTCAATGCAAAGAAGTGCAATGTAATGCACCTGGGAAACAAAAACTCAGGGGAAGAGTACACAATGGGGGTGAGATAATAACAACAACAAAAATCAAAAGAGACCTAGGAGTAATTATATCAGATGACCTAAAGGTGGGCAAGCAATGTGAGAAGGCAGTAAGGAGGGCTCGGGGGATACTGGGATGCATAGGGAGAGGTATCAACAGCAGAAAGCAGGAAGCTGTTATCCCTCTGTACAGACAGCTGGTGAGACCCCATCTGGAGTACTGCATGCAATTCTGGAGACCCCATCTCTGCAAAGACATAGACAGAGTGGAGGCTGTTCAGAGGAGGGCAACAAAAATGGTGCAGGGTCTGCACCAGAAGACATATGAGGAGAGACTAAAGCAGCTTAATATGTATACCCTTTTAGGAAAAGAGGGAGAGGGGGGACATGATAGAAACTTTGAAGTATCTCAAGGGAATTAACAAAGTACAAGAGGGTAGCATCTTTCAGAAAAAGAGATGTGCGAGAACAAGGGGGCACAATTTGAAGATAGAGGGGGATGGCTCAGAGGTAATGTTAGAAAGTATTTTTTCACAGAGAGGGTTGTGGATGTATGGAACAGCATTCCTGAGGAGGTTGTGGAGTCGGGAACAGTGGGAGAATTCAAGAATGCATGGGACAGACATAAGGCAATTCTAGTGGGGGATAGGAGGAAGTAAGCTATTGATTAACTAGAATCTTCAGCTTATGCATCAGGTAGGGAAATGGGCAGACTAGGTGGGCCAAGCGGTCCTTATCTGCCATCAAATTCTATGTTTCTATGTAATATTTGAAGAAAAGTTTCCAGTTCCTTTAGCTATCAATAGTCAAAACTGTTTGCTATCATTAGTCTGTATAGCTTGGAGCATATCTTCCCAGTGCTCATTTTGAAATACCATTTTTTGTTCTTATAGAATTTTTTTGCACAATTTTCAATATTTCATCAAGTACGTATAGTTTCCTCTAGACAAGTTGAGTACAACATATTTTATAAGTTTTAGCACTTTAGATTTAAATTTCTTGTAATCATCATTAAACCAAGTACTATGGTTTTTAACTGTAGCTGGCAAGATCTAATTACAAATTTCCCTGATTGCTGAATACAAGTTTCTATGGATGAAGAAGAAGATGAAGAGGATGAAAAAGTCTGCAACTTATAACTTGTTTCATTACTTAGCAATATTTTGATAAACTATTTTCAAAGACATTTGAGAACATTAATCTTTTTTTTTATTTTGAATTATATCTGGCATCAAACATGAAATTTTGCAATTAGAAAAAGAAGAAGAAGAATTTGAATTTAATTTAAGACAAAAAAAAAGTGATCTCTCTCTCCAGCCTGGATATAATCCTCTTTTCTAAAAAAATCAAAAAATTGCCAATAAAAAGTAATATAATAATCTACCAAACTAGGTCCTTTAGCCAATGAATTGGTATGTTGAACAGGGCAGTCACCTTGTATTACCCCATTCAGAACACTTACAGTAGGTACATTTTTTCAAGGATGTGTAAGAGTCTCCTGAGACTTCTATTTAAAATTTTGTCCAAAAATAATATTTTTTGTACAACATCCTCCCATGTATCTGTCAGAGGACCATGTGATCCTATGCGGGAACTAACTCCCCCCCCATTAAGAGAATGTTTGGCTCAGTGGCTGAACTTATTGGGCTAGATATTCAAACTGCACCATTCTGTGGTGCAAGCCCTTGTGCTGCACAAAATAGTTGTGCAGGGGTGTGGCCGGGGCGATATTCAATGGAGTTGCACTATTGAGCAACTCCTTTGAATATCACCCCCCGGCCACAGCCACTGTGCATGGCACAGTGGAACTTGCGCCACCGCAAGTGGTCAGAGTGGAGCATTCAAGATGCAGTGGCGCAAGTTCCATTGCGCCATGTGCAAATTTACAATATTCAAAAGGTGACATGCAAATGGGGCCATAATTCATGCAAGGTGCAGGGAATGCCATTTGCATCTATTTATGGCCCCATTTGCATGCCATTAGCATGCAGGTGCGCCGATCCCCGAGGACTTGCGCCTGGCGCCCTGCCAGGCAGCAGACATTGGGGACCGACGCCCCCTGCAGCCCGATTGAGAGCATGACTGCTGAAATCCCCACCCCAACTGGCCCGATCGCAGGCATGTAGTAACCCCACCTCCCACTAGCCTGATCACGGAAAACAGAGTTCAACCCCCAAGAACACATATCCCGGTGGTCAGTGGACCGCGAAGCCTGATCGCGGGCATTAGAGTCCACCACCCCCTAAGGTCCATGTACCCTGGTGATCTAGTGGTCCCCACCCCACCCACCCATGGAGCCCCACCACCCTGCTCCCCCATCAGCCGGGTGCAGTAGCATCCCACCTGCCTGCCTTCTCACCCACCGACTGACTGCTCTGTAGGGCTGCACGCCCATTGGTTCAGAGCAAGAGCCAATGGCGTGTAGTCTACAGTCAGGCAGAAATTCAGATATGGATCGAATGAATTCATTCACATATCTGGACTGCCTTTACGGGTATGGCTGCATGCCCATTGGCTCTTATTCTGAACCAATGGGAGTGCAGCCCTACCAAGCAGTCAGTCAGCAGGCGGCGGGTGGCAGGCGGGTGGGATGCTGCCACATGCTGGCTGATGGGGAGCGGATGGTGGGGATCCATGGGTGGGTGGGGTGGGGGACCACTAGATCACCAGGGTACATGGACCTTGGGGGTGGTGGACTCTAATGCCCGCAATCGGGCTTCGCGCCCACTGGACCACCAGGGATATGTTCTTGGGGGTTGAACTCTGTTCTGCCCACAATCGGGCTAGTGGGAGGTGGGAGGGTTACTACATGCCCACGATCAGGCTAGTGGGGGTTACTACATGCCCGCGATTGGGCCAGTTGGGGGTGGGGATTTAAACAGTTATGCCCGCGATCGGGCCAGTTGGGGGAGGAGTCTATTATGCCCGCACTGGGCTGCGGGTACAGGGAGAAAGTCGAGTCACCCACAGGTGGCAGCTGCTGTGTTTCACCCTGCAATGCAGCAGCTCACCTGTGGGTGGCCTCAACTTACTCCTTTTTTTGCTCAAAGTTGTGCAGGCGCAGGTTGGGGTTGAGTCACAGACCTGCACAGCCCGGCTGAATATCGGGCTGTGCAGTTTATGCATGGTTCCTCCCTCCAGTTGAGCATGCCTTCATTAGCATTGCGCTGTTGCTCAGCTTGACTTGGGGGCACAACTGCCTCCTGCTGAATATGGCAGAATGGCGCAATTTTGGACTTGCGCAGGCACAACCCTATTGCACATGGTGCAACCCTTTTGAATATCCAGCCCCTTGCCTTCAATAATTCCAGTTCTAGGGTCATCCATAAATCCCCCTTATAGTATTTTGAGTTTCTCGGTGGAATATAACAGTTGCATATAAAGAAATATTCAGTGTTCCACTGCATTAAGATGATAATATTATTTGTCATTGTAATTTGTTTTTTGACTGTCAGTTGTGTTCCTGTTTTTAAAAGGGGTTACCAGGCCCCAAAGGGTCTTCCACAAATATTCATTTTGCTAGCCTTTGTTTAGAAACGGTCAAACCCTCTATCCAGACATCTGCCATTACCCAGGTTTCTTGAAAACAAACTACACTAAATTGAGCTAAGATATTTTTAAATTGTTCATCATTGACATTTTTGTAAACCTGCTATATTCCATGAAAGGACACTGTTTGATCTAAATTTTTCACTTTTCTGGAATATTCTTTATTGAAGCTTGAGTCTCTTCCAGTTCCCAGAAGAGTCAGTCTTTTTTTTTAAGTTGCTCAAGATTTCAAAATGGTTTGTTAAAGGTAAAGTAACTCCCATATCCCATATGAACCCAACTCTTGGTATGTGAGGGAAACTTATTGTTTTGTGATTCAGATTTTCTTTGATTGTCTACTGTATTTATATCAAAAACCAGACCCATTGTTCTTTTATTTTCATGTCTTCTACTTGCTTTGTTAGACCATTCACAAATTTGAATGTCCAATCTCTTCAGTCTATATAATTACGTAAGGATTAGATTCATTTGTAATTGGTTCCTGACTGCTGCTGTAACTTGCCCCAGATTGTTCACCCCATGATCCCTCCAAACCTGTGTATATATTTTTTTCCATGTCTATTTCTCAAGATAGTCCCTATTAGGTAATAGACTGTTTGCATACGAAACTTGGTTTTCATTTTGAGTTTACTCCAGACCATGTACAGTAAGCAGTGGCTGTTCTTCTCTTGCACCTGTTCAAATAGCTTTCCAGTGCATTAATCAAGATTTGCTTCCCTTTGCTGAAATTTTACTTACTTTCTTTTAACCCCTTCACACCTACGCTCCACTTTGCATTGATTTCTATTTAATTCGGTGTGAAAATATGACATTATTGTAATCAGGGGACCTGATGTTAACCCCAAGTGGCTAAGAAGACCCAAGCTCCAAATCCATTTGGTAATCTTCATAGCAGACACAGCTATGTAAACCAATGTTTCCTTCTCCTGTACCTCTCTCACAAAGTGAACTACAGTATGATATTCTTTCCAAATGGTACTGTTGTTCCAACAAATGATTATCAACTTTCCCAAACTCTCTTTGTTTTCATTTCTGATTCTATGAATACCATAAACTTTAATGACTGCCTCATTTCCAGACAGTCACATGTTGTTCAGAGCACTGTTTTTATAGAGATTTCCTCTGGTTTACTATTGTCAACTAAGTTAGCAAACCTCACTAATTCCTTATCTGTAATTTCCTGTACCTGCACTGGAGATGGTATTATACAAGAGGTAGGAGCCAGTGAATTTACCAAAATTGTCCTGTGTCCAGTGTTATGGATATGTTGACTTTTTATTTTTAAGTTTCATTTTTTGCTGAGTTCCTCCCTTCTTTCTTTTCCCCTTATTTACCTGTTTGTCTTTTCCTTTCCTAAACATAATGCCAATAACATTGTTTTGAGTAAAAAAAAAAGCTAAGCTCTAGTTGCTTTAAGGTACTAAATATTACAAAAATGTCAAATTTCTGTATAATACCCCCAAGTCAGAAAATTCTGATGGTCCCTTTTCATATCAGTAATAGTCTGTCAAATGAATGCATGAGTTTCTGTAGCTTCTAAAATGTTCTTGTTATTTGCCCCATGGTTGCTATTTCAAAACAAAAAAGAAAGAAAAAAAGAGTTTATAATGCACACCTTTCAGTAAATAGACCAAATCCTTGTCTCAGGAGTAATAGTTTGTACAGGTCATGCAATTCTTGTGAATCAAAAACTGGGGCTGAAGTCATTTCTATTGTTGAGTTTCTGTCCTATCAGTATCCTTTTCAGGATGATGGGTCTTTGTATCATTCCTGATGCCTGAGGAAGCTTCTACTCACTCTGCCATTGGTGTCCTTGGCTAGAGATATGTAAAAGGATAACAGTAATATAGTAATGACCAAAGCAAAACAGAAGAGACTTAAAGCAATATCCTTCTTTTCCTTATTATCTTTAATTTATTGCTGCTGGTTTAGGTTATAAAATTTAAATGTCACAGCTGTCAGAGTGGCTATTTTGTTTTAGTTGCTATCTAAACCCTTAACACTGCCTCAAAATTGGATTCTTAAAATAAGTTCTTTATGAATTACAATAACGATTAAAGGAGAAATGGCATGAAAATGAATTCTTCAGCTACTTACGAAATGATGCATTTTTAAAAATCCTTCCTTTGTGTTGCCAGGAAGAAAACAGCAACCCAAATAGGTCCTAAACATTTTATTTTCCAACTTCTGATTGTATGTTGTTCAGCAAGTGAGGTGGGAGACTGGTCTAATTTAATTCACTGAAAGCACTGATACAGAAGCTTTTCTCTCTTTCCCTTTTCTTTTTTTCTTTTCTTTTCTTTTCTTTTCTTTTCTGCTTAAGCTAAAGTGCCAAAAACACCCAGTCTTAGATCAGCTCCTTAGTGTTCAATCCTCAATACCACTGTTTAATGAACAAGTGAGGACAGCAACCAAGGTATTTTTAAAATCCTTGTGGAACAGTTTTTTGAGAAATGTGAAAGTGGTATAATATGCATGCTAGTGGGTTGGCTGGCTTTAGGCACTTGCAATTATTTAAAATACCCTTCTGTAGGGTTACCTATAAAATATCTAACTATGGTGAATTTAAATACAATGAAATAGTAGTATGACTTTCTGCAGATTAGATCCCTTTTCAAGGCAAAACAACACATGCTAAAGTTTTGGTGAATTCTGCCCAATATCTTGAGCTTGTGCAGTAAGTGTGAAAAAAACACACCAGAAATTGCTGGACCTACAGCAAGAACGCAATATGATACAATGAATACAATTATAAAACATCCAAATCTACACATAAGCAAAAAGTCCCTTAGAGCCAATATTTCAGAGTCAGAATATTCCAGAGGTTCAAAAGGCCAGTGCTTGAGACTAAATAGTCAACACTCTACTGTACATCTAGGAGTTAGGCATTAGAAAGAAAATCATTCCACATATCAAAATGTATCAATGTCTGTCATCGAGGCCCAGGTCAGGAAGCATAGGGAATATTAGGACCAGTTGTAGAATTCACCAAAAATATTTATTTACAGTAGCAGTAACATAAAAAAAAACTTGTTCATAATAACTATGTACAGAGGAGAAAAAACAGTTTTAGTTCAATCTCTGTGTCTCTTGTTCTCCAAATCTCTCTTGCAGTTACAGCTTAGCTTCTTTATAAGTCTTTTCAATCCCCACTCTTGGCAAGTATCCTGTTTTTGTAAATATCAAGCAGCAGGTGTTAGAACACATTGTGCCTGAGATGAGAGGCCCACTTTGCACAGCTTCTGCAAAAGTCTCAAAGATGTGCACTAAAGTAACCTCTTGAGTTTACAATAACTGTTTACCATCATCTCAAAATATAATTATATATATTTCAACAGTAACACTATATATTTTCTAAACAAAAGAGATCCCAACATCAGCTACATTTCCACATATTGAACTGCATATAACCTTATATTAGTAAATATGCAAGGGAGGAAATACAGACAGCAAGAGAAGACTGAGAAATCGTGAGAGGCAAAGGATTGTGAGATTGTCAGATTGATCAAGTCCGAGGTCTCACAGGAAAACATGATTGCACAACCGGACAGAAAAATAGACAGAAAAGGACAGATCCTTGCATTTGAAACACTTTCTCTAATAACTAGGACAGGGTCCTATTCTGCCCTGTCACAATGCCTTAGTGGTATCAGGCTATATACAGTATCCATATGATATATATGTATAGTTTGTGTCTGTGTGGTTATGTAGCTGTGCCTCCTCTCCAGGGTATGCAGGTCCGTAATCCAAGATCGATAACTCTCCCAAGCTCCTGACAATTTGCTCCATTTCTTCTCCAGCTCCCGCCAAGTGAATTTTGAAATTGGTGAAAGAAAAAAGGAGGGGACTACTCTCTGAGCATAACAGGCCTTCCACTTTTGCAGTAAAAGAGCACAAATTCAAAAGCTGTACTGAAGCAATGAGGGGTGACCTTTAGTATGTTAAAAAAGGCAGATAGGTCTCAAGGACTAGCAGCTCTGTTACTGAGATATCCCGCAGCTCTGCTCTACCCTACTTAAATGGCAGTCATCTTGGTACCCCTCCAGTAAGGATTACATTCACAATTCAATAAAGGAAATCAGTCTTCTAATGTTGTGTGTACTTTATCTACCTGGCAGAAATCTAGCTTAGTCCCTGCCTATCAAATTATTTATCAAGTTTTTTATACGGGCATTAGGAATTCAAGCTATTATTTTATATTCTGAATTTAGAAGAGAGATTGGGTGATAGTTTGAACATTCTGAAAAGTCCTTGTCCCTTTGGGTAAGAGAACAATTAATGCCTTCTGTAGGGATGGGAGTAGATGACCTGTCTCGTCGGAGTCCACAAACATGTTTTGGACATGTGTCAAAAATGAAATATGCAGATTTATTTTAAAATTCGCCTGACAGCCCATCAATGCCATGGGCCAAATTTTTAAAAATCTATGATTGCTGCAAACCACGGGTGCACCAAACATATGGTGCTGGGGGCGTGCAGCAATCTAAAGGGACTGCCTATCCCTTGCAGCAATTGATGCATGCTATGCCATATTTTTGCAGTCTAGCTTGTACCCATACTGGGGATCATTTTCATTGAGCTTGTGCCCAGGATTTTGCGTAAGCTACTGTAAAGTGGGTAAACTGTCATAACTGCACCCAGATTTGTAAAATCAGGTGCAGTTGCAGCAAACTGATATGGTGCACAAGAAAGGTTGACAGCAGTGCTTGTTGCAAGCCTTGTGCCATCCTTTGAAAATCCGACCCTAGGTGTTTTCCCCCAGGTAGTCCTGCAATGCTCTTACATGTCTCCTCTAAAGAAATAGATCTTCCAAGCCTCTCCTTCTTATACTCATCCAGCTGTGGAAGGTTGGGTTTATTCAGAAACTCGTGTATTTTATGTAAATCTGGGTCAAATCTGGATTTGTAGAGATTTTCATAGCAGCTTTTGAAACACACATTTCTGTCTTTTAGAGACTAAACTAGTTTTCCTACCTTCGTTTTATAATTCATAATGGTAGTATAAGATTGCTACTTATGGAGCCTATGAGCTTCTAATATTTCCCCAGCTTCCCAAAATGTCTATAATAATCATAATATAGCACATTCCACCCAGGAATTATATGTAGTATTAATTTCATATTTTAATTTAGTGATATTAACTAAAAGATTCTTGTTTGCTGCCCCACAGGATTTATGTTATTTATAACTCCTGTGAAAAGTTTTGTATCTTTTAAGTCTTGGGTTGCTTTTTTCTTCTTATTTGAAGAATAGGAGACAATTCTCCCCCCATGAAACATGTATGTTTCCCATGAAGTACTGTTTGACACATCACCAGTATTATTCAACATAAAAAAGGTTTGTGTTTCTTCAACAGTCAAATCTCAGATTTTTTTGTCTTTCATCGGGGATAAATCAAATCACTATCTGGAGAGACCTACCCTGTTGCTACCTAGTTTAATACTGACAAATACAAGGGCGCAATCAGAAATTGCATTATCACTGCTTCTGGCTTCCAGTATAAAATGACACAGATTTCTAGATGCAAAGATATAATCAGTGTGGAAGTAGATATCATGCACCAGTGAATAATATGAATTGTCCCTGTCTGAGGGATGAACCAACCTCCAGACATCACACAGTCTATAGACTTGTATTAATTCCTTGAGGGACTCGACTCATGTTACTTTTATAGGGCAAATTCCCACATCTGCTCCTATCAAGTAAGGGATATAATATAATGTTAAAATCTCCCCCCATTATGAGTTCAATATCTTTCAGTGCTCCAAATCCTAGAGTAATGGAGCTAAGAAAGATAAGCCAGTATTCTGTGAGGGCATACACATATCCCAAAGCTAAACATTTTCCATTTAGAGTTCCCAACAACAGTTCCCACCTTTCTTCATTGTCCAAAATAATTTTTGAAATATTAAAATTTAAGTTTTTTCTTATAAGGATAGCTACCCCCTTTTCTTACTCAAAATGTTATTGTCAAATACTTGCCCTACCCATTGTCTTTCTAATGTCTTGGCTTCATCACATGTAAAGTGAGCTTCTTGGAGCATGACAATATCTACACGATGCTCGTTTAATGTTTTAAGAACTCTGTTTTTTTTAATTGCTGAACCTAGGCCCTTTAGGTTCCAGCTTATTATTGTAGGAGATTATATTGTTATTTCTTTAAAGAATATTCAAATAGTGCCTCTACTAATGTCCTTTCCATAGTTCATTATATCTGAAACAGTGGACCAACCTTGATTTAAATCTATGTAAAATAAACCTTGTGTATGGAGAGTAAATAACTAGATAAGCACTTTTCCATTAAACTGCCTAAAACTTGCATACAGTGACTAACATTTCTTAAGAAGTGCAGACGAATAATGGATAGGATTATAGCTGAACCTAGTGACAATGAGTAGAAGTGCATACCCATCTGCAACATAGCATGCAAGCAGAGATACACCTGCTCTGAGTTTCTTCCCTGGAAAAGTGGCATTCTGCAGGGCCAGACTTGTAGAATGATGTAAACAGCCCAGTACAATACAATGGATGTCTGATTAGACAACGGAGGACTGCAGCCCATTTGGCATGCCTATTAACTAGCATTACATAGTTGTACAAATGAAAGGTAACACATGAAAAACAATTCAAATAAACTGGAATTAAACCTTCAAACAAACTGGAATCTGTTCACTATTACTGAAATAAACTGTAACCCTCAGGTAATATATCTGAACAATTGTTATGAATAAAGCAAGCACTTCTTAGGGTCTATCCAGGTAGAAGAATATGAACGCGTAGTTTAAAATTAAATAAGGGGCCTATCTATCCTGAATTTTTAATGTCCATTTGTGTTTTTAAGATTCTTCATACCAAGGAAGCTGTGAAGTTCAATATTAATAGAAGATGAAGGGGATGACTTCCCACGCATGCCAAAAAGAAAGGGAATAATGCTCAAAATCTTTGCACAAGCTGGACAGAATAAGCAGCAGTGAGAGAAGAGGAATAATGGATGTCACAGTTCATGGATGCTGAGAGCTAAAGGATTTTTCATCGGATACATTAGAGCAGTTCCCGAATAATATAAATTCTGCAAATTTTTGTGGTTTCCGCAGGATGCTGCACTTTGAGAAGCCCCAGTGGAGGCATTTAAATATTACACAGCCTTACAACAAAAGGACCTGGTCAAAATTTGGGTGGCTGACACTCCTGGTCACCCTCAATGAAAAGAAGTAGAATGAAAGTATATATTTATTGGTCACAATAGGCTGCCACTGCTTACAGAGCCTTGGGCATCACTATATAAAGTGGTTAGCTTAGCCTTTAGAGGACTTTAACAGGATCAGTGTAACAGAATCCAAGTAAATATATTGCATATTTTATCCTCATTCTCAGCTGGTGTTTATACAACTCATCAGTATCAGAGATGCTTTTGTTAACAAGAACAAGCAAATTATTCACCATGCATATATGTACCACTCCTCCTCATGACCTTAAATAACTGCAGAAAATGTGAACAGTCTTACCCTTTCTTCAGGAAGAAACTATAATATTAAGGTTAACTGGGTAAAGTACATAGC
This sequence comes from Neoceratodus forsteri, assembly GCA_016271365.2. Taxonomy (NCBI): domain Eukaryota; kingdom Metazoa; phylum Chordata; order Ceratodontiformes; family Ceratodontidae; genus Neoceratodus; species Neoceratodus forsteri. The sequence continues at coordinate 816,129,638 of CM028133.1, forward strand.
CATCTTTAGAGAGTTCAAACACCATATTTTCCTATGTTTGCAGTTTCCTGAAGTAGATTTTTAACTTCCTCATTTGCATTGCTGTCTTCCTCCTTGCTGAATTCATTACAATAAATGCTTCCCCAATTTCCACTCCTCCTGTCTTTACTACGAGGGCTTCTTTTTCTAGTTTTGTAAAGGGGCATTTTCTCATTAGGTCTGGACACCCCCTCTGATGTATACTGTCTTTCCTGATTTATTTGGTTTCTTGAGGAAACATAGCTCTGCCCCTTTTCATACCTATTTGGGTGTCCATTCTGTGCTCCTTCCCTTGGGCATCACCTGACTAACTCATTAGGGATTTAGGAATGGTTCCCACTCCCATCTCCTAACATCAGAGATCATTGAAAGATAGCAAGGACAGATGCTCAGCATTAGGGGAAAAGTCTATTTTTTTTTTTTTTATGAAAGCCTGCTTTGGATCTGCAAAGGAGTGACTAACTCCATTTTTTGGGAAGAACAGGGCTAAGGGATATTGCATGTGATACCAGATACTCAAGGTTTCTAAATCATGCTTTAATGAGTTAAAATGTTTTCATTTTGAGGCAAGCACTTTTGAGAAATACTGAAAATGTAGAGTCTGCCACATCAGGACCTTTCTCTCAAAGGACATTTTTAAAATCAATCCCTTCTGTGAAAAATTGAGGACATTAACTAAAATGGCCCTTCACCATTCGTTGTGTTTAGGGGGATCCACCTGAGTCCTGTGGGCTCTCTCAATCTCAAGAGAGTGATTTGGTTTAAAATGAAGTAGTTAAGGCAACAGATATTGTAAAAATGAATACATATCTCCCTTTTTAGCACCTTCAGGCACCCTCAAAATCCACAAATTATTTCTACAACTTATATTTTCTAGGTTGTCAGCCTCTGTGAGCAAATAGCTTATTTGTTTTCCCTGTGCTGAAAGTTTTTGCTCTAATTTAAATACAATATCCTCAGACCAAAAGATTCTTGACTTTGCTGCTTCCACACAACCGTGATAATTTTTTACACTTTCTTAAAGGTTACTGAAGGCACTTTTAAGATCTTGCAAGTAACCTGTTATAGAGTTGACATTAGATGAAAATCAGGCTCCATTTTTTTTTATAGCTGGTGCAAGCCTTCATATTAGTTGCCATGGCAGCTGCAGTTTAAATTGTGGCTAGATTCTAAGTGGAAAATGAAGTGATAAACTTTGAAAAAACTAAAACATAAGGCAATATTCAAGTAGACAAGACTGTATACTAACAAACAAGACTAAATTTGGCTAAATCAGAGAAAGAATCATGGCAGATGTCTACTGATTGTTTCTGTCCCTTCAGGAGCTTCAGTGTTAGGTGACCATCTTAATTACCCACAATCGCAGAGCTGTCCATATCTTTTTGATTTGTGATTGCTCATATAATGTGTTATGTCAAGTATCTTGTATATAAAAAATGTTACTTGATAAGGACTAGAACAGAAAATGCAGTATTCATTTTTAAATCCTTTCATACTGTTGCCATTAAGGGTCACAGGGTGAAGTACTGAACCTAAACACATATGGCGTACTTTGGGGGGGGGGTCAGATTAGATGCAGACTGCTTCACCTTCTACTTGTACGTCTTCTTGCAACTGAGGCTTCAGAGAGTGTCATCCTGGTCTGAAGACACATCTTTAATAGGGGAGGTAATCCATGACCACTCAGATTCAACCTCCTCCTCTTTGGTGTCTCCCTATTGTCTCAGGCGAGCTGTGAACCTATTTCTAGTTGTGATAGGGGTAAAAAAAGGCCTTCTTTGACAGCTGTTTAGAAGATTTAGAAGTTCTCCTTATCCTGCTCCTTTTCTTTTTAGGAACTGGTTACCTGTCATCATCAATCAGCGGGGGGGGGGGCATAGGTTCTGTGGTTGTGGTTACTGTAACAATCTTGCGCTTCACTGCCTACACTACTGATGCTGCCAACTCACTCGTTAATTTTTACTACAGAGTCAGCAGAACTTTACTAGTATCAGAAGTATTTGAGGCACAAGAGAAGTTGGATTTTACATTATTCTCAGCACTATGACTTTATTTAACATTTTATTTAAAACTGTTTTCAAGATAGATGCCTGCTCAACTGCGTTACAAAAGTGAAAGCAAAACTGACCCCAGGTGTGAGGGAACAAAACAAATGAGAGGATTAACCAGAAAAGTGATTTTATCAGTTACAAGTAGTGTTTGTTGGGGTTTACAGTAACTGTTTGGGCAGACATGATAGGTGCTAAAAGATTTTTAGGCTGGTTATTTTTGTGGTATGTATGTGTATGTACCTCTTTATTTCTGCCATTTTATGTTTGAAGTGTGGAGGGATCTTCTCATCTGGGCTGGCAGTAAACATGTCTTGGGAGCTAGAAATAAGTGCAGGCATGCAGTCATTGTGGAAAAATGCATGGCCATGTGGTATGTTTTGTCCAATCACAGAGAAGAATTTTCAGTGTTTTTTTTTCTTACCCATTGTATATTTTACTGGCATAGTAGCTCCACTATAGTTAGGGATGAGCAACAGTTTCCATATTAGACCCCTAACTTTGTACCTTAATAGTTTTGGCAGCATCAGCATTTAATGAAATTAGCTGAAATTAGTCGACTAAGATGGTACAGGGCTTGCACCACAAAATAAATGATAAGAGATTAAAGGACCTTAATATGTACTCGCTGGAGGAGAGAAGGGTTGGGGGGGCATGATAGAAACGTTCAAGTACCTTAAGGGCATAAACAAGGTGTGGGGGGATGCATTTTCCAATATAGGAGGAGTACAAGAATGAGGGAGCTTGGTATGAAATTGGAAGGTGGCAGGCTGAGAGGAAATGTGAGAAAGTTTTTCTTGATGGAGAGGGTGATGGATGCATGGAATCGTCTGCCACAGGAGGTGGTGGGAGCATCACAGTGGAAAAATTTAAACCTGCCTGGGACAGGCATAAGGGAACTTTAGCAGTGGGAAGAGGTGGGGAAAAGCCACTGACCAGATAGTGTCAGAGGATGCAAACAAGTATAGGGCTTATGGGCAGACTGGATGGGCCTGGTGGTCCTTATCTGCCAACAATTTCTATGTTTCTAAATTTTCCATGCATTGCCTAGTAGGCAGGAGGTAAGTAGGTGGAAAGTTTCGTGATAGCAACTTGTGTGGTTTCTGAGATCCACATAAGTCATTTTCCTGTAGATGCCTACATTTTAACATTCTGAAACAACAAGAAAACTCCACGTTGCAAGACTGTCTTGGTTTCTCACCACTTGCTGCTCATTGCACTAGAACATTTTTTTGTGTTGTGATAGCTGCCATCTTGTTTTTTTCCCCACCTGAACTTAAACACCAGAATGATTCTGTTGTTTGTTTGTTTTTTAAAATGGGTACATATATCTTTTCTGGGCACCTTGAAATCCAGGTTGGCCAGCTTAGTGAGAGGAGTCGTACACCTAGGCCCGGATATTCAAACTGCGCCATTCTGAGGCGCAAGCCCTTGCGCCGCTCAAAATAGTTGCGCAGGGGTGTGGCCGGGGCTATATTCAAAGGAGTTACGCTATTGAGCAACTCCTTTGAATATCGCCCCCCAGCCACAGCCACTGTGCATGGCGTAGTAGAACTTGCGCCACCGGAAGTTGTCAGAGTTGAGCATTAAACTTGTGGTGGCGCAAGTACCATTGCGCCATGCACAAATTTCCGATATTCAAAAGGTGACATGCAAATGGGGCCATAATTCATGCAAGGCGGGGGGGCCATTTGCATGTGATTATGGCCCCATTTGCATGCCATTAGCATGTAGGTGCGCCGATCCCCGAGGACTTGTGCCTGGCCGCCCTGCCAGGCAGCAGCCATCGAGACTGATGCCCTGCAGCCCGATCGTGGGCATAGCGTGAAGACACCCCCGCCCACATCTCCAATGCCCGATCACGGGCAGAGCGTAAAACAACCCCCAGCGAATATCTCCTGGTGGTCCAGTGGACCGTAATGCCCGATCGTGGGCAGAATGTCCAGTGACAACCCTCAAACATATCCCTGGTGTCTAGTGTCCCCCACCCCACCCACCCTGAGCCCCACCACCTCCCCGGCAGCGGCGGGCGGCAGCATCCACCCGCCTGCCGCCCGCGCCCGCCGACTGACTGTCCGGTGGGGCTGCATGCCCATTGGTGCAGAGCTGGAGCCAATGGGCGTCCACGTATACCGCACATGACAGTCAAGATTTGTGAATGGGTTCATTCACAAATCTGACTGTCATGTAGGTATGGGCTACGCCTATTGGCTCTAGCTCTGCACCAATGGCGGCAGCCCTACCGGACAGTCAGTCGGGCGGGCGCGGGTGGCAGGCGGTGGATGCTGCCGCCACCGCCGCCGGAGGGGAGGGTGGTGGGGTCTATGGTGTGTGGGTGGGGGGACACTAGACACCAGGGAGATGTTTGGGGGTTGTCACTGGACATTCTGCCCATGATCAGGCATTACGTCCACTGACCACCAGGGAGATATTCGGGTTGGGGTTGTTTTACATTCTGCCCGCGATCGGGCATTGGGAGATGTGTGGTGGGGGTTGTTTTACGCTCTGCCCGCGATCGGGCATTGGGAGCTGTTTGGGCGGGGTTCATGATACTTTCTGCCCGGTGATCGGGCATTGGAAGCTGCTTTGGCGGGGGTTTCATGATACTTTCTGCCCGCGATCGGGCATTGGGAGATGTGTGGGTGGGGTTGTTTTCATCTGCCCGCCATTGGCTGGTGGGGGGCACAGGGACTGAGTTGGGGCCAGCCACGGGTGGTAGCTGCTGTGTTGCGCCTGCAATACAGCAGCTCACCTGTGGGTGGCCCCTCAACTTGATCCTTTTTTTGGCTCAAAGCTGTGCAGGCGCAGGTTGGGGTTGCGCATGACAATCCGCACAACCCGACTGAATATCGGGTTGCAGTTTATGCATGGTTCCTCCCTCCTGTTGAGCATGCATTCATTTGCATTGCACTGTTGCTCAACCTGTTTTCAGTGGCACAACTGCCTCCTGCTGAATATCACAGAATGGCGCAATGTAGGACTTGCGCATGCTCAACCCTGTTGCGCATGGTGCAACCCTTTTGAATATCTGGGCCCTATACTCTCTGTATTGTGTCATAATATGTAAAAATGAAAAAGTTTGAGCGTGCAAAGAAATTGTTCTGCACTCAGTCATAACTTTGATAATTTTAAATATTTTGACCCAAAATTTTCAGTATAGCCATTTTTTCACAGCACCTCATGAATGTGACAGCTGTATTTTTTCTAATCCTGGCCAAAATATGGTTTTGGCACCTGTGGTGCATACTGATGTTTCAGCACGGATTTGAAAAATTCACCTTCTCAAGTTCATGCGGTGGGGTAATAAGAAGGTTATACTGAAAATGTAGTGTACAAATATAGTAAAAATGCCCAGGTTATGAATGAACATTGCAATATATCGATGCTCACTTGTAAGTTCACTCATTTTCAATATCTTAACCCCCAAACTTTCAGCATAGCCACTTTTCCACACCACTTTATAAATGTGACAGGTGCCATTTTTCAAATTCTAGATGAGACCTGTTTTTTGCACTTGTGATGCAAAATGATGTTTCAGACAATATACTATAAATGCTGCATGTCATGTTTATATGGGGAGTCATGAAATGATTATCTTGAAAATCTGAGGTTAAAATAAAAAAAAATTATAATTATTAAGAAATGTTGTGTGTAGTGTAAGTCTTCACTCCAGGGTGTATGCTTTGTGATTCTGTCCTGGTGAGCTGAGTTCAGGGGTGAGCTTATAGATCCAGCTAGATGGGATGAGGGTGTTGGGAGTGTGCTGGTATGCAACAATCTCTCAGCCAGAGAATGAAAGCTGCAGGGCTGCCTGCATGGGCCCAGGTTTATGCAGTGAAGACAACGTGTCTCTTGGCATAGGGCCCTATGCATTGATGACAGATGGAATATTTGCCCTGTGCATCTCTATCTGGAAACATGTAGAAGCACAGTGACCAGAGGGCCCTGTGCTTCCGCAGCCAACCAGACAGTCCTGTGAATTCTTGATATCCATTACTACACATCTGTAGGTGGACAGGTCTTCCCTTGGCACAGAGCCCAGAAGGCCTGACACATATGCATGTGTTCATACAGGCCCCAAAGGGACCTACATAAAAGAGGATATGATTACACTATCTCAAACAGAAAGAAATGTCTTTATCAAAAATATCATTGATACACCAGTTAGGGTTCAAGTTAATACCATAAAGTTGGAAAATATGGAGTTAGAATTTCCAGTCCTAACACCCCCCCCCCCACACGCACACACAAAGCAGCAAAAAGGAAAACATTAGGGTTTGGGGTCTCTGGAGTTTTGGCAAATCAATGATGGGGTCTTCCTTGGGGTTGTCAACTCATCCCTTCCCCTCTGCCTGCAGCCTGCTGCCTGAAGCACAAGGTATAGCTCCAAGGCAGTGCCTCATAGTGATTCAGTCTTCCATAGTAGAGAAGTATGTCTTGATGCATGTTACCAGCAGTCTGTTGTAGCTTTCTTTATGCAGGGCCCTGTGGGCCCTACGTGAAGAAAATAAATCACTTCTGATGCTGTTTCCTCAGGGAATGGGGTGGGCTTTAGGCTTGACAACCCCAAGGAATACCCCATCACTGATTCACCAAGATCCAGAAACTCCTTGGGGGGTGGGGCTGGGAAGTTAGCGCTGGAAACCCTAATGCCACATTTCCATATAGATATAGATAAAAATATAGGTATAGATATAGATATAGACAGACTATGCCATGGCCACACTAGTAATATTAATGTTAATTTCCCCTAATGCAGGTTGTCCTTATGAAATCACAAGTGGCAAAGCCAAGAGTGATGTCAAAGGTCAAATAGTTTGAGGGAAAAATAACATTGATATTTCTAATGGAGTAATGGCATGATTCCATTTATGCTATGGCCTTACTGTTTTACTATTAATTGTCTTCATTTGTACTTTATTCAATGTCTTCATTATTTTTTGGAAGGCATGTGGAGTTTTTGGATGACTGAGTGGTTCAACATACAGTATGATGTGATGCATGATACACATGATACATGTTTAGACTGTGTCTTTGGTGAGATTCCTTGCCAGATGGTGGAGGGGCTCACTGTCCAGGAGAGTGGGGAGCAGCTGCAGCTAGGAGGTAATGCAGGTCCTGCTTGGGTTCAGGCCATACTGTGTGTAGATCAGAGTCAGGAGCCAGCTTAGGAGAAGGAGTGTTTGGGGTAAGAGGGGTGGTAAGAACCACTATATTTTGAAAGAAAAAATGTCTAGGGTGTTTTCCAATGCTATGCTTCACTTTAAAATGAAAAAAAAAGTTTTTTTTGTTTTTTTTTTAATATATGTGTGGTGGCTCACTCTGTGGGAAACAAGGGAAAGAGAAAGTGGTGAGGAAGTTATTGTGATTGTCTGGAGTAGGCAGCTCACATTATAATTCCACAATCACAAAACTTTGTTAATGTAGACATGATGGTTGAAGCATACAAACAGGGAAATGAAAAAAATGTTAGAGTTTTGAGTCCCCAGAGTCTTGGCAAATCAGTGGTGGGGTCTTCCTTAAGCTTGTCAGCCCTAATGTTCACCCTCTCCCCTGAGCAAACAAGGTTAGATGTGATCTTTTTTCTTCATGCAGGGCACACAAGACCCTGGGAGAAGAAAGTTATGACTGATTCTGTTAGCAATACATGATGAGCCATACTTCTCTACCTCTGTAAAGTATATCACTATGAGGTAGTGGTTTGGAGCTGTACCTTTTGCTTTGGACAGGAGGGTATGGGCTGGGACGAGGAACTGGGCATTAGGTTTGACAGCCCAAGATTAACCTGACCACTGATTCACCAAGACTCCCTAGATCCAAACCCTAATATTCTTTCATTTATCTACTTGCATTCTTCGGCCTAATGTCTGAATTAACATATTTTTTTTGCAGTTTATAGATACAGATATACATATATTATGCTAGCATGGTAGCATCAGCATAGTTAGGGTTGAGTGAGGTGTTTAATGTTAAACCCAAATTTTTGCACGCTAAAAAAATGTTAGAGACTTAAAAACATACAAAAAACAAAAAGAAATTGAGGGACCACCAAACATTCAAAGTGGCCTTTTTGGGACCCCACCTCATGAACAATACAGGTGAAATTTTTCAAATGTGTGCTAAAAGGTGACTTTGCAGTCACTCCAAGAAATCGTGCTTTGGGCAGGATATAAATTTTTCACCTACCAGCTTGATGAAGTGGGGTCATAAGAAGACTATGTTAAAAGTTTGGTGTAAAAATATGATAAAATTACCAAGTTATGCATGAACTTTGAGTTAGAAACATAGAAACATAGACAATGATGACAGAAAAAGATCCTTGGTACATCCATTCTGCCCAAGTTCCCTAAATCCCTTGAATCATCCCTGGAACCTAATGTTCTCCAGGATACTAACACCTCCCAGACCTTTCCATATTTTCTTCCCTGGTCCTGTTGGCCCAGGTGGTTCACCTATGCCATCACGACAACATTGTTGTCGATGTTCAGCATAGAGACATCCCCGATGTCGACAGGTGAAATTTCACCTATCAGACATTGGTCTGTTTTTTTATCAGGGGCTATGACCCCCATGCCCTCCCTTCCATAGATTGTTAGCTCTGAGTTGGAGTTAACTTGAAGGGGGGGGCGAAACACGGTGGAAGGGCAAAATTTCACCAGTGGGTCCCCACAGCGACATTTTCGAAACTTATCAAAAATGTTACTGTGGGGGATTTTGCTGATGGGATTTTTCCCTTCCATTGGTACACTGACCCAGGTAACCACTATTTTCTTCATTCTGTCCCAAGCCTGTTTGCACCCCCTTACTGTGCTCATTCCCACCACCTCAGCTTGCAGACTGTTCCAAGGTTCCACCACACTTTCCTTAAAGAAGTACTTCCTCACATCTCTTCTGAACCCTTCCTGCCAAAGTCCACCCATAACCTCATGACTATGAGTTGGAACTCAGGTTAAATAATTCTCTGCAGTTCCTTTATTATTTTCTTTGAGGAATTTAAAGGTCTCAATCACATTGCCCCTCTCCTTTCTGGTTTCCAGTGAGTACAAATTTAGTGTCCTGAGGTGCTCTTCATAGGATTTACCCTGCTGTCCCGGAATCATTTTGGTCACTCTGCATTGTGCTGTCTTTAACCTATCCTTGTCTTTTCTAAAGTAAGGACTCCAGAACAAGGCACAGTACTCCAGGTGAGGCCTCACCAGGGATCTGTACAGGGGTAGTATTAGCTCTTTTCTCCTACTATCAGTTCCTCTCCCAATATATCCCAGCATCCTGTTGACCTTGCTATAGGCCTTGTACTGACTTGTTTGTTTAAGGGAGTTGCTGATAGTAACTCCTAGATCCCATTCCTTGTTTGTAGTGCTACGTGTTTCCCATCCCATCCAGTACTCTGTCATGGGATTATTTTTCCCTAGGTACATTACCTTGCACTCTTTTGAATTGAATTTTAACTGCCAGACCTTTGACCATCCCTCTAACTTTAGCAAGTCCTTTTGCAGCTTCCTTATTTCTTTTTCACTATCAGCCATCCCACATAGTTTTGTGTAATCCATGAAGAGACACAACTCGTCCTGGATTCCGTCACCAGTGTCACTACTGAACATGTTATAGAGGATCGGACCCAGTACAGATCCCTGTGGAACCCCACTTGTTACCTCCCTCCCTTCTGATTTAGACCCATTGACCACTACCCTCTGTCACCTTCCTACTAGCCAGCTACCCACCTAGCTCAGTAGAAGTTTTAGCTGCAGCCAGGTCTTTCATTTTCTTAAGAAATTTCATGTTATACAAAAATCAAAGAACTTACTAAAATTTAAGCACTGCACAAGTATTCTATGTGGAAATATTTCATTGTTCACTTATAACTTTGCTGATTTTAAAAATGTTTCTACCGGTATTACGTTATGTGGGTGACTGAAACTGAGTGACTCAATTTGAGTGCCTGTGATGTGAGCTACTGTGATAGGGTAATGTGGTGTGGTTATAGCGAGAGTTTAGAAGAAGAATGGTGATTGAAGAGTACAGCGAATGGAAGAAGGAAGTAAAGGGAATGGGTATATGTGAGGTAGTTTGGTAAAGCATTTCCCAGCTGGCCGTTTGGTCTGGTGGTGAGAGTGCATGCCTGTATCACGGGAGGACCCAGGTTTGGGGCTGGCAAGGTGTGCTTTCACAACAGTATTTTTGTGTGTTTTAGGGACACTAACATATTTTTTTTTTTTGTTCTGTTCCCAGATCTCCCCATGTTGTGGTCAGTAGTCCCCCATCCTCCTGAAAGTGACCCCCCCCATGATGACTTGAGTTCCCCCCAAATAGTCCCCTCCTGACTTGTCTCCAGTACCCCAATGTCAGGCCTCCTCTGAGTTGATTATAAAAAGAAAGGAGGAGCGGGGGGCATAGCCCCCTGCATAAAAAGTTTAGTATGGTATCGCATCCCAACTGTGTATTGCGGACAGCTGCTGATTGTGGGTCTGGTGTTATGCACAGTCGCTGATTCTGTTTTAGGTGATGTACACTTGCCACTGTGGACGTTGTGATTATTTTTTGGCTATTATGACATAGAACCTCTTCTACCAAATTTTCAACATGGCCTTTTTTGGGATCCCACCTCATGAACAAGGCAGATGAAACTTTTCAAATCCATACCAAAAGAGGATTTCAGAGTCGGTCTGCAAAATCATGTTTTGGTCAATTTTAAAATGTTCACTTACTTGGTTCCTGAGGTGGGGTCATAAGAAGAGTATGTTGAAAACTTGATGGGAAACATGGTAAAATGACTAAGTTGTGAGTAAACATTGAAATATTTCAATGTTCACTCAGAACTTTACTAATTTTCAATATTTTTACTCCAGTCTTTCATCATAGCCATTCTACCCCCCACCCCACCCAAACATTGCAGATTTTCTTTTTCAAATCCTGAACGAGATGTGTCTTCACACTTGTGGTGCAAAATTACATTTTGTCTTCTATGCTATAATCGGCACATGTGTTTTATTTTATTTTAAACAACCTGATGTGTTTCTGGTCTGCTGGACCCTTTATTAAAGGTTAAAATAATGGAGGAACAGTCCACATATATATAGCAGGAAGGATAAATGGCATCACAATTAAATACTTATGACACCAATCAAATTTCAGAATCAATGAAGCATAATGAACAGCAGTCAAATTACTACATGATAGAATACACAGCAGCTAATGGATGCAAATAGTAGTTAACACAGAAAACACTTTGCCAAAGAATAAAGAAAAGCGGGATTTAAAATGTAAATTACTATAATAATAGCAATTCATATAAAATGGCTTTATCAATGGCCATATATTTAAGTGCAGACAAAAATGACATCCTTCCTTAAGAAGAATAAAAAGGGAAAGGCAAATAAATCCTCTTCTTTCTTCTATTTTCTTATTATAGTAATTTATATTTTAAATCCCCCCCCCCATTTTTATTTATTCTTTGGCAAAGTGTTTTCTGTGTTAACTACTATTTGTATCCATTAGTTGCTGTGTGATTTATCCTGTAGTAATTTGATTGCTGTTCATTATGCTTCATTGATTCTGAAATTTGATTGGTGTCTTTTAAGTATTTAATTGTGATGTCATTTACTCTTCCTGCTATATATGTATGTGGACAGTTTCTTCATTATTTTAACCTTTGAAAAAAGGTCCAGCAGACCAGAAACACATCAGGTTGTTTATAATAAAATAAAACAAATAATCTTTTAACATAACCTCTCGTGCAGCAGCTTTATTGTGGTGGGTGAGTGCCTGGAATTTTATTTTATCTTCATTTGTTTTCCATGGCACCCCATCCTAGTGCGAGCTCCTTTTGGTGTTTTATAATTGCCACATGTCACGTTTATAAGGGAGATTCATAAAATAACTATCTTCCCTTCCAAAAATGTGGTTCTCCAGGTTGCAGAGCATGCTAAGCTCCTTTATGTGGAACAAAAAGAGCGTCCGAAAGTCTTACCTTAAACTGACAGCTCCGAAATTAAGGGGAAGGCTTGCGGACCCCTCTTTTTTTCTATGTTATGTTGCGCAGCATATCAGTAAACTCTCTTTCTGGCACAGAGAGTCAGATTATGTAGTATACTCTCCACTTTGGCTACATATAGAAAGACATTTGGCAACCCGAGTAAATTGCTTGTTGTCGGCCCTTTTATATGTCTCCCCATCTCACATTCCCAAGTCTGTTAGAAATAATCCAATGGGCTGGTCAGTAAAGGCCTCGCACCAAGCCCAAAAATATTTTGATGTAAACTGATCACAGTCTGTTGACCAGCCAATTCTTAATAACCTACATTTTAAGATTGGTGGCACTCCAATACCAGCCGTCTTTTGGCCACGGCTGAGTCAGCGCAAAGTCTCAGAATTGTGGATGAGCGGGAAACTGACTCCCTTTGGTCAACTGCAACTTGTAATGGGTGCTACAGATAATGAAACCTTTAACTATTTCCAAGTCTGTAAGGCTCTCACTTCGTTTTCCTTGGTGACTCCATTAATGGACATAGAGGATAGAAATCTTAATAGGCTCATGCAGGCTGCCTCCCAACCACATGAGGTGTCTAATATATACAAAACTCTACAGGAATGGGATCACAGATTGCCATCAGGGACTTGTCCCTATTGGGTAAAAGAGCTTGATATCCCTGAGGATATTAACCTATGGAAAAAACTTTGGATATCAATGTATAAATTTACTAAGCAAGACAAACTTAGGTTTGTCCATTATAACATAATGCATAATATCTATTTGATGCCAGTTAAACTCTGTAGATATGGGACATTAGCTACTGCAACATACAATAAATGTAAGAGTGATGCCGGTTCCCTCTATCACATGCTGTGGCAATGCCCCTGTGTAAAGACATTTTGGCAGTCTATTAGTAACACTATGGACCCTATCCTTGGCTTGAGAGATTTATTTACACCGGAAGTCTGTATAATAAACCAGTTTCCAGATGACACCCCTAAAAATAGGAGAACATACATGACACTCATTGCTGCTACAGCTAAACTTGTAATTATGGGGCACTGGGTAGATGAGAATCCTCCCTCGTTGCTGGAATGGTACAGGGAGAGTGTCTTGACCTTGCAGCTGGAAAGACATATTGCTCTTATGCGAGATAGAGTACAAGCTTTTGTCTCCTTATGGGGTGGATTAGAGGCTATCCTGACAATTTGGAAGTTTAATTGATGTGGGCCTTCGCCTATCTTATTTTATTTTTATGTGTTTAATAATTGTGTGTAGTCCGGGGAAATGGGTTGGGGGGAAGGATAGTTTTGTTTTGGAGTCTGTTGTATGATTGTCACATTTGATGGTTTTACCTATGTATTCATCTTTGGTGCATAAAACCAATAAAGCTTTCTTTAATAAAAAAAAAAAAAATAAAATAACTATCTTCAAAATTTGGGGGCAAAATTTTAAATCCATACTAATTCTTAAGAAACATTGTGTGTAGTGCCAGCCTTCACCCCAGTGGGTAGTGTTTTGTAATCCTGTGCCAGTGAACTGAGTTCGGTGGCGAGCTCAGTCAGCCAGCTGGATGGGTTGAGGCTGATGGGATAGTGCTATTATGCAACATCACCCCTCAGCCTGGGAAAGGAAGGTGCAGGGTTGCCTTCACAGGCTCAAGTACCAAACAGTAAAGATAACTTCTCTTTTGGCATAGGCCACTGCACCTCTGCACTCATGGGTGCCAGAGGGAGCGGGCAATTTGGCTAATAGAGCAACTCCTTGCCCTGTCCATTTGCATCTGTGGCCACATGAAAGTGAGGGGCCCATACAGCTCTACACTTCTACAGCCCGCAACACAGCCCCATGAATTCTTGACATTTGTTGCTGTACTTGTGTAGGCAGATGGAGTATTCCTTTGATGTAGGATCCAGAAAGCCCTAGGCTACTGCATGTGTTCACACATGTCCCAAAGGGATCTGCATAAATGAGGATACAATTCCACCATCACAGAAAGAAACAAAATTATTTTAGAAAAAAATGTATTAATACACCAGTTAGGGTTCAACTTAAAGCCGCAAAGTAGAGGAATGTGGCATTTGGCTTTCCAACCCGAACTCCTCACCCCCAGCTAAAGGACAAGACCACACAAAGAACCAAAGATAGTCATCATCAGGTAAGACAAGCAACATACAACTTTTTCCAGATGACACAAAAGCAGTAGCATGGATGTGCTACCTTAGTGGATTTGTGTCTGTGGCTGTGGGGCCTGTGCTTATGCAACGACACCTGTGTGTGTACTGTATGTTGTATAGCATGCATGAGTATGTGTGGCTGCAGACACACAGGCCCCATGGGGGCCTGCACTTGGGGCATGTGCTTCTGAAGGCAGAAGTAATGTTGTTATGTGGATATCATGGTTTCAGCAGTGGATCTAAACATTTTTCAAGGGGGTAGCAGTTTTGGTTACGGGTAGCACTTTGCCTGAAAACATAAAATATTTCCTTTGAAAGCTCAGATTTGATTAAAACAGCTACTTTTGGCTGGGGTAAGTGGGTAGTGGGTATGGAAACAGTTGCATGTTGTTTGTCTTACTTGATGATGGCTGTCAGTAGTTACTTGCATGGTCTTGTCTTTTTCTGCTTGGGGGATGGGGAGTTAGGGTTGAAAACTGAAACACCACATTTACCTACTTTTGTGGCATTAAGTTGAACCCTAATTGATACATTGATGTGGGCTACTTAAGATATCATTTTTATCTTCATGAAAGGTTACTGGTCTGTTGACATAACTGGTAAAGCTATGAGTTTGACCAATACCTTTAAATGAAGACGAAAATAATATCTTAAGGCAGGCTATGTCATATTTGATTTATACAACATGGGTCAATTCTCAAAGGTTGGGTGCAAGCTGTGCCAAAAGTGGCTTGTGCCAGTTGCTGATGTGCCGGCTACCCTGTGCCCAATTCTCTATCGGGCAGGGTCCCTGTCCTAATGGACCACCACAAGCCTTGATCACTCATAGTATTAATATACAGTTGCCTGGTGGGCTAGTGCCCCCCCAAGCCCCAATCCCCCCATTATGATATCTGAACTATTCATTGGTGGTCCAGAGGATCCCCTGAACCCATCCCCCACTACATACATAGTCAACATACCTGGTAGTCTAGTGGACCCCACCCGGCAGTGCCCTACCACTCTGCTCCCCCCAACCCATTACCCAGCTGGCGATTGGCACAGCCCACCACTCACCACCATGGCCAGCCACTGACTGAGCTATAAATGAACACATACTGTGCTGCTGTCACTCACTGAGCATGTACTATGTACAGTACGCACTCATGCATAGCTCAGTTAGTGACTCACCACAGTGGTGAGCTGTGGGCTGTGCCAGTCACCAGCTGAGTTATGGGTTGAGGGAAGCAGGGTGGTAGGGCACTGCTGGGTGGTGGGTAGAGGTCCACTAGACCACCAGGTATGTTGATTATATATATATAATGGGGAATTGGGCTGGGGGGGGTCCATTGGACCACCAGTGAATAGTTCAGATATCATAACAGGGTGATTGAGGCATGGGGGGCCACTAGCCAACCAGGGCAATGTAACTTAATATTATGGGCAATCAGTGCTTGGGGGGTGCTAGCCCACCAGGGCAATTTAAACAATATTATCTGAGATCAAAGCTGGGGGGTCTGCTAGCCCATCAGGGCACTTACTATATATATATATATATATATATTACAGGTGATTGGGGCTGTTGGGGGGCAGCATGTACTACGGGGGCTTAGGACCCTGGCAGCACATTGGTGCAACCCCCAGAGGACACCTAGGTACACTTAGACCAAACCCTGGCTGGCCTAAATAGACAGTTGTCCTCAGTGAGTGGTTTCAGAATATCATTTTAGGGGATGTGGCAGCATGTGTCTGCCACAAACCCCCTAGCACCATACCGCAGAACCCATTTTATGGGCCAAAGCTGGAGCAAGCCCTCTTTGGCCCAAGCAGCCTGTGCTTGTCACAGTCAGCTTTTGAGAATAGCTTGGGATGCATATTTTGATGCAAGGTGCCACTAGCATCTTTTTTCTTTGACTCATTCACCTTGCATCATTCTAAGTGCGAGAATTGTCCCCCATGTATTTAGGTGGTTTTGTGATACAAATGATAAAAAGCTACAAAAGGAAAAAAGTAATTTAAAGTACATAGACTACTGTATAGTCATTCAAAAAATAAATGGCATCTCACATTTTATTTATTTATTGAAAGAGTTTTACCAGGAATGGCTTACTGAGCCATTAAACTTGTTTCCAGTGGTGTCCTATTGGAAAATGAATGAAGCTGATCAATAAACTCAGCATGCACAAAAATGTATCTTCACATGTGAGAATAAATATCTGATCATGCTCAGTGTGGCCACAATGAGTAAAATAGATTTCTGAGCATGCTCAGTCACCAGCTTCATTTATCTCGCTCATGGTTCCCAAAATAATATGCTTATTTTGGCAGATTCATTTTTATACATTTTGTGTGCGTGTGTATATATATATATATATATATATATATATATATAGGATACATGATGGGCAACTGTGGAATATGTAAAATATTAGTATGAGTGCAGAGTGAACTGTGATAATATCACGAGTGGAGAAGCCATGAGTAATATTATCGCAGTTCACTCTACATGAGCGCTAATATTTATTATATTTCACAAGTCACACATCATAGGTGTAATTTATACAATAGGGCCAGGATTATTAGGGGTGGCAGTTGCTCTGCACATTTTGTTTGTTTTGGTCATTATTTTCCTGTAGTTTGTGGGTTTCTTTTTTGTGCACATCCTCGTAGTAGGGCAGGTTGTTAGGGTCAGTCACAGCATTGCTATATTTATTTATTTATTTATTTATTTATTAGTACAGCGGTTTGGGAAGACCTTTGAGCCAGAGGCTCATTTACAAAGGTACCTTGTCACATAAAGGTAGGTCACATTACAACAGCAAGTAAGCAATAACGTGTACAGAAACAATGGGCGGTACATCAAGTGAAAACAATAGCTAGCGATAAACAGAAAGTAACATCCAGCAGTCAACGTACAGTAGTCATAAGCAGCTTTCAGGTGGCCTTGTCATATTGCTTATCCCTGCTAAAAGCTAGTGGCAAGTGCAGCTACGAATACTGATTAGGTGATTTTGTAGGGAGGATTTGAAGCAGGATATAGAAGGGGCATCGGAGATGGATGGGGGCAAGGTGTTGAACCAGAAGGGGGCTCTATAGCCGTAGGCTCGCTGACCATGCGAGGTCCTAGCCCTAGGGATCAATAGGGTGGTTTTGTCAATGGAACGGGTGTGCACTTGCGAGTTAGTACGTTGAGCGGTGGCCATTAGACCTGGTGGGGATAGCCCAAGAAGGTTTTTTTTAGTTATGATACAGGTCTGATATTTGAGCCATTCATCAAGGTCAAGCAATACAGCTTTCTCATATCACTGACAGGTGTGAGTTAGCCTGGGGGCACCTGTGATTAGCCTGCAAGCTTTATTTAGTAAGGTGTGAATTTTATTGAGAGCTGTCTGATCAGCAGAGCCGTACACAGGCAACCCATAATCCACTAGTGACAGCATGGATGAGGTGACTGCGAGGCGAAGGGGCTGGGGAGCACTTTTGTGCGGTGTAGTATGCCTAGTCTGATATTCGCTGCTGTGGTAAGGGCTGAGATGTGCCATGGAAGAAAAGGGAGGAGTTGAAGTGGATTCCAAGGTATTTATAGGAGCAGACTTGCTCAAGCATAAGCTTGGAGCTTGAGTGTATCTGGAGCTGAAAGTTGCAAAACTTGTTTTGTGGGTGAGCAAAGACCATAGTTTTAGTTTTTTTGAGATTTATAACCAGCCTATGCTCCTTGAACCAACCCTCAGCATTATTAAAGGATCTTTGCAGGGAGTCCTGGAGTGCGATAGGGTTATGATCAGTGGCAAATATGACGGCGTCATCTGTGTACAATAGTATTTTACCACTACAGGAGCCCGGGAGGGAGTTAAGGTAAAGGGAGAAGAGTAGGGGTCCAAGAATGGAGCCCTGGGGGACACCGGAGAGGATGGGACGTATGCCAGAGAGAACACCCCCAATTGTTACGCGCTGTGAGTGGGCTGACAGATAGCTAGCACACCAGGAGATAGGCCCAGTGGCAAAGCCAGAGTAACTGAGGGCATCTAGAAGGAGGGGATGGGAGATGGTGTCGAATGCTTTCGAAAGGTCTACAAACACAGCAGCAGCCAAGGAGCCCTGGTCCAGGGAAGAGTGGAGAAAGTTAGAGAATTCTAGGAGGGCAGTAGTGGTACTGTGGCCAGACCAGAAACCGCGTTGTTCAGGGCAGAGAATGTTATAGTTGGAGAGGTAGTCAGTAAATTGGGAGGCCACTACTTTTTCCAGGGCTTTGGAAAGGGGAGAGAGAATGGAGATATGCCAGTAATTTCCAGCCTGGGTCCTGTCTCCACCTTTATGAATGCATGCATGTTTGTGTAGAACATGCATTGCTATTGGTTTACTGTTCAGTGTGGGAGGGCCAGAGAGTTTGGAGATTATGGCGGTTCTGTTTTTATCATGGCAATAGTTATACATTGTAACTTGTGTTGGGAGCAGTTTGTTTTGTTTCTTTTTTGCTCCTTTTTAATGTGTCCTGTAATGTTGCGTTATTTAATTTGTGTGTGTCTGCATTGTTAAGTGACATTGGGGCTGAGTCGGTAAGTGGAATTAAGAAGACGGTGAAGTGTGTAAGAATGCTCTCCGGGAGGTTCGGAGAATGCAGGAACTGTCTTACATTTGGAAAGGTTAGTATATGTCCTTGTCATTTGGAAAGGAAGAGAAAGTGCTGGTTTGGGGTTTTGTTTCTGCTTTGAGCACTTTTTAGGTAGGGAGCTGGGGCTGTGCATATGAATGGAGCCATATTCTTTGTGTTTCATATTTACAGAGTACACTTGGAGATATCAGAACTGTGTTGAAGAAGTGCTTGGAGTTATTCCTGCTTTTTAGTGCATTTCTGGGTAGTGCTTGTGTATTTTCTGGGGTTCGTTTAGTTTATTTTTGCTTTCCTTTATTGTTGTTTCAACATATTCATGCCAAACTTGATCTGTTGTGCAGTTTTAATAGGTGGCTTTCATTTAAAAGTAGTTTGGCCTTGCAGGTGCATAAGCACTGTGAGAATATCACCTGCTGATGTAATCACTGTTGGTATATCTGTCTGAATATATCACAGTGTCTACATCAGCTGCCTGATATTTAACACCTGTGAAAATAACATGATTTATTTGGATAGTTATTCCTTGACCCCAATTGTGTGTGTGGTGTGTGTGTGTGTGTGTATATATATATATATATATATATATATATATATACACATATGTATGGATATATATATATATATATATATATATTTACACACAATGGGGTGAGTTGTAAATGTTTCAAGTAAAAGCATGTATTCTCATTAATGTGAGATAAATTTTGCTGACATAGACACTGTGAAAAATATTTATATTTACACACACAGTGTCTACGTCAGCAACTGATATTCTCACAGTGGCGATGTCAGTACAGGCACTACCCTCACCAGACTACCTTTGTATATAAAAGAATATCTTAACATAACCCACTTTACAAAATATACCCACAAAATGTTCACATCACTAGAACTAGAATCAACAGAAACAAGTAAAGCACAAAATCTTTGGGAAAAAATGCTCGCTCCACTCAATACAACTTCAGCTCTCAATAAATGACACCTGAGCTGAACCCAGGGCTAAAGCGCTGCCACAAATGGAATGCTGAAAAAATACACTGCATCCCTATACTATGTACCCCATTGCAGGACTTCCCACAATGTACAAATTTTATTTCATAGCAGTACCTCATGTACATGTTGCTCATTCCTTATCGTAGATACAAATCAAAAACCAGTCCATGAAATTGAAACTAAAGCAGCCACACTGCCGGTAACAACACACGCAACAAACTCCGAAATAAAGCACAGACCCAGCAGAGTACACAGCACAGAAGACACCACATAAACATCACTGGGGGGGGAAAAGTACACCAAATGAATGGTGAAGCACTAAAACAAAAATAAATGTAAAAAACACCATCCAGGAAGATGCCAACCAAACTCCCACCCACTCAATGCATTAAACCAATCATACTACACAAAGAAACAAAACTCAGTCAATCATAAACTACAACCCAAAATATCAACCAATGACAAAATACAACTATTTCCCATTTATACTTCCAACTAATCACATACCAACAGTCACTCCCATTCACAAAACAAAGCAGAATCCCACAGAATAAAGTATAGTAAACCGATTACAAACACAAAAAAACTGGCATAAATGTGCCCCCCTACTGTATAAATCGCACACATGATGTGCAGATCATGTGCTATGGAAAATATTCTCACTCCTGCAGAGTGAGCTCTGGATACTCACACTCATGCCTTGGCACTCATGAGTATCCAGACCTCATTCTGCAGGGAGTGAGCTCAACCCATCCTATCCCATCTGTATCCCATATATATAATATATATATATATATGTGTGTGTGTGTGTGTGTGTGTGTGTATGTGTATGTATACTGTACATATATCCTGGGGAGTTTCGATCTGTGTGTATCTCAAGTTCCCCTATCATTAATTTAAATTTAAAGGGACACTGTCAACCATTTTTGCATCATATTATTTTTAGGTTGAAACTCACATTTTATGATTGTTTACCGTCTCTAAAATTCATTGTTGTTGCTAGTAGTTTTATGTGCCTCTTTGCTTATTACAACTGAAATGCATGGTGAGGTATAGCTATACCCAGCCTTGTTTTGCTTGAAATAATTGAACTACTCTTATTGCATACTTCCTGAACATCAGAAACATCCTCAAATGGTGTATCCACTCACGATACAATAGTCTGCAATATACAGTAGCATGATACAATAGTCTGCTCTATTTCAACTGCATAACGAGTGGTTAGGTTGTGTTGAGGGTGTGGAAAGATGCAAGAGGAGTTGGTCAAAAAATGTAAACAAACATGTTTTTGGTGTGGTAACATCAGTATTTTTCACTTTTTAAAAGAAAAACAGGGAACTGAATCAAACCACCAGCTGCATCAACAATGTCTATAGAATGTAAACAATCATAACGTGTTTTTTTTTAACTATGGACACTTTGAGGTCTAAGGGGGTTAACAGTGCCCCTTTTAAATTAACCCTAGGCTTACTGCCCAAACCTGGGCTGACCCTTGCAGATGGCAACAGGGAAAGAGAGATTGAGAAGCCCCCAGGTCCCTGTGGCATAAAGAACTTGCATGAAGACCCCACTACATTGATAATTATATACTTGCCAGACGTGTTCCAGAGTTTGAATTTTGTGATATCAGCAGCAACCTGGTCTATGGTTCCCTTCAGCAATGATTTCTCTTCTAGCTGAAAAATATCCCAGGCATTGAATTGGAACTAGTTGCACACCAGGTGCGATCTTTAAGATTTAAATGATGTTATAAGAACTGCCATCCAGTGGCTGGGAGGTGAATCCTGAAGGCATCAAAACTAACAAGTCTAGTCCTGGCAGCCCACCTACATGATTAAATTCTTGCTGTAATCAAAGGGAAATGTGTGAACTGCAAAGGCAGCTTATTTCAGTCTCATATGAGCCTTTGAGCTACTGGTCCACAAATGTCTTTGTTCCAAGACTTGAGTACCAGATGAGACAAGGCTGCCATATATCCTGAGGCTAAAATTTAAAAACACTATCTTTAAACTACAGTTTTAAACAACAAAATCACATGTTGTTCTTTTCAGGGATACAGTTCCTCTTGCCACATAAAATAGTAGTAAGCCAAGACTTTCAAAATATTTTCTTTAGTTCCGATTCCATTAGTACCCTCGCCTCCACCTCAGCCTGAAGATGGAAGAACTTCAGAGCACAAACTTTTCTTCATGAATATTTCACTGTAGATAGTTTTGGGACATTTGTTGTTGTTCACCTCCCTGTTGTTGTATTCCTTCTGTTAAACACTTGTTCCTTGATGTTGCCTTCATTGTTTTTTGTTATGTTTTTCATTTTCTTGACAATATGAATGTTTAACTCTTTTGACATAACACTTCATTGCCATGAGTCAATTCATTGGGTTTCAAGGTTAAGTTACTTTTTTGTGCGGCCTGTGGGTGTGGGGGAGGGGTGGCCTGAGATGTGGCAAACTGAGAAACAGGTGAACACTCAGCAGTTGAAGACAAGAACAATGTCCACAGAAATTGTTTTGTTTTTCTTACTTTTTGTTGGGGGAGGGGCAGAACAGCGACAAACTTGAAAGTAATGCAGTGTTTTAACTACAGAACTGCTGCTGTTGTCAGTCAGTGTGACTTATCAGCATAATTCAGGATGTAGTAATCCTTTGCTTCATCACCAGCTTCCTTTGCAACACAGCAGTTTATCACTCAGGAGTTGTTCACTGACTCCAGGTGCAAGGCACTTTATTATTCTAGCAATGTAATTGAATACACAAGGTGTTAGGATACCTTGCATCACAATTTCTGCACATAACACACATGTTCTATGACTCTGTCGCTTATTCAGGAGAACTCAAACCCCTCAGCTGTGTCTTCATCAGATGGCACTGTCATACTCTCCTCATCCTCTAACAAGTCCTGCTACTCATCGCCTTCTTCGGCAGAATCCTGGAATCTTGCTGTTATTGACACAACATACCGAAAGAGAAACTAGAGGGCATAAGGCAAGAGATGGATGCAGAGCAGAAATGGGATATTATTAAAAGGGAATTACAGGGGCAACAGAAGCCTGCACCAAGACACAGAGTAAGAGGATCAGAGCAAGAAAACCATGCTGGTTGAACAGCGAGGTAGTGGAGGTGGTGACAGCAAAATGAGAAGTGCACCAGAGGTATAGAAGGATGGGGAAAGAAGTGGACAGGAAGGAGCATGCAGGATGATCCAGGGAGGTGACCAGAAAAGTGAAAGAAGCCAAGGCCCAGAGGGAGCTGAGATTTGCACAGGGAATTAACGGGTGGGGGGGAGAACGACTTTTTCAGATACATCAGGGACAAAAAGAAAGTGCAAGGAGACAATAGTGAGGTTAAAAAGGGGTGGAGAGTGGACAGAAAAGGGTGAGGGGACTGCCCACCATGGGCTGAGAGGGTGGGGACAGGGGGAGATTAGGCAACAGATGGAAGAATTGAGGCAAGTAGAGTCCCAGAGGGACTGAGGGCACTGAAGATAGATAAGGCACCAGGGCCGGATGGTATCCACCCCAGGGTGCTGAGGGAGATGGTGGAGGTGTTGGTGGAGCTGCTGGCGGATCTGTAATAATAATAATAATAATAAATAATGATGCTTTATTTATTATGCACCTTTCAAATATCAAGGCGCATTCCAGTAAAACAATAAAACACCATAAAACAGAATCATCATCATAAAATAACAATAATTTTAAAAACAGAATCATCATGATAGAATAACAATACAAATCAGCAATCAACGCTACCATATGCTTTGACCCAGAGAAAAGATTTTAGGGCCTGTTTAAAACTCCCCACAGTCGTGCACTCCCTCATCCTGTACAGTACTTCACTGGAGTTGGGATGTGTGCCACTGGACTGGAGGATGGCACATGTAGTACCATTATACAAAAGCTGACCAAGGGATGAACCGGGTAATTATCACCCGGTAAGTCTCACCTCCATAGTGTGCAAACTCTTGGAGACAATACTAAAGGAAAGACTGGTGTCGTACTTGGAGGACAATGTCCTCCAGGATGTGAGGCAGCATGGGTTTGTTTCAGGGAAATTTTGTCAAACCAACCTGATAGAATATTATGACTGGGTGACAGGTGAGCTTGATAAGGGTCATGTGGTGGATGTTCTTTACTTGGACTTCAGCAAGGCCTTCTATTCTGTGCCTCATGGAAGGCTTAGGGGAAGCTAACTGGTGTAGGGGTAGGGGCAAAAATGATGAACTGGATTACAAGCTGGCTGAGTGGGAGGCTGCACTGGGTGGTGGTGGTGAGAGGGGAGCTCTTAACTCCAAGGCTGGTGATGAGTGGGGAGCCACAGGGTTCTGTGTTGGGGCCAGTACTGTTCGGGCTCTTCATATCAGGCATTGCACAAGGGGTGGTGAGCAAGATGAGTCTGTTTGCTGACAACACCAAAATCAGAGCAGTGGTGAATGGAAAGGAGGGATAGAGGCAGCTGCAGGGGGACCTAAGCAAGCTAGAAGAGTGGTCAGAGAGGTGGCAGCTGTGGTTCAATGCAAAGAAATGTAATGTTATGCATCTGGGGTGAAGAACCTAAGGAGAGAATACTGGCAGGGAGGGGTTAAGCTGGGGATCACTAAGGAGGAGTAGGACCAAGGGGTAATGATAACAGGGACCAAGGACAACACTGCCCAGTGCAGGAGAGTGGCTGCAAAAGTGAACAAAATGCTGGGGTGCATAGTGAGCGGGTGAAGAAAGGTGATCTTGTCCCTCTACAGGTTACTGGTAAGGCTGCACTTAGAGTATTGTGTGCAGTTTTGGAGGCCATACCTAAAGTGTGATATCAGGCTACTGGAGGGGGTGAAGAGGCGGGCAACAAAGATGATATGTAGAATGGAAGGGATAGACTATGACCGCAGGCTGAGAGACCTGAATCTGTACACCTTGGAGGACAGAAGGGACAGGGGGGGACATGATAGAGACATTTAAGTATCTGAGGGGAATCAATAAGGATGGGGCAGATGGGGTCTTTAAGTTAAGGAGGGGGAGGTGGGGGGTGACAGTGGGAGGACAAATGGGAGGGGGGTGGGGCAGCTGCAAACTAGGGGTGCTAGCTGCACACTCGAGCAGACTTAGATAGACCGGGTGGTCTGTTTCTGCTGGCACATTCATATGTTCATATGTTTGTATGCTTGGGGTAGAAATGGGAGTTCATTTTGACAAATGTTAGATACTCAACATTCTGATCAGACAGGCGGCTTCAGTGGTCAGTCACAATAGCACATGCAGCACTGAAAACTCTTTCAGAGCTTACACTGGCACAGGGGAAAGTGAGGTAGTCCATGGCAATAGCCGTAAGTGCAGGCCAGATTTCCAGTTTGCTGTGCCAATAGTCCAGGGGCTCATCATCAATGCTTATCAGCTGTGGGTCACCCATATATGACTGCAGCATATGGCGTACAGACAGCTGCAGTTCTGTGTCACCCTCCGGAGGGTGGCAGGTAGACACATCAATGCCGTCAGGATGGACCAGAGGGAGTTTGTGGCACCTCTGCTACCACATGATGATGAAGGTGAGTGTGCAAACACTTTACTGGTGGTGGAGAAGGATACAAGGTGAGGGGCTGTTGTTGCTTGCAGTTTCTGTATGTGGCTGATTTTTCAAACCCATACCTCTGGGTGTGTCATCCAGTTTTGGACCTTGCCATGCAGGATGCCCATATAGTGATCAAGATCAGCCTTCCCACCTTGAAGAAGTGCCATTATGCCATGCTTGTACCTGGGATCAAGCAGGGTTGCCAGGATGTATGCCTCCAAGTTGTTAATGTAAATGACCCTGGGATCATCATAACACAGCTGCATGATGCAATCAGCCAGCTCTACTCCAACAGAGTCTGTAGCCGCTCCAAATTTCCCCCTTACATTGACCAGTGCCTCGCAGAGTACATGCAGCAATGGTATCACCTGGATCAAACATGCATTTTCAGCTCGCATAACCTGTGTCACCTGTTCAAGTGGACAGAGTACTTGGATAACACTGTCCATCAAAAACCACTGGGATGGACTCAATGACATGGCTTCCTGTGCATCACGATCACGCATGTGCACTATGTACACATTGAGAGGCTTGTACTGTTCATATAGCCTCTCAAGTATATAGAGTGTGGATTTCCATTGGGTTGGCACATCACGCTTTAAGCGGTACTGTGGTACATTATTGGCCTTCTGTAGAGCCCTGAGCTCTGCTCTAGCCAGTGCAGAGTGACTGAAATGGCTGCAGATTTTGTGGCTAGCAGCCAACATGGTACTCACTGGTTTGTGATCCAGAAAGGACTTCACAATGAGAATCAACACATGAGCAAAGCAGGGGACATGGTAAAAGCAGGCATCGGAGATTGCTTTGATAGCATTTCAGGCATTGTCACTGGCAATATACGCAGCTTTGAATCTGTGAGGCTTTAGCCAGTGTCTAATGGCCTCATTGATGTATGCGAGAATTCTGACAGATGTGTGTGACCCATGCATAATCTGCATACTCAATATGGCATGCTGTCGACCAACACTAATACTGCTGCCAGTAGTCAGGGGACAGGTAGATGAGGGACTGGGATGCAAGACATATACCCAAGGAAAATAGACCCAGTGTGCAGTTATGCACATATAAGTAACACTTAATGATGGGGCACTCGTCCAGATGTCGGTGGTGAGGTGAATGCTGGCTACTGCAGAGTGGGACAGAGCATGTGACACCATGCAGGCTAGGTCATTATACATTGATGGAAGAGCCTTTGTGCTGAAATAAGTTTGGCTGGGCACTTTATATTTAGATGAAGCCTTCTCTGTAAGTTCAATGAAACCTGGATTCTCAACAAATGAGAATGGCACACAGTCTTTTGCCAGCGTCTTGGTAACAGCCATGTTAAACTTTTGTCACTGGGTGTTTGCAGTGATACTTGGTGTTTTTTGTTAATGCTGATTTAATATCTGTCTGCTTCAAACCTAAAAGTGTGTTGAACTTTGTGGGGTGTTTTGGCCTTGCCAGGTATGGTCTTGTGGCTTTGGCTGCCTTGTCCGCCAGCAGGGACATGCTTGAAAAAGCTCTCTGTCCGTGCAGGGATGGACAGATCACTTCGACTACCTTCACTTGTGTCTGCACTTGTAGGGGTGGAACACAATAATGGGTCAAATGTTTCAATATCATTAGCAGGCTGAAGACCCTCTCTTTCAGACAGTGCTGAACTATCAGAACTGGGCATGGATGCCAACCGCTTATGCTGTGTTCATTAATGGGGTGCTTACTTTTCACATGACTGTGCATACCAGTTGGCCCATAGTGTGAACCTGGCTTACCCCTGCTAATTTTGGAATGACAGATGTTGCACACAGCCATGCTGTCATCAGACTCATTAATGACAAAGAAATTCCACACAAGTGAATGTCCATAGGCACGATAGATTTTCATGGGTGGGGCAGATGGGGACAGGGGTGGAGGGGTGGGTGATATTCTTTTCTTAGGAAACTCCTACTTCTGCTGCTGATTCCCATGTCCCATTTTTGGCCATTAATGATCCATTCCCCTGACAGGTTGCTGCTTGTGGAGTGATATTAAAGGGGGTGCTGGCACTTTACTACTGACAGTTGTGGTTGCCGATTGTGGAAGGGGTGGCTGCCAAGTAGGGTTCAATACTGGGTCATCATCGCCCTCACCCTCAACACCCCCATCACTAGTATCCTCACTGCTTACTGAAATTTCAGGCTGTGACAGTAAGGGATGACTGTACCCCACCTCTTCTTCCTCAGTTGCTTTCTCAGTCACATGAACAGTGGCACTAACCAGATGCTCACTCTGAGGAGGTTCTTGATCCTCAGGCAACTTCTGAAGCTCTCTGTGTTGTTGCTCCTTCTCAATCTCTACTCCACCCACAGTAACTGGTCATGCACCACCCTTAGTGTCATCATCGCTGATAATATGTGCCACTGGAACCAAACCTTCCTCACTGTCTGTCCCTAGCAGCTCCTGACCTAACTCCTGGGTGTCCTGTGACTGAAACTGTTCACTCTGCTCCTGTTCCTCTTGAGACCCTAGGGACTCACACAGTAGTGCAACAACATCCATGGCAGTCTTTTTACACTCTTTTGTATGCTGTGCAACAGCTGCACTGGAAGTAGCAGTACTGTGCTGCGTCCCAAAGAAGCTGGATGCTTTGATTCCAATGGTGGCTGACACGGGCACTGTATGTGGCATGGCTGGCATTGCATTACTACCAGAACGTGCAGTACCATAAACAGTATTGCTCCTACTACCACCTTCCCCAGCACCCTGTACACCTCCTTGTGACCCCCTTGTGAATGATCAAGAACCACTAGCACTTTTTCCACATCCTCCACATTTCCCCTGGCCTTTGCCTGACATGTTGTACTTTCTCTGCTTCACTAAAGCCTTAAATATGAGCAAGTATTCAAAAACAATGCAGCAAAACTAAAGACCGGAAATGCAGAACACACAGAGTAACACAAGTTACATATGATATTATCACAAAGATCAACAAAGTGCTGAAATATCTTTGACCCAGCACTCCGAGTCCAAGTAGATACCAGCAGTAAATTTCTTCTCCTGAGCAAAATGAACTGGCAGACTGTCAATCATAAAGCCTGTTCTGTGCAGCAGAACAAACATAGCTCTTCCCTCTTCAGTAAACTCTTCATAAGTGAGGAGCTATGCAGTGAGAAATGTGTGCTATCACCTGGTGCCTCCCTCTGTACCCCATGTGACTACAGAGCTGTAAAGCATGTGATTAGAGCTACATGCAGTGTAATTTGACCTTTCTGTGGAATTTCTGTGGTGAAATGCTAAATTTTGGTATACCATGGAATTTAAAAGTACGCAATTCTTTGATTCTGTGGAATTCAAAAAAAGAAATGCCGAATAACACAAGGAAAAGAGGGAAAAAACAAAGCAATTAAAAAAAACAGCCTAATTGCTGACCCCACACTTCATTCATTCATTTTTATTTGTTAACCGGGTTAAAGTAACTGGGCCGAAGCCCTTTTTTAGGCCCAACCCGGACAAATAAGAACATACAAACATAACAAATGCATAAAAAACAAATAAACATACAGCACAATATAACAAATAACTCACTAATACAATTCACTTAAGGTGCTTGACAGCTTGGATGGTTATATTCACTATGTGTATTTAAAATTGACAATAGCACTTGTAGAAAAACAAACATAATCATACATTGCTGGTGTCTTGTTTTTGCAGGGGGTTGGGGCTATGCCCCTGAACCCCTCCAGCTAAATTGTCTAACTCTGGAGGGGGGGTGTATCAATTCTTATCCTGCACTGGGAAGAGTGAGAGGGTGCACTACCACGTATGCTTACTTTCATGGTTTTGCACCCTCTCGCTCTTCCCTACCATGCTGTTCCTACCTAGCGGTCATGTCGTGTGCTGTAGTGCATACGACACATTGACCCGGTAGGTTTTTCCACACTTAATAACAAAAAGTCCACAGTTCATAATGAAATACCACAGTACTAGGTGGAAAGCCGTAATAATTTGATGAAAGTTCGGAATTCCGCCATAGGCGGAAGAGTGGAAATTCTGTGAAAATTCCAAATATTTCATGAAACTTCCGCAACTACGTAAATCCACACTTTCGCCCATGCCTTGATGTACTACATGACTACTTAGAATTCAGTACTAATAGATTAGGTTTGTCTAAAATACTTGTATGTTATACTGATGCACTGAAGGATTGTCTGATAACCAATTTTCATGGATTGTGCTCTTTTTTAAAGTACTTATTTGTCATACTGATGCATTGAAGGATTGTCTGATAATCATTTTTTATGGATTGAGGTTGTTTTGTTAATTGCATTCATATTATGATGGTATTTTTATATGTGTAATGACTGCTTTGTCGAACAGTAAACTTGATTGATTGATTGATTGACTAGAAGGCAGGTGATATTTTCCATACAAAAATAATCAATAAATATTTGTGAGTGAATATGGGGAAAATTTCAGCAGGGCATTTTCATGGATCTCTAAGGAGATCAAGCAAAAGCCTTTGGAAAGTGGTATGGTTAGTATATTGTTGATGGTGGGCGGTATGCTGTTCAGATCAGTCTGACCTAAAAAGAAGGTCTGTCTATTGAAGTTTTTTCCAGATATGGGTACTATCCAGGTAACTGCCTGAGTCAGTCATGGTGGTGACTGGTAAAGAGGGATGTAGAACAGGTGGAATTCTGGAGAGTGGAAACATTCATGGAACAGTGTTTAACAGTGGCGATCACTGTGGACGGGTGGGGATTAGCCTGCCAAACTGGCTGTAGAATAGGCATTGGTGGATCCTTATGTCACTCTCAAGTGTGAAATTATACAACCTGTTGTGCAGGATATCTGACCCACACAATGTTGCTTTGGGTGCTGTGATGTATTTTATTTATTTATTTATTTATTTTGGTAACTGGTTAATCCCACTGAGACCAGATAGTCCCTTTTTCAGGGGTGACCCAGGGTTAATTACAGAGAAACATGAGGCAGTGACATACACATTTTACAGTTATGAGCAGTAATGGACATATGCTACAAGGAGTACAGGAATATTAGTCAGCATTTTCACAGCAGCTCATTATACTAGAGGGACAACAGATTACAAACTATCAGGTATATAGTATGGCAAGACAGCAGATTACAATATGTTAGGTACATAGTGTGGTAAGATAACCCATTATCAGTTATAGCAGGAGTAGTGAGTTGGTTTCAGCAAATGAGATTTAAGCTCTTTTTTTGAAATCCCTTAGGGAGGTGGATGATTGGATGCTACATGGGAGCCTATTCCATAGGGAAGGTATGGAGGAGGAGAATGATTGAGCTCTCCAAGAGTTACGGACTCTAGGTACCTGAAGAAACTGGAGTTCTGAGAAGCTTAAAGTTCTTGTGAACTGCTAAAGTTTTAGCAGATTTTTTAGACTAGGAGGGGAGGTGTCCTGCCTTAGTTTGTAGGTTAGGCATATGGAGGGGTAGGCCAGTCTGCCCTCAAGAGATGGCCAGTTTAGGGAATTTAGCTTTGTGCACTGGTGGGCAAGTGGTTTCGCTGAGTTGGCAAACCTCCCTATCCTGTGGTAGAAAATTATCAGCATTTGTAGCTTAGTACCCTTAACAGAGTGCAGTACTGGAGCCCATGCAGTACAGTGGGAAGAAAGGTACTTTTGGTAATTCTGCAGCGAGATTCAGAGGCAAGGAAGGGCCTTAAGCAGTATAGGAGACCCAACTTCTGATTTATAGTTTTAGTTAAGTGGCTGAGATGGGTCTCATACGTACCATCTTGGTCAAGGTAGACCCTCAGGTACTTAAAGGAGTTGACCACCCTCCACTCTTGTCCTGTCAAAGAGGCAGAGTTCAAGCTTTTCAGCATGGTCAGTGCCAAGGCTTCACCACATCTTAATAGTCAGAGAGAGTAAGACATGCCTTGTTACCTGCAGTTTTGTAAGAGAGTTGAGATGGTGCCTGACCTTTTGAGAGCTAATAGTCTGTCACCCACAGAAGCAGTGATTTTAAAGAGTTAATGTACTGCCTAAAATGAATATTAGTTTTAAAAAAACATTCAGCTACTGCCTTGTATATCTAAGGGGCTTTTTATTTTCCCTTTGCATAATTAGAAGATGATTTTTTACCTGATGTTAGTAGGTGTGGTCAGTGGAACAGCACTCTGACTGGCAAAAGGCATATCTGGTTCCGTTCCCCATCACTACATCATCAGCATCGTGACTTGACTGTGACATCACAGCTAGTCAGGAAGAACCATTCTGTAGCTGCTATGCCAGTCACCAGTGATGTCAAAGCCAATGAGGTCACAGGGCTGATGATGTAGTGGGGGGGAACTACATTATATATGTCAGCTGCCAGGCAAAGTGCTATTCCACACATTCAGCATAATACTGTCATATAGAAAACTTTCTAATGAGCAAACAGAAAAAGAAAAACAACTTCAGAAATGAAAAGTTACAACTGACTGCTACTTAAAATTTGTAACATTTCCCTGTCTCTTATTTTTTGGTTCTACTAGCTCTTTAAGTGAACATAAATAAACTATATGCCATATCCTATGCAATACTTCCAATTATGGTAACCACTACCCTAGTTAGTTGCCTGTGGATAAGAGCAAGTATATTTTTTAGGGCTATATACAGTACTGTATGTTCAGGTATGGTGGAGATCAGAATCTGATCAGATCTATGCCAACACTCACCAAATGCTCTAAGAATATGTGGACATCGACTAGTCTTAACTTTGTACAGATTCCTTTTTCTGATTTATGAATTTTGCCCAGCATACCTTCTAGTGCCACTTGGCATTCTTAATTATTCCTACCAAGTAGAGATGGACAAAGTGCGGCCTTCTGTTTGCATAGTTTTTGCTACATAACAGGCTCAATTCACAAATCTCTCTCAAATTGCTAAAATAATTCAAAAAGTGCATAATGTAGCTTGTGACAAAAAATTCCACAAAGTGTGCACTTTCAGAAAATGTACATTTCACGGATTTTTTCCCATGAATTGGCTTTGTTTCACAATTTTTTTTGCAAAGTGACACTTTGGGGAATTTTGTGAAGTACCTCCACTGTGCACAAAATGTATGAAATGAGAAGTTTCCCACTTTGTGGGGAAACTCATCCGCAAACTGAGTCTATACAACATCTGCACTACAAAGGCATCCATAGAGATACCAGACCCATACAGTCATCAACATACCACTGCATTCTGCCTAATACAGCACAGCTCTGAAGGGAACAAGAATCCAGTGGAAGATATACAGAGGTCCAGAGCACAGAAGGTCTATGACTATTTATTTATTTTTATTTATTGAATAATCGGATTTACAACCTTTGAGCCAGTGGCTCATTTACAAAGGTACCTCGTCACAGAGAGGACACACATGGTTAACATAGCTTACAGAGTACAGTCAAGACAGAATAACAGGTTTTTTACATATTTACAGAATACAGACATACAGAGTCACATACAGTAGTTTTATATAGGTTGCATGAACATAAACACATAGTATTACATACAATTGCTTGAACACATGTATAATTAATAAACATTTCAAATAGTACTAGCAGGTACTGGCAGAGGAGAGAGGTCCGGGGAGTGGTTGGGGTTGGGTGGGTGGGTGTTCAGCCCAGTGAGCCATGTCAATAGTGCCAGAAGAGCAGCAGCGTATCTTTTAGTGACAGGTACAGCAGCGGGTGTTGAACAGCAGGTCTTGTAAGGCAGCTTTGAAGGGGGCAATTTTGGAGGTGTTGGAAATGGCTGCAGGGAGTGAGTTGAACCAGGTAGGGGGTTCTGTAGCTGAATGACCTCTGAGCCCGGGTGGTCCTAGTTCTAGACACTAGTAGAGTGACCTTGTCTGAAGTTCAGGTGGTGGCTCTGGGGGGTGTAAATTGGATGGAGGCAGACACCCTTGGGGGGGGGAGCCCAAGTAGAATCTTCTTGGTTAGCAGGCTGGTTTGGTAGTGGATGCGTTCATCAAGGTTTAGGAGTTTGGCCATGTCATAGAGTTGACAAGTGTGGGTGAGTCTAGGGGCACTGGTCAGTAGCCTGCAAGCCTTATTTAGCATGAGTCTAATCTTGCTGAGGGCAGTGGAGCAGCAGCACCATATACTGGGAGGCTATAATCAATAAGGGACATTACTGTGGACGTGATGGAAAGCCTGAGGGCATCAGGTGGGATGCAGTCCTTGTGCCAGTAGAGGATGCCAAGGCGCGCATTTGCAGTGGAAGCAAGGGCAGAAATGTGGGCATGAAAGGTGAGGGCTGAGTCAAATGTGATTCCAAGGTATCTGTACGAGTAAACTTGTTCGAGTGGCTGATAAGCGCTGGGGAAGATTTGGAGGGGACTTTTACTGACTTTGTTCTGGTGGTGGGCAAAGAGCATTGCTTTAATTTTTTTGAGGTTAATTACTAGTCTGCTCTTCTTAAACCAGTTCTCAGCATCACTGAAAGAGTGCTGGAGGGAGTCTTGGAGGGAGGTGAGATTTGTGTGAGCTGCATAAATCACGGCGTCATCAGCATATAGTCGAATATTGCCAGAACAGGTGCTAGGCAGGGTGTTTAGGTACAGGTTAAAGAGTAGTGGGCCAAGGATAGAGCCCTGGGGAACCTCTGAGTGGATGGGATGGGTTTCTGAGAGCACCCCATTGTTTTTGACATGCTGGGACCGGGCTGATAGGTAGATCACACACCAGGAGAGGGGGCCAGCAGAGAAACCCATATGGTTGAGAGCATTTAGTAGGAGTGGGTGAGAGACAGTGTCAAAGGCCTTAGAGAGGTCAATGAACACTGCCCCAACTAGGGAGCTGAGGTCCAGGGAGGTGTGTAGGAAGTTGGAGAACTCCATTAAAGCTGTGCCTGTACTGTGACCAGCGTGGAAGCCATGTTGTTCTGGACACAGGATGTTATATTTTGCTAGATATTCGGTGAATTGGGTGGCCACCACTTTTTCTAAGGCTTTGGAAGGAGGGGAGAATGGAAATTGGCTGATAGTTGCTGGGGGCGGACCGATCACCACCTTTGTGAATAGGTGCTACTGTCGCAGTTTTCCATGCTGTGGGGAATTGCCCCAGACAGAGGGATCGGTTCAGTAGATCCGTCAGTGGGACCAGGACTTCATCCAGGACCAGCCGGAGTATTTTTGGATCCAGGGAACCGCTGCTAGGACTGGTGCCTTTTAGTGCTTTAAGCAGGAGTGGTTTGGCTTCCTGAATGGATACCTTGCGTAGGTAGAACTGGGGGTGCTGCAGATCTGAAGGCAGCGGGTTGTGAGTAGGGTCGAAGAAGTTACTCAGGAGGATAGGGCTAAGATCAATAAAAGAGGAGTTAAGGCAGTCCCTTTTTATATACCTTTTTATATACTAAGATTCATACTAAGAAAGTACAGATGTACAGAAGGCTATGGGCCATTTAAAGTACATCTTCCACAAGCGGGCTTTGCTCCCATTTTCAGTAACTCACAGGAAACTGTCTAATTTATTCTTAAAGATTGAAAGAGAATTAGCTTCCACTACATCTCTAGAAAGCGCATTCCACATTGTTATAATTCTTTGTGTAAAATAACTTCTTCTAGTCGTGTTTTTTGGATTGGTAAGCTTTAACTGGTAAGTATGGCTCCTAAGTGAAATTTCTCTATGTGCAAGGTCTGATAATAAGGTTGCATCTTTAGAGATTTTAAACATCAATATAAGGTCACCTGTTAATCTCCGGAGTTCCAGTGAATACAAGTTTAGGTTTTTAATTCTACTGTCATAACTTACATTTTCACAACCATCGATCATTCTTGTAATATGTCTCTGCACCCCTTCCAGTTTGTTCACATCCTTATGTAAGGTAGGACTCCATAATGGAGAACAGTAGTCTAATAATGGCCATACATAGGCTCTGTATAATGGTATAATACCACCAGTATTTGTTCAGGCAATTGATCTTTTTATACAAGAAATGATTTTGTTTATTTTAATTGCAAGTTCTGTACAATGTTTTCCAAACTTCAAGTCACTGTTAACAACTACTCCCAGATCACTTTAGCTTGTTATCATGCTTAGGATCTTTCCTGCCAGACCGTAGTCATTACATTTGTTGTCTTTTCAGAAGTGCATAGCAACACACTTTTCTGGATTGAAAGTCATTCCAATTGAGCTAGGCCACTGTTCTAATTTTACAAGATCAGATTTCAAGGTATCTGCAACCCCTTTCTGTACTAAAGTCAGCCAGGATTTTAGTATTGTCGGCAAATTTTATGGCAAAACTACTGATACTCAAATCTAGATCAGAGATAAAAAGAGAGAACAATGAAGGACCCAGGACAGAGCCCTGTGGTACTTCACTTGTCACAATTCATGTGTCAGACTAAAAACCTCTAATTTTGACCACTCGCTGTCTATCTGAAAACCATGCCATTACCCAGTTTATTACAGATGGGTTTAATTCTAATGTGATCAGTTTTTCAATGAATATAGAGTGTGGGACTTTATCAAAAGCCTTACATAAGTCCAAATAGATAATATCAACAGATTTCTTTTGTTCTAATAATGCACTCACTCTCTCTCTCATAAAAGACGAGGTCTGCAGTCAGACAAGATCTCTGGGATTTAAAGCCATGCTGTGAATTGTCACAAATGTCTTTGTCAGTCAATTCTTTCATAATTGTATCTTTTATTACAGATTCCATCAGTTTGCCAATGATGCTGGTCAAACTGAAAGGTTTGTAATTAAATGGACTAGCTCAATTTCCTTTCTTAAAAATAGATATCACCTCAGCTTGCCTCCATTCCTTGGGTACATTACCAGTATTTAAAGATAGGTTAAAAAGTCTATAAAACGGTTCGACCAACCGTGATTTAATTTCCTTCAGCATTCCAGGATTGAGTGAGTCAGGGCCATTGGTATAACTTTATAATTACTTGGGTTATAATGTGCTCGGTGTATCTTTGTTCTCAGTTTGCTCTGCAACTGAATCTATACTCTCTAATAAGCCTCAAAAAGAACACTAACTGTTCCTGCTTCAAAAACCAATGCTGACAGAGGAACTTTTACTTTTATCATTGTCACTGATTGGTTTGTTATCAGAATCATTACATTGGTTTGTTATCAGAATCATTACAAGGCCTGGATCTTTTAAAGTACCACTGCTACTTTTTTTGAGGCCTCATTATATCTGTCTATAATTTTTTTAAAGAATTATTGTATGTTGTACAATTATGCTTGTCCAATATGACATTAATGCATAAAATCTAACTGCTATTGTCTGTGTTCATGCCTTCTTGAAATAATTGTAGGCCCTGGCCCTTGGAGATGCCAGCATGCTAAGTCTCCAAGCCGCCCTTCCCAGAAGTGAAGGGCATACTGTGGGACAACTGTCCAACTTCCTGTTGATGTGTTCCAGACGTCCTTGTTTCGAGATGCAAACTTAGCTCTTCCACAGGTTAAGTAGCCATTCTGTTACTTGAGCCACCTGCCAGCCATGTAGATATCTTTTTATGAACAAACAGCTAAAAGGAGAAAGCTGGACCACCTTCAAGCTAGGAGCAGGACTCTCACAAACCAAAAGTTCATTTACACAAACAGTAAGGTGCCTGTTCACTTCAACTGAGACAGAAAAGCACACTGTAGGGAAAACAATTAAATTTATTCAGGACAAAACAAACAAGATCTAAAACTGAGGTGGTCCCACTGAAATACTTTAAACACAGGTGTATTTTCAGCCTAACGTTTTACATGAAACACAGGTGCCTCAGCAGAGATATGGGGATCTTTTTCACTACAAAGTGCTTTGTGATCTCAGTTTGGGTAAGTACCGTAGGCACCTTACTTTTTGAGTATATGTTTTTGTTATTAAGAACATAACAGTTTAGTCTAAAGTTTTAATCTAACGGTGACTTGTACAGGCTTGCAGAGAATATGATTTAAAAAAATGCACATGTAAACAATAAAAACTTGACAACACAAGCTATCTACCGTGAACAAATAATCATCATATTATATAATTATTATATAAGCTTGTTCATTCTCCTTCAGGTGTATTCTCATAGCCCTTTGGGCTAACAGTGTCTCAGAAGGGGGTCTACACTCCTACAGGGTGAGAAGAGCCTGCTGCCACACTCCCTAAGCTCTTGCTAGACAGCATTCCGGGAACTCAAGGCTGCATGGCTGTCTCTGTACATTTTCTGAGGACAATTGCCTTTATTTTGGGATAGCGCTTATTGGCTGTTTGTGGAACATGAGCTCCTTGTTTGGTTCCTCATCCTGCCAGGCATTTCCAAATTCCTCCTGACTGGACTATGTCACTATCATTGGCCAGTTTATTTAACCTTTCTTTCCCCCTAATCCAGTATTGCCTCTGATATCTGGTCTGTTTTAATACTCAGTGCTGAATTTTTTCAGTTTATAGTGTATTTTTTTTGTCTACTTTTCCATTTGCAGATTATACTGTAAAGCCACTATCGGGCAACACGATGTGTAGGTTGCAATCCTCTTCCCAATGCTCCCCAACACTTCTGTCCTGCATCATTCATACCTAAATTCTCTGCCTTTCATCCCTCTCTGTAGTGTCCCTTGCACAGGCTCCCAGGCTATCACTAGGCATACAATGTGGCATCCAAACCAGGGTTTGAACCAGGTACCTTTTACTCGAAAGGAAGCAACCCTATTACTGCACCACTGCGTCTGCCACAGTGTTAGGTGTCAGCAACACCCACTCATACCTGCCCCTGGTTACATCTACCACCGCTGTACTCCCTCACAACACCCACTCACACAAACTAACCATACTACTGTTGCTAACCATGTTTACCCTGCTCAGCAACAAACCTCCAGTTACCTCTGGTATGTACACACTTTTGCTGCTGGGGGAGCACCTTACCCCTCATAGCCTCTCCGTCACCCTGTCTCTCCCCATAGCCCCCCACACCCCTCCCCTCTACCCCACCCCCATCTCTCTGTGCCTTGAGCCCTTCATGTCTGTTCCTCCACTTGGCCAACCCAGCCCTCACATAGCTGCCTATTCCCTGTTCATCACCATCTAAGCTTGCCAGCCACCACTAGCTGGCAAAGCACCACCAATTCATGGCCCTTGTCTGGATCTTCCACTTGCTTCTTCTACTATCTGGCAATGTTAACCCCAATCCTCGCCCAGCAGTGCCCCCCCCAACTGTGGTCACCCATGGGGCTCTGAATAGCAACTATGAATATCTGCAGCTTGCCTAAAAAATGGCAACCCTGCAATGCTGGATTGCACAGCACCAACCAGACATTCTGGCTTTAACAGAAACCAGGCTGTCAGCCAAGACTCCAGACCCATTTGTCTCTATTTCTGGCTACTCTCTCATTAGGCTTGATCATAACGGCAAGAGAGGCAGTGGCTGTGCCTTCTATGTGAATGACTCACTGCATTACCAAACCCTGCCTGTGTCCTCCCTAGACCATGGTGCCCAAACCTTCTCAATAAAATTCTCCCCTGACCCAAACCATTCTCCTGTTACTCTCACCGTCACCTACATCCGGTCCAGCAGCTAATCATCTGCCTATAAAGTGCTTTCTGACTACCTAGCCAGTCACCCCCCCACAAAATAGAACAAATCCTAGTTGGGGATCTCAACATAAACTGGCTGGTGAGCTCATCAACACACGCCAAAGATGCTTTTACTGCGTTAGATATGACCCAACTGGTATCCCAGCCTACTAGGGACAAACCCACTAATGGAACCCACACACTACTAGATATCCTGCTCACTAATCATCCCCATCATATTACCGAACTTGGTATCCTACCCAATGCCTTAAGTGACCACTCCCCAATCATCTTCAACTGGTCCTGTCAGCTAATTAAACCACCACCAAATATCACCTTTAATCATCGACTACACCCAGTAGGCATAGCCAGACTCAAGCAATATCTAATTAACTGGGACTGGTCCCCCATTTCCCAAGCCCAGTACATAGATGATGCACTGCAGTACTTCACCATCACCTTTAATACTACCTGTGATGCTTTTGCACTGACCATCAAAGTGACCACTAAGAAACATAGTGCCCTCTGGATCACCCCAGAACTCCTACAACAGTTCAAAATGTGTGACAACCTTTGGCATCGTGCCACTGCCTCCAGTTTGCTAAGCGATAGGCAGGCCTATAATGCTGCCCACAATAAGTGTACCTGGGCAATCCGCAAGGCCAAGATGGAGCACTACAGAACTGCTCTAGCCACCTCCTGTGGTAGCACAAGAAAGTTCTGGGATAACATCAAGGAACTTAATGGTAAATCTCGCTCTCCCGCCCCCCCACAACTTAGTGTTAAAAGTACTATTACCACAGACACTCTTCACATAGCTAACTGCCTCAGCTCCATCTTCTCTGACGTCAGCTCAGTCCTCCCTAGCAACTTTTTTGATCCAATTCGGCCTACTCCACCACCTGAACTCCTCCACCCCCTTCAAACTCAGTCATTACCCCTACAGAAGCGAAAGCCTACCTGTCCAAAGCCCTCCAGAGCTCCAATTACTGCAAATACACCTTTGATATTCATATCATATACCTTTGCAAGACTCAGTTATCTCCCCACTCACGGACCTTCTAAATCTGTCCCTGTGCCAGGGCCAGTTCCCAACCTCATGGAAAACAGCAGTGATAACACCAATATTGGAATGTGGTACTAGCTCCCTCCCAAACAACTACCGGCCCATCTCGAGTCTCCCCCCCACTATCTAAAGCCCTAGAAAAGATCATGGCCAATCAGCTCACTGACTACCTCCTGGCACACAACCTCTTATGTAGGGAGCAGCATGGTTTCAGAGCTGGTCATAGCACTACGACCACTCTCACAGAACTCACTAACTCCCTGCACTCCTCGCTTGACAAGGGGCACCTCGCAGGAGCCATGTTTATAGACCTCTCAAAGGCCTTCGACATGGTTTCTCACCCTCTCCTTCTTAACACATTACAACAAATTGGGGTCTCTCATTATCCACTCTCATTGTTCTCCAACTATCTTTCATCTAGAACCCAATGTGTTAAAATTAATAATACCATATCTACTTTGCTGCCTGTTCACTCAGGAGTTCCCCAGGGATCTATCCTGGGCCACCTGCTATTCAGCGTCTACCTCAACGCCCTGCCTAAATCCTGCCCTGGCAACCTTCTCCTCTATTCTGATGACACTTTACATCGCACATCCTGATCCTCTCTCTCTCTGTCTCCAGTGTACCTTACAAAACTCCTTCTCTCAGATTGAACACTGGTTTGCTGAACACAGATTGGTGGTCAACACTAAGAAAACTAAGATGGTGCTCTATTCCCACCACCGAAACAGATCAAAGAATTCCCCTGGGAAATAATCTCCACCTCTCTCATCCCACTGGAACAGGTCCAAAAATATAAGTATCTAGGTATTACATTTGACTCTTCCCTCTCATTCTATGAACATATAAAAATCCTCACCTCTGCCACCAACACCCGCATTGGTCTCCTTTACAGACATAAAGACTGCCTGCCACCTGAAGCACTTCACCTAGTCGTTACCTGCTCGGTAGTATCGATGGTGGACTACTGCCTCACAATCTATACTGCTGCCAACCCTACGACGCTTCATTAAATACAAGTAGTCATCAATAAGGCCCGCTGGCTCCTCTCTGGTGCCGACAGAAATAACATACCTGCAACCTATACGCACTCACCAATATCCTCTTCCTTGAGGAAAGACTATTATATCAGACCTGTCTCTCTTCACCAAACAAATCCACCTGGGTTTAACCCCAATAGGTGTCATGACTTCTCTTCAGGAAGCCACCATCTCAGCATCCACATGGGCTACCCCAAAAACTATCTGGAAGGTGCCTAGGGTCAGGACCACCCTGGCCCAGCGATCCTTCCCCCTTAGAGCTCTATCCTGGTACAATGCCTTCTCACTAGCCATCACATCAATCACCAATCTGGATCCTTTTAAAGCTGCCTTAAGGGCCCATATCCTCTCCTCATGTCAATGCCAGTGTAACCGGTAACCTGTGGATCCTGCATTATGCCGCTAGGCCACACACCCACCTTTGGCCTAGCAGTGGAGAGCCCTCACTATTTCTAGCCTACAGGTTCCTCACCTCCCTCAGTTACCATATAGTTGCACTGGACTATGAATGCATTGTATTATGTATAAGACAAGGCCTCCCTGAGGCGGCTTACTACCAACTCATATCATGCATTGCTTTAGCTACTAGTTGTATAGGTCTTAACCACTCATTAAGTAAATATGTCGGTAGCTCTGCCCTGTTTTAGCTACCAAATGTATAGGCATTAACCAGTGCTCATTGTACTTATACTCTGTATGATTGCTCACCCACATTTATTCTATGTACGTACTGTATGAATGTCTATGTTTTATTCTGATGTGGAGCCTTTGTAAACGAGTCTATGACTCAAAGTGTTGTAATTCTGATTTCCTAAATAAATAAATAATTAAGTGACAACATTCATTTAGTTGGAGTATACAAAGCAATATCCAGCTTCTGTGAATGATTAAATGCCAAGGTGTTCAATCCCCACAGAAGCTGGTTATTGTGCGTATACTCCAACTAAATGAATGTTACTATTATTATACCACTAGGAGTTACATAGAATTGTTTTATGTAACTCCTAATGAAAAATGAGTGGTGTTACATGTTGAAATCAGGCTTTGAGAAGTAAAACTGAGACTCTAAGCATGTGTATTAGTGCCGATGATGATACACATGCCCAGAATCACAGCTTTACTTTTGAAAGCCCGTTTTGACACTGTAACTCTGCTCAA
Organism: Neoceratodus forsteri; assembly: GCA_016271365.2. Taxonomy (NCBI): domain Eukaryota; kingdom Metazoa; phylum Chordata; order Ceratodontiformes; family Ceratodontidae; genus Neoceratodus; species Neoceratodus forsteri. The sequence goes on from CM028133.1 coordinate 816,171,732, forward strand.
GCTTCACAATCTAACAAAGCTGAAGATGAAAAAAGACATGGTTCTCATTGTTACTGTTGCTGAACCCTTCTCTCTCTCTCTCTCTTTCAGTCTTCCCCCATGCCTGACTCACTTCAGGAAGAAATGTGTCTCTCTCATTCCTCACTTGACCTTGGTCTCTCTCTCCCTCTGTCTTCATCTTCCCCACATGCCTGGCTCACTTGATCAAGAAATTCTTTGCTCGCTCCTCGCTCAACCTCAGTCTCCTTTGCTCAGCCTCACAGATTAAATACTACTTGTTCGAGATATAAATACTAAACTTAGCTGCAGTGTAGAAGGGCTGCATTTAAGAAACTTGGGGGACGGTGAGTGTGACTAGTCCACAGAGTGGACAAGCAGTGTGGATAGTGAAGATATGGATAACCTACTGTGGGAGTGGTTACAGGTGAATAACTTACTGTGGGCAAGGCTAAATATGGATAACCTACTGTGGATGTGTAGTAGTAGTTTGTGGGATAATAATTGCCAGTTTTCCTTTGTTCTGATTGGCTTACACTAGATATCTGTGGTATAATACATAGAGAACAATGCCTGTGCAGGTGTGTGTTATGAGGATTTGTTACACACTGAGGGTGTGTGAAAAATCCTCAATAATACAGACCATGCACAGCTATTATTTTTTATGACTACTGGTGCAAGGAAGTCAATGTCAAAGGAAATTACTGAAGGAGGTATGCTGTGATCCCTGCTGCTGCTACTAGATCCCCCTTACACAAGCACACACACACACACACACACACACACACGATAAATTATTGGTATTATTTCTTTCTTTTTTTTTTTAATACACTTTGGAAATACTCGTAGTCAGCCATGGCCCATTCCAGATTACAGTGGCTGTCTCCCAAAGTCCTGCCTGAAACAAAGCAACACCAGGATCAACCAGATTGATTTTTAAAAATAGAAGTGCAAGATTAACTAGATAAATACTGTTAAGAAAGTAATAGCTTAACAGAAGTGTGGTCTGACTCCTCAGTAGCAGAGAAACCACTGCCATGTTTGTTGATGTGTTTGACTCACCCACACATGGAGTAGGAGTCAATGAGGTGGTGTGCTAAAGAAGAGTGACACAGACCACCACAGTAACCAGTTCTACCAGTTATTAAGGCATTTGAAAGATGGCTGTAGTCCATGTATTAAAGGAGGTTACCATTAATTATTGTATAAAACTGCCTGATATCCAGTATGATCCATTATACTGTACATGCTAGCACATATTTTAACAGATGACTACTCTAAAGTAAAGTTAATATTTTGCACCATGTTCTACCTAAGAGCTTTCTGCCTTGGTTGTATTAAGACCACTGCATACTGATGCACAAAAAGGCCTAAAACCCTTTCTACTTTAACATTCAAGCTTACTTAATAGTCAGGGACTGGATGGCTCAATGGACTGGTAGTGAGTTAAGTAGCCTTTCACCTCTAGGTCTCTGGTTCAAATCCAGTCCCAGCTGACAATGGCCAAAAGCCACTGTCACCTGATAGCTGTTCAGTAGTCTATGTGAAATGAGTTGTGGTTGTTTCATTCCATGTCCCAGTGGGCAGGTGTCCACATCACAAAAGCACAACACAAGTGACACTACTTGACACTCTTGTTGGTATTCTCACATGAGAGGTCAAGGATTGAATGGACATGGAGTCTGAACTACTCTCTTACCCACATGGTTCTCCTTCCATGACAGGGTTAAATCACATTGGCAGGGCAGTGTGGGGAATCTTGCAGTGTGAACACCCATGCTATATCTGTTGTGTGGATAAACAAAGGGCTTCAGTTTCCAATGCTGTCAATCCAGCACTTTTCACAAGCACTAAATTCCCACACAGAAAAAAAATCTTAAAAAGAAATCTTGATTAATAACCAAATAGTTTCTACATGAATAAACTAAAAAGATTTATGTAAGCCTATTACTTAAAAAGGTGATGACAATTGCCCATTCTGCATAACTACATCCTTGCACCTTTAGAATACAAAGATTTTATTTTCAACTATATTGTGTTTACTATTTTTGCTCCTGTGTTGCCTTACCTCTGCTTCTCTCACCATTGCGTTATCCCCAGGTTCATTGCCATTTAGGGTTCTCTTGGCTAACTCTAGATCCTGATACAGACCCCCACTTTTCCTCCCTGGCATCCAATGGTAAATCCCCTACTTAGTTGTACCCAGGTTTGGCTCAGCTATCTGTAGCCTTTCCAGGACTGCACAATGCCCAGACTGGTACAACAACCCACAAGAGGCAGAGCTATCCTAGATCTGGTAATGACTAACAGGGAAAGGATCACAGATCTCCAGGTAGAAGGTCACCTGGGGGCCAGTGACCATCGCATGGTATGGTTCAATTTGGCCACTACAACTAAATCATCCCATTCCAAGGCAAAAATATGGGACTTCAGGGGAGCTGCCTTTGATAAGAAGGCCAACAGAGTTAAGCTAGCCCTGGCAAAAAGAAATACAGGTGAGGGGTACAGTCAAAGTGGGCAAGCATTAAGGATGCGATACTTGAAGCAACATCCCATTGTGTTAGAGAGAAAAGGAAATGCAAAAGAAGGAGGACACCACTTTGGTTCTTAAAACAGTACCAGAAAAGGTCAAAGCCAAAAGGCTGGCCTTCAGGAAATATAAGGGAATGCAGCGGGAGGGAGGCATACCAAACTTCCCTAAGGGAAGCAGGCAAAGCAGTAAGGCAGGCAAAGGCCCAAACTGAGGAAACACTAGCACAAACAGTAAAAGAAGGTGACAAGACTTTCTACAGATACATTAGTGAAAGGAGAAAGTCCAGAGGGGGTATTGCTAAGATCAAAGGAGATAAAAGGGCATGTGAGGAGGAGGAGGACCATGTAAAAGCATCTATCCTAAATAGATACTTCTGCTCAGTATTTACTGAAGAAAAGGCAGGGCAGGGCCCACAGCTCAGCACCAGGGACAGAGGGGGAGGGAGGTGAGCACGAGTCTCTTCACAAAAGAAAGGGTCCTACAAGAGCTCGATAAGCTCAGGGTAGACAAGGCAATGGGACCTGATGGCATACTTCACAGGGGACTAAAGGAGTTAAGGGTGGAACTAGCAGAGCCATTATCAGAACTGTTTAGTGAGTCTCTGAGCACAGGAGAAGTCCCAGAAGACTGGAGAAGGGCTCATGTGATCCCGCTCCACAAGAGTGGTAGCAGGGAGGAGGCACAGAACTACAGACCGGTCAGTCTTACCTCAGTAGTGGGCAAGATTATGGAGGCACTCCTTAAGGAAAGGATAGTGCAACACTTGGAATCCATAGGCGTACAGGATCCAAGACAGCATGGGTTTACTAAAGGAAGGTCCTGTCAAACTAATCTCATAGATTTCTTTGACTGGGTAACCAGAGTGGTGGACCAAGGGGGAGCAGTTGATGTTGCCTACTCTTTTTTACTTCAGCAAAGCTTCAATACTGTTCCACATAGAAGATTTGATTAATAAGCTGGGTAGGCTCGGGTGGGTCAGAAGTTGGTCTACTGGGTGGCAAACTGGTTGATGGGTAGAAAACAGAGAGTGGTGGTAAATGGTATACAGTCAGAAGAGATGCAAGTCACAAGTGGGGTACCTCAGGGATCAGTCCTGGGGCCAGTCATCTTCAATATCTTCATCAGTGACATTGCAGATGGACTGGAGGGTAAGGTTTGTCTGTTTGCAGATGACACCAAGATCTGCAACAGAGTAGATGATCCAGATGGAGTGGACAGAATAAGAAGAGATCTGGATAAACTAGCAAAATGGTCGGAACAGCGGCAACTGGGGTTTAATGCAAAGAAGTGCAAGATCATGCACATAGGGAAGAGAAACCCTGAAACCACCTATAGGTTGGGAGAGAAGTTGCTGACAGTCACAAGGGAAGAAAGAGACTTGGGCATTATCATCACCGATGACCTGAAATCATCCAAGCAGACCACTAAAGCAGTAGGTAAGGCTAGGGGGACATTAGGATGTATTAGTAGGGTATCACAAGTCAGAAGAGGGAGGTAATAATCCCTCTTTGCAAGACACTGGTTAGGCCCCATCTGGAGTACTGCATGCAGTACTGGAGGCCACACCTTCACAAGGACATTAACCAAATTGAGGCAGTCCAGAGAAGGGCAACCAAAATGGTGCAGGGACTGCATTAGAAAACATATGAGGACAGATTAACGGAGCTCAATATGTATACCCTAGAGCAAAGGAGGGAGAGAGGAGATATGATCGAAACATTCAAACACCTTAAGGGCATTAACAAGATGAAAGTCTAACATGTTTCAATATAAGAAAAATATCAGGACAAGAGGACACAGCATGAGATTAGAGGGAGGCCGATTATGGGGTAATGTGAGGAAGTTCTTTTTCACAGAAAGGGTGGTGGATGCATGGAACGGCCTACCTCAGGAAGTGATGGATATGAATACAGTGCAGGGCTTCAAACGGGCATGGGATAGGCATAAGGGAGCAATACTGTTGAGTACGAATAGATAGGCCATTGACAGAGCAAAGGCCGATGGCACATTTATAAGGTAGAAAAAGAAATGGGCAGACTGAATGGACCTTGTGGTCCTTATCTGCCATCAACTTCTATGTTTCTATGTTTCTATGTTCTATGTTTCTATGTTTCTATGTCAACATCTATGTTACTGAGAGTTAGGACTGAAATATGAACTCAGGTCTTTGCCTTGTAAACAAAATGTGCTGTCACCAGCATGAAAGTTTCAGGCGTCTCAGTTGTGCTGAAAAAAGCACATACCATATAATGGTTCTTGGCTAATCAGATTGGTAGATTTTTGCAACATTTTATAAATATATAATATGTGGGTGGGACTTTTACCAATGAATCCATTATCAATTGCTTCCCTGTATACTATGGCAATTAAACCTGTATACTTCTACAATTAAAGCAATCTAGCTGAATACGGTACCTCTGTAATTAAAGCTGTATATCTACAGGCCAACAGAGAGCCACTCACTTAACAAGAGGTGCTTCACCTAAGCTTCATCAAACTCAAAATTTAAACCATTAAAGTATTACAACTGGTTATAAAACTCCTGAAATTTTTAACAGCTGCAGAATGGTGGGCCCTGTGCAATCACTAAATGAAGTTATTTTGAAGATTGCCTGCCCAAGAGGAACTGAAGGAGCAGATCAAAAATGGGCCAGCAGCAACAGCAGGCCCTACCTGGAACCCTGGGGAGCACTGGAGCCAGCAACCCCAAACAGGTGAGAGAAACTTTCCCTTGGGACACAGTCCTGAAAGCAATTTGGTACATGGATTGTCAGACTGAAACAATCCTCAAGAGAATGGGAAAGCAAGACACAAAAATAAACTCTGCTGAAGTGACCACGAAAGATGCAGAAGTGCGGTCTGTGAAAACTTTGACAGAAGTTAGTAAGCTTGCACTGGAGAACTCCCACCTCCAAGCACATCTAGAATCACTGGACAACAGGACGAGGGCAATGAATTTTAATCTGGTAGGCCTCACTGAAGGGACAGAGGGTGACAGTTTACTGGGCTTCCACCATGGATGACTACTAGAGATACTGCAATTAAAGAGAGCTTGGGCTGTGTTTAATATCCAGCGAGCATATCAAATTAATTTCTGCTCCCCCAAGCCATCAGAATCATGGACCAGACAATTAAGATTGTAACTTCAGGCCTGGAGGGAAGGAGTTTTCTCCTTTAGGCATCCACAGCTCATCACCCACTCCACCATGATGAACGTGAGGTTTGGCTGTTTCCAGACTGGGCATATGCAGTGCACAATAAAAGAAAGCAATTTGATGTGGTTCAACAGCAGCTGTGTTCATTTGAGCTAGGGAACTCATTGTTTGCACAGTGAAGCTTTGAGTGTCCTATGGCAATAAGTCCCTTTATTTCAGGGACCCCAAGGATTCTGAAAAATGGGTGCTAAAGACAGCCGCAGAATTTGAGTGAACTCCTGGGTATAGTGGACTGGATAACTCAGATTAACAAGACAAAAGAGAGTGAGCACTTGCTTTGGACTTTTGTGTCTTCCGTTTTATAATTACATTAAAGACTGGACATTCATCATATGCTGACGCCACAGTGAAAACTTTACAACAATGTCGTCAACAGTAACAACAATGACAGATCACTGTAAAGTCTGCTCAGAACCCCAGCATGTCTACCCCGGGTCTTGCACCCGCTCCCCGAATCAGCTCCAACTTGGAGTTGATTATAATAAAAGACAGGGGTTGCAGGGTGCAGAGCTCTCTGCATGGGGGGTGTAGGGGGCACAGCATCCCACAAAAAACACATTATTTTTATGACGGCACAATGCCGACCACAATTGCAGTCAACATAGTGCCGTCGCTGGGATGGCAGTCGACAGATTTTCTTTTGAACTGGCATCGTGAAATTGACTTTCATTATTGCAGAGAGTTCTTTTACATGTAATGTTAAAGTTGCACTGTTGAAATTTCAGTAACAGTTTTAATATACTGTTTGTATGTCATTAAGAGGCCATGCTCTTATCTTCCATATTAAAGTGCAGTTAAAAATAGCATCAACTGTGAGTATGTTGCTAAAAGCTCTGATTCAGTTCTAATATAGTTGGTTTTGGACTGTATCCCTTTAATTCACATGCAGACAGTTTGAGATGCTTGAAACTAAATACGAGGGTAGGGGCTATGAAATAATCGAAGCTGTGGTTGGTCTAAGTTTCAGAAAAAGTTGTACATGTTGCCTAAGTTTGATATACCTCAGTTCATTTATGAACTCTGTATTAAAGTTTGATTTAAAGAGGGGGTGCTAGAGGCTAAAGCCTTACAGATCCATATTACTGATAAGGAGGGTCTAGAGGGTATAGCCTTATAGATATATATTACTGATAATGAGGGGCTAGAGGGTAAAGCCTTACAGGTACACGTTACTGATAATGAGGGGCTAGAGGGTAAAGCCTTACAGATCCATATTACTGATAAGGAGGGGCTACAGGGTAAAGGCTTACAGATCCATATTACTGATAATAAGGGGCTACAGGGTAAAGCCTTACAGATCCATATTACTGATAAGGAGGGGCTACAGGGTAAAGCCTTACAGGTACACGTCTCTGATAATGAGGGTCTAGAGTGTAAAGCCTTACAGATCCATATTACTGATAATGAGGGGCTAGAGTGTAAAGCCTTACAGATACATATTACTGATAAGGAGGGGCTAGAGGATAAAGCCTTACAGATCCATATTACTGATAATGAAGGGCTAGAGGCTAAAGCCTTACAGATCCATATTACTGATAATGAGGGGCTAGAGGCTAAAGCCTTACAGATCCATATTACTGATAATGAGGGGCTAGAGGGTAAAGCCTTACAGGTACATGTTACTGATAATGAGGGGCTAGAGGGTAAAGCCTTACTGGTACACTTTTCTGATAATGAGGGGCTAGAGTGTAAAGCCTTACAGATACATATTACTGATAATGAGGGGCTAGAGGGTAAAGCCTTACAGGTACACGTTACTGATAATGAGGGGCTAGAGGGTAAAGCCTTACAGATCCATATTACTGGTAATGAGGGGCTAGAGGCTAAAGGCTTACAGATCCATATTACTGATAATGAAGGGCTAGAGGCTAAAGCCTTACAGATCCATATTACTGATAATGAGGTGTTAGAGGCTAAAGCCTTACAAATCCATATTACTGATAATGAAGGGCTAGAGGCTAAAGCCTTACAGATCCATATTACTGATAAGGAGGGGCTAGAGGGTAAAGGCTTACAGATCCATATTACTGATAAGTAGGGACTAGAGGGTAAAGACTTACAGATCCATATTACTGATAAGGAGGGGCTAGAGGGTAAAGCCTTACAGATACATATTACTGATAATGAGGGGCTAGAGGGTAAAGCCTTACAGATCCATATTAGTGATAAGGAGGGGCTAGAGGGTAAAGCCTTACAGATATATATTACTGATAAGGAGGGACTAGAGGGTAAAGCCTTACAGGTACACATTACTGATAATGAGGGGCTAGAGTGTAAAGCCTTACAGATATATATTACTGATAAGGAGGGACTAGAGGGTAAAGCCTTACAGATCCATATTACTGATAAGGAGGGGGTAGAGGGTAAAGCCTTACTGGTACACATTACTGATAGTGAGGGGCTAGTGGGTAAAGACTTACAGATCGATATTAAAGACTTACAGATCCATATTAAAGACTTACAGATACATATTACGGATGCTGATTATGTGGGCCCAGTAACAATTATACTTATTTTTATTACTCTTGAAAAGCTCCTGACACAGTTGAGACAATTTCAGTAAAAAACGTAACATTTAGGCATAAATGTAGCTTATATTTCATATTTTATTCTGTAATTCTCACCCTTATTTCCTTATTGCTAAGGGTATTTGCATGAATACAGTATCTCTGCCCTTTTAGTTCTGGCTGCCTGACTACACCTGACATCATAATTCTGTTTATGACATCAAAATATGTTACTGTGGAGATAAATGTAATGCTATAAATGGGGGATTGTGATGTCATGTGTAGAGATGCAGCTAAAGTAGATATAATCTAGGGGACAGCGATCTTGTTTTCATCAACTGCTTTCAGTAATGAAGAATATGTGAATTCATTACTGAAAATATATGAAGCACTAAAGAAAATAGGGTGGAGCTGCATATAAATCTTACTTTTTCAATGTTTTCCAAATGCTGTCAGGGCCTGTTTAATGGTAGTATGCACAATGCTTTTGTTCCACAGGTCTTGTGACATCCAGTATATGAGGCAGATATGTGCGTGGACTTTGGCCTTGGACAATTCATACTATTTTTCTCCAAATTAAGTATCACATTCTGTAATCTTAAAAATCCTGACATTAAAATTATTTTGTTTGTCTAGATGCATGCATATCTGTAATAATGTATTGCCACAGTTTACAGCTGCACAAGGCTGTTTAGCATTTTTTTCATTCTATTTATCAACATGGTACCAGACAGGGATATAACCCATATCAGACCCTTAAAGCACCCCACCTGGCATCACCCACCAGTTGCCATAGTAGAGGCCCTGTAGCTTATCCACTATGGTGGGGCTCCTGAAGGGGAGACTGAGATCTACCATTGCTCCATCTGAGTATTAGGCTGTAGCATTATTCAGGCTTAAGAATCGGGAATATCACTGTGTTACTGCAGCTCAAGGTTTTCTCTTTTTTTCTTTTCTGGCTTTCCCAGAGATGTGGACATGCAATGACATGAGCACACATTGCCATGCATGCCCCACAGACATCTGCCACTGCCTCTTTTTTGCAGAGTTTAAATGGTTTAGTGTACACCCAGCTACCACTGGGTGCCACTCAAGTGCCGAGGACCAATGACCTCTCCCTGGCAGTGGAGAGCTGTCCGTGGGGCACTCATCCAACCTTCCCCAGCTGGCCCTCTGATGCGCTGGGCTCATTCCCCAACCTGGGTCATCAGCATCACAAGCAATAGCACTACCACTGCGTTGGTGAGCTGGAATTGTTTGGCATTTTTATTGCAAAACTCAATAAATATAAATAACAAAATGATGCATTCCTCTGCAATTAAAGCTGTGTACCACTCAAAGAAAACATCCAAAGGAAAAAAAAACAAAGACAAAAACAAACACATTAATCACCAATTTAGGTAATTAATACATCAATTACCAAACTAATAGGGCTATTCAATAGCTTCATCCACAGGGACCTGGGAGGGAGTCATCATTAGTGATGCCCTCAAACAATCAAGGCAGTGTAACGAGGCCTACAGTAAGGATAAGATAATGCTGGGGTGTATCAGCAGGGATATTGACAGCAGGAAAAAAGGAAGTACTACTACTACTACCTCTATAGGTCACTGGTGAGGCCACCCCTGGAATACTGTGCTCAGTTCTGGAGTCCTCACCTAAGGAAGAGCAGGGACAATCAGGAGATGGTGCAACACAGTGTAATCAAGATGATTCAGGGCCAGCAGGCAGATATTATTAAGATCATCTCAAGGCACTGAACATGCACTCACTATAGACCAAGTGGGAGAGGAGGGATATGACAGAAACCTCTAAGTTCCTGAAGGGAACAAACAAGAAGAACTTTGGAGAACTATTTTTTTTTTTTCAACTCAACTTTTATTAAAGTTTACAATACAGAGAATGAACCACAAGAAGCAGTACCAATTAAATACAACCATTAGACAGAGTTTACATTGGCTCATTCTCCCCATGCCCTCTCCTCCCTGCCCTCACCTCACCCACCCCAGCAAACCCAGCACAGCGATATACTAACAAGGAGTGCAAGTAACCTATCAAAAGGTGCAATCTTCAGCTCTGCAATGCATATAAAGTTTGAAAGAGACCCCAAACTTTATTGAATTTATCCATTTTGTTTGCAAGACTTGCAATAGTCCTCTCCATTCTGAGATTGGCCAGGAGCTCCTGTAGCCATTCCACATAATTTAAATTCTCTGAATCTTTCCAATGCCTAAGGACTATTTTTTTAACAGACGAGGAGATCAACGTCATGTAATACTTTCTACATGCTACATTAATGGATGAAAAATTCCCCAATACAAATATTTCAGGTGTAAACAAGTCAGAAATCCCTAGTAGAGGGTCTGCTCTTTGCCTAATAATGGTCCAAAGTGATACCACTCTAGAGCATTCCCAGAAAATATGAAGAAGGTCACCAGTCTGCAACCTGCAGTTTGTACAGAGTGGAAAGGACAAAAGACCCAGTTTGGCAAGTTTCTGAGGGGAATAATAGATATTATGTAGAATTTAAATTGCATCAGCCTGAGTCTATCTTGTAACAAATATTTATGACAATCACGCCAGATACAGGACCAGACAAATTCCTTGCCAGGCAAGAAGGCTTGCCAATAGTGAACTGGAGCATAGGTATTGGGGTATGCCCAGGCAAAAAGAAAACTGTATAGTTTAGAAACGGCATGGGGCAAGCCAGCCAATTGGATCAAAGAGGATAGGAAGCGGACATGAGTTCCGGGAGGTGGAGTGACCCCAAAAACTTGCAACAAGAGGTGCCGTAGTTGATAGACCTTAAATATACTCTTACTAGGTATCTTGAATTTATGCATAATGTCCTCTGAGGAAGACCACTGCCTATCAGCTAAGATAAGGTCCTCCAACTGACAGTCACCTAACTGAGGCAGCCAGGAAGGTGGCAACGGCTTATTATTTATTCGTATGTTGGGATTACCATTGATGGGCTGGAAAGTATCCCTGCTATTATCATATTTGAGAAAAGCACATAATTGTATATGGGCCTTAATCGAGATTGCAATGGGAGAGTTCCTAATTGCTTTGGGAAGAGAGTATAGTTTAACATACTACATCGCTCTGGGAAGGTAACCACATTTTTTAATAAGGGTTGATTCTACCTTCAACCATAGCGGGGTGTACCCACAGGGCACAGGTTGATCTGTTGATGACCATCTAAGATGCTTGACAGCCTGGCTGGCCCAATAGTACAGTCTAAAATGCAGAAGCCTTAAACCTCCTCTTTCCTTTGGGGCAGCTAGTTTATAATATGCCAACCTCACTTTTTTGTGTCCCCATACAAAATTGGAAAGCATGCTATGTACTCTTTTAAACCAGGACGCCGGAAGTACAATGTTTAACATATTAATAGGATAAAAAAGATGGAGAAAAACATTAATTTTGACCAGATTTATCCTGCCCCAAAGAGAAAGAGAAAGAGGGAGAAGGGACCACCTTTGAAGGTCTTGCTCGATCTTCTGTACCAAGAAATCTAAGTTTAACTGCTTCAGTCAGGACATGCTTTACGACAGAGTAATGCCTAGATATTTAATAGAGTTGGCCTTCCATGCCAATCCAAGTGTAGTGATTTCATGTTTATAAATTCTATGATTAAGAGGGAAAACCTGGGATTTACCTATATTAAGCTTATAGTTAGAGACCTGACTAAATTCCTCTATAATCTTGAGAATCGGAGGGATGGATGTAGATGGGTTGGACAGTTGGAGGAGGAGGTCATCTGCATATGCCGCAACTTTAGCCTCATAACCATTTAAGAGAATACCTGAGATGTTCTTAGCTTTTATCAGCCTCCGACTAAGAGGCTCTACATAAATATTAAAGAGCAGAGGGGATAATGGGCAGCCTTGCCTAGTTCCCACCGATAATTTAATCGGGGCAGAGATCACCCCATTGCAAGATATCCTGGCTGAGGGTAATAAGTACAATGAGTGAACCCAGCTCCGAAATTCTCCGGGAAAACCAAAGGCCTCCATCGTTGCAAATAAATACCTCCAATAGACTCTGTCAAAAGCCTTCTCTGCATCCAGGGAGACCAAGGCCATTGGGAGGGAGGCATCCCTGGAGGCAGAGAAGACATGAGCAAGAGTTCTGAGATGATCAGTTGATGATCTACCTTTCATAAATCCCACCTGTTCCTCACCTATAATGGAGGGAAGTACTAGATTCAGCCGATCAGTGAGCAATTTTGCTAGGATTTTAATATCTTGATTGAGAAGGGAGTTTGGTCTATAACTAGAGACCTGGTCACGTGGCTTGCCAGGTTTGGGCAGTAAAATAATCAACGCTTCAAAAAGAGAGGCATCAGTTGCTTGACCCAAGAGGAGAATGCGGAAAAGAGGAAGCAAAATGGGTACTAACTGTTTAGAAAACACTTTGTAAAAATTAGAGGAGAACCTGTCTGGACCAGGGGGTTTGTCTGACAGAAGGGATTGAATCACCTTTTCTATTTCCACTTCAGATATAGGAGAAGTTAATGCAGTTTGCTGAGACTCAATAAGAGTAGGTAATTGTAGGTTTCTCAGGTACACTTGTACATCCTCCTCCAAGGGGGGGGGCAGCCATGGGACCATATAATTCCTGAAAATAGCTAGAGAATTCCTTTATTATTTCTGGGGGTGAGGTTTTAAGTGAGTCATCATCTAAGGAGCGGACTGCGGCAATGAACCTGCTGGATTCCTGTTGTTTCACCCGCATGGCTAACATCCGCCCTGCCTTCTCACCTTGGTCATTGTAAACTGCATTTGTTTTCAAGATTGCAAACTCAGCTTGTTCTCTTACAAGCCTAGGTAGGTGTCTTTAAGTTTAGCTAACTCTTGTCTAGTGGCCTCAGGGGAGGCCGGGGAGAGACTAGCCTCTATATTCCTGATCTGAAGCAGTAGTTGAGCAGCCTTACCTTCCTTCTCTTTTTTCCTTTTGGACGCAATCCCAATCACAATCCTCTCATGTATGCTTTAAGGGCTCCTCACTCTATGTCAGGTCGACCCGTGGAATTGTTATTTATGGCCATAAACTGCTGAATTTGGGATGCTATATAGGCAACCTTATCTGGTTCCTTCAGGATTTGGTTATTAAGCTTCCATCTGCTGCCCTTCTGGGGCAAAGACGTTAACGAGAACTGACAAGTGACAGCCAAGTGATCTGAGAGTGGGGCCAAATATTAGAATCTGCAACCCCAGGTAAAAGATTTTGAGTTATCAAAATATAATCAATCCAGGAAGAGGTTCCATGGACTGGCGAGACAAAGGTATAATCCCTTTGATTAGGATGAAGCACTCGCCACACATCGCACAATCCAGCAGCATCTAATAAATCCCTGAAAGCCCTCTGAGCAGGAGCGAGAGCCCAGATCGAGATCGACCCAATCTATCTAATCCCTGGTCAAACATCAAATTGAGATCACCCCCTATTATTATGGGAAGGTCGGGAAATGAATGCACCACTTCCAGTAATTTGACAAAGAACCCAGGGGTATCTATGTTAGGACCATAGATACTACCCAAGAGAACATCTAATGTGTAAAGTTTCCCCTTTACAAATAGGAACCTCCCCCCAGGGTCAGCAACCACTTGGAGAGACTGGAAAGGGATAGATTTAAGTACCATGATCATGACCCCTCTGCTCTGGGTAGTGCCCTGTGCCGTAAATACCTGCCCCACCTTCTGACGCCTCATCTTAATTGCTTCAGCATCTAGGAGATGCGTCTCTTGTAAAAACATAATTTCTACTTTGAGGTGGTTTAGAAATTTCAAAATTGAGTATTGTTTAATTTTATGTCTGGCCCCTTTAATATTCCAGGTGACACACTTGATGGCTCCAGCCATTCATTTCAGAGTAACTACAATCTATCATAGAAAAGCTCCCATAACTTCTAACACATTCACTAACACCCCTTGTTGAGTATATGCTGTGCTTACCCCTCCCCCTTCCCACCCAACCAATCCCCCAATATCTCTAAAACAGCCTCCAATAACAACCCCAAGAGCATGAAACAAAACCCAACCCACTCCCACCCACACTTTGCTAGGTACATGATGAACAGTTCACCTAAGCTTGCCCCCGGCACCCCCCCCACCCCACTCACCAGTTTAAGTAGAACAATAACACTTTCAATAATTTGTGATGCAGCGATTATCTTTTAAAGTCAACAATATTTACATCCCATAACCCGGAGTCCCAGGCTGACTGCCCTTGTTGAGACATAATGTTAATAAGTCCAGCACCTGAAAATAAAGCATTCAAACATACTCTAGTGACCCTGACTTCGAATAGGATCATCACCCTGGCAAGTGTAAATAAAATCTGGGCACTGCTAAACCCAGAAGGGTACAAAACAAGACAGTCCAGACTAAACTATAACGTAACCCTTTCCTTTGCCGGGCAAACAAAATATGTGCAGATTGCCCCCTGAGTGGGTTGTTTCTCCTCATGTAGAATCACACCAATCAATATTACCCTGTGTAAACCCATTATACAGACACTAGAAATAGAAGGCAGCACATATAATCTTTGGCGCCATCTAGTGATAAACAGCCTGGACTTCTACAAAAAGTGGAATCCCGAGGTGAAAACAATCAAATTATAATATAAACAGAGGCACTTTTCCCTATTACATATTCTATAAAGTAAAATTAACGCCATCGCAGCATCATATTGAGTTCTTTAAACAAACAATGTGAAGGTCACCACCGGAGACTCAGGGGACCAAAATATACTGTCTGAATTAAAGGGAAGCCCTTCAGCAGATGACACGAGTTATCCATGAGATCGAGGTCCCTGCTATCAATTGATCATCTTTACGGGACTGTTGGAGGTGGTTACAGTGATCCCCAGAGAGCCAGAACCTCAGGAAATACCAGTTCGTGACTGGTAAGTGCAGTCTTTCAGAAAGGCGCTGACCAAGCCCTTAACAGGGATCAGGGTAGCTCCATTGCCTTCCTTCCCAGTGACTTTATTTAGGAGGATATGTAGGGACACATCACAGACATCGCATACCATTCCATTCCACTGAACAACTTGAACAAACAAGCATTTCTGACTCCAGTTTCAAGGGGTGCAGAAAAGATCTGGAAAGGCAACCTTCAGATCAGCAGCCACAGCCTCAGCATCCTCGTATGCACTCCAGGAGCCTGCCACGAGCACTTGCAATTTGGCAGGATAAGCCATCTTAAATTTAATAGCTGCTGCTATTAACCTCACAACTGTAGGGTGGTAGGAAGTGCGTTTCTGGTGCACAGACAGGGGTAGATCTTGGGTGATTCTGATCTTGGCACCTTCCCAAGTGATTTCTTTGGCTTCATGAGCTTTAATCAAGAAATGCTGTTTCTCTTGATAATTCAGGAAATGAAGGATAAAGGATCTAGGGGCAGCTCCTGGAGGCGGTGTTGGACGGAGCGCTCTATGTGCTCTTTCAATGGTGTAATCATTGCCAAACGGAGAAGGGCCTTCTATTTTAGCAATGAACTTTCTAGCAAACTTGACCAGATCAGAGCCTTCTTCTCGCTCTGGGAGGCCGATCAGTACCGCATTATTGCGGTGACTTCTGCCTTCCAAATCCTCAACTTTAGCCTCCAGCTTGGCTGCTCGTTACAGGACAGCCTCCAACTTCGAGCTTGCTTGATCTTGCCTACATTCTAGTGAGCATATACAGGTGCCAAGGATTCCACAGCGCTGGAAACAGTTTTAATTTCTCCCAAGATCGACTGCAACTCTAGCTTAAAGGGCTGGAACTCGTCTAGAAATCTGGCCAGGGTGAGAGGCTCCGAGTCCACATTAGTAGCGCCAGTAGATTGCGATGGAGCTGTAGCAGAGGCCTTTGGTCTTTTTCGGGGCCTTCTCAGGAGACGCAGGAGGAGTGTGTTTGGGCAAACTCTTCTTCATTTCTATCTCCATTTGGCCCCAACAACACAAACACCGGGTAACAACATACTACCCCAGAAAAAAACAAGTATAAGCCGCGGTTAAAACGTGGATAAACAAAATAAAATGGAGCAGAGGGTAGGAGCTCAGACAGGAGAGTGTTACTCAGTGCGCTGCATCATGTGACCCTTGGGGAACTATTTAGCAGGAGTACAGAGTCAAGAAATGTTTGAATGTAGCACACTCTTTACAAAAATTGTGCGGACTCAAAAGACTGAGGCTCAAAACTTTTATTTATACCAAAAGTTTTAAAGTTCACTTGGCAAGCCTCTCCCTAATGTAGTTCACATACAAGTTCAGAAATTAAGGAACAGTCCACTCACCCAGAGCTGGAATTGCCCGAGCGCTTCAGCTCATACCAGATCCTCCATCAGGGGTTGCGGCTTCAAAGGTGGAGACACCACTTTAAATACACTTGATCCTGTGACATTTACAATGCATTCCAACATGATTTGTGTACCTCAAATTTATAACAAAAAGGCTCAAGTGATTTTAAAAAAATTTGATTGCAGCAATGTAGCACTTGACACTAAGATTCCGTTTTGTGCAGATTTACACGTTGTCCACTCTGAGCGAGCAGACTGTTCCTGTATTTCTGAACTTGTATGTGAACTGCACTATGGAGAGACTTGCCAAGTGAACCAAGAAATTTTGTGCTACATTCAAACTTTGGTTATGTAGCCGGGCTGGCCACTGCTGTAGCAGCACCCAGACCTTGTAGACGCGCAGCACCTGTTCTTGTAATGAACAGAGTCAAGAACCTGAGGTCATGAGTGGAAACTTGTGGAGGAAAGGTTTAAGAGGGAGGTGAGAAATTTCTGATTTACAGAAAGAGTGGTGGAGCCATGGAACAGTCTACCAGTTGAGATGGTGGGTGCCAAGACCATAAATCATTTCAAGTATGTCTGGGACAGAGTTAAGGGTTTTGTGGTTGCTCAGGTCAGCAGCAGTAGGTAGGGGAGCAGGGGGTGGACCGGGAGAGATAAAACCTCATATAGACAATAGGTCCTGGGGCAGATAGGAAACTCTGGGCAGACAAGATGGACTATTGGTCTATTTTTTGCTGTCACTGTCAATGTTTCTGTTTCTACACCTATATGACATGTACATATGTATTGTAATTTCCAGGACCTAACATTATTACCTCATTAGGCCTTCTCGATGGGTATAATTCCCCATACACCACACTTACCTATTATTTAATCTCTCTCTCTCTTTCTCTCTAAATTTATCAATCTGTCTGTCTGTCTGTCTGTCTGTCTGTCTGTCTATCTATCTATCTATCTATCTATCTATCTATCTATCTATCTATCTATCTAAGTGAGAGAGAGAGAGAGAGAGAGAGAGAGAGAGAGTACCACTAATTGATGACCTATCTTACCTCAATGAATGATATCTTTGTTGTTAGGTAGGTCACATGCAATAATATCTTGAAGGTTAGGTAAAGGTAAAGAGCATCACAATGGAATACTGAACTAATCAGAAAGCTGTTTTCACACGGCACTGATGCCAATTACCCTGTACAGCCCTGACACAACATCAACAGTAGAAATCAAAATGAAACAGTTAACGTTGTCACACAAAGAGCAGAGCTGCTGTCACTGGGTTATGCTTCATTGTAGTCTTCAGTTAAACTGATGTCACTGGGTTCCAGAACTGCTAAGAAATTAAATAATGAATACTCAGTGGGAAAGATACCACATTAATATGGGACTGTAAGCAACATTCCTGGAGGGGTGCATAGGTGGGGTCCTCCCACAGTGAATATATCCCAACCAAGGTGGTTTTATTAAGGGGAGATATACGAAACACAACATTCACTGCACCTTAAACATAATGTGGAGATTAACCTTATTAAGATGAATGTGTTGCCTCAACTTTACTACCCTATTACCATGTTAAATGTTTGGCTTCCCCTGTCCTGATTTAAAAAGGTGCACTGCTTAATCTCAGACTTTGTCTGGCTAGGAAAGCATCCCAGGTGATCATACAACAAACTAGCTGCCCCCCAAAAATGTGATGGCCTCTGGCATTCTCATTTTAACCTTTACTACTGGGCCAGCCATGCTTGAAAGTACTTGAAATGGTGTCCGTTGCCAGGTATTGACTCTGTTTACTCCCCTTTCTGGCTGGCTCTGGAAAAATACCTGTTGCATAAGTCTGGTTTGTCCCTTTGGGCCTTATTATATACTTCTCCTAAAGATCTGCTTTCTAAACTCCATAATTCATTAATTGGTTTATCGGTTAAAGTCCATACTCACCTGTGTGCATTTCTAAGACATCATCACAGGAATGAGCTTTCCCAACCTGTTTTCTGGAATCCCAATTTCAAAATAGGTGGGAACGTCATCCCAGATGTATGGTTGCCACAGCTCTCGGCTGTTAAAGTGTGTAACTTTATTCACAATGGTATGTGTCTCTCTTCCACAGCAATCATAAGGTTATTTCAGTTGGATAGAACGCTGGTTTTTCAAAGTTTATCTAATCTGTCATGTTGTGATGCAATAATCTGAGGCTAATTTCATGCAGGAGAATCAATCAGAGTTCCTGCAATCCTTACAAGATCTTGTTTCCTTACCCCACTCAGTTTCTAAAATGTACTGCATATTCTTTTCTAAAGCCATTATTAGAGTAGAAAGAATGATTTCCATAATATTTTATAAAGGAGATAGATGGGGTGTCTCCATATTGGAATGCACAGTTCCCACACCTCACTTTTAACTGGTGCAAAATTTGGAGAGATACCTATACCTATATATCCCAAGATAGGCTACGGCTCACCCAGTTCCATGTTTTGAATAACTTGTACTTTACCCCAGTTAAATTGGTAAAAATGGGACGTACTTGCTCTTCTTTGTGCACAAGATGTGAACAGGCAGAGGGATCGCTCTATCATATTTTCTGGGAATGTTCCAAAGTGGCTCCCTTGTGGATGCCCATCAAGAACAAGGCAGACCCTTTACTTGGAACTGTAGACTATTTCTCTCCTGACGTATGCATTGTGGCTGATTATTCCAGTATTGATGTCAGACAGCGCAGATATTTTATGGCCTTGATTTCTTTTATGGTCAAAAGATTGGTCCTAAGACATTGGTGTGACACCATAGTGTTGTCTTATAATGAGTGACTGCAGGAACTCTTATCTAATATTAGAGTAGAAAGAATGATTGCCCGTTTATGTAATCGCTTGCAGTTTTTTAGCAAGATTTGGAGCAAGTTGCACACTTTATATGCAAGAACCGGTTTGGGCTGCCTTGCTATTTAGAGATCTTTGTAGTGTTTAATCCTGCTTATTGTGCTGAATTCTCTTCCTATCAGTGTAAGATTTAGGCCACTCTGCCAGGGGTGGGAGGATGGGATGGGGGACCAGTTGGTTTGTTGGGTAACCCGTGAAGTGGGTGCATGAAGAAGGGCACAGTCCATTACGGTGACACCTTCCTGGTGCAATCCACTCATGGAGATGGAAAGGTAGGGTGACCAGATGAGGGAGTGGGCAAACTAGGTGACAGGATGTTGCTATACGTATGAGCATGGGGATGGGTGGGAGTGAGCACGGCAAGCGTGGGCTGGGAGGGGGTGGAGAGGTTGTAGGGAGTGGCACTGCGGTTGCCGGTCAAGCTGCATCATGACATTGGGGATTGGCTAGTGGCTGGGGTGGCTGAGATACTGGGTTCAGGTCTGGGCGCTGGTGCGATTTTTGTGCACCTTGCCCAGAACTTCTTTTTCTTTCTTTCACCCCCAACATCGCCCCCCCCTGGAGTTGAGAATCCTTAGGCAGGGGGTGCAGGGGTGAAGCTCTATGAGGGAGGGTGTGGGGCACAGCCCCCACAGAAAGCAGCAAAATATGCCCTGGCGTCATTGGTTGTCAGAGTGCCAAAATGTTTTGCACTTGACTGAGCGATAACGGTGATCGCCTTTAGGCATGCACCATTATCACATAGACCTGGGTTTGTTGTATGTTTTGCTGTTTGTAACTGTTTTGTTTATTGTATTTGTATTCCTAATAAAGTATACTAAATTTCAAAAAAGAAGCATAATGTGGAGATGGTCCGGGGGGGGGGGGGTGCTCGTCCCTGCTTCCTGGCCCTAGATGCAGAGAAGGCCTTTCATCAGGGTGAGTGGCCCTTCATGTTCATCACACTGGAAAAGTTTGGGTGTGGCCCGCAAATCTGGTTATAGACCACCACATTATATGAATCCCCCAAAGCCCAAGTTTTGATGAATGGTCACTTGTCAGCTTCCTTTAATTTTAGGAGAGTGCTCTTGCCCTTATTCTATATTCTTACCATTGAGCCTCTAGTGAGGGCTATGCAGGCTTACCCTGACATCAAGGGCCTAGTTTATCAGGGGATGGCGCACACCATCTTACTGTTCACTGAGGATGTCTTACTGTTTCTCTCTGACCCTGCAAAAGCAATTGCAGCTGTAACAGACCTGTTCAAGATATACAGACCACAATGAGGGCACAAAATCAACTGGGTCAAGTGTGAGTGGTTACCCATGGGTAAGTGAGGGGGGGTCCATAGAGATCACCAAAACCACTCTGGCACTGGTTCCCAGCTTGAAATACCTGGGCATTTGACTGCCAGAAAAGCTATCCACTCTGACCAAGATTAATTACCAGCCGTCCTACAGAAGCTCAAAGCTGACCGAGAAAGGTGGTGTACTCTCCTACTCACCTTGATCGGCTGGGTGAACTTGGTAAAGGTGTGTATTCTGTCCAGATCCTATACCTCTTTCTATCTGTACCTGTACATCTCTCTTTTAAGTTTTTCACATCTCTAAAAGGATCCTTGACCAGTTTACTGTGGCAGGGCAGAAGAGTCCAGGTAAAACAAAATACCCTGTGGTTCCTGTATAAAGAAGGGGGACTTGAGCTCATGAACTTTTGTTACTACTATTCAGCTGGTCAGTTGGCTTTCCTGAAAGAACTGGTATTACTTCCCCATGACGGACTGGAACAGGTGAACCTGCTGGAGGAGCATTTTGCCCTCTCCATTCTTTTACACCGTCTAGCACTGGCCCTGGTGGATGGCCTTATCAGACCTGTCATGAACTCTTTCACCAGCACATCTGTATGAGTCTAGCTTACAGTGCATTCTCTCATTAACCATCCTAAGGGCCCCTCCCCAGAGGTAGACATACTCCCCACTTGCTCTACTCCTATCTACTATCCTACAGAAATGGAGGGCTCAAGGCATAACACGTATTGGCTCCTTATATGAGGGAGGATCCCTGAAATTCTTCATGACCCTGGCATCCCAATTTGCCTTGAACCTCACAGACTTCTTTGCTTACTTGCAAATCCAAAGTCACCTCGAGATACTTAGGTCCTCTGTCACATCCGGTCTATTTCTTTCTCCAGTGGAGAAAATCTTGCTTGACCCCAAATCAACAGCCAGACAACTGCAACATGACTACACCATATTGTTTGGCAGCATGCAAGAACCACTCAAAGGCCTCAGGCACAAGCGGAAGAGGGACCTAGGTGACCCAAGCTGGCTGGTAGTTAACTGGGCTCTTGCTGTGTGGACAATGACTTTGTGCTGTGTTAGTAACAGGTTGCAACAGATCCATTTTAATATTTTCCACTGCACCTACTGTACTTTACCCCCAGCCTGGCCTATAAACTAGACCCCAGCAAACTGAGAGAATATCCAAGGTGAATGGAGGAGGAGGGAACTTTTTCATGTAATTTGGGCTTGTCCCTTGGTGTCTGCATACTGGGGGTGGCATAGCAGCTATGTAAAAGTTTGTAGTCATATGTTCTAGCCGAGCCCAGCGGGAATCCTCCTGGGCATGAATTCTGACCCCTCAGTTGGGGGGAGGTGTACTATCTCTCTCTCTAGAAACTGGGAATTGAGGTGGGGAAGCAACTATTAGCCCAGCACTGGTTTACTGACTTTTTTCAACAATAGCTCACTGGGCTCAAGCCCTTCTAAGCTCTATAAAAATAGAAAGAGTATAGTACTCTGTCCAGTGTAGAAGGTAGAAATATGACCAAATTTGGGTGCCACTGGAGGAGGTCCTGGACACTGACTGGTTTCTTCATTTCTGAATTGACAGGTTCTGTAATAAATTGTGATGGTAAATACGTAACTATGCTCTGCCTCTCTCCATCTGTGTCAGACCAGCCTAACTTGTGAGGGCCCCCAAGGCTCCAGGCATTCCAGGAGGATAGCTTCTCTTTAGCTTGATGTACAGTATGTGAGATCTACTGTGCAAATGTATTGTTCAGTTCAGTTCAGTTTATTGTGAAGGGATAGATCCATTGAGCAAGCTCATTTGCAAGGATGTCCATTGAGAAACAAATAACAAAGTAGCAAAACAGCAATCAATGCATACAAAATAAACAATTAGAGAAGCACAACATACAAAAGTTCCATGAGCATTAAAAGTAATAATATTTACAAGGTATAGTGTAACCCGAATAGTTGGCGGTTGTGGGGCAATACTAATTAAAATTGCATAGAGAAAATAATCACCTCCGAAAAAGAGGATAGGGCAGATGTAGTAGTGATACAAAAAGGGGGCAAAAAGTTAAAGACAGTTACAGGTATCTGGTAGGATTTTATGCATAAACATCTTAAAGGCATGAAGAGGAATTAGGGATTGTAATTTCAATGTAGATGGTACTTTATTCCAGGCAGTATGGAGTACGTAGCTCATGGATGCCATACCGTAGCAGGTGTGGAATGTAGGTGCTTTCAGTGATATATATGAGCATTTCCTAAGTGCGTGAGAACTGTATAAGTGCTGTAGGGTGTAAATAATGTATAGAAGCAGTTTATTTAGAAGAGCTTTATACACACGGATGTGAATATGGGTGAGTCTTCTAGTGGCCAGGGATGTCCAGTTCACATCCTTATACAAGGTGCAGTGGTGGGTACTGGCTTTAGCACTGGTTATAAATCGAATAGCGCTGTGAAATAGAGTGTCTAATTTATGGAGATTTGTCATGATGGAGTTGTTGTAGATTATGTCTGCATAGTCCAAGAGCGGCATGAAAGTAGACTGTACTAGTATTAGTCTGGAGTCCTGTAAGAATAGGGATTTGTTTCTGAAGAAGAACCCTGACCTAATTCTTAATTCTTTTTGCCAAAGCTTCAATGTGGGTGGAAAAGGATAGATGGGAGTCTAGTAAAACCCCCAGATATTTAAAGTTCTCAACTAAATCAAGAGAGTCAGCTATTAAGGTGAAAATAGAGGAAGCAGCATTTGAATTAGGGCTGGCCAAGGAAGAATTAGGTGGATGAAAGAACATTATCTTTGTTTTTTTAGCATTGAGCAGTAGCTTACAGCATATTAAATTGTGTTGTAATTGATTGAAATGAGACAGTAGTGCTGAGCAGGTTTGTGAGAAGGAAGGTTTTGATATGTAAAGGATGATATCATCTGCAAATAGGTGAATATTGGAGCTTACAATGCTGTAGTTCAAATTGTTTACATAAATCAAGAAGAGAAGGGGGCCCAAAATAGAGCCTTGGGGAACTCCTCTATGTAGGGAAAGTAGCGAGGAGAGGGTTCTGTTGATTTGTATTTATTGTTTTCTGTCCTTCAAATACTGTAGCTGGTGAACCAACCTAATGCAGACTTAACAAATCCTAGTACTTTAGGGCTATCGAGCAGGAGGAGATGGTCCACTGTATTGAAGGCCTTGCTTAGGTCCAAAAAGACAGTGTCTGTAACTAATGGCTGTGAGCCAGTCACTGGTGACTTTAGATAATGCTGATGTAGTACTGTGTAGTGATCTGAAGCCAGACTGGAGGGGGCTTACCAACTGCTGGACATCAAGGAGCTCTCGGACTTGTATAGTAACTCATTTTTCAAATAACTTGGATAGGGCTAACAGGGTAGATATAGGCCTGAAGTTGTTTAGATCACTAAGGTCACCAAACTTGAAAAGAGGTAATGAGTGTGCTGCCTTCCATTCATGGGGTACAGTGCCTTCTACAAAGGATAAGTTAAAAAGATGTGTGATAGGAGCTGTAAGATAGTGGTAGCCAATTTTCAAAAAGTAAGGGTCAAGGTTGTCAGCACCAGTGCTCTTGCTTATAACCAGTTTGAGTAGTAGATCTTCAACCTACTTATAGGTAATGGGTAAAAAAACAAAATGAGCCAGGGGTAGGATTCCATGGGGGTAGTACTGTTTGAAGGATGGAGGGTCGCAATGTTGCTAACTGAGAAGTGTCAAAGGCAAGTCTAGCCATAGCGAAATATTCACCTAGCTTATCAAGAATTAAGGCTTTGTCAGTTATAGATACACTATTGGAATTTATGTTGTGTGGTAGGGCTGGAGGTGCTTTACTACCTTGAATCAATTTAAATGTTTGCCATATTTTTGATGGGTTTCCATTAGCAGACTCAAGAATATTTAAGTAGTAATTCTCTTTAGTTTTTCTAACCAGTTTGGTGCAAGCATTGCGTCATTCCCTGAAGGCAGTCCAATCCACCTGGGACTTAGTACGTCTAGCAGTAGCCTATAAAAAGTCCCCTTTTATTATCATTTTTTTTTATTTCTCCATTAAACCAAGGGCAGGATGCTTTTTTTTTATTCTGCAGCTAATCAATGGTGCATGTTTATTTATCACAGCACAAAGAGATGAGTTAAAGATGGCCAGTGCTTCATTTATAGTGGACGTTAGATAAAATTGTTGCCAGTTAATATCTCTCAAATCCAGTAGGAAGTTGGCAGAGTTAAATTTCTTGAATGCTCTCTTTGTGATGACCTTGCTGGGATTTATGAATTTTGCAAAGTTTCTAACACACACCACACTGTTGTGGTTGCTGAGGTCATTGTGCCATACTGACACATGTGAGATTTTATGAGGTCTGTTTGTGGTAACTACATCCAGTAATAACCTCAGCTGTGAGTTTAAACAAGATTGTTGGTTTAAACTGGGTGGTCTGGTCATTTCAGTTACTATTTGAGCCAGGCCCAATTTATTGCACAAGTTTTTTAGGGGTGCTGACTTTGTACTAAACCAACCCAGATTCAAGTCTCCTAAAATTATTGATTCATTGATATTATTGTCCAGAAATTGGTGTAGATGGGGCAGGACCTCCATACCCCCAGAGGGGGATCTGTAACAGGCAACAATGTTTATTGATTCGGCTGCTGATACTGATAGTTTTATTATGAGACACTTGAATTCCTTTGGTACTGAAATAGCCTGAAATTGCCTACATCTCTCTTCATCTTAACCTGTACGTCCCACATCTGGTATGTATTTATGCTCTACTGATACCAATGTCTGGCTCTTCTGTCTGCCACATACACAGATATTTAAAAAATGGGACTCTGAATAAAGATATGCATATTTCAAATCAAGCACACAAAACAGAACACTAGGGTGATTAAACAGACTTCACGCATGCCCAATTTTACAATTATATTAAAACATATAAACAATAGGGTTTATGACCCTTTAAATCAATGACTGCCATTGTCAATCCTAGGAGTCAAAATTATAGTTTGAAATGTTTACACCTCCAAATACTCTTCTTAGAATACTATGCTTCATATTTCCAAAGTGGGGTAGATATGGTGGTCTTGAAGTAGAAAACATGAATAACAGCAAAAAAAAAAAACTCATTACAGACAAAAAAGAAATAAGAAAAACATTCCTGAAAATAGGCATAATACTTGTCTAGTGTACTTACCCGGTAAACAAAAGCTAAATAAATAAACAATAAGAATTTCAAAACACAAACAAAAAACAAAGCACAAATAATAGCAAGAAAAGCAAAACACAAAAAAGTCAAAAAAGAGCACAAATAAAATACAGCTCCCTTCCCCAACAAAACTCATGCAACAAAACACAGCAAAGATATACATAAACCACAACCAAAAAAGGTAAAAAAACCTATAAGTTGTGTACAAACCAACAAAGTAAAGCACAAAGCAAAAAAATGAAACACAACAAAATTTAACGTACAACCCCAAAATGTTAATGGAACAAAAAAAGTAAACTACAATCAAACAATATATGTATCGAAAAAGTTAAAGAACAAACAGAAAAGATAACTCAGTGACAGAAAAGTAAGCTCAACAAATATATTAAAACAACCCAAAAATTAGAGGCAAAATAAAAAGATAAGAAATATGTGAAGCAGCAACAACTGAAAGCAACAATTACCAAAAATGTAATTTGAAAGCAAAGACTATATCAGCTTCTAAAATGGTAGACACACTAAACTAAAAATGCAAGTAAAAAAATTGTAAACAGACCTCTCTTTTTTTTAAATAGAAATGCCCTCAAGGGGCAGGGGAGGAGTCAGCCACATACTGACTGGACATTTGGACAGATACCATCGATGATACTTTAGCTGCCATACTCCTCAGTGGGCAAAAGGAGAAGCTATTTTATAGGTAGGTACCATAGGTGGCTAAAGGGTCTGAAAAGTGGTAAGGCCAAGGATGTAAAGGGTAATTCCCCCCCAGTTGAGTAAGTTCACCTATTCCCTTACTTTTTTCTTGATCAAATTTGTAATATGTGGAGTAACTCCCTCTCACCAACTTATATCATCTCCCTTTGCCTAGTACCTTGATGCCCCTCCCCCTAGGCCTGTCCCTTCATTTTCATTTCTAAAGTTTGACAACTGTGCCTTATTCAGTAGGTCACCATCACCTCAGCCAATCCCCATCAACACTACTCAGACCTTCATATTCCTAAATTCTGCTGACACCCTGCAAGTGACAAAGGGAGTGATTAGTAAGTAATCCCCTTCCCTTAAGGCATTTCCATGTTAAAAAAAAATAAAACCTTCTATTTACAATTTTTTTTGATGCGTCTACCATTTTTGAAATCAATGTAGTGTTTGCTTTGCTTTTAAGTTACATTTTTGGTGATTGTTGTTTTCATTTTTTTACTGCTCCACATATTTATTTTTTGATTTACGAGTTTAGTGCATTTATTGGGCTTACTTTTCTGTCACTGATTTATCTTTTTTTGTTTGTTCTTTAACTTTTTGGATACATGTCTTTTTTGATTGCAGTTTACTTTTATTTGTTTAGTTTGTGTTACTAGGTGAGTGCACTAGGTAGTAACAGTTGCCCATTTTCAGGCATGACTTGGGAGGATACAACTAAGGAACAGTAAAAGGGGGGAAGTGACACTTGGTTTGAATATAGCATTAACATTTTGCAGTTGTGCATTAAATGTTGTGTTTCCTTTTTTATTTTGTGCTTTACTTTTGTTGGTTTGCAGACAACTTATAGGGTTGTATTACCTTTTTTGATTGTAGTTGGTGTATATCTTTTTTTTGTTTTGTTCTTTTTTGCATTTTTTTATGGGAAGGCAGCTGTATTTCATTTGTGCTGTCTTTGTTATGTTTAGTTTTTTATGTTTTGCTCTTCTTGCTGTTGTTTGTGTTTAGTTTTTTTTTGTTTGTTTTGAAATTATTTTGGTTGATGCTTTAATATTATTCCTGCTTTCTTATTTGTTTGTATTGAGTTTTTTTGTTTTGTTTGTTTGTTTGTGTTTTGCACTTCAGGGCGACTGTAGGTAGAGAGGAGTAACAATTAAGCAATAAGGCATGAAAGGGTTGGTATATCATGGGATATCATTATGCCTCAGGTGGTTGGGCATGAGGCCACAGGCTGAGTGTGTCCAACTACCTGAGAAGTGACGATATACCACACCCTGGAGTGCCTTATTACTATTATGAACTGGATCAATTGATATTTTATGCATTTAATGTAAAAAAAGAAAGTTTTAAAATATTTTAATACTGTTTTTATATGAGTGTAGGTAGACATTAAAAAAAAGTTTGTGTATGTCATGTTTTGGGCAGTAGGTGATGCTGTTGCATGATGATTTTGTTACAAAGTCTTAATTCTCATAGTATTGCTGCTCCCCCCGAAGTTTAGTTTACTCAACCACAATGTCTGGTATAGAGCAACTGATGATATTTTTTGGCTTTTTTTATTTGAGGAGATGAAGATATATATATATTTTTTTTTCTGTTTGTTTCTGCCGAAATCCCGATGTGAAGTGAAAAGAAGCCATAGCTGGGTGGACAATAAACTGCCTACCAACATGCACCATAGCTCTGCAAGGTTTTTTGTTATGATGTGTCCTAGGATTACTGATTTAATGTGTTTTGCCTGCAGTACTTAAGTTGTGCCGTGCTTTTGAGGAAAGCAAGATGGTAAGGCTAAAGCCGTCGTATTCTTGAGGGGCGGGTTGTAGATTTTGCCATTTGGCATGAGGCAGTATGTCAGTGAGGGCAAAGGGGGACAGTTTTCCGTGATGCAGCACTTGGCGCTCTCAGAGGAGGAAGAAGAGAGATTTTTTTCCTCTTTGGAGAGCATGGAGTGCTTTGGGCAAGATGTAAGGGGGAAGAGTTGTGAGGATTTTTTTTTTTTTTTTTATAAATAGTGTCCGAGTGGAGGTCTGACTTGCTTCACCTGTGGGGACATAGAGAACATTGAGCTGTGAGTGAGGAGTCTGGTGGCCAGAGGTTTTTTGAAGCCGTGATGATGTAGCTTGATATCATCATGGCTTCAAATACCTCTTGGCCAATCAGCGTTCTCCATGTACGATCCCCAGTTCATAATTAACGATATATACTTATACAACTAAATCAATTCTCATTTTACTGAGTACATTTTTGGCCTTATCTGTTTAGGTCAAAAACTCATATGGCACAATCATTCTTGTCTGGGGAGACAGCAAAAGTCCCAGCTCTTCCCAGACTGTAACATGGGTACCTGCTCATGAAGGTAAACTGAATCTGGATGCCTCCTGACGTGCCTTTACAAGAACCTTGGAGACAATAGAAAAATCTATGCACTTACAAGTAGCACTCAGCTCACTCCATGACAGGAACAGAACATGTGAGGAGTCCATTCTCTGATGTCTCTGGAGCTTCTTTGTGACACTGCATCAAGGCCACTCTTATATATATAGATACGTATAGTACGTACATACATTGACAGTTGAGGACAGAAGAATTTTCATTAACCTAGCCTGTCTAACAAGCTTTCTGGCTGAATTTCAGGGCACTGGGGATTCCCTTTGTTCCTGACAGCCCCTCTGTACCTGTCCTATTTGATCATGAAACTGGATATCATAGAAACATAGACTTTGAAGGCAGATAAGGACCTCTTGGCCCACCCAGTCTGCCCATTTCCCTACCTTTTGGATAAGATGCAGATCCTAGTTAACCAACAGCCTACTTCCTCCTAGAATTGCCTTACGTCTATCCCATGCATTCTTGAATTCCCCCACTGTTTTTGACCCCACTGTCTCCTCTGGAAGGCCATTCCATGTGTCCACCACCCTCTCTGTGAAACAATACTTCCTCACATTGCCCTTGAGCCATCTCCCAATCTTCAAATTGTGCCCCCTTGTTCTTGCATATCTCTTTTTATGAAAGATACTTCCTCTTGGACAGTGTTGATTCCCTTGAGGTACTTGAATGTTTCTATCATATCCCCCTCTTCCTTCTTTCCTCTAGGGTATACATATTAAACTACTTTAGTCTCTCTTCATATGGCTTCTGGTGCAGACTCTGCACCATTTTAGTTGCCCTCCTCTGGACTGCCTCCATCCTTTCTATGTCTTTGTGGAGAGGGGGGTCTCCAGAACTGCATGCAGTACTCCAGATGGGGTCTCACCACCTGCCTGTACAGAAGGATTACTTCCTGTTTTCGATTGGTGATGCCTCTCTCTACACGTCTCAGTAACCCCCCAGACCTCCTTACTGCCTTCTCACATTGCTTGCCTACCTTTAGGTTATCTGATATGATTACCCCCAGGTCCCATTCCATTTTTGTTGTTGTTAGTACCTCTCCCCCCTCCATTGTGTACTCTTCACCTGGGTTTTTGTTTCCCAGGTGCATACTTTGTACTTCTTTGCATTGAATTTAAGCTGCTATATTTTTGACCATTCCTCCAACCTTGCCAAGTCCCTTCTCATACTTTCCACACACACCCCTTGTTTATCAACCCTGTTGCAGGTCTTTGTGTCCTCTGCAAAGAGTCATAATTTTCCTTCCAGCCCCTCCACAATGTCATGTATAAAGCTATTAAAGAGGACCGGTCCCAGTACTAAATCCTGCGGTACCCTGCTAGTAACCCCCCTTTCCTCGTAGTGGACTCCATTTAATATTACCCTCTGTGTCCTGTTGTCCAGCAAATTTTTTACCCAGGTTACCACCCTGGGACCTACTCCCATGCTAGCTAACTTGTTTATTAATCTTTTGTGTGGGACTATATCAAATACCTAACTAAAGTCTAGGTAGGCCACATCCACAGCCCCTCTCTGGTCTACTACTTTGGCCACCCAGTCAAAGAAATCTATTAGATTTGTCTGACATGACCTCCCCACTGTGAATCCATGTTGTCTTGGGTCCTGTGCCTTACTGCCCTCTAGGTACTTAACAATTCTTATTTTCAGAAGTGATTCCATAACTTTTCTTACCACTGAGGTCAAACTCACAGGTCTGTAGTTTCCTGCCTCTGCCTCGCTCCCACTTTTGTGGAGGGGAATAACATCTGCCTTCCTCCAGTCCTCAGATACCACACCATCCTCTCATGACTTGCTAAAAAGGGTAGTCAGTGGTGTCACTAGTTCTCCCCTTAGTTCTTTTAGAATTCTGGGGTGAATCCTTTCAAGCCCCATTGATCTGTCCACCTTGAGTTTTAGGAGTTCTTTCAGGACCCTTTCTTCTTTGAATGGACAGGTATTGGCCCCCCTATCCAGAGTGCTTCTATTGTTTGGTTTAGGTACCTCTCCCTCCTCTTCTTTTGTGAATATTGAGCAAAGGTATTCATTCAGGATCTCTGTCTTTTCACTGTCACCCTCTGCCCACCTCCCTTCCCTTTTATTAAGCCTCACTATCCCTCCCTTGGTCTTTTTTTTTTTGCTCCCTAATATACGTATAAAAGCTTTTATTGCCCTTCTTAATCAAGTTGACTATCTTTACCTTGGTTTGGGCCTTTACTATTCTGGCCATCTTCCCTGCTTCCTTCTGCTTTAACTGATACAGTTCCCTGTCCTGCTCCCTCTGTGATTCCTTATACTTCCTGAATACTATCTTTTTCTCCCTAACCTTCTCTGCCACCTCTTTTGAGAACCATAGTGGGTTTTTTCCACACTCACAACTTAACCTTAGTAAACTGAGCCAGTCATCCACCACCCTTTCAGAAAAAAATGAGTTTCCTCACATCCTTTTTAACCCCCCCCCACTAAACTCAAGTTGTGACTTCTAGTGCTCATCACCATAATTTGAATAACTTACTTATATCCACCCTGCTGAATCCTGATAAGTATTTGTTTGTCTCAGTCATGTTCCCCAGCTTCTCTACCATCCTCTAAAGAGTACATTTTGGGATACTGGATCCTTTACTTATAGCTACTGCCCTGCTTCTCCTGTATTATCTTTGTTATCCTGTGCTATTTCTCCTGTAACTTATCCCTGTCCTTCTCCAGTTGGAGTTCCAGAACTGCTACACAGTACTTGAGGTGCAGCCTGACTAGGGACCAGTACAGTGGCAAGATAACCATCTCCCTATGACTTAAAACCACTCACCATATACTTATGCACCAACAACCAAGATGCCAGTCCTTTCCAAAAGGATTAACAGCCAGTTCGGGGGGAGAGGTCATTCCAGGGGCAGCCAAGGGCCACCTCCCTCCAGCCAGTCATTAATCCAAGGAAATCATCAGCTTCAAGGTTCTTCAGATTTTAAGTCTAATCACAATAACAGCATTTATTTTTACTAGCATTTTTTTTTACTTACTTTCAGGTTTTGAGCAGCATGGTGCAATCCATGTGCACAGCGTCAGTTGACAGTTGGATCAGTTATTTCTAAGACATTAATGACCGACCCATTAGCCAGTCAGGAACCTTGCTAGGCTCATAAATAGCTAATTAGATTTATAATGTACTTTACATCCCAGTTTCCTATTTGTCTTCCTGCAAGTTTTTTTCACACTAGATAGATGTCTTTAGGCTACTGTGCATTATGAAGCTGTAGTCACTTTCCTGTTTAGTGGCTTGCACCATAACCATTTCACCCTATCAGTGATGTAGTCTAGCATTCTTTTGACTGTATGCTTTACCTTGCATGTCTTGGCATTACATTTTAGTTGCCAGGTGTCTTACCACTTCTTATCTCCTTCTTTCATTCACTCTCTATGTTTTGTCATTTAAAAAATGTGTCACTTGTCAGCATGTTATATCCATATCAAAAATCTATTCTAAAAACCAAACTAAACTGATTATTGTTACAATTGAATATTTAAGCAATAGGGCGTAAGAGGGCATGGATCATTGTTGGATTTATTCATGAGCTGTGTGGTGTGGCACATGACAGAGCCATGTGCCTTAAACCACGTGAACAGTGTGACAGTCCCATAATGATCTGGACCCTAAAGTGCCTTATTATGAATACAAAGTGATCTTATCTGTCAAAAAAATATAAAACACATAAATAATAAACCCTAATTCACTACTGTTATTAAAATACCATAATTCATGGTTTGATGCAACCACCAATCAATACAAGCATTGGTCAATACCACTAATGTGAAATTGTTATGCTTAATAAGTTTAGCATACAGCAAATTATTGCTGACTGGGAAAGGAGGGTATAGAAATACTTCCTGTTTTTAGCTCCACCCCAAGGGAAAGGGGGGCAATTTTGCTGCAAACTAACTGTTATTCAACCAGGTTAAGCCATACCTCTCAACCTTTCTTCACCGAAATGTGTAACAAGATATGTGACAAATGAGCAAATTGTGTGACATAACATCAAACAAGGCACTAAAAGCTCAAAACACTATGGTTATCAGTGAGCTAAGTGAGCAATAACCCACAACAGGGTGTGCAGTCATTGAGAATTAATCAACACCCCGAGTGTGTTGTGAGGCACGAGGCTGCAGGCCAAGTGTTTTCACAGCCCCCTGGGTGTTTATTAATCCGCAATAACCGCATACCATGAAGTGGATTATTGCGATTATAACATGGGGTGTCACCAGAGGTGACAAAACCATGAGGAAAGCATGATTAAGTCATAAAAACATAGGAACTATTTTATGTGTTCTAACATCAGCAGAACAATTGTGTTGCTGAAACTGTTGAAGATGAAGAGCTATAAGCAGTGGCCAGGATGACATTAAAGAGAGAGAACAGTCACTCCTGGTTATTCACTTGATGGAGTCTCTACATGTCAGAGATGGTTTTGGATTGGGGAGACGGGCAAGAAACAGATAGGCCCAGGACACTGCAGCAAGTTTGACTGACACACTGTCTCATTGTGTCTCTCTCTCTGTCATTTACACAGTGTGTTGCTCTGTGCATCACTCTGTGACTCTCAGTGGTCAGTAAAACATCACCTTAAACTGCTTGCACTGCTGTCATTGTCACAGAATAGTTGTAAAAATGTTACAGTTGGACTTTTCACTTAACTGTCGTTCACCTCGTTGGAATTCCCATCTCCCTCTGTGCCCTGACCCTGTCTTTCTCTCTCTCTCTCTCTTCTCTCTCTCTCTTTCTCCCATGGACTGCATACTGTGACAGTGGGAAAACAAACTGCACTGAACGTGCTTCTCATGGACCTTGGCAGGTATGCAAGAAGCAAATGTTTACCGGACCTGGGGCTGCGTATATATGAAGTTGGGCCACAGGTGACTTTCACTGCTATTGTATGCATGATGTCAGCTCTCCCCCCCCCCCCAGGAGCTGCAATCCAACTCTGTCTGTACAGGAAGTTGGGAGAGAGAGAGAGAGAGAGACACACACACACACACATACAGACACAGGAGGCTGTAGCGACTTTCATTTAACTACTGTTTCAGTGTCTCTCTCTCTGTCTTGCTCTGCATGACCCCGTCTGTGTCTCTCTGTTTCTCCAGTGCATGCTTCTGACTGCCGCAGTACATTAGTGGTGGATGGCCAGCAGTGATCATCAGGTGTTGGGGGGGTGCTTGTACCGGCTGTCACTGTGTCTGTTCTGGGCATCAGGCTGTGCTCACTGACCTCAGATCATGGGGGGGGGGACTGTGCACAGAGCCACTCAAGGAACGAAAGATGACCTGCACTGAAGACAAGAGAAGAGAATGCAGTGACAGCATGAGCAATCTTGCACTGAGGGGGGAGAGTGAGACAGAGACAGAGGAACAGCAGGTCAGCAGGACAATTACAAGATCTTCGGGGCAGATGGTTTGGTAAAATCACTGCCACCAAATTGGACTACATAGGCAAAGGAACTTGCCTGAAGAGGGACAGGGGCAAACAAGCAGCACTCAGTACTCAGCAGACAGAGAGAGACACAGACAACAGTGCAGTAACACTGTGCTGTAATATATGATGGCAGGCTTCTCCTCTCACTCTCTTAGCGAGGATGGCAATGGCTCCCACTCAGACTGCATTTTTCGAAGAATAAGTAGATCTGGTCCATTCATTAATCACTTAGAGCAGACCCTTCACCACTTACTGTGCTTATATCGTGGATTAATCAATGGTCACCTAATTGCTCTGCACCAATCAGGTATCTGTGTCTCTACCCCATGTTATAATGTTCATTATTATAAGGGTCTAAGTATTCCTGAAATTTCATTTGTCTGCATTCCGACAGCCTTATGTTAATCTGCTTCTTAATATACTTCTGCAGCCTGATTATCTGAGCATTGACATAAAAAATTAAGGTACTACTTACACTTTCAGCATTCTCTATGTAGAACTTACAGCTGCCATTATGGCAATGTTGACAGTTACAAGCGTCCCTCAGTAAGAGTCTGCACTGTACTGAGACAAAGTGGTAAGTGGTACTTCCTGCCTTGCTATGCCCATGTAATGTGGCACGGAATGTTAACTTCCAATTTAGTGGTCATCTTGTAAACTGCCTCAGCAGCCCCTCCTGGCCACTTCTCCACCTGCTTTGAAAGTGCTGCACTGAAAGGAATACAGTAAAGATACACAACTGTGCCTCTAATCACACACCAGTCTATCTCTGTCTCTAGCTGCACTACAGTACTTTCTCGCTCCATCTTCCTCCGTCTCTGCAACTCCTCCTGACCACTTCCCCACTCACTTTAACTGTGAAGTGTCTGATGCTGCAGTTTGCTTAATCCTCCTGCACTAGCCCACTTTTTTCTATAAAGATGTTATATGAAAATGTTTAAATAAAAAGCAAAGTGTATCGAAATGAACCGTGGATCGAGCTGTCCCAATAGACTGTCATGTGACAGAAATGTCACAGTTCTGATTAGCACTGAGTGATCAGCCTTCTTTCTGAAAGTCTAACAGCTTGTTTTCACAACTATCTCCCCCACTGTTCTCACCATTGTCATAGTTAAACAAACTCTAGCCAGAGCCGATACGGCTGTGGCAATCTTAAAATACACAGAAGAATTGGTGCCACTGACACAACTGTGCATGTGTGGTACTTGTGCATGCACAGTTGCATTGAATGGCATAATGCCATTCCCAAGATGGAAGCACTAGTGGAACTGTGCATGCATGAGACACGCTTGTGCAGTTCTGCTACAAAAGGCGGAACTAGCGGATGAAATAGTACCACTGAGTTCTGCAGCGAGCAACCATGGTGGAGTGTTTTAAGCTCCACTGGAGGTTCAGAAGGATACTTCTGAAACTCCAACAGAAGCATGCCATGGTTCGCTCACAGTCATAAAAAGAGAAGAAGAAAAAAGGACTCTGCAGAAATTATACTTTTAACCTAATCTGCAATAGGTGATGTGCCAGTGTTCACCTTTCATTTGTAAATGTCACAAATGAATGCTGACAGGGTTTGTAGCATTATTGCTGTCACTGGCTATATTTTCGGTAGCAGAGAAATGCTATGGGGCTGAACAATCATGGGGTAACAAAGATCATAAAATAGGCTGTGGGAAACTGTTTATTCATTTAGCAGCCATCATGGGGATTAGTATTTGAACCAACTGGCCGTGTCAACTTTAGAGTGGGCGGACGGGGTTCAGTTAACAGTCACTGTATGCCTGCAAGGCTCATAGTGGAGGAACTATTTTATGTTAGTTTGAGATAAGAATGTAAAAAAAAAAAACAATAGCCAAGCTTCAGTTCCTCAAGACCCAATTATAAAAATAGCAGTAAGGTACTCCCAAGGGTTATGTTAATGCTCAAACTAATCACTCTCTGGGGGCAATATGGCACTTGGCTGTACCGCTTGCCACATTACACCCTCAGGGTGCGATTAACTAGAACATTAACATAACCCCTGGTCGTACCTTATTGCTTAATAATGTTTGCTGAGAACTGTTCATAATAGATTATTATGAATTTCTGCTTTAAAGTCTCCACAGGAAATTTGAAATATCACATTCCCCATGTGAAGAAAGGATTTTGGAGAGGTAAAATGAGTGATGCACCTTGTAATGTGTGACAGTTGAGAAATATGAGTTAAGCTGTTGGCTCTTTTTTATGTGAATAGGGAAAATTTCACCAAGACGTCAGAGAAATTCTTCTACTTTTTTAAAGATGTGCTATAGGATCTTTAATGTTCACCTGCCAGAACACTGAAAAGGTAATAAGACCAAAGGGTTGTTGCTATTTCAACACATGAGTGACTGATAATTGACGGCAGCAATGGGTTTAGGGCAACCTACAAAACAGTTAATTTAAAAACTAGGCAGTGGGTTTACTAACTGAACCTGGGAAGGGATCCAATGTGCTGTTGTAGCAGGTGTGGGCTATCGAATTGCTCTCATCTACCATCCACCTGGAGATGGGAAGCAATTCCTTAAGGAAGTAGCGGACTTTGTTATCGACATGGCTTTTGAGTCTCTCAGGTTGATGGTCCTGGGCGACTTTAATGCATGGATCGATGAAGAACTCTCACATTTTGGACAACACTTCCTCCAGTTAATGGATTCACTGGGCCTAACACAGGTGGTTACCACTGCTACACATAAAGGTGGCCATTCTCTTGATTTGGTCTTCCTCCTGGGGATCGAGGCTTCTGACGTGGGGGTAGAACCAGTTGGTTGGTCGGATCACTACACTGTGACATTCAATTTTGGCACCCCATCTTGTAGGCCAACCCCTGTGGAGATAGTCAAGTACCGCCCTTTGCGGAATATTTCTTCCAATGGCCGTGCTGCGGTCCTTGACCTATCACGATTTCCTGTGCATTGCAGTGATCCAGAGTCACTGGTTGTGGCCTATAATAATGCCATCACCTCTGCTCTGGATTCTATTGCTCCAGTTTGTGTGTGTCCTCTCTCCCTTCGACCTCGGGCTCCATGGTTTGATGGGGCCTTGAGGGAGTTGCGGCGACTTGGATGCAGGTTAGAACTTTGTTGGCGGAAATCTAGCCTGGAAGCCGACCACCTTAGACTGTTAGAACACTATCAATTCTATCAGTCAGAAATTTCTCGTAAGAAGGCAGAGTTCCTGTGTGGGGAAATTTCTGCCACTCAGAACCCGATCAGCTCAGCTGTTCAGAACTGTGGACAGATTGTGCAACCCAACCTGTGTACAGCTCCAGAGAGCATTTTCACAATTACAGTGTGATGAGTTTGCTCGGTTCTTTGCTGATAAGGTGGCTGACATTAGGTCAGAGATCCATTTGACACATTCTATGCGGGTTGCTATTGGTCAGGATTTGGTCACCACCCCTTCGTTTTCCTGGAGTACCTTAGATCGCCCGGAAATCATGGATGTTATGCGGATTGTCCAAGGGTTGTGCCCTACCTGCTGTAGTTTAGATCCAGGCCCTACTTCTCTAATTTTGGGGTGTGGGGAGTCCATTTTCCTGATTCTAGCACAGATAGTCTGGAACTCCCTTGACTCAGGTGAATATCCCTGTTCCTTGAAAGAGGCAGTAGTGACACCCCTGTTGAAGAAAGCTTCTCTGGACCCAGACTGTCTTGCCAACTATAGACCTATCTCGAACCTCTTCTTTGTAGGGAAGGTGATCGAGAAAGTAGTGGCGGCCCAGTTGGAGAACCACTTGACCATCCATAGCTTCTACAAACCTCTCCAATCAGGTTTTCAAAAGAGTCACAGTACCGAGACTGCGCTGGTTTGGGTGCTCAATGATCTCCTGATGGCGAGAGACCAGAGAAAATGATCCATTTTGGTACTATTAGATCTGTCATCAGCATTTGACACCATTGATCATGGGGTTCTACTTGAGTGCCTGAGATGTATTTGTGGGCTTTCTGGGATTGTTCTCAGATGGTTCACATCATACCTCACTGGAAGAACTCAGAGGGTGGTGTCAGGGTTTTATTCCTCTGATCCCATCTCTCTATTTTGTGGGGTTCCTCAGGGCTCTATATTGTCCCCCATGTTGTTTGAGTGTACATGCTTCCCCTCGGAGACATTGTGAGATGGTATGGGCTGAGATTTCATTGTTATGCGGATGATACTCAGCTATACCTTTCCTTTGCACCCGACCAGGAAGGAGCTATCCCGATATTCAACAGCTGCCTAAATGAAATCCAGGACTGGATGAGATCCAGCTGGCTGAAGTTGAACTCTGGGAAGATGGAGGTGTTGGTATTGGATCTGGCTCACCGGATGGGGGACCTGGGGCCGGCTCCCCATCTGGATTGTTTTTTGGGGATGTTGAGCTACAGGTCTCTGAATGGGTGCGAGACCTGGGAGTGATATTTGATGCGGGGCTGACTCTTCAGTCCCAGGTGTCAGCGGTGGTTAAGTCATCTTTCTACTATCTAAGAAGCATCGCTAGGATCAAGCACCTTGTTCCATCTGGTGATCTGCCAACTTTAATCCATGCCTTTGTGACTCGCGCCTAGACTACTGCAACTCACTTTACTTTGAGCTTCCGGGGGTTGATATCCGCCACTTGCAGCTGGTGCAGAATTCCATAGCTCGGGTGTTGATGGGTACTCCTAGATCTTTCCATATTACACTCTTACTGCGGGAACTGCACTGGCTGCCAGTTCAGTGGTGGATCACCTTCAGGGTCGGATTACTGACTCTTAAAGCCCTGCATGATCTGGGCCCTGATTACCTGAAAGAACTCCTGATCCCTTATCAACCTGTGAAATCGCTCTGCTCAGCCGATGAGGGGTTGCTAGAGATTCCAAGGGTGATTTTAAAATCTGCTGGGGCCCGTGCTTGTATGTTTGTGGCCCCTTCCCTTTGGAATTCTCTACCCCATCGGACTAGGGAGTGCATGACTGTGGGTAGTTTTAAACAGGCTTTGAAATCCTTCCTGTGGGAAAAAGCTTATGGTTTTACTGTTCACTGATTTATTTCTGTCTGTTTTTATTATATTGATTTCTGTATTTTTATCTTATTTATCTTATTGTATTGAACCTTGATATTTGAAAGGTGCAAAATAAATAAAAGCATTATTATTATTAATGCATCTACCTAAGAAAATAAGAGTGGACTTAACAGTTTAATAGAGCAGTCATTGAGTGCAAAGCTGTATAGATGAGATGGAAGCATTAATTGATACTGAAGAGGTAGTTTTCAGAAAGAGTAGCACATGTAATTTGTAAAAGAATTTGGTTCATGTGGTCTCAGAATCAGAAAGAAAAGCCAGTCAGTGGCTTACTTCATCCATACTTTGAAGCATGTTCTCACTTTTGCTGTGCTTTATCCTCACTTAGAACTGCTGCTGTCTCACCATTACTACAGTACAGGACCAGGTTGCCATTGGAGAGGAGAGGAGAGAGTGCTGTGGTGACCATCTGTGCCCACTCTTGAGACCTGCTAATTATATTTTCTTGCCTTGTTTTCATGATCACTCTTTCCTATTTCTGCTCAGTCACACAGCCACTCTCACATAACCAGTGCTCCACTAGCTGCTCTCTGGAAAGGCTCAGCTGAGACCCTGGGCACAGCTGTACTCAGAGCTCTGTGGAAAGGCTCAATCAGAGCTCCTGGGCACATCCATCACCTATGGCACTCTGAGATGGCCTGATCAAGGCCACATAACACAGCTGCCACCCATGGCACTCTGAAAAAGACCCAATCAGGGCCTCTAGGCAAAGCTACCACTTGCAGCTCTATAGGTAGGCCCCATTAGGGCATCTGGGCACAGTTCTGACCTGTGGCTCCATGAAATGACTGATCAAAGCTCTTGGGACCCTCACCCCCACCCTTTCCACTCTGAAAAGGTCCAATTTATTCACCAGGGCGATCTCTGGGAAGGTGCAATGGGGGCCTGTAGGCTAGCCTGGATCCCCATCAGTCCTGAATTTTGCGAATATCTCATATTTTGGGGTAAAATTGCCTGTCCCATATGAAATACATACAGAACACCTGTTATCCTGTATTTTTGGGTTGGCTGCAATTAAAACTCAGTGTCCCAGTTTTCCCAGTGACTGGAGCTAGCCACACCACAGTGACAGTGCACATGTGCGAGGGATGGCTGTTGATTCGAGTCAGCTCAGGCCAATGAGATGGGGTGTCATCCTCAAGAGAGCAGGAAGAAATCCTGGATGAGTGTGCCATGCTGTGTCCATCGTCCACCTGTGTACGAAGAGATCACCAAGTGAGCTGATACATTTGTGGCAGTCTGTGCAGTGCAAACTAGTTGACAGAAGAGAAAAGAGAAGACTTTTAATCCAACCTGTGCAGACAAGGAGAAAGACCTGACCAGGTCAAGCTGTGCCGCTTCTGCATCTGAATGTCCTCATCATGGCCCGCGAGCAATGCAGGGCTGTGCTGTAGGTTTGAGACTGTTCGCTACTGGTGGAAAAGGGGAAGGAAAAGCTGCCCTGGCTGGCCTGAAAATCAGAGTCCTGACTACGACTGGCAAAACAGGATCAGGCTTCAGCAGAAGAGAACTGAAGTGGTGGAGTGAGTTGACTCAGTGAACACCTTTTTTGGGAAGAGGGGGGTCCTGTCTCCATCCACAACTCCACACTGCAGTCCTGCAAAGCCTCCTCCACACACCTTGTAGGCAGTGCAGCTGGTGGGGGGGATTTATAACTAGAGTCAGAGGACAATGGGAGGACCAACAGCAGGGGCCTGGCTCACTGGCTGGCTTTGGCCTGGAGAGGACGTAGATGGAGTCAGAGCCAGAGGAGGTGTCTGCTCTAGAGGACTTGGTGGTTGAGCAGCAGAGTAGAGTGGATGTAAGGGTCAAGGAGGGCAGGTCAGCTGGTGATTGGGCTGGGTGCTACAGTGTAGGGGAAGGGAGGGGACTGTGAGGGTCTGCTGGATGCCGAGACCGGAAATACTAGGGGGAGAAGGGTTGAGACATCCAGGTAATAGACTGGAGAGGAGACTAGCCATGACAGAACTCTGAGGGTGGTCTGGTCTCGAAGGCAATAATCTTTTTTCCAGACTACTATTTGTTTATGTGATGTAGGCTGAGGTCTCTCTGTCTTGGTGTCTTCTCACCAGTCCAGAGCTCATGCTGAGCACACAGAGATGATACTGTACACTCAAAAATTAAAATCAGAATGATAGCAAAAAAAAAATTAAACTCGATACAAATAAAGACATCAGTTTCCACAGTGTTTTGAGCGTGTATCTTCAAGTTTGATGATGTGTCCCACTCCCACAGCTGTTTAAGAGGAGCCAGATGGAATTAGATATGCA
This sequence comes from Neoceratodus forsteri, assembly GCA_016271365.2. Taxonomy (NCBI): domain Eukaryota; kingdom Metazoa; phylum Chordata; order Ceratodontiformes; family Ceratodontidae; genus Neoceratodus; species Neoceratodus forsteri. Next base: position 816,213,468 of record CM028133.1, read on the forward strand.
CAGCACGATGCACTGCAAAAAAGAGAATTCAGCAAGAGCTCTATGGAACAAAATGCAGTAATTGATTATAATTATATAATAAACATGGAAACATTTTAGTGGCATGGTGCTGAGGTTGTTTTGATTGGAGTGGCTGGCTCTGTCTCAAGCTGAACAAAGTGTCTCAGTGAGTGAACAAATCAGCAACTACTGGGTCAGCAAGGGTGTTTTTTTTTTACTTCACATGAATTTACAGACAAAAAAATAAGGGAGTGGAAGTTGCAGAACTGAAACCATGCCACAGTATACAAAATGTTGTGATACAAAGTTCACCATTTAAGTGGAGGCACTGCCAAATGGATAATTGAATTAGATAGTGAGGTGACGGACTGCTTTGTTTTTGCCAAAGCTAATGTAATACAATGAATGGATGAGCCTAGCAACGTGCCTTAGACTGCTGGGGTTGTCTCTGTTGCTAGCTGCTTGCTGTAAACACTTCTCCAGCAAGTGACTTGAGAAGCCAGGGTGGGAAAGAAATGAAGAGGGACTGATTTGCCAAAACTAAGTTAATGCTAAAAAATGGAGCAAGCTGTCTTAGATTGCAATGCTGTGTTTGGCTGCTATTAACACTTCTTGGACGGGAGCCAGGCTCAGTAGATTTCCACAATATCAGCCTCAGAAGGGGGGGTGCAAGGGGGGGGTTCTGTCCCTTATTTTTGAAATCCAGTGTTGCCAACCCTAACTAGCCACCATCTGTGGCTCTGTGGAAATTCCTGATTGTGGCCTTTGGGCACAACCAAGCACTTTGGAAAGGCCAAATTAGGGTAAATGGGAACATTCACCACCCAGGACTCTCTGAAAGTCAGATCAAGCACCATGGGTTGAAGGGAACATGTTGTTTGTTTGAGCCATGCTGGGATAAAGCTTTCACAGAGCCCTCACTGGGATGGGGAGTGGGTGATGGAGGTTTGATTACAACATTTCAGATTTCAATCTGATTACCAGACTTTACCTGGTGGCCATATCCTGATAAAATATAAAAATAATCTTGGAATGTGAAGTAGCCAGAGGGAGTTTTGTCAGGCTACGGGAGTGGAGCAAATAGCAGGAAAGGGTGGCTCTGTTCTGGCATAGAAAAGCACAGATTGAGCAGTTTTTTTAGAAGAAAACCATGGACTTCACAATTCAAGGTTCTTGCCTGTGGGCTCAGATAATGAGGATAAGGATTTATTTATTTCATTTTTGTTGACCTTGAATGGAGGCCTAGACAGTGCTGTTTATTTTCAACCTCATCCCAGGGAATGGGAGAGGTGCATACCAACTGAAACTGAACCAGATTAAACTGTTTGTACTCTTAGGAAAAAGGGTAAATTTGGCCAGGGCACTGGGAAATTCCTCTACTCTTTTCAATGGGGAGGACTAGATTACAATCGAGAGAGATTTGATAACTTCAACCAGATCTCATGTATTTTTGTTTTTAGTTTTGGCAAAGTATGGGATTCCAGATAATTTTACCATCTGTGTAAAATGTCTTTAATCTTCAGCTTTAGTGACTTCAGTGTTGCATGGTTGTGACGGAAAGGCAGTTCCAGTGAAAAAGGGGGTTAGGAAAGGGTGTCCTTTGAGCCCACTGTTTTAAGTGTCTGGAGTAGACCCTCTGATACAGACTATAGCAGGCTTACCAGGCATGCAGAAAATGTATACACCAGAGAAAATCAGTATCTTCACAAGTTCTGGCTTACACTGATGATCTGTGTTTTCTGGTTGGTGACCTGGAATATACACATGCTATATCTACTGTTTCATAGTAATTGTTGGAGGTTTCTGGGGCTAGAGTAAATCTGGGCAAATGAAGTGGAATGGCTTTAGGGTACCTGCCTAATACTTGTCCCATGCATCTGGGTGGGGATTCCTATATGGGATGGCCCCCTTAAAATTATCAGAGTACTGTATGGCCCTGGGAACATTTGTCGACTAAATAGGGTCTCTAAATTGGTCATAGCTGAACAAAGGGTTGGCCATTGGAACAAATGGCCCATGACGAAGGCAATTTTTTTTTTTTATTTAACCTTTTTGGTGGCTATGTTTAATATATTAGTTTTACTTCCCCCATTCCATGAGTTGGAAGCTAAGCCTTTTAGCAATTTTTTTTATATTCCTTTGGGTGAGCTGTTAGAACCCCATTAAAAGGGTACTGTGACATGGTTGAATAAGGTCTTGTTACATTTGTTATGCAGAAAGAGTTAAACTCAAGGATCTGTTCTATCCTTTCCTCCCTTTTCTGTCTCGTCTCTCTGATTGCACAATCACATTTTCTTTTGAGACCTAGGAACTGATAACTCTGACAGTCTTGCAATTCTCTGCTTCCCACAATCTCTCTGCCTTCACTTGCTGTTTCTTGGTGTTTCTTCCTCCTTGCATATCTGCAGTTATAAAAATATATGTGAATCTGTTTGTGGAACTGGGAGCCCTTTGTTTGAAAATGTACTGTATATACAGTAGTTATATTGTGGAAATGATTTCAAAAAGCTATGTGAAAATCAGGGGGCTAACTATGAGATGCAATTTGGCCTCCACAAACTCTTTTGCACAGTTGTTAACAGAAGATTAGTCTTAGGACACCATGTTCTATTTTGTTGCACCTGCAAAGAAATTGACAAAGTTCTGATACATTTTTTGTGAGAAACAGGATGCTTCTTAACGAGCTCAGGATGTAGAAATGAATTCCCAGGCAAAGACTTCTAATAAAAGAGCAATGTCTGTTAGAGAGACAGACTTAAATTTAGAATAAGAGATGCCCTCAGGGGAATGACTTTGTTTTGTTCGAACTACCTATGTTTAAAAACCATTCGGTACACTTTTTTAATTTAATTTTATTGTTACTGGAAATAACAAAATGATACTTGAGAATTTTATAACTGCTCCTGGTTTCCCTATGCTTCCTGACCTATGCCTCAATGACAGGCACATACATATAGCTCCAAGGGGGGGGGGGCTGGTATGTTGAATAGAAACATAGAAACATAGAATTTGACAGCAGATAAGGACTGCTTGGCCCACCTAGTCTGCCCAATTCCCTTTCTGATGGATAAGATGCAGATTCTAGTTAATCAACAGCTTACTTCCTCCTGCCCCCCACTAGAATTGCCTTATGCCTGTCCCATGCATTTTTGAATTCTCCCACTGTTCCTGACTCTACAACCTCCTTAGAAAGGCTGTTCCATGCATCCACAACTCTCTCTGTGAAAAAATGCTTTCTAACATTACCTCTGAGCCATTAGTAGTAACTCATATTTTATTTTAAGTTTCTTAAAACCTGTTTTATTAGAAGTTAATAAGCCCTGGGTGCCTTTGTGGGGTGTATGGTTCTCTTCTGTCTTACAGGCATGGCAGACTTCTGGAAAAAGGCCTTTTGGTAGAGGTGGCCTGCCCCTTCCTCAGTTTCTCAGCTCTTGTTTACTCAATGTGAAGCAGTAGAAGCTTACTGCTTCCCTGGTGTCCTCTAGTTCCCAGAAGTCTCTTTATGATCATGTTATTATTGACTTTTTTCTCAGATCCAGTGTATGACTCAGTGGGAAGTGGGGTTCTCCCTCCATGATAGCTAAACAGCTGCTCAGCTCCACGATCCCGATGAAAATGCATGACCTTTTGTGGCTTTGCACCCATGGAAAACAAGTGAGAGGCAATAACAAACACACAGTAAGAGCAAGTCAGACATATTGCCTCCAGGATTAATGTGGCCAGTTGGTCAAAACAATGCAAGACTTAGTTTTTTGGATGCCCATACATCCAGGACATTTGGGAGGACTTACGTAGACAATGGAGGTCCCCTAGTTTTACTACTGTTACCTATCAGGACTTGATTTACTGTTTCTTTTCTAATCAGTGGGTGTGATGGGACTGTAGTACCCTGTGTTTAATTATGGCCTTGATAAAGGGGCCCATCTGGCATGCCAGGTGTTCGTATCTATTTCAGCAAAAGACAGTCCCATTACCTTTTTTAATACAGTTTGCTAATAAGGAACTTGGGCTGGTATACCAAAGACAATACAAGAATTTGTCTGCTGCCCTATAATTTGTACTGCAGAATATTACATGATTGTCATGGACAGCATGTTGTTTTTTTTTTGACATTGTTTGTGAGGAGTCCTAAAGGTGACATGCAAAGTTACACTGCAGCCTGCTCCTGTCCCCATATACCTTTCAATATTGCCACTGAAGTCTGGGGCCAGCTATGATGAACATTGTAAGAGCAATATTAATATTTTAAAACAGTACCAAAACTTAGCGCCGAACCCAGAAGTGCAGCATATGTCCCAGCTGAGTGCGCAGAAGTTTTCATGGGTTCTCTTCATATTTAGGGGCATGGATAATACCACTGCTCTAAATGTAGCAGTAGTGGCTTGAGCATAATATACTTATTTTATTGTTTCCATGGAGGTCGTGATGCCTAAAATAATACTTACAGCAGTGACCTGTCCAGGTGTTGCTGTATTATTATTATAGGCTTCACGACCCCCATGAAAGCAATAACATAAGTATATTAAGCTCCAACCATTACTGCCACATTCAGAGCAGTGGTGATGTTATCCCCATCACTAAATGTGTGGAATACCCATGAGAACTTGCGCTCGCTTAATTGGGACCTGAGCAGCTCTTTTGGGCTTGTCCCCAAGTTTCGGTACTATTTTAAAATATTAATAATGTTCTTACAATGTTCATCATAGCAACCCCTGACTCCCACAGCAGCATCAAAAGGTATGTGAGGGTGGGACCAGGCTGCAGTGTAACTTTTCATGTCACCTTTAAGTTGATAGCAATTAATATTTCTTAGGACTGTGCTAAATTTACTTTTCTTTCTACTTTCTTGCATGTTAACATATGTAGCCTATTAAAAAAAATCACTTATATTCAGGCCTGGGTATGTCATACTGCTCCAGATGTTCTGGTGATTACGGAGTCCTGGTTCCGACTGACAACCAGTAACAATGAAGTTAACATCCTCTCCTAATCTTTGTTCAGAGCCGACAGGCAAACCAGAGGTGGTAGGGTAGCTATTTACATCAAGAATAAATTCCCTGCCTCCATAATTGACTCAACCTCTGTCCCAAAAGAATTCGAAAGATTGTCATTAAAGATCGAAATTGCCACCGGTGCCTCATTATGTATACTAGGATGCTACAGACCCCCATCAGCTGGACTACAGTTGTTAAAACATCTTGAAAACATCCTGGGTTCGTCATCTTCAGGGTGTATCATACTAGGGGACTTCAACTTAGACTGGCTCTCCAGTGCATCTACCCCACTTAAAATGTTCTGTGATTCCCTTGGGTTGTCACAGCTAATAAACAAATCTACTCATCCTAACAAGCTCAGACCTAATAACAGTACTGTCTTGGATATCATTTTAGTTAACAAACCCCATTTATTCTCTCATGCTGGCATCTTTTTCTCTCATATTAGTGACCATTGCTTCATCGCGTGTGTAAGATTCACTCTTAAATCCACAACTGTACCAAAATTCTCCTTTAAAAGGTACATACGTAACTTTGATCTCCATGGGCAAATATCAGACCTAAGAGACTCCATGCAATGGCAGGACTTCTATCTAGCCAAGTCCCTGACTACGGCTTATGATATTTTCTCAGAAATTGTGCTAGGAGTTCTCAACAAGTATCCTCCCATAGTAAAAGTTCATGCCAGAAACAAATCCTGTTAGTGGTTTACAGAAGACCTGAAAGATGCTTTGTGGAGTAGGGATGTACTCTGGAGAACTGCTAGGAAAACTAATTTAATAAATGACTGGAATTCTTTCCGGAGGGCAAGGAACCTCTGCACCAAAATGGTCAGAGAAGCCAAAGCTAATTTCTACTGCTTTCAGAAGGAGAGCTCCCCAAGAAATGCCTCAAGATTCTGGAAGACTATCAAAGACATTGAAGGTAACACCACTGTAAATTTCCTGACTACTAAATTATTGATTGACAATACTCTCATCTCCGAGAGACTGTCTATCCCCTATGCTCTCAATAATCATTTTGCTACTGCAGGGCTAGCCTTTGACTCCTCTCCTGCTAATATCCTCCGCCAACAACTTAGATTGGATACACAAGAAAAACCCATCCCTGGTCCATCCTTCTCTCTGCAGCCTACCTCCCTCAAAGAAGTCTGGACACTAGGAAAAGTGCTGGGGCCAACCTCATTGAACCATACTTCTTAAAGGTCAGCTACTGTGTCCTCGCAGTCCCAATTACTCACCTCTTCAACTTATCATTGTCCCAGGGTGACCTACCGCCCATTTGGAAAAATGCACTTTTGGTCCCTTTGTTTAAGTCAGGAGATCCTAGTGACCTCAACAACTACAGGCCAGCCTCCCTACTTTCAATCCTGTCAAAGATGCTGGAGAAAATAGTGAACTCCCAGCTTCAGAAGTACCTGGAATCAGGAAAATTGCTCAACCCGTTACAATCCAGTTTTAGAGCACAGCACAGTACAATCTCTGCTCTAGCCAAGGTGACAAACGACTGGCAGCTTCAACTAGACAAAAAAAACTTTGTGCCTGTTGGCGGATGATACTCTATGCTAGTAGCTCCATACCTGAAGCGGCCTATAAAGCCCTTCAAAATGAATTTAATCAGCTGCAACATCAGCTTATAAACCAGAAACTGCTCTTAAATGCAAAAAAAACCAAAGCAATGTTCCTCTCGCCCCTTCAAAATGCAATAAATCCTGCAATTGCTGGGACACTCCTGCAGATCACTACCATTCTAGATGAGCAGTTGGACTACGTACCAAAGTTCAAGTACTTGAGGGTCTGGTTAGACCATAGACTTACTTTCACAGATCACTTAGAAGAATTGGCAAAGAAACTTAGACAAAGACTTGGTCAGTTCTTTAGGATTAATAATCTCCTCACAAGATACGCTAAACTGAAACTGGTTCAAACTACCTTTCCCTATTGGATTACGCAGACTTTCTATATAGTCAGGGACCTGCAGGTACCCTAGCCAAATTCGATACGCTTTATCACAGAGCCATAAGATTTATCACGGGTCTTCCATACTCAACCCACCACTGTGCATTGTACACAGCAGTGGGATGGTCATCCCTTGCTTACAGAAGGAAAAAAATGCTGCGGTTTGGACATACAAAGCTATCGCAAATAAACTGCCCCAGTATATCTCTGTCTGTTTACCTTTGTGCACTCTGGGGAAGTATGCCATGAGAAGCACCTCATATATCTACCTTTATGTTTACAAAGCAAAACCTCGCATTGGCAGAGCAGCCATCAGCTTTGTGCTTCCTCAACTGTGGAACAAGCTGCAAAATACTTTGAAAATAACTCACCCCATCAGCCTAGCAGCTTTTAAATCTCTATATCTACATCATAATAAGGAGTCCTATGCCTGTCTACCCTAAACAGTGACTCCTATAAGTCCAAGCACACTCTAATAAATACTGTTAAAAGACTGATCTCATCTATAATCGACTCTTCCCTCTTCCCTTTTTCTACCCCCATATCTGTCCCTTCCACATTCCTTTGACCCTGGTTCCAGCTCTAAATTCTCCATACCATATCACTATATATCTTTTTATATTAGCTTTCATTTGTGTTCGGTGCATCTGATATGTATATTTCTTTACTTTTACGAAAAATTGTGTCCTACCCAAAACAAGCTTTATCTTCTGTTCCAAGCATATACTACTGTCAATGCTATCTGCTTATACTTTGTATACACTGCATTATTGTATCTCACTTTATTTGTATTGTTACTATTTTCTGTATGTTGCATCCCATGTATATTGTCCCTTGTTCCTTGTTAACAAACCCAGGTCCACCTTGAAAATGACCTTGCTCAACGGTGATCGCCTGGTTAAAAAAAGACTTTGATTGATTGACTTTCCATGTTTATGTTTACGTTTATTAAAGAGTCTTTTGTGTTTCTCTTTTGGAGTTTTTTTCTTATCTATTATAATCACTGTTCATAACGATAACCCTTAGAAGAACAAAATCTCTCATAGTTGACTGCATCTATCACCCACCCAGAACAGCTGCTCCTGCCCTAGAAGCTCTCTCAGATTTGCTGGCTGAACATGCCCCTTCTGAATTAATTATTTTTTGGATACTTCAGTCTCAACTGGTCCCAGAATAATGAGCTTGGGTTTAAAGCTCATTTAATAGATGCTCAGCTAACCCAACTCGTTTATGAATCAACACGGCTCAATAACAAGATGGAACAGAAACAGCTAGAGCAAGCAGGGAGGTGCAGGCAGGTGAAGAATGTATAACGACTGATACAAGGGGGGCAAGAGCACATAGGAAAGGAAACTGGGGGGGGAAGATGCTGGAGAGGGAGAACAAGAGCAGAGGGAGGGCAGACTGTAAAACATTGGAAGGTCATGCTAACAAATGCCTGTAGCCTAGGAAATAAGATTCCAGGCCTGGAGGTCTTGTTGGCAGATGCGGACCTTGACATAGCAGCAATAACAGAGATGTGGTACTCTGCTAATCATGGCTGGGAAGTCAATGTACCAGGCTATACACTGTTCAGGAGGGACAGGAAGGGTGTAGACTACAGTGCTGCTCCCAAGTACACCCTAGCCAGACTGGACCCTCTCTTCCACTCCTTCTGTAGTTTTGCCCTTGACTGTCCTCCCTCCACCCATCATTGCATCCTCTACCCAATCCTGGGCTTCCCCTCCCTCCAGGACCATAGACTGTCTCACTGCGCGTGGATCATAGTCAAGTTCTGGTCCCAGTCCCTCCCCACTTACCTCACTTCTGAACTATCAGCCTCTTCTCTTTTGGTGTACAGACTGAGGAGCAACGATACCAGGCTCCTATCTGTCCCTCACATGTCAACTACCACAGGCCAGGCAGCCTTCAAATATCATATGCCCAGACTGTGGAACTCCCTCCCTGTGAACAACAGGCATGCCTCCCCCAACCTGCACCTCAACACCCTTCTCAAAACTCATTTCTCCTCCACTTGCACTTGTGCCTAACTATTGCTGTTCGGCTCTGGGCTAGGGTCCCCCGAGACACGTGTTTGAGACCAATATATTCTTGATGTATGTATGTATGTATTTTAACCGTCTGTTCTAAATGCCTTGCATTACTACCTGCTGCTATACTACATAGTCTATCATACTGTATTTTGTACTCTGTACTTATCCTGTATTTTATACCTCATTTTTTTGTAGTATACTCATTGTTGTGCTCCCCCTTGCCCCTCCCTCAGGATGCATCTGGAATCGAGTAGTAGTCTTTTCAGTATGCCTTCCTGGTAAAACTTTCAAATAAATAAATAAAAAGGGCGGGGGAGTGGCTCTGTATATCAGAGATGGTATAAAGGCTACAGAAGTTCAAGGAAGATGGGGGAGGCTGAGGTAATGTGGGTTACCCTGGAGCCAGGGAATGGAATGGTAATATGCACAGGGGTGATCTACATACCTCTGGCACAGAGGGAGGAAGTAGACAGGGAACTAGTGAGAACATACACGACATGGCAGCTAAAGGCAAAATTCTGCTACTGGGGGATTTCAATATGCCGGGCGTGGATTGGACCACCTAGGTGGCTGCTTCAGCCAGAAGCACAGCCATCCTGGAATCCTTGCAGGGGGTTGGACTCAGGCAGCTGTGCATGAGTCAACCAGGGACAAGTAAATTCTGGATCTGGTATGGACCAATGGGAACAGAGTCAAAGAAATATAGGTGGAAGGGTAGCTGGGGTCCAGTGACCACCACATGGTGTGGTTCAGCATGGAGACATAAACTCAGTTGAGCCACACAAGAGCAAGAGTATTAGATTTCAGGAGGGTGGATTTCACCGAAATGGGTAGATGTATACAAGCAGTCCTGAGGAAGAGAGAGGTAATAGAGGCGTTGGAAGAACAATGGGAGAAACTGAAGCAGCCATGGCGGATATAACAAATCAATGTGTTAGGATAGTGGTCAAAGGGAAAACAAGAAGGAAACCACTATGGTGGGGGACAAAGTCAGGGCTAAAAGGCTGAGTTTCAGGAAATATAGGGGAGCCAAAGGAGGAGGACAGGAGTACCTGAATTTCTAAGGGAAACAGGGAAGGCTGTTAGGAGGGCGAAGGCACAGACAGAAGAGGGCTTAGCATGGTCTGTAAACAAAGGGGATAAGGCATTTTATAGGTACATCAGTGAAAGAAGAAAAACCAGGGTGGACTGTGAGGCTCAAAGGGGAGAAGGGAGAGTGTAAGGCAAGGGATCTGGACAAGGCAGAAATACTGAACAAATACTTCTGCTCAGTATTCACTAAAGAAGGGGGGGGGGGTCGAGGACCACAGTTGGGTTGAAGAGGCAATGAGGGGGAGAAGTGGACACCAGTCTATTCACAGTGGATAGAGTTCTGGAAGAACTCACAAAGCTGAAGGTGAATAAGGCCATGAGGCCAGATGGCGCCTGTGGTGGCTCTGTTCACAGAGTTACTCAACACTGGTGTTGTTCCAGATGACTGGAGGAGGGCACATGTAGTCCCACTGCACAAATGCGGCAGTAGGGAGGAGGTGGGGAACTACAGGCCAGTCAATCTCACTTCAGTGGTGGGAAAGATCATGGAGAGACTGCTGAAAGAAAGGATAGTGGCACATCTGGAATCCAGTGGTGCTCAGGATCTGAGGCAACATAGATACACAGCAGGAAGGTCATGTCAAATGAATCTAATAGATTTTTTTGATTGGTTGACTTGAGAAATAAATTAGGGAGAGGTGGTAGACCTCACCTACCTAGATTTCAGCAAAGCCTTCAACACCGTCCCACGTAGAAGGCTGATTAACAAAATGGGTAGTCTGGGCATGGGAGACAAGGTGGTGAACTGGGTTAGAAACTGGTTAACAGACAGGAGACAGAGGGCAGTGCTAAATGGGGTACAATCTGGGGAGAGGGGGGTGACCAGTGAGGTACCACAGGGATCAGTACTAGGACCAGTCCTGTTCAATGTCTTCATTAGTGACATTGCAGAGGGGCTCAAAGGAAAGGTCTGCCTGTTTGCAGATGACACCAAGATCTGCAACAGGGTGGATACTCCAGAATGGGTTCAGAAAATGAAGAGGGACCTGGAGAAGCTTGAAAGATGGTCAGAGATGTGATAACTGAGATTCAATGCAAAGAAGTGCAAAATAATGCCTTGGGTAGAGGGAACCCTGGTGAGAACTACAGGTTTGGGGAGAGGAGCTGACTGTCACCAAAGAGGAAAGGGACCTAGGGGTTATCATCTCTGATGTCCTTAAGGTATAAAAGCAGTGCACAAAGGTTGCAGCGAGGGTCAGTGGCATGATGGGGTGCATAGGCAGGTGTATCACTAGCACGAAGTGGGAGGTGGTGATGCAATTGAATAAAACATTGGTAAGGCCTCACCTTGAGTACTGCACGTAGTTCTGGAGGCCACACCTGTGCAAGGACATAGATAAGATAGAGACTATCCAGAGAAAGGCAACAAAGATGGTGCAGGGCTTGCACAACAAAACATATGAGGAGAGACTAAGGGACTTCAGTATGTACTCACTGGAGGAAAGGAGACAGCGGGGGGACATGATTGAAACTTTAAAGTACCTCAAGGGCATAAACAAGGTGCAGGTGGTGGACCTTTTCCAATGTAGAAAAAGTACTAGAACAAAGGGGCACAATATGAATTTGGAAGGGGATAGATAAAGAGGAATGTGAGGAAATTTTCGACACAGAAAGGGTAGTCGATGCTTGGAATAGTCTGCCACAGGAGCTAGTGGGGGCAAGCACAGTGTAGGGGTTTAAGCATACCTGGGACAGGCACAAGGGAAACTTGAGAGGGGAAGGAGAGATGAAAAGCCATTGATCAAATAGGGTCAGTGGCCACATACAATGTATAGGGCCTACAGACAGACTGGCTGGGCCTAGTGGTCCTTATCTGCTGACAATTTTATTTATTTATTTAAAATTGGTGACTGGGAAAAGCACACTGAGCCAAGGCTCGTTTCCAGGTGTGACCCAGATACAATGTAAAAACAATCACAAATTGCAGAAGTTAGACATAGTTACAGTAAACATAATATACAAAGAATAGTTATTACTAGAGAATAATATGGTGCAGGCACGAAGTATACAGAGGTGACATAATATAATGAGGTACATAAATGTGATGATAGATTATTTGTTTTAGGACACTTGGTAGGGGAAAAAAGCAGCAAGCAGGGAGGAGCTTGAAAAGGAGGGTAGCAAGCTCAGGCCAGCTAGGACCAGTTAACTCAGGCAAGTATGAAAGAAACTTAAGTGAAACTATGTAAAGGTAGGGAGTAGAGAATGGTCAACAATCCTCTAGGGAGGCACACTGTGCCAAACAATTTCTATGTTTCTATGTTTCTGTGAAATCACTCCATTCTTGACTGGGTCCTAGTATCAACCCTGATAGAATACAAGCTGATGGAATATTCTCTGACTCTTTAAGCAACCATTCCCCGGTCTTCTGTACTTGGAAGAACTGCCCACCCTAAGTCCCACCAAGAACATTTGCAGCAAGGGATTTCTCTAACTTCTCAGCTGAATTCTTTCAGGTGTCCCTTGATGAAATAGGTTGGAGACCTATCCTAGAGCTTCCCAGTGTAGACACTGCCTTTGACTACTTCATTTTCTGTCAGCTGCAGACAAACATGCCTCTCTAAGGAAGCTCAGTGTCGAGGGAAAATGCTATAAATAGATTATCTCTCACCTAAAGAAATGAATGACCCAGAGGTACATGGTCTGGGGCAAGAGCTGGGCGTGGGCCGAATAATATTTTCCAAATACCATGGATAGTAGGCTTCCCAAATATTCGGATGTGTTTCCCAAACGGTTCACTATTTGGCCACTATTCGGGAACTACTATTCAGTGAGATTTCCAAGTCTCACAGAGCTTTGTTGGCCAATCAAAAGCCGTTTCTGGAGTTCAAAAGCAAGCACACCATGTGACTTCCTCACTCTGAGCTGATAGAAGACAGGAGACAGTGGTTTCTGAGAGCTAACTCTGCAGTACTTCTGAGGCCTTAAACTTTACAAAAAAGAAATAGTTTTTTGCTCCACTGGCTTTTTTAGGTCAGTATCATTTGTTTGATCAGTGTCAGAAAAGCTGTTCGGCTTTCTGCCAGGTATTTTTGTCCTTATTGCTGTACTCAGTTACAGGGACTAGGACAGCTGTCTGCTAACACCCCTTCTCTGCTGCTCTCTGACTTAGCTCCATTGTGACATTTTTGGATGAAGCACATTTTATTTTTGTGTTTTGCTTTTTTACTGTTGTCTGATTCCAGGATTGGTTCCCTGCATGACTGATGATGCTAACTCCCCCTCCTGCAGGTCACAGCTCATGATTTGCCTATATGTGCATAATATTTAATTTTGTGAGGCTTTGCCCTGCATGTGCATGCTTAATATATTTTTTCATGAGGCTGAGCCCTATGTGTGCACAGCTGTGTGCACACGGTTTTTGAAATAAACTTCTTCAGTTCTAAGCCAGTCAGGCTTGACTCACTGAATAATTATTGTTAGTCTTCTGTTTCTGGGCTTGGATCCCTGTACAAATGAGTAGTATGTTGGCTGACCCCTCCCCCCCTCACACACACACACACACTTCCACAGCCCAATGTACACAATTAACCTGTTCATGTGAAATACATTTTTCTCCAAGTTTGTGCCTTGTGTGTGCACAGCTGTGCACGTGCATTTTTTGTTGTTGTGTTTTAATTAAACCATTGTACTTAGTGGGGCAGGCTTGTCTCACTGAGATGACTTTATGTTATCTGTCAGTTCCTTGCTCGGTTCCATGTTTTACTAAAATGGTTGCCTTCTTCTTCCCCTTCTTAGTAGCAGTGTTTTTTATTTGCTGCTGCTTTTTTGTGATACAATGTAGCTAGTACGGTCAGCGTGAGTAGTACTGTAGTTCCACAAGCACTAAGTAAAGAATCACACAGACAGGAACTACCCAGTAATTGTGTTTTACACAGTAACCTCTAGTGACCTGATCCATCATGTCTTTAGTAACCTTGCGAACATGCTTGGTCCAGCCCCAACAAAGCATCTGCACCACTGGCCCCAAGTGGTGAGGGACAGAATGATAGGCCCACAAATGTACAGCACATCCAGGTGATTACTGCTGGTGTTGTCCCTGGGCTGCCAAACCCCCAAACAATCTATGCAGAACAAAGGAAGCACTCGGGGGGGTTGGGGTGCAGTAACAAAATACAGTTAAGAGCAGTGGAGCATAAAGTTGCCAATACATTTATTTGTGCTAAGTCTGGAGGATGCCAATAAAGCCCTGGTGCTTTGACCAGAACCTGGTGTTTATCAGGGGGCATGTCAGCAATATACAAACACTATGAATATATAACCCTTAAAGAAACACACACCATAAATAAGTGCAGTTATAATAAATGAGATTGAGATGCCCTTGTAACAAAACAATCCAAAACTAACATGCCCAATGATGAAACACTCCATCAAGATTATAAAACATAGTTCATAGAGTGGCGCCAGACAGTATGCAATGCAGTATCTAGTAAAATTACTGCAAAATGCTACAGTATGCTGCAAGGAGCAGTATAATTCAATGGCAATTAAGCCCTCTTTTCATCCACTATTTTGTGACATGTCATTTACTGAAAAGTACTGAACTGCATCTTGTCTTGCTCTACTGTATATTATTGATACATAATACAATTCCAGAGAAGGTAGTGAGATAAACTACATAGACAATGACAGATGGGTGTCTCTCTGTATTCGGAGGGCTCAAATATTTTTCTCCCCAGGGGTGTAGCCAGAAATTTCTGTTTTGTACACAGACTCTCCGATTGCTGCCCCCCCCCCATCAAAAATGTACACATCCTCTCCAAATGCTGACCACATTATAAACAAATCAGATTGTTGTCAGGTGACTTATCTGATTTATAAACAGGTTATACACATATATATCCCCTAAACAATACAGCAACACTGCTCAACTTATTCAAATACTACAGATTAGAATGATAATGTTAACAAAAAGGCATATGATTTGGTCAGACACTCAACAAAACTGTACACAAATGTGTACAGTGAGTATGCCTGCCTACACCCTTGCAAGCAAGCCTTTCAGTTCTTGTAGCATTGGGAATAGTACTACTACTACTAATACCACCAGTAGTACTAGTACTACTGCTACTAGTGTCACCACCTGTTCCATCTATACATTCACTGTCACATCTTTTTACAGTATGCAGTGGTAGGAGGGCATTAGAGCATGCATGCTTTGTGCAGGAAGCAGCAGACACCACCACCAGTGTTCCCACTGCTACCATTATGGCTGCTACATCCACAGCCAGTGTGCTTCCCACTACCACCAGTGCCATTCATGCAGCAGCCATCCTTTCAGCTGTCACCACTATGGCAGCCACTGTTACCACTATTCCTATGCCCATGACCAAAGCACCTTCTACCCTGTGACTGTGACCATGAACACCCTCCAGTGCTGACCCAATGCAATGCTTGATATTTCTGGAGTGCTATGTGTATGGTGCAGTGTATCAAGTCTGCTACATGTAGCTTGTGTTGCATTAGTGAGAGCTCTGTGTCGGTGGTTGAGGTGTCACTGAGGTGTATATGGTACACCAGGTTCAATGGGTGATTAATGGAGCTGTTGAAGTGCTTTTTTTAAGCTATCCTTAAAAAAACACCTTTTCTGACCGAATATCAAATACCTGGGACCGCAATACCAAATATTCAGCCGAATATTCAGAAAAAGGTGTTTGCACAGTCCTATCTGGGGCAAGTACAGGAAGTCAGGTCTTCATGCAGACTGGATAGAATACAGGGAGCTCTGCAACTGTTGCAAAAATAGCTCTAAGGCTATGAAAAGACAGCACCTAAGAGGTCTGCAACAAAATAATCTCAATGATACAGAACAATTCTGGAACCAAATCAATGCTTTGCTCAAAGGAGGCAAATGCTCCTCAACTGGCCTGATCATTCACAATGGTCAGTCTACTAGTGATCCCCATTCGGCTGCCAATGCCTTTAATCTTAACTTCATGGACCTAAATAAATACAAAAATGGGTCCATTGCCCACTCACCTCACCCCAAATCCCTCTGGACTTGGTCTTCTTCCTCCTAAATTCCACCTAAAATTAGTATCCAGGAGGGAAGTACTTGCCCAATTCAGAAAAATAAAACCCAGTAGCACAGTGGGTCCTGACAAATTGGAATCTACTCGAATCTTCTAAAGGGAGTTGCTTTGGCAATAGCGTCTCCAGTCGCTATGCTGTTCAATAAATCTTTTCTCAATGGACAAATACCAGGAAAGTGGAAAGAAGCAGTCATAGTTCCAGTACACAAAGGTGGTCCCAGGGAATCAATAAACAACTACAGGCCTACTCCCTCCCCTGTGTACTGGCTAAGGTTCAGGAAAGGCTAGTCTACAACCATCTGAGAGATTGTCTTGAACTGCATCACCTGCTATCTGACCAGCAGCATGGTTTTAGATGCAATCATCGCACAGAAACCACGTTAACCACATTTACAATGGATGTACTGCAGGCACTCAACAAAGGCACCCCTACCGGGGCCGTCTTTATAGACCTGACCAAGGCCTTTGATTTGGTTAGTTATAAGCTTCTTCTCAAGAAACTAAAAATTCTCTAGACTCCCACTTGCTAGCCTGGTTCACCCGCTACCTCTCTCAGTGGGCCCAAACTGTCAGACAGAGAGATACCCTGTCCAACCTACTGCCAGTCTCAGATGGGGTACCCCAGGGCTCCATTCTAGGCCCTCTTCTGTT
The DNA here is from genome assembly GCA_016271365.2 of Neoceratodus forsteri. Classification (NCBI taxonomy): domain Eukaryota; kingdom Metazoa; phylum Chordata; order Ceratodontiformes; family Ceratodontidae; genus Neoceratodus; species Neoceratodus forsteri. The sequence goes on from CM028133.1 coordinate 816,230,228, forward strand.
CTCCCTATTTATCAATGACCTCTGAAACAACTGTGCTCCATTCTAGGCCTGCTTCTGTTCACTCAATTGGTCAATGACCTCAGAAACAACTGTGGCAGTAGTCAAATCTTACTCTGTGCAGATGATGCAGTCCTCTATAGGAGTGCCCATAATTCTGAGAATCTCCACACCCAAATGCAAAAGTACTTTATGAGCCTTGAAAAATGGATCCTGGCCAACAGACTGATATTAAATGTTAAAAAGATGAAAGCAGTCATATTTAGCTCTAAACAGCTAGACTTGGCTAAGTGCCACCTGCTCCCACTTACTATCTCAAAGGGGCACATGATTGACGTGGTGAGTACGATTAAATGCCCCAGAGTTATGCATCACTAAGGCCTTAACTATAAGGCTTATGTGGATCAAACATCCCGCTCAATTCACCAAAAACTGGGTCTCCTATATTGACTGAACAGTCACCTCACACCTGGCTCTGGAATTGCAATAGCAAATAGCATCTTACTTCCTAAACTTACTTATGCAGCCCCTATCTGGCAGCCCCTAAGTAAAACTGAGACAAACAGGCTAGAAATACCATGTAACAAAACTGAGCACTTTGCACCTACAGTACAGTATGTCCCTACCAATTAAGCATCACTGTGAGGTTCTGACCTCCCTAAACTGGCCATAACTAGCAAACTGGCTTTTATACCCAACCCTAACCCTGGTGCACAAAATACTAATTGAATCAGCTCCCTTTAGCCTCAATGATCTCCTCATCCATAAGTGCTCTTCCAGGCTGCATAGTACCTCCAGTAAAAAGCTACTTGAGGTGCCCAGGATCAGAATGGCAATGGGGAAAAGGTGATTTGCTTACTCAGCCCCAACGCATTGGAATGCCTTACCAATCCACTTACAAATGTTGAGCTCCTTAGATAGTTTTAGAAAGGGCCTGAAAACCTATCTACTTGAACGATGCCTGTGTTTTTGTATTGGCTGCGCTTTCTGTGTCTTCTGTGACCACAATGTTACTGTTACTTGTAAACAATTAATCCTGTACCACTGTTCTGTAGTTCGTAATCTGTTTTCTTGTGTCTTTATCCCAATGACTCTGTATTGCTGTACTCTGTATGCAGTTTGCTTGTATGTAATTAATCCCGGGTCACCCTTGAAAAAGGGACCTTTGGTTCCAGTGGGTTTACCTGGTCACCAAAATTAAATAAATAAATAATGTTATGTAGTTAATAGTGGTTTTCTTTTTGTATGTTTGCTATTGTATTGCTTTTATCATAAAAACACTCCTATTCTTTCCGGAAAAGTCGAAGGGATTTTTAACATCCACCAGAACAGGCAGATGGGATGCCATTTTAACATCGCATCCAAAGGATGGCACACCTCAACAATACATCATCCCCTTAATTCAGTGCTTGGTGCTGGTGTTTATGGCATGATCCTGATCCCAATGTGGGACTAGAACTAGAGATGCAGTGAAGTTAAACTGTCAGCAAAGTTGCTACAAAGTTGCAAAACTTCGACTTTGTGAAATTCCTATTATCATCAGCTTCAATTTCACCAACTGCAAAATTTTTTAAGGCAAAGTTGCACTTTTTCATGTGAAGGTGCTATTTTGCTAGTTGCTTTGAGGCAGTATAGTGCAGAGGTTTAGGGCTCCGAGCTGCAAACCAGGAGACCTGGGTTTGAATCCCACAGCCCCCACTTGCATACTGGTGACCTTAAGGGAAGCTGGTGTAACTTCTTAGTGGTACCCTGTAAACAAGCTTTCAGATTGGTGTGTCTTCTCCTGGTTAAAAAAAGTGAAGTTTGGATACTTCTACAGGAAAAAGTGCTCACTTTGTCTGGCAAAAACGCACATTAACGTAGTAGGCACTTTGAACTTCACAAAGTTGGCCAACTTTGGAAGTTTGTTGAAGTTAAGGTTTCTCAGCTTTGCACATCTGTCTAGAACCCATGATGACCTTCTAGCCAGAGGTGGATGTGCTACCAGCTGAGCCACACTGACATAATGGATGGTGTTGGTGTTGGTGGTATCATCTTGGCTTACATAGAAACACAGATGCTGATGGTAGAAAAATGCTCATGGACCATCCAGTATGCCCACTCTACTTAAACATCCTGCCTTACCCTTGTGGCAATCCTCCCATTTTCTACTGTCCCCTTTTTACTAAATAATCCCACCAGACTGTCCCATCTCTGCCTGAAGCTGCTGATTGAGTTGGCCTTTACCATTTCTTCAGGTAGCGTATTCCACTTATCCACTACCTTTTCCATGAAGACATGAATCTCCCTCCTGCCAGCTTCAGTGAATTCCCTCTCATCCCTGTGTCTGAACTCAATGAGAATAGTTTCTTGGTGCTGACTCTATTTATCCCTGGAAGGTATTTGTATGTCTTATTCATGTCATCCTTATTTCTCTATGCCTTAAGGGAGTACATGTTTAAGTCCTGCAGCCTCTCCTTGTATGTTTCATCCCAAGGCCATGAACCATTTTAGTGACCCTCTGCTGTACTGCCTCCTCCTTGTTGCAGTCCTTCCTTAGGTGTGGGCTCTAGTACCATGCACAGTATTCCAGGTGTGGCCACACTAGTGATCTGTACAGTGGAAGGATCACCTCTTGCCCTCTACTGCTTATCTCTCTTTCTATGCAACCCAGCATTTTGTTTGCTTTACTCACCACCATGTTGCAGTGTGCAGATTTTTAGGGTCTCTGATATCATCACCACTCAATGTTTTTCTTCTGTGGTGCTAACAAGCACCATCCCCCTCTCCCATATTGCATACTTGGGTTCCATCTCCCAATATGCATTACTTTGCATTTTGTAGCATTAAAGTTCAGCTGCCTAATCATAGACCAGCTCTCCAACCTGCCCATATCCTCCCTTAGCTCTCTTCACCCTTCCTTCATGTCTACCCTTGTGCAGATATTTCTGTTGTCTCCAAAGAGGCAGATCATACCCTTGATACCTTCACCAATGTCATAGATGAAAATAATGAAGAGAACCAGTCTGAGTTCTGACCTCTGAGGTACCCCACTAGTCACTTCCCTCACTGCTGAAAACTTCCCATTGACTACAACCCTCTGTGTTCTACCCCCAACCAGTTTTCTACCCAATTTGACAGTCTATCCTCTACCCATAGGTCCACAATCTTTTTTTCCAGATTTCTGTGGGGAACTGAGTCAAAGGCTTTGCTGAAGTCAAGGTATATTAGCTCAGGTGCCTGCCTCTTGTTTGCTGTTGTGGTCATCCAGTCAAAGAAATCAACCATATTTGTCTGGCAAGACTGGCTCCTCATGAACCCATGTCATCTGTGTCCTGTAGACCATTTCTCTTCAGGAAGTCCACCAGTTCCTCCCTTAGTAAAGGCTCCATAATGTTTCATATTATAGGGGTAAAGCTAACTAGTCTATAGTTCTCTAGCTCTTCCTTCCCTCCACTGTTGTGTAGAGGGATCACATTCACAGTTCTCCAGTTCCAAGGGACAACCCCATGGCCAATGTGCAGATGAATATGTCTTCAAATGGCCCTGCTGTCAATTTTCTTACCTTCTTCAGCATCCTTGGGTGTAAGCAATCAGGCCCCTTAGATTTATTTACTTGCAAAGCTATAATCTTTTCCAACATTCCATTTTTCATTATTTTGACTGTGCCACTTGAGTCCTTGCTTTTCTTCCTTCCTCTCTTAAAACCACATTCTGGTAGTGGTCCATCCTTCTTTCTTGTAAAATGGAACATGAATATATGTAGGCCATCTTGTTAGGGGCTGCTGCCAGGTCAGCCATCTCTATGGTTGGTCTTGAGAAGGTACAAGTGCAGCCTGTGAGTGCAATTCAGGCAGCTCAAATGAACCGTTGGTGGGCCTAGCATGGAAGGAATGAGTGGCAGCAGAAACTCAGCTAATAAATGTCATAGCCTGTCAATTCAGACATCAGCAAGGGAAAATGGGCAAGCTACACTGATAATTATGCTCAAAGAAACATTTTGAAGACTTTTAGGGGGTATATTCTAGTAGACTGTGCCCAGCTACTACAGCTGGAAAAATGTAGGCTGCCATCTTGCTCATGGCTAGCCATGTTCCCCATTACTTTACATTTTTTAGCACTGAAGTTCATCCACCACATCTTGGACCAGCACTTCAGCCTGCCGATGCTCCCTTAATTCTCTTCTCCTTTTCTCCTTGTCTACCCTTGCACTGATATATCTATCATCTGTATAGAGGAAGCACTTACCCTTGATACCTTCACCAATGTCACAGATGAAAATACTGAAGACAACTGGGAGGTGCTCAGCTGGTCACTTCCCTCACCTCTGAAAACACCCCATTGACTACCATCCTCTGTGTTCAACTCCACAACTAACTCTCTTCCTAATTTACCATTCTGTCCTCTGCTTCTAGGTCCCTAATCTTTTCCACCAGCCTCCTATGGGGGACAGAGTCAAAGGCCTTTCTGAAGTCAGGGTACACTACATCAATTGCCTACCACTTGTCTGCTGCTGTGGTCACCTAGTTGAAGAACTCAACTAGTTTAGTCTGGCAAGACATTTGCTCATGAACCCATGGTGTCTGGGGTCCTGTAGCCTGTTTCCTTCTAGGTAGTCCACTGGGTCCTCTCCCAGTAGAGACTCAATGATTCTCCCAACCATGGGCATCATGCTTACTGGCCTTTAGTTCCCTGGCTCATCCCTCTTCCTACTCTGGTATAGTGGTACAATGTCCACTGTCCTCCAGTCCATAGGGTCTACCCCTGTGTTTAGAGAACAATTGAAAATGTCTGCTTGTGGCCTTGCTATAACCACTGTTACGTCACATAACATCCTTGAGTATAAGATTTCAGGTCCCATTAATTTATCTACTTTCAATCCTCCTAGCTCTTCCAGGACCTATTTCTATGTTGTCTGGACCTTCACCCAATGTCTTTGCCGCCCCTTCCAACCCCCACAATCTGGTAGTGGTCCTTCCTTCTTCTTAGTAAATACCAAGCAGGGACTTTCCAGACCATGTCTGGCATGTTGAAATCATCAACTTCTACCACTTCCCCTAGACTGGCTGCTTTCTAAAGTGTCTATCCCAATTCTATATCTGTCCCTTGATCTTGGCCTAGTGGCCTGTTGACCATCCCAATCTGAACGTGTTTCCCCATCCTTAATACTGCTAGTACCCACACCTTGACCTTCCTTAATACCATGTTGGGTGTGGTGGTGCTGCCTGAACCATTTTGCAGCCCTTGAGTTCCATCTCTCACTGCTGGAGTTACAACATAACTGGCAGAAAGTGGACATGGCATCAGGGTGTTGCATAGTGCTGTTCATCCTAGCCACCAGGGAGAGATTGGGAGCATGGCCAGCAAATGCGATGGAACAGCAGAATGAAAGAACCTGTGCCTGTTCCTAAGCCCTCATACTGTACTCTGCTATCAGTCACCACTCTTCTTCTTACTTGCTTGAGGTATTCAAATAATGTCAGTATGGAGTTATTTAGCTCCTCACTGAAGTACTTTATTGATATACTTGCTGTGGTTATATCAATATATGAATCAAATGGCTCCCAGCAGAGAAAGTGAGTGGAGAGTCTGCACCAGCCACCAGGTGGCTGGGAGATATTTAGTGGCATCAGAGTAGGGCTCCCAGTGACAACCTGTACAGGTTGGGGTGAGGAACATGTATGCTAACACAGATGGGCTCCCAGTGACAGCATTCGTTGGTTATATAATTTAGCTCCTAGTGTCAGATTTGGGTGATTTGAGGTGGCATCTGAGGGTGGGCCTCCAGTCACTTCATGGTAAGACTCGTGACTGGAAGATGGGTTTCGGATGTGGGAAGTACTTTTGGTGGCAGGTGGGTCTGTATCAATGCCCATGAAACTGAGGAACCAACCACAGTGTGGTACATTGCTGCACTGTTTTTGTTTTCGGCTTAATGACCACATGCCCCTAGGATTTGCCTCCCTTCGCCACAGTTAAATTTTTCTTTGTCTTTCCCAATATTCAACAGATGACATGATTTTATACCATGGAATTCAAGATTTCAAAATTCTTTTGGTAGAATGCCCCAGCCCCATACATGGATGTTTCCCATGGAATATAAGAATATACAGTCCTGCAAATGTTTCTGGACAAAAGTTTACCCCCACACACACACACACACTACTAGGATGATCTAATATGGAGCTTGGGCCCGACTGTATATGTGATAGAGTATGCAGCAAACATTTTCCTGGTAAGCAGGAAATGTAAGGCTATAAGGGGAATATTTTAAAGAGTGCAGAAGGAACACCACAAATTAAAAATATGAGTATTATTTCATTTTTTAAATTAGTGTACCACATGTATGCAAAGAAAAGAATTATAGGGGGAAGCAACATTTAATTTTTTTTTAATTCAAGGGAGTTTTATTTTTTAGAGCCTAGCTGGAGGTTTTAAGTGAGGGAGATAACGTTGCCATTTGACCGTTAAAAATCTAAGAGGTAGGTGCAAAGATTTTAAGGTGTGTCATAAGACTGACTGGTTCTTTGGCCATGGGGAGTTGCAGCATTTAACAATGGGTAAAAACCCAATCTAACCAATTAAATCACAGGATTTTTCCTGTCCATATTAAAATATCTCAGGTTTATACACTTTAACTGTGATTGACATCTAAGTATACACTTCCAGATTAAAGCCAATAGGAATAATTTCATTAAGTCATTTCCGTCTCAGCACTATAACTAGAATCTGTACACACTGCAAGTTTGTGCACCTCTACCACATTCCAAAACTGTATGTTCTTGCCACGTCTTGAAACTGCATGTCCTCTCCATATTCCAAAATTGCATGCCCTTATAACATTATTGTCAGTGTCAGTGGCTCAGTAGGTAGCACACTCGCCTCTGAGGCCGGGAGATCAGAGGGCTGTGGGTTCAGTTCCCACATCTGGCACTTGGGTTAATATCCCAGTACTGACACTGCAGTGCAGCATGAGAGGGGTGCTGCACTTCCGAGGTGCCGTCTTTCGGATGAGACGTTAAAACTGAGGTCCTATCTGCCTGGATTGGTGGTAGTTCAGATGGATGTTAAAGATCCCATGGCACTTATCTAAAAGAGTAGGGGAATTTCCCCGGTGTCCTGGCCAAATTTCCCTCATTCACTAAAAATACCACCAACAGCTTAATCTGGTTCAAAGTCAGCTGGCATTCATCTGTATCCCCCTCCCCCGGGTCGTGCCTGAAAATAGGCAGGATTTGTCTAGTGCACTTACCTGGTCAACAAAAGCTAAATAAAATAAATAAAATAAATTAAATTGTGCATTCTCACCAAATTATACAATCATGTGTTGTTGCCACAGTCCAAAATAAGACATCTCTACCACATTCAAAAATTGATAATCTCCACCACATTCTGAAGTTGAGTGTCCCACCACGTTCCAGTATTCCCATATTGCATGTCTCTACCATATTTCTAAATTCTATGTCCCACCTCATTCTGAAACTGGGCATCCTCACTAGCACATTCTGAAACTGAACATTTCTACCATTCTGAAATGGCAAGTCCCTGCCACATTCCAAAATCTCAAAACTGTGTCATTATTAAACTGTGTATCCCTGCCACACTCCAAAAATTATGTGTCCCCTCTTACTCCAAAATTGCATGTCCCCACCACATTTAGAAACTACATCCCTGCCACATTCTAAAACTGCATGTCTTACTGCAGTTAGAAATTATGCATCCCCACCACATTCCCAAATTGGACAGCCTCACTGCAGTCGAGGATTTCATGTACTGCTGCATTCTGTAACTATATCCTAAATCACATTTTGAAATGGTCCATCCTCAACATGTTTTGAAATTTTGTCCCCCCATTATAAAACTGGATGCCCTTGGTGCATTCTGAAATTGCATGTCTCTGCCATATCACACAATCTTGTGACGCTGCCACATTCCAAATTTCAGTGTTCCTGACATATTCTGAAAATTTGCATCCTCACTAGATTCTGAAATTGTTTCCCTTCTGCATTGTGAATACCACCCTGCCATGTGCTGAAATTTAATCCCTGCGGTACTGTATGCCAAAAGCATGCACAACCTTGGCATTCCTAAGCCTTGTCCACTATTGCATTCAAAAACTGCATCCCTCACCACAATCTGAAGTACTATGCAACTGTACAATCTGCAATGTTTTGCTCCTCCCACCCACCCAGCTTTTATTTTTAAATGTTTACTGCAACTGTAGTGTTATTAAATTTGAAATAGTTTTTGTCACGTAGTGCTGCTGACACTGAGGACTCGACTGAGTTCTAGAGCTACCATCAGTAGCTCTTTACTGACACAAGCTGTTTGAAAAGCCAGTGATTTCAGGATTACAAAAAGGCTTGTAACATTTTACCAAACTAAGTTAGAGATATCAGTTTTTGGTTTTTTGTTGTTGTTTGTTTTTTGTTAATATTATTGTTGGGTACCTGGCTGTTGATCCCAATTCTGAAATAACTTTTATGTTAGAAAGTCTGGCTGCAGTCTAATTTAAGAATTATTTACAGTACAGTAAAATTGAATCTTCAGCAGAGAGGAACAGTTACATATCAGGAAACTTGTATATCATTTTTGCTATAATAACATGGATTCATGCAGTCAGTAAGCAGAATGTGTTTCTCAAGACTCCACTCTAATAATAATCGCAATCCAAATCCAATCTTTCCAGTGCTTTAAATATTAACCCCATATTGCCATGCAATGATAATGTTGTCCTGCAGTGCACCATTTGCTTAACAAATCAGTACTTGAATTAACTAAGCCTTGATTTAAAGAAGCACATTTATGAATGTTGTCCACCATATTTGGAATGCTCATGAAGAGCTATTTAACAGGGACATGGGGCTTACCTGTAAATGGCAGCATTCTTGAGCTATCCCTGACTAATTTTATTACATATTGATGCTACAGTGTATTGACATAATGCAGGTGTGGAGTATACTTAAGCATGGGGCTTAAGGCCATCTGCCATCCCTTTAAGAGCTCTGAACAGATGTGTTTTTTTTTATTGCTGGGTCATCACTATTGTATTGTGTTAGGAGGGGCTTCTTTGGAATCCCTGGAAATCTCAGTGGGTAGTCAGTCTCCATGGCTCTGCTGTCCGAGTTAGACCCTTTTAGTGTGCTGATTTCTCTGTAGTCTAAAAATAAACTAAATTTTTCCACATTTATTTTATGCGTTCAACTGTTGTTCACATGGTCTAGTGTAGCATCCATTAGAGCAGTGAGAGATGGACACGGCAGACCGGAAGAAAAGAGTGTAAGGGTCCTAGTGGCAGACCAACACCAAAATGCCACACATGGGGGTGAATACAGCCCTTCTTCTGCCCAGACCCTATCCCACTTGTCTGTGTCGTTGGGTACCCCAAGTCATTTACACCTTTATGTCTGAACAGCTGTGAATATCTCCTGCACCACAGCCCTGGCTGCAGTGGAAAAAAATACCTGTCTCCTGCTTTGTACAGCAGCCTGCAGCCCTCCTCTAACATTGTAGGCTGTGAAAGAAAAAAAAAATATGTGTTGCACATTACAAGCCAGCTAACTGAATGAACTGTCAAATTAAAATCATCCAAGCCTGAGCACCACAGAGCTGTGGACTGCACCCCCACCCCACAGCAGCTCTCTTCTAGTGGCAGTATTCATTTTAACTGCTTTGTCTTAACAGCCAAGTGCTACAACATGTTCTTTAACTCTTAAACCAGAGACATATGGCATTCTGTTATTTTAACTTGTTGTGCCTTCCAATGCACAGACTCACAACTGTGTCTGAAGAATGGCTATAGCCATTTGTTCTGTCAACTCTGTCTGAAGAAAGTATTCCAAGCTTCTAACATTGAAGAGAGCAATAAATCTCTCCCCACAAATGTTTGGATAGCCTGGGAGTCATTCAGCCAAACCAAAGCCAATCTAACTTTTGAACAGGCAGCAGAATCACCATCTTGCATTCTTCTGCTGCCCTGAGATAAGCCACCTGCTTACAACTGCAAAACAGGAAACAACCTTTACCCCCTGTTGGCAGCCATATTGTGAATGTCAAACTAGACAAAAAGTCTATGCTACAGGTCCAGCGGCCATCTTTGTAAGGGGCATCAGCTTTTTCAAAATATCCTCGCTCCATAGAAGGTAATGGTGGCCACGTTTTTGAGGGGCAACTGATTGAAATGAATGGACACTGTAACAAATAGCTGCATCTTGCAAAGAAAACTTTACTGAAATAACAGATGACACAGAATTGAGTTGGAATTGTTTACTAAGACGTCATTTGATGGACTTTGCTTACAAATAATTGTACTTTTGTCTTCAAGAACAATTTTCTCCATGGCAATCCATTTGCTTGACGACATCCCATTTCCTGCATGAAGAAAACTCCTTCTCATAATTGCAACCTTCACTCGGGAACACATAGCTAATGTCCAACAACAATGACTAACAGTGACAAAAATAAACAAGCTGCAGTATCCACAGTTCCACCCTCACTCACCTTGACAGAGTGGATCAACAACATAGAAACCCTCCTGCAGGACATCCAGGCATCCCTCTAATCTCAAGGTGCACCAGCTATGCAAGCTGTTCAAGCAGACCTTACCTACATTAAAACTATGTCACCTCAGTCCACAGTCCATAGCAGCCTACAGCCAGCATCCATCTCAGCCTTGCCTCATGAAGATGCCATTGAGTACCTCGAGCAATTCCAAGCATGGCTTGCTTTTAACAGTTGAACTGATCCCTTGCATATTTCCAATGCCTTGTGCATGCTTCTGTTAATGCACTTCCAGAACAAGTCAAAGGAAATACTGTTACTCTGTATATGACTTTCAAAGACCATTTTGTCACGCACAACCCCCTTTGTTACTGGAACAACAGTTGTGGGAGCATACAGTGCAGCCCTCGGAGTCCCTGGAAACCTTCATAGTCAACACTGAGTCACACTGCAAATGTTTACAGAAAACAGAAAAAGATCAAATCACAGCTTTTGCCAGAGACCTGCTTCCTCAGCTCCTCACTTCTGTCATTCAGCAGAAGCCAACAACATGGATGGACACAATCCAAGTGACACAACTTGCACAGGAGTCCATTTCAATGTTCCGGCCACTAGTGCTCCAGCACCTCATTCATCACAATTGGCTGCACTTACAACATATGTCCAGCAGCAACAAGCAATGATAGACAAGCTCATAATGACTGTCAGTAGTTTACACCTGCACTCAACTTCTTTTTTGACTACTTCTGTTAATACTCTGCAACTACCTTGACAGCCACCCATGCCACCTCTGCCTTCACAAGAGCCTGTGACTTGCCAGTTGTGTGGATACAGAGGACACGCTGCTGCAGTTTGCCAAAAGCTAAAGTACCATAATAACAGCCACGATAACAGGAATCTAAGATGCCCACCACAGTACAATCAGCACAGTGATGGCAACTACTCCCAGTATCAAGGAAATAAGAGCAACACACTAGGGGCTTCTGTTGGCAGGGGAACACTTCAACTGACCACCCCTCTGACTCTTGCAACACAAGTAAAAAACTCCATCCACCTACCAACTCTGGTACCCTTCTGCCTCCAGAGGCCAAGGTACCCATCATTAGATCACCGATCTTAGACAACAATGTCCCTATGACCATTACAGAATGGTCCACACATGCCTTGGTCAACATTGGAGCAGAAATCTCCATTATCAATACTAGTATTTTGCACAACAATGCAGTTCCTCACTTACTTATCATCTCCCCAGCTGATCTAAAGTATATTATCACAGCAAATGCTGCTCAGGTATCCATCACATGCACAGTCCATCACAAGCTAAACTTAGGCCGACAGCAAGCTACTGTCAAATTCTACCTAGTAACTAAGCTACACCCATCAGTGATTCTTGGTATAGAGTTCTTTAAATCTCACAAAGCTATCCTAGACTTTGCATCAAACAAATTGTCACAAGACCCTCTGAGGCAACTCGCAACTCTATATTCAGTCACTGTGCCTCCTATGACTGATATGGTTCTGATTGCCAATATCCAAGATGAACCTCTTCCACAAGGTGTTGTTGGCATTGTCATGGGCTCAGCTGCCCTGCATTCATCAGATCTTCTCCCAGGGAACACCTTGTCTGCTGTGCATGGGGGAATAGTCTTTCAGAAATGCTGCAACTTCACAGATGTGCCAATGCCACTATTGGAAAGTTTGTTTGTCTAGAGGGGACAAGCTCCATCTTATGCAAGAACCTCAGCCTGGTTCCATCACCTGTAGTCCAGTCAGTACGATCATGACTGCTCCAGCATCACCAGAGTTACCCTTCGGTATACGACTACCATCTTCTAAACTTCCAGCATCCCCAACAGAGAGAGAACAAATTTTAAAATTACTGGAGGGCTACCCAAATGTATTTGTTGGTCAAGATAACAAGCTTGGATGTTGTGATGTCCTGCAACACACCATCTAGGTGCCACCCAGTCAGAAACCCATCCATCAGTGAGCCTACAAGGTGGAACACAGACAGAAACAAGTCCTAGAAAACATGATCAAAGATGTACTTGAACAGAACATCACTGAGGATTCTATAAGTCCCTGGGGTTTACCATGCCTGCTAGTGGTAAAGAAGGACAAGGGGTATTGTTTTGTGGTAGACCATAGAAAGCTCAGTGTTTACATGGTGCAAGCTGCTCATCCATTACCCACAAGAGAAGAGGATTTAGAGAGTCTTGGTGCAGCCAGCCCTGCTTACTTAACTACTTTAGACCTACACAGTGGGTTCTACCAAGACTCCATTGATCCAGCATCTCATCCTTACACAGTCTGGTGCTGTCACTTGGGGCTCTTTCAATTTAAATGATTGCCTATGGGACTTTGGAACAGTCCCACATTTCAGCATGTTATAGAAGCTGCACTATGTGGGTTGTCTTGGAAATCTTACTTAGTTTACCTGGATGATGTTATTGTTTTCAACAGAACTTTTCCAGAACACCTACAACACCTCAAGGAAATGTTTGAATGTCTACGACAAGCCAGCCTCAAGCTTCTTCCAGAGAAGTGTTGTTTTGCACAGCAGCAAATTCATTGCCTGGGACATTTTGTTAGTTCTCAAGGCATCTCTCCAAACCTAGACAAGCTCTCAGCAGTTAGAGACTATCCAGAACCTAACAATCTCAAGGACCTTAGAGCTTTCCTAGCCTTGTCCGGATACTACAGAAAGTTCATTTGTAACTATGCACAGATTGCTGCTCCACTTTACGCCCTCAGCAAAAAGGGGTGTGAATATTCCTGGACTTCTGAGAACCAAGAAGCCTTTGAAACCTTAAAAGGCAAACTGATCTCCTCTCCAGTACTGGCCTACCCAAGGTTCAACCAACCCTTCAAACTCTACTCAGATGCTAATTCCTTTGCAGTGGGTGCTGTGCTTTGTCAAGTACAAGATGGAACAGAATGAGGCATCTCCTATTCCGGACACTCCCTTTTCTCAGCTGAACAAAACTATGGCATCACAGAAAAAGAATGTCTAGCCAAGGTACTTGCCATGAAGAAATCTGACTGTTACCTTTGCTACTCCTTTAAAGCTATCGTTGATCACTCAGCCCTTAGGTGGTTGTTTGAAATAAAGGAGCCAGTAGACAAGTTCACCCTATGGATTGCCATGTTGCAATGTTACAACTCTGAAATTCAGTAAAGACCATCCCTAGTTCACTCCAATGCTGATAATGTAAGTCAGAGATGGTATTCCTTCACATCATCCTCAACAGATGAAGACTCCTACTTACAAGCTCTTCACTTCCATGCCACAGATGTTCTCTCTGTGGACACTCCTACAGCACCTCAAGTTGCCTTGCTGCTACCACCTGCTTCTTCAGAAAAGAGCAGAAATCCTCACCTGCGGCAAGCAACTGAAGAGCTTCTCACCTCCTCTACTTCTGATCTCTCCCTGGCAACTGTTCAAATGCAACAAAAGGCAAATCCTCAGTTCACAAACATACTGTCTTACTAAGAGTCTGGAACTTTACTGTAACAGAAGCAACATCACCAGGATGTACTTCTCCTTGCGTCACAATACTTCCTCAATGACGGTTTCACATTTGGACCAAGGAAGGCAAGGGTCATCGCACTGATGGAACTCATGTTCAGTTAGTTGTGTCAGCCTCTCTAGTCAATGAAGTTCTTCTCTCCACTCATGCCTCTCCACTTTCCAGGGGTCATATAGGAATCCACAGAACTCTCAAAAAGACAAGGATCACTTCTTCTGGCCTCACATGAACAAGGACATTGTCCAATTTGTCAAATCCTGCCAGCCCTGCTCCCAAAGAAAGCCTCATGCAAAACTGACAAAGGAACACATCATTCCAATGCCTGTAGCTACTGAATCCTTCCAGAGAGTCAGCACAGACATTCTGGGACCATTACCAACATGCTCTGACTCTGGAAACAAATACATTCTTGTTTCTGTGGACTACCATACGCAGTACTTGGAACTAATTCCCCTAAAAGACATAAAAGCTGCTACAGTAGCAATGCCTTCCTTAATTCTGTTATTTGTCGTCATGGTACACCCACGTACCTGCATTCAGGCAGAGGCACTAACTACCTTTCAACAATTGTTCAAGAAACCTGCAAACTTCTCAACATTAAGAAGACACACACACACACACACACACACGCAGTTATCATACGCAATGCAAATGGTGTTTTCCATTCTAAACACACACTCTCCAAGTACCTGGATAAAATTCATGACACTTGGGACTACTTTGTTCCATTTGTGCTATTTGCCTACAATACCAGCCCTAGTATCAACAGTACAGAGTTCACCCCCTTCTTTCTGATCCATAGACGCCACCCCAGAACTCCATTGGACAGGGATCTCTCACTGCTACAGGTTCCAAAGTCAGCTTCTTCATTTATAATTCCTGTACTAGAACAGCTTGAACTGGCTAGACATATGGCAATCACAACACTGGAACAGAGAAAATCCGCCATGCAGCAAAATCAGCAGCCAAGTCTCAAGAGCCTTCATTTTATGTGGGGGATATTGTCTACCTATATTGACCTGCCCTAGTCTCAGGCACCACAAGGAAACTGCTCCACCCTTGGACTTTTCCCTTATACATTCTGGGAAAGTTTCCTTCAGTTCACGTCCTTTAGCGATACAAGTTCAATGGAAAGCTGGTACATAACAGAGTCCACATCAATCATCTAAAACATGGGCGCTTGAGTAACACCATGCCAGATGATTCCAGTCCACCCAGTAATGAAGCTGCACTTGAGCCTGCTATCCTGTCAGAATCAGAAATTCCTCCTGATAACCTGCAACCAGTTGCTTCTGCCCCTCACACTCCTGAAAATCTCCAGCCAGATTCTGTTTTACCTGCTCATCAGCCAGATGAACTTCATGGGATGTCTCAGCCTTCTTCCTCTTCTCAGGATTCTCTTGGGCATACTCCTGCATCCCAGATCGAAAAGATTTTAAAAAAGAAATACATAAATGGATCCTGGACTTACAGAGTTAAGTGATGTGACTTTGACAGCTCACAGAACTCTTGGGTTGCCTTTGATGACCTAAACCCAGCCTGTCAAGAACTGGTTCAGGGAACACATTCCACTATTCCCACTGACCGGAAAAGTCAACAAAGGTCTCAAACATTTGTGTAGCCAGACTTAGTAATTCTTCTAGTGGTATTCTCTCTGTTAACAGTTCCTCCAGTAAATGCTTTCTGGTGCCTCATTTCAGTGTATCTGTTGCTCATGGAACTGCATACATGGCATAACTCTTTTCCTTGCAGGAATGTCTCTTCAAATGCACAGTTCAATGTATATGCTATTACGGTGCAGTTGTTTATGGGAATATTCATATCTTGTGTGCTGGGTATTCTCCAGCCGATACCCCTTCTCTCTCTTCCCTTTCCCCTTCCCTGTACTGTGGAACTTGGTGCTCTAAATGAGCTTCAGGTTGCTACGGTAGTTCCCCTTCAGTAGTACATCTCTGATTAGTCACCATTGTGTTCCAGATCCTTACCCCCTCCCATCACAGCGGTCTACTCTTTGATAAACTGCTGTCATGCTCTGCTTGCAATTTTGTTTCACTTTTTCTCATACTGTATAATGTTTGCTTGTTTAAGTGGTGCTCACATTCACTGCCCCTGGGGTGGTGTGGAGTACACTTAAGCATGGGGCTTAAGGCCAGCTGCTGCCCCTTTAAGAGCTCTGAAGAGATGTGGGCCCAGATATTCAAAAGGGTTGCGCCATGCGCAACAGGGTTGCGCATGCACAAGTCCTACATTGCGCCATTCTGCGATATTCAGCAGGAGGCAGTTGCGCCACTGAAAACAGGTTGAGCAACAGCGCAATGCAAATGAATGCATGCTCAACAGGAGGGGGAGGAACCATGCATAAACTGCACAACCCGATATTCAGTCGGGTTGTGCAGAGTTGTGCAGGCGCAACCCCCAACCTGCGCCTGCACAACTTTGAGCCAAAAAAGAAAGGATCAAGTTGAGGGCCACCCACAGGTGAGCTGCTGTATTGCAGGGCGCAACACAGCAGCTGCCACCCGTGGCTGGCCCCCAACTCAGTCCCTGTGCCCCCCCCACCAGCCCGATTGTGGGCAGAACATGAAAAGAACCCCCAAACATCTCCCAATGCCCGATCGTGGGCAGAATGTATAATGACAACCCCCCAAACATCTCCCAATGCCCGATCGCAGGGCAGTATGTATAATGACAACCCTGCCCAAACATCTCCCAATGCCCAATCACGGGCAGAGCGTGAAACAACCCCCAGTGCCCGATCGTGGGCAGAATGTAAAAGACCCCCAACCCGAATATCTCCCTGGTGGTCCAGTGGACCATAATGCCCGATCTTGGGCAGAATGTCCAGTGACAACCCCAAACATCTCCCTGGTGTCTAGTGTCCCCACCACCCACCATGAGTCCCACCACCCGCTCCCCCTGGGGCAGCGGGCGGCAACAGCATCCACCGCCTGCCGCCCCGCCGCCCGCCGACTGACTGTCCGGTAGGGCTGCCGCCCATTGGTGCAGAGCTAGAGCCAATGGGCATGCAGCCCATACCATACATGACAGTCAGATTTGTGAATGAACATCATTCACAAATCTGGACTGTCATGTCTGAGGCTTCATGCGCCGTGGCTCTAGCTCTGCACCAGGCGTGCAACCGACAGTCAGTCGGCAGGCCGAATCAGGGAGTGGCAGGCGGTGGGATGCTGCGCCCGCTGGCTGGCGGGGAGCGGGTCGTGGGGCTTCGTGGGTGGGTGGGGTGGGGACACTAGACACCAGGGAAATGTTTGGGGGTTGTCACTGGACATTCTGCCCATGATCGGGCATTACAGTCCACTGGATCACCAGGGAGATATTCAGGTTGGGGGGTCTTTTACATTCTGCCTGCGATCGGGCACTGAGGGGTTGTTTCACGTTCTGCCGGTGATCGGGCATTGGGAGATGTTTAAGCGGGGTTGTCGTATACGTTCTGCCCGACGGCATTGGGAGATGTTTGGGTGGGGGTTGTCAGTATACATTCTGCCCTTGATCGGGCTGCAGGGTCGTCGGTCCCCGACGGCTGCTGCCTGGCAGGGCGGCCAGGCGCAAGTCCTCGGGGATCGGCGCACCTACATGCTAATGGCATGCAAATGGGGCCATAATCACATGCAAATGGCCCCCCTGCGCCTTGCATGAATTATGGCCCCATTTGCATGTCACCTTTTGAATATCGGAAATTTGCGCATGGCGCAATGGTACTTGCGCCACCGCAAGTTTAATGCTCAACTCTGACAACTTGCGGTGGCGCAAGTTCCACTGCGCCATGCACAGTGGCTGTGGCTGGGGGGTGATATTCAAAGGAGTTGCTCAATAGCGCAACTCCTTTGAATATCGCCCCGGCCACACCCCTGCACAACTATTTTGAGCAGCGCAGGGCTTGCGCCTCAGAATGGCACAGTTTGAATATCCGGGCCATGGTGTTTTATTGCTGTGTTATCACTGTTTTACTTTGTTAGGAAGGGCTTCTTTGGAATCCCTGGAATTCTGAGTAGGCAGTCAGTCTCAGTGGGTCTGCTGTTCAAGTTAGACCCTTTTAGTGTGCTGATGACTCTGTAGTCTAAGCAAGAACTACATTTTTTTCACATTTATTTTATGCATCTGACTGTTATTCACATGGTGTAGTGAGGCATCCATCAGAGCAGTGAGAGACTGACATGGCAGACCTGAAGAATAGAAGGTAAAGGTCATAGTGGCAGACCAACACCAAAATGCCATACAAGAAAAGCTGAACTTAATTATGTTATAGTTAGGCACAGCTTTGCCCTGTGTGTCATCACAAGGTCCCAGAAAATGGTAATATTGTAGTATCAACATAGGGCTGGCTTTGCCAAGGATATTTCCAGACTGTTGACAGATACAGGTAAGCACAATATCTTATTTAGAAGCACTTTCAAACCATGATGGGTACAGTTCATAACAGTTCTTTAAATTTTAGACAGTGTCATATATAACAGTTATTTACTTAGCCCACTACTATATTGCCTTCGTCCTGCTTGCCTCCTAGGGTAGGTTTTGCCTGTAGCTCCATGGCAGCACTTTCTGCATATTCAGCTATTAGTGGGTGGGGCTGAGGTCCTTTAATTCATCCCATGTGGGCACTGGGAGGTGGCCCTGGGGTGGGTGTGAAAGTAGCAACCGCATTTTCCCTATTCTTCACTGGGGGCCCTTTCCTTTAAGATGGATCTTCCTCAACACAGACAGACCTGATGTAGTGCATGCATGGTCTTCCACTCCTACAGCAATATGCCAGCTGCACTGCTATAGAAATCTCTCAAACCTGTTTCCCACAATTCAGGGACAAGGTCTAAAAAATCAGGAACAAAGGACCAAAATCAGGGACACACCTTAAAAAATTATAGTATCCGCTCAGGAAGCTGGTGCATTACTGTATGCAGTTTACTGAGAAAAGCATTTTCTGAAGGAGAACTGAACTGTAAAAATAATGTCTGACATACCTGTATGAGTCAAAGTCCCAATGTTTTTTTTGACAAATATGCCAAATGTATGGCAAACAGAATACATGTTTGAGCCAAAATCAGGGACATCCCTGAAAATCAGAGACAGCTGAGAGGTATGCTGCCATTAGACATCACTTAATTGGTGGGAGTGCAGATAAACATGTAGCTGTCCTTCCCTGGAGGTTAAGATCATTCTATTCCAGGTCTGGCCCTGTCGTGCTATTGAGCCAACCCCAGAGAGGAAGCATTTATCATACAGACTCTGGTGAATCTATGGAAGCAGACCAGAAAAGCTGCTGCAAAACTGTGTGGCATTCATGGAAAACTAAAATATCACTGTAAAACAAAAAACTGGTCTCTCACCATTCAAGAAAGCAGACAGACTGTAACTGCAATCTAACAATTGTGATAACTTAAGCAGTATGATATAAGGCAACAAACCCAACTAAAGCCCGATGTTTCACGTAATGGCACATGTTTTTTCAAGGGCATCTGCTTTTACTCTGGAAGGTGTTTGTTGCCATACATTACACTAGTTATGCTATAATAAACTTTAGATTGAAATTATAGCATCTGTCTGCTTTCTACAGATGGTGAGTAGGTACCCATTTTTTTATTAAACCTATGGAACAAGCTCCCAAGGGATGTAGAAGAAGTGGGTAGTAATGAATTGTGTAAATATAAGTTAGATCTGTTTCTCATGGAGAAAGACATTACAGGGTACAGTATTTAATTCACTGAGGAAAAGAGGGTCATGTCAAGAAGTATGTGTCATAGCTGAATTAGGATGTCTAGGGAAGAGACAGACAGATAACATGGCTTTGGGTTCCCAGATGTTTCTGCCTTTGACAGTTTTTCTCTCCATAGTTCCAACGTTAATTAAATGGACTGGCACCACTTCCCTTTTAATAATAGCTGTGACTAGTTTATTAATGTATGGTGAGCCCTTATTATTAACTGAAATCAAGCAGATGACAACCTTGTTATGCTATTATAATTACTGGTGACCGTAAATGTCAACCGGATTGCTGTTTTGTTAAAAATGCATATTATCCAGATTTCAAGTTATTATTCTCCAAAGGCAATAATAACCTGAAATCCAGTTGATATGGCACTTCATAATAACCCGAAATCTGGTTGCTATGACATTCCCCAAAGAAACTGTTGCATTCCATTGTTTCACAAAAAGTATTTCAACTGCAATATTTTCAATTGTGTTTTATTCATGCACAGTTCAATTTCTTCAAAAATAAAACTGTACTCTAGCTAAAAAACTTCTTTTTCTTTCAAGCTGCTAGAAATTTATTTATTTATTCATTTCTGTACTCAGAAAACCATTTGAGCTCAGCACTCTTTACATAGGTTCCACGTCAGGACATTACAGTACAACAGATGGGTGAAATTATACAAAGGATTGCAGAAATACAAAGGTAAACAAACAGGATTATGTATCAAACGCAGTACAGGTCACAGGAAAATAGACAATTTACAGTGCCCAACAGTGAAACCAGTCAGTTGTCAGCAAACAAGAGGTTGTTTGGAGCATTGCCAAGTGCTAAAGAAACATGCTCTGGCAGAGCCACTACGACTGTGAATGCATTAACTACATAAGGGTGTTTCATGGGCTTAAACACAAACATTTATTTATTTATTTTAAAAATATCAGATTTACAAACCTTTGAGTCAGATACTCACTTACAAAGGCACCTTGTCGAAACTAGTACAAAGACAGCACAGTTAACAAGTCAAAAAACAATGGCTTGGAGAGCAGACAGTTATAACAATCATTCACTGGAGATACATGGGTAGCAGAAGATAAACAGATTATATAGTTTAAGCACACAGACACCACATCAAGAAGACCAAAGCAGTTCAAACAATATACAATAGCTAAAGCAAATAGACATCAGGAGTCAAAGAGAAGCCCAGAGTGTTCGCATGAAGGCTGTTGCGTACATTAACTGAATCAAAGTACAGTACATTGAGAAAGGCATATTTAAGCAATAAGGCATGACAGGGTGTGTGTTATCACATCATAACGTCACTCCTGGGGTGGGTTGAAGCATGAGGCAAAGCTGAGTACTTCCACCACCCCAGGAGTGATGTTATTACACTATATCACACACCCTGGAGTGCCTTATTGCAATTATACAATGGCTTGTTGTTATATACAGAATAAAAAATACATTTTAAAGGATGTTTTTGATAGTGAGGAAAAATATTTGTTAAGAGAAAATGTAAGGAACGATCCAAATCCAAAGCTACGGTGATGTTATTGTGTAATAACATCACTGTTTCAATGGGTCAGCAGTCAGTCAGCTTCTTGCATTTTTCCTTGCCATTGTATAATTAAAAATAATGCCACCATCTGTATTACAGTTACCTATATGTTTTGCATTTTATTCTATGAACTGTTATAGCAATCAACTCAACAGAACCAGACCATCATATACATGAAGGTACTGTACCCTAACTGAAAACACTGCTGAGACAACTGTATGTTGTGAGAAGGTGGAAGATAAACACAATGTTGAGACAAGTTTTTGAAGACATTTGAAGTGTTTAATTGTTTTTTAGAGACTGATATACAGTTCACACACAAAATTCATATAATATAAAAGTGCATATGCCCAAATGCCAATGTAATTTTAATACATTTCATTACAAGCTGTTCTATTGAAGGATGATATTACTATATAAGGCCTAAAAATGGGCATCAGGTAAATGTAAATCGGGGGAAGTGTGTTATTGAGGGTATTGCATAGTTTATCTTTTATTGCTGCTCCACTGGATCAGCAATATTTGCACAAGCTGTGCCCAGTCCAGATTTTACAGCTCTGGCCTGGGTCTGGTTACCTGGGATTTACCCATACCCCACTGCATGTGGCTTAGTGATATACTGTACAGATGGCTACAAAGTCTAACCCATTGAAGGTTGAAGTTTTAGAAAATCATTATGTTTAAAATACTAAGACCCCTTCTCCCCCACTTCACAATTAATCCTCTACCAAAGTCATGCTTAAATTCTGGTGCTTCTACATCCATACCACTAAGCTTTTAATGCCAACATGCCACTTCTGCTGTTATGAGATCCCCCATCTGTGAAGTCCCAATCTACCTGTGGCAACCCCCCAACCCCAAAAACCAGGTAATTTTCCAAGGAGTAGCTCTTTACACCATATCAACTACATTACTGCTAAACTCCTTATTTGTAAACATTTTGTAGAAAATTTTTTATTGTAATATATCCATGATCAGGAGAAATTAATTTGTAAAAGAAACCAAAATCCCCATTTATCCATTCACTGAATCACAATAAAGCATGTTATGAACTTATCAGATTCTATGTGTAACCTACAGTAAGTCAGACATAAATTAGACACATACATGCATACGTATTTGCAAGTGAAGCAAATGTGGTTACTATCATTCAGTTGTAAACACCTATAGTCACAAATTGCAAGTTAAGAAGATTCACTATAATATAATCAGTAGCCTAGCCCAGAACTGCCTGACTGAGAATGAAGTTGCTGTATTATTTGGAAAAAGGCAAGGCTGGGACTCTTGCTATGCAATGTCCTGCAAAGAAGCACGCCGACTGCTCTTAGGATGGTGATGTCAAATGGCTTAATGAGGTGTTGTGAGAGGCCTAGGGGAACTTTTTATGCAGAAAGTTCTGACTGCTAGAAGATAATGAGTTAACTTTCTGTGGGCTCCATTAATTCCTCAAGCCAGAGGAAAATAGTGCTCTAAAACTTCCTATA
Source organism: Neoceratodus forsteri (assembly GCA_016271365.2). Classification (NCBI taxonomy): domain Eukaryota; kingdom Metazoa; phylum Chordata; order Ceratodontiformes; family Ceratodontidae; genus Neoceratodus; species Neoceratodus forsteri. Next base: position 816,252,977 of record CM028133.1, read on the forward strand.
TACACACACACACACACACACACACACAGGCAGTGTAGTAGTGAGGCTTCAACGGAGGAATCTATTTTTAATACACTATTATGTTGTTTGATAGCAAAGAAATCAGCCCTTTTCTGAACGCAGTACTTTATTGCTGCTCCACTGGATCAGCAATATTTGCACAAGCTGTGCCCAGTGCAGATTTTACAGCACTGATCCTGGGCTGGTGATCTGGGTTTTACCCATACCACACTGCATGTGGCTTAGTGATATACTGTACAGATGGCTACAGAGTCTAACCCATTGACGGTTGAAGTTTCAGAAAACCATTATGCTAAAAATATCAAGACTCACTCCCTCACCCCCCAGTCACAATTAATCCTTTACTAAAGTCATGATTAAATACTGGTGCCTCTACATCCATGCCACTAAGCTTTTAATGCCAACATGCTTCTTCTGCTGCTGTGAGTTCCCCCATCTGTGAAGTCCCATTCTGCTTGTGGCAGCCCCCTCCCAAACAGATAATTTTCCAGTGAACAGCTCTTTACACCATAGCGACTAAATTACAGCTAAAATCTTTATTTAAAAACATTTGTGGCAGCCCCCCCAAACCACATAATTTTCCAGAGAGCAACGCTTTACACCATATCAACTAAATTACTGCTAAACTCTTTATTTAAAAACATTTTGTTGAGAAATTTAGTACATCCATGGTCAGGAAAAACTAATTTGTAAAAGAAACCAAAATCTCCATTTATCAGTTCATTGAATCACAATACAGCATGTTATGAATTTTTCAAATTCTATGTGTAACCTACAGTAAGTCAAACAGAATTTAGACACACAAATGCCTACCTATTTGCAAGTGAAGCAAATGTGGTTATTGTCATTCAGTTGCAAACACCTGTAGTAACAAACTGCAAGTTAAAAAGATTCAGTAGAATATAAACAGTAGCGCAGAACTGCCTGCCTGAGAATGAAGTTGGTATATTATTTGGAAAAAGACAAGACTGGGTCTCTTGCTATGCAAGGTACTGCATAGTTGCACACTGACTGCTCATAGGATGGTGGTGGTGTCAAATGGCTTAATGAGGTGCCTAGGGGAACATGTTATGCAGAAAGTTCCAGGAAGTGTTTAACGCATTCTACTTCTTTTCTTTTTTTGAATATTCTGTTTATTAGAGATTTTCAGATACATACACTTACACATACTACATACAACAACAGACAAGTACAGACACAAGTACATACACAACCTAGTTACATCCTTACTTTATCATACATATTTCACATACAAAGGTGTAGTCTTTATCATATGTATTCTTCATGTAAGAGTGCAGTCCAGTGTGCAAATCTATCTCAGTACCATATGTCTACTTAGATGCCCCCGACAAATCATGTCAACGTTTATGGGGTGCAGAAAGTAGCTCTCCTGTTCAGAGCTCATTTATATTTGACACAAAAAGGCCGGGCCTCCCTTCCACTCCTGCCTACTATCTTACCTGTTATGTTTCCCCGTCCCATGCCCTACCCATCATTTTAGGCTCAGATATTCAGCCCCGTCCGGAGCATTAAGTTTTCAGACATACTTAAAGTAGCCAAAAATGGCATCCAGTCTCTCAAAAATCTCTCCTCTTTATCTCTGACTTACCATGTGAGTCTCTCTAAAGCTAGTGAGCGTAGGACCAGCTTTCTCCAATCGGCCAGCGTGGGGCTCCTTCCATCCATTCAGGTGTTCTGAATACAGTGCCTGGCTAGCACCAACACCACCCTTGCCCACCTGGGTAATAGTTGCCATTCCTCCTCTCCTTCTATTCTTTCTACCCCAAAGAGACACACTAGTGGGTCACACCTCAGTCCACCCCCATTCCTTTATTCACCTCCTGCACTACTCTCCCCCAAAAATTAGCCAGAACTGGGCAAGCCCAGAAGCAATGAAAGAAGGTACCCAACCCTTTACTGCACCTTCTGCAATTCGAAGAGATAGCGGGGTGCACCCTATGTACTGCCACTGGCGGCCAATACATTCTATGCAAAAACTTATAGAAAGCCTCTTTAAACTTATTGCAGATCATAATTCCTTCTGGCATTCCAAGCATCAATTCCCAGTTTCTTTCCGAGATCCACAGCCCTAAATCCCTTTCCCACCTTGCCTTTGTGGGGCCGGTCAGGTCTGGCATGTTCTGCCTCTCCAATTCGGCTACTTTCCCTAGAAATCCTTTTTGGTCCTTCCTAGCCCAACATACTATTTGCTCAATTCTACTTGGAAGTGAGCCTTCCCTTCCACCCAGACCCTGCCGCCCTATATATGTCTTCACCTGCAAGTAGCGAAATAGGTGAGCAGTCCCCAGGCCTAACTCTCTCCTGACTTCATTAAACTTGCGCAGCTCCCCCTTCTCCAATAGAGCCCCTACGCACACCATTCCTCCCATTTCCTATTCTAGGAACCCTCCATCTTCCATCCCAGGGACAAAAAAGGGATTCCTCACAAGCGGAAGCAAGGCAGTCTCCCTCTGGACTGATCCCTTTCTCCATCAAAGGCAGTCCCAGGCCTCCAATGTCTCCTGGACTAATGGGTTACCGTTTCCCAGGTCCCTAAAGGCACGTAGTCCTTTACTATGTAGGTATGCTATGAGTCTAGCAGTAGTACCCTCTTGTTCCACCCCTACCCAACTGGCCACCACAGGCCTATGAACCCAGTCTGCCACACTCCAGGGTTGCATCGCCTTATAATTCGCATCCAAGTACGGAAAACTGAGGCCCCCCCATTCCGATCTGCCTTAAGTCTTGCCAGGCTTACCCTGGGCTTTTTCCCCCTGCCATATAAATCCTGTGAACCCCTTCTCCAGCCTTTTCACATCCCTTTGTGTAAGCCTTATCTGCATCATTTTCATAGGGTACAGGATGCGGGGGATAATGTTCATTTTTATAAGATTTATCCTCCCAATCCATGATATTGGCAGTTGCATCCATCTCTCTAGGTCTGCCAATACCCTTTTGATCAGGGGGTGAAAGTTCAAATTATATAGTTCTTCCCATCTACACCCAATCTGAATCCCGAGATATTTAAAATCTAAACTTACAATCCTAAACCCCTTCTGCTGCACTTCAGAGTCCACATCTGGGAATCCCATGGCTTCAGAGTTTCCAATATTAATCTTGTACCCCGAAAAACCTGCACATTTTTCAATAGTTTCCATCAGGTGCCTCATCAAATTTCACATCTCTCCTAAGAAAAGTAGCATGTCATCAGCATAAAGTGACACCATATGGTCTCTTCCTTCCCCATATCTCACTCCTACCACACCTTCATGCTGCTGAATCGCTGCCGCTAGAGGTTCGATAGTGAGTGCAAACAGCAGTGGGAACAGAGGACATCCCTGCCTTGTCCCTCTACCTAATCTAAATTTTCTAGACAGGCAGCCATTCACTATCACCTGTGCAGTAGGCCTCAGGTACATAGCCCTGACCCATCCTATAAACGCGTCCCCCAGACCAAACCGGGTCATCACCTCAAACAGGTATTCCCACTCGACCCTATTGAATGCTTTTTCAGCATCTAGGGATATCACCCCCACCCTAGCACCTGTTAGTCCAGCCCGCCATACTATGTTTAACAATCTGCAGACATTATGATAGGACTGCCTCTCCTTAATGAACCCACTCTGGTCTGGGTGGATCACCCCTGGCAGGATGTTCTCCAGTCTCGTAGCTAGCACTTTGGCTAAAATTTTCATATCCACATTGAGAAGGGAGATCGATCTATATGCAGCACATTCCAGCTTGTCCTGAACCCCCTTCCTTATTAGACAAATATTAGCTTCATAGCATGAGTCAGGAAGCACTGGGACCTGACCCTCCTCCCCTCTATCAAATACTTTTCTCAGCACCTCTGCCATTCCCCCCCTCCAATATCCTGTAATACTCAACTGGAAATACATCTGGTCCGCATGCCTTCCCCTCCTGCAGTTTCTGTATAGCTCTAAATATCTCCGTACTTGAGATGGGCTGACTCAGCTCCTCCCTCTGCCTATCCGTAAACTCCTGTAGAACTACTCCCCTCATAAATTCCCTTATACCCTCCTCCTGCCCCATATGCTCCACCCTATATAGCTTTTCATAGAACCTCCCGAAGTGCTCTGCTATCCCCTTAGAGCTGGTAGTGACCTGTCCCTCCTCTTCCCTGATCCGCAGTATCTGGGTTGGGCTTCTGCCCTCCTTCATCAACCTTACTAGCATGGGCCCAGGCTTATTCCCCCACTCGAAGACCCTCCTCTGGGAACAGAACCATGTTTCCCCTGCTTTCTCTCTCAAGAGGGAATTGAGGGCTTCCCTCACCATAGTCAACAATTTAGTGGCATCTCCCCTTTCCCCTCCACCTACCCGCTTCTCCAACTCTTTCACCTGTCGCTCTAATTCTTCCCTTTTACCCCGTTTTGCTTTTTAATCTTAGCAACATATGCTATTATGGCCCCTCTCATGAAGGCCTTACCCGCCTCTCAAAAAGTAGTACAGAAAACCTCCCCAGTATCATTTAGTTCTACATAAGTTTTCCATTGATCTCAGAGGTATTCCCTAAATCTCCGATCCTTAATTAGGTACATGGGAAATCTCCAGACTGGGCACCAGCTCTCCTCCCCATTCCCGTAAATCTCAGTACCACCATAGCATGGTCCGAAATGTGTATAGGGCTGTGACTTATCTCCTTAATCCTTCCTGTCCAACTCCTTGGAACGAATATGTAATCCAGACGAGACCAAGTCTTATGTAGGTTGGAATAGAACGTATACTCCTGACCCGTAGGGTTAACCTCCCTTCAACTATCCACCAGATCTAAGTCTGCGATTCAAACTTTCCATTGGCTCATAGCCACCGTCACCCACCCCTTGCCTGTCGAGTGATCCACCCTCTCATCCATTGTCCAATTAAAATCCCCTTCCATAATAAGCCCGGGAATTGCTCTTTGACAAGCAGGCCCAGCAAGAGAGTAGAATAAGGGTCATAGTACTGCCGAGCCTGCAGTAAACACAACCAAATGTGAGTGTTTCCCCATACCACACCAGTGACAAAATGTATCTACCCTCTTTAGGGTCTCTTACCACTCTCTTCACCTCCCGAACTGCAAATTCTTGTACAAAAGTATCGCCGTCACTTTTGTGCAAAGAATAAGAGGCATTAGGCACCTCCCAACCCAATTACGCACCAATTTGGCATGTTCCACCTCTGTCAAATGTGTCTCTTGAAGCAGCGCCACTTGCGCTCCCTTGCGTCTAAGCACAGTTAGGAGAGAGGTCCTCTTCACTGGGCTTGCTATGCCTTTCACATTCCAGGAGATAACATTTAGGTTAGCCGGGTCACCCATTCCATCTTAGAGCACTATCCATTTTTAAGGGTACTTTTACCTGACAGTAGATTAAATACATCCATTTTACCACACCTTCTACCAAACTGCACATATATTTTTCTTTATGGACTACTATCCTTTGGATATAACCAGGTTACTACACAACAGACTAAAACAGTGAAACAACTTTTTACCCAAACATTTAGATCCCACCCCCTCCAACCCCCCTTCCTCTTCCCTCCCTTCCCTCTTTCTCCTTCCCTCCCTCCTTGCTCCTTCCCCTCCTCCACCTTCCTCCTACTACACTAATTGCTAACATAGCACAAGTGTAATCTCAACGAACAAGTAAGAACAAACGTTCAACACAATTCTCCTCCCAAACTAAATTGAGCATCCCGCCGCCCTCGTCAACAGCCAAAGTCTCTCTTTCCAAGTCTATGCCCCCCCCCGGAATTTCTTCAGGATCCAACTAGCATCTGTGCGTCCCTTTCCACCCTCAACTCTTATTTCGGTAGCATCTCCCCCCTTCCGATTTCAACACCTCTTCTCCCCCACTTCCTCAGCCTAGCTCTTCCTCGCTATAACTTCTCCCTCTATCCATCATGTCCTTATGGAACAAACCTGTTCCCCCTTCCCCATTACTGTACCCCTAGGCCCCACCCTTCAATTCTTCCTCATGAGCCATCTTGCCCCCCCTTTTCACTCCTACATAGGGGAGCTACTCGCCCCATCTTCACTTACTACCCTCTAACCATGTCCTCTTCCCCCCCATTGTACCGCTCATTACCCGAGCACCCCATAATATCTGAGGCTTCCTCTCCCCTAGCATAGGTATTCTGCCATGTCATGTATTCAAGCTCACTCTCCCCTTCCCTCTGCATGGAACTCATCCTCCACCCTCTCCCCTCAACCCCATACCCCTCCAAAAAACACCCATCCACGCTTTCATTAACTCAGCTCAACTTAGAGCTTATCCCTATTCCACTTGACTTCCACCGTTGTGGGTTGGCCTATTAATCCTACCTCCCCTATATTAAACTTGCTTCTAACTATTCTTTGGTGTGCCTTCAATTACAATTCTTCTTTCCTTCCTCCCCTCCGTAGCTAACTCTCCATGCTCCCATATTCATCAGATGCAGTTGTCATGTATCAAATCACAGTGCTATCTATGGAGGCACGGGGGGCTAGGCCGAGCTATCAAAACACATGCGCTGGGCCCTCCCCCACTCCTACCTTATACACCTCAGAGCTCCCTCCAGGTCCACAGTCCTTTATATTCCCCACAGTTTATAAGTCCAGAAACAGTTTATTAGTCCAAGAAGAGAGAGCCCATGACAATGGCAGAGGGCCTCCTCAGTCCAGTAATCTTCACCCTCAGCTGGGCCAGCATTCCCCTCTCTCAAATAATAACTTCTTCTTCCTGTGGGCAAGGCGCAATGGTGCCAACCATAACAGAACAGAACACCCCAGGCATTATTCAGCACCTCGCATGGACACAGTTAGTGAGAGAGAAAACCAGAAAGGAGACACAAGAAAAGACAAGTCCGAAGCTTCCCACCACCTTCTCTCCATTACTTCACAACTCCTCCACATCCAATCAGCTGACTCTCCTCTTCAGGCCCTTTACAAACTCTTCTGCTTTCTTGAGGTCCCAAAAAGAGTAGGTCGCCCCTTCATGTTTAATTTTAAGTGTAGCAGGGTAGACCAAAAGATTTTCCACTTTAAGGCTTCTCAGCTGCATCAGTCCATTGAAGGCCTTTCACCTTTTCAACAGCCTGACTGAATAGTCCTGCAAGATAAATAGTCTATGACCTCATAACTTAGTGGGCCCTGGCATCTATATGCCTTCAGCAAAGCTTCCCAATCTTGAAAGTTGTGAAACCGCATTATTATCTGGCAAGGCGGTTGATCTGCTGGTGGTCTCGACATTACTGAACAATGTGCACGCTCCATCTTTACCTTGCCATTTTTCACCTTTAGGCCCAGTATTTCAGGCAGAAAAGTGTGCTACAAAAATCCAGAGCATCATCTCTCTCCAGGCCCTCAGGGAGCCCCATGAGGTATAGATTTAGCTGCTGATGATAGTTTTCCTGATAATCAAAAGCCTCTTTAAACTCCTCAAGTTCTCTCTGCAGCGTGCAAACTTGCTCAGGGACCCCTAGTACTTCATCCTCCAATCTCGAGATTCTTTCTTCGGCTTCAGTCAGCCGGGTGCCCTGCTGCGCCTGTTGCTTCAAGACCTCCTGCAGCCTGCCCCCTAATTTATCTTCCAACTTTACCAGACGGGGCTCGATGGCCACAATAACCTACCCCGTTAGCTCCTTTCCTAGAGCGGCCACCTCTGCCGCTGATAGCGATACTAGGCCTACATTCTCTCCTCCTGGGCCCCTCGGTTCCCTTCTTAGCAGCTTTTCCTGTCACCCACTGACTTTTGGAGGGCATAGGGGTCAGAAATTCCTCTATCGCTCCTTCTGTTATTCATGACCACCGTTTTACTTGCTCCAGGGTGGGGAAAAACCTTATATTAATATTTATTAACTGGCTGATTTGGCGGAGCTAGTGGGAAATGTGACCACTCAGTTAGCTGCTCATTAGTGCCCCCCCCCGCATTCTACTTCTAATAGCTTTCTATGATGTCTGTACTATCCCTTGGTAATCTGATACAGAATGACTCCCAGAAGATAATGAGTTAACTTTCTGTGGGCTCAATTAACTCCTCAAGCCAGAGGAAAAATAGTGCTCTAAAGCTTCCTATACACACACAGGCAACATAGTAATGAGGCTTCAGCTGAGGAATCTATTTTTAACACGCTATCATGTTGTTTGGTAGAAAAAATGATATCATCCCTTTTCTGAATGCAATACTCCTGTTGGCTTCACCCAAAGTTGTAAAAAACTGGAATAACAGGTTCCAAGAAGTATAAACTCACCAGGAATGTTAGAAAAAAATGACCTCTCCCCATTCATTCATTCACAGGTGTCAATGAATGTATGTGTTAACCATGCTGGTTCATTTTCTTGCTTCCCTCATGGTAAAAATGTGAAACTACATTTGTGCTATTTTAAATGAGTGATACATAGCTTGTCCAGGGGGATGGCAGCTCTGATAGTTGTTCCAGTCTTTCTTTTCACTGATATAAACTGAGCCAGGAAAAAAGTAAGTAGGAAAAAAACCAGCATTTTGTTTCTACAAGTAGTTGTTAATTGCAGCTGGTATTTTTAACATGAGCAAGTCAACGCCACTTCTCAAACTTAAAAACAAAAATACACTTCATCACAGACTGTGTTTACCAAGTACTGTGCCCATGATTAAAATAATTTGAACCCCTTCCACAAACAAATGTGCCCTCACATGAACCTGCATGATTTATCTGTAAAGACAGTTAAAAAATGTATTCCTAAATGCATTTCTAACACCAATGCTTTCAAGATTTTGAAACTACTAAAAAAGACAAACTAGATAGATAGATAGATAGATAGATAGATAGATAGATAGAATATGGTAAACAAATATTGTTAATCCCAAAAGCTGAACTTTGTTTTTAGTATATAAATATTTAAGAAATACATGAAAGCTGTATATTTGCCTTGGAAGCTGTAGTTTCAGACACTCCTTAGGACACCAGGTGACTGTGATAAGCATTTGTTCCAAGGGTTTTTAAGTCAGTTTGAAGTATTAACTACTTTCTGTTCTCCTAGTCCTTAACAAAATGCAGGGACTCCACAGACTTGTTCTGTTCCTTGGTCCAGATCCCAAACTAGTGACTCTTCTTTCAACATGATAGATCCACCTCATGCCCCTCCCACATGAATAAAAAAAAAGGTGGGATGGATCTTTTGGAGCTTCTTGGGTGGAGGTGGGGTGGATCTTACTTCCCCCCCAAAAAAATGCTGCCTCCCACTACCCAGGTTCCAGTTCTTGTACCACCCATTAAAAAAGAAAATAGTACCCTGCAACTATTGACTAACATAAAAGTGTATTTATTTGAGGGTGGAAAACATTTCTTGGAGCAGGGTAAGGCAGAGGAGACTATTTACACCTTCAGTCAGTTCCACGGACAGAAAACATGACATCACTCCTTTTGTACATGCAGTACTCCTGTTGGCTCCACCCACAGTCACAAAAAAGGAAAAAGGGGGTGAAGGGGAGAAGCCCAAGTGCAATGTGCAAAAGGAGAGCATAATATCAGTATAGCAGTAGGGATCGGAGGGAGGTGACTAGATTGGAGGCAGAGGGAGAGGGTGCTATGTGTGTAGGGGGAGCAGGAGGGCCTACTCAGGGGAGAGAGGTAAGGGTTGAGGGGGCAGGGGATGGAAGTAGTGATGGGGTGGAAAGGTTGTAATAGCAATGGCAGGCACATCGAGATTCATGTATCATAAGGAGCTTCAAGTTCATTTTGAAAGTACCAAGTGTGGGCTGGCGTGCAATGTTCTCCTGGAGGGAGTTGAACCACAGCAGTGCATGCTAGGCAAAGGACCTTTGTCCTTGAGATGTTTGACATTTCAGAGTTAGGAAGGACTGGTGCTTGGAGTTACGGGTGTGCTGAGGATTATTGCTGGGAACCAGAAGTTGTTGGACCCCTGGCAGTAGCTGACCAAGGCAGGTCTTTTTGGACAGAAGTCAAAACCTCCACACCAGCAATTATAAAAAATAAAGGATAGGTGTGTGATGACCACATAAACTTCTCGAGCTTCACTCTCGAGGGTTTATGGGTCATCACACACCTCGTGTGAGTGAAAAAAATCCATAACACACACTTATGTAATCCATTATTCTCTATGTTATGATATCACTTTGTTGTTAACCCTTCTTGAATATGTCATATCAAAGACATAACAAAACGGAATGCTCACAACAATCAATGTTCTAACAAAACAGTATGCTTGCAACAATCAATGTTCTAACAAAACAGAATGCTTACAACAGTCAATGTTCTAACACAATGGAATGGTCATAATAATCAATGTTCTGTAAAGTAATTTAGTAAAGTAATTCAGTCTGTGATTACACAATCTTGGTTGTCAATACACTGTAAAATATAATGTATGGCCTTTGGTTAACAACTGCGCTGAAAACACTTTTTGAGGTTGCCACGACATCGAAAACCTCTCAAGCTGCACTCTCGAGGTTTACAATGATGTTATAGCAACCTCTTGAAGTGTTTACAGTGTGGTTATTAACCAAAGACCATACATTATCCACTATATTGTAATTTTGAACACTGTAGTTGCCTAAATTATAAAGTGGACCCTTAAACTCTTTTTCATAGGTTTCATGGGTAGATTCAAGTGAATATGAACAATAAGTCTGTGGTGCTTGCCAAGTGTTTTGTTAGCATTTTGTATGCTCATACAATATACAGAATCTATTTACTACTACTAAGTTTGAAATAAAAAAGGAGCTGGTGAGACAGCTTGAGAAATTGCAGAAACCAAAAATAAAATCTTTACTTTTATTACTGTACAAAAGGCAAAGATTGCAGGAGGTTAGGCTCATGCTCATAACTATGTAACATGTAGTTACTAAGTCATTTAAAAGAGACTGGTTAAACAGTGCTTGGTAAATTCCAGAGAATGCAAATTTAACATTGGACCTGTATTACAGAGGTCAAAGATCACAGTTATTATGTGGCACATGTTGTATGTCTATTTCAAGACTGATAAAACTGAACATGAACTGGATCATAGTAAGTAATTTTTAGCTTAATCCTCTAGTGCGGGAGCATAGTCGTATGCCTAATATAAATCAACTCATTGATATATACTGTACTGGAAGCTAGCACCTAAAGGGTTCAATGGCCTGTACCCATGGAGAGATATTTTGTTTTGTTTTGTGCTTAGTGTGACAAAAAGATTACAGTTGCCATCCTCTTGAAACTAAACATATCTCTTTTTACAACTTGTCATTTTTTTTTTTACTGTACCATATTTAGTTTGATTTAAATTAACTTTAAAAACACTGATTATATCAAGGAAAAAATGAAATATCTAGTCATAGGATACATACATACTGTACATACATACTGAGAAAACTTAACATACAGTGACAAACGTAACATAGTGTAATGCTATGAAAAGCAGCACAGAGGAAAATAGAAAATAAAAAAAAAAATAATAATCAAAGTCTTGATGCAAACCACTGCAGCCAAAGTTTTAAGTTAGCTGCTTTCTGGATGTCAAGGTTAAACATGCTTTATAATCTAGTCATTAAAAATTTGATGATTTCTTTGAACTATTTAGTCACTTTAATATAAATAACAATTCAAGTTACATTATTTCCAATAAATACTCAACCTTTAAATGCATTCATGAAGTTGACCCTAATAAGTAGCCACCCTCAAATAATAGCCAGTCAAAAACTTTACAACTAATACAAACCACCCGAATAATAGCTGCACAGCTTAATCAGTTATTGACACAAACAGAACTTTATTGAAAACTAATTTTTAAAGAACAAAACTGAAATTAAGTATTGAAATTGCTGTAGCATATGGAACTATGATCAAATGGTCAGAATTGTACTGTGGTGTCAAAATATTAATTATTATTTCAGTAGACTATGGCACCAATCACTACTTAATCAATACTATAATCTAAGACATGAAACATCAAGGTAAGTAGGTATTCTTCATGCTACTTAGTTTATTCTGGTTCATCATTAGAACCAACATCTCCCTCTGAAGCGAATAAAGGCTCCTGCATTTCTTCAAGTAGAGCTTGCATTTATTCATCATCCCTGGGCTGGGCAGGAAGTTGGCTCCACGGTACCACATGTGCAGCACTGGCTATTCTTTCCCATCTAGTGCCCCAGATCACATTTGGGTCAGAACTGGCAATGCCTGTAATTTGAAACAAATTTCTTTGCTGATCGCAAGTCACAACTCCTTCATCCATACAACCATTTTTTGTTATGCTCAGTACAACCTTCTGGAATGCTTACTACAGTATGACGGTGTTTGTGGCATGCAGTTTGGCTGCTGGGCTAATATGGTACCTGAATGTATCCCATACTAGTTAGCTCTTATTAAATGAGAGCCCATCCCTTACCGAGCTGCACCATATGAAGGTGAGCTTCTCATTTATCCAGCCATTTTCTAACATGATTATCACAACCCCAGGTATGCTGGACAGTTCTTCGGGCATTATTTTCAGCTTGAAAACAATGAGAGGGGGTCATTTTCAACCATCTGACATACCAAAAAGGCAGACTGGGATTCATTGTTTTTATGTCTGGTCATAAGTATGGGTGCTGATTTTGCTACCTGCAGGTTTTTGGATCATCTCCTGGCATGTCAGCCCGTATAAAACTATCTCATTCATGTCACCTATCCAGGCAGGCTTGACGTTTTATTTATTTCAGTTAACTTGAGTTAACTTTCCCCTGACATTGACAAGGCCTTCAATACTATGGCGCACCGCATTCTCTTGGGCAAACTAGTATGGAATGAACTTTCTCATCTTGCTGTCAACTAGTTCCACACCTACCTCACTCATTGTCACCAGTCAGTTTAGGTCAGTGATGCCCCATCCACCTTTTCCCATCACCTCTAGAGTCCCTCAGGGGCAGGGTCTTAATCTTCTTAAACAACCTCTCCATTGCCTGTTCATCCTTGCACATTCATATGTACAAGGAGGACACAGTTCTTTTTGCTTTGGGTGCCTCAGTCCTTAAGTGAGAATCACATCTTCAGTTGGACTTCGTGAATGTTCAGCACTGGTTCTGCTCAAACCAGTTATTTTCTTGCTAAAAAGTGAGTCATCATGACCTTTGGCACCAAGTAGAAGCTCGAAAGACTACCTTCTACCCCAATCTTCAGACTGTTGATGGCACCCCCTTAAAGAAGTGCCTCACTGCAAGTACCTTAAGGTGTGGCATGTGGCAAGATCAAAATCTTGATTTCACCTCCACCACTGACACCATGCATGAAAGCTTGACTATAAGCCCGGCCACTTTACCACAACGAGTCCTGCCTTTGACTTCTGTTCTGCCGTGAAAGTATTCTCAAGTTGACCCTGCTGTTGTTTGACTATGAGGATACTGCCTGTAATGCTGCCCTCAAATCTGCCTTTAGTGGGATGGACCCCTCTTCCACTCCTGCTATTGTTTTACCCTCAACTGCTCTCCTCACACCCACCACGGTTTCCTTAACTTCAGTTTTTCTCTTCACCTTCTTGAAGATCAGAGCCTATGTCACTGTCCTACGTTCCTTCATACTGGTTCTCTTCCTTGTCTTGGTACCTCTTCTCTCTCCTCTCCCCTCCCTCTACTCCTCATACTCCCTTTGTTTGTCTAATACCCTTTCCTTCTCTATCCCCTACTGCAAAACTTCGGTTGGGCCGAATGTCTTCTCATTCTGCCCTCCTCCCGGTGTCAACCCCTTTTACTGTCTGCTCCTCTTCCTCTACTTCCCCCTCAAAGCCCTCCTGACAGATCCTATCCACCCTTCCTGTACCAGCAAAAGTGTTTGTTATTCCTGTTCCCTCCCCTTTCTCTCCTTATTTAGTATATCTTCTCTCCACTTTCCCCCATCAGCTATCATGCTACTTTTCTGCTTCCCCCATCTTGTTATTATTGCTTTTTTGTGTACTCTGTGCCCCCTAGACCCTTGCTCTTTCATTTCCATGTAGTGTATTATTACTAGTGCATTGCATTTATTTTGTATTGTACCCAGGAAGTTTAGAACCACTTTCTTTCTGATTTGTTGTTGTAATTTTAAATATATTGATGTAATTTATACTACTGTTGAAATTTGTTCCCTACAGCAGTTTTTCGCCATGCAATCCTTTCCCTCTAGGCTGCACTGGAATTAAGCTTCAGCTCAGTGTGCATTTCCTGGTCAAGAATTTGAAACAAATCAATATTGTGAGCCACCTGAGTAAGTAAAAGGGAAAAAAGGTATACAGTTGTTTTATACTCTTGGGTTTAGTGCGATTTTATGCAACAGACATCTTGCAACATACAATTGAGCTTTTGTGTATGAAGAACCAGACAGGAAGATTAAAGGCACTAATACTTAGTGGTCAGATTGCGAGATTGTCAACAAGAACATTTTTTTTCCATCTTGTTGTGCTTGCATACCTTTCTTTAACATTTTCATTATCCTCCTCTATCAGTGAGAGAGCAGTATGTCGCCTGAGCCGCTTCACTGCTAAACCTTGGGTGCATTCCTTATTTCAAGCATGCTTAGAGCTGGCTTGCTGACTCCTCTTTACCCTCATCTGAGGAAATAACAAAAGTACAAAAGAAGGTGAGGAAGCTGCAAGACACAATCAATTCATTATTTGCAGATGCAAGTGTTTAGATATTTGTAGGATGCAGCTGGCTGAGTTTTTGGCTTAAGACTACTGCATTAAAATAAACATTGACACATGGACCATACGCTAAGACAAGGCAAAAAAAAAACCTCCTACTTAGAACTTCTCATCACAGGTATAACAGAACACTCAACACAGGAAACAACTGCAACTGGAGCATGGCAGAAAAAGCAAACAAGATTGAGAAATGCTGATGGAAATGTAGTAGTAAGGATGTTTAAACAAGTGTGATTTGAGCTGTCTCACAGACACTTCTGTTCATACTTTTTAGTGCTGTGTGATAAAGAGAAAAATTAGAATAACTTTTTTCTTTTGACAGGATGGGCATATCATTTTACATTTCCACTTATTTGCACTCCAATGCCTAACTGAGCAGTTGGTACTTCCTTTCACCAACTAAAGAAATGCAAGGGGTGCAGTTGAAGGGAACACCACTTGCTCACCCATAATCTGCCACCTTACCGAAACTCAGGGAATTCCCTCCCCAGGAGCACAGGCATCTTCGCCCTACATACAACTTAAGATTGGATCTAATGGGTGGAAGGGCCCAGGGACTCAGGGCATTCCAACTAGGTGGAGTTGGGTTGGCAGTTTCATCTGCCTAATTCACCCAAATGTTTTAATTGTCATGGGCTTCCCCTCCTAAAATTAGCATCACACACAAACCACATTGGGTGTTCAGTTGGCATACTTGAAAGGAAATACCAACTGCTCAGTTAGGCATTGGAGTGCAAATAAGTGGAAATGTAAAATGATATGCCCATCCTGTCAAAAGAAAAAAGTTATTCTAATTTTTCTCTTTATCACACAACAAAAAAAAAGTATGAACAGAAGTGTCCGTGAGACAGCTAAAATCACACTTGTTTAAATGCCCTTACTACTACATTTCCATCAGCATTTCTCATCCTTGCCTCCAATGAAAATGGGCAATTTTGCTCATCTGGAATTACAAGTATAAAAAATTAAAATGAAATGAAATGAAATACTTTATTTACATAAATTCATCACAAACTTTTATTTGCTTTTATTTATATCATCAATATTTTGACAAGTATACCTCAATTTCATCATATTCTTTGTGTGACCACATATACATCAATTTCCTCATATTCTTTGCATGACCACCTGCAATCAATTTCCACCATTCTGGACTTGGATGCAAACCTGACACCCACATTCAGCACTCTGGGATGCAAACTCCACAAGGTACCAACATGGCTTGGTGCACACCCAGGCCATGTCCTGGTTTCCCGGCCCAGTACGCTCTGGGCCCCCTATATCCTTTATCTGAGCCTCTTATTACCCCCTCAACCCCTTTTTCCTCTTCCTCCCCCACTCTTAGACCACGACACTCCTGTTGCCCTCTTTCAGCAACCCTTTACATGTTCATACTCTTCTTTGCCAGTCTTCATAAAACCTGGCCACCCAGTGCTTTCTACCTTTAGCAGCCCACTGTGACCCGAAATTTCCCATCATCATCTCCTGTTGCCCTCGTTTGTCAGCCCCTTACATGTTCATACCCCTCTTTGACATTATCCATAAACTGGCCACTCACTGCTGTCCACCATCAGCAGCTCACTATGGCCCCGAGCTTCCACTCATACCTTCCTGTTACCCTCCTTTGGCAATCTTTCACCTATCCATACCCATCTTGACAGTTCCCTAAGACCTGGCCACCCACCGCTGTCCACCTTCAGCAGCACACCGTGGCACCAAATTTCACCATCTTTTCTGGTCCCCAGCATGCTGTCCACCTTCAACAACTGATCATGCTGTAAAACCTCCCTTGGCCTCCCCCATCCTGCTAAATTACTTGATGGGAGGGTGGGCAAATCACTATCTAGCAAAAAAATGGTATTCCTAGTCTTCCTTTTACTTATATATCCCCTTCTTGTGGGCCTTCCCCCTGCTGCCCTCCACTAATTCTTGTCTTCAATCTTTAGTCCCCTCCCCCATGTACCACCCTTCCTCCCATGATCCTATTATCCTCCTTGCCCTTCCTCTCATGACTCCTCATCTCTTCCTTCCCTTCCCCCTGACCCCCATCCCCTACCCCTCCTTCTCTTCCTATCCTTCCTATCTCTATCTGGCACCCTCCCTTCCCTTTTTGATGAGGACACCCTGACAATAAGAGCTGCCTTTTAACTGGCAACCTACCTTTTCATGGGATTCCCCTCCCAAAAAATTAACACCACACACAAATCTTGTTGGGTGCTCAGTTGGCATACTTTATTCACATAAATCCATCACAAACTTTTATTTACCTCATCAATACTTTGATATATACCTCAATTTCATCATATTCTTTGCATTACTACATATACATCAATTTCCTCATATTCTTTGCATGACCATCTCCAGTCGATTACCACCATTCTGGAATCAGATGCAAACCTAGCACCCACATTTGGCCCTCTGGGATGCAAACCTCACAAGGTACCAACATGACTGGGCACACACCGAGCCTGTGTCCTGGTTTCCCAGCCCAGTACCCCTTGGGCCCCTATATCCTTTACCTGTGCCCCTTATTCTCCCCACCCCCTTTTTTCCTCTTCCTTCCACTAGCTCATCTCCAGCTATTGCAATGGATGATGGGCTTCCCCCACATCTGCCTCCTCCTATCCCCCTCTTCTTTAGTCCCATCCAATTGTAGGTAAACATGTAACAATCCCACCTCTGTCTGGTGCACCCCCAACCTGCCGGTGCAGCCTCTACACTCATACCAGTATCCTTGTGCATGATATATATGCCACGTAAATAGTTCCTTATTCAGCCTCTTCCTAACCCCCCTCTATTGCTTCACCATCCCCTGGCTGCCACCATATCCATCTCAGGATATCTGTGGCCATGCAATGAATACCTCCAGACACCATCCCTTAAATACTTCTAAGTCTCCTTTTAGCCTTGGTCGGTATAATTTTAACTCCTCCTATAGAGGCCCATTGCATGCCCCAAATCCCCTCCTAGTGTACCTTTGTCACCTCTACATCCATTCTCTTCTGTGTCCCCCCCCCCGCTCCCAGGCCTGACCACTACTCTTCTCTCTGTCCATTAAATGATAGAATGGCCAACACCATTCAGTTATTTTCTCCAGTTCCCTACTGTATCTCTTGAACAATTTAACTTCCACCTGCCCAGCTTTATTTCCATGGTTGGTCTTCTTTTTGCAGCTTCTTCTGAAGCTGCCCCATCCTGAATAACTGTGACAAAAACCCATACACATCCTCAACCAAAACTTCCAAACCCTTTCTTAGCACTGTTGCTACTGGTAACTGGTGGCGCAGTCCTTGTTACCGTATACAAACAAACTGCCCCCACCGTCGGCCTAACTGCCCTATATTCTTCCATAGCTTGTAACTGCACACCTTGCACCTGACTTACTCCTCTCTAACACCAACCCTCACTTTCTGCCCATCCTGCTCCATCTTGGACCTGCTCCACAACAGCTGTATCCTGTCCTTGGCTCCGCTGTACCTCTTCCCAATGTAACCCCCCATCTGTGCAATGTTTCAGTTTCCACCCACCTTGCAACATTCTCCTAATGCCTAAGACCCTGCAAGGCTTCCCCCAAACCCTTATCATGCCAAACCCAAACCAGCCAAAGGGGCTCCCATGGTATAGTGTGCTACCTCTTCCTACCCTGTCTGGACAATAAACCTCATACCCTACTCCTCCGTCACTGGCCCATTTTCCCCCTTGTGGTGCCTTCCTCCTATATCTCTTCCTTCTGTGTCTCCTCCTTCTGAGTGACTGCCAGCATCCCCTGCACCTCTTTTCTCCAAGCCCTCACTTGCTGTACTGGGTTCTCCTTTGGGTCTGTTCTTGGTGTTCCCCTTTTCTTCTGTGATTTCTGCCTCTGGGAGACCCGCCCAGTTTGCTCCCCATTCCAGATCAGATCTGCCCTCTTGGGGCCATGCCTGTCAGCTCAAGTGGATAGAAAAACAAAAGAAAAACAACATTAACAACAGACTGCCTATCCACCATCCCCACAGATGTGGGTATTTCCTCTGCATGCTCCCCCCTTTTTTGTTGCCTTTCTCCCCCCCCTTCCCTGGCAAGCTTCTGGCCCAGTGTCACCTCCTGTACCTTAATTTATTCCCATTGAATTATACCCTTGAATGCTTATTAATATCTATGTAACCCCCCGACCCCTGCCTTTTAGCAAAAACAACAGGTGGCATGCTGTTGAAGCTGACAGCAGTACCTGGTGGGGACTGGTTCAGGGAGGATGAGGTTACTCAACACAGGGGACCTAGGTTTGGCTACTCTGCACAGGGGCACCCTAGTAAATCTGAACACAGGAAGCAATAACTGTAATGTCCAGAACCAGGAATGGGATTCTACAGTGTGGCTTTTATTCACATCCAAGCTGAACAAACAAAGCATAGACGGACCCACATGGGGCTATATTCCTGGTAATGCAGATTAGAGACAACAGAACACTTCTTCACTATTTCCAGCCCTCAGGCTCTGAACCCACCAGGCACACAGCCCGGACTTGCACGCAGCTTTGGGTACACAGCCCGAGTTGTACACTACTTGGGTTTTCCCCACTGGCCCGGCTCCCCTGCCGGCCACTTGATCCATGGTCCATTTTGGGAAATGAACCAGTTTTCCTGTTGTGGCTCCCCAAACCACCTTAGATCCTTAGACTCCTAGAGGGAATTTTCCTTCCAGTCCCACGTCTGGGTACTTCCCTCATCACTGGCCAAGTGCATGAGGCAAAGTAAAAATCCACAGAGCAAATCCGTAGAGGTGGACCTGGTCACTAAAGATGGGGGGTTTCCCACCTCCAGCTCCCACAATCCATACTCAGCCATTTCTCTGGAAAAGAAACAACTCTTTTACTGAAAGCTTGGCAATGTAGATTACCAGGTAGACGTATGTTACATCTCCTCTACATGTCTTGACTTCCCATGAGTGCTGGACTTTAACATACTTTTACTTTTGGCTAAGCCTATTACTCTAGGCCTCCCACTATTTCAGTAGTCCAATCCCCACTATCACACAAGTCCCAGGGTGAAAAACATAGGCCCTTTAGGAAGAGCAGAAACTCACCCTCTGGTTGCAGGTGCCCCACAGGCGATTCACAAATCTTCTTGTTTCCCAGAAACTCTGGAACAAATAGGCAGCTTCTCCACTAAGTAGCAGAACCAGGGGGGTTGCCCCAGGAATATGCGGGACACCCTTTCCTGCCCCCATCCCCAGAGGGAGGGGGCACTGAGACCCGAATCAGCTGTCTCCACCACTTACAAACTGCTTCTGTGTCTCTCTTTTGGTGGAGACACACACCCTTTTACCTAAATGTAGCCCTATATCAGGGCTGAGGCTCCAAGAGCCTAACCAGAGCTGCTGTGCTGCTTTCACAGCAAGCTCCCAACTCCAACTGACCTTACAGACTACTGTTCAAACCTCCCAACATTCTATTCCAACTCCCTGCTGCAGATTCCATTGTGGCTCATATAGCTGCGACAGTTCTATGGTTATGTCATCCCTCAGTCTCAGCTGAGACTGAGAACAGAGTGAGACAGTGTGAAACCCATATAACTGGAGTTTCACAAGCTGCCTTCCCTGCCTACCACTAGGTCTTACTGGGATTCTAGTAACCCCGGGTAACAAGAGGGTTACATCTATATTAAAACCTGATGATAGATGCCCAACCAAAGCCCCATCCACTGGCTGTCCTCATGGCTGTAGCTGAATGGACTATCAGAGGTATCAGAGGAGCCTACCCTCAGTGCGTGCACCCTGTCTTGCCCCTTTGTATACCAGTATGCCCAACAGACTGCCTAGTATGTCATTTAAGATGGGTTCTTTCTCTTTTTTTTTTTGGTACTGCTGGACATTCATTTTCAAGCATCATATAACTGATTCTTCTCCAATTTCTTAATACTGCTACTTTGCCCCACTAATACATGTCCCAGGTTCATTTTTCCACCTATAAATTGTGTTGCCATTAGCTCTTGTTTAAATCTATGATAGGCGAAGCAAAAACTGATCATGCTATAGTTGAAATCACTTCAACAAAACTACCCCAGGAGAACTGACGCTGCCCATAGACAAAGCTCAAGAAAACTATGATGCACAGTGGCCCTTCCTGTCCACCCAGTTTTTAAACTAGCCCCTGAGAACTGACTCTCACCATTCCGGACCTTTGAATTAAGAAACAGACCACCCCACCTCATTCTGCATTTGATACTATGTAAACAAGCAATAATACCCACCAGGGTGGGTGGTATTTGGCAATACCGGACCACCCAGGGGCATAATGAGGCCTGACACCACAGGCAGAGGGCCTTATAGCCCCTGGAAGGTCCGGTATTGCCCATACCGACCACCCTGGAGGGTATTATTGCGCATAGAAAACGGGCTACCTGTAAAGTTATTTTGTAATATTTAAGAATTAAATAAAAATATATAAAAAAAGACTACAATTTTTAAAAAAATTGATTTGTAAGTAAAGTAGTCCCTCTACTGGTATTTTTACCAATGCTTACCAGTAGAGGGCAGCGCAATATTTCACAGCTGTTCTACTATGTGCTTACTGCTACATAGTATGTGTTCCTTCTTGGTAATTGAACCTTATCCCCCCTTCTTCATTCCTTTTTTTTTCCTCTTCAATTTGTTAATCACAGATTGCTAACTGACATGATCGGATGACATAACTGAGTGGGCCATGGAGCGGGAGCCACTCGCTAAGCGGCAGAGCAGGCAGGCAGCATCTGGAGAACAGGTGTGAGAGAAGGGTGAGGAGACTGCTACTATTTAAATTAAATGTGGTTGAGGAAATGCTCATTTGTCTTTGTTCCCAACCATAGATGAATGGACTGTTTTAATTTTCTGTTGTTTGTTAACTATGCTCCATTTACACTTATTATTTCCATCAGCAGAGAAGCTTGTGAAAGCTGACTGGCAGGCATCGGAGGCAGCACTGGTGATCAGTGTGGTGTTATGAAGTTGCGCTCCACAACTGATTATTTTATAAAGAAGGTTTTTGCTTCACTAACATGAGGAATTTTTTAAGTTATGTTTTTAAATGTATTAAAAGAAAAGTGAGACTGAGCCATGAGCATGAATTGGGTACTATTGGGGGTCAGAATGTCTCGCTAAGCAAGTGAAAAAAAAGGCGGCACTTTAAAATTTTGTGTCCATTGATTTCACCAATGATGAAGGAGGCTGGGCACATGGCTATCACATATGAGGCTGGCAAGGTTGCCATGGTTGGTACTTTAACTTACAGGACTCTCACTGTAAGTTAATGTACCCCTACCAACCAATCAGATGCTTTATATTCTTAAGACCATTTTGTAATGGATCTTAATTTTAGGACAACAAAATAGTACAGTACATGACTCAAACATCTGCCTATCCATGACCCTAACATGCCCCCCAGCTGTCCTTCCCTCTCCTTCCCAACTTCTCGGTTTCACTCCAAGAGATTCTTGAGCTGTTTTCTTAACTGGTGTCCATTGCTTCTCTGAGCCAGGTCCCTGCTAACTTGACACTTAATACTGCTCATAATCAAGGCAAGCCTTAATCCATCTAATAGTGGCATTAGCCACCAACTTAACATTCCATATTTCTCATAAGCGATACCAGTAATAATATCCAGTCTTATCGTGGCATGAATAAAAATCAGCCTTGCCTAGGATTCATACCTTGCACTCTGCAATAGCAGTACCTAACCTTTCCCAACCTGACTTCCTTGTTGTCTTTACCACAGGTGGTGGGGTGCCCAATCCACTGTGTCAAACACATTCCAAAGTTTATTTATTTATTTATTTATTTTTTAATACCCACTTAACTCCAAATTCAAACCCCCCTGCTGGCCGAGTGTGGTCGCTACATCCCCATATGATGGCACCTGCCCCCCCTCTGTGCCAAAGCGCTGACATGCTGCCGTGACCAAGATGGTGACCGCCCCGCAGCACGCATGCACGACCGTGACATCCCCATCCTTAAACTAAGCCCACAAATGTTCCCAACATAGACAAAGAAACCAAACAAGGTGGGATATGCCCACATGCTCAGATGCCCCCCACCAACGAAGATATATATTGGGAGAAAATCAACCTCAACCATGCCTTATATTGAATCAGGTGTGCTCTTCCAATAAACATCATTGCCTTGTTAATATACTTTATTCATTATTACAGCAAAGAATACTTGAGAGAAAAGGCATTTTTTTAGGCAGATAAGTGTATGATTCCCACCATATTTTGTTACCTCAAGCTTAAATCTCTGAGAATTTTGACACATCCCCTTCCCCATACTAAATGGAAAAGTGAAGCCCTGGGGGAATCTCAACCTGAGAACATGCTCCTGAATGCACACATGAATCCCAAATATTTGCAACAAACATAGCAAATATTCATCATGTCCTTACCCTTTGATTTTTCCCCACATGTCAATCCCCATATGAGTTTCAACACTTGCATGATTTGGACCATTTGAGCCACTGAATACTTTCTCAAGAACTTGCTCCTGACTTTGTAGAAAAATCCCCAAATCCTTAACAAATCATGGAAAATATTCATCATGTCCTACTCCCTTCATTCCTCTCCACCTGCTCACTGTCGTTTTCCACAGGATGAAGTGCTTTCCCCCTTTAGTCCCTGTTCACTTCAAACCACTGCCCTTTGTCTGCTAATCAAACACCCATTCAGTATGCTCCTGAACTGCCTTTGAAATACTTGTCATTTTAAACCAACACCCAGATCACGTTGTCTTTATGTCCTTACAAATCTACCTCCTACTGTTTACTTAGGCCCCCATGACAACACTGCTTATTACTCTCCATTCCTCCCTTTTGTTTCACTTTTTTTTTCTTATCAGCACCGCAAGTACTGCAAAATAGAAACTGTTCAAATGATACTGCCTTTACTTTCCTACCGACCTTCTGAGGGGCTGTCTTTACCTTATTTGAACTGGAGGGCTAATGACACCATGGGGCTCGAATCTCTTCTTCTCTCTTACGGACTGACTCAGTGTATATATGTGCCTACCCATCTCAATTCCATCTCACAGAATCATCCTCTGTTGGATTGGGTATTGACTAATAGAGTGGGGAGAGTGGAGCCTCTGGTGTCTTGGCAGATTCCGTAAGTGATCACATGGCCACCTTTTGTGTCTTAAATTTTTGCTGTCTTAAACCCCCTCCTTCTGTGTTTCAGACCAGATCATGTAAAAGTATAGATTATTCCCTGTTATATTCTTCTTTGAGGTTAATTGCTTGGTCATTTCTTGAATGTATTCCAGATGTGGATACGGCACTAGATTTTTTTTTTGCAGTCAACTTCTTCCCATTCAGAAATCCTTTTTCCCTTTGTGGACCATTCAGTGTAGAGGTTCTCCTACTGGATGGTTTGGTCCCAGCATGAAGAAATTAATTAAGGAGTGGGATAGTGCTTGGACTAAATTCAAATTATCTCCCAGTAGAGTTTCAATGGATCTCTACCGTGGACTTCAGAATTTAGCCTCTCAAACTGTCAGAAATGCTAAAAAAGCTTATTTTAGGGATTGTTTTGAAGATAACTGGGCAGATCGAAAGAAGTTTTGGAATAACATAAATTCTTTACTTTCTTCTAAATTAAAATCTGACATCTAGAAATTAAATGTTGACAACAAAGAAATTGGTGACTTGCCCGAAACTATTATATCGTTGAATTCTAAATTTTTAGATCTTTCTAAGTTTAGATTTTTTTCTCAGGCTGGTAATATTAAATCCTTTTCTTCTGTTTCATTTGTAGATGGACCAACGTTTTGTTTAAGGAAGCAACATCAAATTAAGTGTTTCATCTTCTGCAGTCTCTCCCAAATAAAGGGACTGACTGTGGGGAAAGGTTGGATGACTGTTTCTTAAAATTGGCTATCCCCTTTATTACGGATCCCTTTTGTTATATTTTTAACATGTCATTGGCTACAGGTGTCCTGGAAGAAAGCTAAGGTGGTTCCTATTCCAAAAAACAGCTGTGCTACTTCCATGGATGATTATAGGCCAATATCAATACTGAATCACCTTAGCAAACTACTTGAGCATGTAGTGGCTAAGCAAATTGATGCCTATTTGGTTACCCATGATTTGTTGTCAAGGCAACAACATGGGTTCCATAATCACTTTGGCATGGGCATGGCCTTGGTTGGGTTCACGAACACCATCCTACTTGGGTTTGAGAAGAGTTTGATAACCGGGGTGGTGTTCGTGGACTTAACCAAGGCTATTGATTTGATTGATCATGGTTTAGCCTGCACAAAATTGAAAGATCTGGGGTTTTCTAATGTCACTGTATCTTGGTTCTATGATTATCCGAGTAACAGGTGTAAATTTGGTCAAGTAGGTTCTGTGGTTTCTGATGTCTTACCAATTAGTTGTGGTGAGCCTCTGGTGTCCATTTTGGGACCTCTATTATTTTTTTTTATTTAATCCACTTCCTGGAGTTTGTAGGTTTAGTGAATCACTGCTTTATGCAGATGATCTTGTAATTTGTGTTCAGTCAAATTCTGTGTCTGAACTTTCTTGTTCCCTAGAAAAGGATTTTGGTGCTGTTGGTTCTTGGCTTACTTTAAATGCTATGGTTTTGAACTCAGCAAAAACAAAAGTTATGTTATTTGGCAAGCAATTTATGTTGGTGGACATCCCAGAACTGAGGATATCTGATTTTCAGGGTAGCCTGCTTGAACAAGTGTCTCAATTTAAGTATTTGGGCACACTATTGGATCCCAGTTTGAGCATTTCACCTCAGATTCAATCAATGGTTAAGAAAGTAAATCAAAGAATAGGGTTGTTATACAAATTCAAGTCATTCTTCTCACAAGCAACTAGATTAGCAATTGCTATTGGTCCTCTTCTTCCATATTTTGACTACAGTTCTTTTTTTATTATAAATGGGTACAAAAGAAATGCAAGCACTAACTGTGGCCTATAATAATATTTGTAGATTTATTTTAGGAGCCCCCAATAGGACACATCGGTGTAATCTTTATTCTTAGTTGGGGTGGTTTTCCCCAGTTGCAGAATAGAATATTTTGTTGGCTGTCTGATGTATAAATGTCTTTACTTTGGCTCCCTTTTTCCCCTTTCTGATCTTGTTGTAATGAGAGAATTGCTTCCCAGCCTGAGGTCGACTGATGGCCCTTCAAATTTTGCCCCAGGTCTCGGCTTAGATTAAGCTTGCCAGCTTTTTCAATAGCAGCACCATTGCATTGGCATTCACTCCCACTTGATGTTAGGATTGCTCCCTCTGTTTTAACTTTTAAACAAAGGTTAAAAAGTTATGTATTACATAAATCTGTTTGTAACTGCAATTTGTAATTTCTATTTTTGGTTTTGTATTGCTATTGATTGTGTTCGCGTATTTTTGTATGTATTTTTTTGTCCAGGTCAGGCATGAAAAAGGAACTTTGGTCCAGAGCCTTTACCCGGTTACCAAAAAATAAATGAAATGAAATAAAAATTTAGGCACCTTATTCTCTTACCCCTATTCTATAGGGCTGTGGGATTCAAACCCAAGTCTTCAGGTCCAAAGCCTTACCCCCTGTACTCCTTGCCTCCCTTATGCAGCATCTCTCGTTAATGTGTTTTCTTTTGTAACCCATGGCCCCTGCATTTTCTTCAACTGGATGATATTTCTTTTTCCTAAAAACAATAGTCATTTGAATAGTCCACATGATCCTGCTCTGGGGGGGGGAAGGGTTAGTTAATTGAGGCAAGCAGCAACAACTACTCTAAGTACCACCATGATGATAGATTCCTGAGGCAGATACCCCCCCTCCCTTCCATGTCTAGAGGTCAATGGAAATAGTCTCTGGGAAAGGGGAAGGGCTTCAAATCAACTGAGTGGCATAAGAATAAGCAGGATGCACACACGGTACATTATTTACATTGTAGAAGGATTCAACTGTGATGGCGTGAACTCCGTTGGGGTGCATCCAGATGACACTTCCCCTTCATGGCTGGTGGCTTCTCTAGCGGCTGGATGTATTCTGTGGAAACAGTAGTTAGGCACAGCACACTAACGCACACTTGTGGGACTCCAATGATTCTGACCCAGACTGAATCAAATGCAACAAGCAGTTTTATTCCTGTATCAAAGGCTCAGGCAAAACTGAACTCCATGGAGGGTGCACAGTTCCTTTTGTTACAGTCCAGACATTTTCTATGGCAAGGCACCGTGGCACATTACTTCGGGGGCCCAGGTTTGAACCAAGATCCTAACACACACTTTTCCTTCCATATGAGCCATTTGGGGCTCCAGTTTCCACAGTAAGAACACTGGCAGTGTTACAACCTGTCTTTTATTAGGTTTGCTTTCCCCACTAGTGGGAGCGGGTGCTTCACTCTCATTTTACTGACCTCAAATTGGAGGGGGTTCTGTTCCCCAGGGCACAGGTCCATATTCTACACTCGAGGCAAGTCTTGGGCTGATCCATATCAGAGATCACACATGATGTCTGCCCCTTCACTCTGCAGTCTTCCAAGAACTCCATCAGCATCTCACCACTTTGCCTGGGTGGACATGGAGGGTAGGGGCTGCTTCTGCCTAACAGCCCCTCTGATGCTTCACTGTCACCTCAGCATCAGTTCCTACCTCATGGCAGTCATCTCTCTCTTTCTCCAGTCCAAATGGAGCCTATCGGTCTCCTACTATGCCTTCTCTCTCTCTCTCTCTCTCTTTCACTGGGGCAGAGGCTTCCACCTCCTTTTCTCCCATGATGGACTGGTGCTCCATGGGATAATGCATACTCTCCTACAGGCCACCACATTCAGGCTCTACCAAGCTGACTGCATGGCAGCAGTCAAGTTGCAACTAGGAGGGCCTAGCCACCTACCTGCAGTTCCTTGGCTCCACTAAGGGGCATGGCAAATTGATCTGGCTTCCCACACCTTTGCTGTTCCACCAGGCCAATGTCCAACCCTAACACACCCCCTAGGGACACCATAAGCTTACTATTTCCTGCTCCAAAACTTTCCCCATTGGACCTTGTTCAGTAACAAACTGTGCCTATCTTGCACCCCAATAACACAGTTTTAAAACACACTTTTTTTTTCAAATCAGTTTGCTTTACACGGTATTCCTGTCTAGCTACTACTAGAAAGGAACTGACTTGCCTACACCACTGGATGGGGGGGCTAAACTAAGACTACAAGTCTGCCTGTACTCCTATATAACATTACTATTCAGCTACACACTACAGCACAGGCTACTATCACTGGCTACACATTTGTACTGCTGAATGTGTTCCCCCCACAGAAACTCTGAACTACTACACAGAATAGTGCAAATCTACTGGAAAACAATGCATTATAAAGTTAACCTACTTCTACATTCTAACATACTTACCTACTTAACAATGGTGAAGGGGGCACACTTTTCCCTTGAAACTGTCCATACCACATGCTATGGTGCTTAGTAAAGGCTTTGGAAACTGTCTCTAGTTATCAAAGTCCAGAATTCCTATAACAGCACCAGTGGCGAAGTGTGCTTATCTCTAGGGGGTCCCTACTTAACAATCCTACAATTATCCTTATAAAGTATCACACCTTCCTAAAACCTAACTGTCTGACTAAACCAGCAGATTAGAAAAGCATGCACAGTAGATGATACATAAGTAGAAAAAAATTACAATGGCAGAATTTAAAACAACAGTAAATATTTTTTCTTCAAAGCAATGCAACTTTAGCACATTTCTGTCCCTCTGAAGTGCAATTGTCTATTTTGTTCTTTGCAAAAATAAAATGAAACAATCTCATCAGTAGTTGCAGTCCTCTATACTCAGTCTCTCTACAAGGCCATGGGGCCTTTAGGAGGTCTTCTTTTCTTTGGGGGTCCTGTAACTGACAATGCGGTCCTCAGCAGTGGTGCAAGTGGTAGACAAGAAGTACAGGAACTCAGGCATTGGCAAATATGGAATGCAGAATGAAGATCCTCAATCTGAAGGATAGCTCTATGAAGACGCGTCTATCTGTTTAGACACTAGTAGATTCTCTTAGAGAAATTGAAGTATTTTTAGGAAAATAGCACACTTCTGTACAAGTCAAATGTTGTTATGGAAACCCTGATTTCAGGTCACGGGTCCACAAACTGTCATTATGTTGCTGGTTTAAGAGTTTCACTTCCAGTGTCAGTGGGAAGAAGTACAGGAACTCCGTTCCTGCTGCAGAAAAGGTACAGGAACTGAGTTCCTGTGCATTCCTGTTCACTTTCATCACTGGTCCTCAGGTGCAAAGTACAGGCAAGGGTTCAGTTTGGAGCATTCATTCCCTCAATAGTTGTGGCTAACCACAAAGTGCTTGAGATGGTGCCCCACCTGATCCTGT
This sequence comes from Neoceratodus forsteri, assembly GCA_016271365.2. Taxonomy (NCBI): domain Eukaryota; kingdom Metazoa; phylum Chordata; order Ceratodontiformes; family Ceratodontidae; genus Neoceratodus; species Neoceratodus forsteri. The sequence continues at coordinate 816,281,932 of CM028133.1, forward strand.
ACCATTGCAAATGTTTTAAACAGAGTCAGTCCTTCCCAAGCCGAGGATGAGCATATAGATCTCACTTACATAAGGGTAATTGTCTCCTTCTCACCCACCTCTGGGCTTGGCTACAATTAAGAAGAGTCCAAAGGCTAAGCCGTGAGGCCACTCCCTTGGGCAACCATATGCCATCTCAATAGTTCAGCACTGTCAGGTCCAAATGATGCCTAGCATCCGTGTCCACCATATGACGTTTACAAATCTCAGGAAGCAGGGTGGTTATCTCCAGAATTCCAAGTATGGGCATAGCATATGATTTGAGAATATCTCTCTCAATGACTACATCCTCAAACAAGCAGATGACATTCTCCTTGGATTGATCATATATGGAAATAACTTCGGTAGGATCAACATTAGTGTCCTCCTCCTCCTTACCATTGCCTCCCTCAACTGCTTCTACTATGATGTCTGGGTCAGTAGCACCTGGGTCTTTGTCCAGTGCCTTGGTAGGCAGGGGTCTTAACTTTAAAGGTTTGGCCTCTTCTAATTTTTTGGGTAAAGTCTTAGGCCTCACCGTGGATTCCAGGGTGAAACTGTGTTTAGTTGGTACTTTATTCTTGTCCTGCTAGCCTCGCATCACAGCCTCAGGAGAACCTGACTGCTCAGTCATGTCTCTCACATACCCTGCAGCAGTGCTTCTAATTTGTGAGATCTACCCTCAGCCCCTCCCTCTGCCAAGGGGAAGTTCTGGGGCTCTCGGCAGTGGCACAGGACTGGGCAGATGACTGGGCCCTGGTGCCACCCTTGGCTTAAATTCAGGTAACTCAGCCGCAACATCCGTCCATTGTTCCAGTGGTTCCATAGTAGAGGCCACACTGGATGGGGTGGTATTTTAGTTACTGGTTGTGGCCATTGCCAGGGCACAGTAGCTGGAGGTACAGGGGCCACATAACTTCCTTCCTGCATGAGCAAATTTGATGGCCCAATCACCCTAGGAACATTCCCACAAGTGCACGAAATGCAAACTGGTTGTCTGATAACCCCACTCCCACATTGTCCACAGAAGATGCATGACTCACCACAGCCACTCCTCTCAACCATATTCCATAACCACCAGACCTTCAGACACATTAATGATCTGACCTCCAAACCCAGGTGTGTATGCCATAGTTCATTATCTGCAAGAGTCCAGTGTACCAAAAACATTTCAGCAAACATTTTTTGAGGAAAGTAGCCTCCACAAAGATTTTTCCTCCAACTGCAGAAGTTGAGCATAACTTTTACTTCACTTCTGATAGCAGTAGAATTACCATCCAGTTCCACAATTTGGTGTGGAACACAACTTGTCTCAGAACAACAACACTCCTTTCTCCTTGGATGTTTTCAGCAGTCTGCTTGCAAGACCACCTAACCTCCCTTTTCTAGTGCTGCTTCTCATTAGTCCCATCCACCAATCAAATCACTTCATTTCTTCTTATTCAATCATCACGTTTTTATTGCATGTGAGGCAGGTGCCATTTTGTCTCCTCACGATGCTTCTCACTGTCCCAAAACTATTACTCAAACATCTAACCAGGCTGTAGCCCACCAACGTTCCATCACCTCAGAATCTCCTCCAGGCCGTGTCAGGTATGTAACTAGCACCTCCTTTCAAATTCTGGATGAGACCCCAATTTCATAACCCCTGGCCCCTGCATTTTCTTCAACTGGATGATATTTCTTTTTCCCAAAAACAACAGTCATTTGAATAGTCCATATGCTCCTGCTCGGGGGGGAAGGGGGTTGGGTTATTTAGTTCAGGCAGGCAGCAACAACTACTCTCAGTACCACAATGATGATCGATTCCTGAGGCACATACCCCTTTCCCTTCCATGTCTAGGAGTTGATGGAAATAGTCTCTGGGAAAGGGGAAGGGCTCCAACTCGACTGAACAGCATAAGAATAAGCAGGGCACACCCAGTACCTTATTTACATTGTAGTAGGATTCATCCATGATGGCATGAACTCTGTTGGCATGCAGCCAGATGACACTTCACCCTTCATGGCTAGTGGCTTCTCTAGTGGCTGGATATACTCTACGGAAACAGTAGTTAGGCACAGCACACTAACACACACTCGTAGGACTCCAATGATTCTGGCTGGCCCAGACTGAATCAAATGAAACAAGCAGTTGTATTTATTCCTGTACCAAAGGCTCAGGCAAAACAGAACTCCATGGAGAGTGCACAGTTCCTTTTGTTACAGTCCATACATTTTCTACAACAAGGTGCGTGGCACATTACTTCAGGGGACCAAGGTTTGAACCCAGATCCTAACACACACTTTTCCTTCCATATGAGCTATTTGGGGCTCCAATTTCCACAGTAAGAACACTGGCAGTGTTCCAACCAGTCTTTTATTAGGTTCAATTTCCCTGCCAGTGGGAGTGGGTGCTTCATTCTCATTTTACTGATCTCTAATTGGGGGAAGGGGTTCTGTTCCCCAGGGTACAGTCCTGTACTTTACACTTGCGGCAAGCTGTGGGCTGATCCATAGCAGGAATCACACATGACGGCTGCCCCCTCGCTCTGCAGTCTTCCAGGAACTTCATTAGCCTCCCAACGCTTTGCCTGGGTGGACATGGAAGGTAGGGGCCTCTTCTGCCCTAACGGCTCCTCCAGTGCTTCACTGCCACCTCAGCATCAGTCCCTACCTCGTGGCAGCCACCTCTCTCTCTCTCTCTCTCAAGTTCAAACAGAGCCAATCGGCTCCTACTATGCCTTCTCTCTCTCTCTCTCTCTCTGGGGCTGAGACTTCCTCCTTCTTTTCTCCCATGATGGACAGGTGGTGAGCTTTGGGCTGGGGGCAATCTCCCCACCCTGGCCTCAAGCCTACATGGCCCCAACTGGAGGCCATCCCTCAAAACTTCAAGTTGGCACCTCTCTCCCTCCCTCACAATGACTCTCTCCAACCATTGTTCTTGTGCCAGTTGGCACTTCAAGAACCCACACATGCTGCCCAAGCCCCACCCCGTGGCAAGCCTGGCAGCGTGAACTCTTTCCAATGTCAACAGGGTATCATTTAGTAACCCACCAAAATTCAGCATGGAGGTTACAGTTGTGTTAAATAATAGTACAACTCAAATACATCCATTTAATTTCCTAGTGTGATTTATAACTTTTTGGGAGTCCATTGGAAAGAGCTGCCTCTTGGTCAGATCATCTTTCTTTTTATAAACATTCAAATGCTTTGTTGCCATTACAGCTGTGAATGCTGTTATGCTTCCACCCGCTACTCGTTTACTCACACCACTGCCTCCTCTTTATCCTCTCAGCTGCCCAGAAAATACCACCCATGTTTTTGAAACCAGCTGCTTCTACAAAATGGCGGCCGTGCTTGGTCCTCCACATGTGCATTGTCAATCTGCCATGCCCAAGATGGCAGGCACTTGTTCATGCATGCTCATAGGGAAGCTCTTTCTTTCTTCTTGCCCGTGAAACCCAAACACCCCAAACAACTTCAGTGTCTCTCTGCTGTTACAGCAATCGGCTCCACATGGCCCTTCAACATTTTTTCCCCTTGCACTCTAACTCCTGGAGCCCTATACCCCCCATCCTGCATATACCCTGCCTTCCTCCTAGTGCTCACCATCCCAGCCCCCCCCTTTTTTTGCGAATGCCCTGTTATTGAGAACTAACGAGACACTGCACTGGTGCCTCTTATAAAGTCCTCCTGTCTAACTGCTGCCTTCTATCCCGAAATGCTTCCCCTTCCCCCATTATGCTCCTCACCAGCTGTAGCCATGCTGAACAGAGGTTCACTTCCTGCTTCTGCCCTTTTTTCTATGTATCTTCCCGTATAGCCCTCCTGTAAAGCCTCCCTTAAAAACCTCCAAACTGCTCCAGTAATCCTATTTAATAAACCTGATGCCTGCATCACTCCTAACTATATTAAATCTGTGCAATATATACTATCTTGTAACTCTGAATTTTATATCTTAATAATTACTGGTTAGACTCTGTTATGACCCAGAACCAGCACCTGACATTCTCTCTTCCCCCAAAGTGTGTGTAACAGATAATCATCTCATTATCACACGAAGCTCTGAGCCTGCGATACAGATAAATACAAGCAAAATGTACTTTGATTATTACCTCCCTCTTTTCCTACCTGCCCACTGTAGTTTAACCATCTTTATATAAAACAAAAATTGGCAACAGTGAAAACTTGCTTTTTGTTTTACCCACCCTCGGTGTGTTAGACTTAATTTAAACTTCTCTCATTACTACGTGCAGAATTCTCATTAACAGCTGCCCTGACCCAGCTAAGATGCCTTGCTTTCAGCCTTACCTTGTCTCGAATCAACCAGTCACTTTCCCAGTTCTGGTGCCAACCAAAGTGCTAAGACACAGATTCCAAATCACTATCTAATAAAAGAAGGATGATTCTATAGTCTTCCTTTTACTTATATATCCCCTTCTTGTGGGCCCTTCCCCTGCTCCCCTCGACCAATCCCTTTCTTAAATCTTTAATCCTCTCCCCCATGTACCACCCTTCCTCCCATGATCCTGTTATCCTCCTTGCCCTTCCTCCCATGACTCCTCACCTCTTCCTTCTCTTCCTCCCTCCCCCTTCCCCTCCTTCTCTTCCTAGCTTTCCTAGCTCCAACTGGCACCCTCCCTTCCCGTTTTGGTCAGGAAACCCTGACAATAAGGGCTGTCTTTTAACTGGCAACCCACCTTATTCACCTTCCTCTGATGCCACCAGATGGAGTTGCCCAAGACATCAGCCTGCTAGCACCCATCCCTGTCTCATACCTGATAAGCAGCTCACCTACCACGGAAGAGGCAAGCATCTGAGTGGATGCCACTGCCACTTCTTCCTACCAGTCTGAAACTGAGGTCCCACTCTCGGGGCACAAGCCCAGGTTGTCAACATGACAGGCAAGCCCATGCTGCCTGCTGACATGAAGCCAGCCAAGGATGGGCATATCATTTTAATCTTATAACTTAGTCTGCCTTAGTGACCTTATAAAGTAAACAATCATATTGTTGCTATACTGTAGGTAGTTTAAATACTAAACAATACATAGTTACAAGTTTACATTAGTAATAACCATTTATATAAAAATTATTTCCATGTGCACGTGATTTCACTTTAGTATAGTTCTAGGTGAGCTTTTGTAGTAAATAGTTTCTGTTATTTGGAAGTGAATGATTTTTTCTAATGGCAGCCAAATTAGGATGCAGTTACATGGTACCACTGTGGTCTTTTAAGAGTATGTCAGAATGGCAGTTGCACTATAAATGTATCTTTCTCAGTCCTAGAAAAAAATCATCAAGCTTGTTTTTGAGCCAGTGTGTACTAGCACTGTGTGATGAGTTGCACTAGCCTGTAAACAGACAAGTAGACCCATTAACCCTGATGAGTAAACTTAACTCCTTCATCATCTTTTAGTTTGATTTCTTATGGTTTGGCTGACCATGACCAAAACCATAAGACAATAACAGGACTGGTTCTTCCTTCTTCTGGGCTGAGATACAGATGAGGCACACTGATAAGTCTTGAGAAGGACAAAACACGTGTCTATTTGTCTTCTGTTTTCACCCTTTGTCAATTATGTGAGAGGCCATTTGGCACCATACGCAACTGCTTAATGCAAAATCAGTCAAAATTCTTTCATAGAGATTTGCATATACTTCCCATGATGCTTTGCAACATTGAGGTATATGTTTTTTATTTCCTCCATCTTTCACACTATTTCCAAAGCTATCAGTTTCTCTATACTCTCAGGAGGCTCACATTTCCTCACAGACACAGGAGCATACGGCCAGCTGAGTTTTTTTGCCCTTTTGTGAATGCCACTATTATTTTAAAATAATTATGAAATACCCTGCCTGCCTAGCATAACGGAGATCTGGAAACACGGGCAGCTGGAGGAAAAAGATATTTGAGGTACCAAAGCTAAGCAACATTCTTCCAATGACATCCTGTGCGACCAAGATGTTTCTTTTTTTTTTATATGTAGTGTCTTTTATTTAGAAAGGTTGCATATAACAAATAAAACATCACACCTGACCATACCACTGTTCTCAACATTACACAGAACTAATGAAGAAAAAGTCGTTACAAGTAAAAAACCATTCCCATCCCTTCCTGAACATGATATCTGAGCCTGCATTTCTGACTACACTAGGGGCCAGATTTTAGGAAATGGATATTTTCAGCGCACTTGTAAAAAAACCTTGTGGGTCCACAAGGTTTTTCCGCATACACCATATTTTCGATCGTGGGGCCATTTGCAACTAGCGCCATGATTTCTAGAAGATTTGGGCTGTTTATGGGTACAGCTGCACCAAAATGTTATGCCTGGTTGGACCAGGCATAACGTCCTCTGCAGTTGTGCCTGCCGCCCATGCAGAGCATGGGCTGAAAATCAGAAATGTCTGCCGGTGCGGGTGGACTGCGACACGGGGCTTAGTTCCAGGGCCATTTTTTCACCATTTGAAAATCCATCCCCAGGTCTTTTGACATTGCAGATAATCATAAGGTAATCTATACTTAATCTGCCATTGTATAGCAAAGACCACTGGCCTTCCTCTGCATCCTTTGGAAGGGGACAGGCATTTTCACCTTAAGAAGGTTTTCAAAGATTTCCATCTTATTCTGAATGTCTGCTTTCTATTGTTCACACTTGCTATCTTTTTTTTCTGTTCTTGTGGCTATAAGCATTTCTCTGTGTCACTCATCCTATAACGGGATCTGTTGAAGCAGCCAGTGTCTTGCAATCATTTTTTGTTGCAACAGATATAAGGGCCATGTGATATTTCTGATTTCCAAGAAAATTATCTTTAAAATTCCCAGGTAAACAGATACCCACAGTGAATGTACCATTTAGATCCAGCAGAGTGTATATTGTCTTCTCCAACATCAGTTGTGCTTTGGGGTAATCTCATAGAATAAGCATCAAAGAACCATCTCTCTCTCTCGCTCGCTCTCTCTCTCTTTCTCTCTTTCCACATTATGTACATTAGGAAGCACTGAGTATACATATGTTTTACAAATTTGGAGAGTACAATGCACATTATTCAATATTTTAAACTGAATAAGTCTACAGGTGTAGAGACTTAATAAAGGGGAAGGAATGTGGACAGAGGGTGATAGTGAAAAAGCGGGATACTGAACAAATATTTCTGCTCAGTATTCACAACAGAAGAGGAGGGGGAGGTAATTAAACCAAACAAGAGAAACACTCTGGATAGGGGGGTTGATACCAGACCATTCACAGAAGAAAGGGTTTTGAAAGAACTCTTGAAACCTAGGGTGGACAAAGCAATGGGGCTTGATGGGATTCACCCCAGAATTCTAAAAGAATTAAGGGGAGAACTAGTGACACCACTGACTACTCTTTTTATACCTAGCTAAACTCTGATTTTCTTGCTGAACTTTGTCAAAAAAAGCTGTAATTGCTTCTTGCCTGACTGTTTAGACCTGTATTTTTACTGTTTAGATTGTTAAGAACGGGGAAACTGTGAGATTACACTCCTCATTGAAATTCTGTGTATGCGCCAGACTTTAGGCACCAAAGGAATACACATCCCTTTGTCCTTTTGATTTGGCTCTCCCGCTGGTGCAAACGGTCCTTTGTCCACGGCCAGCATTTAATCCTCTCCTCTTCTTTTTCTCCCCAGCTGAAGACAAGCTCTTCAGGGGCTCCCTGCCCCACAGGCATGGGATTCTCTGACACCGGGTGGTTGGCACTTCCATAACCACGGCCTGAGACCCCAAGCCTGAACTCTCCTCTTGCAAGGTATGGCAAAAGCCACTAATTTCATGCAGACCCACCCATCCCCACCCCTCCACTTTTAAATATGCCGTTATCCGCCTTTCAAAAATCGCCCATAAGGCATTCATCTGCCAGTCCAGTCTTCTGTACTGCATTATAGGAACCCCTGCGGCAGTCTTCCGCTAACACAGACATCTCTTTGCCACTTTTCCTTATGCGGTGGCTACAAACACTTCCTCTACACTCTGTGTCTATAATATTATTTTATGGGTATGTTTGTCCTCCTCTGTTCACGGACCGTGTATTTCTAGGGGTGCTTACACTTTTATTGTAATTCCCATTCTTTAAACTGTATTTAGCACAAGCTCCCACTAAATTTTGGGAATGGATGGCCCTGAGAGCCCCTTCATGAGGGGCTCCCTGCTGTTATCCCTACTGATTATCCTCTGCTGTGCTCTGGTGGCATTCTACTGGCAGAAGCCCATGCAAGCAGAATTTGACCCTTTATCGATTTGTTTATTGGACATGGACTTGCCCCATAGCTGTCTATGTGCCTTTCAGGTAGTCCTACTGTCAGATTACAACCAGGGTACCCATTGTGGTGGCACCTGTACTGAGCCACCTTCTGAAGTTATTTCTCCAGTTCCTTTTAGTGTTAGTTATTCCCTGCACTTTTCGGTCAGGGTATTGATTCTCCTAGCTCTAGGGTGGTACACCCTTACGGGTGGTGACTGGCATACCCAACCTGTTAAGTTTCATAGATGCACCAGGGCCAGGATTCTTAAACTAACTATTGCTACCCTAATAAAAGCTGCTACTTCTGTTACTGATATGCTTGAGCAACATTGAGTTAAAACCTGGTCCCATCTCTACCCTTTCATCTCCTTCAGATACTGCTTCTCTTAAAGGTATGAGCTTCTAGCATGTCAATGCCTGTAGCCTTCTAAAAAAGTTTACTATGATACAGGTATGGATCAGCCATACTCAGCCAGATGTCTTGGCAATCTCTGAATCTTGGCTTAGGCCAGCTTCCCAAGACAGAGAGATTAGTATTCCCTCCTATCAGTTATTCAGAATGGATAGGCCTACTGGGGAGGTGGAGTGGCAGTATATGCAAAGGAAAGGTTTACAACGTCCTGCCTGGATTCAACCTCTGTCAAGAATGAGTTTGAATGTCTGGCACTGAAGACTGAAATATCTACTTCCCTGGCCCTCAGAGTGATTGGTTGCTAAAGACCCCCATCTGCTGGAACACTGCTTCTAAGACACCTTGGTTCTGTTATTGAGAAAGAGAATCTTGAAGCAAATATCCTAGGGGACCTTAATTTTGACTGGCTTTCCAAGACTGCTTCACCCCTAAACACCTTCTGTGATTCCCATGGGTTAGTGCAACTGATTCACGAACCTACATGTCCAAATAAGAAGAACCTGAGTAACAGTACATTGCTAGATGTTATATTAGTTGACAAGCCTCATCTTTTCTCACATGATGGAACCTTCTTCGCTGATATCGGTGACCATTGCTTCATTGCTGCAGTCAGATAGCTTCATCACACAGGACCTACAGCTAAATTTCTTACAAAAAGGACCCATCATAACTTTGAGGTGGCTGCCTATGTATATGAATTGGAACATTCGCCACGTTGGCAAGACTTCTACCTAGCCACCATGGTCAACTCAGCTTATGATACCTTTCATGATATACTGGTAGGGGCCCTAAATATGTATGCCCCAATGGTAAAAATCTGAGTGAAAAACAAAACATATCGTTGGTTCTCCACTGAGCTGAAAGCTGCCTTGCTCAGTAGGGATAAGCTTTGGAAAAAGGCTTGCCAGACTAAGCTTGACTCAGACTGGTGTCAGTTCAGAAAGACATGTAATGCCTGTACAAAAATGGTCAGAGATGCTAAGGCAGCACTCTATCTCAGTAAGCTGGACTCCACAGTAAAGTGCTCCTCTAAATTCTGGAGGACAATCAAGGATATGTCCGGTCATATGCCTGATAATTCCTTGCCACCTAAGATTACATCTGGGGGTAAAATTATTTGTGATAAACCAGGTATCTTAGATGCATTTAACAATCATTTTGCCACAGCTGGTCTAGCTTTTGACAATACCCCTGCAGCCCTGGTCTGCTCCCAATTAAGTGTCCCCTGCTTAGACTCTACTGCCCCGGTACCCGGCTTCTCGTTACAACTGGTCTCGTTGAAAGAGGTTGAAAATCTTATTCTCCAGTTGGATGTTAAAAAAAGTGCTGGTACGGACTCCTTGGATCCTTATTTCCTTAAAATCACTTATCATGCCCTTGCTGTTCCTATCACCCATTTATTTAACTTATCATTGTCTCAAGGGTCCCTTCCTCCGATGTGGGAAATTGCCCATGTCATCCCCTTGTTTAAATCAAGGGATCCCTGTGACCTCAACAACTATAGACCAATTTCTCTCCTCCCAATCTTGTTGAAAATCCTGGAAAAGATTGTCAGCAACCAACTTAGGGTCTATCTCAAAGCCAATAATTTACTAAACCCTATGCAATCTGGTTTTAGAATTAAACTCAGCACTATTTCGGCCCTTGCCAAAGTAACAAACGATTGGTATCGTGAATTAGAAAGCAGAAACTTTGTCTGTGCTGTAGTTCTAGGCCTTAGCAAGGCTTTTGTACAGTGGATCATAGCCTGCTACTCTTCTTTCTGAAGAGCATAGGCCTGGACTCAGTATCCTTGCATTGGTTCACTGAGTACCTTGTAGGACATTGTCAACAAATCAAGGCTGAGGGGGAGCTTTCCCCACTCAAACCTCTTCTGAGGGGAATGCCACAAGGATCCATACTTGGTACCTTGCTTTTTGCTATCTATGTTAATAATATTGATGAGTGCACCAACAAGGTGAACATACACCTGTTCGCTGATGACACGGTGGTATATATAAGTCGACTGACTCCCGAAGCCACCTGTGCAGACCTGCAGGAAGAATTTGACCAGCTCCAGAACCAGCTCCTTCACAAAAAACTTCTTTTAAATGCAAAAAAGACAAAGGCAATGCTATTCTCGCTTTGTAGCCATGTGAAGAGCCCGGCAAGCTCTGGAGCACTACCTCAGATTACCACAGTTCTGGGAGAAAAACTGGAGTTTGTTTCAAAGTTTAAATACTTAGAAGTGTGGTTAGACCATAACCTCTCATTCTCCAAGCACATCGAAGACCTTGTAAAGAAATTAAAGCAGAGGCCGGGGCTATTCTTTAGAATCAGCCAATTCCTCACTCGAGATGTCAAACTGCGCTTTGTCCAAACTACTTTTCTCTCGCTAATCAATTATGCAGATTTCTTATGTAGTCATTGTCCTAAAGTCTCGCTTGTCAAGTTGGATACGCTTTATCACAGGGCCATCAGGATTATTATTTATTTATTTATTTTTTATTTATTTAGCTTTTGTTGACCGGGTAAGTGCACTAGACAAATCCTGCCTATTTTCAGGCACGACCCGGGGGAGGGGGATACAGATGAATGTCAACTGATCTTGAAGCAGATTAAGCTGTTGGTGGTATTTTTAGTGAATGAGGGAAATTTGGCCAGGACACCGGGGAAATTCCCCTACTCTTTTCGATAAGTGCCATGGGATCTTTAACATCCACCTGAACTATCACCAATCCAGGCAGATGGGACCTCAGTTTAACGTCTCATCCGAAAGACGGCACCTCAGATATGCAGCACCCCTCTCATGCTGCATTACAGTGTCAGTACTGGGACATTAACCCAAGTGCCAGATGTGGGAACTGAACCCACAGCCCTCTGATTTCCCGGCCTCAGAGGCGAGTGTGCTACCTACTGAGCCACTGACACTTACTGGTCTCCCCATCTCCACCCATCCTTGCTATTTGTACAAAGCTGTAAGATGGTCCTCTCTTATGTTCAGGTGCAATAGAAATGCAGTCCTTTGGACCTACAGAGTCATCATGAAAAGGCTCCCGCAATATATAATAGACTGTCTCCCTCTAAGTGAGCCAGGATCATACGCTTTAAGAAGCGCATCCTTTATCACATTATGTATCCCTAAGGCATCCTCCCACTATGGAAGAGTGGCCATTAGCTTTATGTTGCCATCCTTGTAGAATAAAATGCAAAAATTACTGAAATTAAGCTGCTTCTGCAGTATTAATGTCTTTAAGTCCTAATATGCTAGATACGTGTGTGAGCCATGCAATTGTTTCCCCAGTTCCTAATCATTGTCCACAGTTTAGTTCACTCCCCCCGAGCCCGGTCGTAGTCACAAACACCTGTAATCCTTGACAACTCTTGTTCCACGAAGATATTCTTGACCCTAAATGTCTTTACTACTCTCCGTTCTCCGTACTGTCTCCCTGGCCAAAGACAAGCTCTACAGGGGGTCCCTGCCCCATAGGGGTGGGATTCCCAGACACCAGATGGTCGGCATCTTCACAGTCACTGCCTGAGACCTCATGTCCAGACTGTCCTCTAGCAAAGCACCGCTAAAGCCACTAACCAATCGGATTGTGAGCACTCTTCAGCCCTGGCATCTAATTTGCTTCTGCAGTCTGCTCCTGTGTTCCCTTTTAAACCTAGTCAAAATCTGATTTTCTCACTGAACCATGTCAGAAAAGCTGTAATCACATATTTGCCTGACTGTTAGGACCCTTATTTTACTGCTTACAGTGCAAGAGTAGGGAATTTGTGTGTTTAAGCTCCCTTCTGAATTCTGTGTCTGAGCCTGACCGTAGGTGCAAAAGGAATATTCATCCTTTGTCCTGCTGTTCGGCTCTTCCACTGGTCCAACGGTTCTTTTTCCATGGCCCGCATCTATGCCAGACCCTTTCTTTTCTTCCCTGCCGAGTTCAAGCCCCCTATGGGCCCCCTGTCCCACAGACATGGAAAACTTGGAAACTGGGCGATCGGTGCTGCCTCAGCTGCCACCTCAGAACCTAAGCCTGGACTCTCCACTTGCAAGGCACAGCAAAGCCATCTTCCAATCAGAATGTGAGCGCTCTTCAGATCTGGTCCCCGATTGATTACCGTAGTCTGCTTCTGTGTTCCTTTCTACACCAAACTAAAACCTGTTTTTCTGTGAAATTTGCTCAAAAAGCTGTAATCACCTATTTTGTCTGACTGTTAGGACATCTGTCTCTCGGGTTTGAGTGACAAATTTAGGGAAATTCATGAGATTATACCCCTTTCTGAATCTCTGTGGTTGCGCCAGCTCCTACTATGAGCTGCTGATCACTTCACCTTACTGAAGATTCCACTAAGCCATTATGACTGTTGTAACATTGAGTACTTACTTGCATTATTGTTATCTATTTGTATTATTTGTTCCCATTGTATATATCTCTCTCTGTATGCACTTTAGTACTTGGCCCGGATTTGACCAGGTCCATCTTGTAAATGAGCTTGCTCAACGATGTTCGCCTTGATAAATAAAGATTTTGATTGATTGATTGATTAACAAATCATGGAAGGATGGGGTGGTACCTAAGGACTGGAGGAGGGCGGATGTGATTCCACTTCACAAAAGTGGGAGCAGGGCAAAGGCAGGAAACTACAGACCAGTTAGTTTGACCTCAGTGGTAGGGAAAATGATGGAATCAATTCTGAAGGAAAGAATTGCTGAGTACCTAGAGGCCAGTGGAGCAAAGGACCCAAGGCAGCATGGATTCACAGTGGGAAGGTCATGTCAGATGAATCTAATATATTTCTTTGACTGGGTGACCAAAGTAGTAGACCAGGGAGGGACTGTGGATATGGTCTACCTAGATTTTATCAAGGCATTTGACACAGTCCCACACAAAAGATTAATATACAAGTTAGCCAGCCTTGGAGTGGGTCCCAAGGTGGTAGCCTGGATAAAAAATTGGCTGGACAACAGGACACAAAGGGTAGTAGTAAACGGAGTTCACAGTGAAGAAAGGAGGATAACTACCAGGGTACCACAGGGTTCAGTACTGGGACCGATCCTCTTTACTGTCTTTATAAGTGACATTGGAGAACAACTGGAAGGAAAAGTATGTCTCTTTGCAGATGACACAAAGATCTGCAACAGGGTTGATACATAAGGTGGGGTGGAAAGGATGAAAAGGGACTTGGCAAGGTTGTAGGAATGGTCAAATATATCTCAGCTCAGATTCAATGCAAAGAAGTGCAAGGTAATGCACCTGGGAAACAAAAACCCAAGGGAGAGTACACAATGGGTGGAGAGATACTAACAACAACAAAAATCGAAAGGGACCTGGGAGTAATTATATCAGATGATCTTAAGGTGGGCAAGCAATGTCAGAAGGCAGTAAGGAGGGCTGGGAGGATACTGGGATGCATAGGGAGAGGCATCAACAGTAAAAAACAGGAAGTTGTTATCCCTCTGTACAGACAGTTGGTGAGACCCAATCCGGGGTATTGTGTGCAGTTCTGGAGACCCAATCTCTGCAAAGACATAGACAGAGTGGAGGCTGTTCAGAGGAGGGCAACCAAAATGGTGCAGGGTCTGCACCAGAAGACATATGAAGAGAGACTAAAGCACCTTAATATGTATACCCTCGAGGAAGGGGGGGGTACATGATAGAAACTTTAAAGTACCTCAAGGGAATTAATAAAGTCCAAGAAGGTAGCATCTTTCAGAAAAAGAGATGAGCAAGAACAAGGGGGCACAATTTAAAGATGGAGAACGGCTCAGAGGTAATGTTAGAAAGTATTTTTTCACAGAGATGGTTGTGGATGCATGGAACTGCCTTCCTGAGGAGGTTGTGGAGTCAAGAACAGTGGAAGAATTCAAGAATGCATGGGACAGACATAAATCAATTTTAGTGGGGGTGGGTACGAGGAAGTATGCTGTTGGTTAACTAGAATCTGCAGCTTATTCGTCAGGTAGGGAATGGGCAGACTAGGTGGGCCAAGTGGTCCTTATCTGCCATCAAATTCTATGTTTCAATGTGTCTGTCTTCATATATCTCTAAAGATTAGTCCAGATTTCCTTCCATTCATTGATTTGGCCATTAATTTTTAACACCTGCTCCCAGTACCTACCTTTTCCACCCTCCTTCTCTGTACCTAAAATAGTAAGGTGACCATACAGTTCAGATAGTGAGTGTGGTTCTCAAGATAATGCAGTAAGAGGAGATAAGAAATTAACATGCTCAATTGACCATGGCTGTGTACCCACGTGTCTTGCCACCATATGTGCCATCTGTAAATATTTAAAGACCACTCCGCTGTCCAGTAGTCCTACCTTTGCCAGAATGTTGTAAAAGGGATTAATCTCCCATCTAGCATCAAATGTCCCTTGAAGGAGATGTCTGGGTTATTCCAAAATATTGACAGGATCACTTTTCCAGTTTTTTTAAAGTTGTTGTTCAGATACAGTGGTAGACTTGCAGCTTGATGTGTGTCTAACTTAAGCAATCTCAACAGTTGTGAACATACAGTGCCTGGACCTAGGCCCCAGTGGGGATGTCTTTTAATAATGGATGGAGTTTCTTAGTTGGCATGTGAATTAAGGATTTCATATCAACCCCCTGTGTTATACTTCTGTTTTTAACCATAGTGGAGTATAACCCTCTTCTGTTCCCCCTTCTGCAGTCATCTTAGATATTTATATCCATGGGCTGCTATGTAAAAGTAATGTATATTAGGAAGCTTATGACCTCTGCATTTACTTCAGTGAAGCAAGTTTAACATAAGTCCTGCATGCCATTTTGTCATCACAGATAAATTTAGACATTATGGGCTTAGACCACAGAGGAGGAGGGATACACTCAAAATGAGCATATCCCTACCACATACCCTGAGACCACGTGGGGATGGGTATGATGCTTAGCTCCATTGTCCTGCAAGTGTGAATCCCCATGTTGGAGCTCTGGGTGGCACCAGGAGTGCCATGACCAGGATCACCTGGCATCTAATTGGATGCTCAAGTCAGCTCTTCAGAGGATTCCATGCTCCATGATGCATGGGATCCATGGGATATGGCAGCTCATGTAGGTCCTTCATGAGCTCCCATGGCCCCTATTACTAGTCACGACTATTATTGGTAGTGACCAGCCAGTGCTGGTAACACCCCCAGCCCCCTAACTATGCTCCAGGAACTGGGGCCAGTGGATCATGGGCTGTTCTGGCCTGCGCTGTGCAGAGATAGCCAGTCAGAAAGGGAACAAAGGCACTATATCAGTCCTTAGGGCTGTGTAGTATCCACCCTCTCCAACAGCCACACGTGCTGCCCTAGCAGTGTTGTGGATGGGGTGGCAGTCCAGCCTCCTCCTAGCCCAACCCTGACCCGGCCTGGTGCAGAGCTACCCATGCAGCTAGGGATCAGGCATGAAGAGGGCATGAAGCCAGGCTGTAGATGCCATAGTGTGTCACAAAAGTGTGCAGTTTGCTCATATGGGGTCTCTGTGGCTTTCCACAGCCATCTGCATGTGCAAAGCAGCTGTGTGCCCATTGTAGTTTGAGCCCTATGGAATGAATCTTTTTAAACCAGGTCTGATGTAGGACTATATTAAGCATATTTATAGAAAATAGCGCCCTTGGCAGGATATATATTTTAATTATATTTATCTTCCAGACTAATGATGGGTAGTTTCACTAATGTACAGTACAGTCAGCATTAAACTTTAACATGAGCTCATTGTTACTGAGTTGTTATTCATTTTAATAAACCCGTTTTCAATGAGCTGCTAACACTAAATGTTCGCATTTCATATCCAGTATGCAATGAAGTGCAAACCAGTTGGCAGCTCTTTGATGCAATCATTAATATTAGAAACAGAAAACTGGTTAACCAACTGATTAAACCTTACTTATTTATCAGACAATCTGTATTAAACCCCCCAACCAAATGAAAATCAGTTTGTACTCAAACTAGCTAACAACTCATTTTAATTAAAGTTTAATACTGACTGTACTGTGTATAAATCCAGTCTTCTTGTTAGCATTAACTGGTCTAAGTTTCCTCACTTTAAGGGGGCCTTGTTCTCTAGTAATTTCAATACACAGGTACTGGAGTCAGTGTACAGGTGACATTGTAGACCCATATCTGTTATAATCCTTTTCTGGGCTCCATAGTTAAGTTGCATTATAGTTGATTTCCCAACATATAATTTATAGGCTGATACTGCATTATAACTGTCAATTATATTGAGTACTGCAGGTAGGGATGTTTCTGGGTTTGTCAAATCTAGCAGTATATCATCCATGTAAGTCAACAATTTGTAAGCTTCTCCTTCATACTACTGTAATTCCCTTTACTTCTGGAGCCATTCTTATTTTACATGTTAATGGTTCAAGGAACAAAGTTGAACAATAAGGAGAATAGGGGGCATCCCTGCATGGTTCATAGAAACATATAATTTGTTGGCTGAAAAGGACCGCTTGGTCCAGCCAGTCTGCCCAGATGGTCCCTGCCTAGTCTGCCTCCATAGACCCTAACTGGTCACCGAGGTATCCAGTGAACACAGTGACCGCAACTGAGTTCTTTCAAAAAGGGCAACTCAATCATGGCACTTGTGTTCAGGGCCTCTGGCAGGGTAGTGACCGGATACCTGGGAGGGTGAGGTAGGGTGACGGGAAGCATACGCGCATGAACTCATGTGCACATACATGGGGGAGATGAAGGGGAGGGGAGGTATGTGGGAGGGAGTCTGCCAGGCAGCTGCCAAGCTGGTCAGCTAGCGTGGTGGGGAGTGTGATCTGTTGAGGGGTGCAGGGTTCAGGACCAGAGCATTGTGGGGTTTTTTTGTGCCTGCAGGTGGCTTGTTATTTTTTTAAAGAAATTCACCCCCTGACATGTACCCCTCTGGAGTTGAGAATCTTTAAGTAGGAGGGTGTGGGGGGATACATGTAATTTTCATTGCCACCTTGCAGTTTGCCGCTAGTGTATATCACCGTAATTCATTTTTAGCAATGTATATTCATCCAAATGGTGATCATTATTCTTCGATCACCATTATGACATAAAACCGGTCACCAGGAACCCTCCCTCTTCCCTGCCTATTCACTAATATAACCTTATATCTATCCCATGCATGCCTAAAGCCTCCCACTGTCTTTCCCTCAATCACCTCTGCTTACAGTCTATTCCAGGCATCCACCACTCTTTCAGTGAAGTAGTACTTTCTCATATCCCTCTTTAACTGAAGAATAGAAACCGTTTCAAACCCAAATCAGTTTTTTTGCCCTCAGGTATATGGGTGTTGCCATTGTTACACTGGAAAGATTACTAACAAATGAGGTTGATAAACTATTTACTGGTACCAGATTGAACTACTTTAGGAGTCTGAAGCAGGAGGAATTCAAAGCATTGGGGGAATTGAATAGGTTACAGGGAGTAGTTTTTAAAAATCAGACAAGGGAGGGAATATTGTCCTTATGAGTGAAGACATGTATATAAGCAAATTTACTGAACTATTATCTGACCAAACAAACTATCAAAAACTAAAAAGCAATCCTACTACTAAATTCCAAGGGGAATTGTGTGAATTTCTAAAAACTGGTTTAAGGTATGGGTGGTTAACAAAAAATGAGGCAGATTTCATAAAAGTGGATTACCCAGGAATACCTACATTTTATATCCTGCCTAAAATCCACAAAGATAGAGATAACCCACCTGGCCAACACATAGTGACAGGTATAGGTTCCATAACACAGAATCTGTGTACATTCATAGATAGTTACTTACAACCGCATGTCCTCACACTAAGGTCTTACATAAGGGACAGTGTGGATCTGATTAGCAAACTTAATAACAAAATCTGGGATGCAACATATAGTTGGAGTACTGTTGATGTATGCAGTCTGTATACCAGCTTTGACCATGATTTAGGGCTGGAAGCTGCAGTAAGTTTTCTTGAAAATCAAACTGAAATTTCTACACAGTTCATGGAGGATGCAATTAGGTTTGCACTTACCCATAATTATTTTCTATGTAACAAAGACCACTATTTACAAACACGTGGTACTGTGATGGGAGCAGCTTCTGCTCCATCTTATGCAAATCTATTTATAGGGTGTTTTGAAAACTGGTTCATCTATGATGACTCAAGGAATATGTTTCTAAACCAGATAGATACTGTAAATATTTTAGATTTATTGGTGATATCATAATCATCTGGTCAGGTAAACAGGAAGAGATAAAATATTTCATAAATTATCTCAAGGAAAATTATATGGGTTTGAAATTTACTTTTGAAACTGTTAAAAAAGAAATTTAATTTCTAGATCTGAAATTGACAGGAACTCAGAGGGAGAAAATCCAATCAGCTGATTATAGGAAAAAGACAGCAGAAAATACAATCCTAAATGCAAACAGCACACATCCAATGAAGCTGGTTTCATCCATACCTTATGGGGAACTTATAAGACTTCAAAGAAATTGCACAGATGAATAAGAGTATCACAAATAAGCAACTGCATTAAGACGCAGGTTGCACCAGTGGGGATACACACTGAAACTATGCTAAATGATGCCTTTGATAAAGTACAGCGAATAGACAGATCTGACCATTTGACCCTGAGAAACAAAAAGGCAGAAGGGAATTCTGATGGAGTAGTAGATCAGAAGGATATTGTCACTTTTGTAACTGACTTTAATCTAATGGCAGGAAAAGTAAGAGGCCTAGTACATATGTTTTGGCCGGTTCTGTTATCTGATCATATACTTAGCAATCGGATATCATAAAAACCAAGAGTGACCTTCTCAAAAGGAAGAAGCATGGGTAATAAACTAACACATAGTCATTTAAGTTCAAACAAAAGTGCACCATCAGGAAGTGGCTGGTTATAGTCAAAACCAAAAGGATTATTCAGGTGTGGGAGGTGTAACATATGCCAGTATGCCCACACCAGAAAAACCTTCATTGAGGATGGCACTACATTCACAATCAGTGAATTTTTAACTTGTACAACACCATTTGTTTTTTACATGTGCTGGTGTCCCTGTAACTGTTATTATATAGGCAGAACCACCAGGTCTGCGAAGCAGCATACTCAGGAACACATGGAGGCCATTATAAATGGAGACCTATATAATGCAAATGGAGCACATTTTGCCCTAGCCCACAATGGAAAACCTGATGGCCTGAGGTATACCATACTTGAACATGTGCCTAGAAACCTGAGAGGTGGAAATAGGGTTAAAGTCCTTTCACAGAAAGAAACAAAATGGATTGTGAATCTAGGTACAGTGATACCTGATGGTTTGAATGATGAAGTTGACTATATGCCATATTTGTAATAGCCACTACATCTTCTTTCTCTTTTCTCCCTACAGATACCAGAGATCACTGGATTTGAGAGTTGCCTTTGATCCTATTATCCGATTAAATGCTTTAGTGAGAGCTACATATTTTGTAAGCTCACAATGAACAGTTAGTTCACAAACTTGAACTATGGGGTGAGGTAATTCCTCACAGTTGGATCCTGATTATTCCTCTTTTCCTTTTGTTTTATCCCCCCCAGTATATTTCTTCCCTAGTTTTTATCAGATTCTCTGCCTGATCTTCAAACCCCCCCAGTCTTTCCCCTGTATCCCTTATTTGTTTATTTATTTAATTAAATATTTCAAAAGTTACTTCATCAGTTTTTAATAGGTTCCCCTAGCATTGAAGTCAAACTGTGACTTCATCATGTCTATGAGGCAGGAATGACTTAAGTAAAAGTAAAGTAAAATGTATTTATTTCAAGCGCCCTTCCCAAGCTCAGTGTGCTTTTACAATAATTCAAAATCACTTTAAAACACACTTCACAAGACAATAAATACAGCAGTCATAGATAACACCCACTTATTATGTCCCAGCAAATGCTTGGGTAAAAAAGGAAAGTCTTTAGCTGTTTTTTAAAACTTTCCACAGTCAGGCAATCTCATATCTGATGAGGTAAAGAATTTCACAGGGTCAGTGCCATAAAGGCAAAAGATCTACCTCCAAACGTCTTTAAATGTACCCTGGGTATCTCTAGCAATCCCTCATCAGAGGAGCGAAGAGAGCGGGTAGGACAGTAAGGCACCAAGAGTTCTTTCAGGTAGTGAGGTCCCAAATCATGTAGGGCCTTAAAGGTCAGCAATGCAACCTTGAAGGTGATCCGTCACTGTATTGGCAGCCAGTGCAGATCACACAGCACAGGTGTCATATGGCTAGATCTTGAAACTCCCATCAACAACCTGGCTGTCAGGTTCTGCACAAGCTGCAAGTGGCGGATATCCACCCCCCGGCAGCCCTAGATAGAGGGCATTGCAGAAATCAAAATGGCTGGTGACAAAGGCGTGGACCAGGGTGGGAAGATCTTCAGGTGAGACCAAGTGTTTCACCCGGGCAATGTTCCTCGGATGGAAAAAGGCAGATTTGACTACGGCCGACACCTGCACCTTCATAGTCAGGCCTTCG
Source organism: Neoceratodus forsteri (assembly GCA_016271365.2). Classification (NCBI taxonomy): domain Eukaryota; kingdom Metazoa; phylum Chordata; order Ceratodontiformes; family Ceratodontidae; genus Neoceratodus; species Neoceratodus forsteri. Next base: position 816,303,053 of record CM028133.1, read on the forward strand.
TCAAATATCACACCTAGGTTACACACTTGGCCAGAAGCCAGAAGCGGGGCTCCCCCAAAATAAAGATCTGAGGGTTTCCCAGTCCAAGTCCCTATTGTCCTCCCTCCAGGGTCCAAAACCAATATCTCAGTTTTATCTGAGTTCAACCTAAGCCAACTAGCACTCATCCAATCCTGAATCTCCAGGAGGCAGTTATTAAACACTGTGATGGAATCAGACTCCTGTTCAGGCATAAAAGATAGGTAGAGCTGAGAATCATCAGCATAACAATGAAAACTCAGCCCATACTGCCTTATAATGTCCCCCAATGGAAGCATATACACCATGAATAACATAGGGGACAGCACCGACCCCTTCGGTACCCCACAGGGCAGCCAATGAGGGGCCGAGGTGTAAATTCCAGACACCACTCTCTGAGATCTGCCCTCCAGAAAAGATTGAAACAAGCTGTGGACTGCTCCCCTCAGACCACAAAAAAAACGCAGGTGGTCGAGCAGTATCCCATGATCCATGGTGTCAAATGCTGCTGAGAGATCCAGGAGAACCAAGATGGAACAGGTCCTCTGATCTCTTGCCATCAGGAGATCATTCAATACCCGAACAAGAGCTGTCTCTGTACTATGCCTTTTCCTGAAGCCAGATTGGAGAGGGTCATAGATATTGTGGCTGGACAAATGATCCTCCAGTTGCAGGGTGACCACCTTCGCAATAACCTTCCCTACAAAGGGGAGGTTAGAGACCGGTCTGTAATTTGCTGGGCAGTCGGGGTCAAGAGAGGTTTTTTTCAAAAGGGGGCATAGTACCACCTCCTTTAAGGGATCTCTAATGACACCACCACTATCCCAGCCAGAACTGGGCTGATAACATCTACACACCCCACCACCAGGTGAGTAGGGCCTGGATCCAACTTACAGTGGGTAGGTTGCAGAATCTGGATGATCCTCATTACATCTATTACTGCTGGTAGGCTAAAGGTGGACCAGGACAGCTAGGCATTAGTACCACCCAACTGACCAGTGCAAGGTCCAATGGAAGGGTGCTGGCAGATCTCATTCCTGATGGTGGATACCTTGTCAGCAAAGAATTTCACAAATTCCTCACACTGTACTGTGATAACACTCTGCCAGTCTGAAGACAGACTGGATTGCATAGTCTGTCCACAGTCCAGAAGAGCTGGCATGGTCTGTTCTTTGCTGCAGCAATTTCCCCTGGACAGGAACTCTGCTTTCTTATGGGAAATTGCTGATTGGTAGAGCTTATAATGTTCTAACAATTCAAGTCTATCCACCTCCAGTTGAGTTTTCCACCAGCGTCTTTCCAATCTTTGTCCCTTCCTCTTCAACTCATGGACCTCCCCATCAAACCAGGGAGCCCCCAGGTGAAGAGTACGGGGACGAACATGAATTGGAGCAATGACATCCAGGGCCTCAACTACAGCCCTGTTATAAGCTAGGACCAAAGGCCCTGGATCCATGCTATCCCTTGGAAGACCAGAGAAGTCCAGCTCCATCATTAGGCCTTCTGAGGTGACCCCTCTTAAATGACGGAACTGTACTAACTCCCTAGAGGCAGGCCTATTTTTGGGGGTCCACAAATCTAAACCTCAGGGCATGATGGTCAGACCATCCGACTGGATCTACCTCCACATCAGATATCTCCATCCCCAGATGGAACACCAAGTCCAGTGTGTGCCCCCCCATGGGTTTCAAAGGTAATAACCAGTGACAGGCCCAATGAATCCATCAATTGGAGGAGGTTTTGACCAAATGGCAAGAGTTCATCGTCGACCCAGACATTGAAATCTCCCAGAATTAACCATCTGGGAGACTCCAATAGCATATCGGCGATGAAGTCCGCAACCTCCTTCAGGAACTCCTTCCCATCCCCTGGTGGACGATAGATGAGAAGGGTCCTGTAGCCTGCACCTGCACCCACTATGCACTCAAAGGAATTGGTACCACCAACTGGCACCTTCCTGAGATCCAGATCTTGTCTAAAACAGACTGCAACCCCCCACCCCTCAGGTCCAGTCTCAAGTGGTGAATCACTGAGAACCCAGCCGGAATAGCAGATTCCAAAACAGGACCAGCATTTCCATCTAGCCAGGTCTCGGTGATGCAAGCCAAGTCGACAGAGGAAACGGGATCTGCCATCACTGCGGTCTTGTTCCTAATTGATCTGGCATTGCTTAACACCACCCAAAAGGGACGGGAATCCAAGGATGATCCCACTTCCTGCCTAACACACTCCAAGTCAGTGCCCTTGGGTATGGGGACTAGGCAAGGAGGACCTCGCTCCAGTACCCATTTCACCCCAGGGCATCTCCTGGCTCTCACTGCTTGTATCCGTCCACTTCTCTCCCATCCCCCCCCCAAGAGTTCCAGGATCCCCGTCTCTTACTACACTTTGATCTCATAATGCCGAGATTTCGACATCTAGCATAAACCTTCCCCCGTAAGTGGGGGTAGTTCAAAGGGATGGAGAACCCTAAGTCTTGAGGGGGAGTACTGCCTGACCGTCTCACTTATAGCCCAACACATATTTTCAACCCTTTAATAATTCAAGACCATTCACCACATACAAACAAAACACTTCCCTAACTTAAACCCTTAAAAAGAAAAAGAAAACATCCCCCTTAAAATAATACTAAAATAACACAATGCAGAAATGATCAATCAAAGAAAGAGAAAACTCATTCACAAAATCCAGATTTGAAGTCCCAGAATTGCAGTCCAATCGATTATCCCAACCATATATGGAAATCCACTCGAGTTCTCACTTCTAATGAAGAATTAGTTACATAAATGATTTTAGACTGAGTCATACCATATTTGTAAGTAAGTTCCTTGGAGCTCTTACCTCCAATGGAAAATTGAACCTGATAATAGTTTTAGCTGAGCCAATCTCTCACACTGGCTACAGCAATAAACAGCAGAAAAGAAACAAACAATAAATATTCTTACTGCCCAACAAAAATGCTTCAAATTGGAAAGTTCTCACCAATGATTTGGCTAGTTTCATATCTTTTTCCTCCCAATAGTCTTGACCTGGTTCACAGAGTAACTCCAAATATTAAGTTCTTTCAAGGTCCTGGCACATCAATGGATAGGGCTCAATAGGGATCATGAAAGGGATCACCAATGCACAAACAGGAGACAACCTTCCCCCACCAAGTCCTCGGTTTTGGCTCCCGGCCTAGGATCAACCCTCCAGAATACCCCTCAGAACACCTAGAGGTACCGAGCAAGCGCCATCCGCCCTCCAGCAGATCGAGCCCCAGTATCTCCTACCTGGATCCAGCAGTAGTGACCAACTCCCCCACAGTACCGACAGGTTCACGCCACCCCGATCCACTCACCACCTTCACAGACTACGAAAAGGAAGGGAAATAGAGAAAAACACTCCCCCGGTCCGTTTGCCAGGAAGTCCAACAGTTCTCCACACGGTCCAACTGCCAGAGTGAATCAGTCCACTCGAAAAGTTTGTTCCTGTGGTGTCCTCGGAACCTCTTCTCACAACTCCATTCTCTCAGGGCATCAAAGTCTCAAGCAGGTATAGCAAATACAAATACCGCATATGCACTGTATTGTATCCATTCTGCTTTAAAGTGATCTAAAATATATTATGTCTGTTCTGATTTCTGATAATTAATTTTATCAGGCATTACAAGGACTGCAGACTGGTACCTAATTGCAAATCACTAGTAGCTATTCCCGTACCGCATTTGTAACTCACTAACTCACTTACTTAACCCTAACTAACTAGCATTACTGCACTACCCCTCAAAAATAGAATAATTAAAACAAATCCACGCATAAAATAAAGTAAAAGAAATAATATATGACTGCAAATGATTTAAAAGCTGTCCGAGCGTGGCCACCATCTTGACATGTGCTCCAGACTTAAATATGTCCTGTAGTGTTCATGAGGCTGGAGCTGTTTTTACCTCTGTGGGACCCCCCTTTCCATTGAACAATTTTGTTATTAATTTGAATTTTCTAAATGATTTCTTTCTTTTTGTTTTTTTCTAATTTTCTTTGTGGACTTGGCAATGAATGAATGTATTTTGCCTTGTTAATTTGTGCCTTTTTGCTGGCCCGATGACAGAGACTGTCTTAAATATCTTTCATTTAAATCACTTACACAAGTTCTGGGTTAAAAAATTAAAGTTTAAAGATATATAAATTGTGAAATGCTTTCTAGCAACTGTAATTAACAAATAAATGACCTTCATTTGTGTGCAGTAAACAAAAACTACTAAGTGACATCAACTGAATGACAAAAAACTTTTGTTTTTAATTGTACTTCAGTATATCATGTTTTGGGTGAGTGTCACTATAAAAGAAATTGTATACATTTGAATGTGATCTGTTACTCCTCAGGCCCACCCCCTGAGGAAGACCATGTGCTAGGGTTGAAGTGCTGGGGGAGAAGGTTGCTCTCTAGGCAAACAGCCACAATAAACAATTTTATTTCACAAACCTTCGGTTTCACGAGTGCTGAATTGTTCATTTTTATTGGTGGGCTGGCAGCCTGTGTTTAGCACTGCCTGCTTATCCAGAGCACATCTTTGTTCTTCTTCATTCACCACCCTTTCAATGAAGTAGTGATTTCTCATGTCCCTCTTTAACTCCCCCCCCCCACTCATACTTCTTTGCATGCCCTCTGGTCCTGGTGCTCTTCCTTCTTTAAAAGAGACTCCCCTCTTGCACCCTGTTTACACCCATGAAGTTTACTCAGTTTACTCAGTTTGTTCAGACAAAAATAGGCATCAGCCCATATGGTTTGTCACCCATTCCCTGGTGGGTACATTAGCCCACTGACAGTCCACTTCAGATAGTTATCTAACCTGGTTTTGAACACAGTAGACTTCTATCATGACCCCTCTTGCTCTCCTCTCTACCAGTCTGACCATGTTGCAGTCCCTCAGTCTGTCCTCACAGGGCTTTTGCTGCAACCCCTGCACCCATTTAGTTGCTTTGCTCTGACCTGCCTCCACCCTGTATATGTTTGTTCTAAGTTGTGGCTTCCAGAACTGTGACCAGTACTTCAGTTGGGTTCCTCTCTGTAGATTAAGAGGTTCCGTGAGCACTCCATTATAGAAGACCCTGGGTTATTTAATTTTTGCCACAGTTTCCTTGTCCTTTAACTACTGATTCTTCATCCTCCATAGCCTGTCCTGGTCTGTTCTTAATAGAAACTGATGTACAAAGATCTTGAGTGCATGGTCAAATATGGCTTTAATTTCACACACAAAGACCCCCACCACACACTTCTAAGATATTAGGAAGTAGTCAATCATAGAGAAAGACTGGTGCGAGATTGAAATGGAAATGATTCTACATGCCATTACCAACAAAAATATTAATTATGTGCTATTAGACTGGCTCTTTTATATCCAGTTTCACTTATGTTCTCCCTTTTTTTCATTATGTTTGGCTCCTATCTGCCTGGCTTGTCAACCAAGCCTCCTCGAGTCTGCTCTGATCCCAACAAAGAAAACATCTTCACCTAGTAACCTTGCCAGCTGTAAAAAGCAACCACAGAGCATTAGTTTTAACAACATTTTGTTGCAATGCCACCACACAATACCCAATGTGTTTTGCACACTTAGGTACACTAGGTGCTTTACCAAGGGCTGTGAGTCACAAATCCAATCATGCTTTTATATCTAAGTTCATAAAAAGGAAAAACTAGTTCTCACAATGTCTGGTGAGAGTATGGAGCAGCTTACAATCTACTATAGTAGAAGATGAGAATTTTTAACATATTCAAGCCAGGATTAGGCAAGTATCTGATACATATATAGAATAATACATTGGGTGATAAGTGTTATGAGATTTTTACACACACCTGACGTGTTGGATAAACCAAACAAATAGCGAAGCTCGTGGGGTTTATTTTAGCATCCAACACCTTGGGTGTGTGTAAAATTAGAATTGTACACACCACCCAGTGTTTTATTTTATATGATTGCTAGTGAGCACTTTTTCACTGAAGCAATTATATAAAATAAGCTGAGATCGATGTTAAGGTGGCAGCAGACTGGTCAGGACTCAACGTGGTCCATGGTGTCTCAAGTTTAAATACCGCAGCTGTGTTTAGTTACTGTATAAAGTAATGGACTGCTATTTAAATATTTAAAATAGTTTTTTTTAATGTTGAATTTACCACCGAGCAGTGGTTGCAACGTCTGTCCTGCATGAGGAAGTGGAGAGAGCAGCTGGTGTATGCATGCACTGAGGGAAACCCAGCGCATGTTCACCATAATAAACAAGCCAGTTATTATGGCAAATAACAACTGGGTTTTTCTTAGGGAAAAAGCACACGCCGGTAATTATACATGGGTATATATACCTACTTTGATTGAACCAGCAGTGGACAAGCAAAATAGGCACTGTGTCTCCTCTTGTCTGTACATTCCTATGTTTCCTATAAAGGGGCACTGTCCAATTATTAGCATATGACTGTGAGTCTCACAAAAAAAAAAAAAACATTAGCTTGCAATAGAAGTGCTAAGTGCATCAAAAGGGTAGTAAGTGCATACAATATGTATACATACAAAAAAAATACAAAAACATTAAATGCAAACTATTTTAAAAGTTAGTGTAATGATCTCAACTCAAATGTCTTTCTTCATTTTAGATAGTTTTCAAATACAGATGTCATCTAAAAAAATGACCAAAAAACTGTAATCTTACATTTCTAAAAAACTGAGCAAAAACTATAGTTAATTTTGCATAATAAATAACACAAAAGAAATGTTAAAACAGCATCAAATACCTCCCCTTAAGGACCTCCCAGGTTAGAAAGAATGGAGGGATTATTAATTTCTTTAGGAACAGTTTAACAGCAGAAATGATGACCACATCAAAATGATCTGCCTTTACTTACACTCTGTAATCTTTTTATAAATGCTGTATGAAATGGGGATGTTTTAGGTCTGTTATATGTTTATTATTGGCAAGTGTTATTTATATTGTAGGACACAGGACACCTCTAAAAAAAGGACACTTTATATAGTCAGAGTTGTTTCCTGAAATCAATAAAATGTCAAATGAAATTATTGCAACATTTGAGTCTATGTTTATGATCTCTAAATGAGTTTTTTTTTAATTTTAATCAGCATCTAAACAAAACATAAAAATCCCAGGGAACCATATTACTGTGATAGCACCAAAACTCAGGTGCCCTGCTCATTTGTGTTGACCATGCTCCTAGAAAGTAAACAATGCATGTGATATTACACTAAGAACAGGTAAAAAAAAAAGACCTCATTCAGAGGTTTTAAACACATATTTGAATAATGTGTTGTAGACATTTGCAAACTTCAGCTGTTTCTCCCCCACCATTTTAATTTAAAATGGCCAGACTGAGACTGCAAATGAATGGATGGCAGTATACCATTAACTGTTAACCTTAAAAAAGTAACAGATCTCACTTTGACTCTGTATACATGTACATGTGAATGTTCATATAGGGCCCTATGCTCGAATGCCTATGCATTGCATAAGAGCAGTATGCAGGCATTCCTACACCCACATGCCATGCAGCAGTGATCTGCGCACCCCCAGTGTCATTCTTCACAAGTGTGCTAGCACCTTGCACACTGGATACCCCATCCGGACATGTAGTGCAACACCAGGGGTGGGCAGGAGCATTCCAGCGGTGCCCGAGCCACACATATGCACGACGGCACTTGTGTGCCACACCAAAGTGCACAATGCTATGTGAGAGGGGGACCCTTCCATAAGGATTTATTTACCCCCAAAGGTTAACAGCAGGGCAGGACTGGGATCCCCCAGTACACAGCCACACTTTTCTACTGTGCTACCTGGAAGGTCTGAGGGTGTCCGGGCAGACACTCAGTGTTCAAACCCTGTCAAGCTATGCACCTTCCCAGGCCCCCCTGCATGAGCACAGCAGGGGATACACTTCAGGACCCAGTACGTGCATCTGACTGGATGTCTGCCTGCAGTGCCATGTTCCTCCCACATGCTGCTGCGTGTGTGGGTGGGGTTGTGGATAGGCAGCTGGCAATGGTGAATGCCGACCAGTGTGGACCTGCCCGCAAGTGCAGGGCAGTGTGGGTCAGGTATGTATCTTTTGCACGTGCCCATGCCCATGTCATGCATAGGCCCCATAACACAGAAATAAAAGAGTTACTTAGCTGTAGGAATTATAGAGCTTAGGTGAGGCTTGCTCTTTCAGCAACCAAGCACAAGTTGCAATTTTTATTTTTAATATGTATTTATTTTAGTAAGATTTTGTACCAGCCAAATTCTTTGGAGCTTGCACTCTGTAGTCAAGTATGATTTGGAAGGTACAAGAGGCAGCAGCTAGCATTTACGTAGCACTAAATTGTGGACCACTAAACGCACAATGCAATAACACTATTTACATACAAATGTGTTATAGACATGCTAAAACAGTTAAGACTTAAAATGTGGATTGTGGAGCCCAATGTTTTCTAAACCTAAAAATAGTTTGCTTCAGTTTAAACGTGCTAAATGAGAAAAGGAATTGGAGTTTTGCTTGCATTTCCTTACTGTTACTATTGTATCATTGATGCCTAAGCCATGATTTGTAGCTTTAACCAAAAAGTAAGCATGCAAAACACTTAAAGGCTTGTTTGTAATACAGATATGTTACCGTGAATGTCACCTCAAGGCTCATTTAGTGTGCTCTGAATTGGCCTTCCCCTTAAACTCCCCCCAGCACAGAAGATGGCTGCAGCTGGGGCCCTTAATGAAAGCTGGCCTGAGGGGACATGTGACCAAAATGAGCAAGGAGCAGTTGCTTTCAAGAAACCATACCACAATTTGCTTTAGTGATATAATGAAAGCAGTTGTTAGCTAATTCAGGTGCTGTCACAAATGTGCTGTGGTGGTGCAGAGAATTGTTACACACCAGGTGCCCCGGCACTTCGCTCTGGTGTTCTTTGTCAGGGTCCCCCTTTAATTCTATCCCTACAGCATGTCATGTCATGTTTTCTTGAATGTGGTTACTCCTTGCTTTTTTGATTTCCAATGTGGGTTGGCCAACCCACAGCTGCACCTCAACCCCTGCATCACCTGTGCATGAGCCTTTCTTGTTTTCCATGATGGAACATGTGCCTCTGACCTGATTTTGATTCATTCTGGATACATTTTCCTATGTTGGCCAAACAGAGAAAATCAGAACCTTTTAGAAGCAGAACACAGTCAATATCTGAAGTGGGTCATAGCTGACCCACCCATCCTAATGAAAGAGCTTCATTGTTTGACATACTTAGAAGTGGGATGTTTTTAATGGAGTGGGGGGCAAAGTGCTGTTACAGCTATAGTTAAAAAAAGGTTAGTGTTCCTGAGCTGTTGATATATTGCATGTTTTTAAGCTATGTACTGTAAGATACTTTGTGTGACAGGGTCAGAGGGGCACTAAATTAATGCAATAACAATGATGTTAAAATATTTGTATCAAGTTTAATTACTGACATTTGTGTTAGTCTTACCTTCTGAAATCAAAACTAAGAGGGCCACAGCACTCACCCTCTGTAGTTGGAAATTGTGGAGTCGGCACCCCTTGTTTCTTGCACTTGTATCTTGCACAGTTTGGACTTCCTTGCAACATGGTTGAATATTCTCCATCATCACTGAGGAATCATCTTGATCTCTTTCATATTTCCAGCTATGGAGGGTGAGTGCTGTGTCTCTCTTGGGGGTTTTGTACTTCTGTTGCTGTTTGCACCCCCATTAGCCTTGCAGCAGCATAGCAGCTTGCATTTATTAATATTTTGCAGAGCTACATTTTGCAAACATATATTTGTAGATTGAATATGCTTTTATTTTGAACACAGTTGCACACCATCACAGTTAACTATTAATTAGATAATATTATAGTAATTTGAATCAATTTGAAAGATATTGATAAGTAGAGACATCCTCCATACAAATTTCACTTGTTCTTTGCATAGGATTACAATGAAATGTAATGTTAGCAAGTGCTGTACTTTTAACCCTCAAAAAACATGCCAGACTTTTTTGGCATGCCAGAAGTTAATAAATGTGCTTGTATTTTAAAAGCAGCTCAGTCAAATGTATTTCTGCATGTTACTTGATCTTGGAAGACCTGACTTTAAATGAAGTAAGGCAATGCATTGTTTGTTAAGTAGGTGTTACATTTCCAAGTTTTCTTAGACTTCTTTTCCTCTTAAATACATAGGATGCTTTCTTTTTGACAAAGAAGGTGAGAGAGCATAGTGTAAAATGTGTGAGATTTTTGGCCCTTGTCTCAGATTACTTCCCATCCACAGAACAGAAGGGCACAGAAAGAAATGAGCTCAGTTCTGTTTGCTTCAGTATGTTTATTTTGTAAACCAACATAAGTTGCACAGAGCTATTCTGTGTTCATTAGTTAATTTTCTTATGACACCAGTTAAGTGTAGTTTCTACAGTAAACAGTTACACGGAGTATGCCTTTTTAGCCATTTATTTGCTGTCAGTGAGATATGTTAAAGAATCCTTCCTCCTGGCAACTGAGTTTGGAACAATGACAAACCATTAAAGTGCTGACAGCTGCTCTGATTCATTGTAATGAAGTTTAGAGATTTAGGCTATGCTGACTGCTTGAAACAGAAAGCCAAAACTAAGAAGAAAAAAATCTGCTGCACTAATAAATTGTTTATCTTGTCTTACAACTAATGGAGCCAATTAGAAAATCTTTTAATGAGCTGGACTCAGAAAGGATTTTAAAATCAGCAATTTGTAACTGATGTAGAAATTAGTCGAACTACACAGTTTAAAAAAGATCTCAAAACCGACCTTTTTGCCCAGGCATTCAGCTCTACTACTGTATTTTAAATGATTGTAGTCAATTAACTTACTAGTGGTTTGGAAATTTACGTATTATGTCTATGTTGAGTTATTTGGTATGTGATTGCTGATGTTTATTACTTTGTAATGGTGCCCTGGGACTCTGGAGAATGATGCCAGAAATAAATAAAAACACCACTACTATGTGGACAGTTATAGTTCCCATTTGGTATATATGATCAGTATCATTGGGAGCAGGCAGTATCCTTGATCCAGTCCCTACTAACCTCCTCTGCTAAAACATAAATGCAAGCAGTTGTTTTCAAAGACCTTGTGCCAATAGATGCCATCCTCGTATACCATATAAGTAGGCTGATTTGTCTACAAGAGTTTCAGCTACTGCCATTTGCTCAGACCACCATGAATTGCTACATTTGCTGGCCCAAGCCCTGGCTGAAAAAGGGTTTCTTCTAACTCACAGTTAACACTTTATGTCTTGTTTGCCCGCGGCCAGGGTGCTCAGTGTGAATCTGCACACTGTATTGATTATGCTCCACTAATAACCATACCACAATTGGACAATTTAGAGAATGTTGGTAATGGTAGTTTACTCACCTGGTAAAGGTGATTATAGGAGCACCTTCTTACAGCATTCCGAGTCTCAACACATGGGTAGTAAGCACTCTCCTCATAGGCTGATGCACAAAGGAATCCCAAAATTCGAAATCCGATTCCTCTCCTATCCCTGTTGTTCTCAGAATCCTCAGTATGATATCTTCCAGAGTTTGTTTCCCTCCTGAAAGTAAACTGTTAAACAACCAAGAAAAAAAAAAACACCCTGCTTTCCATTTGGTCCCATGAGGGACCATTGGTTAGAATAATACACAACATGGGTGATGTTATGTCAAGAGACATTCTTTACTACGTACTGTTATTTATAAACATCTGATAACCTGTTACATAGCTACTGAATGTGTGGAGTCTATGTCCCATTACCGTATACAGTTAGTTATCGAAAGTTTCAGATACATTCTTAGGTGTATCACCCTATATGCTTTCCTTAAACTGTATCACTATATATATATATATATATATATATATATATATATACATACACACACACATGTTCCTCTGCAATGGGTGGGATATGGAGTGCTGTAAGAAGGTGCTCCTATAATCACCTTTACCAGGTGAGTAAACTACCATTATCTATTGCACCTTCTTACAGCACTCCAAGTCTCGACACATGGGAAGATTGTACAGCAGTATTAGACTTTGTCCTGGGTGGGAGGAGGAACTTGAATCACTGCTGTCTGGAGCATCCTGCAACCAAACTCTGAGTTTCTCGTTAGGCCGGTGTCTAACCAGTAGTACCTGAGAAAAGTGTGCGGGGACTCCCAGGTCGCTGCCTGGCAAATCTCTCTGACCGATGCGGAATTGCGTTCTGCCCAAGATGTGGCTACTGCTCGTGTGGAGTGTACTGTGATGTTTGCTGGAGGGATATTTCCTCCGCTCCTGTAGGCTCTCACTATGGCTTCCCATAGCCATCTAGCAATAGTGGATCTGGATGCTACCAGACCTTGTTTGTTGCCTTGGATCAATACGAACAGCCTGTCTGTCCGACGGAGTGTCTCCATCCTGGCCAGGTAGGTCTGAATTGCTCTGGCTGGGTCTAGGCTGAGTAGGGTTTACCTGTGAGGGTTCCCTAACTGGTGATTGGGGGTATGGACTGAGATCTCTTGGGATGTGTGGTAGACGTTGGCCACTTTCGGGATAAAGGACGGGATGGGCTGGAGTACGACCCTATCTGGGAAAAAACAAATAAATGGCTCTCTGCAAGATAAAACCTGTAATTTGTTAGTTCTCTTGGCTGACGAGATCGCTACTAGGAATACGGTCTTCATCGTAAGTACAGATAAGGGAATAGATTCAATGGGTTCAAATGGTGGGATGGCGAGAGAGTCAAGTACCAAATTGAGGTGCCACAGAGCTGTTAAGGGTCTTGGGGTGTGGGTGATAAGGGTTGCGACCTTTAGGAATGCTTGAACCAAAAGGTGGGCTCCAGGTAAATGTCCGTTGGTTTCTCCCCTTACAGCCCCTATTGCAGCTGTCTGTACCCACAGAGATGTGGCTGATAACCCTTTTTCCAACCCTTTTTGCAGAAACTCTAATGCATTCATAATACTACATTGAGATGCCTTCAAGTCCTGGTTCTTGCACCATGAAGCAAAATCCCACCAGTGTTTGTTATAGGTTCTGTTGGTGGATTCCCTTCTAGCTTGAACCAAGGTGTCCACCACCGTACCTGATACCCCTAGCCCTAACAATCTAGCCCTCTGAGTGGCCAAGCCATCAGTTTCAGTGGTAGAGGGTTTTCGTGCCAGATCGGGCCTTGTCTGAGTAAGTTCTGTTGGTGAGGTAACCTTATAGGATTGTCTGTTAGCATTTTCCTGATTAGGGTGTACCAGGTTCTCCTCAGCCAGTCTGGGGCTATGAGTACTACGCTGCTACCCGTGTTTCGGATTTTCTGTAGTACTGCTGGTAGCATGGCTATTGGGGGAAATGCATATGCCTTCCTGAATTTCCATGGGGTTGATATGGCATCCACCCCTACCACTCTCTTGTCTCTGAATCTGGACATATAGGTCAGAAGTTGGGTGTTGGTCACTGAGACCATGAGGTCGATGTTGAAGGGGCCCCATTTTCTCTGGAGCTCATTGAAAATCTCTGGATGGAGTTGCCATTCCCCCTGTTGCAGTGTTCGCCTGCTCAGCCAATCTGTCCTTGTGTTTAGGTTGCCTGCCAGGTGGACTGCTGTGAGACTGAGTAGATGTTTTTCTGCCCATAGCAGTAATATTTCTGCCTCTCGAGCCATGGCTCCGCTTCTTGTTCCTCTCTGCTTGTTGATGTATGCCATCACTACTTGGCTGTCGGTGCGCACTTTTACGTGGTGTCTTTGGAGTTGACCATTGAAGTGTATGAGGGCTAGTCGGATGGCTCTTGTCTCTAGTATTGGGAGTTGATTTGGTATTGGTTGATTGGGAGTTTTGACTCCCTGCTTGTCCATTTCCCTTGAATGGACTGTCTGTTCAGTACAGCACCCCAGCCTAGCAGGCCTGCATCTGTTTCGAGGGTTCTTGTTGTATCTCTCTCCAATTGTGCCCCTTGCGTGAAGATGTGTGGGTCTGCCCACCATTTTAGTGATTTCTGTATTGATGATGGAATTGCTACTCTCTGATTGTAATTCTGTTGACTGTAGCTCCAGTTGTCCAGGAGTAGGTGTTATAAATGCCTCATGTATAACCTGGCCCAGTCGTGTAGGTCTATGCATGCTGCCATGAGACCCAGTAGTTGCATAAAGTGCCAAAGTGTTCTAACATTCTAACATTATATTTGCCAGCAGATTAGGCCTTACGGTCTATCGAGTCTGCTTGAACCTTTGATCATTAGTTGGGTGCCGAGGCCCTCCCATCCCTTGTGCTCCAGAAACCCCTATCATCCATCCCCACCCCCCTGGGACAGGCCATCATCTGATACATCCACTTTCTGTGCCTGTCCCACCCTCTCTTGAAGCCCTCCACTGTGGATCTCTGAACCAGCTCACCAGGCAGTGCATTCCAAGGGTCCACCACCCTCTCAGTGAAAAACCTCCTCTTCTTTTCCCCCCTCACCCTTCCACCTTCCAACTTCAAACCATGCCCTCTGGTGATACCTCCCTGCTTTAGTCTAAAGATCCTCCATGTTTACCCTATTTATTCCCTTTGAGGTACTTGAAGACCTCAATCATGTCCCCTGTCTCTCCTTCTCTCCAATGAAAACAGGCAGAGCTCCTCAAGTCTGTCCTCATACATCAAATCCCTAGCCCTCGTATCATCTTAGTTGCCCTCCTCTGTACCCTCTCCAGGAGCTGTATGTCCTCTTCAAGTGTGGTCTCCAGTACTGTACACAGTACTCAAGGTGTGGTCTAACCAATCCATTGTACAGCGGCAGAATCACTTCCTTGCTCCTAGATGTGATCCCCCTTACGATGCATCCCAACATCCTGTTTGCCTTGCTAGCCGCTCCCTGCACTGCTCAGAGTTATTCATACATGCATCCACCATGACCCCTAGGTCTTTTTCCCCTATTGAGGCCTCCAGCGCCTCCCCTCCCAGGGTGTACCTGTGTTTAGGGTTTCCCCGACCAAGATGCAACACCTTGCATTTGGTGATATTGAAAGTTAATTTCCATGTGTGAGCCCAGACTTCTTCTGCATAACTGTTCTGCAGCATGCTGTTAACATGCAGATGAGTGTCTGTGATGGTCTCACTGTGCCTGTCACTGTGTTGAACATTGCCCCCAAGTGGTCTAACAATGTGGTAGGAGTTAGGTGGCTCTTTGCTTTGTTGATAAGCCACCTGTGTTTGGTCAGTAGTTGTTGGGTTCTGCGTGTTGCTGTCCTTAACTGGTCCACTGTTCTCGCCCATATCAACCAGTCGTCCAGGTATGGGATCACATGAATGCCCTCTATGCATAATTTTGCCACTAGGGGTGCCATCACCTTATTTATTTATTTTATTTTTATTTATTTCGTTTTTGTTAACCGGGTAGGTGCACTAGCCATAAAATGACTATTTTCAGGCACGACCCGGGAGAGTACAACAAAAGGAGAACAGTTGAACAACAGCAACATGGGTACAATAGTACAAATAGAGGAACAGTATAGCAGTGCTACAAAAATACAATGGGTAGAAACAACAAAAAATAATGGCAATCATTATACAGATAATGGCAGTAAGATATATAATAAGTGCAGAAACCATGGACCCGACCTGTGGAGTGAAAGGGTTAATAAGATAGTAAGGTTATAAAGAGAGAAATGTGAGGAATGTTCAAATATAACAAGAAAGACTGACAGATGGAAGGTCAGGGGTGGTAACTGGCAAAACAACAGTGGATGGTCAGCAACAAGGTTCAAGAAGGAAGAGAGCTAGTAGTCATGAAGTTATTTACAAAGAGAAGGAAAAATATGGGGAGCGGAAGAGGAGACAGTCTTGGAGCTGGATTAGAGCCGGGGTGACATTACTGGTAAGTCTCAGGAGCTTCACCTTGGTGAACAGTCGTGGGGCCGATGCCAATCTGAACGGTAGGCAATGATACTGGAAGTGGTATCCCAGAATGCCGAATCGGAGGAACCTCTGGTGGGAAGATCTGATAGGTATGTGTAGGTAGGCATCCTTCAGGTCTATGGAAGTTAGAATGTCTCCCTTGCGTATAGCTGCAATGGTGGATCTTATGGTTTCCATCTTGAATCTCTGGTACCATACAAACTTGTTCACAAACTTTAGGTCCAGGATAGGTCTGAGGTCTCTGGTCTTTTTTGGCACTAGAAAGAATACGGAGTAGATACCAGAGTATCTCTCTTGAATTGGAACAGACTTTATGGCTCTGCTGTGTAGCAGTTGGTGTAGAATGGCCCGTACTTGCTGCGAGGTCACTTTGTCCCTTGAGACGTGAGATTCTATATATCTATCCCACCATGGGACTGAGTTGAATCCTATGGCTTAGCCCTGTGAGATGATCTCCTTGACCCATTTGTCTTTGATTGATTTGGTACAGGTTGTGGCGAACTGCTGTAGTCTTCCGCCCACTGCATCCATTTGGCCCTGGACCGGCGGATTCTCATTGGCGGAATCCCATGTTCGATTTGTTTGTCCTATACCCCTGTTTGCCATTGTAGTGGGAGCCTCTGCCCCTGTTGCCCTGAAAGTTCTGCCTGTTGTTGAAAAAATTTGGTTTGAATCCAAAGGTACGTCTATCTTGTCCCTGGTGACCTTGACCCCTTTTGGCTCTGCCTGCTAAATGTCGGAATTTGTTGTTTCGAAAGGATGGTAGAGTAGCTCGCCCTCCTTGATCCTTGTCATCCCCTTTCTTTACTGTGAACTCTTCTATGCCAGGCCTGAACACCTTGTCTCCTGAGAACTGTAGTTTCATGACCCTAGGTTTGGACTCTTGATCTGCATTCCACAGCTTGAGCCATACCTGTCTCCTGGCTCTATTAATGGAAGCTGCTAACCTGGATGCCATCTTAAAACTATCGATCATGGCATCAGCTACATATTTCATGGTTTGAATGGCATAGTCCATAGTGGTTCCATGGGCACTGGTTTCGGGGACGTCAAGTTGGACTGCCTCTAACCATCTGAGTACGGCCCTCGCCGAATAGGTGGCGGCCATGGATGCTCTATTCATGATCATCATATCATGAACCTTCCTCACAATTTCATCTACCTTTCTGTCCATGGGGTCCTTGAGGGCCGAGGATGACTCTGAGGGCAAGACGGTCTTGTTGCTCAAGGAGGTGACCTCTGCATCTACTCTGAGGGCAGTTGCCCAGAGTTTCTCTCTGCCTGCGGGGAGTGGATACCTTCTCTCGAAGGTTCCCTTTTCCCTAGTCTTAATAGGATCTGGCACCTCCCATTCCTTGGCTAGTATGCTCTCTAACGCTTTGGATACTGGGAAGAAGGCAGAGGATTGCTTCCTCTCCCTAACCAGGGGGTCTAATCTGTTGTCCAGCTGTTCCACCGGCTCATCTATTGTGAGTATCTGACAGACGACTCTTATGAGTTCGGGAATGGCTTCAAAGGGGCATAGTCATGTGGCCATATCCTCCTCTTGCTCCTCCCCCTCTTCATCAGAGTGTTCATCTTCTGACACATCTGGCGTGTTATTTGAGTTTGGGTCGCCCCTGGGGCACTTAGGATGGGGGGTTTTGCTGGGTGACCTGGGTCTTTTGTTTGCTCCCAGGGAGTCGATCCTGTCTAGGAGCTTTTGAAATAATTGCAGCACAATGCCTTGGGAAGCGGTGGATACATTATCATTTAGGGGGTCCTCATCTGTGGATCCTGAGTTGTGGGTGAACTCCCTAGGCTCGGAATCCACCATGCATAAAGAGCATAGCTCTCCCCGGTCTGAGGTGAGTAAGATGTTGGGGCACTTTCTGCACAATCTTCTTACGGTGGTCATGGTTCTGAAAAACATAATAGTATTGGGCTTGCTCAGGGGTCATGTCTGAAGAAAACACCATAATAAAATGAGTAGATAAAAAAAAAAAATGACTACTTGTCCCTTGGTTGGGCCTGTACAAGCACTGAGGCTATACATTAGACTCTGTTCCTTTAAGTACATGGCCCAATATCATCTTAGGCATGAATTAGGTGGAATACTGGTAATATTCTCTGAAAAATAACACGTGTGGCCCTTGATTACTGCCCACTTGTGATTTTGTGGTTCGTTTGCCTTTAAATTTAAACTTCTTGTGTGCAGTACACCTAAGAGTGTGCCTGTGCCTTTAAGAAGTGTGGCCACATTATGGGCGCCATTTTAGCTTCGGGAGGATGGCGCCGCCATTTTGGGAAGGTAGTCCTTCACTAGACCTCCCTCTGAAAGCCGCGAGACTTCACTTGATAATCTCGCGGCAGTAAAAGGCAATATGGCGATCTTGAAGGAGGAAGGGGAGCCGATAACAAATGGAGGAGCCCATCAGTGGAATCCTGGCACTTGCAGGGGAAGCCACCACTGTAGAGACCGCATAGAAGTTCATAGCGGCTCCTCCGGTGAGCAGGTGAGAACCCCCAGTCTTTTGCCATTGTCGGAGGTTGTAGCATTCCCTTTGACTTAGGGAGGCCCCTGAAGCAGTCGCAGTTGAACGAGGTAAACCGCGACCCCCCCGGGCATTCAGACCACATGAAATTTTTTTCAGACTGGCCTCATCCCTTTGTCAGCTGAGTGAGATAAGCCCGACAAGGGGGCTCCGGTAGGGTGCTTGGGTAATGGGTTAGCACTACCTACCCCTCCTCAGCAGAATGAGGTGAACTGAGGGGGGAGGTTGAATAGTGTTATGCAGTGCCCTGTAACAATGATCAGCTGCCTTTTTAAAACAACTTCTATATCTAGTCTACTTCTTAGCCCTGCACCATGGAGACTCATCTGCGTCTTACAGTATTTAGCTTATTTTCTGAGTAGATACTTGCATATTATACAGTCCTATTGGTCCTCTTTAATAAAAGGAACCTGTAAAGATTATTGTGTGCCTTTATAGGCACTTCAACTTTGTCTGGGATTTTAAGACAGCATTAAATAATGGGAAATATTCAGCGTACCTTAGACTTGGCACAGAGCCAGATGAAAACGTGACCAGCCTGGGAAGATGCACAAAGAAAAACTGAGGATTCTGGGAACAGCAAGGATAGGAGAAGGATCAGATTTCGAATTTTGGGATTCCTTTGTGCATCAGCCTATGAGGAGAGCACTTACTACCCATGTGTTGAGACTCAGAGTGCTGTAAGAAAGCGTAAAGCTACAAACTAGTCTGAGTAAATGATGCCTGCAGTGAAATATAGGATATATTTTAAAAGTATTTTTAAAATGTAAGCTGACTAGATTATTGCGTTTGAGGCCAGGCAGAGAGATTGTTAATTGATCAGGCCATAACTAGCTAGTCAGCAAAAGCTGGTGTATGGTGTATGCAGGTGTCCGAACAGCATATTGTGTTTTGCAGTTCAGTTGAGCAGATACTCAGATCCACACTCCTTGTAAGATTACATGAATGTTTCTGCATCTCTGTTATCCTTATATACTGAATCTTATAGGATATTCCAACCACCTGGGGATGACAGTAGTTCCACACCTTCAAATCTAAAGATAAATGTCCCCCACCAAAGCATTTCCAATTTGACCACTGTGGGGTGGGGGCACCAGCAACAGCAGCACAGCAACCTGCAGCCTTACACAATGAAACATCATCACTCTGAATCAAACTGCACTTCCTTTCTGTTACAGACAGGAAGCATGATTCACAAGACTACATAAACTGCCATCTTTGGAATTACAGTGTAAACTACAATCTGTATGCTTTGATACATGACAAGTGAAAATGCTATGGTGATGACACATTCTGGCCCTAAATATATACTGGCACATACTACTAAGTTAATTAATCCATTTTTTCCTGTCCCTTTAAACAAATGTGATTTTATTTAATTGTATAAACATAAAATAAAAAGTGACATTACAATCCATACATCGTGAACCCTCCTACCAACTCCCCTACCCCAACCCCCAATCATAAATAATGTATAATACACCAAATTAATAAACACAAGCAGCATATCAAATGGAGAGACAACAGATACATAAACGTGACCCCAAAAAATTCATACGCATATCAAGGGGGGAAATAATGGCATCAGTTTTTTTCCTGAATTTCCAGGAAGGAATGTTTCTTTTAGCATTTGTCACCAATTCTGTTGGATGTGGCTTGGGAGATCTGGTCTGTTCCAATGTTTTAGTAAAAGTCTGTTAGTTGCCATCATTCCTAAACAAAAGATTCTATATTAGTTTTATGAGCTCTTCATATTCTCACAACAGTTAAAAATAAGCGTTAATGGAGAGCATTCACACTGAACATCTAAGAGATTTGTTAAGAGTTATGCTGTTTTTTTTTTGACCAGTCCAATATTTGTGGACATTCCCATTATTTATGTGTTAAAGGCACTATGCACAACGCCAATGCGCCCGTGTAAACCGGGTGCATTGGCAACAAGTGTGTGAATGCTGTGGAGTGGTGGCTGCATGGCATTCACAACATGTGTGTGCAGGGGTTAAGCGCCTGATCCCCCAGCTGCACAGACAGCAATGCACCGGGGCAGGTTGGGGGGCATTCTGGGGGCATGCCAGCACTACACGGTATGCAGGAACACACATAGTGCTGGCTGCATAGGTGCAGAGCGGGGTGCAGGTTACAGCAGGGGAGACCCTGCCATAACTCACTGTGTGCCCCAAAGGACACATGCCATCAGTTGCTGGGGGACTGGGACAGGGCTCACCATGCTGCCCCTGACCACTGGGCAGCTGGAGATGGCAGGGGCAGCAGAAAGGGTAAGTGCCCATCACTGGATGGGAGCGGCAGCACTGGGATGGGATGCTGATGCATGGGTCTGGGTGTCTGGAATTGGCATGCACAGCCCTGGACCTGCACATCACAATGCAAGGGATCCACTGTTGGACTGGGGATGGGCATTCCACTGGATGGCCACTCGGGTCCACAACTCTGCCCCCAGCTGCCCTGCAGAGTCCTGTGAACTGGGGGGAAGGAGCTGCGGACAGGTGGCCGGTGTTTGTGACTGCCGGTATGGGCACACCTGTTCATGAGTGCGAGGTGCCACGGGCAGGGTACGCGACTATTCCATGTACCCCTGTTCACTTGGTGCATAGCGCCCTAAGTTAGCCATCCTACTATAACCATGCCAACATGATTATCAACATTAGGATTCTTTTCTGCCGATAGCAGTGTTATATAGGCTCTATTAATTATTTTATTTTTGATGGATTTATTATTTGCTGATACAAAGTTTTTTGGTAGCTATCCTAACAGTTTTCCATTGTTACTCTTCCAAACCTAGACCTTTTTCATTTTCCCACCAATTATTATTATTTTGTTATTATTAGTTTTCCTTTTTGTTGAATGATTTTCCAATAAACATCTTGTAAAATGTAGATAACATGTTTTCACTGGAAGATCCTATCCAGCTCTGTCCCCTCTTCACTTGCAGAGCAATGTCATGTCCTCTAAATCCCACAGACAATTGATATGTTTTAAATATCTCAATAATTAATCAATAGATTAGATAGTTACCAAGTACTGTAGATAGTTTCTTATTTTTTCTTTAAATTCTTGATACGATAGAATGCTGTTTACTAATAGATTTTTGCATTTTCAAATGACATTTTTCTCCAAAAGGTGATCACTCCCTTAAAGGGTTCATTCTCCATTTTCCTGTTAGCCCTGAGGTTGACACTGATCCCTGGCATATTTTTCCAGTCTACACATGTTCTAATTTGCAGAAAGTGTTCTGCATATGATTGAAATTAGGTTGAATTCCTATGCTCCCTCAAATTAGAGTCAAAGAGAATATTCTCTATCCTTAACCCCCATTATCTCGATCTCTAATTTTCTGCAGAATCCCATGTTCAGATTTGTTAAATAAAAGCCCATTCTCTAGCATTAGCAAGCAATTGAAAAATAAATATACAAAAGGTTAATACAGCCAATACCTCCCTCCTGCCTTAGCCCCATCATATAGCTCCAGGAGAAGCTGGGGTTACCTCCTCTCCAGAGAAATTTGGTGAAGACATTTTAAATCCTAAGACCATTTGGTTGATGGACCTCCAAACATCACTTGGATCACAAAAATAAAGGGTGGCAATGCCATCATTTTTATAATATAGAAGATGACAGCAGAAGGGGACCTGTGGTCCATCGAGTCTGCCCAAGTGAGGTATCCCGGGACCTATTGTGCACCAGTGTTCTGTCCTCCTAGACACCCAGCCTAGCCCTTGCCATTGCCATGTGTTTGTTCCCAATACTTATCCCACTCATGCTTAAAGCTTGATACTGACTTTGCAGCCACCGCCTTGGGAAGTAATCTATTCCAAGGTTCCACCACGTGTTCTGAGAAGTAGTATTTTCTGATGTCCCTCTTGAAAACTCCACCATTCAATTTCCACTCATGCCCTCTTGTGGTAGAATTGACATTCCTGATAAAAAGCTGCACTTCTGGCACCTTGCTGATGCCTTTAAGGAACTTGAAGGTCTCAGTCATATCCCCCCCAGTCTCTAGTGAGTACAATTTCAGAGCCCCAAGCCTCTCTTCAAAGGTGATTTCCTGAAGGCCATGTATCATTTTTGTTGCCCTTCTCTGGACCTCTTTCAATCTATCAATGTCCTTTCTTAGGTGAGGCCTCCAGAATTGCACTCAGTACTCCAGATGAGGCCTTACTAATGATAAAGTGGTAGTATCACCTCCCTGTCCCTGCTGTCTAGCCCCCTAACAATGCATACTAACACCCTGCTAGCCCTGCTGTAATCCTTATTGCACTGACTTTGCTGCTTGAGGTCATCCCTAATGATGACTCCCAGATCACTTTCTTCAGCAGAGGAGCTCAGCTGGACTCCGTTTAGCCAGTTTTCTTCCTTGGGGTTGCCCTACCCAGTGCATCACTTTACACTTCTTAGCATTGAAGTTTAATTGCCATATTTGTGACCACCTTTCCAACTTCTTAAGGTCCTCCTGCAGTTTTCTTACTCCCTATGTACTATCCACTTTTCCACTGAGTTTTGTGCCATCTGCAAACAGGGCGATGTTGCCATTTATGCCCTTGCTGATGTCACTAATGAATACATGGAAGAGGGCCGGCCCTAGGACCAAGCCCAGAGGCACCCCACTTGTGACCTGATATTTATAACTGGTGACAGCACAACACTACTGAAGTCATTTGTGGCAATACAAAGTGCTTTCCCAAAAGCAAGAAGTGCTTTCGCACGGCACATATGTTTTTTCCCCATAAACTATAATGGGAAACTTTGAAGTTTAATAACTTTAGAACAGATGAAAAAATTACTCACCTTAGTAATTGCTTTTCTTCTCATGGAGTCTTGCTATATTAGGACTTATTGCAGTTAGCCACTGCACTTGAACTGCCCCGGAGAGGAAAGAGTTAACTCCAGAGAATCTGGAGTTCTAGCAGGCGCTTATACTAAAGCTCTCATCTGGGCAGTTTCTAAATGAAACTGTCAGATCTTTACGGAGCTAACACTAAGCAACAAGTCTGTGTGTGAAAGCTCTACACTAGCCAACTGGCTACCTACTAGTAATAATAACAACAATATAAACAACAATAGGACAACAATAACAATAATAAGAATGAATAATGGTATTATTAGTTTTCCCCTGACAAGCACTATTAGGACCCCCCTTCCCCAAAGACTCAAGTCCAGGAAGGGGCCAACAAATCACTCAACACAGAAACCCTAGTTCCCTAACCCTAAATAAAAGAGGGTGAAGGAAGAACTACAATGGCATGACACAGTGCTTGCACTAATTTGCCACCCCCACCCCAGTAGAAGTTCTGAGAGGGGCAGGGAGTGGTCCTAATATGCAAGACTCCATGAGAAGAAAAGCAATTACTAAGGTGAGTAATTTTTCTTCAAACACCATGAAGTCTTGCTATATTAGGACTTATTGCAGATTACACAGCAGTACCTCCATGGAGGAGGGTCAGAACCTACTTAGGAAATAGGCTCTGAGAACACAGCTGTGCCAAAAGCGAGCATCTCTCCTGGACAGAAATCCAGGGAATAATACTTGGTAAAAGTGTGAACTGTCTTCCACTAACAGCCCGACAGATTTCCAAATGGGAATATCTCTAGCAGCCACTAGAGATGCAGCTGTACACCTGGTGGAGTGAGCCCTCAGTCCTGAGGGGGCTCTCCTACCTAGTCTTTGATAACAAAAATGGATACAAGAGACAATCCACCTTGCAATTGTCCTCTTAGTGGCAGGTTCCTTGCCAACCTCGCCCTAGGTAAGGAAGAGTTGGAGGATTCGAACCTGTGACCCTTGGTGTGTTACAAATACTAGCATAAGGCTCTTTTGACGTCCAAGCTGTGCAGTCTCCTCTCACCTGAGGAAGAATGCTCAGTGAAAATCCTGGGAGAGAGTGGGTTGGTTCAGGTGGAAACCTGAAACCACTTAGGACAAACCCTGTGTTAGTCCTAGCGACTGTCTTATCCCTGTGGGAGAGAAAATCTTCTTCCACTGCCAGGGCCTGTAGTTCACTTATCGTCTGGCAGAAGTGAAACCACCAGAAAACACATTTTCCAAGTGAGAAGCTTGAGCTCTGCTGGGGACAGAGGTCCAAAGGGGTTGCATTAACTGAGCAATGCAAACATTCAGGCTCCATGCAGGAGCTGGTTCCCAAAAAGGAGGGTTGGTGTGAAGCAACCCCTTAAAACTTGAAAACACAGGTTGAGAAGAAAAGGAAGCAGGCTTCCTGCTTGCAGAAAAACAGAGACAGCTGCCAGAGGAACCCTTAAGGTAGCTGGCCCAAGACCTAAGGAATTTAAAATGGACCAAAAGTCCAGAAAATGGGCAGATAAGCAGACTGTGGTATAATCTGCTTCTCAGCGACCAGACTGAAAACCTGTTCCACTTAGAATTGTAAGTGCCCCAGTGAAAAGCTGAAGCCTTTAAATATTCGCGACACCTTGAAAAGGTGTAAATCAGCAAATTCTAACCCTCAAGAGCTGCCTTGAGAAGGAGGAATTTGAGGTTCGGATACCACACTCTCCCTGTGCAAAGGCCAGTAAGTCGTGGACTCTGGGCAAGCTCAGGTAGGTGGACTGTCAAGGACAGAGACAATGGGTACCAGGGCTGTCTGGCCCAGTTTGGAACAATCAGAATCGCTTTGCAGGGCTGAGATCTGATTTTTACTAGTACCCTGAAAGAAAGGGAAAAAGGAGGAAAGGTGTACAGAAACTTCCCTTTCCAATCCAAGTGAAAAGCGTCCAGGGGCTGATCCAGCACTGGAGGCCTCAACAAAACAGAGAAAGTTAGTGGTTATCTGGGGCTGCGAAAAGATCTATCTGAAAATGAGCCCCATCTGGCAAGGACTGAACCCAGCACCTGAGGATTCAGAGCCCAATCGTGATGGCCCTGAGAATCCTGCTGAGGGCATCTGCCAGGGCATTGTCCTTCCCTGGGAGGTGAACTGCTATCAGGGAGGTGTTCAGGAGTAAGCCAGAGACCACCACTTCATTGCTTCGGTGCACAAGGCTGATGACCGAGTGCCCCCCTGCCTGTTGATGTATCACATTATTGTGGTGTTGTCTGTCCTGACTTGAACTACCTTGTTCTGGACAGAAGCTGAAAACTCCTAAGAGCTAGAAGACAGCTCTGAGTTCCAAAAATTGATGTGGAGCAGAGATTCCTAGGAGACCACCCCTAGTGGACAGGTCGCTTAAGCGAGCTCCTCACCCTAACACAGGAGCATCCGTGGTGAGGGAATGAGGAGGACCCCTAGTTTTAGATTGCTTTGATCCTGCCACCAGTGTAAGGCCAGGATCAGGATTGGGTCACTAGAACCAATTTGGAAAGGGAATCCCTCCTTTGGGACCAATAGGCCCTCAGATGGAACTAAATGTCCCTCATCTGGAATCTTGCTCCCTGCACTACAGCTGTGGAAGCAGCTATGTGCCCTAGTAGTTGTAGCAAATGCTATGCTGGTCAAGAGACTCACAGAGTAATGGAAGATGCCAGGGCAAAGAGACTGCCTACCCTTTCAGAGGGGAGAAATGCCCTGGCTAACTTTGTGTTCAACTCTGCCCCTATGAAAGTTAGTACCTAAACTGGTTCGAGAACTGACTTTGGTAAATTCAGCAGGAATCCCAGAAAGGTGAGAAGCTGCTGGGTGACTTGCAAGTGGGATTTTACTTGATCTGGAGACTGACCCACTAAGAGCCAGTCATCCAGGAAAGGAAACAAAGCAATCCTTGCTTTCTAAAAGAGCCACTACCACAGCGAGAATTTCCAATACCCTTGGCGCAGAGGTAAGGCCGAAGGGCATTGCCCCTGAACTGGTAGTGGCCTGAGGGTAACCTGAGGTACTTTCGGTGAGAAGACCTGATCAAAACATGAAAAAATAGGCATCCTTGAGGTCCAGGAAAGCTAGCCAGTCCCCTGGCCTCAGCCAGAGTTAACATTTTTAACTTTGTTTTCAAAAGATGCTTGTTCAGGTACCTTAAATCTGAGATGGGCCGCCAATCTCCTGCCTTCTATAGGGTAAGAAAGTATCATGAGTACAGCCCCTTGCCCCAGTGGCAAGGAGGGACCCTTCTACTGCTTTGCAGTTCAGAGGAGAAGAAACCTCTGCTCCCAAATCAAAGGATTCCAAAGGATTTGCAGGTGGACCTGTCTGGCTCTCATCTTTGGAAACTGTTTGAAGCTGAGAACCAGACCTCTTACTTCCAGAACCACTTGTCCGAGTTAGGGACACCCAATTCTGGCTGAAATAAAACCAACCTGCCCACTGGTATGGAGAATCGGCCCTGGGCACCCCATCAGGGTGCCTGCTTGGCAATAGTCTTAGGCTAAGGGAGGGGACGGTTTACTTGTGCCCCTGTCCTATCTCTGCCTCTGAAGAGACCCTCTGGCGAAAGCAGAGGAGGCCTGAGCCTCTACCTGGGCACTTTGTAGGTCATCATCCCTGTTTTCCATATAGCTTTCTGTTTGTTCCTCAAACAGAGAATTACCCACAACAAGAAACAAATCCATAGACTTTGACAGAGTATCTTGGGACAGATTAGTGCATCTGAGCCATGCCAACCCACGGAAAGCTACAGAAGTGGTCATGACCCTAGAGAAAAAGATTAACACCAACAGCAGTATGAACTTGAACTTAGAGGCTTCAGTGCCATTAGCAGCCACCTGTTCCAACCCGCTAGCCAGCTGGCCATGGGCCTGCTTGGCTAACTGCAATATCATGCTCCCACCTAGATTTCCAAAATCTAGCCACATAAGCCATACAACTTGCCTGTCTGAGTCCCACAGAAGCTGCCATATACTGTTTTCTTTGTCATGGCATCAATCCTCCTGAATCCTATTCAGGAGGATGAGGACATAGGAACTCAGCCTTGACACAGGCTGCAGCGGTACCACACCTACATGACTACACTGCTCAGTGAGGAAGTCTGTAACAGAGCCTGACGAAATACACCTTCTGTCCATTTTTTTATCTTACAGGAGGGACAGAAAGAGTAATCTTATAAAATCTTTGTTGTTTACTTCCTAAATGACTTATGCAAAGGAAAGACAACCTCCTAGCCCATCATTCCTACATAATCAGGCTCCCTTTACTCATCCATAGCCTCTAAAGGAAGCTGGGGATTCCTGCAAGCTTTTGTAAAACATAAACTGAGAAAAGGACTCAGACAGAAAAGGAGGAGATTCTAAAAGTCTGTCTGGAGAAAATGTCTGCTTAAGTGGGCATGTCCAGACCCTACCAGCCACACATGTATTGATCAAATTTCTCCTCCCACTCCTGTGGTTCATAACAGTTCCTCAACATCATAAACCTGAACCACTGGAACTGAACGAGCCACCTTTACCAACTGTAGATGGTCTGACAGGACCTAGAAACAGTGACTGGACAATCTGTATAGCAACTACTTCTGCAGCAGTTGGAGAGACAATCTTGGACTCCAAACCTACTGATTTCTCTGTCATATTCATTTTTTTTTTTTTTTTAAACTGGTTCCTCTGAACCATCCTTTTGCCGAGGAGTCTAGCCCTGGTCAGAGGGCACTCCCTCTGGTCCAGTGGGTACTGGACCGGGCTGGCCATCCGGGTCAGCGGACTATTGGTCAATAGTTCCCTGAGCCGCCCTATCTCTTTTCAGGGTGGCTGCAGGAAATTTTAAACACCTGGCAGTCTGACAGGAGGTGGTCAGCCCCAGACATAAACACAAGTGGTGTGTGGGTCAGCCTTGGCAAAAGGCTTCCCCACAGCATCACAATGTTGAAACCCAGTGGGCACGGTTTTTCTTTTTGGGTTTCTCAGACATAATGCCAGCCTAACCAAAAACTTGCCCTTTTTATGGCCGTGCCAGGCAAGACACCCTTATCGGTTCCTAACCGTTTCACGGGTATTTGAAAAAACCCTATTTAAAATCAAGGTTTTTAGAACCAATAAGAACTGGGTACCGACTCTAAAAGCCCAAAACTTTAAAACGTTAAAAACAGAAACCGATCGGTTCAAAACCGAACCTGATAACTAAATTTCCACACAGACTTTACATTTTGTACTTACGGTTTACCAGATAGAGCTTTAACTGAAATGCGGTAAAATAATTACTTTTTGCCGGTTCAAATGAACCGAAAATATTCGCTTGACCGAGAAATGAACCGAGCTGAAGGAGCTGATCTCCGGAGCGACTGTTCAGTGAAGCGGAGTAAAGAATTTGACAGTTTCATTTGAAACTGCCCAGATAGAGCTTTGGTATAGTGCCCTCGCGTTTTAGAACTCCAGATTCTCTGGAGTTAACTCTTTCCTCTCCGGGGCAGTTCAAGTGCAGTGGCTAACTGCAATAAGTCCTAATATAGCATGACTTCATGGTGTTTGAATAATATTTTTTCACCAGACCTTCAAAAGGCATATCTGAAGACCAGACCCAATATACCATAACAATTTCAGACCAGACCCCAAGCCCTTTCGGAGATGCGGATGATCAAAGAATTTGCACCTAAATTATAAATTACACATTTTGTGTCACTCTACAGGTCTGCAACCACACCACCAACTGGAGCAAAACTTTCCAGATCCAAAGAGCTGTAATACCAGACAGTGTATGAAAAGTTTGAGCACGTTAGTCATACGGTTGCAAAGTTATTAAAGTGCAAAATTTGGGGGTTAACATAAAGGTGGTCATGCAACTCTAACTATACTGGCACAATCATGCCAGTATAATACACACATCACTATATGTAATAGATAACCCACTCTGAGGTGTGCAGTCATGCTCTGATATACGCACGGTCATGTGATGCTCCTCATCAAATGAGAGCAAAAATTTCCCTACCCGTTTTATAAATCTATATAAATAGGATGCATTAAGCCAATAAAAATAGGACCTAGGAAGCCTATGCTGAAATCTATGGTATGGTCTGCTTGGTATGCCAAATACATGTGACTGCTTGGAATTTCAAGAGTTTATATATGGAAAAGTCAAGACAAATTAATTCATTCTTACCTGGGCAGCCATTTTGTGTCAGTTTAAGCAATGGATGGTTCTGACTTCATACGAAGCTACTGGAAGTAATTTAATAAAATGCTTTGACTCATCTTTTAAGTGTTGTTATAAATCTTTTTTCTGTACCTGACTAATTAAAATGGAACTCAGTGCTGTCACCAGTTATAAATGAATGTGTTTTAAGATGTGCGAAAGCCTATGCTTACATAGTACCTTTTGCCCCATTATATTGTGAGCAGTGTTGCACATTGTAATCTCTGCAATGTGAAAGCACGTATTTTCCTATAGATATATATGTGTATATATATATATATATATATTAGAGGGAAAAAAACTCTGTTTAATGCAATAGTTAAGGTTGTTCCACAGTGACAAAAGTGAGGAAATTTGGTGTTAGGGTTGAAACCCCCCCTTGGACCTCCAGCCCACCCCCCCAACTGGCATCAGGGTGCATGTTGGGGTCATCGGCCCTAACTCTCACCCCATCACATGTGTAAAGAAGCAGAGGTTTAGCAGAATGGGGTGAGAGTTAGGACGGACGACCCCAACGAGCACCCCAATGCCAGTTGGGGGGTGGACTGGGGGGGTCCAAGGGGGATTTTCAACCCTAACACCGAATTTCCTCACTTTTGTCGCTGTGGAACAACCCTAACTAATACATTAAATGGAGTTTTCTGCCTCTAATTTCCTTTCTTTTTGAGAATGATGACGACAAATAATGAAAGTAATGCAGCGGCAGGATCGTGGGGCCTGTGACCTAGTAACAGGAACAGCAACACAAACAGAAGTGCCAACAGTGGCGCACATGGTAACAGAAATGTAAATGGTAAAGTAAATGTTAATAGAAATGCAAGCGCAAAGTGATGCCAAAGCGAACAGTGATGCAAACGGACATTGAAATGCATACAAAAACACAACTGGTAACACGAACAGTGATGGCAGCGGTATTTTAAATGGAAATGTTAAGTGTCACAGCAAAAAGAACGCGAAAGGGAACAGAAACGAAAACGCGAACGTGAGCGCACACGTAAACGCAAACCGTAACAGGCACAGCCAAGGTACCACAATAGTAAATACAAATGGTAAAGTTAACATGAAGAATAATGCCAAAGGAAACAGAAACAGAAATGGGAATGGAGGCGCATACGGAAACGCAACCCGTAACGTGCATGGTCATGGAACCGCAATTGTTAACGTAAATAGTAACGCTAACAGCAGCAATAAGGCCAAAGGAAAGAGAAATGCAAATGCAAGTGAGTACAGAAATACAAACCATTATGCGCACGGTCATGGTACAGCAATTGTAAATGCAAATGGTAACAGTAACAGCAAATATAATGCCAAAGTAAACAGAAACGAAACAGAAATGAAAGCACATATGAAAACGCAAACCGTAATGCAAATGGATGGTACCGCAATTGCAAATTAAACTGGTAATGGTAACAGCAACAATAATGCTAAACGACACAGAAATGCAAATGCAAGTGAAAACGGAAACCATAACACACACAGTGGCGTAGACGGTAATGGTGCCACAAACGATAACAGAAACGCAACTGGAAACGCTTAATCGCACAGTAACGAAGGCACAATTCCTTTTCCCCAAAAATGCATTGGAAAACACAGTGAAACAAAGAATGTATACATAACAATGGGCCGCGGAGCAGAAAATGAGGACTTGGAATATTAAATTGCTTATATCTCAGGAACTGTACAAAGTAGAAAAAAAATGTAAATTTCATATAAATTAAGACTTTCCTGGCTAGTTTTGTACTCAGCCCCCATGAGGGGCTCAGCACTTTTTGACGAAAAGTCCATATCTGCACCATTTCGAGAAGGCGGGCCCGAAAGGTCTGACGGCGCATGATGTTATCCATGGGGAAAAGCATTAATTTGGAGTGCCGTCACTGTGCCGCCCTGTAATATTTTTTCACCAAGCCACCAAAAGGCACATCAGAGGGATGTTGGCTTTCTTCCCTTCAAATTTCAGCCCAAAAGACCAAATCGTTATTTTGCAGCATGGCGACAAAGGATTCCTGTAATGAGGCGGACGCCGTAATGTTAACCTATGGGAAAAAGTGTCAACTTTGGAGTGCTGTAACTTCGCCAAAATACAGAAAGGCACATCTGTGAGATGTTGGCTGCGTTCCCTCCAAATTTCAGCCCAATTACTAAACTATTCTTTTGCAGCAGGGTGGCAAAAATTTGCTATCATTTTGCCATAGCCTGGAAAAGTAGTTTCGCAATTTGCGAAAGCGTTCGCAACAATTTGCGACACTTTCGTGAGTGTGACACTACTTTGCAAAAGTACTTTTTCCAGAAACTTAAAAAAACATATTTCTAGGGTGTTTAACCTCAAAATAAAGACATGCCTAGCATCCTCACGGTCCAACTAGGTAAACACGAAAAGAATTGTGTTGCTAGAGGGTCCCAAATTTAAATGCCTTGCATTTTTCTGATCACCAGCTGAAAACAAAATGGTGGATTTGCAAAAGTAAAAGGGCCATTTGCAGAAGTAAAAACTGCATTTGCAAAAGTGTTGAACTTTTTGTTAACTTTTCCCGTTGACTTATAATGGGAAATTGTTTTTTGAATAACTTTTGAACCGTTTAATATTTTTTCACAAAATCTTCAAAAGGCACATTGGGGACCCCGGCCGCATGTTCCCTGAAGTTTTCGGACTGGTTGTGCAAACCGTGCAACCTGTAGGGATGAGCAATGAATTCAAAAAAAAGTAAACGAGTGCGCAGGTCACGCTTAATAACTCCGCAGCCGTATATTTGAACAGTATGAAAGTTGGCAGATCCCAAGATGTATGGTTCTTAATCATGTATTCCAAATTTCAGGCAAATCTGTTAAATGGTTGTAAAGTTATTAAGGTGTAACATTTTAGGTTTAACATGTAAATGGCTCCTCAACCCTAACTATGGTGTACTACTGTGCTACCAATCTATAGTATATATATATATATATATATATATATATATATAAATATATATATATATATTTATTTATTTAGTTTTTGGGCCAGATGTTTGTCCTGCAGGAATATACACTGTTTGCATAGATATACCTTGGTCAGGTCAAGGAAACTTGGCTGTCATATAGACGGTAGTGGGTATGGGCTATACTGGCCTTGCCACACACAGTGCCCCACTGTGGCAGAACAAAGCTCTCTGTCCCAACCGCAGGAGTCTCTGTGCTGGAAAAATGCTCTGATAGCCCTCTTCAGCTGAGATACATTGCTGGGCAGCAGCTGTCTCAACCAGGCCTGACCCCTGATGCAATGCACCAAGTTTGTTGGGCCATCCACACTGCATGATGCAGTGCCACTGGGCTATTGTGGTGGATATGTAAGTGTACATTTGAGCTCTGTTTCACCCTGAAAGATATAACTTAGCTAATGATTTGAATTCTTGTATTCTTTGTTTAAGCAGATAAGCCCAGCAAGGTCAGCACATTAGCTGGTCTCCGGTATTATCCACATGAGAGAGCAGTGAGAGCTCTTCTTTCTGTGTGACTACCCCTATCAGCAGTGGTGAGTGCACTGCAGCAGCTGGTGTTTTTTTCTGGATTTGGACATGAACTTCATTTAAATCCTTTTTGTAAAACTAACTGGTGGACTTGTCCTCTAGACTTGAAAACATTTTGAGATGGCCCATTGGCACAGAGGGTTGAGGCACTGTACACCACACCTCACACCATGCCGGCGACCCAGGTTCAGGCACAGACTCGGGATGCTGGGGGTCAGCCAGGAGGGGAGGGTGAGGAGCTGATTGAGCTGCTGGCTGACAGCTCTCCTCCTCAGGAGGATCCTGAGGGTTTTCTTGGTACTTGGCTGCCTCCTGGTGGAGACTAGGTGGCAGAGTCACGCTCAAGAAGCCTTGCTGCCAGGTCAGGAAAGGACAGAAGAGGCTGTTACAGGAGCCGCGGAGCACATGCGTGCATCTACACGCATGCGCTACTACATTCTGGGGTCTCGGGTAATGGGACGAAAAAGAGGAAACAGTATGGGGTCATGCAAGGATGATGCCTCCAGGCTGGCTCTGGGGATCTGTCAGGAGACGCAAAGCCCTCAAGTTCCAAAACGACCGTGGAGATGATAAGGCTGGCCGACATAAGTGCAGCCTGCCATGGAGAAAAAAAACAGGCTAGAAAAAAAGTGTTATTCTTGTTTGGTTTATTTTAACTTAATTTAATTAAGGGTTATTGTTTTTGAGGTGGTGTATGGGGTTTTAGATAGTGTGTCGGTGAGGTCTGAGTGAGGTTATTATTTCGTATTTTGTGTGGATGTTAGCTACTTGCAAGATCTCCTTCATCCCTACTGTCCCGTCCATTCTCTCCATTACACCAACAAGGTATTGCTAGAGATTCCCAGGGTTCATTTAAAGACATCTGGAGCCCGTTCTTTTAGTTTTGCTGCCCCGACCCTGTGGAATTCTCTACCTCTTCAGATACGAGATTGCCTGACCATCCAGGAGTTTAAAACTGCATTCGAGACATATTTGTTTGAGTTTGCGTATGGTGATTTTACTGAGTATTAATTTATAGTGAATGTATA
The DNA here is from genome assembly GCA_016271365.2 of Neoceratodus forsteri. Lineage (NCBI taxonomy): Eukaryota > Metazoa > Chordata > Ceratodontiformes > Ceratodontidae > Neoceratodus > Neoceratodus forsteri. Next base: position 816,337,031 of record CM028133.1, read on the forward strand.
TATAAGGATTTATTTAAATCAGAAATTATGTTTGTATGTCTGTATTAATTATGGTATGTACAGCTGCCTTGCTTGAAGAAAGGTGTCTTTTACAAATAAATTATGATTGATTGATTGATGTTTGATGCATGTTTAGGGCTAGGTTATATCATTATTGCTTTGTGGTTTTAAATTATTGGCTAAGGCTGTAGCAGTGATTTTTATATAGTTAGTTGCTGCATGATGTGCTGGGATCATAGACCCCTTCATATTATCTATTCAGCATCTTTGCTGTGTGACTTCCACCCCTTTGCTGACCTTCCTCTTTCGACTACAGTGGTAAAGCATTGTTGGGAGGTAGACATAAATAGGGGGTGAGTTGTTTGGCAAAAGGGCACTGTGGGTACAGCAGAGGTGAGTGGTATCAGGATGGTTAGAAGCAGGAGGTGCCCTGGGGTTAAGTGGAGCCAGGAGAGAGGCCCAACATGTTTAGTGCCCATCCCCAGGGTGCAGTCCCACCAGACTGAGTGGGCAGGTAGCTGGTGGGACTGCAGTCTCCAACAGCTCCCTTCGAGCTGTGCTATAAAATGCCAGCCTAGTGCTCTCCTGAGCGGGTGCTGTCCCTCCGAGTGGTGTGGCCACATCACTGCCACTGCCCACTACCGAATTCAGCTCCCTGAGAAGCCTGCACCAGCCTAGCACTCCCGCGAGTGGGTGCTCTCCTTCCTAGTGGTGCGGCCACATCACCGCTGCTACCTGCTATGAATTCAGCTCCCCAAGAAGCCTACACCAGGTACAGTCCCTCCATGAGTCAGAGTCAGAGGTTCAAACACTTGGCACCTTCACCGAGCTGCAGCCCAATTGGCGCTCACCGATTGGCTCCTGTACTCGGTGTCTGTTGCCAGCCAGCTCTCAGCTAATTTACTAGCTCCCTACATTTGCTTACTTTTAAAAAAATTTCATTTGCTTGCTTTTAAAATTTGTTTGCCTTAATTTAACTCTACCATTACAAAATATCCCTCTGTTAACCAAAGCCTGTATTTCTTCGTATTTAGTAATTGTGTAATAGTATTTAGAAATGGTGTAATACTGTATTTAAACTAATTACAATAGCCACCAGTTAGTCAGATTTACTGTCTGGGTTGTAATACTGCTGTTTAATTTACTCTTTATTCTTTGCTAATCCCTTTCCCTAAAGGTTAAATCTGCCTTTATTTCTACCTTATCTCCTGCTCTGCCTCTTCCCTATTTTCCGCTCCTAGCCCCTCTCCAGAGCCCCCCCCCCCGTGCCTGGCATTGACCCGTCCTGCCCTGTCTACTCTCTGGTGCTGCTTAATTTGTTTGCTCTTTCAGCGCCTCTGATTCAACTTAATCTGCTTCTTTGTCTTTTTTCTCTTTCCTTGGCTGTCTCCAACCCCTGCAGCTAATTGTCTGCTTCTTACCCCTGCCCCCCAGACAAATGCCATTCTCTTTCTCTGTTTCCCTGCTGCCTGTTTACCTGCCCCAAGGCTCAATCCTTTTTAGTCCCTTGTTCTTGTTTGTTCTTCCCACAGCCTAGCACCCCCCCCCCCGAGCGTGTGCTCTCCCTCCTAGCAGTGCGGCCATATTACCACTGCTGCCCGCTACCAAATACAGCTCCCCAAGAAGCCTGCACCAGGTATGGTCCTTCCATGAACCAGATTCAGAGTTTCAAACACTTGACGTCTTCACCCAGCTGCAGCCGAATTGGCCAATCTCCTTTGTGGGCGCTCACCGATTGGCTCCTGCAATCTCTGTCTGTTGCCAGCTAGCTCTCAGCTAATTTACTAGCTCCCTGCATTTGCTTTCTTTTAAAATTTCATTCGCTTACTTTCAACAGTTTCTCCTGCCCACCCTCCCCTGCCCCTGGCACTCTTTAAATGCTCTTGCTGCAGGTAAACTCCACCTGTCAGCACTCCCCATTGGTTCCATGTGATAACACTGACCTTATAGTAGCTATCATTGTTTGGGCTAGTCTACATCTTTGAAAATGAATTTCGGTGATGTACAGTCATGGCACACACCAAAATGGCTCCAGACACTTGCATTTTTCATTTCATGATGGGGTCTGTGCCCCTGCACCCCCTTACTAAAGAATTCTGAACTCCAGGGGGGTGCAAAAAGATGAACAAAAAATTTTCTGCACCAGCGCAAAAAAATAAGCGTGCGCCCAGAACTGAACCCGGCACCCTCCCAACCCTAGCCTGCCACCAGCCCAACACCACGCCAGACGATCAGCTTGGCAGCCCATCACCGCACTATGCCCTCACAAGCCTCCCTCCCTTCTGCCCATCGGGACGGGCGTGGTCCTCCGCCCCCCACGCGGATGTACATATAGTGACATCCTGTCACTATAATCGCCAACCCCCTATCTTGTCTCCCTCCCTACCAGGTAGCCCTCTGTAACTGCTCCGTGACTGAGTCGCTCTTTTTGAAAATGTTCAATCGCAGTCGCTGAATACATGGGCTACCCTCCCCATCCAATTGCCTCATGACTGCTACCCTCCGTGCACTTTCTTACTCTGAAACACCCTTTCAGGCGGATCCTGCCTGGCTGCCAGAAGGCTTAAACTTGTGTACTTGCCATAATTGAGAATCTAGAAAAAAGACTCAAGAGTACATTCCTCATTACTCCCCTGTTACTGTTGCTACCTTGCCTGTTACTGTTGCTACCTTGCTGACTGATGGCTTAACTTGTGTACTTGTCCTAATTGAGAACCATAAAAAAGACAGAGTACATTTCTCATTACTGTCCTGTTATCACCTTCACACTGTTATACTGTTGCTGTGAAACTACTTTAAACAGCAGCTGTGCTATCTATATATTGGCCCTGACTTTGGCGCTGCCACTGCTAACGTCTATGGGGACCTAACTACTGCAGTTCTATCCTAGTTCCCTCCCTCAGCATCCTTCCGACCCAATTTTCCACGCCTACCCCTCATTCTGTTCACAAGTATTGCCTAGTCTCTTCCCGTTGCTTCTATTTAAGCTGCTATAATGGCTCCTTGTATACTGTCTCTAGCCCTTCACAGGATACTAACTTCTATTCTCATGATACTCAGCCTTCCCCTCCCTTTGCGTAACCTTACTTCGCCACCTAAGATACCGGAGTCTATCTGTTCCTCCTTGCTCCTCCCACCTACTTACAACTTGGCAATCACCCCTTCACCAGTCCTTGCTAGCTGGATACACTACCCCTTTCATCCCAGTGCCACCCTTCTACCTACACCAGCTTATTTCACCTTGCTGCACTTACTAAAATTCCAACCTCCTCTCTCTCAACACTCCTTACCTTACCTACCTCATCCCTAACTAGATCTAAGCCCTGGTACCGGAGTGTGAAAATCCACTTCTTGATAATTGCGCTCCTGCTCTTATCATCAGGTGACATAAACCCCAATCCTGGACCTAGCCTTCCAGATAACACCCCGATCACATATGTTAATACTAGCCCCTCCTCAAACCTCCCTCTTGCCCTTCCCCATGGCCTAAAAATTTTATATTTAAACATACACAGCCTGCTCCCTTAAATTGACCTACTTCAGCTTATAGTCACCTCCCTTACCTCGATATCATCATCTTCTCTGAAATGTGGTTAAGTAACATAATAGGAGACCCCGCCCTCTCCATCCCGGATACTCTATACCCCGACAAGGCCAGCCCACCGGGGCAGTGGAGTGGAAATATATGTCTTGTCATCCATCCTGTTCATGAGCATTCTAGCCACTTCTGTCCCCAAAGCCTATGAGGTACTAATTCTAAAATTTTCCATTCCTTTTTCGGTACCCATATATGTTGCAGGTGCTTACTGTTGCCCCCGGCCTCCTCCCCGCCGTCATCACTGATCTCACAAATACCATTTATCTCTTTCATTCCTGCAGGCGAAACTTACATAATGGGTGACTTCAGCCAAAACTGGTTATCCACCTCCCTTACTAAAACACGAAACGATATCACTGCCCTTAACCTATCACAACTCATCCTTGAGCCAACCTGTATGAACCATAAGTCTGGAAATCACTCCCTAATTGACTTGGCTTTCACATCTCACCACCATATGATAATCAAATCTGGTATATCACCTGATGCCATAAGCGATCACCATATGATCTTCATGGTACATAAAATATGCCGAACTAAAGCCCCACCAAAAACACTTGTTTTCCAATCGTATAAATTGCTAAACCTCAATCCCCCTCCTGCAGGACCTGGCCCTCACCAACTGGGAACCGTAAAAGAGTCATATTCTATAAATGCAGTGTACAACTATTTCCAAGCTAAATTTCGTGAGGTTTGAAACAAACATGCCCCACTTCGGCGTGCAATGGCTAGAGGAAACCACCTCCCTTGGATCACCCCTGAACTCCTAGTGTGTCATAGAGCTAGGGACCAAGTGTGAAAAACGTACAAAGCTACCTTGCTCCCTCATGCCTATGACAACTACCGGACCCCATGCAATAAGTGCACAAAAGCCACTTGCTTGGTGAAATCTGATTACTTCAACTCAACTTTCCAGTCCAATATAAATAAACCCTCCAAAATCTGGAAGGTAATTCACTCCCTCTTCTCCCCCCTTCCTCCTCTCCAACACCACTCCTTAAAATAAACAGTATCCAAACTGCTGATCACCTCAGCATGGCAAATTAATTTAATTCGTATTTCACCTCCTGCGCTCCTGCTCGTCTATCCTCCTTGCCCCCCCCACACAGACCCCTGTCTCTCTCCACTCCAATTCTACCATCCCCATCCTCTTCCTTCTCTTTTTCTAGCATTATACCTACAGCTACCTTGGAGGCTTTATATTCCCTCACACCCTCCAGTGGCAGCTCACCTGATGGTCTAGACCCCAAGCTGTTATATTTATCAGCCCCAGTTACCTCTGCTCCACTTTCTGAACTACTCAACTGCCCCTTTGCCATGGCTTCTATCCCCTCTGTCTGGAACCATGCCACTGTTCTTCCCCTGCCTAAGGGAGGTGACCCTTCCACTCCTGCTAACTATCATCCTATTTCTCTTCTCCCTACCCTCACTAAACTCCAAGAACATCTGGTTCTCTCCCAACTAACTTCCTATCTCTCAGACTCTAACTTTTTCACTCAATTCCAATCTGGTTTCTGGAAGAGCCACTCCACCACTACCTCCCAGATTAGACTCACTGATACCATCCTCTCAGGGATGGACAGTGGTCAAATCACCTCAGCCATTTTTGTCGACCTTGCAAAGGCTTTCGACTCTGTCTCCCACATTCTTCTTTTAGACTCTTTCTCCATGGCTGGTCTTACAGACTGTGCCACAAGTTGGTTCAAAGCCTACCTTGTGGGAAGGACCCAGTCTGTCAAAATAACAGAAAATGTGTCTCCTTCCCTCGCTATTACACTGGCGTACCCCAGGGCTCTGTCCTGGGCCCTATTTCTTTCTCCATTTTCCTAAACAACCTTCCCTCAGTCTGCTGTTCTACTTCAATCCACATGTACACCAATGATACAGTTCTCTTCACCTCAGGCCTTTCCCCCACTGATGTTGCAACTAGACTCCAGCATGACTTCAATAAAATTCAGCTCTGGGTCAGCTCCCATAAGCTCTCCCTCAGTGCCAAGAAGACAATCTCAATGACCTTTGGCACTAGGCAGAGACTATTTCGGCTCTCCTCCCTGCCCACCTTCCATACCCTAGATGGGATGATCCTTGAGGATTCCACCTCCTTCAGGTATTTGGGGGTTTGGCAAGACTAACACCTCAACTTCTCTGGTCATGTTGACACCAGCCTGAAGAAACTGTGCCCCACACTTGACATGTTATACAGGAACCGTAGCTGCCGCCAGCTATCGGCCAGGCGTAAACTAGTCCAGAAAATGATATTGCCTATCTTTGACTACTGTGATGTAGTATGTAGTGTAGCTCCCAAGTCCTCCTTAACCAGATTGGATACCCTTTTTAACTCCTTCTGTCGCTTCGCTCTTGAAGCCCCCCTCACACCCATCACTGTACTCTCTACCACTCCCTGGCCTTCTTCTCCTTGGAAAATTGCTGCCTCCTCCACTGTGACAAATTCAAGTCACAAATTTGGTTTGGAACACTCCCCACCTATCTTACCTCATCCTTATCTATTCTCCCTCCACCAGACCATTCCCTTAGGTCATACAACTCGTGGCTACTAGTAATTCCTTGGTGGTCTACTGCTGTGGGATGAATGACCTTCACTCATCACTTTCCTAAGTTATGAAATGCCCTGCCTCCCCAGATTCACCACTCATCCTCCACCCACTCCATCTCCTTAGCACTTCAAAACTTTCTCGCTGTGAATTGCACCTGTGGCTAAATGTCTCTAATCCTTCTCCTGCTGCTTGCCACTGCTCCATCCTCTGCTTCACATAATGATTACACATCACTGTTCCATGGTGTTGATTACAACTGTTTTCTGCTATAGCACTTCAAGGTATATTCCTTGGCTTTTTTTTTGCACTGTTAATCCGTCATGACTCTCTGTTATTGTACCATGCATGTTGTATTTTCATGATGTATGTATTGCATAATGTATTTTATTTCTCCCTATTATCCTACACCCCAGGACACACCGGGAGACAAGCAATTTGTTGCTCAGTGTGCCTTTCCTGGTGAAACATTTCAATAAATAAAAGTAATTAATTAATTAATTAATAAGAAACAAGACCACAATTATGGCAGACTTGCTTTCTTCAGTCGATCTGGCTTGCATTATGGAGGCCTGGCTGGGGGATGACACCAGGCCAGTTTTGGAGGTGTCCATCCCTGCTGGTATTCAGTAGTGCACTGCCCAAGAAGGGAATGCAGGTGTGGGGGTGAGGCCATCTACTTTAGATCCAGCTTGAACTTTGCCATGCAGCAGTGGGTTCAACCTTGTCCTTTGAATGTGTGGCAGTGTGTCGGGGTCCGAGTGTGGGTTGCAGGATTCTGCTTGTTTACCATCCTCCAGGATAGAAGGAGACTTCCTGCAGGAGGTCACAGATTTCATTGTTGACAGACTGTTGGAGTCCTCTAGATGGTTAATTCTGGGGGACTTCAACGCTTTGGTCGATGACAAATCCTCAAATTTTGGATGTGACCACCTCCAGTTGATGACATCACTGGGCCAAGCACAAGCAGTTGCTTCTGCAGCCCATCACCACAGCCACATTTTGGACTTGGTGTTCTCTCTGGAGCTTGAGGTTATGAACCTCAAGGTTGCTTGATCCGATCATTGCATGGTAGAGTTCTCATTTGTGGTCCCTTTGGGCAGTCCCTCCCCTGTTGAGATGGTCAGCTGCTGCCCTTTAAGGGGATTGTCCCCATAGGGACTATTGGTGATGGTTGACTTGTTTGGTGTGAGTGCTGCATGTGTGGTTGGCAAGGGCGAGGCAGTGGAAGCCTATAATACAGATGTCTCCGGGGCATTCAATGTCATCGTACTGGTCCATATATGACCCAGATCTTCTTGCTTGAGACCCCTATGGTTTGATGTGACTCTCAAGGAGATGAAGATCAAAGGTTAGAAGCTGGAGCACTGCTGGAGGAGGACCTAGTTGGAGGAGGACAAACTGGCCTTGAAAACTCACTATCATGAGTATCAAGGGGCAATCGACTGAAAAAAGGCAGAGTTCCTGTCCAGGGAGATTGCCACAGAGAAGAACAGATCAGCTCAACTCAGACTGTAGACAGACTATTTCACCTTGTCTGTCTGCAACCAGAAAGGGCATTTTCAATCACATTGTGCAAAGAGTTTGCTCAGTTTTTCTCTGACAGGGTGTCTGCTATCCAGTCCAGGATCTCCCCAGTGGGCCTAGATCAGCCCCACAGTGGTGGGCCTGGTAGAAGCATAGGTACTCCTATTGTTTGGGAGGTTTTTCAGCCAGTGGGGTTGGCTGAGGTCATTGAGATGGTCTTGAAGCTGCAGCCTACCTTTTGTGAGCTGGATCCAGCCCCAACGTGTCTCTTAATGGGATGTGCCAAGATCGTT